>CM027845.1:2364432-4764432 GCA_016097545.1 Eucalyptus victrix
ATGCTCTAATATGAGAACACTTAACTTGAGTTTGTCGTCACATTAAAATGTGTCTTCATGAGTTAATTTCAATTTTCATATACATATATATAGATAGTCTTTGTAAGAACATACACACGATCGAGAGCCATTCGTTGGCATCCTTCTTGTTTCTACAGAGTGGTCCAGCCGTAAGACCTTTAATGGCTGTTAGACCGTTGGTTTAGCCTCTAACGGTTCTGAAGAAGGAATAGTTCCGATCTTAAGTATGAGCTTACTTAGAAGATCTACATCTTCCTCTAGTTCTCTATCACAAATGGACTCGGATCCAAGTCCTATACATAGAGAAGAAGTACGGATAGAAGATTTCAACAAATCTATAGAAAATTGGGAAATTCCTAAAATACAACTTAAGGAAATATACAAGCAATCAAAGTTGAAGTTTTTCAAAAAATCGGACTATGTCTTATCCACCGAAGAAAGAGATGTTCCTCTTTCTAGTTCCTATGAAAAAATACATCTTTTGAATAAAGAGTCCATCCAAAAGCATAAACAAAAATACAATTACATTCATATAGGACTAGTCCAAGTAGGAGTCAAACCTCTTACAAAAGAAGGCCTTAATACTTCCATTCTCTTAGTTTTACGAGATTCACGTCTTTTAAACTACGATGAATCCATTCTTGCATCAAGAGACAAAGTCTCTTGAAAGGACCCATACATTTTGACTGCTACCCCAATTCTTTCTTGTATCTCTCAAAGATAAGAACATTCTTAAAGCTCTAACACTCCAAATCAAAACCCATAATTACAAAGTGGCGTATGGCTCTATTCCTTTAGCCCTTGTTTATAGAATTCATTATAAAGCCATGTCCTCCCGCTTTGGAGAAAATGCTTTCAAACATAGTCCTCGAGGAGAAACACTTCTCCTCCAAACTGACATTTCTAGAGCTAATACAACAATTCCTAGGTCTATTAATTGAACCAAGTTATTTTTACGTAAACAATGGGAATTAGAAAAACCAAATTCCCCAAATGTTGTTCAAAAATACAGATCCTACTAATGTCATTCAACATCCGTATGAAGAGTGACCATTAGATTTAGAAAATTTTTCTGATTCAAGATCTAGTTTCTTTTCATAATTCTTATACAAGGTCCATAGATCTTAATCCTAATCTTCCTCCTATAATCACCATTCCTCCTAGTACGCATTTAAACACTCCTCCCAAGTATACATGCAGATACTCCCACACACACGATACAACACCCTTTACCTCCTTCCACCAAGAGAAGCACTCAAGAAACACCTCCCGAACCAGAAATTAGTGGTTTAGATAATAGATCGTGTGATTTCCGTGCCAGTTTATCAACAAAACCAGCCTCGAACCAAATTCTAGAAAATACAGATTCCCCTCATCATTCTCCTACTTATTCTCAAATGATAGATGCTGAGCTTAATGTTTTAGAAAAACATTTTGAACCAAACAAAACTTTTTCTTAATAAAGAATTTAATTATGAAGACAAACAAATCGTAGAATGGTTCTTCAAAACCTTTGGGCTTCAGACAAAGCAAAAGACGTGCCAAACAAAATATTACGACTACATATACAAATATGAAGTCCATATATTCTTCTTTGATTGGTTAGAAGAACAATTCCTTGAACCAAAAGAAATACTTGTTTTAGATCATCATTATAAGTGGAAATCCTGATAATGGTGAGACCATAGAATCCAATCATCCACCCCTTAGAAGAATAAAATACAAATATGGAGAAAGTGAGGTTACGCCTACTCCTTTTAGGGCTTCCGCATCAAGGAGACTCTTTATATTCACAAAGTCATTGAACAAAACAATTACACTAATCAACATTTGGCGACTATAGGAAAACAAATTGAATAGGATAGAATCCACCATTCAAATCCTACTCACTTTATCACACCACAAGTAGACACTTTCAAAAAACCCATTTTTAAAGCCTTTGAATTCCCAAAAACCTTAGCCTTAGAGTTTGCCAAAGCCATAGAACAAAAGAAAAAACTCCTAGAAAAGCAAAGCTAGAACCTACCCTATTATAGACACCCCTAAATTCCAGAATCTTATCATTAAAGACACCCCCGACCAACCCACTATTAGTACATTGACCAAACAACTGGGTGACTGATAATGAATCGGTCAAACAGATTAAATACCCAATTGGAGACAACCTCGTGGCTTTATTATAGTAGGGCTACTCCACTCCGACATTGCACAAGAAGAATCATCACAGAAAAACATGTAATAAATACTCTCCCGATGCCATTTATGAATGGAATATGATGGTGTTGCCGAAAGCAATATCATGAATATTCTTAATAACATGGTCATGCTTGCCAATGCCTACAAAACTCGCAAGATGTTTTTGATCATGTTGTTGCTAATCTTTAGTAGCCGGATTTACATCGGACAACTAAAAGGTTGGTGGGATAATTATTTGGACTGATGAAAAAAAATACAAATTTTAACTCTATAAAATAGATGATTTTGGCCAACGCATGGATGATGATCAAGGACATCTCATCCAAGATGCGGTGAATACTCTTATCTATTCCATTTCACAACACTTCGTAGGAGACCCTTCACATATTAGAGATAGGAATCAAGACCTCTTATCCAATATGCATTGCAAATCCTTAGGAAGGTTTAGAGAATACAAAGAACTTTCCCTTCAAAGAGTTCTCATCGTACCTCGACCGTAATCAACCCTTTTGGAAAGAAAAATTCTTATGTGTTTACCCTTAAATTATAGGTGATCAAGTTAGGGATAAAATTAGAGAAGAATACACGGCTAAATACCTTATGATTCCTTTTCTTATGGTGAAATAATCTCTTATGTTTACCGTCATGAACACAAATGTGTAATACTATCAAATTATAAAGACAGCTCAAGGAAGAACAATTTCACCAATAGAAGTCTAGGAGATTTCGCCAGTGCTCAATACGACCCTTTCTTATAATGAAAACAAAACCAAAATGTAAGGGAACTTGTCCTTCCGAGAAAGAAACAAAGAAAACATCACAACAAATCTCAACCTCGTAGGAATAAACAAAGACACCGTAATAACCAAAATAGACCTCATAATGATAGGAAAAAAATTTTAAAGACATCAAATGCTATTCTTGGTAAAAAAGGTCATATTTCAAAATACCGTAGGATTAATAAAAAATTAAATGAACTCTCTTGATGACAATACTCTAACCAGTTAAATAACATATTCATAGAAAATGGTGATATTTCTTCGATGAACTTCTTGAGGAAGAAGGTCTTCGGACATTAATGAAATAGATTCCTCTTCCGATTCTCGATTATGAAGACGCCTCTCCCGAAAAACCCGTTCTGAAATAAACATGTTAACAAAAGAGGAAGAATTTCTCCTTAGCACCGCCGATAAGATTATCGACCCGGCCAAGAAAGAATACCTAGAAAGACTTCATTCTTCCCTAAATATTACCTCCAAGCCCAATACTTCTTACAATTTAAAAGACATCTTGAATAGAAACAAAAACCTCGCCCAGACCCGTTAATATAAATGACCTCCAAAATGAAATAAAACAACAAAATTAGAAATTCAAGCCTTGAAAGCAACACAAGTTAGATATGAAAAAAAGAGATTTCGATATAAAATCTCTTGTCATAAAAAAGGAAAGACAAAATTAGAAGACCAAAAACGAAATCACCAATACTGATATTCCAGATCCAAATTTTCCTTATGTTAATAATGCAAATAACATCTAGAAAATGGATAATAAATATTATGATAAAAATCAACAATGAGTTTATTATTGAAACAACAGCACTCTTTGATACAGGAGTGATCTCAATTGTATCAAAGAAGGCCTTGTTCCAACAATATTTTGATAAAACTTCCTAATCCCTAAAATCATGATCGTGTGATAAACTTAATATCCAATACAAATTACTTAATAGAAGCCTTTAATAATAAAAGATCAAATGTCTTACAAAACATCTTTTCTTAGTAAAAATATGAGACAAACAGTAATTCTTGGAACACCTTTATTCAATTAATCCAACCTTTTACAGCTTACTAATGAAGGCATTGAAACTCATGCTTTAAACAGAAAAATCACTTTTAACTTCATGACAAAAACCACAAAAAAGAAGCTAAATATTTTACAAGAACATTCTATTTCTGAAATAAATTGCCTCATAAAAAGACAAAGAGAACCAAATTTGAATTCTTAAAAGAAGATTTAGAATTCAAAAGAATAGAAGAAAATCTTATAAAATCCAACATCGAGAAAAAATAGCCTCCCTACAAAAACACAGAGAAAACTATATGCTCTACTCTACCCAATGCCTTTTGGGAAAGGAAGAAGCATATCGTTGATTTACCTTATGAACAAGATTTTTCTGAAATTAAAATACCTACCAAAGCTCCACCCCGACATGAATCAAGAAGTTTTGAAATTCTGTCAAGCAAATACAAGACCTCTTGAATAAAAAACTCATAAGAAAAAGCCAATCACCATGGAGTTGTTCT
The DNA here is from genome assembly GCA_016097545.1 of Eucalyptus victrix. Taxonomy (NCBI): domain Eukaryota; kingdom Viridiplantae; phylum Streptophyta; class Magnoliopsida; order Myrtales; family Myrtaceae; genus Eucalyptus; species Eucalyptus victrix. The sequence goes on from CM027845.1 coordinate 2,368,953, forward strand.
CGCTTTTTATGTCAATAAAAATGCCGAACTAGAAAGAGGAGTTCTCGTGTTAGTTATTAATTATAAACCTCTTAATACAGCCCTTAGATGGATAAGATATCCTTATACCCAATAAAAAAGATTTGCTAAACAGATTTGCAAACAAAATTATTTTCAAAATTTGACATGAAGCCAGATTTTGGCAAATACAAATCTGGAAAAGGATAAATACAAAACAGCTTTTACATTCCCTTTTGGTCAATATGAATGGAATGTTGGTGCCATCGGTCTCAAAAAGTTCCCTTCTAATTCCAAAGAATCATGAATGATATCTAATCCTTATTCGATTACATCATAGTCTATATAGATGATGTTCTAGTTTTTTCCTCTAATATAGAACAACATTTCAAACATCTTTCTACTTTCATAAAAATAATTATACAAAATGGTCTAAAGAGTTCCCCTCCCACTAAGATTGCACTATTCCGGCACTGTGAATTAGATTTCTAGGTCATTACATCCATTTAGGTACTATAACCCCAATAGAAGATCAATTTCTTTTTACCGATAAATTTCCGTGATGAGATTAAAGACAAAACTCAATACAAAGGTTTTTGGGTAGCCTCAATATATTTTAGATTTCTTCCCAATATAAATATCCTTTGCAAACCTTTACATCAAAGTCTCATGAAGGATCCTCCACCCTCGACTTCGGTCCATACGTACATTGTCAAACAAATAAAATTGCATGTAAAAGATATACCATGCTTACACCTTGTCAATTTCTCTTCAAAAATAGTTGAAACAGATGCTTCGAATTAGGATATGGTGGCATTCTCAAACAGTCAAAAACAACAAAGAACAAGTTGTTCATTTATATCAAAACATTGGAATTCCACTCAACAAAATTATTCGACAATTAAAAAGAAATACTTGCTATAGTTTTATCTATATCAAAATTCCAAGGAGATTTATTAAATCAAAATTTCTATTACGAATTGATTGCAAATCACCCAAAGACATTTTACAAAAAGACGTTTTTAAATATTGCATCAAAACAGATTTTTGCTAGATGGCAAGCCATACTTTCAAAGATTTGATTTTGACATTGAATTTATAAATGGTTCTTCAAATTCATTACCTGATTTTCTCACAAGAGAATTTTTGCTGTGGATACCAATATGCCAAGATCCAAAAAAGACAAAGATAAAGGCAAAAGGCAAGCCACAATTCGCGAACCCCTCCATTACACCACCAAAGCCAAAAGGCTTAACATCCGTCAAGACATGGCTCCAAATGGCAGAAAACAACCAAACATACTTACAACAAACACCTTTGACAACAGAACCCATAACATCCGAACCCATGCTAGCCTTTTAACGCTAGCCAACATACTACCAAAAGAAACAATATTGCTACTTGCCTTAGCCTTTTACAAAACGTAAAGAAAGAGCCATCCAAAGGCTATAGAGGTAAGTAACAATCCTTCCCCGCTTGCTACACAAAAAACAAGCGGAATACAAAAGAATTTCGAATGAGGTGGTTATTAAGCCCTCAGCAACCCCTCCTTCTCAAAGATCAAAATTTTTCCCGAAACATTTTTTCAAAAACATTGATCGGAAGATGGATTCTTCGATAAAGATCCAATCAAATTTGCAGAAAACATATTTCCAAAAATTGGCTTTTCAAACCTCACAATACAAACAAAACCCTTGCTTATTATGGAGCAAATTTTAGTGGAAACAGACCGGCAAGGTTCACTCACTTTTACCGAAAAAACCAACACGTAAAATATCCTTTGTTCCACTATATCCATCAAAAGAAAGTCATACACTCCTCACACCGCGCCACCCCATACACCCAGAAAATTCCAAACTGCACTTACCCAAAGCCTCCCATACTCCTCCTCATATACATACTCGGGACTACCAACAAGTTTGTGGAACGCTCTTTTTAGACAGAATAAAATTTCCAACACTCCCTTGGGTTATTCTTCAAAGACAACTTCCCAAGACAAAGCTTACTAAACTGGTTTGACTCCCTGGGATCTCTTTGGTCCTTTGACATAATATTACACCCCGCACTCGAACAAGGATACAAGGTTTTCAGGGGAACAATTCATACCAACACCTCATGATATAAGGTTCCCATGCCTTATGCATTTTCTTTTTATATTCAGAATCTCTTTGGGTAACAAATGGGAATTTGAATACAATACATCCAATAAACCGGGTGTACCAAGATTTTGTCCGCAAATACAAAACAAAATGGTGGGATGGATTGATTTCTTGATCAAGGATCCAAGCTCGGTTAAAACATGGCTAAATAGCCGAAAAACCCAAATAATCGCATCCCCATCAAATACATCGTTTTACAGAAAAATCCATGGCAGCAAAGACTTGCGCAGCAGTCCAAAACAGATGAATACTCGCAACATCCTCGGACCATGCTCTCGTGCGGAAGAATCACAATGTGGATCTTCCAAATCTCACAATGATCAAGACAGATCCTCCTAGTCATATCCACAGTGGAAACACTAATGAAGACGATCACTCACGGTATCAACGGACAGAGATTAAAAGACATCTACATGCGTATACTATTACAAACGCGCAAAAGGCTACACACGGAGCGTAGTAGACATACACTGCTCACCTGTTCACTATTCATACAACCGTTCACTATTCATACACCGTTCCGCACCGTTCACTTTACACTTTGATCAGCACCGTAGCACCCTCGTATAAATACACCCACTCGACATAGAAGAAGGACCTCAAATTTTCCAGATTTCTCTCTTCTTCTCTCTCCCTCTCACTTGAAAGCCATCCTCTCTTCCATCTCCATCCTCATCTCTTCCATCTCCAAGCTCTCTTACCTTGTATCCCCGGGTTTCAAAGTAAGTTAGTTTTTCATATACACGTTTTATACGGGGTTACCAACTTACATGATAGTTGGTTAACCATTTCTTGTAATATAAACATCAATACTCCCGGAGTGCGGATTACCGCCTAGTGGATGACTTGATGCTTTAGTTTCTGCATCTTTCAATACATGTAATTTCAGCTTTTCAGCTTTATATAATACAAGTTCATACCACCTTCATGGTTGGTTTTTGTTTATGCATTCTCTTACTTTATATATATATATATATATATATATATATATATATATATATATAACTACATATCCTAATAATATTCTCCCCCCTTATTAGGTGCAATTAGGTTCATTCCTATCCCCTTTGCCATCCTAGAAACCTATTAGGAGTGACTCTTTATTCAAGTCCTTGGCCTCGAGGACCACTTCCTGCTCTTGTCGGATTGGATTATTAAAAGTAGGTCAATTTGGATTAGACCATTTTTCACTCAATCAAAATCTAAACCGACCCACCCGTTTGATGGGTCTTGACTTAAGTAAGCCAAACTAAAGTCTCATCATAACGGTTTCCTACAAAGTACTAATGAAAATGTAAAATGCAACATGATGCATAAACTGACTATTAACATGAAACCCATGCAAACAATTTATTGTATTTTTCTTTTATGACTAAACATGATATTAATTAAAATTTCCTAAGACATGAATGCAATTTAATCTAAATTATAAGATTAAATGAATTCTAATTTAACATGCATGAATAATTATACTAATGACACGTGACATGAATTATTTAAATGCATTCTATATATAAGCTAATTTTAATGACGGATAAAAGAATTATGAACCGGATGTAATATGAGATGCGGTATATGATGTGGGTATTATAAAACTAATTTTTTAGAAGATATGATGTGACATTTTTGAGATTTTCTTAGCGAGTTAAAAATAGGAAACTTCCTAAATCTATATAATGACCTAATTTAATAACCGGAAAATAATTTATATAATGTATAATATAAATTAGATAATTTCCTAGGTACTATATGATTTCTAAAATATGCAATTCTAAATTGGGCAACTTAGATGAATGCAGTCTAACTTTAAATGCAATGCACTCTCATAGGTATATTTCTAAACTATTGACATGTAACGTCTAAACCTTTCATGCTTGGATTATATTCAATTACTTATTATCACGCTCATATCAGGACACAAAAACTTAATTGAGGGTCTGGCCTTTAGTCCAAAAATCAGATCCCCAATTATCCAACGTATATATGAACGATCCAAATAAAGGAAACTACTTATTCGATAATGGCCAATAAATTAAATCAAATCGAGTTAGAATCAAATAATCTCACTTTAAATTAAATATTTAATTGCGCACGTAAATTAGGAAATTACCTTTAACAGGGCTTTGACTTGAACGACGACCGACGGCAAGGGAGGATTACCACGAGCAACAAGGGAAGGCGGTGGAAACTTGACTGGCGTCGGTGGGTTCGTGGACGGCGTTGCAGTTGCTAAATGCGAGTTTGACTACTGGAGTTGGTGTGAATCACGACTAAGGATTAGGCTTTGGACAGCTGATATCTTCTTGGTCGGATGTGTAGGTCCCTATATCTTGAATGCTTAAGTTCTTTGATGGGGCTGAAGAATTGGGTGTCGTAGAAATCTCCTCCAAATTTCAACGCATTCCAACCTAGAACAAAACGCGTACCGTCATCATGAGACCGCATTCCGACCTAGAACAAAGACGTACCGTTATCATGAGACCGCGCATGCCGACCTAGAACAAACACGTAACCTCACGTTGAGCCCCTCCTTCTGATTTAACAGGATGAACAGTTCGATTTTCTTCAACAAAAGCGTACTTTATCATCAATCCCACCATAAAACTCAAGACCAATGTCTCACCGTACTTTTCATAAATTTTGAGCATGATCCGTCGGTTAACAACTGTGCACTTATCAATTTCGCGAAATTGCACCTTGGAATTTTTCTGCTGCAGAAAGAGAGCTTCACCTTTTTTTCTTTTGAAATTTTTTGAACGTCCCCTTTATTGTCTATGCACTTCCGAGACTGCAAGTAATTATGGACGGAAAATTTTTGTTATCCCTATCCATTGGGATGATTTATTCTTTGAGAATTGTGCATAGAAGGAACTTTGGGAGCATCTGGTTTGTTCTTATAAGGGTATTAGTTCTTCTTGAGGATGAATAAAGCGAAGACTGTACTCATGTTAAAAAGCGAGTCTTGTTAATAATTATGGAGCTGCCATCGCTGAACCCAGCCTAGTATGCTAGGAGAAGGGCTTCACTAGGAATCAAGGTCAGGGACCCAATTAAGGGTGGTCCGGACCCCGAGGTTATCATACCCCATTTTACTCGTTGGGGTTGACTCCATAACAGAAGCGGTTTAAGGAATTTACTACTATATTATGATATGATTTTATACGATTGGCACACTTTGGATGAAAGCCCCTTGTCTATACTAATTATTCATCACATGAGGGTTTTAATATTGTGTGGAGAATTACTAAAAAAAAAAATGAAAGTTATTATACTTGTACTTATTTAGCCATGAACCTTTTTTTTTTTTTTTTTTTGCCAATTCAATTATAAACATTTTTATTTTCCCGTCCATCCGACCAATTTTGGTTGGTTAGTACTAATGTGGCATTATCAACATTGATGTGACATCTTTAAAATAATATTTTAATAATTTATATTTTTAAATAATTTTTTCTTGTTTTCTTTTTATTTTTTTTCTCCTTCCCCTCTCGCTGACACTAAGGGTAGGGGAAGGGAAAAAAATAAATGAAATAGAAAAATAGAAAAATATTATTTTAAAGATGCCATGTCATAGCGCTAGTAAAGTCATTACATTACGACGCCCAACCACAATTGGCTTACTAGATTAAATTGACACAAATGTGAAAGATTAATGATTGAATTAATAAAAAATTTAGACTAAAAGACGTAATTATAATAAATTTAAGACTCTTTTTTGATAATTTCTCCATTTAATTCACGTATCTACCACAAAAAGCTGGACGCGCACGGCAGTACCAAACTACTATGCACATGCACGTATTATAAAACAATATAGACAGAAGCGCTTCAAGTCAATTTGTTTATGGACGTTGTCTTGTCTGGCAGAATATTTTTTTGGGACACGGCTTAGACGTTGTCAATTTGATAATGATGGTTAGTTGGTGTAGAATCTGGTAGTTGACAATTAACATCCGAAGCTTCTCTTGCTAGCTAGAGTCGTCATTGATTAGGTTAGTGAAAGTAAGTCCCAGAGGATTCACTGATTATGATAAATCCTACGAATTTAATATCGAACGATGGTGGATCGTTTAAAGATTTGCTGGATTGTATGAAGATTTAAAGAACAGACAAGTGACTTCAAGAATATAAGCCGTGGTCCTTGTTACATAATTTAGTCTAATCATGCCCCCTAGTTTCTAGCTACCTTCCTAGCTTATTCTAATTTAAAGTCTCCACTTCCCACATGTGAAATATTATAGGGCTTTCGGAAGAGAGGAGAGAGGGTCAATCAATACTTTTTAGGTAGAATCAAGGGTACTTTTACTCAATTAATATGTGTAGGAAATGAAATAATCTAATCTAATAAGAAATTAGCTATCTTAAGAAATAACCAAATAGAAATAATGTCCCTAATATATAATAATATCTCCAATAATAATCTCTAATAAAGAATTATCTAATATCCGTAAATATGTAGGAGGTGGAAATAAGTTCTGCACAAATATCAACCAATCAACTGTGCATTGTCTTTGACCGGTCAAGCATTTAACTAACTCTTTGCAACCTAACATTTTGAGATAAATGATCGCGATGTTTTCTCTTATTCCTAATTGGTTTCTTTTTATTAGTGGTCACAAATGTTAGAATATTAAATCACATATTCATTTAACAACTTAAGTTTTTAAGGAAAAAATTGGTAATGATTTCACCAAAATCTTATATAGTATCAAAAGTTTGTGGTCTTAAGTTCGAATTTTTCTAGATTCCATTTGTCTCTTCAATTAAATTTTTCTCACTTAGTATTGGACAAAAGACCAGACTATATGAGGGGGAGTGTTAAATTTATACTTTTAGTATAGTTAGTAATGGTCCTATTAAAATCTCACAAACAAATATGAGAATTCATTTATATTTGTCTTTAATTAAGTCAATACCGATGGTGGTTTGAGAAAGTTTCATTACATAATGGAGGAAAACACAATCTATGTATCACATGACCTATGTTCATGGTATTATCTCATAAATTATGTATGAACTTTCGAAATAGATAACTCCTTTAATGTTTTTTTAATCTTTCTATGTATTTATTTTTCAGTTTAATGTTGTAATCTACAGTTCCTCCGGCCTTCGCTCGATTTACGCATGAGAGAGCATATCCATATAGCTCTTGCTAAACTCTTCAAAGCTTTTTTCCCTTGATCAAGCATTGACCCAGAAATGATTCTAATCCAGTACTTTAATTAATAGCCCTAAAGCAATATGGCTTAAAGGGAATGATACCCATTTCATCTTAGTCCTGGATAAGATGAATTAACATTTGTTTTTTCCAGTCCCTTCAGGGCATGGTTTTGTGACCTGGGAACACACCTACCAGCTGTTGGTCATCTTCAGGCCAGACCAGTTCGATAATTACTTTAACTAAGAGGCATGGCCTAATCCTTCATCATTCATTGAAACTATTAGAGACACGTCATCATTTTCTCAGTAATTAACTGGTTCTCATTATATAACATGACAAAGACCCTCATGGCACATTGCGTAAGCGCTTCGGCGAATTCGCTTGGTCACAACTTGTTCTTAACTTTAGTCAAATTATAATTATTCAAAGTACTCTTACGTATGCTGAAACTTTTGTTCTATAAATCAAACTGAGAAATGGATTTTTAATTAGAGTAAAATCTATCCGATAAGAGTATCTGATATATGGCCCTACTTGTATGGCCAGACGGTTCACATCTCTTATCTTACACTTCTAAAAAAATTTCAATATATATTTTTTTGTCAGTCTCAATCTCAGTTCAATACTCTCAATTTTCTTAAATCAATGGCATGCCGAATCCAATGAGAAATTTCCACAAATTAAAAGAAAAAAAGGAGCGATCAGAAGGAATTCTAGACAATCTTCTCCCATGAGTGGTCCAGCACGATAGTATTACAATGCAAAGGTAAGTCTTGATACAACTATTATAATACTGTACAGGAATCTGAAAGATGAATGCCATCCATTTTGCTTGCTCTATCACTATCTACGTTATGACTAACCAATACTGTTCGTTTGATGGTTGATTCTACTGCTTCGTTTCAAAAGAGCGAATTTGTTTCCGGGTCAGTAATTTTTTTTTTTTTTTTACTAAATTTCATTTATTGATTTTTCCTGCTCTTTCCTTATAATGCGTCCCTTTCTTAAACTTGTATATGAATTTTTCAACCTTTATTTGTGTGTTTTACAAGTAATTCTTCCATTTGGTTACCAATTAGTTTTCATTTATCAAGTCTCATTTGTGTTGCTTATCAACATATATTTTTACTCCTTTTAAGTTGACCAACTTTTTTGTTGATTTACTGACTTTGATTTTCATTGTTTGTTAATAAATTTGGACTTGAACAGATCCTTAAAGGCTGAAGGAAGAAGAAACAGATGGGAGATCTGCCATGAGGTGGGAAACCTCGTAATGTCACATCTCGTATTCCCTCTCTTAGAAAAAAATATATTGATTTTACAGTACGGACTCTTATTTGAGTTAGATACCGATGTTCCAATTATCAACTTCTATTATCTTTGACAGAAAGGGGGGAAAATTCTCTTATCCTTGACAAAAATGTTTACTCTTTTTTTTTAAACAACGGCTTAAATTTACCAATGATCATATCAAATTACTAACCTTTATTAGAGCAAGTTACCAACTTTTTTTTTCAATTTAGTTACTAACTATTTTTGGATTACCATTTCTCACTCAAGTCCTAATCCACCAACTTTTCTATTGAGTTGCCACTTTATAAGCATTGCTTGCGAAACTTTATTACACTTTTCAACCTTAATTTGGTGAGTACCAACTTTCTCCATCAAAATGCGAACAATACGCATTAGCAACTCTTATTTGAGTTAATTGTCATTGTTTAATTGTTTTTCATACGGTACTAATTTTTCTTATTATTGACCAAAAGTAACCTTCTCTTATCTACTGCCAACTTTCATTTACCTTTATTAGTGAGGCTTAAATTTAACGACAATTATATGAAAATACCAAATTTTATTTATGTGATATATCAGATTTTCCCCATTAAGTTATCAATTAACTTTGGTTTGCAACTCCCATTTGAGTTGTAGACCAGCGTTTTTTTTTTTTTTTGGTTAAGTTCACCAATATATATTCTTAAATCCATCTCTAAGGTGTGATTCGGTCTTTTCCTTTTGTCCTCGTATTCATATGGAAAAACAACCACCCAAAATTTTCCCTCTTTTTTTGAGGCCACTATTGAATGAATCATACAAGTCATATGGAGGTTAACTGCCATCTTTTTTAGTCTGCAAATTGGTGGTGACCATGATTAAATTTCGATTGAAAATGCCATCACCAAATACCGACAGCACAGCAACCATTTTAAAGTACTTCAAAAGATGTAATCGCCAAATTATAAAAATCGAAAACACCGTCACCACCACCGTCGTTATGATATTGTTAAGGTAAGATGACAAATTGCACAGAAATTTGAGAATGAGTAGGTAGGAAGAAAAGGACAGGGAACGAGAGCTTTTCAGGAAACGCTCCTAACCTAGGAAAAGATAGCGCTTTATATTAACTCCACGTTCTCCTTATTATATGAACCGCCCAATAACCTATGCCTTGTAACCTTAATAAACTTAAAGTATGCTGGTTGACTACAATATTTCTTGAGTATTGTCTTTTCTTATATATTTAAATCTTCAAAGACAATTAAGATATTTTGTTGACCTTGAAATCATTCTTTGGTTATTATCTAAATGGATAGACTTCTTCCACAAGGTTTGCCAAGCGTACACTTACTTTTAATTTGTTAGAAAATTTTTATATGGGTTTATTATTTTTGCTACATAGGCTAGGCTTTGTAGCATTTTGGCTACAATTGTCATTTCCACCAATACTGATATGAATACTTATGTACAGCTTTAGATATTTTATAATTGTCCAAATTAATGATGATGAGCATGGGTTTTGATATGGAGCGGCTTAAGGTGTGCATGGTAACGCTTCTTGGCCGGGAACAATTTCTTTTCAGAAATAGTACTTTTCCATTTCTACTATGGGGAACAATTTATAAGTAAAATAAGGTGTTTGGTAACTACGCAAAATTTCTACTCTTGAATTAGAAAAAGAATAGAAATGTGTTTGGTATGAATTTTCATTTTTTATATTTATTTATTTTTATTCTTGCTTATGGACCGCCGACCATCGCTTGTAGTTGCCGTCACCCGTTGCCGCCGCCGCCACCCGTCGCTGCCGCTTGCCGCTCGTTGCTTGTTGCCGCCGCCCACGCCGTCGCTTGATCGCCACCCACAGCCCCATCGGCCATCGCCTCCGCGGTTGGTGGGTTGTGGGTGGCAATGGTGTGGCGGTGGTCGGCGGCGATGGTCGGTGGCTAGTGATCTTGCGGTGGCGATTAGTGGTGTGCAGCGGCAACAACGGGCGGTCGGCGGTCCTGCAACAGCAGCCGGCGATGGCAACAATGGTTAGCCACAATCATCGGAGGTCGAGCGTGGCCGGTGGGCTATGGGTGGCAGCGACGGCAATCAAATAGTAGCAGCGATGGTTGATGACAGCCGACGGTTGGCAAGAGGCCACCCAAGGCCGCAAAGCAAGTGAGAAAAACAAAAGAAAAGGAGAAAATAAAAAATCGGCTTATTTCTAGAAATTGTTCTTGGAAACAAGAAGTTACGTTTTGTTTTTGTTTATTGTTTTTGTTCCAAATCTGTTCTCGGAAACAAAAAAAGAAGATTTTTTGTTTTTGGGAAATTTTTTTACTAAACGGATTTCTGTTCTTTTTGTTTTGTTTCGGGAACAAAAAAACAAAAATTAGTAGAAACATAAATGTTATCATGCAGGCCCTTAGCTGGTTGTGACTGTGATGGAGGGACGGTAAGCTAATAGCCACACATTCCCAAGGTCAACCGGTTTCCCTTCTTTACTTTTATTTATTTATTTATCTTTTCTTAAAAAAATATTAATGAGAATCCTACTAATAAAAAGTTACAAGTAAAAAACAAGTGATCGTGGTGATAATTTCTTATGTTTGTGCAAATATCGTTAATTAGAAGTAAAAAAATATTCGTTAGCGAGGTTTGATTTGCACGTTCAACGGTATTGTGACATTTTCATGATTAGCATCTTCAGTTGCATTGTTAATCTCGTCTTCATCACCACTATTATTTTCTTTGGCGAAGTTGCTTTCAATACGAACTCCATCCATCTGAACAAGATGTCAAGAAAACAAAATTAAGAATTACATGTCTAAAATATATAGATACAAACTATACTCCAACAATAATGAATACCCCTTACTTTCTTGCAATAAGAAAAGTAAAGATCAACGAACTTTTCTCCCCAATTATGACTTATTCAACTACAAAATCGTACAACAATCGAAGTTCAAAACATACAAGGTAATTATACATTTTGCGAGAGAGAGAGAGAGAGAGAGAGAGAGAGAGAGAGAGAGAGAGAGAGAGAGAGAGAGAATTACATTCCCATTTGTTGAGTTATTAAGATTTTTTTATTTATTTGGGAACAATATTGACATAATCTTTTTCTTTGGCCAGAGAATAGAGAGAGAGAGAGAGAGAGAGAGAGAGAGAGAGAGAGAGAGAGAGAGAGAGAGAGAGAGAGAGAGAGAGAGAGAATTACATTCCCATTTGTTGAGTTATTAAGATTTTTTTATTTATTTGGGAACAATATTGACATAATCTTTTTCTTTGGCCGAGAATAATATCCACTATTTAAAAAGTTGCAACTATATTCTTCATATATTTCTTATTATTTAATAGTATTGTAGGATTTGTTTCTTATTGTATGAATATTATTACTTTGATTTGTTTCTCAATTTGAGCATGCAATAAAGAATTATACAAATCTCAGAAAAAAAGAGAGAAGAAAAATAGGTTAAAAATTAAATTAGTTGAGGACACCAACATCTCCAGCGTTTTTTCATCTTTTAGATTTAATAGATCTATAGGATGATATTTTTGATTTCTTTTTAGTAGGTGATAATATTTTTTACTTGTAATTAACGATTTTTTAATTGTGTTGGAATTTTGGAGGGTTTTTTGAGGATGGCCTCAAGTCCTATGTGCACAAACATAAGAAATTCTTTTGGAACTTTGATCACTTGTTTTTTACTTGTAATTTTTATTAGTAGGATTCTCATTAATATTTATTTTTGGAAAAGATAAAAATAATAAAAAAGAGAGTAAAGGATTGGAAATGTGTGGTCACGAGCTGACCATTCCTCCGTCACTTGACGGAGGACGGTCAGCTGAGATTTTTTTCCTTTTGATACCAAAAAGATACTTAGGCTGTATAGTATATAAAGCGTCATACTTATTATGCATATCTTTGTAAGTTCTACGAACCGTGTAATAAAGCGACACATGTTAGATGCGAGAGAATCAAGTTAAATTACGTACAAAAGTAGATGGAGAAAATCATGTTGTGTACATAAAATTTGAGGTCCATCCTGGTCGTTGCATTGTGAGGATGGTCTCTGAAAACAGCACTTTTACCTAGCCGTGTGCATTTAAATTCTTCTTACAAGGTAGCCGCTTGCTACTTCAGTACTTCTTCCTATAGGTGGAGGAAGTTCCTTAAGCCGAGAACTGAATTGCAAGTCCTTGATTAAGCATGTTATTTGTGATGGAAAGCTAACTTCCTTTTTGCTCGATCTGTTTACTCAAAGGGTCGTCTGCGATACTGCAAAAGTCTGCGGTGTGATTATCCCTACTGCTAGGTCTGAGGACCTACTTCTAGTTCAATCAGCATTCTGTGGAATTCATACTAATGTTGAGCAGTTTCAAAAGCTAGTTTTGTTCGCTTCAAACGTACCAAAACACAGTTTTATAAAGCTGGCATATTATTTTGAATAAGCTGCCTACTAGAGATAGATTGAACAACTGGAATCCTTTGTTAAATGATGAATTCCTTTCTGGGGTTCTTTCCCTGAATCTAGGGATCATTTGTTTTCTGAATGTGCTTCTTCTTGTGAAGTCTGGAGCTCTTTATAGTTGCTGTGGTGTTCAAAGAATTAGGCAGAGTTGGAGTGATGAGTTGCAGTGAAATTTGTGCTACATGGAAGGGGAAAGCTACAGCTAGTGCTGCTTGCGACATAGCATGGTGTGCTGTTAACTTATGATATGAGAGGAATAGAAGGCTTCATGATGATAGTTTTCTTGTTGCCAGTGTTGACATTATGTCCAAAGTTAAATTTGATGTTTCGTACTGGCTTGGTAGCATCCAAACCAATCATTCCATAGTTCAAACCCAGAGAAGGCAAATATGTAGTAACTGGAGACTCGAGACTTGAATTGCCGTATTTCTTGAGTTTCTGCTGTAATCCTTTCTGGCATTTGTAGCAGGATTCCCCTACTTTGTTTATTTGAAAAAACTCACTAGCTAACCTTGCAGATTTTTATTTTTTATTTTTATTACAATATAGATTTCCATCCAAGGTTCTACCTAATTCTTATTTGACAACGAGGAGGATGTTAAACAGTTCATCCTAAGTGGTGTGGAAAACATGCTCGGTTCTATTGGGTTAGCGTGTCCAACGGGTTTATTTTCTCAATGATTGACAAATCGACGATAGTTAGTGCTAACCATAGAATCGTGTCTATCCTTTTCTAATCACGCTCAGCATATGATATGCTATTAAATAATATTGTCTGAATCCCAAGCAAAGTTTTCTACGATTCGCGAGAAGAACACATGATGCACCACGGTATATTTTGTCCACAAATCTCTGGAATTTCCAGGATTCCCACATCTTTTTCTTTTCATTCCCATTGGAAGCCAACTCGACATGTCGATTTGGTGAGTATGAATTGCATCTTGTTTAAAATTAGTTTGATTGGGTCTGCTGTTTATAACTTAACATAGATGTTGGGGATGTTCTCTTGCAGTTTGTTGTCATGAATAAATTATAGGGGAGCAAAGGAAAACCCAACTGAAAAACATACATTTCAGTGTCTAGGCAGTCAATCATAGAGAAGAGAAAACAACCTAACATAGGAAAGTCATCGACAAATTGTAAAGCCGAATCGGACAAATTTAGGTTACGCTTTTACATCTCTATTCACTTCGTGGAAAACGAGATGAATTTTTAGGCAATAAAAGGTCGTTGCTTCTCTTTTGGGTGAAGGCTGGATTTTGCCAACTCTCCTAACTGAGTCAATAATTTCTTCTCCAGCTGTTACGATTAGTAGATATGGGTGTCAATAGGGCCGCTCATTGGGTGAACACTCAACTTAATCAAAGCTGTGAGACTTTCGATTGGAGTTGGAACAGTAAATCATTTGACAATCCCTGATGAGGAATCTTTCTAGAAAAACTACCGATGTTAGGTGCACGAGTGAAGACATATCATGTAGCGCTCATTTTACAGATGGCACATGTAGTGGACAAAAACAATTATATCGAAAAACTATATAAAAACTTCTTATGACACTTTCTAGACTCATTAGTAAAGTTGATATTTCATGCAAAGATTTAAAACTATATTAATAAAACTAGAAAGTGTAGGACTTATTGAAATCCATATATTAAATTTAGGACTAAATTGATAATTGAGTTACACCAACTGATAGTAACTCAAACCAAGCCTTCTTAAGGGTCTAACAACATCATATTCTCAACCTGATCATCTTTGAATTCTCGTACTGCGTATATTCATTCTGTGAAAACATAATAATATTCATTTTAAAGATGGTCAAGAGATGCCCTTTTCTTACACGTGGTGTGTACTATCGCTTTATTGAGAAGTTACAAAATAAATCTTAAATCTATTACCCTTGTGGTGATTCAATTATTAACCTTTTAATTTGACCAATTTCAATTCTAAATATTTTGACGATTTACCAATTTAGTCATAAATATTTTGATTGTGCCAATTCAGTCCCAAATCTTTTGATGATTAACCAATTTAATCCTTTTAGCCAATTTTAATCAAAAAATGCCAATGTGGTGGTTTAATCAGCATTGCTTGTCTTACATGGCATGACCGGTGCTTATAAGGATAATTTTAACAATTTTTAAAAAGATTTTCTGATTTTTCTAATTCTCTTCTTCTTTTCTTTTCCTCTTTTCCTCTCAACCTTTGGCCAACAAGGGCTCCTATACTCAAATCTTGGGGAGGGCTGTAACCTTTGCCTATTTGCTGGTGAGGGTTGTAACGCTCTCGCCCAAACCAAGTTAAGGTCACCTAGTGAGGGTCAAGAGTTGGGAAAAAAAAAGAGGAAAAGAAGAAAAAAAGAAAAGAAGAAAAAAATAAAAATTTCAAAAAATTCAAAATTGTCTATGTTAGCGCCAAATGTGCTATGTAAGATTGCCGGCATTGACTAGACTACCATGTGAGCATATTTTGACATAAAGAACTAAATTGACAAATTGTGAAAATGTTTATGACTAAATTAGTACAATTGAAAGGTTTAAAACTAAATTAGCGAATTGCCAAAAGATTCAAGACTAAATTGGCCAAATTGAAATGTTTATGATTGATATAGGCACAAGTACAATAGGTTTATGATTATTTTGGTCAATTTTCCACTTTCTTACTTATATGGCGTCATAAATTGAATCATGAAGAACAAGTTTAAGTATAACCACATTTTTTCCTTGTACTGTTGAATACTCCAGGGCGGATGATGTTAGTCTTACAATGACGATGTGAACTTCAAATCCAATTTTTGTGACAAGTTTCCAAGAGCTTTTATATGAGAAGGACAATATTGTCATTTTGGAAATATCTTCTAACGTTATCCTCAACGAGTAGACCTATCTTCTAGCACCCATGCCATGCTCACCTTCTAGGAGCTATTTCATTTACGTTGTAGTTGATATTTTCCCAACTCGTAAGCTTACTCTTTTAAATTGTTACGACCAAACTCAACAACATATTAATATGCAAAAACATACTAGCCCTTCTTTGACGTCAACATAAGACTTCGACTTCGATCAGGAAAAGAAGTCTTGCGAGAAAATGATTTATCTTTTTTTTTTTTGCATCGTCCATGGTTCTATTAGCGAGAGCTCAATTAGGAGTTCCCTAATATGGCCGGGTTTCCTTGCAATTTAAAATTGTGCGTCGGATTTTACATCAATGAAGATTAATTTCGAGCTGTAATCAACATGAATATATTAAATTAAACTGCGCTCAAGTGTTTCATGTTACACACATCATCAAATAGAAATCAACTCCATAGTTTATTTTATTATTCTATCTCTGCACATTGTTTCACCATTGGGGACAATGAGCCTTTGTTCATTCTCGAAATCATAAGAAATAATCTGTTATTGTCACAATGTCATTAGTAATTATAAATTTGATCGTGTGCTTCGATTGAAATAAGAACTATTCCCGCGGCAAAGTATGTATGCTATTCTATTTTCTTTAGTAGCCTCAACCTCGCCTAGACATAGCTTCCGTATTCAAGAACACAAACGGAATCCCGCACAATTTTAGGGGAAAAGTATTAAAAAAAGTCTTAAACCTTTTGTATTTGTGTGCCAATTTAGTCCTAAATCTTTTTACTTAGTGTCGATTTAGTCATTTCCGGCCAATTTTAGCATGATTTGCTGACTGTGCACTGGCTGGCTGACAGCTTTTTTTTGTGCCAATTTAGTCCTTCTTTTTACTTAATGTTGATTTAGTCCTTTACGGCCAATTTTAGCAGGATTTTGTTGACTGAACACTGGCGGGCTAACATGGCCTGATCGGTGTTGACGTGGACAACTTTTAATAATATTTTAATATTTTAGATTTATTTTTTTTTCCTTCCCCTCCTCCAGCCAGTCGCTAGACCTTGCTAGCCACCTCGCTAGTGGCCGTGAGGGCGGCCTTGCGTTGGGCGGCAAGGCTCGCCCTTGCTGGCCACCTTGCCAGTGGCCATGAGGGTGGCCTCGTGTTGGGTGACGAGGGTGAGCCTCGCTAGCGCTGCCCAAGCCACGAGGGCAACTTAGCGCCAGGCTAGCGAGGTCAAGCCTTGTCGGCCATGGGTGAGGCTCGACCTTGCCGAAACGCGACCTGGGCGGTGCTGACGAGGGCGAGCCTTGCCGCCCAGTGCGAGGCCGCCCTCATGGCCACTAGCGAGGTGGCCGGTGAGGTCCAGCGAGGTCGACCTCACCGCGTCATCGTCTGCGGCCGGTCGCCGAGGTCTAGCAACCGGTTGGAGGAGGGGAAGGAAAAATAAAAATAAAAAATAAAAGAAAAATAAAAAATATTAAATATTAAATATTAAAATATCATTAAAAGTTGTCCACGTCCAAAAGATCGATCAAGCCACATTAGCCGCCGGTGTCCGATCAGCAAAATCCTGCCAAAATTGGCCGGAAAGGACTGAATTGACACTAAGTAAAAATGTTTAAGACTAAATTGATACAAAAAAAAAGTTTAGGACTAAATTGGCACAAATATAAAAGGTTTAGGAATTTTTTTTAACACTTTTCCCCAATTTTAGGAACCTTTTTCTCAGTAAATCTTAAATGTTCTTTAAGGTAGTTGCAAATAGGGCTGTCAAATATGCGGGTAAATTTAGAATGAGATGGATTGAAAATGGAATGAGATGGATTGAAAATGGCCCGACCCTAATTGGACCATTTAATCCAACTTATGAAAAAAACATATCCACCTATTTAACCCAATTTAGGTTATGTTATTTGGATAAATTTGTTATTTCGACTATAAGATACTAAAAACTTGCTTTTGACATTATATGGAATTTTTAATTTTTGTATTGATTCACGATGGAGAATAATAGAAAATTAGTATTTAATAGTGAATTTATAAAATTACAGCAACAAATAATATAAAGGAATTGAAATTATAATTAAATGGAATGTGATATCAAAGATGATAATTTTTATTGACCATGGGTTGTAATGAAAAGAACTATGATTAGAATATTACATAAATATAATAATGACAAAGGCAACCAAGAAAGATATACTCCAATAATTGATGGATGAAACTTATAAGGTTAATAAAAAAAATAATGGGAAAAAGAAGAAGCCATTTTGATTTTTTAGTAAGGGAGAAGTTGAACTCATCTTGCGGGCCTATCAAGATTTCTTTGAACTTGGGATAGTCCGAATAGTCCATTATTTTCTCATAGAGGGGAACAAAAATGAGGAAAAGTGTCGGAAAAGTTTTAAATCGATTGTATTAGTACCAATTTAGGCCAATTTAGTTTTAAACATTTTTGATATGGTGCCAATTTAGTCATAAACTTTTTAACTTAATGTCACTTCAGTCATTCCGGCTAATTTTGGTCGGATATTGTTGATATGAACGCCGGCTGACTTATATGGCATAGTTAGCATTGATGTGAAAATTTTCATAATATTTTAATATTTTTTGAATTTTTTTATTTTTTATTTTTTATTCTTTTCCTTTTCCTTCTCTTTCTCATACTTTTTTTTCCTTTTCCTTTTCCCTTTCTTTAGCTAGTTGCTTTCAATGATCGACCAGAGGTGAGGCTAAGGATATCAACTTGGACCTTGCTGGCAATTGCCAAGGCTTGAGCCCTAGTGTTAGGCCGCGCACTAGGTTGGCAAGGGTCGTGCCTTGACCATGGCCGATGAGGCTTGACCCTTGCCAAAGCAAGCCTCGCCAACCCAATGCGAGGCCGCCCTCACGGCTTTTGGTGAGGTCTCAACCTTGCTAGCCCTTGGCTTTGCCCACTCATTCAGGTCTAGCCTGAAAAAGAAGTAAGGCAAGGAAAAAAAAGGGAAGAGAAAAAAATAAAATAAAATAAAATAAAATATATTATTAAAAGTTGTTCATGTTAACGCTTATTTGGTCGTGCCACGTGGGTTGGCGGACATTCACTTCAGCAACATCTAACCAAAATTAGCCGAAATAATTGAATTGACACTAGTTCAAAAAGTTTAAGACTAAATTGACATCAATAAATTATTCATGATTAAATTGACATCAATGTAATAAACTTAGAACTTTTCTTACACTTTTCCTAGGGAAGAGAGAGGCACAAAAATGGGTTGAATAAAGTGTGAACTCATTTAACACCCATATATATAACTTATTCATACAGTAAACCCATGTAGTATTTAACAGCGAAAACACGAGCTTAAAGTACACGAAAGATAGTAGTGAAAGTAAAGCCTTACGGTAGCAGTCACGATCGCCAAAGTCAGAAAAGTATAGAGGTAACATTGACATTTTGTTGGGCGATAGATGTTGAAGGCAATGTATTTTAATTTCCAAACACAGAAGGGAAGCCCATTATTGTATGGGCTTTTTTTAAGAGGGGACTCGCAACTACCCCTTTGCTTTAAATATCACTTACCCCTATGTTCGGTCTCTGCACGCACTGCCCGTCCGATTCCAAAGGAACACTGCGGAAACTCATCTCTCCTTTCTCTCTGTCTCTCTCTGTCTCTCTCTCTCTCAAAGTTTTTGTCAACATCTGAGAGACTCATTGACTCTCAAAACTATCTTCGTGAGAGCATAACGCTATGGCATTGAAGTCATCAGAAAGGCCAAAACCCAAGCACAGGAAGGGCTTGTGGTCACCTGAAGAAGACCAGAGGCTCAGGAACTATATCCTGAATCATGGCCATGGTTGCTGGAGCTCTGTCCCCATTAACACCGGTAAGTTTTTGTGATATACTTCTTTATCATATAATGTATAAACATGAAAGTCTAGTGTCCAATGTATGAATATGCAAGTTCGACAAAGCTTGTAATGTCATTGCATTGCCTTATAAATAATTTGGAAAGTCCTTCAATAGCCATATCTAGTTAGCTACATGGAGTATGCATTGTTCAAGGAAAAGAGTGTTTTTTTTTTCCCCAAAAAAACGGCTAGATCAACTAGATTTTTCATTTTAATCACTCCTTTCAGGGTTGACCTATGCATGCAAGCTGTATATATATGGTTCTGATTATATATTTGAATGTGCAGGCTTGCAGAGGAATGGCAAGAGCTGCAGACTAAGGTGGATCAATTACTTGAGGCCTGGCCTAAAGAGAGGCATGTTCACCCTGGAAGAAGAGGAGATTATTTTGTCCCTTCATCGCTTGATAGGCAACAAGTAAGCGCAGCAGCTTAATGCCCTAAATAGTTTATGAGAGCTTAAAAATTTAACCAGTGTTATACAATCACCAAGATATTAATCAAGCTTTCAGCAAGTGCCTAATTTTTATTTGGAGGAGTGAGTGAATAGTGATGAAGGGATATGTTTGTTTTTTCTATGGGTTAGGTGGTCTCAAATAGCAAAGCATTTGCCAGGAAGGACCGATAATGAGATAAAGAATCACTGGCATTCTTATCTTAAGAAGAAGGTGGCAAATAAGACTGAATCATCGTCATCATCAGAAGCCCGCCATAATGCCCAGAGTCAATGTACCAATTCGGACAATGTGGAATCTTCGCCTTCTCCAGATCAAATCCCCACTAACCAAAACGCATCAGTTCATGCACCGTCACAGGAGCAAAAGGAAAAGATGTCATTGGACTTTCCGAATGGGGGTCCACGCAGCTGCTTGCCCAATATTTTCTTCGCCGAGTGGCTGAATCAAGCTGATCAAGGGTACAACGTTCCGACCTATGGCGATGCTTTCGATTATCGCTCAAATATTCAGGACTCTCTTGTGCATGATTGGTGCACAAGCGATTTTGGGAATTCTTATGGCGGTGAGTATGTTGGGAATGAACTAAGTAAGGGGTCCGCTAGTGCCAGCGTGAGCGACATGTACAGTTCGCGGTTGAAGTCGGAGATGGATCAGGTTTCGGGAGGTGGGTTTTACTTGGATTATTTCTCTGGGGATGATATCTGTAGTCAGTTCGACATGGGCAGTGACGTAAATATGATGTACACATGAGGGGGGGGGGGGGGTCGATATTTGTATTTACATGGAGCTTGCAAATTATGGACGAAGAATAAATTGAACGTGCGTAGTCGTACCTTCGTTTTTTTGTGTGTGTTTTCGTCAATGCAAGCGCATGGCATACCCAAAAAGGAAGCAAAAGCCCTAAAAAGTGCCAAAACGATGGGGAGTTTCTCGTGAAATTGGCGTCGGTGAGTAAAAAGTACCTCAAAGTTAGAAGAGAAGACTTAGAAGAGAAGACTTTTATCTGAAATCGTTTTAATAAACCAGGGCAGTTAAAAAAAAAATGAAGCATCTAATACTGTAGACAATATTGAAAAGTCAGATGTCGGTTAACAAACTCCTTTTTCACTTGCTCATTCCCAAAATTCAAAGAGAGAGATCAAGTTGGAACTCTCCTGGACATATTGAGACCCGGTCTTATAAAAATCCTAGGCATGTATTATTTAACTAAACATAGATTTATGCTACATATGTCATATATATTATCTGACGGGGGACTTCTTGTTGCCCTAAGTAACACCAGGAATGTGAACCTCAAGAACAAATTAAAGAATTTTTACAAATTTTTCGCTCACGCATGCATTTTGATTTCTTTTTTACACCTAGTCAAGCTTTTGACCTTTTTTTCGAGCCTTGGTAGTAGTTGGACAATTAAACTACAATAAAATGTTATTCGCATGGTCGTCCTCAGCAGGATTCTATAGGTCAGTGTAAAAAATACGGCTTTTCTCTCTGTGCAAATGAAGTTCAATAACGTGTTGGTGCTAACCTTTTTTGTTCAATAACTTGTTGGTAACTTATATTTTAATGAAAGTGTCGATTCTTTGATTGTTTGCAAGCCACCAATTTTTATGCTAACTTATTTATTTACTATCTACATAATTTACTAACGGTTTGAATTTACTAATTGTTACATGAAATGACCAACCTAAATAAGAACACTATTAACAACTTTTATTCAGATCAAGTTACAACTAGCTTTGGTCTACCAAAGTTTAATTTGAGTTACTTACCGATGTTTAATTTTTTTTGTTTTTGTTTTAATAATCTACCAATTTTCTATAGGGTTACTAATTTTTATTGGTCCTGGTTATAAGCCCTTTAACTTTTGTAACTCTTTTTAGATATATATTACAACTTTAATTAGCTTGATTCACCAACTTTTCTCAACTTAAATTATCATTTAGTATTGGGTTACCAACTATTACATTTGAGTTACTTACTGATGTTCATTTATATTTTTTTAATTAATTTGCCAACTTTTCTTATTGTTTGCTTTTTTTTCTTTTAAATTACCAACTTGAATTAGAGTGACTCACAAAAATATCTTTGCTTGAGTTAGCAACTAGATTGGGATTACTAACTCTCGATTTCCAAAAGTTGATAAGTTGAAAAATGACCAATAGACATTAGTAATTAACTCAAATGAGATCGATCATCTAAAGAAATGGATGACTTTATTGGAAAAAATTTAAAAAGTTACTCAAATAAAGATCAGTGAATTCACATTAGAGTTGGTAATTTTAAAGCATTTGGTAAGAAGATAAGAAAAGTTAAGTACTTGCAAACTGTAAAAAAAGAAGAAGGAAAATTATCAATAAAACCAAGGTGATCCTTATTTTTTTCATATTCATCAATTTTTCTTTTAGATTTGCCATCTCTTTTAAAAATTGACCCCATGGGAAAAATCTTTTGTTTTTTCGAAATGAAACATAAGAATCATTCCTATTTCTAACATTGGATTTTTAATATCATTCCTATTTCTAACATTGGATTTTTAATAGCACATATGATTGCAAAATCAGCTTTAAAGAGAGTTTTTCTTTTTTTTTTTTTTGGTCGGAAATATTGGAAATTTCATTAATTCAAAATACGTTAGTGAATGTCAGAAATTAAAATCCAACATAGATTTCGGGAGGAGACAACCAATCAGTCGGGGAGTCGGGAGTGCTTTTTGTGCTCTCTCCCTCTCTCTCTCTCTCTCTCTCTAGGCCTTCGCCAGCAACTGCTAGCTTGTTATTGGTCTCTCTTGGAAAGTCTCTCTCTCTCTCTCTCTCTCTCTCTCTCTCTCTAGGCCTTCGACAGCAGCTGATAGCTTGTTATTAGTCTCTCTTGGAAAGTCTCGTGGACAACGCGTCAGACGCAGGTTTTTTTAATGGCTGGAGAGGCATGAGAGAGAGAAAGAACCTTTTACGCAAAAGTCCTAGGTATTTGTTCTAGAAGTGCTTGTGTTTTCCCAGCCTCCCGTCCTTTGCACGACTCCCGGGTTTGACTGCCTTGCTGTTCTCGCCTCCTCCAGATGGGCACCGACTTCATGACCGCTCCGACGCACCAGTCTAACCATAGCCCGCTTCTCCCATCGCACACGCTCGATCCTTTTAATTGGTATTGACATACATGTATCCTCATGAGCTCGATCACTCAAGTCTAAAATCCAAAACATACTTGGATATTCTTAGTGGCGAAGACATCTCATTTCACTATAGTATGGGACAATTTGTGCAATACAACACGTTTCTAACTTGTCAACCCCATTGCAAGTTTGCTGATTGGATTATGTTGATCGCTAATTCCCCCTTACTCGATAAATCTGTTATACTAGTCTTATCAGTGTATTTGTTTTTTTATATAACTTGAGATTCATACTAGTTTGATTATGAATGCAATTTTTATGTGCTTAACAAAATATCCTGTTACGTCGATTGTGTCTCTCCGCGTGCAGAGACTCTCTTGGTCCATAACTTTTACATTTGACCTAGTTTTTTCTACGGCAAATCAATGACTTTCTGCCATGACTTTTTATGTACACACAATGAAAGGGATGAGCTATGCACCAACTTCTCTAGTTTTAGAAAACTGTAATTAAAACGTAGATTCAGACGCACCATAGCCCACCACCTAATTCCGTTGAATCCACTGGTTATCTATGTAATAAGACCTGACGTTGTCACCTAACAAATCAAGGGCTTTTGTAATTATTTTGCAGATGGTAAAACTGCTTACGTTGAGTCTTTGACTCTCTTAATGGTCGTCTACTCGCATTATTTATTGCTATCTTTGGATGATCTTTGTGAATAAACTCCCGCGTGCATGTGAAACCTTTATGTCACAAAGGGAAAAACAAAGGGCTGAGAAAAGTCTTGTGTCCATGTGCAATGAAGAAGAGCATGGAGCACGATTGTTCTGAAATCACAAGATTGCTGTCGTTAAAATATTTAGTGTTGGAGATTCATGGCCGAAGGCCAGAAAGCTGAAAGTAGATGATCCAGGCCCTAAAACCATCGTAACTTGTTTACTTTGACCAAAAGGTAGGGCTATTCCAAAGCCCATTGAACTTGCCAAGATCGGCCCTTAACTTGAACCCATCATTCCTCTTTTCTTCGGCCAGGCTTCTCTACAGGGACATCAGGGGGAGCAGGCTGTTATTGTTTCGCACGAAGGTACAAGTTTTGATAGTAAACCTCTAACCGGCCTGATGCTGATTTTTATTTTTATTTTTAAATAATGATGAATTTTTGATGCATGGATAGATTAGAGACTCGAATGAAAGTTGGAAATTTGTTTTAGACCAAAAAAATTCAAGCAGAATTGGGTTGTACCTAAAGTTAGGTTTTTAAAAAAAAAATTAGCCCCATATACTATGAAAATGCTCCATGTATTCAATAGTAGTCGAGACGTCCCCAACATTTCATTCTATCCTGTTTGATGAGGAATTTTGCATGTATCAATACATCTGTTTACAACGTGTACGTATGTGTCTAAATATGTAGCGGGCCTGACATTTGAGACTCATTGTGATAATACAGGGTCGAGTGAGAAGCAAGCAAACTCAAAGATCAGCAATTAAGAGGAGTGGCCATCATCTTTCATTCTTTTCCGTGGGGATATTAACTACTAATCAGCATCACAGCTGATTTTTCTGGCATCACGAGCTGAACTTTCTGACTGCATCGACTGAGATTCTAAGCTTCAAACAACGTAACTCTCTGCGAGGTTCACCCTTGCCCATAATAGAAAAGCAGCGAGCGAGACGATGAGGGCGATAGGCGTCCATTTCATCGCTATCACCTACGGCAAAACAAGTTCATACTGTCATGGTTAACTAAAGACCATGCCAGATCAAAGCGGGGAAGGAAAGATTAGCTGCGCAAGTTATACAATCGCAAATCCTTGCGAACTCGTGACTAGATCATATAGCTATTTAATCTATCCGAGACTTGAACAATATTTACGTATAAACTGCGGTCCAAACCTGTCTAAATGAATTGAAGGACTTTGCAGTTCAGTATTTCTCTTACCTCCATGCGTGAGGAACCCCAAAGAGGCGAAACCGGTGCATTCATCGCAGTCGTGCTTTCTAGAAATTCTGGACATAAGGGAATATGTCCGGTTATTTCCATTTTGTAATTGTATGTTCAGGCAATAAAGCAAAATTAGATTCGAAAACGAGAGGACTTTCACCTAAATTTCTCGCTCTTCTTCTGGCAATCTCTGAAATATGCGTTGTAACTATGCTGTCGTCCTTTTTACGGTTCGCTTTAAGCTTTGACAGATTGGCTTGGGTCCTTGTGTCGATGTATTGCTTCCTAATGTTCGCTATCACACTATCTGTGACCCAAAAATAGAGCTCTATGAAAGGCTATATCCTTGTTATTAAGACCCATTTCATCATATAGAACTACCCTCTTGATGCGGCGCTAAAAAGGACTCATAGTAGCGCTAATCAATCATTCTTTTCTACCTCTTCTCTTAAGGTGGAAGAATTAACAGAAAATAGAAAGAAATTTGTGAGCTGATTACTCTTAACATGAACATGTAAAACTTCCAAAGATTTACCGAATTTCACAAAGCTGTATGGTCTGGTAATTTTGTCTAGGATTCTTTTGTCAAACTTGTCAAACTCCGTCTGCAAATCTTGCAGATAATGGAAAGCAAGCTTTCTTGGATATGAAGATTCGCACAACACAATAAAGCAAATACCCTCCTCCACGAAGTAGCTAACATATAAAAAAGCAACGAAAATTAATCAAAAAATTGTCTTCTCGATTAAAAAACAAACGACCCCATTAGCCTCTATAAGTTTTTGCGGCAATTAATTGCTTCAATCTATCTCAACAAATTCAGGGCCAAACCCATGCTTGACATTGACATTCTCTGCTGAACCTATTCTATCCTGGGTAGACCAAGAACAAATGCATGTAATTGACCACACCCTCACGGCGCACATTGACATTGAAAAAATTAAGAATATCACAACGAACTGCTTGATCTTCGTAGATAAAATTCAGAAGCATCTGATCGAAGTTATGAATAATAGCGTGGCTATTGATAAAAGAAGGAAAGGAATTACTAGAAGGAATGGTGATCGACGTGAATGGTCATCTTGGGAGACTCCAAGGCTCCTCTAGCAATTTCTTCGAGTACAAGTTCGGCTTGTTGCTTGTAAAACCCAAAGATGCCATTGTCGTCGGTGATGTACCGATGACCTTGTGCAAGAGGTAAGCCATCCTTCACCCTTCCCACAATCGTTAGCTTAACCATCTCTCAACAGAATTTTTAGCTCAGATCACGGGTTCTGTGCTCTGATTGTATGGAGATTTTAAAGAAAAGCTCCTTTTATAAGACGAAAAAGAGAAGGGAATGAGAAAGATAAGCTTGGACAATAAGTTATGCCTTTTGGTTATTCTAAAGAAACGGTAGCTGGTGGGAGAGGAAAAGCCTTCTTTTGAAAACGGACCACAGCACTTTTCAGACAAAAAGGTTTCCCGCACTATGGAATATTTATTTCCTAAAACATGATTTCCTTCTATCTCTTGATAAAGTCCAAAGAAGGTAAGAGGAAGTTGAATGAAGAAGATACTTATAGAGAGGCAGAAAAAAACAGCAATTGATTATTTTGCTTGAGTGTGATCGATTAGGACCTCGAGCTGGTTAGGTTCCCAATTCAGAATCAGTCTGCAGATAGTTCCTGAAAAATTCTAGGAAAAACGGATTCTTGCACGCATCAGAATACACTGCTATGGATAATTTAAACCATTCATTCAAAGTCATACCCTTTGGGAAACACTCTTACATGTCACACGACCTATGCAAACTTGATACCACCACAAATATCTTCAGATGAGCTATACATAACTGCTATACAAGATTTCTTTACATGTTCCAGAAGAAAACAACAGATTCACTTGAGAACTATAGATATGAACAGCAAGAAGTTCAAAGAACAATGGCTATTTATCCACTTTTAAGCACACTGCAAGAAGATGGACACAAACCGAGCTGGAACATGTAGATTTTGGAAGACTTTCATTTCCCCAGAATGGATAGTTCAGCCCCCAAAGCAGAGGAGGAGCTTCTTTGGAACAAGTCCGCTTGCGCGATACTTAGCAGCCATCTCCTCTGCCTTCAGAAGATCTTCCCCTTTCTTGGCTTCCACAATCGCCCTCTTTTCTTCAGCGAGTTTGTGGACCGAAGCAATCTTGTTCTTCATTGTCTCTGCATATTCCGCTTTCTTCTTTTCCATTTTTTCCTGCTAGCAAGCAAGGAATGAGATTTCATCAGAAACTGCAGCGCCTGCATCTTGTGTTACTAGTATACCAGGTACTTTCTGCTAGCAACTCGTCTGTTATCTAGATTCAATCAGAAGCATGATTGTTTTTTGCACACACAGTTCCTTATGAATATAACATACAATTTCTTTGAAGATAATAGGCTAGAACAAATTCTGTGGCACATCAAAGGATAATGGACGTGCAAAAGATGACTTGGAGATTTTTCTTTTTTTTTTTTGGGGGGGGGGGGGGGAGGGGGCGGGGGTGGGGTTGAGGTAGTGGAAATTCGCTTCTAATACAGCCATGAAGGAATTAAGAAGGCAGAACTAATACGAGGTCCTCTAATGATGAATTTGAGATGTACCAGAATTGCGAGTGGGGAGTGCAGAGCAGCGTGACTAATACAAGAATGTTGCACTTTTGAGACTTAGGAAGTACGATCGAATCAACTGAGAAAAATAACAATTAAAATGGAGGATTACCTCAAAATTTTTGAGGTCAGACCCAATGGAAGCTTTCTTGCTGTTCTCCCATGCTCCAATTGTAGAGAACTTCTTCTGAGCTCTGTTTAGTGATCGACGCGGGACTTTAGCATGCAATTTTCTACCTCTTTCAAACGTACTAATGGTGAGGAATAATCATATTTTATCCAAAATTCCATAATTTACAGCTAGTTCATGGCATAACAACAGAAACAGTTCACTAAATAGCATCTCTTACTTGTTTTCTGCCTTTGATTTCTCATTTTCTTCCCATGCTTTAATCAAAGACAACTTCTTATCTGTCTCAACTCGTGCAAGCTCAACATCTGATCAAGAAGCATAGAACCAGTGAAGTGTCTTGGTGAACCATAAACACATAACAGAGAATAAAGAACAAGAGAAAGGGAGAGTTAAAAACACATCGACACTTGAACATCAAAATTACCTCGATTACCAGAACCGTCTTTACTTTTCTCCACTGGGGTCTCAATAGGCTCTGCCCACAAAAAAAGATGCAAAACCCCAGTTCAGCAACAGAAAAACATCTGTGCAGATCCTTTGCTTCAGTGTCCTAATACTAATCAAACCATCAACTGAGCTGTGCTAAGCTAGATCAAGCGTTCAAGTAAGCTGTGAATTTCAAGGTGAAACGGTGAATTTTTTACTAAATTTCACACCTAAACACGCAACAAATCAGTTAAATAACCCAACTGACGTCTTGAAGTCTTACAGAACTTTAATTTAAGAGATATAAAATCTGGAGCATGAAGCATTGCATTTAACTATAATTTCAAAAAAAGGAAAAAGAATCTCACACTCAAGAGTCTCCAGATTTGATATTTATATTCCAAAATAGAGATAGAAAGAACGAAAAGAAACATAAAAACTCACTTTCAACAACAGCAAGAGCTTTGGTATCATCTGCTTTGTCTTCAGCAGCAGCAGCAGCAGCAGCAGCAGGAGGAAGAGGTAAAGGTACGACTGACTTCTCTTCAACGGGTGCGGTTTCGGGTTCGGATACGGGTGGGGGATCTTGAGGTTGAGGGGACTCGGGTTCCACCTTCTTGGGCTCTTCCGCTGCCATTTTCTCGAGGACCTTTACTTCTGCAGAGCTTTGAGTTCACTGAATTATTGAAGAAGATGAGGGAGCGATGAGCGACAGTAGAGAACTTAGAGATAATGGTATAGCTACGGTGACCCACTTGCCTCTTCGTTTTCCTCCTTTATTCTTCTTTTTCTTTTGGAACTATACATCATCTAATTACTTTTCCACTGTGAGAATATTAATGATTGCTATTATTAGCGTTTTGCTTTTTTAACCCCAAACAGGGTGATCGGAGCGCGTACTTAATTATTTCACACGACTTTAACGATGATTGCGTTTCATCCGCATCAAAGTAACGTACGCTTATATCTGTCCTTTCAAAGTTGGAAATAATAAAACGTATAGATTGCTGAATTATGGATCCATTTTCTAGAGTTTCCTATATTTTTGTTTGAACTGCAACTATATAAAAGCTCCTAGGTGAACTCTTGTTGTAGCTTGTAGTGCTTGATTCTTGCAACTATAGCCATCTTAACCCCGCTCTTTCTAGTACTCTCGTAGAAATCAAGATAGTACCATAAACAATTTTTTTTTTTTTTGGAGACAGGAGGAATCGGTTTGCCGCCAACAGCCGCGCCGTAAACCTCCCGGTGACGCTAGCGCAGGACCAACCACCACGGCATCACTCTTAATACACTTAGCATCTCCTGCTAGACCTCTTGCATTACAAGGACTTCGAACCTTTCCCCTCCTACACAAAGGGTTAATGAAGCTTATTCAGAGGAGTCATCACGGCCAGTGGTACCATAAACAATTTGTTGTTCTCCATTGTCAGCCATGTCCCACTCACATACATTTCACATTAAACATATCATATTATAACATATATATAGTAACCCAAGTCTATGTCTAGAATGTACGGTATCAATTTGCTTATTATCTAAATGACTCGATGTAGTCAATATGATTTGCAAGAGCGTGAAGCCTACGCTTGAATTTGGGAAAGGAAAGAGATTAGTTCATGAGGAGGAAATTGACAGCTCTGTCCATTCAACTTAGTTCTCTTTGTCGGAATTTGCGGCTCTCATCACTTTTGTGGCCTATGGGATAACATGAGATGTTGAATCCACTTTCAAAAATCTCATTCGAGTGCATATCTTATAATGATGTTTGTCTTTACTTCTAATCTCAAATGATCATTGTAGGCCTAAATTTTTAATCGGGATACTTTGCGGGAGGCACAAGGAATCTCTAAATATAGTTAAATGAACTTCCTCCTCGTGACTTCAATGATTGATTTGGGAGAAGCATCATCAACTTTATTGTTTATCGACAAATCACTACTGAAGAGACCAGGACCATGAGGAGGCACTATGATTGTATGGATGATACACCTGGATACATGAAGTTTTTGATAAATATGAAGAAAAGGTTGTCAAGGAGTTTGTAAAACCCGTCTTTTCATGCTTCTTAACTGGTCATTTGCTGGCATGCCAAATGATCAAGTATACAGAAATTGACAATGGAATAGACGTTTAAATAAATGGACTGGATTTAATACCCAATAACACCCTGATCACATCACCTAATAAAGTTTAATTGTTTTTTTTTATTATCAACTTTTTAATTAACTTATAAGTTTTTGTTAGGCTGGACTAGTAACCCTTTTCATTCGCTAGCTCTTTTAGAGATTACCAATCTAAACTAGTGTGACTCATCACCAACTTCTCAACTACATGAAATTATGAGTAATGTCACAAAGAGACATTGAACTTTCATCAGCCGTCCCATAAATGCCAATGCAAACAGTAAAAGCACAAGGCAATATGGCACAATCTGCAGCGGGCTAAGAAAAGAATGAACATTCATGCTCATAAAAGACCTTGTACATATGATTAAAAAAAAGAAGAAAAAAAGTAAAGAAAAGCTTCAGCCGGATCATACAGATTTTGCAAACTTTGTAACCTTCGTATATCACCGAGACTGCTTTGATGTCAAGAATCAGACATCTTCGCCTAAAAGGCAATTACTGAGCTAATCCTAGTAAAGAAAATCGGTTGTCCCCAAAGTTACCTATAATGCTGAGATTAGTCTTTTCAAGATTTATGACCTTGCCCAAAATTTAGAATCTTTATCCACCCATTATTAATAGCCAAATGCGCAGATTTACTACTAAATACGGATATCAGAGGGCTATTTGAACAACCCTGAAAAGAGGACAAACTAGGTCTTGAATGGTGTTGTCTCGGTGCTTCCTCCTACTCCTCTCCCGTCTCCACCAATACAAAAACTACATGTCAATCTATCAGATTTAGCCAGCTGCAACGGTCCAAAATCATGTAAAAGGACGACTAAATCTGTCGTCACTGCTTTCCCTTAAGGCTGCACCTGTGTTCCAGCTTCTTTTTCATGCCCTTTATCGCAATATTGGCCTCGTCGTCCATCTTGGCATCCATTTCCATTCCATCAGTTTCCGCATTTTCATCCAATTCTTTTTCCTTCGACTTTTCAATATCAGAAAATAAGTGCTCTTGGATTGCATCAACGGTTCCCTCCCTTTCTCGTCTCTGAACTTGTGTTACCACGTGAAGAAGCGCTGAGGGTGTGGATGTAGGATCAAGCTCCCAGCATCCAATAGGAGAATTTATACCTTGTTCGCCTGGAAGCAAGTGAGCGGTGACCTGATGAGAAAATCGGAACATTTCCTCCTTGGGATTGTCCATAATTTACGTGGATCTAAATGCTTTTGAAACACAGCTTTCAAGCCACGAACTTTGATGAGCGGAGCAACAGTTATTCCTTGGTTTTCGCTCCAGTCTTCAATCACTTGAACCATATCATAGCTGAGTATTACCTCATTTGGAGTGAACTCGTTCCAATCAGAAGACCACTTCCTATACAGAACTCAAATATCTCCCTCAACAGATAAATTTGAATCGAACCCCTTGTGCCTTTCATCCACTTCATCATGTGGCAGAAAAGCGTTGAGGGAGCCATAGACGACAGATTTCCCAGTCCGCAAATCCTCACAGGTCTCGGCAAAGCCAGATCCAACCCAAAGCAGAGGGCTTTTGTAACTAAGCCAACTTGTGTGCACCTCGAATGGTTTCAATGTTGTGACATTGTGGACTAGAGGGCAGAAACAAGGCATCCCATCATCATCATCGTAAGAAGCCCAGACTTGATCATCAGCAAACAAAACCTTCATCCAGTTGTTGTCAAAATCGTGAAAATCAGGTTTGGCAGCAAGCATTTGCTTGGGACAAAGCTCTATGTTTTGATTCAATTGATCAGAACTGTCTTTACCATAGGCTTCCTATGCTTAATTGCAACAGTTTTTGCATAATTTGCCAGAGCTTTCTGTTCTTCGCCATAATTCTCCTTGATTTTTCCTTGTGAAGAATTCAGTCCATTTGCTGGTTCTTTCTCACTACTTCACTTAACAAAGCTTCTTAGAAATTTCCTTTGCTTTTTGTATCAACATCTTTCATGCTTTTGTCAGAGATAGATCCCCCAGACTGGTGCACTGATTAATCACGCTGAAATTAACCCTTCTTCTATCCTCTAGTCGGCTTTCAATATTCGTACGTACTTCCTAGTTCCTACTCCAAGTCCTATACTATTTGCAAGTGCCACTTGGCTAGCACCCTCTGTGACTTTCTAATTCATGCCACCTTCGTCAATCCGTCTTTCTTTGATCCCCTTAGTTTCCATGGAATTGACAAGAGAAGACATGCCCACTGAACCTCACTAGACATTCGAATCATTTCCAAGCACTTCTCTTTTACTGCAGCTGCTATGGCTTCACGACCTCTCTTCCGATGCCAAACTATAGGCTCAGACACGTCTGAAAGAGAAGAATGTCATCGAGGCGCAAGGGCAATTTTATCACTCACAAATTTGGTTAATGTGCAATATGAGGAAGTGAGCTTTTCCAACGAATGAAAACCAAAGTAGCTTGTCGACCCTGTATTGGTAGAAGTCTGTCTTACAACTGATGTGTAGACATTGCTTCTTATTCTACTATCGCCATCAATTGGTGGAGGTGAAATCTACATAGCAACATAGGGTTTACCGCAGTTGGGATTGTGGCAACGAAGTTGCTTTTTTAAGTAGCAGATTAAAGGAATGAGCTCACTCTGAGCGAGGTAATGCGCATCTACAATAAGGTTGAAGTGATTGAAATTGCAGTGGAGACGGCGGTGTAACTATTGCTCCACTCATCGAAGTGTGTGGCTTGAAGACCGTGTTTCAAAAGCATCCTAATCCAAGTAAATTATGGACAATTCCAAGAGAGGAAATGTTCCGGTTCTCTCCTCAGGTCGCTGCTCACTCGCTTCCAGGTCAACATGGTGCGAGTGCTAGGAGCTTCATCCTGCATCCACACTTTCAGGTCTTTTTCAGGCGGTAACACAAGTTGGAAGGAGAAATGGAGGGCACCGTTGATACAATCAAGGGACACTTGTTTGCTGATTCTAGAAAGTAGAAGGAAAAAGGAGTGGCAGAAATTGGTGAAACAACTGACGGAAAAGAATGGACATCAAGATGGACGATGTGGCCAATTTTGCGAAGCAGGGGATGAAAGTGAAGCCGGTATTGCAACGCAGACTTAAGGGAAAGTAATGATAACGAATTTAGTCACCAATGCTTTCGGACCATTGCAGCTTGTTAGATAGGATAGATTGACATGTAATTTTTGAATTTGAGGAGATGGATGAGGAGGAGAAGGAAGCACCCTTGTCAGCAATTTGTTCAAATAACCGTCCTATACCCGTAGCATTAAATCTGCAGATTCAGCTGCTAAATTGGTTGGATAAAGATTCTTGATATTGGTCATGGTTCAAAAGACTAATCTCAACATTATCGGTAACTTTGAGGACAATTTGATTTTCTTTACTATGATTAACACAGTATTTGCTTTTCTGCCAAAGATGTCCTATTCTCCTCATTAATACATGAATTACGCAGTTGGCCAAATCTGTATGATCCTGCTGAAACTTTTCTTTATTTTTTTTTTCTATCATATATATAAAATATTTACTAGGGGCATGATTGACTCCCCATAATATTTTAAGTGAGTAATGGTGGATTTCATCGCTTTTATAAATGCTTATTCTTTTCTTAGTCATCTAAAGATCATGCCATTGCCTTGTGTACTTAATGTATGCATTGCCATGTATGGGATGACTGATGAAAATTCAGTGCTTTTTTGAGACTCTACCCATAGTTTCATGGAACTTTGGAGTATTTGGAGATGGAAATCGATACCTCCATATTTTACGTTTTACCCTGAGTAGCCTGAAAATCACTAGTGGTACATATATGTTTTGAACGGGTCAACAAGTAAGTGCACTTTTGCTTGTGCACCCTAGTAATAAGGGCACTGGCTGAGAGTAGCCTCTGATTTGCAGTTTGGCATTGCTAAGAAATGCAAATAAACATTTATAAATGATAAGCAAAATTAGCAAATAAAAAAAAATCCGATAATGAATTCAAGCGGGAGTTGGTAAGTCATTAGTATGTGGAAATTTAATAGGAGAAAGATTAGTGAGGAATTACACTAATTTAGATTTGTAATCTCTGAAAGAGATAATCAAGCCTAATACTCGACCGAAAAAAAAATCAAGCTTAATAAAAATTGAATGGAAGTAGAATTTGACCAGCCCAAGGAGAAGTAGGGCATATATGATAACCATTCTATTTTGTTTCAAAACTATTTTTTTATTTGACACTTGTTTTTGGAATAGAAATCCATTTGGTTTATTTCTCAAATAATTTTTTATTCCATAAATAGGTTTAGAATATAAATTAGAAATAAAATTTTTTTATTTCTCCATTTCAAAAATAGAAATGAAAAATAAAAACTCTTTTCATTATTTGTCTCTATTACTAGCCAATCATCCATCCATCGCCACTAGAAGTCCATTGCTACTATTCTCATTATTCATTCTTTCAATCTGTCATTGCAAACCGCCGTCCATCACCGCCAATCCTTGGCCACCGGCTGCCATTGCCGTTGTTGCCGATGGTCTTCATTCTGTTGCCTAAGAGGCAAAATTTTATGTCATTATTAAATAATTTTTTTATTTTGAGAATATAAATTTTATATTGTTATCAAACGCATATTTCTACTTAGAAATTCATCTAAGAATATAAATGGAAAAACTTATTTTTGTTATAGAAATCAATTTATAACTAAAATGGTTATCATTCGCACCTGTATTGATAGAAAATTACAAAGAAAAGACAAGGTTGAGCTTTAATTAAGTTGGGTTTGGCCCACAATGACAGCAGGCCCTAAGCTTAATTAGACTAAGCTTTAAATGGGTCAAGGCCTGTCAAATTCAAGCCCACAAAGAGCAAGAATTTGGCCATTATAGGGGATAAGATGGGCCAACAATCACATGAGAAACTGGCCGAGCACAAGCTTAGTCCAATTTAATTTCAGCCCGTTAGACTTAGGCCATGATAATTACAACCCGTTATTTCAATTTACGCCTAAATGAAGCCCATGAGATGAGTTGAACTTCGCCAAGCCCACTCACACTAGCTTGGCCGAATTCACAAGGATAATGAGCCAAATTGAGCCCAACTCAGTCGGGTTCTAGCCTTTACAAAGTTTAATTAGGGAGAAGCCTTTGGTTAATTGAGCTCGTCATTCCGGAAAAACTTAAGATCAAGCTTGACCAATTAAACCTTGGTTAATAACATTATAAATACAAACTTATGCTTTTGAATTAGGGGCCGGCGAATTGATAATTTCAGGATACACATAGAGAGAACACATGAGAGAAGAGAGAGATCTTGGAGAGGGAGAGTCTCGGTCAAGTCCCCTACACCGGTGGCGGTCACCTCTAGCAATTCTTTGATCTTGTCGCTAGAGCAGCCGTCACATCGACACATCCATAAGCCATCGCAGCGAGAGGCAAGCAACCACTGAGCTTGCGTGCTCATTGCCCGAAGACGATTCCTATCGTTATTGCTCTTCCGTCATCGCCCGTCGCTACTTCCACGAGCTAAGAGGACAAAGGCCCTATTTGGTTCAGCATTTGGAATGCTCATTTGGGCTCTAAAATCCCTTGGCCAAATGCAAAGCTGTTTGGTTCGTTTTTTTGCTCGACTTTGGCGAGATGCAATTGCATCTCCAAGTGGCTCTAAGGGCCTTTAGCCCAATGCAGCTCTTGAGGTCATTTGGCAAGTTGCATCTTCGGAATGCAACTTCCGGTTATTGTTCATCTTTTCGGTGGAGAAGCTTCAATCGGCCGCATGAATAAAAATAAATATGTTTATATTTTTATATAAAAATATATATTTTATATTTTATATAAATATATAAACATATCTATTTTTTATATTTTATGTTTAATAAATATATATTTATAAAAAAATATAATATATATTTTATATATTTTATATAGATATAAACATATCCATTTTTTATATAAATATATTTTATGTTTAATAAATAAATAAATAAATATATATATTTATAAATATAAACATATCTATTTTTTTCTCCTATTTGTTTATATAAATATATATTTATATAAACATATCTATTATATATATTATGTTTATATGTTTATATTTTTTATTCAAAAGTTCGTACGCTGAATTGTCGGTCTAGTATAAATATATAAACATATATTTTATGTTTATTTTTATATAAAAAATATAAACATATCTATTTTTTATATTTTATGTTTAATAAATATATATTTATAAAAAATATATAATATATATTTTATATATTTTATATAGATATAAACATATCCATTTTTTATGTAAATATATTTTATGTTTAATAAATAAATATATATTTATAAATATAAACATATCTAGTTTTTTCTCGATTGCTTTTATATAAATATATATTTATATAAACATATCTATTTTTATATATTTTTTATGTTTAATAAATATATTTTATGTTTATATGTTTATATTTTTTATATAAAAAATATAAACATATTTTTGCTTTTTTAATTTAATAAAAGTTAATTACAAAAGTAAATTTTACTAAACGACATTTGCATTTCTCGGAAAGCCCCTTTACCCAAAGGTATTTGATTTCGCAACGCATTCCCCAAAAGCAACCAAACGGGCCCAAACCCGATCAATCCTAGCAGTGGGTTGCAGTGTGACGAGGCCGTTCTATCCCTGCTGCCGCGAGTTCTCGCCTAAGTAGCTACCCTGTCGCGCCGCTTCTTGCTCTAGACCAAGGCAACGTTGACAACGAAGCCGCTGCTTCCCTTGCCATAACGACACCGCTGCTCCACCCTGATGATCCTGTTGCTTCTCGGCTGCGCCAACTGGACCTTGCTCGAGCTGCTGATTCTTTACACCAAGGACCAGTCGACGAGCCTCGCTGCTGCCACGCTTGTGTGTCTTAAAAGCTCACTGCCCGACATCGCCATCGTCTCGGTTCGACGTTTCCATCGCTGCTATGGCTGTTGCTTCCTTCCACTGTCGTCGTAGTGTCATTGTTTTGGAGGTTAACTAGAGTTTGCCATACCACATGGGCATCGCCGTTCAAACCCTAGCCGTGGACCACTTCGTTGCCGCCGGCCACCGTTGCCTATCGTCCATCGAATTCGATTTGGAAACATATCTTCAAATTAAGTAACGATCAATATCTGAATTTGAATATATGATTTTATTGCCCAATTTGAGTAATTGTTATCTAGTTGGAAAAGATTGTGATTCAATGCATATTTCATGAGATTGAGAGTATCCTCACAATTTGGAAATTTTCCTGACTTGACAACGTGTGGAAGTGTAATCAAAAGTTCCAAATTCATTTGATCTTTGGTTTGTTAGAAGTAAAATAATACTCTCAATACTTGGAATTTTAATTGATTTATCCTAATTGAAAATGATCTTACATGTTAGATAGCTTATACTTAAGTTATGAATCGGTATTGTATGAGCTTAGAATAGTCTGAGCTAAGTTAGGTTTAGTAATTTACTAGCCGAACTAAAGGGGAGGTCACATCATTATCTCATAGTTTTGAGTACCAAAAGGACTATTATGTGAATATCCCCATCTCATTTACTTGGTTTCCAATGGTTCTAAGCGGGTACCAACTATGAAACTCTTGTCCTTCCTCTCTATGTACTTAAGCAAGTGTAGATCAATGTGATTATAAACCACATTGTGTTTGCAAAATCACTCTACAGTCAGGCATAAATGAAAAAAATGTATCAAAGATAGGTTTTCATAAAATTGAGAAAAGTACAACACTGAATTAACTGAACTTCCCCTTTCACCCAAATCCGACATTGGCCGTCTTTACTAATGCAATCTCTGTCCAAGGGCCCAAAAACCTATCCAGTTTACTTATTTATTTTCCTCTAGAAAGAAATAGGAAAATTGCTCTGTTCGTGGTAGTAATCACACCATGCAAATCGTATCTCATGTAATTTATAATTGCCATTTGGTTGACTAAAAAATGGTTGGACCCTTGCAGAAAGACATAAACCACTCATATGGTGTAATTGGACCTTCTTCAATAGGAAAATGAGTAGGGTAACAAAAGGGAAAAGATCATTGAATAGAGTCTTTGTTTTATTAGCAGGATGCTAAACGTTGGCTCTAAGAAAATCTTGACCAATTAATCTATCTATTTTTATAAAGTTAACCATAGTTAACAGATGACCAGAGGTAGCGTCTTAACCTGTGCATAAAAGAACTTGGGTTAACTGTAAAAGAGAAATACTTAGAGACGGTAAAAAGTCATGTTAGAGTCATGTATTTGTTCATTACACATTGTGTCTTTTCAGATATACAATACAAATAAGGCATTCTTACGTTTTAAATTGAGAGTTTCAGATATAACCACTTTCTATGGGACAAGGCAATTGGTTGGGAGATAAGAGTAGTCCTAAAATTGATAGAAAGAAGAAAATAAGTCTAGTGCTGCCTCCAAATACTGGAGCAGGTAAAATTCTTGCTTTGAAATATGAGATACATTGTAATTCTATAGATACGCTTTCATTGCATGAAAATTCTGGCTTTGTATGTTAGTTGAATTGATGGTGGGATTTTATTAATGTTAAAAATAATTTGCTTGTGGTTTCTCTATTAAATTTCTGCGATGTTGTGTTGTTACCTGCTATGAGTACTTAAATGCTTCAGGATTTCTGAGGCATGCTTACGGGTTCTTAACTATCTCTAATCATAGTTTGTTTTTGAGTTAGTCTTCTTATTTTTCATGGCCTTACTTAGGTGATATAATTTTGCTATATCAAAATCCCCACCTATCAAAGAAAAGTTCCTTGATGCCCTTGTATGCAATCACAGTTCATGATGTGACTTGTGGTGATGTTATCCATTGTGTCCGATTTGCTTTCATGAATAACTTGTCAATTTGATCATTGTTGCATACTTTCTGTTACCTAACTTTTAGCATGAGAAGTAAAATTGATGGAATCGCTAACCTCTTTAATGGTTGATTGTGTTTTAGCCCAATTGTCATGAATTTTTTGCAAGTTCATTGCTCTTTTATGTGGATATTTGTATATGATATGGAACTGCAAACAGTATGATTATGGATCATTTTTCGTCTCAAAATCATGTCCGTTGCTCATTTATATAGATGTTACGAATAGAATCATATTTCACTAAAACAATGAATCATGATTTGTCGCAACCATTATGCTTATTGTTGAAGTTTGTTCCTTGTATACGTGCATGTACATCGTTTGATCATTTTTGTGGATGTATGCTGATTAAACATAATACATTAAAAATCGTGCTTTATCACTATCATTATTCTTGTTGTGAAAATTTGTCGCTTGTATATGTTGATCTACATCATTTTCTGCGTAGGCGCAAGCAAATGGAACTATAATTTGCTAATAATAGTCGTCATGCTTTATCCTGAGTGTCATGCTTTTTACAAAAGTTCATTGTGTGTATACATGGATTTACATCAATTGATCGTATTATGTTTGGTCATTTGCACATCATTCGGGTGTATTTTGTTTGGCGACTTATATTCCTTTATATGTATATAAATGGGTTAAAGGAGCATAATCTGGCAAGTCAGTATAATTACAAATGTGTATCTAGATTTGTTGCCAATTGTATTGTTTTGACATTAAGTTATATTGACTATACCAAGGAGGTATCACATATGGAAAGAAGAATCAGCGATATCTAGAACAGGGACATCCAAACCCCTAGGGAATTCCAAATTGGCTCCAATTTGTCCTCCCTCTTTCGCGTGGCCGAACACATAAGCCTATTTTTTTCCTACACCTTTCAAAATTTTTGACACATCTGAGAATAACTCACGAGCACTCTC
Source organism: Eucalyptus victrix (assembly GCA_016097545.1). Taxonomy (NCBI): domain Eukaryota; kingdom Viridiplantae; phylum Streptophyta; class Magnoliopsida; order Myrtales; family Myrtaceae; genus Eucalyptus; species Eucalyptus victrix. The sequence continues at coordinate 2,409,351 of CM027845.1, forward strand.
TCGAAGTTAACGTCCAACTCTCTCAATTCTGGGGATTTCTCTCTCAACTCTCACACGCATATACACACATAAAGGGACACAAAATCCTCTCTATTCTGGATCATCTTCAAATTTCAAGCCGATCGTCTCTGGCGAAGTTCCTACAGCCAGGAGCCTCCTCCAATCACCCATAACCACTTCTGGATCTTCCTCATTACCAGCCAAGCTCTGATTTCTCACCGGAATCTAACTTCAATTTTTCGTACTTTTTGTTCCCTAACATATATGTCATTTTCTCTGCTTTTTTTTTTCCTCTTAACTTTGAAAATGGCCAATCACTTCTAAGTTCCCTAACGTATTCAGTCTTCAAGAAATTGCCAATTCAGCAGGCAAAGCTTGCATGTACTCTCATCCAGGAAACGGATGAAAATCCTATCAAACACGAGACTGATGCGGAATGCGCCTTGCTTGGTTCAAATCCTTACACCTCATGATTGCTTATTAAGTACGTGGAAGGATAGTGACTGCTCATACAACAATTAAAATGGGAAGAAATGCATAAAAAAAAAAAAAGTCCTCAATCTATTGCACATATGCCAATTGAGTCCTAAATATTTTAATTGTGTCATTTTAATTTTAAACATTTTGACGATTTGTTGATGTAGTCCATCTAGTCAATTTTTATCGAAATCACTAACATAAATATCAATCATCCCACATAGCACTATTGGCTTTGATGTGAATAATTTTTTAATTTTTGATTTTTTTATTACTTTATTTTTTCCCCAGCTGTGGGCTAGTGATGTCGCTAGTTGACCCTCACCAACTATAGGCAAGTTTGGATGAGGACGCATTCTTCCCTTTCTTATTTTTCCCAATAGTGGGCCAACGAGATTACTGTCCGACCATCGTTGGCCACAGGTGAGGTTTGGGCAAGGGCCTCCACACCCTCGACTAGATCAAGTGTGGTTGACAACCTTATCGGCCCAAAGTTGAAAAAAAATAAAAAGAAAAGAAGGAAAAAATAATAAAAATACAAAAATGTACAAAAAATATTTAAAATTTGTCCTCGTCGGTGTTACTCACGTAGCATAGTTAACATCTATTATCAACGATCTTCTATCAAAATTGGTTTTGATAGATTATATTGCCACATTGTCAAAAAATTTAAGAGTCAATTAGTACAATTAAAAGATTTAATACTGAGTTGATCTAAATGGAATGAGCATAGAATAATTTTTTATACTTTTCCGGAGAGGAGCCATCCAAAGAACCATCGGATTGGTATAAGCCGACTGTATATGAAGAATCAATGGAAGGAAAAGAGACAAGGGAACGAATGGAACACCACATTAAAGAAAACACACTTCCTTTATGCCATTCCGGCTTTTAATTCTCCCTCTAGATTTCCAAGCTCTTTTCTTTAGGAACAAAAGATAGATTAATAAATAAAGAAATGAATCGGGTCCTGGTTTCTTGTGCTGAATGTGTTTTTTTATGCTTTCTTTTTTTTCTGCTCCGTGTCCCCCCTGATATACAGATTCTACGTTGTTTTTCAGATAAAAAAGCGGCCAATTCCGACTGAAAGCGGTCAATTCCGACTCTCTTTATCACCTGTAATTGTTTCTTGTGCTGGTTTCCTTTCTCATGCAGTTATGTCACATGCGTAGGAACATTCTGTAGAATATATTCCTCAAGCTTTGTATGGCAGATGGTGGCTTGAGACTGAGGTGAAAGGTAACTCGAGTCATGGTCTGAACAAGCCTGACTCAGCTTGAACATGATACCGATGTGATGATTCTTGTACCAAATTTCGTCGACCTAGTAAAAGGGTATGCAATCCTCCTAATACTTTCCTCTTTTGCATACACACAAAAGTTCAAAATCATTTCAAGAGAATGCTTGTGAAGGTGTGCAATCCGCCAATGTATATTAAGTGTTGGTGTTTTTTTAATAGAATGGATGTTCAAAAAGTGAAATGACGTTGTGTTGAATGTCATGTAGATCTCAAGCAAAAGACTTGAGACTGATTTAAAGAGAATTTTAAAAAGAGTGAGAAAAGCCATTAATATAATATGATTGACTTCAATATATATAAATTAGTTCACAGGCACTGTGCATAACACACGATTAAAGGCTAGTTAAATAGAATGAGAAATCAAGAAGATGGTTCTACAGTTAAAGAAGGTGATAATTTCTTTAGTCAGGACATGAGGATTGAGAACACTGAAGATGGATATTCAGAGAGATTCTTCAGTTTCTTCAGGTCCTCACCCTTTTTTCTGAGAGATTCCACAATTTAGTTTCTAGTCAGAATGACAATTGACTAGCAGATAGCATGCATAAACAATACAAGAACTATACATCAGTGATGAATATGATGACTAGCCAAATCTACATTTGTGTCATGAAGCTTCTGTCTACACTTGCAGTAAACCACATCATCGCAAACCAAAAATCCATATATAATGGAGAATCATGGTTTCCTTGAGAAAATTTTCTAAAACCATATCTGGATTTCAAAAGTAAGCCCTTCAATTCACAGTGCAGCTACTTGACTGTCAGAATTAGCGACTGAATAACAATACAAGAACTATACATCAGTGATGACTTTAATTTCTCTAGATAGTTCTATTCAAAATGCTAGAGGAATTTGCTCGACTAATAAGAGAGGACATTTGTTAATGTTTGATCTGTGCAGCTGAAGTTCCCAGCCTAGTCTGACATTTTTTTGGCCATAAGCCTAGTCTGACTTAATAGAGGAAATAAATCCTAATGGAAACTCACCTGTAAGTGCATAATTTCTTGATGAAAAATCCCCTGGGACATCCCATAAATTTTTCTTGGTTCTTCAGCTCTGTGAAAAATTATGTAAAAATTAGATATGATCTGAGGAATCCAGTTAACTCGCCATCTTCACAAAAAATGAGGCTATCTTGTAAAGAGAGATTACTCACCCTAACTCTCTATCCTTTGATCAGCTCACATTGTTCAGTGGTGGTGAATTTCTCTGGCTTTATCACCCCAAACCAGCTTAGTCTGGCTCTCAGCATCATTTGTCACAAAGGAAAGTTTCTGCACTAAAATGAGCTATTTATTTGAAATTTTGGTAGAAAGCACTGGAAAGATTGAATAAGGAATTCAGACAAACCCGTCTTGCTCTTTTATCCACAGGAGTCCATGAAGGGACCAGAGATGCTGCCACTTTTCCATTCTTGAACGAACCAAATGATTGTGTGGATCTCTTCTGCCTCTTCTCTTCAGGTGTTTTTCTGACAGTGCTACCTCCTTGATACTTAAAAAATTCGAGAATTGATGGACTTCTTCTCTTTGTTGTATTTGATTTGGTCCGTGTTTTGCCATAACAAGGAGATGCACTGGATGGAAGGGATTGCCGCCACAACTTGCTCTTTTCCCGGATTCTGTTCAGAAACTCAATTGTCCAGGGTGAACCTTTTTGCAAGTGGGGCATGTGAATGGCATTTCTAAGTGGTGTTCCATTATACCTTGCCCTGTTCTCCTGTACTGGTATACCATGTAAGTTCTCCATGGATCTCCCATCCAAAAACCCCTTAAAGAGTTTGTCCTGATTGTCGGTAGGCATTTTGTCATTTACTAGCTCCGTAGATAAAAAGCAATCAGTTTCTTCCTGTAAACTTTGCCTTTGATGATTCCCAGGGCTATGAATGAATGAAGTAGAATCACTCTCAGCAACTGTTGGGAAAGTTGGATAATTGTGTTGATCGAAGGAAAATCTACTTGCATGATTGGATCCACCTCTGGCATTGTTTTCCAGATCTGGCAATGAAAATGAAAACTCCAAAGGATTAGCAATTGATGGATGGGTAAGGTTGATAGCTTCACCTTTAGTGTCCTCATGAACAATATCAGAGTTCTTGATATCCGTCCAATCGAAGGTGTCCGTTGTAGCTGGGTGTGCTCCTGTGTACCAATAAAGGAAATCATCATCAGGAGCTAGGCTTTGGTGCTCAGTCACATTAGAGGAGAAAACACCTTTCTTGATCCCAGAATCAAATCGATTGCCGACTCTAGAAGGATATGTGGTGGTTGACTCATCCATCCCTCTTTTTTGACCTAGGAAATGATCAACACATGAATTGGGCTCTTTAAACTTGTTGTGTATCTCCTGATCTTTGAGTATTGTCGAATCATATAGATTTGTAAACCCAGGAAGTTTTGAGGAGCTGCTGTTACATAGTTTTGAAGGCTGAAAATGCAGCAGGTCGTCCACAGGTACATCACCTCTGTCAGGGTGCTCCTCATACTTACATCTTTTCCCTCCAGAATCCAGCTTACTATGGCAGTGTTTAGAGTCAGGGCCTGAAGACACTGAAGAAGAGCAGTCTGTCATTATAGACCGAGAATCCTCACGTTCCCCAAATTGGCATAAAGCACTAAAAAGAGAAACACTTTCATCAGGAACTTGATATTTTTGGACTGTGGTGACTCTGCATTCATGAGATAATTCAAAAAAGTCACTGAGCATCCCTTCAGAAGACAGTATTGCGTGAGCTGATAGTGGATTGACAGAAGGAAATTTGGTCAGGAAAGATTCTGCTAGTGTCTCTGATTCAGGAAGTTTAGTATAAAGACCCCTAATAATCCTAGTTTCCTTAGCAATAGATTTCAATATGATCTCATCAGTTAACTCAGGTGAAAAGGAGCAAAGGAGTTGTAAATCAATTCCCAGACTAGCTGCCGCAGCATAAAGTCCATCTGAAGATTCCATTACCGAAGCAAGAAAGCCAGATTCCCCCTCAAATATCTGGTAGAAATAATCAAGCATAAGATAATGAGAAAATCATAAAATCACAGACCTGCACTAAGTTCTTGTAAGGAATGACATAAGTTGCATGCTTTTGCCAACTTGGCTAAGCGAAAATTAAAAAAGAAGAAAAGTAATAGTAAGAAAAGGGAGGAGCCCAATGCAAAAACCCATTAAGAGTAACAAATATACAGTTGTTTTATGCTTTCTATTGGCTTCATAACAATATGCACAGGGCACAGTATATTATAGCAAATCATCATCACACTGTGCTTGCATGCAGAAACAATTTAAGTTCATCTTCAGCATGACACAGAAAATCTCAAGTAAAAGCATGAGATGGAGCTGAAACAGCAGTTGTTACTGAAATATAAATGTAATCACTGCACATGTTTCTTTACAACTGCTAGACTTTTTCTTACTTTAATTATCCACAAAAATACAGAAATGAAAATTTTTGTCTCTAGAGGAAATAATTTTCCTTTTCAACCGGTTGAGAAAGGTCTAACAACAAGGAATAATGAATGATATTTACCAGAATGCATGCCCTAAAAGCAAAGCTCAAGTTTGTAAGAATATTTGCTGCTATATTCTCAATATGACAAGCTAACACTGAAGATCCTTCACTGAAACCAGAGGCTTTTCTGCCAATGTTCTTGTGAGTATACCACACCAGGCAAACTGCAGCACTGATTATAATATCAACTGGCAGGGTTGTATCACGCTCAATTACTTGAATTCCTTCTTTCTCCATAGCCAGAATCTTTTGATATGTACTTCTTCTGGACACCAACATTACTTCACTTGAATTTTGTGTGTTCACAATAACAACAGCATCAGGAAATGAAACAAGCCCTAGCTCAATATGGCCCGATCCTACAACAGGTGGCTCATAAGATGGATTTCCTGCCCCGGGGCTACTAATTGAAACCTTGCAAGTAATATCACCAGGAACCTTGACCGCATGGATATTGTTCATTTCACCAGGAATCTTGCCTGCAGGTACACTATTTTCTTCAGCTCTATCTTTCGAAGGATTCAAGAAGAAGTCCAGGTCATGAAATGGTGACATGGATTTAAATAGTGACGAAGCCCTCTCATAATCATACTCAGAAACCAGTGTTTGACTTGCTGGCTTTTGGTATTCAGTAACAGTAGACGTCCGGGAAGCAGCCTCAGTCAGATCCTCCCTCAGCAAAGAGACCCTGTCAGAAAGCATGTCCAATGGCCCACTGCCTTCTTCAAATTTAGGCCTGCTAGGATTGTGATCAAGAAGGATGAAGTCAAGAATGACTTTCCCATAATTGGCAATACTTAATTTGAAGTCAAAATTCCTGTTCAGCTCCCCTACCATATTGTGATAAAAGGAATTGATCGCAGAGCTGCAGTTGTCTTCCTCCAATAGATGCCAATTTAAATAGATCCCATCGGATGCCAATGGAGGCTGTGGCTTCAAATCAATCAGGGCTTCTGCAACAATTGCAGACAATGTTCCTAGTACAGAGTCGGGGAGAACTGGTACGGGCAGTGATTTGAACATCTCATCTACGAGAGCCAGTTCCCGACTGATTACCAATTCCTCATAATTCTTGAACTTCACCTTTTCCTGCAGCATTTCATTGCAGAACTCAGGTTCATGGACTTCCTGTAAGCTGAAGACCTCACTAAATAGAGCTGTCCCAATGTCAAGTATCTGAAAGTCCTCGAAGACAACTGGGCTAATTGACAAAAAATAATCTGTGTCTGATGGTCCCTGACAATGTGAGTTGCCTCGTAGACAAGGTCTGTCCAAAATGCTCACAAAATCCATTTCCAGAAAAGCGGTTCCTATTACAGAGTCAGATTCAAGGTAATCCTTAAACAGACAATGGTGTGAAGGAAATTCATAAAGGTCCTTCTCAAGCAAGCTCAAAATTTCTTTGGTGTCAGATGGAGAATCATCATTTTGACTTAGATATAGTGGTTTGACTTTGTCAAGAAGCTTTACAACCTCATATTGCACAGATGTGCTTGTCATAACTTCCAAACTAATCTCCTCCCCTTCTAAAAGAGGAAATTGGATACATGGGAAGTCTGACTGGCCCACAGCATAAGCATCATCTTCCCAAAAGACAGCCTTCGGCTCTATGAGATACTGTATACTTGTGTCTCCAAATTTAGCGACCACTTCTTGAGCCTCCAAAATATAGTTCACTGAGAAGCTCAGCTTGGGTGCATCCTGTCAGTAAAAATATAGCAATAAGTATCTATTTTGAGTGAAAGCTTGTCATCAAGATCCATCTGCTAGCAAACCACCAAATGCCTTAGAGTCTTGGACCAGAATCTTGTTAAATTCTGACAACCATTTGGCGAAACAATTGAAAGCAACCAGCTGTTGTGGCGTTGTGGCTGCCAATGGTTATCCTAGCAAATATCTAAATACAGACTTGGATGATAGTAGTGACTTTGCCTTCTTAAGGACAAGCACATGCTCAATCATCAATTAAGCGATGGACTATGATCATTTGGGAGGGTCTAACATTCATAAACTGGCTCAATATATTTCATGTAGAAAGAGAAACATGTCGCAATATGTAACCACAGGGTCACTCATCAAAGATTGATAAAAATGGATGTCCTTGATGAATCAGAGTTGCCACTTTTCTCTAGTTTTCTTAAATTATCTACTGGTCAAAACTAATGCTTGCTGTTTGAAGAACAAAGTTCAGCTTAAATGCAACAAGTTCCAGGGGAAAAATAAAATGGAGGGATCTTACGAACTAAGTTAAGCCCGGAATTTACCTCATTGTTTTCAATTTCAAGAACTTCAGAGAAGATGCCTTCCTCAAGCAAGTAAGAATTCTCCTGAGGATTACACTGAACAAAAATAGGACTGGCATCACACTTCTGGTATATTCACTGTAACTTGCTAACGATATTCAGCATACCAAGCAACTACCCAGCTCCGGTGTCTCAAGCTGGAATGCTGCCATGCCTTGTGCACCCTTTTCATTGACGAATTTTTCACTGCTAATCTGATGGTTGCAGTAACATAACATCAGGAAGACAAACACAAACTTTCTGGAGTTCTGAAAAGATAAGAGAAAAAAAAATTTTCTCTGGCATCAGTTCATACTTTGGAAAGTTCAGCTTCCCCAGCTGCAGGCTTACTAGTTGAACAGCAGCCCAACCTTTCCTTAGCTCCGGAGCTTAGCTCTCCTTCTTTCTGCAAGTAAGCAGGAACAATCCGCTTGACACAACTCAACCAGGCAATACCAACTGCCAATAACTCTGCTAATTCGCTGGCCAAAAGTGGATATAATGAAAGGTGCCAGAGCCAATAAGCTTTTCCTCGCTTATGATAATTTCAAAATTCTTCATTTTTCCAACCAAAGAGGAAAGGAACGTTGAACAAGGGAATACCAAAACCAACTGAAGTCAAACTACTATGGCTTGTAGACGATGAACTGTCTTCCTATTCACACAAGTTCAGAGCTAATCCGGACGCAAATCTAAACAGGCAACGCCTTCGAGGGCGAGGATCGCACCAAATTCAAACTGAAATCCACAGATTAAAACGAGAGCTCGATCTCCAAGCTTTTTCCCAATCAATCACACGTCAAACTCAAACTCCTAATAGATCGCTCAACATTTCCAGTTTCACCCTCACGCAGCTAACCAACACCGGCGAAGCATCACGAGTGATCACCGACTACTTCAAGCATCAAACACGGCCGAAGAGCGACATACCTCGACGCTTCCATTTCTGCGACCTTCTCCACCTCCGGCGTCGTCAATGAACTGAGGAACGACGTCGGTCAGGAACCTCGAGAGGGCGGGCTCGATCTCCAGCCTGTGGAGCTCGAGGGAGACGCCGATCGCGGAGAGGGAGCCGGAGCAGAGGAGGTCCTGCTCCGAGGCCAGAGGGAGAGCCGAGGGGAGGCGAGGGACCGGGAGGTCCAGGAAGGTTAGGGTTTGGGCCGGAGACGACGGCGGAGGCAGCGGAGGCGGAGGAGGAGGTTCGGCGCTGAAGTAGTCGATGTTGAGGAAGCGAGTTCGCATCTTGTTTCTCAGGTTTGGGAGAGACGGAGGAGGAGAAGAGGGAGGGAGGTTTTAACGGACGGCTTGGAAGGAAGATTTTGAATTTGGCGCTTCCGAGGTGGGGGGGCCTTATATACTGGAAGGCGAGCCGCGAGTTCGCCGAGCTGCAGCCCCTACTCAGCTGAGTGGCTCACCGGGTTACGGGGCGATTGATTCCTCTGTACTTCTTACTTTTATATATAATGAATAATTGCATAAATAATCTCTAAACTTCAATCTAATATTCAATATGGTCTCTAAGTTTTTAATTTATTCCATGTGACCATTAAATTTTAACTCAATATGTAATATAATTGCGGGACTTTTAGTCTATTCAAACTGTCCTTAAATTTTTTCTCGTAAATATTCAATTTAGTTTATGAATTTATTATATTCATGGATTCAATACACGGAACAAATTTAAAATGGATAAACCAAAATACAAATTGAACAAAAATTTAAGAATCATTTATGTAATTTGTTTTGCGTATAATTTTCCTTTCAAGAAAAGTAATAAGCATTATTTGAATATTTGAACACTATATGTGACATCCCGATTTTCCAATTCTATTTTCAATAAATTGAGACGGGCATTTCGTTGGCAGACGCATATAGTTCCTTTCCTTGAGTCGGCCACTCATATGAAAACTAGTCTGTCGGGTGAAGCCGCTAAGAGTTTCTAATGCGTCAGACTCGAGAATTTGATCAGGAAGCGATCTTTCGACCGAGCTAATCTGTAAGGGTCATTGCGACACAATTAAAAATCAATTAGAGATCAGAGATAGGTCGACTCGACAGAGGCATGTGATCAGGTGTGGGTGATTCCACCAGATCACACAATTCTTATCGATCGGCACTGGACCGACTTTTCTATCGATTGGGTACCCTGTGTTCGTATTTGAAACCTTAAGATTACCCCGACAACCGAAAGTCGCCAATGTTTCAAAGATGTACATTGTGGCTTGAGATGATCAACCACAGGTCAAATGCATAAAAATTTCTAAAGGCTACCCGGTAGGTTGGGCCGCGCTAGTATCGTGCCAAAGTGAAATTAACCGTGGAATTGAGATCGAATTCAGAAATTGGAAGCCTGGATGTGTCACAAATCATTTTAGGATCATTGACTTATCTTCAGAAGATTTTTCTACAAACCGAGATTTTTGACGGAAAAGCAAAGTAATGCCGTTTTTGTTCGGGATTGTCAGAGGGCCGTTTTTAATCGAATCTTCGGGATGCAAGTTGGATCATTTGATGGGGAAATGTCGTGAGAAGGCCGAGGACACATGGGTTAATTTAATTGAGCTTCAATTGGACGGAATTGATTGAGAATTGATTGAATTAAGTGTACAAGATTTTATCTGCGGAAAATGAAATTGAACCCATTGGAATGAGGTTGTGGGAGATAGTGGAAGGTGACATCATGCATGAGGTCATGGTGGGCCTTTTTATGGATTAAAGGAAAAGAAAAAGAAAAAGAAAAAGCCCCCCCATCTCTCTCTCTCTCTCCTTCTTCTCTCTCCTCCCTCTCTTCTTCCTCCTCCCGTGCGACTCCATCTCCATCTCCTTCTTCTTCTTCGCACGCCACCACCAGCAAGGGAGATCGTCGAGCAGCTCGCCCGGAGCCACCCGTCACCACCTCCGGCCGCCGTTCGGGTCCCGCCTTGGTTCGGTTTGACCCCCCAACTTTCCCCGATCCTTCCCCATCTCATCCAAGCTCCGGATCTACCCTTCCTCGGCCTCAAACCGCCATGGACAGCAGCCAAGAAAAATGGGTATGCAGCAGACATTTGGCCCGTTTTGGCCGCCTTCCCGAGCCCGGATGCTTGGCCCGCTTTGGAGAAAGTCGATCCTCGCGTCGTCCCCGTCGTTTTGGTTCGCTCGGCTCGCTAATCCAGTGAGTTTAACTCACTAAATCTTGATTAGAGGGTTAATGATGCCTTAAGTGTGCTTAGTCTAAGTTAAGCAAGTTTAGGTGGTTAGATTAGTTTATTTGGTTGATGATTAGAATAGGATGTTTAATTAAAGTTAAACATGTTTAGTTTAAGGGTTAAGTAGGTTTATTTTTAAAATAAACCTTGATGTGACATAAAGGAATTTACTTTTGATTTATTTAAACATTTCGAAATTATTTAATAATTTAATAATATATCATTATTCGAAATTATTAAAATATGATTATTTAATTATTTTCGGAAATAAATTTAATTATTTATTAAATTCCGAAAATTTTGTCGGGACCCTAAATTCTCGAATTTCGTGCCGGTCGCTGCTGTGTGTTCGGATTTTGAAATTGATGGACGGATATTATAAATTGAAGGTGGATTGCGGAAAATATGAATATTATTATTTAATTAATTTTCAGAATAAATTTAATTATTTATTAAAATTCGAAAATTTCGTTGGGACCTTATTTGCTCAGAATTTCGTGCCGATCACTGTTGTGCATTTAGAATTTGAATTTGATGAATGGATGTGGCGAATTGAGTGTTGATTGTAATAAATATGGATTCTTTATAAAATTCTAAGTGTGGAAATTAATGGGTGATTGGCCGTGATATGCCACCTATTAGAGGTCGCGCCCAATGGGGCCGTGATATGCCACCTATTAGAGGTCGCGCCCAGTGGGGCCGTGATATGCCACCTATTAGAGGTCGCGCCCAGAGAGGCCGTGAATTGCCACCTGATAAAGGTCGCGCCGAGTGGGGCCGTGATGCCACTGATTTTAATTCTGCCGAGTGGGGCCGTGATTAAGAGTAATGATTGAATTGCTGAATTGACATGTAATCGGCCGAGTCGATTGATCGCTGAGACGATCCAAGTGGTTGAATTGTTTGATGATGTGATTGTGCCATGGTTGTTTGGTTATCATAATTGCACGTGGTTGGTTTATATAAATTGTGCTAACCTGCAGATAAAGGCTGAGGCGAGGTAAGTCTTTTATGTGATGTGGCTAGGCCACTCGGGGCGTATTTTCTTTCTAATAGGGGTTTAGGGTGTTGAACTTGCTTTGAGACATCGTCTCATCCCTAGGTTGTGGGATTAAAATTTCAGTCCCTGGTGGACGGAGCGACCGATAGCTTTGGTTGGCCTTGAGGAGTTGCAGAGGTGAAGTCATAAGATTGGAGAACGTGTCCGACTTGTAGGTCGTAGGATAGTTCCTTTTTAAGAGCCGGTCTTTTGTAGACTTTTGGCTGTAGGCTTCTGTACGTAATTAGTGTTGAATTATGAAATTGATATGTGGTGGTTTTGCTTCCCGCTTTTCTATCCCGTATTTTATTGTCAGGGGTTTTATAATACGTTCCGCTTGGGCAATATTAAATGAATGGGGTCGGCGACACTACTCCAGGAATGTCGCATTCGAATGACCATGGTGGGATGTTGGCGCGCTCGAGGTTCGGGGCGTGACACTATACGACTTTATAGGTCGGTTTTTAAATATTTTAAAAGGTTTCGAGCACTTCAAATCAACAAAAAGATAAACAATGTTTTTGGCAAGATTAAAAAAAATGAAAAGTTAAAAAGTACTAGTCATTTTTGATCAATTTCATCACTTTATGACTCCTACTTCTAGAAACTTTAAGTTCATCTAGAGTCTCGATATGAACATTGAAATTTGATTATGTGACCAAATTACTACTTTTTTTTTTCTGAAAATGTTATTATACTTCCCTTTTCTCATTTGGCATCTTGACTTTTGAGTTTCGTTTATTGAAGGGGATTTGCTCGATTAGGCAAATCCAACATGCAAAGTCAAAAGTTTTAAGATTTGGATGTACACGGTAATAAATTGATGAAATTCAACAAAGATATTCGGAAGTTCTCATAAGAAAAGATGTCAAACTCAATTCAAGATCGAACAATAGTAAAAGTAAGTTATTCAATACCTTAATTTAATAGATGCCATTCATCCAAATTTTCAATAAGCTGCAACATGGAATTCTTATCTTGCATGAGCATACTATTAACAAAAACAAAACAAAACAAAAGAGAGAAAGGAAAATTCTAGGGATATGCAATTGACCAATGAGGATCACTCATTTTTTTCTTCATTTATTCTCCACAACTTTTGCTTCTTCTTTTTTCTCCACTTGGGGCTCCTCCTTCTTTTCCTCTTTCTTGTCCTCTTTCTTGTCTTCCTTCTTCTCCTCTTTCTTCTCCTCCACCGCTGGTCCTACCGATATGATGTCCACCTTCCCCACTTTCTTCAGCTTCTTCACCACCGCCACCGTGTCCATCAACCCTATCACCGTCAGCTTCTGATCCGTCAAATCCGCCGCTATCGAGTCCACCCCTTTCCTCGCAGCGCATAATGGAAAGCACCCGTCAGCCACATAAATTCATTAAATGACCAGATGACAAAGTAAACCAGCCCCAGGAATTGTAGCAACAGCAACTGATTCTCACGTAATTATAAATCCTCGCATTAGAGAATAGCTTGAAATGAACAGATTAAGGGTTATGAATTCCGATACCGAAAATATCAGCAGCAGCTTCGATGGCCTTCTGCTTCGTTTTGTCGTCTGCCATCGTCAACACCTTCAGTATCACCTTCTGCAGCAATGAATTCAGAACAGGAAGGAAAAGATGGAGTTTAGAACAGTTGAATTTTGACGTTTCAAGATGCAGTTCTGTGAAGAAAACGAGATCATGCAGCTGAGCTTAAGAGAAATTTAACGTGGATGGAGAGAAATAGATGAAGCTGGAATGGACCTGAGCCATGAGGATTTGAAGCTTGGAGAGAGGGAACTCCGAAGTTGGGGAGGCGAGAGGTGGAGGTGGGAAGAGATTCTATGGGGCATATTATTATTCGAGCTTTACGTAGCGACGTGCGCAACGTCCAACTCGAGGTCGGTCGATCTTTCTGAAAAACGTTCATCTCAAGCAAGGAATATAAGGCAAAAAGTGGGCAGGTCACATCAATCCTCTTTCCTTGGACATGAAATTCTCAGGAATCACCAACACACGAAATCGAAGGACTTACTAGCAAAAACTGAATGGAGACATCATCCCTAGTTCAGGCGATTTTCCAATTCAAAAGAGGCAGGAATAGCCAAAAATCCAAAATTATTAGGCAAGCATGCACATTTATGTATATCGAATACTGTCTCGATATATCACTAGAGCAAGCGTGTCCTAATGTTCCGCACGATTTCTTAGGAGGTGTCTCTGGTCGTAACTAGTGACATTGATAGTATAGCCCATGGTGGGTTTTGATACGATTCCGGAAAAATCGAAATAGAAGTTCATGATTTGAGATGAGCTACCACTTCCACTAGCTTATGTCTCTTATTAGTTAAGTTGAAATATGGTAAGGATGGACAAATTAATCTTCACAGATGTATGCAAATCACCCTGTCCACCTTACGGTTCGAATCCTTATTGTGGTCTTTGGTTGGGTTAAGGCAAAAGCATAATCAACAATCGAGATATATTGTTACTCGTGATTTTTCCTCTTCATAGATTTTTGTTCTCCTTGGTATTACAGTATCGTATTAATCAAACGTTGCAGGCTCGAGATCGAATAAGTTGGCGTGGTTTTCTCCTTTCTCGTTTCTAAATCTAATACACCTTGCCTATATATCCAAATCTGCAAAATTGGTGTCCATGAGTTCTTTAAGAACCGGCCACCCTGATGCTTGTTTATCCCTTTTTCTGTGGTTCGTTTGAACCAGGTCACTTGCAGAAGCCATCGCACATGATTAATTATCCTCCAGAAATTTCCCATGCCCTTGATTTGAACCGAGTTTTTATGTCATGAACAACACCTATCTAAAGCGGAATTCACCAGAATATAGGAGGAGGGGTCAATGTGGAAAGCTTCTTGCACCTCTTTCCTTTTCAAGTAGTTGATAGCGTCTCCAACCGAGAAGAATCCAAACCCATCTCTGTACATCAAAAATTACTACTTGCAGAGAAAAGCAGAGGTTAATAAGTATCAAAGTGTTCTGGAGCTTTCTTATGCGTTCATTTTCTGGCCTCTAGGAATAAATTTTTGAGCTATCTCACCTGTATGGATCTCCCATATGGTCTCACTTACCCATTGGAAGTTATGGACATCTCCAACTTCATTGCTATATGTTTCTTCCCAGGCTTTATTGCAGCAGTCAGAATGACGATCCACGGTGCAAAAGTTCCTCAGTTTTTGTACATAAGATTTGCTTATTTCACGAAAAAATGAATGATTTAAAAAAATTATATTTTTTCTAAAAATGACCATTTAAAACTCTTACAGAAGTGAATAAACAAAAAGTATTTCCATCGTCCGTTGAAATATCAAAATATAAATCGTTGTTGATAATAAAAATATTTTTTATTGACTAATTATTATAAGCGGCCATTTATAGAATAACATTTTCTAAATTATTTAATTTCCATGAAATAAACTTAGTCATAGTGTATGTTTGATATCAACCGTGACTCCACAAGTAATCAACCATTCTGGGTTGTCCAGTTGCTTTATCAAGAGAGGTATTTCCAAGCTAAAAATTTCCTGAGAAAAGAGCAATAGTTTGGTCCAGTTCAATAGTGAAAGTGGATGTGTTTTGACATATAGATTCGACGCTAATCATCTCACCAGTATTCTCTTTAGATTGATGATTGATCACATGATCCCTTTGCTTTGATATATGACCAGTCCAGCGAGTTGAGGGTCCTAATGTCCTGATGTAAATGTTTATTACGCGCGAGAGACTCAAAATTACATTTTACAATTAAATGGCCACTTACAACTGAACACGAATACCTACATAGCCCTCTCTGGCAGTATGGAAGTCTCCGTATTAGTACTTCGGAAAGATCTCGAGCCATTTATTGAAAAATGTTTGACTGTCCACGGCAAAGATCGAAAGAAAAGGAAGTAACTTGGACTTTTGAAAAGTATAGAGCGGGAGACAGAAAAACTAAGCGAGGATAAAGTACGTGTAGAGCAAGTCATAAGTGCCGACCGGTGCTATTACCCACGATTGACTCGGCAACACTGAGGATAGAAAATCCAGCTCCAGCAGGGAATCAAGGAAGAGCAAATTGACCTCTAGGAAAAAAGAAACAACAAGATGTTATTATTTAATCAACGTCTTACATATGGACTACTTAGTGATGTCTAGGGCCATAGAGATTGGTTGGAAGGCCTAAAAGATGCATTGCCCATGAGTTTGAAAGAGATAAACTTGTCAAATGAATGAATTGGATCAGATTTGTGCCAGACCAGGTCGAAAATGGTTTGCTTAAATTGACCTAAGCCAAATCAGATCACAAGCTCCCAAACCAAGCATGTGCCTGAGAGGGAAGATACATTGGGACTTCGTGTCCCAAGCCTATCGCAACAAGGAATAGAAACCCTTCGTATATCTCGATCCAACCTGTGAGCTGATCGGTAATCGGAGAGTCTAGTTTTAGTTTATTGTGAATTACTGCATGAAAGTTTTTTCTCTAACTCAATTTGAATTGCGCTTACTAGATCATTACGGTTCCAAGGGTCCTATTATCATGTACATAAAAACTAATATTAGGTCCAACTTCCAAAAAGAAAAGATATCTTGATGATGAATCAGAATATAATAGTCATTATCTTCGATGTATGTTTATGCGGTAATCCTACTAATTCATTAAAATCATGAGTATATCTCAAATTAATCAAACATTGCAGGCTTGAGATTAAATGTGTTGGCTTGGTTTTCTTCTTTCTTGTTTCCAAATCTAATGGGTCTCTATGAGTTCTTCAAGAATCGGCAACATCGATGATTCTTTGTCGATTTTTCTGTAGTTCTTTCGAACCAGGGCATTGCCTAAGCCAGGAAACCATATGATGTATTATTCTCCAGAAATTTTTCATGCCCTTGATTTGACTTTTGTATCATGAACAATACCTAGCTGGAGTGTAGTTCACTGGAATATAAAATAGGGTCGATGTGGAAAGATTCCTGCACCGCTCATGATAAAAAGAACAACCCACTTGTCCCTAGGAAAAGCGAATACCCTCCTGCACTATACAAGCACAAGGGTAAGGTAGCTTTTAGGAGAGATTGCGACATGTAACTTCCCACATTTAAGACGGTATAGTCCAATGTGTTAAGTCAATGTTGACAAATTAGTAATATATGGGATGAGAATCAATTGAATTTCAACAAATGGAGAACCCCACCAATCTCATATATTGTACGATATCTTAGGAGTTTCAAAATCTTTTCTCGCTAAATTTACGTTTCGAAATACTATTTTTAATAGCACAATTAACACCTTTATCGGATGAAGTTTTACTAAGAGGGTGATGAGTGTAGGAAATTTTAAATGTACAATAAGGGTGTGTTTGTTTGTATTTCTGTTTAAAAATTATTCCAGGGAACAGAAATAGAAAAAATTATTTCTGTTCTGGGGAACAATTTTTGACTAGAAAAACGCGTTTGGTAAACTTGTTCCGGGAATTAAAAAAAAAAAAGAACCGAAACATGTTTGGTAAATTTGTGTTCTTTTTTTTTTTTCTTTTTTAATTTTTTTTTTATTTTTCTTTTTTTTCTTTCTTTTTAATTTTTTAATTTTTTTTCTTTTGGCCGATCGCTGGCCTCGGCCATGGCCAATGACTGGCCAAAGAGGGCCGGTGGCCTCGCCTAGCCATGACGAGGCTCGCCGGCTCTCGGCGAGGCCGAGCCTCGCAGTGGTTGGGCGAGGCTCGGCCTCGCCTTGGCTGGGTGAGCTCAGGCTTGCCTAGATCCGGCTGAGCTCACCTAGATCCGGTGAGGCCAAGCCTTATCCGCGCTGGCGATGCTCAGCCTCGCCGAGGGCCGGCAACGCTCCAGTGAGGTCGCCAGCCCTCGACAGCTAGTCGTCGATCATGGCCGCGGCTGGCGATCGACCAAAGAAAAAATAAGAAGAAAAGAAGAAGAAAAAAATTGGAGAGAAAAAATTTGTTTTTAAAAATTGTTCCAGAAACAAGAAATAAGTTTTTTGTTTCTTGTTTCTGTTACAAATGTGTTCCCGGGAACAAAAAAACAGATTTGGAACAAAAATGCAAACAAACGCGTTTTTTTTTTTTTTTTTTGTTCACAGAACAAAAATCAGGATTTTTGTTCATAAACAAAAAAAAAATGAACACAAACATGCAGGCCCTAATATACCTATACCGTTATCGATAATGACTAAAATTTGTTATTTAGTTGACATTTTTCTTGATTGGTGTCATCTAATGGCTGATATTTGATGATATAGAGTAACGGTAGAAGTGTTCGGTAGGCATAGAGCCCAAGGTTTTTTTTTATATTTTTTATGAGCTTTCTTCTCACACATAATAAGTGTTCTCCATTAAGAAACTATCTAGCAGCATCGCGATGACTTGACTCCCAAGTCATACGTCTCTAAAAGAATTCAGAGTCGACATCATCTCTTTAAATTTTTGCGCTCACATTCATAAACGGTCTCGCAAAGTTGTATTCAATTACCATACTTGGATTGACGGTGACGTGCATCTGCCCCAAAATAAATGATGAGGCAATTAGTTTCCAAAATCACACTTTGAATTTATCGGCTAGATGACAACACAAAAGGCTGTGATTTTATTACATCCCATCTAGTGAAGTGTTATTTTAAATGGAGAGGTGCGAAGGATGGATGGGCATGGGGGGTGACTTTCCTATTCAGAATATTCCATAGAAAAGTCCTAAAGAAAAGCAACCTCTCTAAATAATCTTCCGTGATATACAAGCACAAGGTTAAGGTCGATCTTACGAGAGATTGTGACATGCCGCTTCGCACATTTAAGACAAAGTGTAGTCAAATGTTTTAAGTGAATGGTGACAAATTATCAATATATGGGATGGGAATCGATTGGATTTCAACGATGGAGTACAGCGCAAAGGAAATTTTAAGTTAATAGTCAAATGTCTTACTATTAACCTGTTTTTTGGTGTATACAGCGCATGGGAGATTGATTATTGATTAGATAAATGCGGGCGAACTTTACAACTGATGATTTTACTCAGTGCAATTAGGTGTAATTGTTTCTGGCAAAGCTGCAATTTGTTAATCCCATCATTTTCTGAACAACCATCCATTTGATCATTTATGGCGAGCCTATATGCTAATTTTCAGCATAAAACCTCGATTTTCGAAAAAACTAACTTTGATAAAAGATTTACAAGACACATGTATAAACAATAGTATCTTATATTAAAACTTGAAGCCTCGCACAAAAGGAGCTTCGATGGAAGCCTCACACTCAATTCTTAAACATTCGCCATCACGATTTCGTCAACAACATAACAAAGAAATCGAAAGATCGAGTCTTGTTAGAAGCTCGCAGAGGCTGGAAGACACTGCTAGAAAATCAGAAGTGCCTCAGGTCTTAAGGACAAAGGGAGAAATGCATCCCTAAGGAATCGTTCACCGGCCGCTTCCCCACGCGTCCTCGCGATCCAAAATATTAGGGGCCCGTTGTTGTTGAGGCCCATTTCAATTTGTCCAGACCAGCACCAATTATCATGGCAGATACTGTATTGACGGCGCACCTAAAACATTTTAAATCGTAAAAGAATTGATATATGGAATCATGTGTGATACCAAAAGTTGTGAGCAAACCTAGTGATTCAGGTACTAAATACAGTGCCTATTATCTTTTTAAATCGTAGCAAAGTCTGATTTTCAAATCTAATTTCAGATTTTAACACCCATGCTGAAAGTTAACATTGTAAAAAATCTGCCAACGTTTTAAAGTTACAAATGTCAATATCGAATCATGAACTATTTCTTCGATTAGATATGCCAATCACTTTTTAAGGTTATTTACGAACGTGTATTGGTCGTGAGTGAGTGCACAAGCACAACGGGGTCTTAGATCAAAGCAGGGAACACGATTAAGGTGACAGAGGAAAGGACAAAAAGCAGATTAGATATTTTTCTTTCTTAAGTCTTAATAATTTTTTTTTTTGAAATTTGGGCCGATGTATGTATCTTCGGGATTCGACATTTTGTAGCCCAATAGCTAGAACTATCCTGAATTTTTCATAAAAAGATTAGGTGGGCCCAGGTAAATCCAACCCAAGAAACAATCCAAACCGATTGGGATCCCCCCGGCCCCCCCGGGTTGGTTGGTGTTTGGGGTTGGGGTCACCATGTTGATAAACCTATTAACCCCTAGTTTAGTAAGTACACTTGTACATATTTTATAACAAAAAAGATAAAAAATACTAATTTATCAAAATGTTAGTAAGTTATCAGTTAATTTCAAATTTTACCAGTATGGTTTAGTAAACTACTAAATATAATGAATTTGACAATATTCCAATAAATTAGTAAATAACAAACATCTTTAAAATGTTATAAGTTGGTCGTGTACATCCGATCCTCTATAGAATTTTCCAATAACCTGAAAATTAACAATATTTTTCAAATATCACAAGTATGGTTAGTAAGCTTTCACTTTATAATGAATTTACCAATATTTGAATACACAATGTATTTACATTGAGAAGAGTTGTTTCTTCACATTTCACAGAGTCCTTCATTGTGATTTGGAGTTCATGCAAACTTTTTTCCCATGTCTCGAAATTGAGAAAGGAAACATAATCTTAGGAAAGGAATATATTGAACATCGGCGGGCCCTATGCAATTAATAATTTTGAGTCCTAATTTTGTATTGCCCTTAACATGCAATTAATAGCAAAAGTATAAACAGGATGAAATGAAATTTGCCAACATAATTTCACATCATTGACAACCAAAACATTTAAAGTATAATAACACGGAGTACTACTAGATTGTTTAGCAACACCAAGTTACAAAATGATAGGATTTGCACTTTCCAAGCCGTCCCATTGACGGCTTGCTGGAACAAGGTTGAAATCAAAGAAAAAAAATATCGGTTACTACTAATAAGGAGAAACAAACCAACTAGAAAGACGATTCTACTAGAATAAGAAAACAAGAACTTCACGAGATCAATAAAGCATTGGACTAATTGATGTGGATAACAGGCATGTTACACTCTTCTCAATCTCCTCCTCAACTTGGCCGCCTTCATTGCAACAATCACGTACACCATGTCTACTTTACGATCCACAAAGTTGAAGTACACCCGTCTCCAATTCTTCTTGTACACCAAACTGCCAACAACTCCCCAAAACCCAGTCGCAAACCCAAGCATTATTACTATGTAGAAGATTACCTTTTCAAGCTTATCTTCTTCATCGGCAACTTCTTCTGGCACTCGAGGGGCCTCTGCTTCGGGGCATTTCTTTTGTAGAGGATCACCACAAAGTAGAGGATTGTCGGCATAAATGGAAGGATCATCAAGTGTCTAGATTTGATTTCCTTTCGGAATTGGCCCCATGAAGTTGTTGTGTGACAAGTTTAGTTTGCTCAGTGATATGAATGCAGAAAAGCTTTGTGGGATTGCTCCTAAAAGGTGATTAGTCGAAAGATCAAGTGACTCAAGCAATCTCATGTCTCCAATCATAGTCGGGATGCCTCCAGAAAGAAAGTTGCGCGATAAGTTCAAGCCTTGCAATCCGGAGAGCAAGGTAAGCTCTCCAGGAATCGGCCCAACCAATTTGTTGCTCGAGAGATCTAAATTCACCATGAGTTGTAGATCAAGTGTTGTGTAATCGAGATCCATCCCCTTCACAACCTGCTCCACATGCTCTTGAGTCCAATCCGTTGGAGCGATGGCCGATGGAATGTTGGATGCTATTGGCCCAAGCATGGGAGGTGCAGACGCATAAGCAGGAGAGAGTGAGTTGCCTTCATCTATGCTTTTGTTCAGTTTCATACCTTTCATATGGCCAAGACAATTTGGAATTGTTCCTGTCAGATCGTTGACTGCCATGTCCAATATATGCAGCGCAAAGAGTAAGCATAGTTGTGAAGGAATGCTTCCATTGAACATGTTTTCTCGCAATCTAAGAATCTGTAGTAACGGAAAACGTGGTCCAATCCAATGTGGAACACTGCCAGAGATTTTATTCTCGCCAAGATCCAAAATCTGCAAGTTCCTACAAAACTTTACAGTCACAGGAATTCCTCCATGGAGACTGTTGTTGTTCAAGTGTAATGACACAAGCTCAATTAGATTTCCCAAAGAACTTGGTATAACTCCGGATAGCTTGTTAAATGATAAATCAAGGAGTGTCAACGGGTTTCCCTTCCAACATGCAGGAATTTCCCCAACTAATTCATTCCTTCCAAGGTGCAAGTTAAGTAGTTCCATGTTGCATATTGAGGTGGGTATTGGACCACTTAAGCGATTATCATTTAGATTCAAAGTTTCCAACCGAGGCACCGCTAGGCTAATATCTTGCAGAATTGGTCCTGAAATTAAGTTGTGAGAGAGATCTAACCAAAACAGAGAAGAAGAAAATTTCGACAGAGATCCATTTGTTTGGCTGTGAGAGAGATCTAAATAAGACAGGTTAGAAAGAAATTTTGGCAGAGAACCATTTATTTGATTGTGAGAGAGATACAAGTAGGATAATGACATGAGACCTAGCCAATCTGGCAGAGATCCTGAAATGGAGGCATTGGACAAATCTATCTCCATGAGATTGGCTTGCGTTCTTATCCATCGCGGAAATTCTGTTCCGAACTTGCAACACCCCATTCGCATGCACGAGAGATTGAAAGGTGGTATCCAGTCAGAATCCACCTCGATAGCTAAATGGTTATTGCTAATATCTAAGAACTGTAGCTTCGAGAGGTTGGAGAAGTGGATTTGGGAAACTATTCCTCCTAAGGAATTTGCTGAAAGATCTAAAGAGGAAAGATATTAAAGTTGTCCAAGACTCTGTGGAATAGTACCATTTAGAAGATTGTTATGGAGATCTAAAAATGATAAGACTTGCAATCGTCCAAATGCATCAGGAATATTCCCTGTTAGTTGATTATCAGAAAGATGAAGTACTCTCTGATATAGCTAGTACGAGTACCTAGAGGAGAGTGAATAGGTATATAAAAGCTTTTTCTTGATAATTGCACAATACTTAGATAGTTGAAGGATTTGCGACAAATAATAATCAACATAAGACTGAGTAAAGGAAAGAGAGTATTGAACACGCGGTTTATAGTGGTTCGGCTTGATTCAAGCCTACGTCCACTCTTCTGCACTGACAGCCAATTGGCTGGATTCCACTATGAACAAAGAGATGTTACAGCGTTGATCTTCCTTGATTTCTCGGTGTAGATGATCTACCACACTCGCTCAAGGTATCACCAAGTATAGACACTCACTATGTATACAATTTCGCTCAAAATGTATCGACTAATAATCAAGGTGCTTCAGACTCTGGAATTTCTCTATCGATCACACACTCAAACAACTAGAACGTCTTCCTTTTTATACTCCTTTATGCCATCATACCCGTTGGCACTTATCAAAGGAATTCCTCCAATCTACCCGTTGACGGAATCAATTAAGAAGATCATTCGAGCTATTAAAGGAACTCGATGATAGCCCATCAATCCCGTTCGCCCATACAATCGGGATCTTGGTTTCCAAGAATAGAACATTCCAAGAATATTTCATCGACCATCGGATCTTCAATCGATCTAGATACGAACAAAAGAATCCGTTATATTTATCCAACCAAGAGATCTTCTCTAGAGGATAGGATTAAATCATCAATCATATACTTCGGCTCTGGATTTCCTTCGTCACTGGATCAGAAAGACTGTCAATGAAAATAGTCTTGAGTCTTAAGTCTTGAGTCTTGAGTGTTGAGTCTGGTTATCAGAAAGTCTCCAGACTTTAAACGACGGTCTCGCAAATATCCAAACTAGATCGATAGAAACGTTTTGTCGGCTTCAAAATATTCTGGAAAGATTTCTCCAAAAATCTCCCCTTTTTTATGGTGACAAAACTTTCCCGTAGATTTGAACAACTTTGACCCGCAAAAACATTTCTCAAGCAATATGGCTATCTCATAAAGATTAATAAAACAACTAGACTCGCATCCACGTAAAATTGGTTAGTCTTTCATGAGTAATACCATATGACAATACTTGATATAAATGCAAACAACCAAGCATCAAAATCCACAAACTAATTCAACAAATTCAAGTTCACACCCAAGCTCACTCAAGTCATACTCAAAAACAAACATAACCACAAAAACAAATTTAAAGTCGTTTTAAAGTTTCAAATTGGTTGGTTCAAATTGCTTCTCCCCCTTTTTGTCATCATTAAAAAAAATGAGAAATGAGTCAGGTCTGCTTGGGAATGCGCACGATCTGGAAATCTCCCATCGACCGGACTATGCCTTCTAGCCTCTTCAAGTCATCCCTTAGTTGAGCTACCTCCTCTCCTTTGGCATTGGCTTGAAGTTGTAGAGCGAGGTCTTTCATTTTGTCCTCCAGGGTAACCGAAGATGCTTGTCTAGCATTCTTTATGGCTTGAATTTCACAGTCCAGAGCATAAATTTGGCCCAGCATTTCCAGAAGAACATCAAGAATACGACGAAAATCTGCTGGATTGTCCGTCTGAGTACTTGCATTTGCTTTCTCGGATGGAGTGAATGCAGACGATGGAGCTTCTGTATAATCTTGCAGATTTGGTGTTGACGTATCGTGTCCTTCTTCAGACAATTGAGAAGCCTGAAACTCTTCTGGATCTGCTGGAGATTGTCTTAGACCTTCACTATTGGCGCATGAGGTGTGGACCTTTTTGCTCGCTAACTCCCCCGTCTTTAGGACCTCAAATGGGGAAGAGTGATGATCATGCTCTTCTCGTATCTTGATTCCCCTTCTCTCCGCATTCAGCCGCAGACTTTTCTTTCTCTTCTTCTCCTTCTTCTTCAGCTTCTTTCTCCTTCTCTCGCCGCTCTTCTTCTTCTCTGTTCTTGGCTTGCTCCTCTTCTTCTCTCTGTTTCTTCTGAAGTTCTGTCGATTAAGGTACAGAACGTCTGGTTCTTATCAAAGCAGAGATTGTGGGATCTTCCTCCTCATCTTCATCCTCCAAGATGAGAGTTCTCTTCTTTTTGGATGGGGCACCAATGGCCTCCTTCCCTTTTCTCTTTGAAGCATACGGTACTAGAGTCTTCACTCTGAATTTCTCCATTGCCTTGGAAAGTTCTTTCAGACGCATCTTCGTCAACATCTTTAAACCTACCACCATCTTATCGCACGGTCGAACACAAAGTATATGTGGCGGTTCAATATTCATGTGTCTGAAGATCTTGGTCACCAGACCTGGATAAGGCAATTGTCCCTTGTCCTTCGACATTGCTTTGTACATGTGAAAGAGAATAGTGTGAGGGAGAGAGAACTTCTTCCCTGAGTTGATTGCGTACATCAATTTTGCTTCGGAATTAGACACATCAGTCTTTGATGTAGACTTGGGCCTAATGCAATTGATCACAATTTTGTGCAACACGATATTGATGGCACACATCCTTGAATAGATGATTCTTCCCTCTATATCTCTATCTTTGACAAGTTCCAGTGAAACACGAGCAATTGAGACTTTGATTGGTTGATAACGTCCTCGTTCAACTCCAATTATGTCCGCCAACATGTCCACGTCTACCACATAGCCCTGGTCTCGAAC
The DNA here is from genome assembly GCA_016097545.1 of Eucalyptus victrix. Taxonomy (NCBI): domain Eukaryota; kingdom Viridiplantae; phylum Streptophyta; class Magnoliopsida; order Myrtales; family Myrtaceae; genus Eucalyptus; species Eucalyptus victrix. The sequence continues at coordinate 2,434,697 of CM027845.1, forward strand.
ACTGAATGATATTCTATTCGCATCTAAAAAGCTGAGATTCGAATAGAAGTATGCTGTCAATTGCGCATAACCGTCTGTGGTATTGGTGCAAAATTGCTCAAGTTGAAGCAGATTAAACTTCTCTCTTAAGTTCACATTAACGGCATCCAAGAAATCGAAATCAACACTTCTAGGGTTTATCACCCCTCGTTTCAACAGTCTGAAGAACAGATTCTCCTGTTCCTTCGATTTAAACAACTCCATTCTCTTTCCCTTCACCTTCGCAAAGAACACCCATTCTAGATTGAAAATCACCGAACATTTTATCATCATCGTTCCCGTCGCCGAATTTGGTCCCGACATACGAGGGTCACTTGGAATGTTCGCAAGTGCTTCCTCAAATTCCTTTCCCTTGGGAGCAATTCCCAAATCCTCCATTCTTCTCAGAAAGATATACTCATTCCCATAATCTTTATCTTTAAGAAAATCATCCACGTAATTCAACGGAGTCCCAGTACTTTTCAACGCACAGTAGAGTTTGTAAATAAAAGAGGGTTTTTGGACTCTTACAGGGTATGCGTCCTCGATTATCTCTTCCTCCGGTTGTTGACCCGCACCTTGTGGGGTAGATGGCGCTGAGTGACGTGGTGGAGAGTGAATCGGGCTCTGTTGCTGACTCGATAATTCTTCTTCTTCGGTGAGATCGAAATGGGTAGGTCCCTCCTTCATTCTCTGTGGTCCCCTGTTCGCGATTCTTGAAGACTTCCTCGAAGAAGACATCCTTCCTTGTCGTTGAAAGATTCCTTTACTTGCTTTCCCAAGAAAAGATGACAACTTTCTCGAAGATGAACACGAAGTAGAAACCGGATTGGGAGGAGAATGCCTTTTAGGGTTTTGAAGATTGGGTGAAAAAGAAAACTGTATATATATATATATATATATATATATATATATATATATATATATATATAACTTAGTTTTGAAAAGGAAAGTTCAATCGGCACAAGGAAATTGTACGAACACCTCTTTTTAAAATCATTAACTGCCAAATTAATCCTTTTGAAAAGACAAGATTTCGTTTTTCATGGAGACTATAAAATAACTGAACGAAAGATCGTACCTTTTCGAGTTTAGATAAAATAGCAACTTACAGTCTATAGCCATGAATGTCTGAGTCTGACGGTTTAGAGTCTGATGGTTGGAGAGTCTCTAGACTTTAACTTCCTCAAGCTTCAAAATGTTGAGTCTGGAACGGATAAAATCGAATTGATTTTTCTCTAAAGGCTTTGTGAATATATCCGCTAGTTGACTTTTTGAATCAACAAATTGAATCGAGATTTCTCCATTTTGAATATGATCTCTAATGAAGTGATGTCGAATCTCTATATGCTTTGCTCTTGAATGAAGGATTGGATTTTTGGTGAGATTGGTTGCGTTGGTGTTGTCACATCTGATCTCTGTGCATGAGTCTTCAATCCCAAAGTCTTGTAGCTGTTATTTTATCCATAGAATTTGCGAACAGCAGCTTCCAAGAGCTACATACTCTGCTTCTGTTGTTGAGAGAGCCACAGTGCTTTGTTTCCTTGAAAACCAAGACACTGTCTTGCTTCCAAGCAACTGGCAAGTTCCTGAAGTGCTATTTCTATCGACTCTGCAACCGGCCAGATCTGCGTCTGAATATCCCAAAAGATTAAAGTCTCCCTTCTTAGGATACCAAAGACCGATGCTTGAGGATGAAGTAACGTATTTAATAATACGTTTTGCAGCACTGAGATGGGATTCTCTAGGATCTGATTGAAACCTAGCACAGATACAAACACTCAACAAAATGTTAGGTCTAGAAGCAGTAAGATAAAGAAGTGAACCAATGATGCTTCTGTACAGCTTTTGATCAACTTTCTTCCCTTCTTCATCTTTGTCTATCTTCAAAGAACTTGACATTGGTATATCGGTCTTTTTGCAATTTTCCAATCCAAACCTTTTGACAAGATCATTAGCATATTTTTCTTGGTAAATGAAAGTTCCTTCCTTCAATTGCTTTACTTGAAGATCAAGAAAGAATGTTAATTCTCCCATCATACTCATTTCAAACTCATCCTGCATAGACTTAGAGAATTTCTTGCATAGACTTTCATTAGAGGATCCAAAAATAATATCATCCACATATATTTGAACAAGTAAAAAGCTTTTGTTTTCCTTTTTGATAAATAAAGTAGTATCTACTTTACCTTTGACAAAACCATTCTGTAATAAGAACTTACTTAGTCCGTCCGTACCAAGCTCGAGGTGCTTGCTTTAAACCATACAAGGCCTTTTTCAATCCAAGACCGAGTCCGGCTTCTTTGGGTCTTCAAACCCAGTGGTTGTTCCACATAAACTTCCTCATGGATAAATCCATTTAGGAACGCACTTTTGACGTCCATTTGGAATAACCTAAAATTTTTATAACAAGCAAACGCAAGTAATAGTCGAATAGCTTCTAACCTTGCTACTGGAGCGTAGGTCTCATCATAGTCTATTCCTTCTTCTTGCGTGTATCCTTTGGCCACGAGTCTTGCTTTATTTCATACGACTTTTCCTTTTTCATTCATCTTGTTTCTGAACACCCATTTGGCTCCAATAACAGTTTTACCTTTTGGTTTAGATGTCAATTTCCAGACATCATTAATGTTGAACTGTCTGAGCTCTTCTTACATAGCTTCGATCCAGTTTTCATCAGATAAAGCTTCTTCTATGCTTTTTAGTTCAATTTCAGAAATGAGAGCCACAACACTAGACTCTTCACGTCTTTTGGATCTGGTGCGAATTCCTTCATTAATTTCGCCAATAATAAGATCTTTGGGATGACTGGATTTGTGCTTCCAGTTACTGGTTGATTTATCTGGATGATGATCTCTTTCTTTATTTGAATCTTCATGAACATCTTGATGCTGGTCTTTCAGAGTCTGAGATTTTTTTTGAGTTGTAAGCTTTGGAAGGTCTGGAGCAGGTTCAGACTCTTCATACTGAGTCTAATTGGATTCATCTTGCGTAGAGTCTTGAAATTTGACATTCATTGACTCCTCCACGACGACTCTTCTTGTTATAGACTCGTAGGCTTTGCTTGATGTAGAATATCCAAGGAAGATGCCTTCATCTCGATCTTTCTTCAAACTTACCAACTTGATCTTTTGCATTTTTCAATATAAAGCATTTGCAACCGAACACATGAAAGTATGAAACAACGGGCTTCTTACCTTTGAATAACTCATAAGGGGTTTTCTCTAGAATAGGTCTTAGGAAGACCCTATTGATGATATAGCATGTTGTTAAAACAGCTTCAGCCCAAAATCGTGAAGAAATTTTACTTTCAATTAAAAGAGTTCTAGCCATTTCTTGAAGAGATTTATTCTTTCTTTCCACAACTCCATTTTGCTGAGGAGTATATGGAGAGGAGAACACATGCTTAACTCTAGATTCATCACACAATTTTGTAAAATCTTGATTTTCAAATTCACCTCCATGATTTGTTCTTATACTAGAGATAACACATCCTTTTTCATTTTGAACCTTTTTAGCAAATTTTTCAAAATACGAGAAGGTTTCAAACTTACTTGCAAGGAAATATACCCAAGTAAAGTGGGAGTAATCGTCCACAATTACTAGGCAATATTTCTTACCTCCAATACTCTGGGTTCTTGTTGGTCCGAAGAGATCCATATGCAGCAACTGTAGTACATGATTAGTAGAGACATGATTTATTGGCTTAAATGAATTTCTTACCTGCTTTCCCAGAATACATGGTGTGCATGGATCGGACTTTTGGTATGGTAATTTGGGTAGACCTCGAACAAATTGCTTTGATGAGATTTTGGCTAATTGCTTCATGTTGACATGACCAAGCTTTTTGTGCCATAAGCTTGCTTCATCTTGAATTGAGATTAGGCATTGTGAATCATTTAACTTCATGTCTAAGAGGTAGATATTTCCATATCTTCGACCCATGAAAGATTGAGTAGAGTCTTTACTAATTCCAGAGCATATTCCTTCTTGAAATGAGATCTTGAAACCAGTATCACACAATTGGCTAATGCTGATAAGGTTATAGTTGAGTCCTTCCACTAGAGAAACATTGCTTATTGTGAGATTTCCAATTTTCACAGTTCCAAATCCCACAATACTTCCTTTGCTGTTTCCTCCAAATGAAACTTTTCCACCATTTACTTGAACAAGCTTTATGAAGCAATTTGAGTCTTCTGTCATGTGTCTTGAACATCCGCTGTCAAGATACCACTTTACCTTTTTCTTGACGGAGACCTGCATTTAAAAGAGAGTCTCAAGCTTTCTTTGGTACCCAAATTTTCTTGGGTCCTTTGGTGTTAGTAGGATAAACATTATTAGGCCATACTTTCTTAACAGGTTTCCAAACCATAGGACACTCTTTTTCAAAGTGATCCTAACTGTTACACTTTGAGCACCTGAGAGCATTTCGACCTATAGACTTTACAAAAACTTTCTTGAAATGATTTTTGTAAGCCTCTCTCGACGGTCTTTTCTTAATTCTCTCTTTTACTTTAGGAAAATCAATCAAGGGAATTGTTTCTGCTGTCATACCTGCACCGGACTTATTGAAGTAAGCTCTTTGAACCGAAAGAACTTTTTCAAGTTTTTCGGATCCTATCGAAAATTTCTTTGAAATATTTGATAAGTCAGTTTTTAAAAAAGCATTTTCTTTCAAAAGACTATCTTCTTTTTCTTTAAGAGTAGAAACATTCAAGTCTAAACTTTTAACTCTTTCTTCTAAAATGTTTTCCTTTTGTTTTAGAGCTGAGTTTTCCCTTTTTAAGTTCGGAAATTCTTTTGAGAGAAGTCTTAAGATTAAAACACAATTCATCAATGTATTTAGAGACTTTGACAGAATTTTAAAATCACTTACCTCAAATTCACCGTCTCGAGTCGATCCAAAATCTGAGTCTCGAGTCTAAGTCCGAATGTGCCATCGACATATGTTGGCATATTCATTATCACTTTCTTCACACTCTGTATCACTCCAGGTTTCGGCTTTGAGAGCTTTTCGAAACTTTTCAGCTTTTCCTCTTTTCTTCTTCAGAAGAGGACAGTTGGGTCTAATGTGTCCCTTTTTCTTACATTCGAAGCAGACTACATCTTTGTTTGGTTCCTCATCATCAACAGACTTGGTCTGCTGTCTTTGGAAACTTTGTTTCTTTGAGTTGAACCTTCTTCATTTTCTATTCAGTTTTCTGAATCTTCTTATCATGAGAGCAAGCTCCTCATTGTCCATATCATCTTCAGAATCTGTATCATCAGAATCATCATTTGATTTTAATGCAATGGATTTCTTACCTCTTGGATCTTCGTCTTCATTAATTCGTTCAACTTCATAAGACTGAAGAGTTCCAATCAGCTCGTCGATAGATAATGACATAATTCTTTGCGTCTCTCTTATTGAAGTCTTTATGTGATTCCAATCCTTGGAGAGTCCACGCAATAGCTTGTTTACCTTCATAGGATCAGAAATTTTCTGTCCTTGATTCTCAAGACCATTGACAATATCTGTAAAATGACTAAACATGTCAGTTATAGATTCTCCTGGTTTCATTTTGAAGGCTTCATATTGACCGAGAAGAATGTTGATTCTGGTCTCCTTCACTCGATCTGTTCCTTCATAGGTGATATGTAATCTGTCCCAAACTTCTTTTGCTGTAACACAAGAAGATATTCTGTTATATTTAGTTGGTGACAAAGCACAAAATAAAGAGTAAATTGCTTTTGCATCGAGTGCTTGTCTCTTGTTTATCTCTTCCTGAGTCATTCCGCTAGTCTCAACAATTTCTTTCCCTCTTTCAGAGACTAATGCAGCAGTAGGAGTGATTCCTCTTTCCACAACGTCCCATTTCAGAAGATCCTTTGATCGTAGGAAAGCTTTCATCTTGTTCTTCTAGATGTTGTAATCCTTTCCATCAAAGTAGGATGGTCTGGTATTGCTTTGCCCTTCCACCAGCCCTAGTGCTAGCATACTAGCCATGGATCTTTTACTCTGAAGTAAAACACTTCAAATAAAGTAAGAACATGAGCTCTGATACCAATTGATATAGCTAGTACGAGTACCTAGAGGGGGTGAATAGGTATATAAAAGATTTTTCTTGATAATTGCACAATACTTAGACAGTTGAAGGATTTGCGACAAATAATAATCAACGTAAGACTGAGTAAAGGAAAGAGAGAATTGAACACGCGGTTTATAGTGGTTCGGCTTGATTCAAGCCTACGTCCACTCTTCTGCACTGACAGCCAATTGGCTGGATTCCACTATGAACAAAGAGATGTTACAGCGTTGATCTTCCTTGATTTCTCGGTGTAGATGATCTACCACACTCGCTCAAGGTATCACCAAGTATAGACACTCTCTGTGTATACAATTTCGCTCAAAATGTATCGATTAATAATCAAGGTGCTTCAGACTTTGGAATTTCTCTATCGATCACACACTCAAACAACTAGAACGTCTTCCTTTTTATACTCCTTTATGCCATCATACCCGTTGGCACTTACCAAAGGAATTCCTCCAATCTACCCGTTGGACGGAATCAATTAAGAAGATCATTCGAGCTATTAAAGGAACCTGACGATAGCCCATCAATCATGTTCGCCCATACAATCAGGATCTTGGTTTCCAAGAATAGAACATTCCAAGAATATTTCGTCGACCATCGGATCTTCAATCGATCTAGATACGAATAAAAGAATCCGCTTATATTTATCCAACCAAGAGATCTTCTCCAGAGGATAGGATTAAATCCTCAACCATATACTTCGGCTCTAGATTTCCTTCACACGGATCGAAAAGATCACAATGAGAATAGTCTTGAGTCTTAAGTCTTGAGTCTTGAGTGCTAAGTCTGGTGATCAGAAAGTCTCCAGACTTTAAACAGACGGTCTGCAAATATCCAGACTAGACTGATAGAAATGTTTTGTCAGCTTCAAAATATTTTGGAAAGATTTCTCCAACACTCTCAAGCATAACCAATCATATGGAGATGGTATGGTTCCATGTAATTGATTATATGATAAGTCAAGTACCGTCAGGTTTTTCAAGTGAAACAGCCAATCTGGCAAAGTCCCTTGAAGAAAATTATTGCTTATCCCCAGTCGCTCGAAGTTTTTGCCGATAAGCCCTGAAGAACTTCCCTCCACTAAAGATATTTCCTCATGAAGTTTGTTATGGTTCAAATTTAGTGACTCGAGGAACGGGTGTTCCCTTAAGAAGGAGAACAACCCTCCTTCAATGCTTTGCAATGAATTGGATGCAAGATTGAGATCGACAAGATTTCTCAAGTTATTGAACCACCTTGGTACTGAAGAGTTGAAATAGTTTGATGAAAGATGAAGGTGCCGGAGAGAAGTCATGTTTTGAAATGGAATGTTTGGGATGGGGGCCCCCAACAAAGTATCTGAAAGATCAAGGTACTCAAGAAAAGTCATGTTTTGAAATGGAATGCTTGGGATGGGGCCCCTCAACAGATTCTCTGAAAGATCGAGGTACTCAAGAAAAGTCATGTTTTGAAATGGAATGCTTGAAATGGGGCCCCTCAACCAATTCTTTGAAAGATCGAGGTACTCAAGAGAAGCCATGTTTTGAAATGGAATTCTTGGGATGGGGCCCCCCAATGAATTACCTGAAAGATCAAGGTACTCAAGAGAAGTCATATTTTGAAATGAAATGCTTGGGATGGGGCCCCCCAACAAATTCCCTGAAAGATCGAGGTACTCAAGAGAAGTCATATTTTGAAATGACCGATGAAAGTTAAAAAGCCCACAATCTGATAGGCTCAAATGGGATAAAGATGGGAGTGCACTGATCACCTGCATGAGGTCTCCAGATTTGTTAACATATATTCTACTCATGTCGAGGTACTTTAATGCCTGAAGATGTGAATGCCACTGAAAGTCATCAACAACATCCACGCCATAAGAACCGCGGAGAATGAGGACTTCCAACTCGGTGAGATTTCCCCATTCATGAGGAACAATTGCAAAACCAAAGGAGTATGACAAGTCAAGGTACCTCAACTGCTTCATGGAGCCAATGAATTTGGGCATGGAGCCAATGAATTTGAAAAAAATCCCACTCAAGTCTAGGTAGCTCAAGTATCTCAAGTTGAGCAAAGAAGGGTTTAGTTCACCAGCTGTTAAAAAAACTCGTGGGGACGAGTCATCATAGTCATCAAACGACAATTCTTCTGCTGTTGGGAAAGGATTTTCGTTTACTGATGTGATTTGGAGCTTGACGACGTGTCCATTTGCTCGGTTGCACGTCACTCCGATCCATCAACAGCAATCTTCACCATTCCAAGAAGGAAGGACGTGAGATGGGTCCGAGAGACTTTGTCTGAGTTGCAGCAGAGCATTCCTTTCTTCTTCAAAGCAGATGGAGGATGAGTTTCCGTTTCTGCACAAGCATACATATGCATTGTCTAAAATTACCAACAGACTTACTAATACAAGCACTTTTACACTATCGTGTCCCGCCATGAACGATGATGAAATTGAAAATGAAAGCTATAATGCACGCCGGCTCAGGCTTCAAGTCTTTGGCTTGGGTGCATTTGTTTAAATTTTGGGAAGTTGGTTTTGAGTGGATTCTTAAGAATGGACAAAGGGCATTTATAGTGAGCAAGGCAAGGAATGATAGTGAACGTAATCAATTATTGTTCTATATCATCAGTACACCTTACGCATCATGTGTACATAATTTCATTCACCATCTCTGTAAACGTAAACATCAGTTTGTTGATTTTAAAATTATCCAGCAACATCCCTATGACTTGACTCCAGATCGACAATCTTCCATGAACCCATTAAATTAGCCGGATTGATTAAATTTATACTAATACAGAAAAGTTTAGGATTAAATTGATCTAATTGAAAGGTTTATGACTAAATTAGTACAAATGTAATGGGTTTATAATTTTTTTGGTACTTTTCCCGCCTAAATTGGCACCAACGCAATATATACAATTTGGGGTAAGAATTGGAGCATACACTCCATCACAATTGACTTCTTTCCATTTGCAACAATCTTCACCTTTCCAAGCAGAAAGTAAGCGAGATAACTCTGAGAGCCTTTATTTAAGCTACAGCGAAGTAAGTGAGATGGGTCTGAGTGGCTTTATTTAATCTACAACGGAGCCTCTCTTTCTTGCTCTATGCAAATGGATGTTGAATTTTTGCGAAAGCATACACACAAATTATCTAAAATAAGTAATAGGATTACTAATCAAGCACTTTGGAATAGTATCTCCGCATGAGGAACAAAGGAGAGAATAGGTATAAGCTTTCGAGAGTCCGTTTGAGGGTTCTCTTAGAAAACCCAGATCATCTAAAGAGAAGGGCAGCGAAGATTTACTTATGCGTATGCATGTTTACCATATCAAAGGATGTATATTCAACACATGTGAGGTCCACATGTCATAATTATAATCATAAAGAAAAGGCACGTCCACTCTCGCAATTGGAGTGCGTAAAATGATGAACGGATTCCATCTAGAAGAGAAAACTACAAATAGGGCTAGTCAACTCACCATTGAGGAGGTCGAGGAGAAATTCTCTAGATTTTGCAGTGTTTGACACGGACCAAGTCAAGTCTTTTGGGTCTAGGCAACAATCATACAGGGATTTTTTCGCCAAAATGTGTCTATAAATATACCATCTATTTCAAGTTACAATCTTAACTAAGTTACCAATTTTTAAATAACAACCTTAATTATATTGTTAAAGTCACTAGAAATGATAAAACTAAAGTTAATTGGTAAGTCAATGGAAGAAAAATTGATAAAATCCCTACAATTTTGGGACGCACTCTAAAAGTCCTCTACTTTCATAAAGTAGAGATGCAAGTGGGAGCTTACAACTATTAGACCATTTTAGATCCTTGCTCATTTAAAAGTTTAAAACAAAGAGTAACAACCGACTAAGTATTATTAATTGCTTCTTTTAGCTCTATACATCAAATACAAGACTCTTTCTTCCACAGTCTATCACTGGTAAACTCAACAGTAATTCCTTACTGACATTTAGTAACTTTAATAGGTTGGCAAACTCCGCAATAAAAGTTGACAAATTGTTGCAAAAGTCAGTAATACTAAGGCAACCAAGTAAGCATTTGTAGGTGATTTGAGTTGTCACAACCCAAATTCGTAGTCAGAATCGAGGGAATATCTCATAATCAAAGAAAACCTTTTTAAAATCAAAGAAAAAACCTTCAGACAGCGTAAAACCTTTCATAGAACAAATATAACAACAAAGTCCAGAGCATTATGAATCAATCAAATGAGAGCTTCATATTTCATTTTAATAGCTTTTACTCAAGTAATCTAGAATTGAGTCCCATCCCACTCCAGGTTGCTCTCCCTCTCCAGGTTGCTTTCCATGTGACTCGATAAGTTCCCTTATTCTTTGAACCTAAAATGCTAATAAAAGAGGGGTGAATAAAACCACGGTACAGTAATTGGCAATCAGCACTTTTGTTGGATCAAGTGGCATTCATTGCATTTCCCGTGTATCAAGGTAATGCATATTCCAACAAGTCATAAGGCATGCATCATCAATATAGTATGGCCAGCATATGTCAAATTAATTCAATTGCTCATGTTAGGAAAGTTCTACAGTCATGCTTCGCCACACATGGGCTATGTTTAAGCCCTGAATGTCACATTGGTCGCGGAAGCCACAAAACCACTTTGTCCGCATGTATTTCATATCATGTCATAATGTGCAAGTTGATAAGGAGCATCAAATCACACCACAATCTGGCATCAAAAGAATTATTAGGATTGTTACTTGAAGATGGCCAAAGTTATTGCATGCAAAACTCCGCAACTAGGCTTTTACACCTTGTTTTTTGGCATGTATGCTATGCAAAGTGAGTTTTGGCATTCTTAGAGCATACAAATAGAATTTACAAAGGTGTGTATGGATGTGTTCCTATCTTATATAGTATCCTGTGCACCTGTGATTTATGTGCCGTGTGAGAAATGGACGCATGCATCTAACATATCTAAATAGTAGGTGGGAATTTAATGATTGCTTTGTTTTCAATTGCAATTGAAAGTTTACGTATTTCTTTCAATTAAATTTGGTGAAATTGAAAGTCTTCGAGTAACTCCAACTCGAGTGAGCGTTTACTATTTTTCGATCAATCTCTTTCTTCATCCTTAGAGATTATTTTATTTTCCCTTTGGTGAGCAGCGGTCCCAGCCGGGTAGTCATGCCTCACTTTCATACCTATCGAACTCGAAACAGGGGTGTTCGCCAATGCTATAAATCGATGACATCAACTTCCCTTGGTCACATCACTGTGGCAAACCCGCAAGACCCGTGAGCACCAAGTCTAAGTCTTGTGATCTTTGTCCTCATCCTACCTGGTCCCTTTTTCTAAGTCTTGTGGTCTTTGTCTTCATCCTACTTGGTCCCTTTTTCATCTCCCATGCCAAACTCATCGCTTATGTCCTCATTGTACAAGACTAACAAAATAAGTCCTCAACTTTCATTCGCACTTGATATAGAACAAAATCCCAATTGTCCTGAAAATATCCAAAGTTTCAGACCAAACAACACCAAAGCAAGAAACCATATATATTAATAGGATGTGTGCCTAATTCTGCTATTACCCAGGATATTCATCATGTTTTTTTCTTTTTCTTTTTTTGTATAAACTAGGATTTATTCTGCGGTGTAAATCTAAGGGATTTATATAGATGAAGAAATTATAAAAATTTGGAAGAGGAAACAATAAAAATAACCAATCAATTACCACTCTTTAATTTTCTATTCATCAATGGATGAGGCAGTCAAAGAATTAAGGACTAGATAATATTATCATATGCATTAGAACAGTCACAACTTTAGCAAAATTTAACATCACCATATATAGAAGAGACTACTAGCGAAGTTTCTATCTAATGATTTAAGTTAGAAACCATCTCTTTACCGTCGATAAAAGGAAATGGAGAGAATCGGATGAACGAAGAAATACAACTCAATTACTTCCTCTAAAACATAAAAAGCAAGTTATGAAAAATTGTTCGTGGTTGCTGAAAAAGCTTAAAATTGTGCCAAGTTCACACATGAAGAGTTTCTAGAAATTCGTAAGGACTAAAATCATGGGGAGAGACTTTGTTATGCATATGCATTCTATTATTTAAAGTGTAACTAGAGATATAGCAAAGGAAAATACATACTGTTTTTGATTGGAACACACATCACATTACTTGGGTGAATGCATGTGGACCATCTCAAAGGATGTATGTTTAGCAGATGTGAGGTCCACATGTCATAAATATAATCAGGAAGGAAATGCCCCTCCATTATTGCGATTGGACCCCATCTAGAAGAAAAAATCGATCCTCCAAAAATTAGTGCAGGTAAACTTGGTAGAAAGTGCAGCTCCCTTAAGGAGATCATGGAGGACTCCATCCAGTTTTTGCAGTGCTAGACACAGACCAAGTCAGGTCTTCTGGATTAATGTCGTTAATCATACAAGTCGATCTCTCCATCTATGTCATTAACCAAGTCAAGTCTTTTGAGTGTCAGTTATCACAATAAAGAAAAACGCGTTCTTGTTTTAATAGGAGATCGTGAAGTGACAATCCGCGCATAAGCCCAAGTCAAATTGGACACTTTCTCTCCATCCTTAAATCAAGCAACTTCCAAGATAATACGTATCGATGTTATGGATCAAGAAGCCATAGGCAATACAGTTTACCGAGTCAATTGTACAGAGCCTTCTTTTTCTGCAAAAAAAAAAAAGAAAATAAAAAAAGAAAGCAACGCTGTGGCTTCAGGAGGAAAAGGCTGAGTTTTGACCCAAGTCAATTTTATTCAACTGATAATTTTCATATTACTAGCCTCCCACACAGTAGCATGTCTACGGGGATGAATAGATGGAGAAATTATTAACTAGGTTCGATATATTTCACCGAGCTTAGAGAAGGATTTAGGCCCCAATTATGCGAGATGAGTTTGAGAGCTTTCATTCAAGCTACAGTGAAGTAAGTAAGCGAGATGGGTCTGAGAGGCTTTAATTAATCTACAGCGGAGCTTCTCTTTCTTGGTCTATGCAAATGGATGTTGAATTTTTGCAAAAGCATACACACAAATTTTCTAAAATAAGTAATAGGATTACTAGTCAAGCACTTTGGATTAGTATCTCCCTGTGATATCCAGGACTTAAACATAGCCTGTGTGTGGCGAAGCGTGACTGTAGAATTTTCTTGACATGAGCAATCGAATCAATTTGACATATGCTGGCCATACATCATTGATGAAGTATGCCTTATTACTTGTTGGAGTATATGCATTACCTTGATAGACGGGGAAATGCAATGAATGCGATTGTCTTGATACACATGGATGCACTCTCAGTTTCTAAAACTGCATTGTATTTTGCTTGATCCAACAAAAGTGCTGATTGCCAATTACTGTCCTGTAATTTTGTTCACCCCTCCTTTATGACCATTTTACTACTTTTCAATCAATCTCTTTCTTCATCCTTAGAGATTATTTTATTTTCCCTTTGCTGAGCAGCGGTCCCATCAAGGTAGTCATGCCTCACTTTCATAGCTAGTCGAACTTGAAACAGGGGTGTTCGCCTTTGCCCAATGCTATAAACCGATGACATCAACTTCCCTTGGTCACATCACTCTGGAAAACCCGCAAGACCCGCAAGCACCAAGTCTAAGTCTTGTGGTCTTTGTCCTCATCCTACCGGGTCCCTTTTTCTAAGTCTTGTGGTCTTTTTTCTCATCCTACCCGGTCCCTTTTTCTAGGTCTTGTGGTCTTTTTCCTCATCCTACCCGGTCCCTTGTTCTAATTCTTGGGGTCTGTCTTCATCCTACGTAGTCCCATTTTTGTCTCCCATGCCAAACTCATCGCTCATGTCCTCATTCTACAAAACTAACAAAATTATAAGTCCTCTACTTTCATTCACACTTGAAATAGAACAAAATCCCAATTGTCCCGAAAATATCCAAAGTTTCAGACCAAACAACACCAAAGCAAGAAACCATAGGCCTGCATGGAAACACTCCTTGTTTCTGTTTCCGAACAATTTTTTTTTGTTTTTTTTGTTTTTTTGTTTTTTGTTTTTTTGTTCCCGGGAACAAAAAGAACAGAAACGCGTCTGTTGCGTTTGTTTTTTTTGTTCTTTTGTTCCCCGAACACAAAAAAGAAAAAAAAAAAGAAACAAAAAAACTTACTTGTTCCGGAAACAATTTTGAAGAAACGTTTCTTCTTCTCTCTCTTCTTCTTCTCTTCTTCTTTTCTTCTTCTTTTTCTCTTATTTTTTTCTTTCGCCGGTATCAGGCCTCGGCCATGGCCGACGACCGGCCGTCAAGGGCCGGCAATGCTGTCGAGGGTTGGTGACCTCACCGAAGCCTCGCCGGCCCCTGGCAAGGCCGAGCCTTGCCCGCGCCGGCGAGGCTGAGCCTCGCCTGGGCTGGGTGAGCTCAGGCTCACCCAGATCCGGCGAGGACGAGCCTCGCCATGGCTAGGCGAGCTCGAGCTCGCCCAAATCTGACAAGGCCGAGCCTCACCAGGGGCCGGCGAGCCTCGCCGTGGCCGGCGAGGCCGCCCCGCCCGTCGGCTGATCGGCGGAGGCCGGCGACCGGCCAAAAAAATAAACAAATAAAAAAAAAGAAAGGAAAAAAATGAAAAATAAAATAAAAATATTTAAAAATTAAAAGAAACAAAAAAAAAAGAATAAAATTTACCAAACGTGTTTCTGTTTACTTTTTATTTCTAGAACAAGTTTACCAAACACGTTTTTTTATTCAAAAATTATTCCCCGGAACAGAAATACTTTTTTTTTTTATTTATGTTCCCGAGAACAGAAAAAGAACATTAATAAAAACATGCGCACCCCATATAAATTAATAGGATGTGTGCCTAATTCTGCTATTACCCAGAATATTCATCATTTTTTTTTTGGGTATAAATTCAGATTTATTCCGCGGTGTAATCTAAGGGATTTATATAGATGAATAAATTATAAAAATTTGGAAGAGGAAAAAAAATAACCAATAAATTACCACTCTTTAATTTTCTCTTCATCAATGGATGACACAGTCAAAGAATTAAGGGCTAGATAATATTATCATATGCGTTAGAACAGTCACAAATTCAGCAAAATTTAACATCGCCATATATAGAAGAGACGGCGAACTTTCTATGTGATGATTTAAGTTATAAACCATCTCTTTACCGTCGATAAAAGTAAATGGAGAGAATCGGAAGAACGAAGAAATATAACTCAATTACTTCCCCTAAAACATAAAAAGCAAGTTATAAAAGATTGTTCGTGGTTGCTAAAAAAGCTTAAAATTATGCCAAGTTCACACATGAAGAGTTTCTAGAAATTCGTAAGGACTAAAATCATGGGGAGAGACTTTGTTATGCATGTGCATTCTACTATTTAAAATGTAACTAGAGACATAACAAAGGAAAATACGTACTGCCTTTGATTGGAACACACATCACATTACTTAGGTGAATGCATGTGGACCATCTCAAAGGACGTATGTTCAGTAGATGTGAGGTCCACATGTCATAAATATAATCAGGTAGGAAAGGCACCTCCATTATCGCGATTTGTTGGAAATATGCGGTAATACCTCGTGATAATTGACAGGATTCAATCGGATTACGATTATGCACAAATCAATTAAGGATTAGATTGAGATTTAGATTGATTCATAGAATACTTTATTTCCATTTATTATGTACATCTTGTGTTATATCTACATAATACTGTACATTAAAAATTATTGAAGAGAGAATATAGAAAATCTTCCAAAATTCCATCATTTTCAGTCACGATCTCTTTGCCTTCCTCATTTCTCTTTGTTTTCTTTCATGGTATCAGAGCGTTGTAGCTCCTGATTTTGCTTCCGTTCCCTTCCTTTTAATTGCTACTAAGGATCTCCAATCTTGTAAAGTAGAGTCAACTCTTCAATAAAGCAATCAAATTTTGAAGCCTTTTTTCATCACCACCATGACCTAGAATTTACCTTCAGTTTCTAGCGTGCATCCACAAAATGCAAACGCAACGCAAACCTCAAAAAACTAGGATTTGCCTTCTGTTGTTGATGTCACCAGGTCCCAAGAACAAATTACTTGGGCCCAAGATATTCAAACCCTTATTGCTCAAACAAATATGGGACAACCCATCTTGGGCCAGCCCTTTGCAAGCCAGCCCATGGGAGGCCATCCTTACCAGTGGCTGCCATTTCAAATGTAGTCCAATCCATGGTTGTTTGGGTCAAGCCCAAGTGCATCATCACTAGGGATTCACGGCCAATGAGTTTCTGTCCAACCCAATGGCAGCCCACCAACCATAAACAAGGCAAGCATAACCATCAGGTTGGATCCAGTAAATACGGGGCAGGCAACTAAATCAAACAAATTGCGTATTGGAACGAATCCATACCCAGCCTTTTTTTTAATGAGGGTCAAGGAACCAGGTCGAACAATCCGGGTATGGGAACAAATCCCTACCTAGGATTTTCGCCTGGGTTTTTGCCATATCTAGTTGCGGCCGTCATCAACTAACCAGAACCTAGTGACCCCTTATTCGTGTCTACCGCCGACGAACCAGAACTGCAGCTAATTGGCCAACAATTGACTAGGCCAGAGAACTATTCCAAGTGGTCATAGGAGCTCCAGCGACCCTTGTGACGAATGACAAAGACGAGTTTCTTGACGGAATCATCTTGATCCCCCTCGACGAATGCCTAGCCCAACACTGGAAGAAGTGCAATCAACTCGTCCATACTTGGATCGGGAATTGCATATCTCCAGAAGTCATAGCCGGACTTCCACCGACAAAGGATGCCCAAAACATATGAGAAAATATCAATGAAATGTATGGTAAATTGGACCGAGCAAAGATTTTTTTCCCCATGCAAGAACTTAGTAAGCTAAAGCAAGGGAATATGATGGTCACAGCTTACTTCAACAAGCTATCGTCATTGTGGAACGACCTTGAAGCGGCCAAAGAAAAACTCGACAAACCAAAATCAATGCTTAAACAGTACAAATCTATCAAAGAAAGGGAGAAAGCCACACGTTTCATTTTGATTTTGAATGAATCTTACCATACCTTTCGTTCATAGATTTTGGCCATGGACCCACTACCGCCAATTGGCCGAATTTTTCAACTGGCCGTTCAGGAGGAAAGCTAGTGACTCTCGTCGCCAGAACATGTGAAGGGTGGCGAAAGCATCACCTTCACAACTCACGGTGAATGGCGAGAGGGAACCAGCAAAACTCTAAATCGAGAAAGGGAACGGAGAGGCACGCTAGGGTTCAACGGAGGAGACACGTGGAGCCTTAAAAGAGATGGAACGAGTGGCCCAGATTGCACGCGTGGATCAAACGGCTCATAGGGGTCCGATTTTGTGAATAGATCATATGGTGGACAAGAATCCATGATTAAGGGGATGGACGGCCAAATTTTTGCCATGTCATCAAGAAATTTTGGGCAGAATTTAAAAGGAAAAGGTAAATTGTTTTGCGAATGTTGCAAATGACCTAACCATACAATTGATAGTTGTTGGAAATTACATGGAAAACCCGAAGAGAAAGGGAAAAGGAAAGAATTTTCAGCAGCTTACCAAGTCACTAGACCCATTGGCCTAAGTGCTAACCAACCCATTGCATATGGACAATATCAACAGCTAATGCAAGTAGTGCAAAAGTTGGATACTTCCAACAAAGGAGGAAGTTCTTAAGGTACCACACATTGCTTGATTAATTCTATTTCAAGAAAGACATGGATAATTGACTCGGGAGCAAGCAACCATATTATCTGTGACAAAGGATTTTTTTTTTTAGTATGAATAAAGGCTTGAATTTTCCTATTTCCATGCAATTACCCAATGGAAATATCACTCATATCACTATGACAGGAACAAGCAATCTCAGTCCTCAGATCACTCTTCAAAATGTCCTTTATGTCTCAAAGTTCCAATTTAATCTCATTTCTATGTCGAGACTTTGCAAAGAAAATTCATGTCGAGTATTATTCAATGCTGACACTTGTTTCTTTCAGGCCCTTTCGACTGCTAAATTAATGGACTTGGGTAGTCTTTCTAAAAGACTATTTTTCTAGACAAATTTTCCAAGTAATTTCGACTTATCTTGCATTTCCTTAAATAAGCCATCATTGTGTAACTTGACTACCAATGTTAAGAATTTTATTATGCATTTGAGAATAGGTCATAGTGCCTCCTTTCCTTACCTTCAATGTCCCATATGTCCTCTTGCAAAACAGTCACGTACCCCTTTTCCATCTGGTAGTACTCGTGCAAGTGATATTCTTTCATTAATTCATATGGATGTCTAGGGACTTTATCATACGACAAATCATGATGGGTCTCGTTACTTCCTTACAATTGTAGATGATTATTCTCATGCAACATGGATTTTTTTATGCAATCTAAAAGTCAAGTTTTCTCCCATTTAAAAACATTCATTACACTATCCAAGAATCAATTCTGAAAATCCATTCAGCGGATCCTTACTGATAATGGGAGAGAATTCTTCAACCATGATTGCTCTTCACTTTTTTCATCTCAGGACATCCAGCACGAAAGCTCATGCGTTCATACGCCACAACTAAATGGGGGTAGTCAAGCGCAAACATCACCACCTTTTGGAAGTCGCACATGCGCTGAAATTCCAAGCATCAATTCCAGAAAATTATTGGGGAGATTGTATTATCATGGCGGCTTATGTAATCAACCGCATGCCCATTCGAATACTTAATGGGCGAACTCCTTTTGAACTACTATTTGGGAAGAAACTGGAGCTAAATCATCTAAAGGTTTTTGGGTGTTTATGTTATGTCACAATAGTGGGTCCTCGGAACAAGATGAGTCCCCACGCTCGACGATGTATATTCATGGGATATCCCAACCTACAAAAGGGGTATTGGGTTCTTGAGCTGTCTACAAAGATATTCTTACTAAGTAGGGATGTTGTTTTTCATGAGAACATCTTTCCATTCAGTGAAAGGACATCTTCACATGAAGATTCGCGGATGATGACCAACCCTCATAATTTCTTATCTTAAGAAGAGTTATTTCGAGATCCTGATTACATTCCATTAGCACCACCGACGAATGTTCCTTTTGTTCCACGACTATTCCAGCAATAGCACCTATTTCGAATGAGAACTCGAGCTTAGAGAATGTCATGGGAAACTTATTAAAATATCCTTCTATTGATGAAGAAGTTTAGGATATCTCACTAACACCTTCCAATGAGATAATGCCTTCTCCTCCAAAGGTCGATCTTCCACAACGTTCCGGTCACACTACACGACCTCCAACTTGGACAAAGGATTATGTTTGTGCCACTCTCAATTCACCAGATATTCAACACTCAATCTCATCCTATGTTTCCTTTCACAAACTTTCACCAGAACATAGATGTTGCATTAGTCACATATCAGTAGACAAGGAACCATCTAGCTATGATGAGGCATCCACTAATCCACGATAGCAAAAGGCTATGGAAGTAGAATTACAAGCACTGATTGATAATCAAACTTAGGATCTCGCCTTGCTACCTCCTAATCAGAAACCAATTTGCTGCAAATGGGTCTACAAAATTAAATATCGTGCTAATGGTTCCATTGAACAATACAAGACACGATTGGTGGCTAAGGGCTTCACCTAACAAGAAGGTTTTGACTATCACAAGATGTTCTCTCTGGTAGCCAAAGATGTCACAGTCCGTTCATTCTTGACAATTGTAGCTCTTCACGACTGGCCGCTACATCAAATGGACGTGTACAATGACTTTCTTCACGGTGATTTAGATGAAAAAATTTATATGGATATTCCCCAAGGTTTACGAAGACAGGGGGAGAATAGAGTGTGTCATCTTCATAAATCCCTTTATGGTTTGAAACAAGCCTCTAGATAATGGTATGCCAAATTTGCAAATGCTCTCATGGGCAACAAGCTTCAAATAGTCCAAACATGACTATGCTTTATTCATATGGACTAAAGGTATATCATCTATTTATTTGATGATATATGTTAATGATATTCTCATTATGGGAAATGGTAAAAATGTCAATAGAAAGCTTCAAGGAATATTTGCATGTCACTTTCCACATTGAGGACCTAGGAGCACCAAAATATTTCCTTGGAATTGAAATTGCCTGATCCGACCAAGGAATTTCCCTCAGTCAGTGGAAGTTTATATTGGAAATTATATCAGAAGCAGGTCTATCAGGATACAAGCCGGTTGTTATTCCCATCGAGCATAACACCAAGTTGACTACGGTAGATTATGATGAGGGGATATCTCAAAATGATGATCCTATGCTCAGAGATCCATCAAGCTATCAAAAACTTGTTGGAAAACTTATATATCTATGACTAGGCCCGATATTTCTTATGCAGTACAAACACTCAATCAATTCATGTACAGTCCAAAGCAATCTCATTTGAATGCTGCCTTGAATGCCGTCAAATATTTAAAGAAGTGCCCAGGATTCGGGATACTCCTGTCTAGGAAATGTAACATGGAGATGATAGCATATTATGATGCAAATTATGCGACTTGTCCAATGAGTCAAAGATCAATCACTAGATATTGCATTAAATTGGGAGATTCACTATTTTCATAGAAGACCAAGAAACAACCAACTACGTCATTATCTTTAGCTAAAGCAGAGTATCGAGCTATGGCAAAAACCACCTGTCAAATAGTCTGGATACGAGGCCTGCTTAAAGACCTCGGAGTACAAGTGCAAGAGGCAACAAAGCTATTCTGTGATAATAATGCGGCTCTCAAACTTGCAGCAAATCCTATAGTGCATGAGAGAACCAAACATATAGAAGTGGATTGTCATTTTACACAAGAAAAAAATCAAGGAGTAATTGAGACAAGAGGAATTGGGACGACAGAACAGCCTATAGACATATTCACCAAACCTTTGTGTCAAAGATGTGACATCCTGAATTTCCAGTACTATTTTCAATTGAATAAATCGGGTCTTTCATTGACGCGTATATAGTGCTATTCTCAGAGCCGATCAGTCGTGAGATAACTAGATTATTTGGGAAAGTTATTAAGAGATTTTAATGCAATGGATTTGAGAATTTGACCAGAAGTCGACTACTCGACCGTACTAATCTGCAATGGTCATTATGGCATTATCAAAATCGATCAGAGACCAGGGAAGTCGATTCAACTGAGATGTGTGATCAAAGTGTGGATGATTCCACCTGATGGCAAAATTCTCGTCGAACAACACTAAACCAATTTTCTGTCGTTTTTGGTACCTTATGCCCGCAATTGAAATCTTGAGATTTTGACAATCACTGAGAGTTGCCAATGTGTTGAGTGGGTTCATTGTGGCTCAAAGAAAATCAACCACGGGTTATTTGGACTAAAAATCTCTGAAAAATTACCCGATAGCCTAGGTCATGTAAAAAATGAGCTTGATTGAAATTAACCGCGAATTTAAACTCGATTTCAGAAATTGAAAGTTCTATGGTGTCATGATCTATTTTAGGAACGTCGACTCATCCTCTAAAAAATTTTCAGAGATTCTGAGATTTTTATGAAAAATCAATTCGGATGTCGTGGAAAATTAATGGAAACTCATATTGGCCAAATTAAAGGAAATTTGGACTTGCAAGCCGAGCTATTTAACGAGGGGCACTTGTAAAAATTCTACGGACTTTATCTTCATTCAAATTGGGCGTCAATTTGGGAATTTGTTGAAGAAATTGAAGTTGAAAATTAGTGAAATTCAGAGCTTCAAGGGGGATTGCAACATTTGGTTTTAAGTTAGATTATTTGTGGATATTAAGCCAAGAAAGTAATAAGGGGAACATTCCATAAATGGAGGGGGATTAAGTGTGTTGACTTTTTGTCCTGGCTTCTCCCGCACGGCTCCCCCTTCCCATCTCCTCGACCCCTCTCCATTTGCTTCCACTTTCATCTTCTCTTTCATTTTCAACCGACCAACTCCACGTTTCTCCATTGAAGTCCAGCTCCACACGCCCGAGCTTCCCCCTTATTCGGTCAAGCCAACGAATTCCCCACTTTGTCAACCGAAGCTCCACCAAACTCCTTTCCCCTGCCACATTTCAGTCAACTCTTCAATTCCCCTTGCCATGAAGCCTGCGAGATCCATCGAAACTGCTGCCTCCTATCAACGTTGCAGCACCGCCAATTGACAACTCCAGCCCACCGAAGACCCCAGCAACATCTATCGAAGCTGTTGCCCGTTCATCCGTGTCTCTCACACAAAGCAACCCCACTCCTCGCACCTTCAGCTCCCTCGGTCGAAGACCCCAACAAAGCTAGTTTTGAATTCCAGCGAAGCCGAAGTAGCCAAGCAGTTTCTTCTTTGCTCGGGCCCAGCAGCCCAGCAACCCAAGTTTCCAGCACGACCCATCTTCTTTAATGCAAGTCAGTAGGCCAGTTCAGTTTTCGGTCCGACAAGCCTGCAATTCCCAACCCATTTGAAGACAGGCCCACTTGAAGTCCAAGAAGCAGGCCCAAGCCCAAGATCAAGCCCAGCACTTGTTGTGGGCTTGCAATGCCTTTGGGCCCGGTCCGTGTGCCCGTCAACGCCGCTGAAAATTTGGATTTCGACCGTCGTCGCGTCGTCGTAGCAGTGTTCAGGTCTTCGCTTTGCATAAGTGATTTTTGCTCACTAATCCCTTATTAGTCGGTTAATGATTCTTAGAGGTTGATTAGATTTAATTAAGTGCAATTAGGTTGATAGATTAGAGTAGAACAATTAGTTTAGAGCCTTATTAATGCATGTTAGGCAAATGATTAGTGATATTAGCAAGTAGACTTGTGTTATAATTTATGGAACGAGTCTCGGAAATTTTTCGGATCCGTTGTAGCTTCCAACTAGGCATTACGGGCATAAATTGAATTTATTGCATTTATTTAATATTTTCTATAATTATTTATTTATTTTCTAGAAATTAGGCTAAGATAGTCGACGACCGGAATTTTATGCTGACTATTGTGGTGCAGTTCATTTATTTATTTGAGCATTAATTTGTGTTGAATTGAATTAATTATGATTTTAAGATTTATTCCTAAATTAATTAATTTTGGTAATTAATTGAAAAATTACCGAGCATTGGTCTACAGCGCCAAAAATCTATTTTTGGACCGCTAAAAATAGTGGAAGGTTCAAAAGTGAAAACCTTGTATTTTGGCTAAGGCCAACCGTGTACCCACACACGATCATTTTTAACAGGTACTCTTAACCCAAAGAAAATAGGCCAAGATAATGTGTTGATTGAATTTGAGGAGTGTAATGTTATTGGCCGTAGGTGAATAGTCGTATGACATTGTGGGTTAGATCAAGAAAACCGCCGAAGTATGGTTATGTCCATTGGACCGTAGGTTACCACCTAATCTAGGTTGTGCTCGCTAAGCTATAATTCAGCACCAACACCGAACTTGGAATCGGTTGTGCACACTGAGCCATAATTCAGCATTACCACCGAATTTGGAATTGGTTGTGCCCACTGAGCTGTAATTCAGCATTAACCACCGAAGAATTAGTAAGCCGTGCTCGCTGAGCCATAATTCAGCATTACAGCCAAAGTTTTAGTAGGCCGTGCTTGCTGAGCCGTAATTCAGCGTTGGGGTTGAATATTTGAGATGACCGTGTAGGCCGTGCTTGCTAAGTTGTAATTAAGCATTGAATTTAAGTAAATGAGATGAGCCGACCAAGAAATGGTCAAGATGACATGTAATCGACTAAGTCGATTGATCGATGATTCAATCTTATTGATGTGATGTACTGTAATCGTGTATATTTGATATATATACTAACTTGCAAGAAGGAACTGAGGCCAAGGTAAGTCCTCAAACTCGTGTTGTGCTTAGGCAACCTTTAGAGTGTATTGGCTTCCTAATTGGGTCTTAGGAGGTAAGTCCTCTGACTCGTGTTGTGCTTAGACGTAGTATCTGGTTATTGAATAAATATTTTCAGGTCCTTAGATGGTTATGGTGAAGGACCGGAGGCCCTAAGTGTAAAAGGTGAAGCTTGAAGAATTAACGATCCTATTGAACTAGTTAGTCATAGGACAATTCTCTTTTGATGGGAGTCGATTCCCTTTTGCAGACCTTGTTTTATGAACTTGTGGTTTAAAACCTAACTTAACAATTCGTCTTGTATATATTTGCACTATGGTTTGCAATGTATATAAGGGTGGTTGCTTTTAACGAGGAAATTTGGAGTCCTACTTTCCTATCACGTTGTTTTATTGTCTGGAGATTATTTATATGCTTCCACATGTGTATATAAAGGAATGGGTCGGCGATGCATCCCGGGACGTCGCTATTATATCGACCAAGTGAGGGATGGGTGCATGCCCGAGGATCGAGACGTGACAAAAGACAACATGCATATATATTGAGCAAGCTAAGCGTCTTGGACATCTACAAGCTACCAGCTTGAGAGAGAGTGTTGGAAGATATGCAGTGATAGCTCGTGATATTTGATAGGGGATTCGATCGGATTACGATTATGCACAAATCAATCTAGGATTAGATTGAGATTTAGATTGATTCATAGAATACTTTATTCCATTTATTGTGTACATCTTGTACTATATCTACAGAACACTGTACATTAAAAGATATTGAAGAGAGAATACAAAAAATCTTCCAAAATTCCATCGTCTTCAGTCACGATCTCTTTGCCTTCCTCATTTCCCTTTACTTTCTTTCACAATTGGACCCCATCCAGAAGAGAAAATCGATCCTTCAAAAATTAGCGCAGGTAAACTTGGCAGCAAGACCGACCCAAAAAAAAAAAAAAAACTTGGCAGCAAGTTTGGCACCCTTAAGGAGATCGTGGAGGACTCCATCCAGTTTTTGCAATGCTGGACCCGGACCAAGTCAAGTCTTCTGGATCAATGTCGTTAATCATACAAGTCGATCTCTCCCTCTATCATTAACCAAGTCAAGTCTTTTGAGTGTTGATTATCATAATAAAGGAAAACGCGTTCTTCTTTTGATAGGAGATTGTGAAGTGACAATCCGCCCATAAGTCCAAGTCAAATTGGACACTATCTCTCCATACTTAAATCAAGCAACTTCCAGGATAATACATATCGATGTTATGGATCAAGAAGCCACAGACAATACAGTTTACTGAGTCAATTGTACAGTGCCTTCTTTTTCTGCAAAAAAAAAAAAAAAGGCAACGCTGTGGTTGCTGTAGGATCATTTTCTGTAAATGAACAGGAGGAAAAGGCTGTGTTTTGACCTAAGTCAATTTTATTCAACTGATAATTTTCATGTTACTAGCCTTCCACACAGTAGCACGTCTACAGGGATGCATAGACGGAGAAATTATTAACTAGGTTCGATATATTTCACCGAGCGCAGAGAAGGATTTAGGTTCCAATTAATTATGAAAAGATTTCTAAATAAAAAGAGATTTGGAAATGATGAAGTTCGCAAGGGAAAAAAAAAGAAAAAGAAGCGTGGGACAAAATCGTGCGATATTCTATTCCGGTGAGTACCTCTATATTATTGAATTGTCAATCTTGTTGAATTCATATGCAGAAATTTACATTGATGATGAGTGTACATATGCAGTCATTAGCCTTTTTCTGTTGAAGAAGGATTAATTCAATCACTTAGTCTAATCTACTTGAGTTAATATACATTAACGAACATACTATTGGAAGGAAAGAGATTATTAAAAGCAAGAGATCACCCAAGCACAAGAAGTTTCATACACCCAAAATGAAGAACCAAAAGTTAGGGAGAGGGCATGAGATTGCTCATTACTTAAGCGGTTCTTGAATTGTTTCTTTAACTTGGCTACATTTACAGTTATAGCCGCACATGCCTTGTCCATTGCCTGATCCATGAAGCTGAAGTATGCCCTACACAACATGCTTTGTTGGCATCAACAGAGTTACTAGGGTTGTTATTTGTACTTAATCACCTTCACTGTTATAGTTACTGCATGCAGTGAGTTTTGGCATTCTTACAACTCACAAATAGAGAGGGGTTTTTGTCACGCCTCGATCCTCGGGCACGCATGCATCCTTCTACTTGGTCGATTTAAAATGTGATATCCCAGGACTATATATCGCCGACCCTTTCATTTATTAAGCACATGCGGAAGCAGTTATAAATCCCCATACAATAAAACAATGGGATAGAAAAGCAGGGTCATATTTTCCATATTGAAACTTATAACCAAACTTTTATACAATACACAAACCAAAGCACTTCACAACTTTTTAATCTAAACTCTATTCACATCAAAATGGAGATCTCATAAGAAAATAGAATCTCAATCCATCTAGGCCGTACTCAAGGCCCCTCTTGGAATTATCTTCTTTTTCCAAAAATCCTTCTCCTCAAGTTTCACATCCGAGTTCTCCTTCTCGAACTCCTCCTCCTCAACTCCTCAGCGGGCTCCTGAAATGTTTTTCCCTAAACCGGGATGAGACTACGTCTCAGCGAGTTCTACCCCACTAAGGTCCGATTAGTAAACCATTATACTAAAGGCTGCCTAAACACGCATAGGTCAGAAGACATACCTTGGCATCAGTCTCAACCTGCAATTCAAGGTTATATACAGATACTTCAAATATCTCAATGCACAATCAGTCAAATCATAGTTCAACCGCCTTAGTCGATTATATGTCAGTCGGACCATTTCTAGGTCGATTCGATTATTCCATCTCAATCTCCAATTACAAATCATGATCCTCATATCACATCTTAAGCATAGGTGGAAAACACAATCCCACTCGACAACATTCAATATTTAATGGCTTTACGGTCCCACTCGACCACTTTCAATATTCAATGGCTTTGCGGGCCCACTCGACCACTTTCGATATTCAATGGTTTTACGGTCCCACTCGACCACTTTCGATATTCAATGGCTTTACGGTCCCAGTCGATCACTTTCAAAATTCATTGGCTTTACGGTCCCACTCGACCACTTTCGATATTTAATGGCTTTACGGTCTCACTCGATCACTTTCGATATTCAATCAATACTCAATGATTTCTCAATGAAATAATTACCCTCAACCATTTAGGAATATATCCTAAAAATTCATAATTAAATCAATTCCATACAAATTACAACTTAATTAAATAAATGACCACACCACGACGATCAGCACGAGATTTCTCGTCCATACGGCCATCTCAATCTTAATTTCCGAAAAATAATTAATTAATTAATATTAAAAATTCAATTTAATTCAAAATAAAACCCAATTAAATAAACGAACTTCACCACGGTCATCAGCATAATTTTCCGGTCACTAGACATCTCAATTGAATTTTTGGAAAATAAATAAATAATTAATTAATTTCGAAAATTAAATAATTAATATTAAAAATTCAATTTAGCTCAAAATAAAGCCCGATTAAAGAAACGGACTCCACCACGGTCATCAGCATAATTTTCCGGTTCCGGATCATCTTAGTTGAATTTTCAGAAAATAAATAATTATTTAATTTAATTCTGAAAATTAATATTTAAATACCAAAAAAATTCCACTTAGGCTCGAAAAGCCTAATTGGAGCCCACTAAGGGTCGGGAAAAATCCCGAGGCACTTCCAATAACTAGTAGACCATGTCCACTTGTTAATTGCGCAATCAATTTATCTAAATCGCATCACAATTGACTAATAATTGTTAATTTATTCTAATCTAACAACCTCAACATAATTAATTAAAACTAAACCAACTTTAAGCATAATTACCGAACTAATCCGGGATTAGTGAGATTACTCACCAAATCGCGCGCAAATCGGATCATTTCGACGGGGGCGACGCGAGGAACGAAACTTTCCAAAGCACGGTTCGGGTTCAGGGCCCGGCAATGGCCCAAAACCGCCCACGAACGGGCTGGATACCCACTCGGCAACTTGCTGAGTTGGGTTGGCCGGAGCCGCTCCGGTGGCCAAGACGGCGAGGGGAGGCCGACGGAAGGACGAGGGGACGCCGGGGAGGTCGGGATGGCGGCGTGCGGCGGCTAGAGGCGGTCGGATCGTGGTGGAACAAAGCTGGACAGAGGCGAACAGCGCTGGGTTGTGCGAGGAACGGGGCTGGCGGCACACGGCGGACGCGGGGCACGCGGACGGCAGAACGGTGAGCGGAGAGCATCCGGGCGGCGGTGCAGGCGGCGACTGCTTCGGCGAGCTCCTCCGCTTCTATCCGCTGGCTTCACATGAGGAAGAAAGAAGGAGAAGAAGTTGGTTCGATCACGAGGGGTGGGGAAGAAGAAAGAGGAGAGAGAGAGAGTAGGCGTGGGGAGGGGGTGTCCGCACGAAGGGGGAGGGGAGAGGAGAGAGGAAAGAAGAGAGAAAAAAGAAAAGAAAAAGAATAATTCTATTCTAATTTTCCCTTCTCTTTCCATTTCCTTTTAATTTCTTCTGGTCTTCAATTTTTTCTCCGATAATTTCTTTCTTGAAATTTCGGACTTGTCAATAATTTGACGGGCAATGAGACAGTCCTAAAAAATGAATTGTGACACGCTCGAATATTTGATTCTCAAAACCAAATCAAATTCCATGATTAAAATCGACCGGACGTGATTTAGTCCAATTCAACCAATTAGGTAGCTTTTAGGAATTTTACCGTGGATATATCCTTTAACGGCTTCACCCAACAGGTTAGTTAACTCGTGAGTGATCAGCTCAGAGAAAAAGGACCATAGGTGCGCCGAAACGAGGTCGAATTTCAGAATGTCACGTTTTGCTCCAAAGTATTCTTTTCTTCTTTTTTCTTTTATTTTCTTGGTGAGGCGGCAATCCCAGTAAAGAAGTCATGCGTCGCTTTTATAACTTGAAGTCGAAACAGAGAGGTGTTCGCTATAAGTCGATTACATCAACTTCCGTTAGTCAAATCACTATGGAAAACCCGCAAGACCCTCAAGCACCAACCCCAAGTCTTGAGGGCCATATCCTCGTTCTGCCAGTGGCCAGGCCCAATGACCAGGGCAAAGAAAGAAGGAAAGGAAAAAAATCAAAAAATTTTAAAATAATTAATATATCAACATTGGCTATTCCACGTAGGACGTTTGTCACTAACTAGATCAAACACATTAGTAGTTTCCGATCAAAATTGGTCAAAATAACTAAATTAGCAAATTGTCAAGAGACTTAAGACTAAATTAGGAGTAAATTTGCATAAGTTAGGTATATGATTTAATTGATAAGTTGTTAATGACACAATTGAAATGTTTAAAATTAAATTGGCTGCCGTACAATATATTAAGAATTTTTTGACAACTTTTGCTATGTTGGAGTGGTTTGGATGAAGAACAACACCATAATAAACCAACAGTTTGGGCACGGGTTGCCTTTGTCATTGGCATTTATTGTGTACTTGAATAAGGAGAAGATGCAGATTTGATTCATCGAGACCTTTTGCATCCAGTTGAGAGTTAGTCCTCCCTAGCACTAGCTTATTTTCCGGTCATTGTGCAATTTTTTGGTGGTTGAGACTCAAACTCGAAAGAAAACTAAAAGAGAAAATTTCAAATAAAGGCCCGAAGTCCATTTATTTTTTTTAAATAAAAATTCGAAGTAGACGTTATTTCAAATAAGAACCGAAATGACCATATCATCTCAAATAAGGACTTTTGGCTGGCTAATGACTATTCCAACCATCGAGAAAGGATATCTTAGTCGAAAAATTCTAAATATATTTTTTTCTTTTTCTTTTTTCCTCTTCCCTCCCTCGGCCATCACTATGCCTCATAAAAGACCGACAGAGGTTACCAACCTCCTTACACCCTCGCCTAAGTCTAGCAACCATCGCCATGGTCGACGAGGGAAAAAGGAAAAAGAAAAAAGAAAAAGGGAAAAAAATTCAAAAAAAATAAAAGACGAAAATGCTCTTTGATATGCGAGATTAGGCCCTTCTTTAAGATTGATATGGCCATTTCGTATTATTATTTGAGAAAACGATGGTATTCTAGGTCCTTATTTGAAACAATGTCCATTTTAGGCCTTTATTTTCTTTTTTTTTTTTTTTTTAAATGAGAGCATTTTAGGCCTTTACTTGGAATTTTTGCAAACTAAAATGAATCCACAAATTAGAGACATCCTTGGTTGATCTACACAGTTAAGCCTTTCTTTATGGATTTGACTTGATGAAAATTGTATGGCTTCCATTCTTCGTGTAACTTTGGTAATTAATTGAGGATTGCAAGTATATTGTATCTACACAATAAACATATTTCCGAAACAAAGACCTATTTGCTCGGGCTTGTTTGGAACATCTTGTAAGTATTGGGTTATCTCCTATGATCCCAATGTAAAGCACTAAGATGATCAATAGTCAGTAGTTTAAGAAATTCCCTTTCTCATTTGCCATTGCATTATTCATGGGCGTAGAGACCCACTTACGCAACATATGTAATGTTTGAGCATGACAAATCATTTTCCAACTTATGATTTTTCTAAAGAGACTTAAAGATTTAATCCTGAATAATAACATTAAGAATCGTACACGAAAAGAAAATAAAAGAATCCCGTAAAATATGTTCTAAAATTTTTATTGATGAAAAGAACAGCTCCAAAAAAGCTAATGGATGCGCTGTCGCTCATGCCCAATTCCCATCAGAATGGCAGGGCATGATTGAGGCAAAATATTAGAAAAAGTGTCGAATAGTCCTAAATCTATTGCATTTGTGCTAGTTTAGTTTTAAAACTTTTAATGGTGCCAATTTAATCCTAAATATTTTCAAGTAATGTCAATTTAGTTCTAAACATTTTGACTTGGTGCTAATTCAGTCTTTCCAAGAAAATTTAGCCAAATTTTGCTAACATGGATACCAGTAGGCGGACCTAACATCGCCAACCCTAACATGGACAACTTTTAATAATATTCTAATAATTTTTCAATTTTTAATTATTTTTTCTTTCTTTTTTCTCTCTCCTTCCTTTCTTCCTCAAGGCGATGGCTAGCCAGTCGAAGATAGTCAGCCGTCGACCACGGGCTAGGTGAGCTAGCCTCGCCTAGCTAGGGCAAGGCTAGGCCCTAGCATGCGTTAGCCTTGCCCAGGCCAAATTTGGCGAGGTGTCCCTCGCCAGGCCACCCTCCCTAGGGCTTGGCCTCACCCGGCCATCGCATACCGGTTGACCACTGTCTAGAGGAAGAAGAAAGGAAGGAGAGAAAAAAATCATTAAAAAAATCAAAAAATCATTAAAATATTATTAAAATTTATCTATGCCACCGATAGTACCACGTAAGTCAACCAGCATCCACATGAGCAAATTCTAGCCAAAATTAGTCGAAATGACTAAATTGGTACTAAGTCTAAAGATTTATGACTAAATTGGTATTATTCAAAAGTTTATGACTAAATTGATACAATTAAAAGGTTTAGGATTGAATTGATACCAAGTTAAAAGGTTCAAAACTAAAATGATATTATTAAAAAGTTTAAAATTAAATTGACATCAATATAATTGGTTTAAAAATTTTCTGACACTTTTCCCGCAAAATATTAGCGAATTTGGTGGAGCAACTAAAGCAAAGAGAGAGAAAGAGAGAGAGAAGAGGGGGAGGGCAAGAGGGTAGACCGTAAAGGCATGGGGAAGAGAGTGGGTTGCGGCAAAGATTTATGATGGGGATAAGCTTGGGCAGTTGAGCACATTTCTTTGGACGGGGGAATGATAAACGTAGGGTTCATCAATTTCCAGTCAGATCCGATTCCCAACTTTGAAAATGGAGAACCGGTCACTTTTCTTTTCATGTTTCCATCTAGATATCTAATTATTCAAAACATGACTAGAAAAAATTCAAAGTTAGAGACAAATGTTATACTTCTATCCATATATCTTATTGTCCAATTATAAACTTTTATTTCCTTGCCAACAACAAACTAAACCCACTGGTTTTATTCTAAAGAAATCAAAATAAAACAAAAGTATATGTAGCTGATATGATCTATCTGATTTCCATTTGGAATCGGAAATCAGACCACCCGAACACTAATTCCATTTTTAAGAATCGGGAGCCGGACCAACACTCTTAGAATCGGAACCCAATTGGCTGATTCGGTTCGATCCAAGCTATTTTCGATTTGGGCGGTTCATTTTGGACTACTACAATGAATGCATCCTTAGTTTCTGATAATGGCGTGGCAGTCATGAGATGTGGCAAAGTAAAAGATCGACTCAAATGGGATAGTAAATGGGATGGGTTTTGAGAGGGTTCTTAAAAGGCATTTATAGAGAGAAGGGAGGCAAGCAATGATAGTGAGAATGGAGGGTCGATAGTCTCCTAAAAAATCAGAAAGTTGATATCATCTCTGTAAATGTTCCTGCATTGATGAGGCAGCGAGACATCCAAATCAGTGAATGGGCCGCGTACATTTGAAGATGAGACTTATGTTAGAGGCTTACAAAGCTAAGCTTCCTCGGAACTCAATGCACCACTCTAGGACCATTATCGCGCCTGTTATACTTAATATATGCATTCCCGATCGTGAACGCCATCTCTCTCTCTCTCTCTCTCTCTCTCTCTCTCTCTCTCTCTCTCTCTCTCTCTCTAATACTTTCAAACCTCTCTTCTTCGCTCCGACCGGCGGTCTTAAAAGAATTTGTACGCTTGCACATTGAAGTCCAAGTCTATATATTCTCCTTTTCACGTTTCTTTCTTATAGGCAAGTGATATTATGAATCAACCAAATACCAGTGAGAAAAACTTAACATTGCATCTCGTTTGAACCAATGCTTGGGACGAGAATTTTCATTTTAGGAGGAAATGTGTGTTCATTTACTCACAAATAGATCCAGAGCGGAAAGAAAGAATCTTTCCCTCTTCAGCTATTTTTTCTATCTAATACACCTTTTATCAGTATAGCATGGTTCTCGATTGGCCTTATCTAAGAAACAAAGTGCAATGCTGGAATGTGAACATCTCACATAATGTCATGAACCTCAACTCAAAAATTAACCCATTGAACAAGTCACGAAAAAATTCGGTTGATGAGAGAACTTAAAATCGTGCCGTCCCAACACAGAGTTTATAGAAAGTCCTAAGGGCTAAAATCATGGAGAGAGACTTTGTTAGTTGTCGTGCGTACGCATTCTATTAGTATAAAATGTGACTCCCGCCACTTTAGTGTCAATTACAGCATAGCACTAAATTTACTCTCTCTTTTTTTTATTGGAGACTGTATAAGTGACACGTCGCAAATAACTCAAATTCCGGTGGGTGGTCTCCCTTTTCTCTGCGAAAATCAAGGAACTTCCAAGATAATACATGTCGATAGTTATCAAGTCGATTGTGTAGTATCTTTTTTCTCAAAAAAAAAAAAAAAAAGACAATGAGAAGTATGCTATAGGATCATTTTCTGTAAATATATAAGAGCAAAAAACTGACTTTTCCGATTCAACTGGTAATGTTCGTATTACTAGCCTCCCCCATATTCTAGTCGAGAGCTTTCGGATTACAACAAGAAACATCAAGCACTACCAACTATGAATCCCAAGCTTCTAGTATTCCGAAGACGCTCCAGTAGTTTTGCATCAAGTGCAAAGACTGACATCAACCTTTCATTATATCTGACAATGAACATGAGCATTTCATTAAATCATCCCTCATAGCGATTTCATCCTGAGCTTCTCATTGTTTAAAAGGCGCCTTCGGCATCGGTGCATTGGACAAGAAGCTCCTAAACAAAGCGTGCGCCTGAGAGGGGAGATACATCGGCACTTCATGTCCCGATCCCATCACAGCGACGAAAGTCAATCCTTCATATACCTCAATCCAACCGGCAAGCTGGGTAACCAAGGAGCCTAGTCTTATTGAATCGTGATTGACCGTATGAAAGTATATCTTTGACTGATTTCTATAGCCCTTACCTGATCGTTATGGTTCCAGGGGTACCATTTCTTCTGTACCTTCAACTTTAGTGCCGCAATGTTGCGTCGGGTTGTTGACAATGGAACAGTTGCATCCGTTGTCCCACTACTCAAGAAAAGCAATAATCCATGTCAACACTCGAAACCACTAAATTACTGTAAGAGAATCGACACCTTTGTGATGAAATAGAAGAAGTGTATATTTCTACATATGAATGTGCAGCAATCCTATCAATTAATTCCATTGTAGGTATATCTCAAGTCTTCATAGCATGTGCTGTGATACATTCATGTTTCGGAGAACTTGATACACCTCACCTATATATCCAAATCTGCAGGTGAGTCCCTATGAGTTCTTTAAGGATTGGCAGGACCGATGATTTTGTGTCGCTTTTGCTGTATCTGATTTGGACATTCCATTCACTGCATAAGCCAAATCACAATATTAATGTCCCGATGCTTCACATGCCCTTGATTTGAACAAGGTTCTTGTCTCATGAATAAAACCTGCAGAGAGTGTAGTTCAATGGAACATAGGAGGTCTCGACATGGAAGGACTCTTGAACCTCTTTCCTTCTCATGTACTTCACAGTGTCTGTCTCCAAGCAGAAATCATCCCCATTTCTATACATCAAATCCTGCTTCCACAGAAAAACAATGGTTACACTTTGAAGCTATTTCTATATATTTCTTTTCTTTGCCTGTGAAAAGATTATTTGGGAGCTATCTCACCTGTGTGGAGTTATTCCCGCATGGTCTCGCATATATGTTATAGCCATTTACATCTCCAATTTCATTTGCGTTTGCTTCAATCCATGCCTTACGGCAGCCTTCAGGATCTCCATCCACAGTGCAAAACTTCCTCATATTTTCATATGTAGCGTCTGAAATAAGCCCGTGATTCCAAAAATACTCATACCTTCCAGGATTTCCAGTTCCTGGGTCTAGAGTAGGATTTCCTAACTAAAATTTATCCCCAACAAACGAGCACAATATTTAGTTAATTCGGTAGTGAAAAGAATCTGTTTTGACTGGAGATTGCATGCTAAATTATCTCACCAAGAATCCCTTCAGATTGATTTTCGGTCGTGTGAGACCATTGTTATGATTTACTATGACTTGAGCGAGTTGAGGAACATAATGGCCTAAAACAAGGGTCCATATAGAGCATGTGAGCGACATAATCTGTGCTGTATTAGTAGGATCATTAGGGTCCAATGGTGACAAATACACATACCTGCATAGCTCTCTCCGGCTAGATAAAAGTCTCTGTACTTGAATTTTGGGAAGACCTCAAGCCACTTATTTAGAAATGCATAACTGTCCATGGCTGAAATCAGGAAAAAAAAAAAGGGGATATTAATTGATCTTTTCGAAGGATGCATCAGCAAGACAAATAATTAAACCGTGAAAACAATATAAAGAGATTAAGCTTGCTGAAAATCCTGACCTGTGCTATGATCTCCAGCAGGCTCAACAACACTGCGAACAGAATATCCAACACCAGAAGGGGAATCAAGGAAGAGCAAATTCGCCTCTGCCAAAAAACAATGAGACGATAAAAGTAAATTGTCATCTAAAATACGACCTCTTAGCAATGCTGCAATGTCCTTGAGTTTGAAAGAAATAACATTCATTACAATTTTCATTTGTTCAAACAGGATTCCCTAAAATGAACCATTTAGTCTCGCTAAATGAAAAGTTCATTGCTTTGGTTTCCATTGGCAGTGTCCTATCGTATCACAAATTAGCATTATAGAACTTCACACATTCTAACAACCATTCGCGTCATTCAAAAAATGAGTGCTCCTGAATATCTAAGCGTTGCTCAAATAAAATTACCAGTGTTCCACGAGAATTGTCTCTTAGAAAGTTTCCCGTTGGGCAGGACCCGAAAGGGTCCGATCTCTTGAAAAGCCCCATAGCCAATGGACGAGCAACCTGGTCCTCCATTAAGCCAGAGGAGAAGAGGTTTATGCTCTGCGTCTGTTGACGCTTCGACTAACCAGTAGAACAACCTTTTTCCTCTTTTATCGAAACGTATCCTGAATACTGAGCAAAACGGACGTTTTCAGGTTGTCCTGGCAATTTGGTGATCTCTGCTGCTCTTGCGGCGATAGACAACATGAGTAAGCTCAACAAGAGGACGTGAAAAGCGTTTCTCGGCGAGAGTTTTTCCATCTTTCGTTCTGCGTTTTGCTGAGGCTCCTTAATGTTCTTTAGAATCCTTTTCTCTCTGTAGTTGAGTGTATATATAAATTAATAAATATTTGTTAGAAGTCAACATCTACTTACCTGAGCTACCATGAGGTTAAATGTAGGGAACTACGAGGAACGTCCAATAAATGATTTCACATGAATATGTCTGGACGGGTGAATTTTAGTTGCATATCTCCCTCATGGATCCGTAAGTGGAGCAGTGATAATCTCTGACAGAGCAGTAGATGAGAGCCTATAAATAGAGCATTGGAAACTTTGAAGGCCTTTAGAATTTAAGCTGAGAGAGTTCCCAAATAGAGAGAAAAGAGAGAGTTTGGTCGTCTTTGAGGGGAGTGAAATGAAAAAGAGTTCGGTGTGCTTTGTACGAGGTGGAGTTCGGTCTGCTTTGTACGAGTTAATCTGTTTTGAGTTTCTTGCGTGCATGCTGTGAGAAAATAAATTGCTAAAATTGTGTGAGATAATATTTTACTTGAGTGATATTCTTGTACCGTATTTTGATATAAGTGCATCTTAAGTTGCCTTTCACAATTATATCGTGTTATCATCACTATACTTTCACAATCCAACAGTATACGTGTTTTGGTGTCGATGAATTGACCAAAGGGACAAGGTTATTGTACGGCTTTGCGCAGTCAATAGTGGTTTGTTTCCTCATTGGTATTGAAGGTCGTGAGTCCTATAATTTCTTTAGCAATGTCACGAGCTTTCTGAGAGGCAGAAGCACAGGGATTGCTGAGTTACGAATGTGGGAGTCAAGGGCCAACGAGGGATACGATTGAATGAAGGATATATTATCTGTTGAAAACTTCTCCGCTATTTAGAAGGTGCCCTCGGCATTGGTGCACTAGACAAGAAGCTCTTGAACAAAGCATGTGCCCTCATTTCCTGAGGCCATTACAGCAACGAAAGTTAATCCTTCAAGTACCTCGATCCAACCTGCAAGCTAGGGAACCGAAGATATTCGGGTACTTGGGGATCATGTCTTGAGCAAGTAATTTCTCTTTCCCGTCGCTTGACGTGACTGACAGTATCAGAGAAGAAGATTATGCTTCCGATCTGAAACTTTTGATTTTTCATGGAACCGAAAACTAAGTAGTTAGCAGAGTTCGGCTTAATCAATTTTATTTGACTTTTTTCTTCCTAATTTGGCATGATTTTTTTTTTTCTTTTTCTTTTCGCCATGTTGGATTTGGTCGGATAAAGATGCGAGACGATACGGGAAGCTTACATTTGGCACATAATTACAATTATGTCATGACCAGCTAAAGGATGAGTAGATAAATTCTAAACACATGCTAGAAACATTGTAATCTCACTGCTCAAAAAGTAGTAAAAAAAACAATAATCTGTGAAAAACAAATATTTGGTACTACTAATATCTAAAATAAAATAAAAAAGCATCTTGAAAATGAATTAGAATATAACATTAATTTCGTCGATGAATGTTTATGCACTAATCTTGCCAAATTAATACAATCACGAGTATATCTAAAATTAAGCAAATGTTGCGTGCTCAAGATTAAATGCTGGCGTGATTTTCTCTTTTCTTGTTTCTAAATTTACTACAGCTTACTTATATATTTGAATCCGCAAATCGGTGCCTATGAGTTCGATGATCGCTCACGACTTCTGCACCGCTCGCCACAAAAAGAAGAACCCGCTAGTCCTTAAAAGTTAAAAAAAGCAATCTCTATAGTACTCTTCTATAGCATACAAGCACAAGGGTAAGGTAGATGTTATGAGAGAACGTGACATGTAACTTCACACATTTAAGACCAAGTGTATTCCGATGTGTTAAGCAAATGGCGACAAATTGGTAATGTATGGAATGGGAATCGATTGGAGGTCCCCAACCTACCTTATTTATTGTATCATGTCATCTAAAGTATACAAGCCCAAGGGTAAGATAAGTTTTATGAGAGAATGTGACATGTGACTTCACACATTTGAGACAACATGTATTCCAATGTGTTAAGTGAATGGCAACAAATTAGTAATATATGGGATGGGAGTCGATTGTATTTCAATAAATGGAGGTCCCCAACCTACCTTATTTATTGTATCATGTCTTCTAAAGTATACAAGCACAAGGGTAAGGTAGATTTTATGAGAGAATGTGACATGTAACTTCACACAGTTAAGACAGTGTGTATTCCAATGTGTTAAGTGAGTGGTGACAAATTAGTAATGTATGGGATGGGAATCAATTTTATTTCAATAAATGGAGGCCACCAACCTACCTTATTTATTGTATCATGCCTTAGGGATTTTGCAATCTTTTATAGTAAGTGTACATTTCGACATAATGTTTTCAACAGTGCAATTAATCATTGTATAGACACACAAATTCAAATTGTCTAGTTTATGTGGATTGGGATGGATCGGATAGAGCTCACCAAGAAACTTCTCACGTACAATAATCTGCCATACATTGTTTCCGTCTTATGATTCAAGTTTGTTAATTAGTTGACTTTTTCTCGATCGGTGTCATCTAATAGCTAGTAATAGAAGATATACGGTATAATGTTACAAGTGTTCGGTAGGCATAGAGTTCAAGATTATTTTATATATATTATGTGCTTTCTTCTCACACACATTAAGGGTTCTCTGTCAAGAAACTGTCCAGCAGCATCTCGATGGCTTGACTCAAAGTCGGCCTTCTCCCAAAAAGTCAAAATCGACATCGTCTCTATAAACTTCTGTGCTTACATTCGAAGGTGATCATGTGCGGTTGCATTCAATTACCATTTATTTGGGCTGATGGCAACAGGCATCTGCCTTAGATAAATGAGACAGCTCGCGAGGGCATGACTATATACCATAACGTGAGATTTTATTTTAAACGGATGGCAGTAGTGCCTTTCGGTTGCCAACTTTTTTTGTTTCTTGTGTTCGGATGGTTGCCAACTTCGAGCCTGCCCCTCTCTCTCTCTCTCTCTCTCTCTCTCTCTCTCTCTCTCTCTCTCTCTCTCTCAATGTTTTATTCATTTTTTCTCAATTTCACCTGCTTCTTTCGTGGCTTATTAACTCGAGAAGATTATTCAAAAAATCTTAAACCTATTATAATTTTACTAACTCAATTGTAATTTTTTTAATTATGACAATTGAGTCCTAAATATTTTTACATTTTATTAATTGAGTACGTTCGATCAATTTTAACTGAAAATTGCTGATATTGGTGTAAGTGATTCTATGTGGCGCGCTAACATTGATAATTTTTAATAATATTTAAATTTTTTTTTTCGATTTTGTTTATTTATCTTTTCTTTTTCTTTTCCCCTTCTTCCTCTAGCCGATTGTTGGCCATCACCGATTGGCCAGAGGCAAAGGCCGGTGAGGTCAGCTTATGATTAGGTGAGGCTCAAACTCATCACATCTGGCAAGGCTTGCCCTCACCAACCACTAGCCATGTCAACCTCATTATGCCAATTGGTAGGAAGAGCCAACCTCACTTAGTGACTTCAAGGTCGAACCTCGCCAGCTCTTGCTTTTGGTAGGTCACCAAGGCTCGACGACCACCTAGAGGAATAAGGAAAAGTATTAAAAAAAAGTCATAAACCTATTGTATTTGTACCATTTCAGCTAGGGGTGAGCGGGTCCAGGGTGGGTAGGGTCTAGACCTGAACCCTATTCCCTACCCCCGTTATAACCGGTTCTCATTTTCTCGGACCCTCGTTCCCTACCCCCGTTTTCATTGGACCTTGTTCCCCCCACCCCGTTTTTCCGGTCCGGAACAGGGGTTGACCCTGTTTATATTGGAACCTGTTTTGCATAAAAATTAACCTTAGAAAAGCAAGTCTAGCTGATAACACTGTCATGATTACAAATTTACAACAGCAAAACGCCTAAGCTTTTCCTTTTCTCCGTGTAGTGTACACATTTACAGATCCTTCTACATGCATAGCCGATTCACAGTTCCTGTATAAACTCAAAGTGCCGTCGGTTAAACTCATTTGCTTGGAAAGAACCCAGGTGTGCTTCGAGCATTTGTTCTCTGCTCAGGCTTTCCATAAGAAG
The DNA here is from genome assembly GCA_016097545.1 of Eucalyptus victrix. NCBI lineage: Eukaryota > Viridiplantae > Streptophyta > Magnoliopsida > Myrtales > Myrtaceae > Eucalyptus > Eucalyptus victrix. The sequence continues at coordinate 2,474,843 of CM027845.1, forward strand.
GCAAGCGAGTCCTCTCGTTGTGCTCTTGGCTGGTTGAACACCGGTCCCCGCTTACACGTTCTTGTATCCCTTGAACCAACATCAAATGAGCTCACAAATTCGAGGGATGAAAATTTACCAAGACTTCACAGCAACAAACCGAACCTCAACAAGTAACGAGAAGCTCCGATGCAGCAACCATGCCCGTGAATCACCAACTGCTGAAAGTGGCAAAGATGCTAGCACCGCCTTGACCCAGTTCATGCTCAAAAGGGAACCCGACTTTTATGGTCAAGAATCAAAACCACTCGACCATACACTTCGGGTACAAGCCCGCTCGGTGGTCACAGTGGAAAGGCCTCGTAGCTCTTTCGAACTTTACGCCTCTCGTAAAACACTTTGACGGGCGAGAAGTGCACTTCACTCCACTTTCTAAAATCCAGTCCCGCCACCACAAATGCATAAGAGCAGGGGATTTCCATGGCTCCTAGCAATTTAAACGCATCGCTTCTCATCCTAGCGCTAGTAACTGAATCGACATTCCTCCTCAACTGATTAACTAGATAAAGACAATCAAATTGCAGAAGAAGGAGTAACAAAGACATTCTGCCAAACCAAAAAAAAAGAAAGAGAAAAGAAAGAAAGAAAGAAGCAGGGGTGGTCGAGGGAGCTCACCAGGATGCAGACGTCGGCAACAGGGCTTGGGCGGAGCAGCGAGGCAGTGGCAGCTTCCCGAACGCGCCGGACGGCGAGAAGACGACTCGCGGAACGCCGCGGTCGCGGGCGAAGTGGTGGGTCCACCCGAGGAAGAAGTCGGAGATGACCGCGCAGGGCGGGGAGGGGTGGCACTCGAACCACCGGGAGAGGAGCGGGAGGTGGAGGTCGCGGAGGGTGCGGACTTTGGCGACGAAGCGCACCCGCGGTGGGTGTGGCGCGGCAAGACGAGAGACTGAAGCGAGGAGGAGGAGGCGAGGAAGGGGTCGAGCAGATGGAGGTTGTCGGGGGTGACGACGACAGTGAGGGTGACGGCCGGGGCGGCGGGGCAGGGGAGGAGGAGGAGCTTGGCAGCGGTGGTGCGAGCGCGAGGGAACCGAGAGAGGAGCGCGAGAGGAAGGGGTCGAGCACTGGTTCTCTGCATCTGCGCGTTTGCAAGGTAAAGAAAGAAAAAAAATTAGGGTTTCGCCAACCGGTTCCCAAACCGGTCCGGTCGAACCGGTTCCCGGGTGGGTAATCCATCGGAACCTGTTCCCGGACCGGTTTAAACAGGGTCTACGTTTTGGGAACCGGTTCCCGGCCCGGTTTTAACCGGAACCGGTTCCCGACCCTGTTTTCCGGGTGGGCCGGACCGGGAACCGGGTAAACCCGGTCCGGTTGCACACCCTAATTTCAGCCCCAAACCTTTCGATTAAATTAATATAGTCCTAAACATTTTCATATCGGTATCAATTCAGTTCATTTGATCAATTTTGGCTAGCTGGCATTGATATGGATGCTGACAGATGGCTAAATGTAGACATGGCAATTTTTAAATAACTTTTTTCTTTTTCTCCTTTTTCTTTTCAACGAGCCTCTAGTAAGCTTGCCAGCCACTAGGCAAGGGCCGCGAAGCCTTTCGAGCGGCCGATGAGGGTCACAGCCACTATAAGGAAAGTCCAAGGAGGAAGAAGAAGGAAAAACAAAAGAAAAGGGAAAGGCAAACAAAAAAATAAATAATAATAACTTATTTAATAATTGTCATGCCAGTGTCTAGCCATTAGCTGGTGGACACCAGCACTACCTAGCCAAAATTAGTTGAATAAACTAAACCGGTACCAATGCGAAAACGTTTAGGATTAACTTTTTTTTTTTATTTTATGACCCAAGGAACCCCATACAGTCGGCAGCCAACGGGCAAACCCTGGGGCCACACGAGGGAACCACCATCTCGTGCAAGTAGTTAAGGCACCAAGCGCCTCCACTAGGTTTTGAACCCCTCACCTTGAGGGCAAGAATCAACGAGGCCTTATCCAGCAGAGCCACCGCAGCGGGTGGTCATTTAGGATTAACTTGATACAATCAAAAGGTTTAGAACTAAATTAGTATAAATGCACTAGATTTAGAACTTTTTTGATACTTTTCCCAAAGGAATAAGGAAAGGAAAAATATATTTCATAAATAAATTAATCGAAATATATCAAATATTATTTAACAATTGTTCACGTCAACGCCAGCCATGTCATGGAGGACAGCTAGCATCCATATCAGCGATTTTTAACCAAAATTGGCTAAATAAAGCCGATGACTCAATTGATATAATTAAAAGGTCTATGACTGAATTTTTGAGCAATTTTCCCCCTATCATGACTTAAATGAATCTTTGGATAAAGGGTTGAGGATGTTATTGAACTAATCATACATGATTTAATATTCACGAGCTAGCTCAACAGGAAAAAAAAAAAAAAAAGCAAATAAATAAAACCACGGATCCGGAGGACGTAAATCTGATGAGGGGATATCATCAGCTTGCAGATCCACGACCTATAAAGCGACCCGTCTCTCTCCACAAATCCATCTTCGGAACCAACTTATTGATCTGGAGTCTACTAATCTTCCTAAAGGCGTTACGTTTCTGAAGGAAGAGGACGACGATGAACTATGATCAATTGGTCTCCTAGGAAATTGGCTAGTAACTCTACCGCCATCGTTTTGAGTGATATTTGCTGTTTCTCTATTTCGAGGTACAGCAGTTTCTAATTCCTATTGATCAGGATCACTAACTTCTTTCCATTTTATTGATCGAGGTATAACTGCATTGGCTCTAGATATAGCAGTTTGGAGACGAAGCGTCTCTCTTTTCGAATGATATTTAAAATCTTTGCTTTCAAAAGCAAAGTGCATACATTTGTAATGTATCTTGTAGACTAAGGTTAACAGAATAGATCCATCAGAAATTTTGTAGTCATGGGTTTTAATTTAAGGGTAAGAGTCTTAGAATCTTTTTATCTTCGAGGGATATAGAATTGTTTGGGTAACAGTCAAAATGAATCGGTCCATTGCAAAGATTGTTTCAACTGTTCATTAGATTAATTATTCATAATTTAGTAATCTTGAATCTCTTAATACAAGAAGGATTGAAGTAATAAGACTTTCTTTGGTAAGAGGTTTGATTCCAACTTGGACTAAACTTTTGTGGATATAGTTGAACTTCTGTTTGTGTTTTTTAATTGAGAAGTTCTATGATTTCATACTAATTTGAAAGAGGAACATCATGTTCTTCTGTTTGGATTAAATAATCTAATTTCGAATATATATATATTTATATATTTATATATTTATATATTTATAACCAAGGACTCCACCACAGGCCCCCTGTACCCGGACGGCACTGAAGGGCCGAGCCCCTATATCTCGAGAGAGAGAGACTAGCATAAGACCCCACCACCATGGCCATGACCTCCCCACTTAAGACGCTAGCACCTGGAAATTCGAACTTGCAACCTCGGCGATAAGGAGCAAGCCCCGAACCATCACAACTACCCACCGATGGGTGATTTCAAATATATTCTATACCTTGAATTTTCATGAAATTCATTACGTTTGATTTTAGGTATTTCCCAATTTTCAATTGCTCTATTTAAATCCCGATGCTTATTTCTTTCCAACGAATTGGCCCACGAGCTGTCGACATATGAGATATAGAACTAGAGGGAGATATTGTTCTGTCTTAATAAATTCATTTTTAACACTATCGGGACCGCTATTGGGTAAAACAACTTGCGTAAGAAAGTGTTAAAACACAGATGTTAAATTTATTTTTTTTATATACCTATTCTTTCATCTCAAGAAGGTGTGAATATCAGTTCCTCTAGACAGCCATGGTAGCAAAATGATTGTAATAAAACACGTAGAGTACCCATTTAAATTTTTCACATATCCAACATGAAAATAAAAGGCCAAAAAAAAAGGGAAAGAAAAGATATAATATATATATATACACCTCACTCACCTACATCCTGGCCCATTGACTTTCACGCTTCTCTTCTAATTCCATCCCTCATCTTATCACTTCACAGGTAGCAAGAGAAGCGTGAAAGTCAATGGGCCACGATGTAGGTGAGTGAGGTGTATCATTTCCCCGGTTGCAGTGAACTTTTGGGGCTTGAGTTATTAGTAATTAAAAATGGTTCTATCACAGACCCAATTAAATCCACTTTTTAGTTCGACTTTATTTTGATACTACCCATTCAAATCCGTTACGAAAACTTTAAACAACCCACATAGTCGACCCTCTCCATCAAATATGAGTCAAAAAATGGCATCCTGGCCACTTTTGATGTACTTAAACAATGTATGTGTAAGCATTTTGGACTGAAGTAGTTTACATATCGTTCCGAGTTGCGTGTATCTTTACTTCACTTTAGTTCGTTGTCAGTGGATGTTCCAAATGAAAAAGAATCTGTAATACGTAGAATCTGTAATACGTTTTCTGCATATTTAAATAAGTCAGTCTATTTTCCCATGATTAAAAAGGTATGGATTTTTTCCGGTGTTGGTAAACACCTATAATTATGCATAAAAAATTTTTAAAAAAAATAGTTGGTAAGAACACGATCAAGTGAGTTATTCGTAACTTCAATATTATTATGAAATTACCAACTTTTTGCGATAATTTGCAATTAGTAATTTTGTTACTAACTCGTCATAAATAGCTTATTGTTTTTGGAAAATTTACCAATTAAAATTATAGTGACTAATTGGTTTTTGTCAAATTAAATTACAAACTATATATGGGTTATCAACTTTAAATTAATTACTGACAAACATTGAATTTTTTTTTTATATATTTTATCAACTATGCTATCGAGTTGCTAGTTTCTATCTATCTTGGTTAACTACCCTTACATTTCTTAACTCTAGATAGCGTTACTCACTAACTTTTATCTCATTCAATTTCTAACTAATATTGGGTTATTCATTCCCATATGAGTTATTTACCGATGTTTATTAGCAATGGTAAAATACAAGAAAAGTTGGTAATTCGTTTTCTGTAAAAATAAAATAATTTTATAAAACTGTCAGTAAGTTACTAGCAAATAATCGAAAAATCAGGTGATTGAAAATTTTCTACTTTGTGATACTTACAAACTCCTTTTAATTTTTGCTAGCATGGAAATAAAAATTGGTTGTTTTAGAACGGAATCAGTAGAATCGTCTGATGAAAAGAGCTGAATAGGCTATACATTCATAATTATTTTGATAGTCCTCGATTATGAAAAATTCGAAACGTCGGTGGTAAAGTTTCTTTTTTAGTCATATATCCAGAACCAAATGCTTTGTAACTGTATAACATTCTGTTACTAAAATTCAAGGCAAACACGGATTGTTGCACACGACTTGCTGTGACGGTTTTGTGCTTTTCCCCTAGCCTCATGTTACTAAAATTCAAAGTGTAACAAACTAACAAGTGCACAGAGTAGTTGTTGTGGTCAGAGAGCCTAGACAATAAGTAGCTTCCGGCGGGCTTCTAGGATGTAAGAATGAACTGAATAGGAAGAAAGCGATTTTAAAATATATATGTGAAAATTAGTATTAATTCACATAAGCACATTTTGATGTAATGGCAATACTTCGCTTTGGTAGTCTAAAGTTAAGCATGCTCGGGTGAGAGTATTCCTAAACTTGGTGTGTACACCAAAAGGACATAACTATGAAGCTCGGTATGAAAATATCTCAATGAGTTAATTCACGGGTGTCACACAAAGCAAATAAGTGTATTTGTTTCACGAAAAATTAATTATTTGAAAAATATTTTTGTGTCATGTCGCATGTCGCATGTCGGTAGTACTTAGGCTAGCTCTTTATCATATTCAAGGCCTTCAACCAGCCCATTGCTTGTGGACCCAAAATAAAGTTGTGATTGGATCGTCAAAGCCCGAATTCAGAGTACCCTCGCCTCTAATTGGGTCTCTAAGGGTGCGTTTGTTTGCGTTTGTTTAAAAATTATTCCGGGAACAAAATAGAAAAAAGTGTTTCGTTCTGGGAACAATTTCTGAACAAAAAACGCATTTGGTAAACTTGTTCCGGGAACAAAAAATAAATAGAAACACGTTTGGTAAATTTGTATAATTTTTTATTTCTTTTATTTTTCTATTTTTTTCTTATTTTTCCTTGTTTTCTTTTTTCTTTTTTCTTCTTTTGGCCGGTCGCCGGCCTCGGCCATGGCCGACGAGGGCCGGCGGCCTCGCCCAAACGGCGAGGCCGAGGCTCGCCGTAGCCGGGCGAGGGTCGGCCTCGCCTTGGCCGGGCGAGCTCGAGCTCGCCCAAATTCGGCAAGGGTCGGCCCCGCCTTGGCTGGGCAAGCTCGGCCTCGCCGGATCTGGGCGAGATCGAGCTCGCCCAGCCCGACGCGCCGACATCTCGCCGATCTGGGCAAGCTCGATCTCGCCCAAATCCGGCGAGGCTGAGCCTCGCCGGCCGCTGGGCGAGCTCGGCCTCTCCGGGGGCCGGCGAGCCTCGCCGTGCCTGGGCGAGGCTGCCGGCCCTCGTCGGCCGGTCGCCGCCCATGGCCGAGGCCGACGATCGGCTAAAGAAAAAAGAAAGAAAATAAGAAGAAGAAAATAGGAAGAAAAAGAAGAAAAAAATAAAAAAAAAAAAGTATTTCTAAGTTTTGTTTCGAAAACAAGAAACACAAAATTTGTGTTTCTTGTTTCTGTTTCTTTTTTTTTCCTGGGAACAAAAGAACAAAAAAGGAACCACCGCCCGCGGTGGAAGCGTTGGTTAGGGCTTGGTACCCCAAACGCAGGGGGAAGGGTTCGAACCTTCGTGGAAGCGATGCTTCAATGCATAACGCGCGTCTTACCTGCGCTTGGGGGTCGGTGGGGCCCCCGCTCTCCAGGGGTTTACTTTCCCCGCGAAGCGGCGTTCGGAGGTTCCCCTGGGTTACCAAAAAAAAAAAAGAACAAAAAAGGAAACGAAACGCATCCAAACGCGTTTGTTCATTTTTTGCTCTCAGGAACAAAAAAACAGAAAAAGTGTTTAAAAACACAAAAAAGAAATACAAACAAACGCTGCCTAACCCACTCCAAGTCCTCCAGGATTAATTACGCTCTCAAGTCCACTTGGTGTACGCATGGACTTTTGATTATGGATAATGAATGAAGCTCTTTTTCGAAAAGAGAAAAAAAAAAATCAGTTGAGGGTAAAAGCGCATTTCAGAGCAACGCACACGTGAATTATACCCCGCACGTGTTTCAAAACGCGTGAATATCTGTACTCGAAGGGTCTATTTTTAAAGATATCCCTATTGTTGAAACAAAAATTCCAACAAGAATGGAAATGCACGAATTGATTTATGTAATCGGAAGCAACCGATTCGGTTTACAGTTCGTTAGTCAATAGATGCTGAAGCACTTGACGCAATTCCCCGATCCCGAGTGAATGCAATCATTGTAACAGCGAAATTCTGCTTCTAAATTCGGGAAATCCTCATCGTAGTTCGAAGCGACGGCACCTTTTGTGATGCCAAGAGCCACCAACGCCATCGAAGATAGGATACAGCCGATCATCATCAGTACCGCGACTTGTTTATAAGCCATTGCAGCCTACTACCTGCAATATAAAGTTGAAGCCAGAACATATGACATAGCGACGCTGCTATATGACATTTGCCGTCATCAAACGAAGCATGCGCCTGTGGGTAACGTGAGGAGCTTACATTTTGATTGATGATGTTTGACACAATTCTATGTCTGATCGTGCACATAACATGCGCAGAAATGCTGAATCGTACCTGTGCAGTTATACTTCTTGTTCTCTTTGCTTGCAGGTTTTAAATGGGGTTACGAACGGCTAATATAAAGAGGTTTCTTAATCAACGGAAGTCTGAAAATGAATGCTCATTATTAGTAATTGATGCATCCGGTGTTAAACTGATTTCTTTTTTGGGAAGTGAGTTTGGATGTTCTTTTGGGAAGAGACTCGCTCAGGACAAGCTTGAAAAACTTCATAACATATTTAAAGATACATTAATGAGCAAACGAATGTCGAAACTTTTTTCTCTTGATCATTTTACTACTATGACTTCTAAAAAGCATTAACTTGAATAGCATAATTTCAGTATATCACTTAAGCGAACATAACGTTTTAAAAACGTTCACTTCAAGTGTTAATCAAAAATTTATGTGATGTTTAAATAATTAGATAAAAAGTTATGACACTTACGTGATCATCATACAAATATTATGACTCTGGTAATATTCTTTTCCTCACGAGCACAAGAAGTTTTTCATACACCCAAAATGAAGAACCAATTTTGACCCAAAAAAAAATGAAGAATCACAGGTAGGGAAGAGGAACGAGATTGCTCATTACTTAAGTGCTTCAATTTGGCTACAATCTCTTCAACTTGGTTACTATCTCCACTATAGTCACATATGCCATGTATATTGCTTGATTTGCAAACCTAAAATATGCATGTCTTCCATCCTTCTTGAACGGTAGCCCCAAAACTAGGCATGCGAGATGTGTGGAATAGGTTAAAAATGGTCCAACTCAAATTGATCCATTCAAGCTATATTGATTAATGTCAACATAATACAACTTTGGCGACCCATATCCGATCCTAACCCAACCCAAATAATTAAAATGCATTCATATTTAACTAATGCAATGAAAACTTATACCTAATTTTTTAACCCACTTTAAGCTTTTGATGTGAATATGTTACTTTGATGAAATATTACATCAAATTCAAAAAGTTAGATTTCAAAATCAAACTCCAACTTATTAGCTTGATGACAACCCAGGAGGATCACTTCCTTTTTTATTACACCGTTTCTCCTTTTTGGCCCTTGCTTGTACTGATAAAAGATGATAGCCTCACAACGACATGGCTCTCGCACACATTACTGTAGACCAAAAAAAAAAACCAATAGAATTAAAAGGGCAACAAGATTGTATTAAGTGGGCATCTAGAGTGCTCGGCCTTTTTTCACTATTGAACTGGACTATGCAATTCACGTGCGTGTCACATGTGGTCGAAGAAGTGAAGAAAAGCCATTACTTATACTGGCTATAAAATGCACGTTTGACGCACGAAATAACCAATGAAAATTACCTGATTTAACGTGGTTATGACCTAAGAGTTCGCATCTAAACCCCACATTTGTTTAAATTTGGGAAGTTGGTTTTGAGCGGGTTCTTAACACTAGACAAATGGCATTTATATAGAGAACCGAGGAAGGAATGATATTTGTTGCATCACTTATTGTTCAATCAAAGGGCATTTGTATAAGCTTTTAAGCCGAACGATTTATGTATCCAGTACCCACGATTTAGGTCGAAAGTTCAAGAGCGTTACTCCATTTTCCATTAGCTTGATACATCCCAAAGAGCATTACTTCCTTTTGATTGCATTGTTTCTCCATTTTTACCCCCATGCGTGTACTGATAAAAGATGGCAGCATAGTATAAAACGCCGCCCCTAGGAAAGCAGTGATGACCGAAAAAAAATTGTATATTACAGGATGCAGCAGATACATTTGAGTTTGAGCTAAGGGAAGTCTATTTGCAACTCTCGTACAACATCACCGACTGAGGAATGGAAAAGGAAACAGTTTTTAGACCAAAAGAAGCGGCGGCTCTCGGCCTCTCACACATGATACCGTAGACGAAAATGAAGAAAACCAGTACGAATTAAAAAGGACGTCGAGATTGTATTGAGCGAGCCATCTAGAGCGCTCGGCCTTTGATGATGTCTAAGCTCATCTCGCTCGGGTCCGTGGCTTGCAACTCCACTTGAATGCCATCCAATTCCCTCTTGAACCTGTCCTTGGAGCTGGCGTACACCATCTTACTCCTTATCTTTGCGGTATCAGGTGCCCTACCAACAACACATTCGGTCAGTGAAGCTCTGTCTTTGTTCAATCCTATCTGATTGTTTTCTCGTTTTTGCGCAGAGAGAGAGAGAACACACAAAATATAAAGCTCAGCACAACTGCAGCAGACTAGTCGGACTTCTGGAATTGAGGAACGGTGTGAAATATAATGGTCGAATTTCCGAAAACAGTCCAGAAACTGGATGTACGCCTTTTTCATGTATTTGGAACTATAAGATTATCAGAGGTCACTGTGATTGAAAATTTGCATGAGTTTGTGAATGAAATTTAGAACCTCTGACTCGTGCGAAATTCTTGCACATCGCGCATATACAATCCTTTCGAATATGATGAAGCGCAGATCTTCCGTAAGCAACAACGTTTCATGACTAACTATCATCGTCTTTCTGATACTGAAAGGTACTTCAGACTAGTCACATGGATAAAAGCTAGGTCATATCGGTTGAGAGATAATGTTACCATGCAATGAAGAAGATCTTGCTTTTCTGGCAATTCTCATTGGTAATGAAGTCGAAGTCGAATACCGAATAGCGGCACTCGTCAGCAGGAAAAGAGGCGGAGAAATCCTCGTAGGTTTCCTCCGGATTCCCAACCTTCTCTACCACAACCTGCTGGTTCTCAATCTTGAAGATGATAAATCGGTAAATCCTCTTCGCTTTTAGCTCCATGAATCTCAGCTTGCACTCGTCGCTGACAGCCATTCCAGAAGCCGCGTTCGCCTAAAATCCATTCATTTTCAAGTCGATGCGACAAAATGTCAGGCAGTCAGGACGATCATAAGATTTCAAATTGCCAATGACGAGAATGAGGACGGCATGAGGGCCAGTCGTTCGTGCATGTCCAGATACTCTTCGCATAATTCTCGATACAACCAATTACAATCGCCTTGAGCATCTAGGGTCTCTACCTAGATCATGCCCATCTACAACCATCCAATCTAGACTATTATGAAAAAACACAAATAATGCACAGACCATTTTCGACATTAATCATAATCGAAAGGAACGTCAAAACGGTATTCATATTTGCAATTTCCCAAAGCACAAAAAGATCGTATGTTCAGAGAGATCGGGGACGGTGAACGTACCATTTTGCCTTCAATGAGAGACAGAGAAGCTCCTGGCAAGAAGAGAGAAATTGGAGGAAGAAGCAAAATATGATGAGAGAGAGAGGAAGAGAGAATGAGGAGGAGAGGCTGGGAGAGGGCGAGAGAGACGAAGGTGATCCTTAATCCCGGGGGGGATTTCTAAAGCCGGTGGAGAGGAGGAATTGCAGGAAAAGAAAGAGGCTGATATAAAATAGATCATGCCCCTCCAACGCCAGCGCCAACTACCAAGCACTTCGATGTTGCCACGTTCTTGATGCGTCTTGCATGGCACGTCTGTCTCGTTCCATCGACACATAGACAAAGTTTACTTTTTTTTCTTGGTTTTTCCTTGTCTTTTGTTGAGTTCAAATTCCAAATATAGTAGTGGCCATCTACCCACGTTCTAAAAAATTCATATATACTACATGAATGGCATTAGCTTATACCCTTCAATTGACTATTTTGCTCGGCCCGGGGAAAGCACGCGGCTCCGAGATGCGTCCCTCACGATCTTCAAGATCTGATGAAGAGAAATCCAGTCGAAAGCACGAATGGATAGCCAATCGACGACTAGGATGATCGACAGCAAACAATGTCGAGCCTATATATACTGGAGTCCAGGTCGTGGGGTCCGCTTAAGAGAGAAGCCGAGGCCGCCTATGTCGTCATATGTTTCACTCCCACATGATAAAATGCCACATTAGGAGTCCATGTACATTCGGGGTGTGTATGAATTTCACAAAAAAATGACGCAGGCTCTAGTTCAGAAAATCATCCTTCAATGGAAGCATTCGACTCTTGAATGAGTATATCAGTCTGCACCCGAACTCAAGTTTAAAATAATGAACTATAAATTCAAGAACTTCCAACTACACGGGAAAAGCTTCATTGCAATTACAAGACATCGTCGACGGTAAACAAATAATACAGTATTTTTTCATGCATTTCTTTTGGTTCGTTTTCGGGAAAGTAGGGATCCAAACACACTGTATCCAAGGGTCAAAATTGCTTGAAGAACCAAAAATGAAGAAAAGGCCAACGACGCTGTAATCCTAGCTATCTCTCGTGAATCGACAATAATTAACCGGCAAAATTAACAACTTTTGTACCCTGTTTTCTCTTGGCTTTTACATGACCATCTTTTGAGCCAGAAGTATCAGCTACACATGCACTAGACTTGTCTTTCTTAGCGGGTGTTTCATCCATCACAAAGTCATCATCAAGATCATCCCCGCTAGTGAATTTGGTAACTTGAGGTCTCGGCGCCTCTTCTGCTTCAGCTACTGGAGACAAGACAGACAGAATCAGAATAGACCTTAAAGTCGTACGATGTTATATAAGCAATTTAACTTGTCAACGAAAAAGTAACATTTGAGAATATTAAAGCAAGGAAACATTCAAAAGAAAGGTCAGAAATTATAGAACAAGTACCAAAATACTATATCCGTGCCACTTTATCTTTAACCCATGCGGAGATTCTATGGTAAGCTTGTGTGGGTCAAACAGAGGATTTTACTTTACAAGCAAAGAATCAGATCCACATAAGAATGATGGATGTCAAACCGAAGTCACTTTGAGATGGCAGCATTGACATCCTTAACTTTATATCTCATTTTTATAGCCAAGCCCCAATATGTTATCCCAAAAGTTAGCCACCTATAAGGCGAAAGCCCATCAAGGCCAACTCAGGAGCACCAGACTTGCTAATACAAAGAAAACTCTTGCCAATTATTTCATATGGTATCAGCATGTACGATCACACACACACACAAAAGAAAAAAATCTGCACAATAATTTTCTGCATCCAAATTGCAATGGGGTCAATTAAATAAGAGAGTGAACCATAGGAGAAAGATGATTAGCTTCAAACAAGAATCAAGCAATAAGAGGACAAGGCTAACGTTCTTATGGAGTAATAACTATGAAGATCTGATGTGATTTGTCTATTCTTGATAAAAGTAAGTCCACCATCCAGAACAATAAGAATCAGAAAATAGCTAAACTGACAAACCCCTCCACTAGGCTTCTCAGTTCAAAGAATAAAGAGAAAATTTCTGGATATACTGAAGCCATTTTTCTCCACTCTTTCATGCTTAAGCAGCCTATCATCTCACCCAACCATTCTTCACACGTGCTAGAGGAGTTAACATCCAAAGGTTGCGGAGGCTCAAGAAATTAGCAAACTGTTACACTGTTTATTCTCTGTTACTTAAGTCAATCTGGTTTATCCTGGGTTCCTAATGCCTGAGGAACATTCCATTGAAAAATAATAAGGTTTGTGGGAACAATTGTACTAAATGCTGAAATATTTATCCTCAAATGCAAATGGGCTGGCATAAGTTTGGGATGTATAGAAGATGACTCACGTCTACCACCAATTTCGGAACCTCTTTTGCCCTTTTCAGGGCAATCCCTAGCCAAATGTGTCACACCACCACAGATTTTGCAGCAACCACCCTACAGAAGAGCAATTAAATGTGTCCTATTCATGAGAGTATCATAATGAGTATAAAAAGATATAGAACAAAGCACGTATCGACATGTATTGAAGATGATTTAGGAAATACTTAGCCATTTACAATAAACAAAACAATGTACCTTTGGATAAATTCCATGAGCATTTTGAGGGCAGTTTTTGCTCAAGTGACCCTGCTCTTTACAAATAAAGCAGCTGGCGAACTTAGTCCCCCCTGTCACCACAAAGGAGAGTAAATGATCGGGGAAACACCATTCATGACGTAAAGTAACCACTGCAGTAGCAGAACAATGGATGGAGGTTTATATGAGCAGTCACATTTAACTGATTCACCTCTAGATGATGAGGTTAACCATCCAGCACATCACCAAACCAAGGCTTGTGTAAGTAAACTTAAGTTTAACCTTTTTAGAAGAGGATTCAAGAAGCAAACTCAGAATGACGCAAATCAAAAGATAGACCAATAAGAAAAGTAAAATGCTAGACTACAATATACAGAGAAAAAGGACGGAAAGACTTCTGCATTAGTGGACATCCTAATTGTATGACTTGTAACATGTAATTCATTTCCAGCAAATATCAACACAGAATAACACTTTTCAGTACGATCTCGTGATATCAAATTACCGTCTTTAAGAGGTTGAGGACAGTTTGCAAGAGAATGCCCCGTGTCCCCGCAATTATAACACAGCTTCCTATCAACGGACTCGTCATTCTTCTGCGGGCAGTTTTTGAGGCTATGACCGCGCCGACGGCAAAGCAAACATATCTGCGTAACAGCATAAAACCCAAGACAACCTAATCAAAACCGAGAAACTGAAGGAACTAAAATTCTGGACCCCGGGAATTCAAATGCATATGCCTGGCTTGATTAGACGCCCACAATACCCAAAAAAAAAAACAAGAAACTACCTGAGCAATGTTCATGGGACTGGCACACTGTTTCTCAAACAACTTCCGCATAATTCAGACAACGAAATGACTCTTATACAAAACCAAGAATCCCCAGACGTTAAAATACAATCAAGAATTAAGGACTGCCAACTCTGTCTAAGGCCCAACCAAAAAAAAAAAAAAAAACAACAAGAAAGACAAACCTTATTCTTCTCCCACTGAGCTTTCTCAGGGCAGAGCTTGGCGATATGGTCCTGACCTTTGCAAATAAAACAGCCCTCACCGGGCATCAATCCAGGAACTCTAAGCGGGTGTCTCTTGAAGTTTTTCTTGGTGGGTCCTCCGGCGCCATTAGAATCTGGTTTCTTGCGCTTGAATTTGGTTAGCTTCTTCTTCTTCTTCTTCGTGGGGTCTTTGGGCAGGGTCGGCTCCGGTTTGGGGAACAGCTCTGGGTGGGCTTCTCTGTATCGCTTGCGAGCGAGTCTCTGCCTTTCGCTCACCATCTTGCGAAGCTCGGTGCCGGCGCGGACGATGGTTTTCGCCTTCGAGCTAGCTGCAGAGGTGACGCGGTCTCGTGCCGGCGGACGTTTTAGGGTTCACCGAGTTGGCGCATCGGGCGACGGTGATTTTCTACTTTTTCGAAAATTTCGATTTCTTGCTGTATTCTTTTTTGGGGTACGGAATTGTTATTTTTTTATTTTTTGATGACCCAGGAACCCCCGCACGGCTAGCAGCCGGAGGGGTAAACCTGGGGGCTGCATAAGCAGGAGGACCCACCACCCCCGAGGTATGGAATTGTTATTTGTCTTCTTTTAATTAACAAATTATTTTGCGACCACCGCCCGCGGTGGAAGCGTTGGTTAGAGGCCAGACTGCAAACGCAGGGAAGGGTTCGAACCTCCGGTGGAGCGATCTTCCAACGCATAACGCGCGTCTTACCCGTACTTGGGGGTCGCGGTGGGGACTTGGGGGTCGGCGGTGGGGGCCCCTGGCTCTCGGGTTTCTACTCCCCGCGACGGCGTTCACCGTAGGGGTCAGCGGTGGGGACTTGGGGGTCAGCGGTGGGGGCCCCCCGCCTCCAGGTTTGCTAAAATGCGACGCGTTCGGAGGTTCCCCGGCCACCAAAAAAAAAAACAAATTATTTTGCGCACACACAAAAATTGATCTTGATGTTTGGAGTTATTTCAATCTTTATGGCTTGTAAAATTTGGAACCCTGTTGTTATTGTGAGAAAGCAAAATTTTTGGAGTGATGGGAAAGATTAATTTTCAATAATAAATGTGTCATATATATTTGAAGTGCAATTGAATCTGAAAAATTTCATATCTTGAGAGTAAATGTAAAGTATAAAAAAAAAAATGCAATCAAGCAATTAGCAAGCTAAACTGCAAACATAATGCCGATTAAAAAAAAAGTAATTTCATTACATCCGTTTACCTAAGTTATGAGAAAAATCAAGATGAAATTGTTGTGTATTTTAAAAGACAAGCTAAATAGGTCTTGAAGTTTTATTAAGTTGGGTTGGGGTGGCGGGCTGAATGTTTCGAGTCACAAAGTGAAGATATCAATTTTCCTTGATGGTAGATGTGATTTGATTTTTTTGGTGTCAAATCGTAAGTCAAGGAATAGAGATGCGGACATGAGAATCTCATTATTTCGAGAGAATAATGTAGACCTCCAAATTGCACATCCTAAGTCAGAGGAATTTGGCAATCAAGACTAACTTGTGAGCGATGATGGCTGAAGGTAGCCATCTTACTATAAATATAAATGTCGATAAACTTTGTTAGATCTATTTAATGCAAAGGAAAAACATGTAGAACATCTACATAAAACAGCAGCTTTCACAAGATTTCAAGCTAGATTCCCTTCCTCGTTCTTCGTTTTAGATTATAGCGACGCAGCCCTTAATCCCTTCCTTTTTTGTGCAAGTGGATAAACAAATCTTCACTTCAAAATCAAGTCCGTCACTTTTTTAGATTAACGGGACCGTCCTCTTCTTATTTTCCAAAATTGGGAGGTCGACATAGATTGAAGGGCCAAAATTGATTAAAAATAACATAAAAGTGCAACAATTGAAAAAGGAAATTCCATAGTAATCCATCGACTTCCAAAGCATTCATCAACTTTCAACCTTATGACCAATTTAAATTGAGCCACTCGAGTGGTGCAGTTGGGCAAGTTGTGGTTAAACCAACTTAGATCTCACTTGTTGTAGCAATCATGACTAGTTTGCAAAGATCTGAATCCAAACAAGTGGCATCACATGCCTAGGTTGCTATGATTTTCAATATCATTGTGACTAGCATACCACCTCTAAAATTCCAAATCTATCAAAGACGTAAATCAAATCTAAATATGCAGCCCATCGGTTTCTTCGGATTGTGTCTACACTAGCAAATCATGAAAAGGGTTTCAAATATGTATTATCCTTCATTAGTCACATAATGTAACTAGCAATCTCTAGGGTGAGAAACGGGTTCTTGACCTCATTTCAAGACATAAATAGACAAAAAAAAAGGGTGACGTCAAAATTGCATCTTCTAGCAGCACCAAGTTTGGATTGGATGGTCAAATGGAACTTTTTGGTGCCAAGGAGATCCGCCATTTCTCTTTTGGGGTCTCTTAACTTGTCCCTTAAGTTGCTTCCAAAGCTTCCAAGTGCATCCGCACTGATAACAGTTCGTTGCACAGTCGCTTCCAAATGATACAGCTCAGCTTCTTTCCTATGTTAGAGAAAGCCCCCCCTCCCATCGTCCTTTCTGTTTAGACAATGCACGCAATCGATATCAAAACATACTCCATCTTCCTGTTCTCTGAAAAGTAGGTTCCGGGTTTGAGTCGACTATTTCGCACAATCGATTTCCAATCAAATCTTTCCCAAGCGGGAAAAGCACGTCGATGTCGCACGTTTGGATTCAAGAAACTCAACAGATCCTTTCATCAAAATACGTTTTGATCGTCTTATGTTTGAAAACATCTTCATATCGTAAGTGTGGAAATCATAGATTCTCTTCAAGTTTATGTGGTTGCAATTGCAATGATGATCCTTCCGGTTGTGGCATCGGGAGGCTTCGGCAGATCTGGGAGATGCTTGCTTTGGCACGAAGCGTCGATTTCCCCTTTTTTTTTGTCAGAGCAGTGATGGGGGTAGTGCGGTGTGCAAAGTGGGAGTGAGCTTTCTTTGATGTCCACCGCGCAACTTTCTTTTCTATGGATGGATCGGAGGGGTGAATCGGAAGACTTGCTCTTCGGGTTTCGATCGTTGGCCCACTTCTGCCGCTCGAGTGTTTTTCTGCTACAGAGATAAGAGTGAATCGTACGCTGAAATGGCGTGTGGAGGACCCTCTGCTCTTGACTCGAGCTGGGCCTTCGATGGTTCTTCGTCCATGTCAACTCCGATCGCTGGCCCACTTTGCTCCAATGCTTTCTTGCAAGTTACGTGGGTGAATGACACATATAGTCTACGGTTTTAACTATACGTGTAATGTGGTTCTTGAATTTTAACTCAACATATAATATCAATCACTTTGAGCTTTTTATTTATTGGATGTAGCTCATAAATTTTCAATACACCTTTTGTTCTTGAATTGTTTGAAAAAATGTTTAATATTACCTTTCCATTAATTTAAATTCAATAATAATATTGAATATTTTTAAAAAAATACAATGATTAAATTAAATATGTATCAAAATTTATAAGTCACGCCAATAAATTAAAAGTTGAAATAAACTACACATTTGATCAAAATTCAAGGACGACCTCGAACAAATTTAAAATTCAATAATCATTTTATAAATTTTATTAAAGTTCTAATATCATTTGTGTCATTATCTTTTGTCACAGTTGTAATAATAATAATTATTATTGTTATTATTATTATTCAACCGGTTAGATTATGGTTACCTCAATTATTCTATAATTTGTCTCGACGCGCTTTTTCCACTTTTCAGGTTCGATTCGGGCCGGCACGTGCGCTCTGCAACCTCCTTCCCGCTGCCGTCGCCATTCGGCCCCGAAAGGAAGAAAGCAAAACGCCGCCGCGCGCGCGTGCGCTCTCCGGGGCGCGTGCCTCCCACCGCCCCGAGCCACCGCGTGGGGTAGTCCGAAACGGCACCTTCCTCCCTCGCAATTCCCAAGGGGCCGGGCCAAGCCAAGCCAAGCCAAGCGCAGCTCTCGTTTTTCTTTTTCCCCATTTCTTAATTCAAATTTCGAATTCCCACTCAAACCAAACGCCGTCAACCCCCCTCCCCCTAACCCCCTAACGGCGTCGCACCTTCCGTCATCTTCCTCCTATATAACGTTAACGCCCCTCGGTCTCAAATCCCACCCTCCTCCTCTGCAGAAAAGAAACAAAAAACACACTCAGGTCGCTTCCTCTCTCCACTCTCTCTCCTCGAGCTTCGTCTCTTCCTTTCTCTCTCAAAGAAGATGCGTGAGATCCTGCACATCCAGGGCGGCCAGTGCGGCAACCAGATCGGGGCCAAGTTCTGGGAGGTGGTCTGCGCCGAGCACGGCATCGACTCCACCGGGCGGTACCAGGGCAACAACGACCTCCAGCTCGAGCGCGTCAATGTCTACTACAACGAGGCGAGCTGCGGCCGGTTCGTCCCCGCGCCGTGCTCATGGATCTGGAGCCCGGCACCATGGACAGCGTCAGATCTGGGCCGTACGGCCAGATCTTCCGCCCCGACAACTTCGTGTTCGGCCAGTCCGGCGCCGGCAACAACTGGGCCAAGGGCCACTACACCGAGGGCGCCGAGCTCATCGACTCCGTCCTCGACGTCGTGAGGAAGGAGGCCGAGAACTGCGACTGCTTGCAAGGTAAATGTTGCTTTTCGGCTTCGTGGATGCTGTGTCGAGCTCTCCGTGGAGCTAGGTTTTGATTCGGCTAGGCATTGTCGCGGCTCGTTTCTTGTCCTCTGGCTCTGTCTTCGATCTGCTGCTTTTCAAACGCGTCTCGTGCGTGTTGATTCGCAGATTCAGTGGTTTAGTGTGTAGATTTGTGTGATGGACGGGTTTTTCCTGCTTCTCGTCGGTCGCTATGAGGGGTAGTAAGCGATTTCTAGCGCTGATTGCTACCGGCCTGCGCGTTCCGTTTGTCGAAATCGCATTCTTAAAGCGTTTCTGGCCGTTCAATTTTGTTTCCACCTGCTAATTTGTCGACCTGAAGGGAATGCGTTAGAGATTTGTTCATGAAAAACGAGCAGTCGCGTAGTTTTGTTCGGGATCTGCTGATTTTGGAATGTATCTCATGCCTGAGTTACTTACGAGTAATTACTGTGTGATTCGCATGAGTCAGTAAGTGTTTCTAGCTGCAAATTTTCCTGCGGTTTTGTCTACGAAACTGCCCTTTGGAAGTTGTCTGGCTTATCTCTCATTGTGCGCTAATTAGATTAGAGTGTTTTGAGGGCCCTCTTGCTGTATCAGTATCATATGTGAGTTATCTGGTGAATCTTCGTGTGACATAGGCCAATTTGAGTTCACTATATTTGCTGGACTTCCTCGATTGTCTTGATGCCAATTGATTTTACTGTGTTCTGTCACCATGTTTGTTTGGAGAGAAAAAGTTATCATTAAAACCCTTTACATTTTCAGTACAATCGATAATGTTCGATGTTTAATGTGAGCTGCATTGCTTTTTGGTGCTCTAAAACTGAGTGCTTTTGTTTGTGGAGACATTACGTGTTGCCCTTGTCTTGTAATGGTTGTATTTACTTATAAGATTTAGTGTGCAGCTGCTATAATGTATTAAACCTTTCTAATTGGAAAGTTCAGGGCTTAAGCAACTGTATGAAAGCATGTTGATACCTATTCTCCATCACGTGGTTACTACTATATTAGAATGTTTCGATGTCAGGCTTTCTATCTCAGATGTGGCTCATATGCTTCATCATTTCAGTCTGTTTTTAACTTGAGCTGCATTCTTTTGTGATGCTTTAGAGAGTGCTTTTGTATGTGCTGACATTTTTTGCTGCACTTGCTCATTTTGATTCTGGTGTCCTTGTGGATTAATTGATCGTTTGCAAAATGACTTTGGGTGCTAGAGATGGTTACCGATTTCTTCCCCCTTATTAAGCTACTCTTCTGTTTTGCTTAAGTGACTGCTTGTTTTTTGATGAATGAAGCTGAATCCTTGTGTGTTTATTGATTTCAGGTTTTCAGGTTTGCCACTCTCTGGGTGGTGGAACTGGATCTGGCATGGGAACACTCCTCATCTCTAAGATCCGTGAAGAATATCCTGATAGAATGATGCTTACTTTCTCTGTGTTCCCTTCCCCTAAGGTGTCTGACACAGTTGTTGAGCCCTACAATGCGACTCTGTCTGTTCATCAACTTGTTGAGAATGCAGATGAATGCATGGTTTTGGACAATGAGGCACTTTATGATATTTGCTTCCGGACCTTGAAGCTCACGACGCCTAGCTGTAAGTATCTGCCTCATGCTGTGCTAGAGAAGGCCTTTTTGTTTTTAGCTCTTGGACCAAATTGCAATTGCTTAGTTGTCCAGTCTAGATTAATGCAAAATACATTTGCATATCTTCTTTATTTCAGATTCTGGATTTTGAGGACTTAAAAATGAGAACATGCACTACCTAATCCATGTGACTGAATATAAAGGCTGGATTTTCCATTTTCTTTTATTCACTCTCCTAGCATTTTCTGTTCTTATATCACCGTATTAAAGTGCACTTTGGTGCTATTATCTATTATTTTTCTGTTAATTAAGCTCAGGAATATGTGATCACATGTGGAGTTTTTCTTGGAATTAGCTCCGTTCTGACTATTTATGATAAGTTTATCATAGCTCTGATCTGTTGGTTCAGAATATTTTATATACATATCCGGTGGTTGCTTAGAGCCCCACATGCTGAGACCTGGATCTGGAATTTTAGATTAGATACCTTGGATCACTTAGAAGTCAAGCCTTTCCACATGGGCTTTGTCAGTCCGTGACCTTAGGGCCATAGTATCCAGTTGTCTGTGGCAGATGCTTTTTACAACATGCTGTACGAATTAGACCCCAGATCTAAATGCTGTCGTTCTCAAGTTCTTAATCATGGGTCATACAGTATCTTTTGGCTGGTACCTTATTAAGAGTTTAGTAGCTTGATTCAATTATCTGGTTAAATATATCTTTGACTTAATTCTGGCGAGACGTTTGATCTTCATTTTTCTCATTTCAGTTGGAGACTTGAATCACCTCATATCTGCGACCATGAGTGGAGTCACATGCTGCTTGCGTTTCCCTGGTCAACTCAACTCTGACCTCCGCAAGCTTGCAGTCAATCTCATTCCATTCCCTCGTTTGCACTTCTTCATGGTTGGGTTTGCCCCACTCACATCTCGTGGGTCCCAACAGTACCGAGCACTCACTGTTCCCGAGCTCACTCAGCAAATGTGGGATGCGAAGAACATGATGTGTGCTGCAGATCCACGCCATGGCCGTTATCTCACTGCCTCAGCGATGTTCCGTGGCAAGATGAGCACCAAGGAAGTAGATGAACAGATGATTAATGTGCAAAACAAGAACTCGTCCTACTTTGTGGAGTGGATACCAAACAATGTCAAGTCAACTGTGTGTGACATTCCTCCGACTGGTCTGAAGATGGCATCCACTTTCATTGGAAACTCCACCTCCATTCAAGAAATGTTCCGCCGTGTGAGTGAGCAGTTCACTGCCATGTTCCGCAGGAAGGCTTTCTTGCACTGGTACACTGGCGAAGGCATGGACGAGATGGAATTCACTGAGGCGGAGAGTAACATGAACGATCTGGTCTCCGAGTACCAGCAGTACCAGGATGCGACGGCTGACGAGGAGGGTTATGACTATGAGGATGAGGAAGAAATTCAGGAGGAAGCATAGAGGGCATTGCCTATATTAAGTCTCTAAAAATCTCAGACTTTTGTGTGGAGTTTTGTTATTTTTTACCTGAATGGCTTATTTGGGCGTTTGAATTGTGGAACTCTGGATGAATATGTCCTGTAGTTGGTTTTTGGCCTTCGTGCTGTCTTAACTAGCTAGTGGATTTGCTGTAATGGGAACTAAATTTACCCGTGATGTTTCTCTTACTTTTGTTGCCGTTGTGAAGCGATGCTCTGCTTATTTTGAGGATAGTGTTGATGGCATTTTGTTTTTCATTCTTGCATGTGCAGTGTTAAACCAGCAACATTTCTTCCTATATCATTAAGTACGAAAAAGGTTGAGATTAGCTAAATTTTCAAATGGCAAATGAACGAGAACTCAGTTTTACGATCTTCTTGTTACTTGGACTGAAGTGCCGTTTTGATTATACTATAAAATTGATTACTTCTTTCCGATCTTCAAGTTACGCTACAAGAGCATAAATACTTCGTCCGCAATCCCTAGGTGAGCTGTGGATCTTTGAAGAGCATCGAAAAAAATCATTATACCTCTACTTAAATCTTTCCACTTGGCCGTGCTTCGGGAAAATTGGGAGTTCATGTCGCCTGTATTCGTGGAATTACGTTTACGTGATGCGTTAGTATAAATTGATCATCTTTAGAGTGAGGAGATCCGTGTCGGTAAATGAAATTGGCGCATGGCTAATTTACTTTGATTCCAAGGGCAGATTGGCGGATGAGGAGTGATTGGTTCCCTGTCTGGTCCCGATTCTTAGTTTGGTTCCGATTCCCGAGCAGCCTAAGGACACCGATAGTTAATCTATTTCCCATCTCCTTTAAAAAAACAAAAATAAAGTATTTGTTCTTTAACTACGAAAAGATCTTAAAAATTGTGTAAACTTTACATACTTAACAAATATTATACTTTCTTAGAAAGGCATGCTTTTGTCATGGGTTGATTGTTTGGGATCGAGACTATGTGGTGATATAAGCTCTCTTAGATTGCTTGAGATTGTTGGAGTGCCTAAGCCAAGCCTTTCCTGGGATTGATCGCTCACTCAATTGCTATCCCGGATCTTAGAAAGATAAAAGTTTATAGAGAAGGAAGTTCTGAAAAAGAGAATGCAACTCTAATTATAAAATGGTTGGATGATTATAATGAAAAGAATGACATCCTTTCTTTTTTTTTTTTTTTTTAATATTTGAGGTCTTGGATTATAACTATTGATCATCTTTCGATCTGACGGATGGATCTTATCTTCTAACCTATCAATTATCGGATCATACCTTCTCGTCTACCAACTACCGGTATTTATGTTGAAAATGCCGAGAGTTCTAAATTCTTGGCACAATTAGTCTCACTAGATTCTTGGTATAATTACCGTCTTACCCGTCCTTGGAAACATTTCGTAAGCTCTTATGGGAACCTTGGATGATCTTGGGAGGTCTTCCTTGATCATGCATGGTCTCTTGATCACAAGGATCTCGTGACGGTGACACTTTGGTTGGAGTATGTCTTGACTTTTATACACAACTCTTCTCATACTCTTGGTATGTGACTTGTCATTGCCAAGAGTCCTACATTGAATGGGTATACAAAGAATGTGAGAGGATTTGTGCATAAAACCCACCAAACCTTTCTCCAATCAAAGCATAGGCTTTTTGTCTAAATGTTCGCATCTCCACAACATTTAAAAAACTCTTAATAATTAAGAGTTAAAATTATTTCTTTAATAATTTTAAAGAAATTAAAACTAAAATTTTAAAAAATAATTGATTTGGTCCGGGCAATTCCAAGGATGGAACTAGGAATTGAACTGGCTTCATTGGTTCCAATTTCAAGGTACCGAGAATTGGATGGGCGTCCCTTAGGTTCGGATCAAATCAATCGGTTGGGTTCAATCCGGACAGTACCTTTACTCAGCATTGGCAGACTAGAGTAATGGCTAACAAAAAGGTTGTGATGCTAGCCTTCATTATATATGTCACATCGACGGCCCCCAACACTCTCACTTGAATTTCCAAGCAAACTTTGCATGGTGGGCTGCTATTTCAAGAAGTGCAGGGATGTGTTTCCAAAGGACCTTTGCTTGTCCGATTATGAGTTGGAATGCCTCCACCACAAATTACTGCTACTTATGTCGCCGAACCAATAATGTCCATGTGCTTTGAAACGCAAAAATATGTGTTCACATCTTTTCAATGGAAGTGCACCTCAAGAGTCATGTCTTTCGTTTTCATATTAACTAGAATGTTGGTTGATGTTATAGTAATATATCTATATGAGTTTACCACGAGGGATTTGAAATTCTTTGATTTTTCTTTCTTCAATTGGAGAGATTAGAAGCTCTTTGGATGGCTCTCTACCTAATCGAAGGGAATGCTCTTCTTTGATACCTAATCAATATGCTTATGAAATCGTGGCCTTTCTAGTGTGTTTCTCAAAGACAAACAAACTCTTTTCTATCTTCGAGGAGTGAGTGGGATCTTGATTGATATTCAATATTAATAAGATGAATTAGTGTGCAATTTCATATCCAAGCATTTATGTGAATTATACAACAAAAGGTGGAAAGATCATTTTTAGTGAAGGACATTGTCGTTTACAATCAATAGCAATCTTTAGATGTGTTTTTCGTTTATATAGCACAATGTTGATATCGATATGGTTCTTTTTGATTATTAAGTCCACCTTTTGATTAGGTCAAAGATCAACGATCTATGTAGTATTACTGTTATAGTGCCATGAACAGCACTGCTACGATACCATGCGTAGTGTTTATAATAATTCAAGCCAAATATTCTGCTTCTTTTAAATGTTGTAATTAAGAAATGATTCTTCAATATGATCCTCAGAGCCATATGAGCTATATCTATCTTTCTACTATTTGTATTCCCTTTTTGTAATGCTAGATTAATCATTCACCCCAAGTAATTCGTTAATGTTTTAAGTGTTTGCCCTATGTTCCCAACACATTTTATATTGAGAGTCCCAATTCCGCTTACTATCCTATCAATCGAACTTCGCTCGAGACATGTGGATAGGATGATTGCGTGCTTTGATAGGATGTACTAATCGAAACGAAAAGTCCTAAAATTTTTAAGAAAATGTAATTACACAAAAAGAACTTCTATTTGACAAATAGCCAAGCTCTAAATCTCTGGCAAAAAGGAAAGAAAAGGGGGAAACCCCTTGTCTTTGGGTTTTGTTTGCTCGGGCAGGCTCGACTATAGTGTGCAAGGAAAGAAGATTGGGCTGATATTCTAGAATTGGGTGGGCCAGGCTAGTTATGAGTAATATGGGCTTGGATACTAACGAAGGGCTCAAGTGGGGAATCATCTTATAGCTTTATAGGACAAGTTATGCTTTCAATCTTTTAATATTTCAAGCGATTAATAGTTCACTTTCGTACTTTAAGAGTCCAAATTAGATAGTACAGACATTACGTTGCATTTTAGGCGCCTCGTTAATTTGATTTGAACACAATTATTACATATCAAATAAGTGATTTGGTGACTCACAAGTTGGGCCGAGGGACTAGATTTATATGTTTGGAATGTAAAGTTGGCGATTAAACCTTGAATCGTAAGCTTTGTGTGTGGAAAGTGATAGCTGCACGCATTTTGCTAATGAAATTGCAGGCACAGCCAATTCTGTAAATTCAGTGTTTAACGGACACAGAGTGGAAGTATCTAGCGCTTGTCTGTGCAAGATCCATGTATGTTTTCTTAATATTTGCACAAAGTAAAGGGCCTAGCAACTTGACAAAGAACCAGGTATAAAGGATCTTCAGCAATTGCTCATTTACCAAGAGTGACGCCGGAGCATCCCTTGAATGCCATTGATTTGGTAACTTTGGAAATAGTCAACATATGAAGACCCACAACCAACTATATTTCGTATATTTTGGATGTCTCGTAAATGTCATTATTGCATTTTTTGGTTTATCGTTCTTTATGAGTCGTGATCATGACGAAGGTTCCGAGAGTCGAAGTTCTAGTTCCCAGGATTTGACTACGTTATCTTTCCAATGAGTCTAGGAAATTACTCATGCTTGGAGAGGAATAAGGAATGGAATTGAGGTCAATTCTTCGAGCCTGCGTATTCAAAAAGAGTTCCTACGCTTCGTGAGATGGCATTTGGTCAGCCCCGCTCTCCGTTCGTCACGGCGCGAGGTGTTGCAATGATGCTCATCAGCGATTAAGAAGTTCGTTATGTGTCGACCGCAGAATTTGACGATCTGGGGCTCCCAGAAGGAGGGAAGGAAATTGCGAAACGACGAGTGAAAGCGACGCGAGTCTGTAGAGTCCGTTTTCACATCCTAGAGCAAAGGCGGAAGAGGCTGCGTACTTTTCTGCTGGCATGACGACGTCCGCAAGAGACGCGAGTCTCTACAGTCCATACAGTCCATTTCACATGCTAAAGGAAGATGGGTGGAAGATGCTGGGTGGAATATATTTGAGCTCGGGATCTCTTATTTTGATCATATGAAACCTTATGAAATTGGCTATTTGAAGATACCGGTTATCGGTTATTATATAAAAGAGCGAGAGATTGTATAAACATGAGAGACGACTTTTAAAAGCTTTAGTTATTAAATGATTTAACATAAGAGGGAGAGATTAAAGCAAGAGTAATGACCCTATGTTGTCAAGATTTTCATGTTGTGCAAATAGGATGATTTGGTCTTCTCTGCAAGTGACATCAATAAAATAAGGCTGGAGCATCCCTTGAATGCTATTGACTCGGTAACTTCGGAAATAGTCAATAGATGAAGACCCACAACCAACTATATTTCGTATATTTTGGATGTCTAGTAAATGTTATTATTGCATTTTTTGGTTTATAGTTCTTTATAAGTTGTGATCATGACAAAGGTTTCGAGAGTCGAAGTTCTAGTTCCTAGGATTTTACTACGTTATCTTTCCAATGAGCCTTTGGCTTGATAACATGAATGATTTCTTGTTTTGCTCTTATTCCTTAAGGAAATTATTGTGAGTGGCACATATCTATCAATCTAAGCTCTTATTTGTATTATGTTCTACTTCTCTACATTCTCTCTCGACATCAAAGAGATACTTTGAAAGAAAGATGAGTCGATATTAAATTATATCTTGAGTTTAAGCCGCCTATGGAAGTTGAATGAATTGTAGATGCCATTGGGGTTCCTTCGTGCACCTCATTGCACAAAGAAGACAAGGAATAGAAGCCACGCAATGAAGTATCTCTCTTCTCCCTTTAATGCCGGCATGAAGACAAATTTTGAAAGCTACACAGTGAAGCATTTCGCGTGGATTACACAGGGAGGGAGCTCAACATCCGGTGTTTTGTAATTCAGGTATCGACTTAATTGCACTCAAATTTATGATCTTGTGGCTTAATGGATTGAAGTTATGACGATTTTTATGAGCACTAATCGTCGGCCTTCAATTTGCGGAAACTCTACTTAACCGCAAACTTCATGTTTTGCTGCAAGAATAAAAATTGTTCGTAATACCCGGGTGAGATATGTGGATCTTCGAAGAGCATAAATTGAAAGAGCCCACTTTGGCCAGAGACTGATACTGCCATGAACAATGTTGGAAGATACACAAGATATCTCCAAATTGCATTAAATATTCCCTAGATCAATTAAGATAATATCAGGGATTAATTAATATCAAGTCTACTCTGTACATTATTTAGTTTCCTTTTTCATATACATGTCTTGTAATATAAACATTGACATTGTACGTACAGAAATATACAGACAAAATAGAAAGCTTTTCTCCCCAAATTCTCTCTTTCACATTCTTACATGGTATCAGAGCACAGATAGCCGAGGACATTACTCTTCGCCCCATATTGAAGAAAAAACAAATGATTCAGGATATATTCTATTTCCTACATCAACAGACAGAAGGGACTCCCCTACATCAGCCATGGAATTACCACCTCCGCTGGAATCCACACACCAAATCTCTAGGCTTATACAATTCCCTATCCATGTTCTAACGAACTGATTGCATTTTTTCCATTGTTGCCCTAATTTTTCATCATTTGGGACGGGAACTGTTCCGTCGATAAACCCTTCTTTGTCTTTTGTGATGAGGGCTCGACGGAATTCCCGCGCCCAACTCGAATAATTCTCAGATCCTGTGAGATGGTTGCTGATGAGCTTCAACTCGGGTCCGTCGGCTGTGGAAACATACAAAAATAGCCGCCGGGTTGCCTCCGACAGGAGACTCAAAACTTTTTTGGGACAGTATAAGAGAGATGTACGGGAAATTGGATCGGGCAAGGATTTTTTCGTTGCATCAAGCCCTTTCCGAACTGAAGTAGGGAAACATGACCGTGACGGCCTGTTTCAACAAGCTCTTAGCCCTCTGGAACGAGCTAGAGGCCGCCGAAGAAAAACTCGTCGGATCTGAAGAAACTCTCCAATAGTACAAGGGGATGAAGGACCGAGAGAAGGCAATGAGATTTTTGCTAATACTCAACGATTCTTACCTTACTTTCAGGTCGCAAATTCTGGCCATGGAGCCTCCGCCGCCGATTGGACGGATTTTCCAACTTGCTGTGCAAGAGGAGAGCCAAAGACTTACCTCGACGGAGAACAAAGCGACGGAGGGTTTGGCTCTCGCGGAAAGAATCGAGAGAGGAGGGGCGAAAACCCTAGAAAAGAGGCGGAACCCGTCACTAGGGTCGTTGAATAGAGACCTTTTAAAGGTCCCGCAGTGGACGGCTCACATCGCACGTAGCGATCCGACAGCTTTAAAGGCACGTGCTACACGGACAATCTGGACGGCGGAGATAGCTCCGGATCAAACAGATCCAACGGCCCCTTTTTTTCGAAGACTCTCGGGCAAAATTATGGGCCAAATTATGGGCCGAATTATGGATAGAATTTGAAGAATAAGGGAAAGCTTTTTTGCGACTATTGCAAACAGCCTCACCACACAATTGACAGTTGTTGGAAACTGCATGGTCGACCTGGAGAAAAAAGGAAGGAAATATCAACAGTAGCGGCTTATCAACTCACAGGATCAACTGATCAATCCATCACACATGCTGAATATCAGCAATTGATGCAAGCACTGCAAAACTTGGATATTCCAAAGAGGGGGAGCAGTTTTACAGGTATTTCTCATTGCCTAATAAATAGCATATCAATGAGTACTTGGATTATTGATTTTGGAGCTAGTGATCATATTGCTTGTGACATGAAGCTATTTACTGTTATTAATAAAGATCTGGATAGTCCCGTTATTGTGCAATTGCCGAATGGAAATATTGCTCGTGTATCTACCACAGGGATAGTCAATCTTAGCTCTCAGATTACACTCACAAATGTCCTATACATTCCAGATTTTCAATTTAATCTTATCTCTGTCTAGAGCCTGTGAGGAAAATTCTTGTAAGGTTTCCTTCATTGCTGATAGCTGTCTCTTTCGGCCTTTTCGACCGGGAAACTGATGGGCTAGGGTAATCTGTCGAAGGACTATATTTCTGGAAAAACTCAGCAAATCTTGATCAATTTCATTGTGTAATTTGACTACCAATGATAAACAATTCATTTTGCATGCCAGAATGGGTCATAGTTCTTTATTTCCTTATCCGCAATGTCATATTTGTCCACATGCCAAACAGTCCCGTATACCCTTTCCATTAAGCACAAATCGTGCCGATGATTCGCTTTCCTTACTTCATATTGATGTTTGGGGTCCTTATCATACACAAAATCATGATGTGTCCCGTTTTTTCCTCACCATTGTGGATGACCACTCAAGGGCCACATGGATTTTTCTCATGCAATCTAAGGGTCAAGTCATATCTCATTTGAGGACCTTCCTTTCTCTATCAAAGACTCAATTTGGCAAGACAATCCGCCGAATACGAACGGACAATGGGAATGAATTTTTTAACCATGAGTGTAAAGGTTTACTCTCATCTCAAGGGATCTTACATGAGAGTTTTTGTACATATACTCCACAGCAAAATGGAGTAGTGGAACGCAAACATCGTCACCTATTGGAAGTTGCTCGGGCCTTGAAATTTCAAGCTTCCATCCCTGACAATTTTTGGGGAGACTGCGTTTTAACTACAACTTATCTAATCAATAGAATGCCGACCAAGATTCTCGATGGTTGAAGTCCTTTCGAATTGCTTTTTGGGAAAAAGCCAAATATGAGTCATCTGAAGATTTTTGGCTGTCAATGTTATGCTACTATAGTGGGATCTAGAGATAAGATGAGTTCTCGTGCTCGCCGTTGCACATTCATGGGATATCCCACTTTGCAAAAGGGGTACAGGATTTATGATTCATCTACAGGGGACTTCTTTGTTAGTAGAGATGTTTTGTTCCAGAAGAATATTTTTCCTTTTGCTGCACAGGATCAAAGCACAGATAGCCGAGGACATTACTCTTCGCCCCATATTGAAGAAACAGCAAATGATCTAGGATATATTCTATTTCCTGCATCAACAGACAGAAGGGACTCCCCTACATCAGCCATGGAATTAACACCTCCGCTGGAATCCACACACCAAATCTCGAATGATGAAGCTGTGATTGACTCCACTTCTGTTAATACTGGTATGAATCATATATCCACTCCTATTGATACTGGCTCGGGTCAATTATCCCTTGCAAATACTCCACCAAGGTGTTTCAAGCGAGTAATGAGTCCACCAACTTGGACGAAAGACTATGTATGTGGCGTCAGAAACTTGCCAGGTATTCTTTTTCCCATATCCTCTTATGTTTCATTTGATCGGCTGTTCGTGGAGCATCGTTGTTGCATTTCTCGCATTTCTGAGGAGCGAGAACCATCCAATTATGATGAGGCGAGCACTGATCCGAGATGGCAGAAAGCTATGAAAGCAGAATTGCAGGCTTTAGTGGACAACTAGACATGGGAATTCGTCTCTTTACCTCCAGATCGGAAGGCAATTGGGTGCAAATGGGTGTACAAGATCAACTATCGAGCAGATGGATCAATTGAGAGGTACAAGGCTTGATTAGTGGCTAAAGGTTTCACACAACGGGAAGGTTTTGACTATCATGAAACCTTCTCCCCCGTCGCCAAAGATGTTACGGTACGCTCTTTCCTCTCAGTAGCAGCTTTTCAGGATTGGTTACTGCATCATATGGATGTCCACAATGCCTTCTTATATGGAGATTTAGACAAAGAGATTTATGGATGTGCCACAAGGTTTACGGAGACAGGGGGAGAATAGAGTATGTCGTCTCCGCAAATCCTTGTATGGACTTAAATAGGCTTCCAGACAGTGGTATGCCAAATTTGCTGAATCCTTGATAGCTGCAGGTTTCCAACAGTCCAGATTTGATTATGTTGTTTTTACACGGACTAAAAGTACGTCATCTATATACTTAATGATATATGTAGATGATATACTTATTATGGGAAACGATGAGGTAGATATTCAAGTCTTCAAGGAACACTTGCATTCTACTTTTCACATAAAAGATTTGGGTACGCCCAAATATTTCCTTGGAATAGAAATTGCACGATCAGATCAAGGAATCTCTCTCAGCCAGAGATAATTTGCTTTGGAAATCATATCAGAAGCAGGTTTGTTAGGATGTAAGCCAGCTGTGATTCCAATCGAGCAAAATGTTAAATTGACTACGGTAGATTATGATGCTGAAGTGTCTCAGCAAGCAGATCTAGTACTCAAAGATCCATTGAGTTATCAGAAACTTGTTGGGAAACTCATATATTTAACTATGATCAGGCCAAACATTAGTTATGCTATACAGACACTCAGCCAATTCATGCACAAGCTAAAGCAATCTCACATGAATGCTGCATTGAAAGTTGTGAAGTACTTGAAGAAATGTCCTAGACTTGGGATCCTTCTTTCCAGGAAGTGTGATATGAGAATGACAGCGTATTGCGATGCAGACTATGCCACTTGTCCAATGAGTAGGAGATCCATAATTGGTTTCTGCATTAAGTTGGGAGATTCTTTACTTTCATGGAAAACCAAGAAGCAGCCGACTGTCTCTTTATCCTCGGCAGAAGCAGAATATCGAGCTATGGCGAAAACGACATGTGAGATAGTATGGCTACGGGGATTACTTCGGGACCTCGGAGTGCAAGTCGAGGGACCAACCGGATTATTTTGTGACAATGATGCAGCCCTCAAGCTAGCATCAAATCCCATAGTGCATGAGAGAACGAAACACATAGAAGTGGACTGCCATTTTACTCGAGAGAAAATTCAGGAAGGCATAATCGAGACACGGGGGATTGGAACAGAAGAACAACCTGCAGATGTATTCACCAAGCCTCTATGTCAAAGTCAACATGCGTATCTCTTAAGTAAGCTTGGCATCTTAGATATCTACAAGCCACCAGCTTGAGGGGGAGTGTTGGAAGATATGCAAGATATCTCCAGATTGCATTAAATATTCCCTAGATCAATTAAGATAATATCAGGGATCAATTAATATCAAGTCTAGTCTGTACATTATTTAGTTTCCTTTTTCATATACATGTCTTGTAATATAAACATTGACATTGTACGTACAGAAATATACAGACAATACATAAAGCTTTTCTCCCCAAATTCTCTCTTTCACAACCAACTATATTTCGTATATTTTGGATGTCTCATAAATGTCATTATTGCATTTTTTGGTTTATAGTTCTTTATGAGTCGTGATCATGACGGAGGTTCCGAGAGTCGAAATTCTAGTTCCTAGGATTTGACTACGTTATCTTTCCAATGAGTCTAGGAAATTACTCATGCTTGGAGAGGAATAAGGAATGGAATTGAGGTCAATTCTTCGAGCCTGCGTATTCAAAAAGAGTTCCTACGCTTCGTGAGATGGCATTTGGTCTGCCCCGCTCTCCGTTCGTCACGGCGCGAGGTGTTGCAATGATGCTCATCAGCGACTAAGAAGTTCGTTATGTGTCGACCGCAGAATTTGACGATCTGGGGCTCCCAGAAGGAGGGAAGGAAATTGCGAAACGACGAGTGAAAGCGACACGAGTCTGTAGAGTCTGTTTTCACATCCTAGAGCAAAGGCGGAAGAGGCTGCGTACTTTTCTGCTGGCATGACGACGTCCGCAAGAGACGCGAGTCTCTACAGTCCATACAGTCCATTTCACATGCTAAAGGAAGATGGGTGGAAGATGCTGGGTGGAATATATTTGAGCTCGGGATCTCTTATTTTGATTATATGAAACCTTATGAAATTGGCTATTTGAAGATACCGGTTATCGGTTATTATATAAAAGGGCGAGAGATTGTATAAACATGAGAGACGACTTTTAAAAGCTTTAGTTATTAAATGATTTAACATAAGAGGGAGAGATTAAAGCAAGAGTAATGACCCTATGTTGTCAAGATTTTCATATTGTGCAAATAGGATGATTTGGTCTTCTATGCAAGTGACATCAATAAAATAAGGCTGGAGCATCCCTTGAATGCTATTGATTTGGTAACTTTGGAAATAGTCAATATATGAAGACCCGCAACCAACTATATTTCGTATATTTTGGATGTCTAGTAAATGTTATTATTGCATTTTTTGGTTTATAGTTCTTTATAAGTTGTGATCATGACAAAGGTTCCGAGAGTCGAAGTTCTAGTTCCTAGGATTTTACTACGTTATCTTTCCAATGAGCCTTTGGCTTGATAACATGAATGATTTCTTGTTTTGCTGTTATTCCTTAAGGAAATTATTGTTAGTGGCACGTATCTATCAATCTAAGCTCTTATTTGTATTATGTTTTACTTCTCTACATTCTCTCTCGGCGTCAAAGAGATATTTTGAAAGAAAGATGAGTCGATATTAAATTATGTCTTGAGTTTAAGCCATCTATGGAAGCTGAATGCATTGTAGATGCCATTGGGGTTCCTTCGTGCTCCTCACCGCACAAAGAAGACAAGGAATAGAAGCCACGCGATGAAGTATCTCTCTTCTCCATTTAATGCCGGCACGAAGACAAATTTTGAAAGCTACACAGTGAAGCATTTCGTGTGGATTGCACAGGGAGGGAGCTCAACATCTGGTGTTTTGTAATTCAGGTATCGACTTAAGTGCACTCAAATTTATTATCTTGTGGTTTAATGGATTGAAGTTATGACAGTTTTAATGAGCACTTATCAGTGGCCTTCATTTTGCGGAAACTCTACTTAACCGCGGACTTCACGTTTCGCTGCAAGAATAAAAATTGTCCGTAATACCCGGGTGAGATATGTGGATCTTCGAAGAGCAAAAATTGAAAGAGCCCACTTTGGCCAGAGACTGGTACTGCCATGAACAAGAAGTCACGTTTTGTCCTTACTCTAATGGATTAAAGTTGTGGCAGTTTGGACGTTCTTGAGCACAAATAGTGCAGCAATCCCCCAGTCGAGCTGTGGATGTTCTAAGAACATCGAAAAAGTTTTATCACTTAAGTGAAACCAGATACTGATATTGATTCTGCACTTCTCTTAGGGAAAAAAGGAAAGAAAAAATTTGTTTAGATGACGAATGTTGTTATATCTCGATCGACCAAATCGTGTATAAAACTCTCCACGACTGCGAAATCTTCACATGGCGCTACCAGAGTTCATAAACAGCTCGTGACCCCACTACAGATCTGGGAATCGAGAAGGACGAACATACGTAGAACCATGTCTGACATGATCAACGAATCTGAGCTCCTCATTCATTACTAGAGAAAATCTCCAGCTTAAACCCCGCACACGCAAGCTTCATTTGATGATGACAGATACAATCTCGGTACGATTGGCATATTATATGGCCGGAGCTTTAACGTCACATTGCAGGTGGTTGGGAGGATGGCTAACGAAGGAGCTGCAGTGCTGATGCCGATCGCCTGCGTCCTTCTATCTTCGATGGCATCGGTGGCTCTCGGTGTCGTGAACAATTGCCCGGACAATGATAGCTGTGCGGAAGCTCCGCAATACTCTGTGGGATTCCTCTTAAACACGTATAAAGAAACACGAGCGATGTTACAATATATGCATTCACTCTAAAGAGTGTACATTCGGCAAGGAAGTGTGCTCGGTATAATGCAAAGTGGTACGCCGGCTGATCCATACTAACGAACCATAAACCAAACCGGTTACTTCCGATGACGTGAGCATTTTTTCAAAATGCTCGGTATATTTCAAAATGAATGAATAAAGAAGGAATTTTTTTCGCTGCTTTTCTCTTTAAATTTTATTATTCTTATCAGATTTTATCTCATCTCATTAGAAAATTATATTATTCTCTTCTAGAAAAAACCTTTTTTCTTTTTCATGCTAGTAAATTTCTAAAGGAGTTTGTAAGTATCACTTTTATTGTTCTAATTGGATCTCATCTCATTTCATCATATGATTCTATTATTCTGTTCTAGAAAAAAAAATAGTTTTTTTTTGTGTTAGTACATTCCTAAGGAAGTTTGTGAGTATTGCGAATTTGTTCCTAAAAAAATTACAGATCACTTGATTTCTTACTAACTTATTGATAGCTTACTAACAATTTTATGAAATTGTCAACTCTTATTTTTAATAGTATGCAAATTGCCAATTTTTCTCGTCTTTCACCATATTTGTAATAGCCTTCAAAGAAAACAAAGGAGAAACTCTCGGATTAATGGGAAAAAAGTTAAAAGTGTCACACTAATCCAGAGTTAACAAATGTAAGAGGCAGTTGACCAAGTCAAATAAAAGTTAATAACTCAATGGAATAGTTGATAAAATATTAAAAAGAATTAAGTGTTGGTCGATAATTCAAATGAGAGTTGATAACTCATAAATATTAGGTATTTTAATCTGACAATTTTTTTTTTGGTCAGTGACAAAAGTTGGTTGCTCACTCTAGTTTCAGCTCATAATTTCATTTAAGAGCTAGCAAATTGAAAACATCGTAAGCTATGTTATTAAAAATTATTGAGTTGATACAAATATTACTAATTGCAAACTATCACAATAAACCAGAAAGATTTCCTTAAATTATTAATGAATTACCAACAATTCATGTTTAAAAAAGTCATCGATAATTTTTTCTACCAATAATTTTGTTGATATTTGTAGATACTTATTGGAATTATCACCGCGATAAAAAAAAAATCCGTATTTTTTATAAGCGGAACAATAGAATTCTACTCATCTCACAGCTTTAAATATGCAGAATACAATATATAGATTCTTATTCATTTCCAAAAGCCATGGACAACGAACTAATCTGAAACAAAAGACACCACACAACTTGGAACAATATATAAACTTTGATGCTCCTGTAGAGCACCTTATTGCAGATACATATATGTTTGTGCTTCAATCCAAAATGCTTGTGCATACATAGTTTTAAGTAATACTAATGCACGTCGGCATGCGCGCGACGCCATGACACGGCAAAGCGCGCAGGCCCGGCAACCATCGTTCGAGGAGTATAATGAAATCAAAACAAACCCGTATAGCCTATTCTATCGACATAACTTCTGCAGCGATGTGCTTCGGAGAAAGAGGCGAGGCGATTAGTAAGAAGGCGCCGTTGCTGGGGCGACTCCTATGAACTGGACAGAGTGAATTGGTCCCGGAGCCACGTGGCCCGAGCTTCGGATCTCACCCATTCCTCTGCGCGCAATCCCTTTTTGTGCCTCGCATAGTTTGGGAAGAAACACGCCTGCACCAAGAGATTTTAAGCGTGCATTTGCATAAAAAAGCGTCCTTATTGGAAAATTAAAGGAGTACCGTGTGCAGTTTCTATTCAAATTAATTTTTAAGATGAAGATTCTATTCTCTAATCGGCGAATCCAATCTGATCTTCTAAGATATTGGAAAAACTTATTATATCATCGTTCTATTTCAAGAGGATTCTACGGCTACGAGTGATTTGGCTTACTAACTAGAGAACGTAGTTGATGTAGTTACCTTCACCGGCAGCGAGACTGAAGTAGAGATCGACGATGTTGGGGCAGTTCTCGTAGCACCCTGAGGAGCAGAGCTTTTGGGTGAAGCGAGACTCGAGGAGAGAATCCGAGGAGACGCCGAGAGTCTTCCTGTCGAGCCCGCAAGCGGCGATGCACTCGTCATTCTCGATGTGGTCCTTCAGATTGTCGGCCTCGATCTCCGAGGACCGGCATGTGTAGGCCTCCTCCCCGCTCCTCCTCACCTGCTTCTCAAGCACGCACCGCTTGCCTGTGGACGACACGGCGAACGCGCACGACCCTTGGTCAAGATTCTCACATGCAATATCTCCTGCAAACAACTCGCCAACATACATATCAAGATCCACAAAAAGATACCGAAGCTTTTTAAGATAGCACTAAGAACATCAGCACACCTAGGGTTCCTTGAACGCAGAAGGCAATGGCCAGAGCGAGGAGTGCGAGATTGCAGAGGCTGGCAGCCATTGTTTTTCTGAGTTCAAAGGTTTGGGAAGGAGAGAAGGTGAGAGCGGGGAAGCCTTGGAGAAGAGGCTTTATCGGACTCTTTCTCAGTGTTTTCGAGTAGTGCCTAACAAGTCGGGAGGCCAGGCCATTTATAGGGGTTTCCATGGAACTGTTGGTGCGTGCGTAGATCGGTGGACGGAGAACGGACTTTCGATGTGAGCAGGAGACAAGCAGGAAAGCGACAGATCCGAACTCTATTTTGGAACCAGATTTGCTGGACTTCGTCCAACGAATTTAATTATACATATACATCTATATCTAATGTTTGAGTCTACGTTATGGTGCCCGTTTAAAGTGGGGGAAAAAGCCCATTTTGTTTCACACTTTCATTTATGATAAGAATATAATGCAAATCTAAATTAAACTTTTTATTATTATAAAATGAGATTTTAGTGCTATTATTTGAAGTGTGAAAGTGATGAGGATATATTGTTTTCGATGCGTGAAAGTCATCATTATCTTGATCATTCTTATCTACATTATAGAGTTGCACATTTTGCCTCGCATGTAGTTTCCGAAAACTAGATCATTGAAGGCAATTTGGCAAGAAAAGAGGATCAACATTCCCAAACCCTAAGATCCTCTTGTCTCTTATATTATATGCATAAGTAGATCAATAGGTATCGAAATATAAATTTATAGATAAGTAGATAGATAACTTTCAAATGTAATTTTTATTTATTTATTATTCTAATGTCAAAGTTAAGGCTTCGTTTGTTTTAAGAAAAATAAGGGATTTGAAAAATATTTTCCTAAAAATAATTATTTATATCGTTCAAAATAATTAGTTAACAAGAGATGATCTCAATCTCAATAATAATTCGCATCTGAATATTTTCGTGAACGAAGAAAATATCTTTCATTACTTCATTGTCGTAAGCAATACGAATTTTATATATATATATATATATATATATATATATATATATATATATTAAAGTTTTTAGAATTGAGCCATTCGTAATTATACT
This sequence comes from Eucalyptus victrix, assembly GCA_016097545.1. Lineage (NCBI taxonomy): Eukaryota > Viridiplantae > Streptophyta > Magnoliopsida > Myrtales > Myrtaceae > Eucalyptus > Eucalyptus victrix. The sequence goes on from CM027845.1 coordinate 2,513,396, forward strand.
TGAATTCTTATTTTCATTGATGCGAATTTCGATTTGAAATCAACCTAGCACTTATCTACGTAGAAAGCCGATCTCCTTTTTTAAGTTGCATAATAAAATTCGCCACGAAAAAGAGACTCCACCCCCCCCCTCCCCCCAAAAAAAAAAAAAAAAAAAAAAAAAAAGAAAAAAGACGAGCTTGATATTCTTCAAACTATTCACGAATAGAGGTCCACCTAACATGCAAAAAAAGATCATCTCCATCACATCTACACGGTGGACTTATTGTCCACAGATATCATGCTGTCATCTAGTCTTACGGGAGGCACGCCCCTTGAGGCTCCGCCATTAGTGGCGGATGAGGGGCTTTTGTCAATTGCCAATCATGGAAAAACTTCGGTCTCGGGTGAAGGTCTTCCAAGAGAGTTTGAATCCATGAATCAACACATGGAATAAAAACCATTCTCCTGCCTCCCTCTTTTCCATGCTTTTTGTAGCGCTGTGGAACCTGAGGGTCAAAGTTTGGTGCATCTGATGGCGACCCTTGCATGCTTAGGACACCTAGAAATATGTTACTTGTTTTCGTATTCCCCAATAGATTAATACCATGAAAAATCTCAAAATGATATATTTATGATCAATTTACCATTCGTAAATTCTTGTTAAATTTTACCGTCAAATGATTGAACACGTGACAATTGACATTTGGGATTTTTGGTTATATTAATCCAATTTAATGAAGACTAATAAAGAGTAAATTTATTAGAATTATACCAATATGTGATTTTTGGTGGTCAAAAAATGATTTTATAATAAATTTATCACACGTGTACTAGTTTAGGCTTTTGGATAGTATTAACCCTTCAGAGGGGTCTTGAGTTCAACTTGGTTGTGCATTAACAAGGCTTGAGGGTGGCCAAAATCTACATTTCCTCATAGCCATACTTAGTCACTTGCAAGTTGATGGCCTTGGTATTATAGCTTTTGTTGAAAGTAGCTAGGTTTGGCAAATAGTAACTACCAAATGACCAAGAAGACCCCTTCAATTAATATCGTTTATATGTTTATAACCGAGACGACATTTGGAACTGCGAAATTAGTGAAGACAGTTCTAGATTCTCAACATCGTTTTGCTAAATTCGCGGCGCAATTACCTTCTCGCCCTTTGCGAGAATGTTGAGTTCTAGATTATTGGCATCGTTTTGCTAAATTCTCGGTGCAATTACCATCTCACCGGTCCCTGAGAATGTTCTGGAAGCTTTTATGACAACCTCGGCAGCCCTTAGTCCTGGAATCATATACGCTCCCTTGGTTACAGGAATCTTGTGACCATGACACTTTGGTTGTACAATGACTTGACTTTTACACACAACTCCTCTCACGCTCTTTATGTGCCTATTTGGTGTGGGACTCTTGGCATTCACTAGACACTACAGATACAAGTCACATACCAAGAGTCCCACGTTGAATGGGCACACAAATAAAGCATAAAGCCCACCAAGCCTTGCTCCAACCAAAGCATATCACTGTTGATTTTTTTGTCTAAATGAACATTTTAAAAACTCTTAATAATTAAGAATCAAACTTATTTCTTTAATAATTTTAAATAAATTAAAATTAAAAAATTAAAAAATTATTAGTCTAGTCCAAGCGATTCCAAGGATGAAACTGGGAATTGGACTGAATTCATCAGTTCCAATTTCAGGGAACTGGGAATTGGATCGGCACCCTTTGGGATCGAATTGAACCAACTAGTTTGGTCTAGTCTAGGTGGCTCCCTTGCTCAGCCCTAGGCAAACCAAAGTAATGGCTAACAAAACGATTGTGATGCTAGGCCTCATTATCAGTCTTGTCTTCAATGACGTGGACGACCCTTGGGTGGAGTGGAGGAGAGAATTGTTTGAAGGTCCCAACCCAACGCTCTCACTTGAATTTCCAAGCAGACTTTGCATGGCGGATTGCTATATCAAGAAGTGTCGGGATGTGTTTCGGAAGGACCTTTGCCTATCCAAATATGGGTTGGAATGTCTCCAACATGAATGACTGCTACTTTTGTCGTCGAGCCGATAATTTCCATGTGCTTTGAAATGCAATAAGATGTGTTCATATCTTTTTAATGAAAACTAGAACTTCAATTGGTATTATAATAACATATCTATATGAATTTATCATGAGGGGTTTGAATTTCTCTTATTTTTTTCTTTCTTGGGTCGAAGAGATCTCTTTGGATGGCTCTCTACCGAATCGGAAGGGAATGTTCTTCTTTGATACCTAATCAATATGCCTATAAAACTGTTGGCTTCCTAGTGTGTTTCTCTAAGATAAATAAACTCTTCTCTATCTTCGAGAATTGAGTAGAATCTTATTTGATATTCAATATTAATAAGATGAATTAGTGTGTTATTTCATATCCAAGCATATATGTGAATTATATAACTTATCAAAAGGTGGAAAGATCATTTTTGTTTAAGGATATTGTCGTTTGCAATCAATAACAATCTTTAGATGTGTTCTTTCATTTATATAGTGCAATGTTGATACCTGATATGATTTTTTTTTCCTGATTATTAAGTCCACCTTTTCGATTGGGTCAAAGATAAACCATCCATGTAGCAGTATTATTATAGTGCCATGAATAGCACTGCCACAAAACATGAATAGTGTTTTTGCTACAATAACTCAAGCCAAATCTTCTACTTCTTTTAAATGTTGTATATAAGAAATGGCTCTTCAGTGTTATCCTTCGAGCTATCTAAGCTATTTCTATCTTTTGTATTCCCTTTTTGTAATGCTAGATTAATCATTCACCCCAAGTAATTTGTTGATGTTTTAAGTGTTTGCCTAGTGTTTCCAACATGTTTTCTATTGAGAGTCACGCTTGCTACCTTATCGATCGAACTTTGCTTGAGAAATGTGGATAGGATGATTGTATGCTTTGATAGGATGTACTAATTGAAATGAAAAGTCCTAAAAGTTTTAAGAAAATGTAATTACACAAAAAAGCACTTCTATTTGATAAATAGGTAAGCTCTAAATTTCTGGCAAAAAGGAAAGAAAAGGGAGAAACCCCTTATCTTTGGGCTTCGTTTGCTCGAGCAGGCTTGACTATAGTGTGAAAGGAAAGAAGATTGGGTTGATGTTCTAAAAATTGGGTGGGCCAGGCTGATTATGAGCACTACGGGCTTGCATATTAACTAAGTTTGGGCTCAAGTGTGGAATCGTCTTCTAAGACAAGTTATGCTTTCAATCTTTTAATATTTCAAGTGATTAATAGTTCAATTTTGAACTTTAAGAGTCTAAATTAGATAGTACAGACATTATGTTGCATTTTAGGTGCCTCGTTAATTTGATTTGGCTACAATTAGTACATATCAAATAAGTGGTCTGGTGACTCACAAAATGCCCCAAGGGACCTGATTTATATGCTTAGAATGTAAAGTTGAAGATCCGACCTTGAGTCGTAAGCTTTATACGTTGAAAGTGATAGATGCACGCATTTTGCTAATGAAATTGCAGGCACAACCAATTCTATAACTTCAGTGTTTAACGAACACGGACGTGGAAGGTACTAGCGCTCGTCCGTGCAAGATCCATGTATGTTTTCTTAATATTTGCACAAAGTAAAGGGCCTAGCAACTTGACAAAGAACCAGGAATAAAGTAGGGGTGTGCATGGTCCAGGCGGGGGGTTCCCGACCTAGAACCAGGAACCGCCCGCTAAGAACCGGTTCCGAAAAATTGGAACCGAGATCCACCCGTTTGTTGCATGGATCCACTCGGGAACCAAACCATCGGTTCAGTCCAGTTCCCAGGTGGATTCATGGAACCGGTCTCACTGACCACGAGATGAAGGAAAAGCATAAGGAAAAACAGAACAGGCTCGGTGTTGCTACTATTGGGCTTCCCGAATTAGGACGGCGGCGAAATCGACATCATCGTCAGAAGCATCCACGCGGTGAAGGAGAGCAGAGGCTCGTCAAGGCAAAGACTTCTGCTATGTGGGGCAACAATTCATTGGTCGGTGTCACAATTTGGTGAGGTGGAAAAACGGCGGTGAGGTGCTGGATGGACACCAGTGTGGAGCTTCGGCGAGGAGATTGGCGGAGGTGTGGCGTCAGCAGCAAGGTGAACCAGAAACGAACAGGGAAACTGGAGTCGCAGGGGCTGTAGGGATCGCGCGGAGGGGTGGCGGAGTAGTGACAAAGGTGCAGCAAACGATTCACCATCTGTTGGTGTCGGTTGTCGCGGCTGCAAGGGCTGCAACAACGTCGATCGTCGTGGCTGTGAAGCTGCAACAATGTTGGATTGCTGGCAAAGGGGGCCCGGTGCAGAAACAATGGCGGTGGTGCTTGGATGGAAAGTAGCAGAAGCGAAGGCGATCGAGATGATGGGCGAGTGAGCGAAGGGCGCTCACAACTGCTAGCGCAGTGGTCGGCACGGAGGCAAGCTGTGGCGTCACAGGTCACTGCTGGGTGGAGCAGAGGCTATGGCGGCCGGCGTGAGGGGGCGAATAGTAGTGGCGGAGGAGCAACGGCAGTGGTGTCGACGCTCGGGGATCAGATCACTATAGCTTCGTTGACAGAATCGAAATGGCAATAGGAGGAAGGGAGAGAGAGAGAGAGAGAGAGAGAGAGAGAGAGAGAGAGAGAGAGAGAGAGAGAGAGAGAGAGAGAACCGAAGAGATAGTGAGACACGGCCGCTAAACAATGGCGATTAGATTGCTTATAGATCTAGGGTTTGTTTTAGTATTTTTTTAATATTAAAAATTAATTGGTTCGGTCTAGGTGGGTGGGCGGGCGAGATCAGCCCATGGAACCGGGAATCGGACCGATTCCCTCAAGAATTGCCGGTTCCGGACAATTCCGGTCCAGTTTCGGGTAGTTCGGGCGGATCCCGGTTTTTTTGCACACCCTAGTATAAAGGATCTTCAGCAATTGCACATCTACCAAGAGTGATGCCGGAGCATCACTTGAATGCCATTGATTCAGTAACTTTGGAAATAGTCAACACATGCAGACCTACAACCAACTTTATTTCTTATATTTTGGATGTCTTGTAAATGTCATCATTGCATTTTTTGGTTTATAGTTCTTTATCAGTCGTGATCATGATGAAGGTTTTGAGAGTCGAGGTTCTAGTTCCTAGAATTTTACTATGTTATCTTTCTGATGAGTCCAGGAAAATACTCATGCTCGGAGAGTTGTTCCATACTCAATTGTATAAGCACAAATGAAAAAAGCCAAGACTCGACTGATTTTTTACTTTTTTGAGCCTTTGGCTTGATAATGTAAATAATTTTTTGTTTTGCACTTATTCCTTAAGTAGATTATTGTGAGTGGCGTCTATCTATCAATCTAAGCTCTTATTTGTATTATCTCCTACTTCTCTACATTTTCTCTCGGCGTTAAAGAGTTACTTTGAAAGAAAGATGAGTTGGTGTTAAATTATGTCTTGAGTTTAAGCCATTTATGGAACCTGAATGCATTGTAGATGCCATTGGGGTTCCTTCGTGCTCCTCACTGCACAAAGAAGACAAGGAATAGAAGCCATGCAATGAAGTATCTCTCTTCTACCTTTAATGCCGGCACGAAGACAAATTTTGAAGGCTACATAGTGAAGCATTTCGTGTGGATTGCACAGAGAGGGAGCTCAACATCCGGTGGTTTGTAATCTAGGCATCGACTTAATTGCACTCAAATTTGTGATCTTGTGGTTTGATGGATTGAAGTTATAATGGTTTTAATGAGCACTTGTCATCGGCCTTCAATTTGTGGAAACTCTACTTAACCATAGACTTCACGTTTCGCTGCAAGAATAAAAATTGTCCGTAATACCCGGGTGAGATACGTGGATCTTCGAAGAGCATAGCTTGAAAGAGTCCGCTTGAAAGAGCCCACTTTGGCCAGAGACTGGTACTGCCATGAACAAGAATTCACATTTTGTCGTTACTTTAGTTTGGACATTCTTGAGCACAAATCGTGCAGCAATCCCCCAGTTGAGCCATGGATCTTCGAAGAGCATCGAAATTTTTTTTATCACTTAAGCGAAACTAGATACTGATATTGATTATGCACTTCTCTTAGGGAAAAAAAGGGGGAAAATTGTCCAAAAAGTTCTAAACCTATTGCACTTTTGCCAATTCAATTCTAAACTTTTCAATCTTGCCAATTGAGTCCTAAACCTTTTGTCAATTTGCTAATTGAGTCCATCCGGCTAATTTATGCCGAAAAATGTTTGCGTGGATATATAGTTAGCACCGGCCGTCCTACATTGTCGGACTAGCGTTGACGTGGACGCCGAACTTAAAAAAAAAAAGTCATCATTTTTTTTTTTTTTACTTACGGGGGAAAATTCCCCCAAACTAGAACCCTCCCCCAAATCACCTCCAAATTAGAGACCTCCAAACCCTCAACAACGCTAGCTCTTACCCTAATTTGCTCGTCCACTCCAAAAATTAGAACCTTGTAACACTTGACTTCGAAAGCTTTCTCGACAATGGTGGACAACTCCTGACGATGCCTGATGGCGTTTGACGATGCTTGGGAGGAACAGGGGATTTCCGCGAGCAGCTTCTGAGTGGACCTGATTCGATGCGAAGACTCGATTCATTCTCAAGATTCCATAGCAAACTCGATTTTTTGTGGTCCCAATTTTCTCACACTGTCGACACTTAGTGAGCACGACAAAAAGGTATGTTTTGTGGTCCCCAATTAACTGTGTAGTATAATTTGTTCGACTCATGATGTCGAAGAGCAATATTTTTCATTGCTTTTTTATACTGGAAAGAGAAAACGCTGGTTGGCGTTTGGGGTTGACGGATTATCTTTGATGAGGAAGAGAAGCAAATAGGTGCGAGGTAGCTGTTCCTTTAGGGTTGTGTTCCTAGTTTGAACAAGCACACGTTCCTGCCTTGGAGAACGTGTATGCTTTACAAGTGATATGGCTGATGTCGTCTGAAGACAATTTCTAGTGGGGTCGTAAGCGTGCATATGCACTGCCTAATAATGCTTTTAGAATTATCGATGAAAATCTCAAGTTCTCTCAAAACTAGGTTTTCTAGAAAGTCTCCTTCCTTTCTGTGCGTTCTAATGTCGAACCTGATAGGAAGGGGATAATCCTGTGTTTATTGAAAGTCGACAGCACAGATCTAGAGTTTGATTTTTAGGGTCCAACACACTACACAATAGAGATAATGGAAATCACGAGTATCGTGAATATGAAAACTAAGTCCAAAAAGGTCAATTATCAGTGTCGCCCATAAGTCCAAAAAGTTTGTAGATCTAATGGCATGCAGGAGTTAGGTTGTTTCATTTGCTTTGTGCATGTATGTCAATAAACTCATTCAACTAATAAAATAATTTTCTATGTTGACGCCACATATCTTATATCGATCAACAAATTTGATTATAAAGTTCAATCTTTTGGGGAGTCAACAACGTTGAAATGATACTACGTTAGTTGGATAATCAAATTTAGAATTAGGCTTGTAGAATTACGGCCAATTCAAAGTTTGGAAAGAATCAGGTCACTTGTAGATTTAGAAGCCAGGTCAGGCTAGGCTGATTCTAATCCCATCTTTAGCTATTTCAATAGGAGTTATTTGGGATCCTAAATGTTTAGGGGTCAATCGACAACTTCAACTTGTTATACATTAACATAGATTAATCTAAAGGCTTATCGTGTGTTTGTTTATATATTGTCTTTAGTTTTAGTGAACTCACGTGTGTATAATCCATTTTTTATTTGACACACAACAGAATATGAATTAGACAACTCATGCTTTCCATGGTCTCTAAACTTTGGAAGAGTAAAACACCCTGCAACTTTGGCTCTTGAAAATAACATGTCTTTAATTTTATTTTTCTTTAAGCATGTTACTTCTCTCTCAGAACATGTTGATTTCATTTATATATTAGCTTTAGTTTTAGAGGACTTGTGAGGCTGCTATTTTAGTGAACTCATAAGCTTATAATCCATTTTTTAGTTGAAACACGGTAGAGATATGAATTAGAAAGCTCATGTTTTTCATGGTCTCTGAACTTTGGAACTACTATAGTGGCATTGACTTTTGTCATCTTATTTCCTCTGTCTAGGTTTTGTGGATCATTTTGAGAACCGTTTAGCATAGACGATGGTATTGGTCCCTCCAATTAGCAATGATACATCTATGTTTTGCTATTGTGGCCTAAAATCTCCTCTATGAAGAGCAAGGACGAAGGACAATTGGGAAAGAAGATATCATGGTTGCCCGAAATACAACTACAAAAATAGAGCGAAAATGTGGATTTTTTATATAGGTTGATGTGGAAACCAATCAATCGACAATGAGTGTGTCTAAATTTTTTTATCAATGCAATATCAAAGAAGAACTAGTGTCAACCCATAATGAGGATGATGACAATTCGATAGATGTTGAAGTCAAAGTTCTCAAGGTACAATTGAAACGTAAGGGACAAGATACGACAAAGCTGAAGAAAGGAAATTCCAGATTAAAGAAAATGTTGATTGTGTTGTCAAAGTCTATAGTTATATTAGCTCACATGTTATTTGGAAATTTGAAGGTCAAGGATATGATGAGTTTGTCATAGTATGTTATGGTGAACATATTTTGTATTTGTCGACATGTTTTATATGAGGATATGCATTCTCATTGCGGAAAAAAAATGGGGGTTTTGTTTTTAGTAAATGAATTTCATTTTTGAGGTCTCAGTATTAGTTTCTTCAATCTGTATATATTTGCAATCTCGATTTCAATGTTACATACATGGTTTTTTTTTTTTTGGTCTCTGTCTCTTCTTATATTTGTAATCGATGAATTAGTCTCTTATATCCTCTTTGCGAAGACTTCGGAGTGTCTTACATAAATCGCGGGAAAGTAGAGGTTGGAAGTGTGAGACAAAGGTAATATTATAAAAGAAAATCAATGGAATGAAAAGTCAAACCAAGAGAAAGCAGGTTTCTTCAAGCCATTGTTCTCGGGCAACAGATATTTGCAACCTAATTTGATTTGTTATGAAGAATCAGCTCTGCTAGGCATTAGTTAAAGGGTTAGATTGAGAAGTAGGTGGCATCAACCACATCGATTGAATTTCCATAAACGCACGTCCCCAAAAGTCACTATGATTTCCAGCTTGCATTCATATGAGCCTCAACATGAATAGAAGAAAGTAGAGTTCAAGTTCTAAAGCTTTAGAGCATCGCAATCCAGGTATCTAGGTTGTCTTCTCTATGTCTCTATGGGGGAGCTCGAAGCACCATGGAGGACAACTAATTGTCTCGTAATAGCTTCTATAGAGAGAAGGAAGAAGCTATCGGTATTTATCACTTCAGCCAAAATAGAAGACTCTCTAGATATAACGCATTAACGTCGCACTGAATTCTATAAAGCAATAACTGTTGTAGATGTATCTATAAACTTAAACATTAACATCGCACCAAATTCTACAAAGTAGAATCCAAAAAAAAAAAAAAAACAAACTATCTGAATAACACAGCTAGTCAGCAACAAGTGACTATGATTTCAAAAAGACTAAATAACATTGCCTGAACAATTATGGCCTATCGGATCACTTTATAACACCACTTCACTAAACCAACCCATCGTCAAAAAAAAAAATCCACCAATGCTAAGTCAATAAACTTATCAATGGCGACAAAAAGAAAAGAGCCATAACACCACTTCAATAAGCCTATCATTAACAATAACAAAAGAGATAGCCACATCACTTCCCTTAGCTCATCATCACTAACAAAAATTAAAAACAGCCATGTCACTACCTTGAACCTAACCATACAAATGGCTATCATTTTTATTGGTTAGAGTTACTTCCTTTCAATATTTTTCTTCTTTCTTAATGGCCTTAGTACTTTAATTGGCACTTCAATTGGAGCTCCTTGTGACGTTGATTCAACTTGTGCTTGTAAATCATTTCTTTGTCTCTTGTCCTGTTTGGCGCTTTTACTCTTAACCTAGTAGTATTAAAATTCATTAGTTCACAAATTTGTTCATAAATATGCAAATCTAACAAAATGAAAGTACTTACTGGAAGCGTTTGTGATACCGCTGACCCAACCTTCTTAGCGGGGCATGTCAAACTATTATGTCTTGTCTTCTTGCAATTTCGACATGTCATCTTTATTCCTCTTCTATACATTCTAATACCACTTGCGACCTCCCATTCCTCTCTTCTTCTTTTTTGTTTGTGTTTGCTAGGTTTCATCTTTACTGGAAGTAGTTTAGGTGCTTCATTATTAGTCTTTTTCCAAAATTTCTCTCCTCAAATAGGCTGCATCATGTTTTGATATGCAACTAAGAAATTGGTCTTTTTATAACACTCATTCACATAGTCATATGCATCCTCTTGCCTATTGCATATAGAAGAAATGGCATGGGAATAAGGAATGCCGGTTAACTGCCATCTCTTACAAGTACATTCTCTCTTGAACACATCTACCACATACTTCCTTTCCTTATCCATCACCTCATATCCAACATCACCATTCCATATCACCCAACAATAAGTTGCACTAAGTCTATTTTCTTCCAACTTTCTTACAATCCTTGGACCATAGTCCCTTCTCCACCTAGCACATGCAAGCCTTTGTGTATGCATCATTGTCATCATTATTATCCTAATTTCTTCCAACATATTGTAAATGGACTTACACCTAATATCTATTATTCTTCCATTGAATGCTTCACATAGGTTGTTGTTAACTATGTCACATTTGACATCAGTAGTGAAGAAAGCTCTACACCAGTGTTTTGGCTCTGTTTGAATCAAGTCATGATATGCTGTAGGACTGATTTTCTTCAATGCTTGAAAATGTTCATCATAATCAGCCATAGTACTACTTTTAACACACTTCCAAAACAGTGTTTGCATTTGTATTTCTTTATATTTCTTGCCCCAATTGGCATAAATGTGTTTGACACACATTCTATGCTCAGCTGCTAGCAACAATTCAACCACAGTTTGTATAAGGCCCTACAAAATATGATTTCAAATGTAAAGCATACACTACATTTATAATCATCTAAGAGCAATAATAATAAAAAAGAAATAAGAAACTTACCTGTTGCTTGTCACTAATTATAACCCATCTTTGTCCATATGTGTTTGTAATTTTGAGATCCCACATCAAATTTGTCAAGAACCAAGTCTAGGTTTCTATACTCTCAACTTTAACAATTGCCCAAGCAATTGGGTAAATTTGATCATTAGCATCTCTTCCAATAGCACACAAGATCTCCCATTTACAAATTCCCTTTAAGAAACAATCATCTAATCCCACAACTTTTCTACATCCATCAAGAAAGCCTTTCTTACATGCTGCAAAACATACATACATTCTTTCAAGTAACACTTTAAATTGCACATCAAGCTTTTCAACCTTAACTGTAATAACACTTCCAGGATTCGTTGCCTTAAGTTTCTCTGCATAATCCCACAATTTTGCATATTCTTTCCTATAATTTCTCATTAAAACTCTATAGGCAAGCAACTTAGCCTTCGTACATTGATTTATGCTTACATTTAAGCCTAACTGTTCCTTGATCATATCTTTCAAAGCAAGGGTTTTAATAGTTGGCATTACTCTAATTGTAGCAAGATAATGATTTGCCAACCAAGAACTTGTCACCTTCTTATTTTGAAGCTAATGGTACATGTATGTTCATCATGATACATCTTCACGTGGAGCGATCCAGTTCTAATATCAAAGGATGCAGAGATCTTCCAAGGACAATTTTGATCAACATATTTTGCCCCGATATACTTCTTTTCATTCTTTATAAATTTTATTTCTCTACGCTCAGTCACTGAATACTTTATGAGAGCATCTTTGATTTACCTACCATCATTAAACCCTATACATGTAGTAAATACAGACACTACAGAATCAGGTTCATACTTTAGGAATCGGCTTCTTTTTCTAACAACTTTAACTTTTTCACCTACATCAGACCCCAAGCTCTCATCAACATCAATGTCATAGTATTCTTTTTGGTAATCGACTTCAACAATAGCCATATCTGATTGTTGGGGATTAGATGATTCAACTATAGATTCTTGAGATCGTACAAATCCCACAAATGATTCCCCCATAATCTGAGCGTTTGTGACCCTCCTGTCAAATTCTCTAATATTTTTCCTTCCTTTCATAAGGTCCACTTCATCATCATCATCATCATCATCATCATCAATCAAGATTCGTACATCAATGAGGACGTCTGTGTCTTTATCTTCTGAATACATTTCTACATCATAATTGTTATCATCATCAGTCGCTATCTCATTACCCAAATCAATACCCTCACCATGACTAATACCCTCACCAATGCCGACACCTTGACTAACACCCTCACCAATATCCTGACCATCATATTGACAAGCTTTGTCACCTACCTCATCATCAACATATTCTCCATATATCTCAACTACCTCATTATGTAAATAATGGAAAACTAGATCGATAATAGTGCTATCATTCCATATGTATCTCAACCCATTTTCTAGAGACTTCCCAGGAATTTTCAAATATTTTTTTTTCGAATTTACGATTTATCCCATCCTCAAGATCTCTAATGAGCCTCTCATAGCTAATTGATTTGATATCAACATGTATGAAATCCATATTTCCCTTGACATATTCCAACGTTGCGCAACGAACAAGTTTTCCACCATGGAAAAGGCAAACCAACACTGTCTTGTTGCACATCTCAATCCTACAAAAAAGGCATATATTATAAATAAACATGTAATAGAGGGGTAACATAGTAACACACATGAAAATAACAAGCAACGACATAAATAAATTTGACACAACCATGATTCCAAGGAAGGGATCCATGAAGATAATATTTGTGTGCTCAAATTAAATCTATATAGTTGTCGTTGTGCTTAATTGATGATTTAGGAGATATCTTGACACTCCTTATGAAAACATAAAAAGCGTATATACTAAATCAATTTGCCAATGAATTTAGGACATTAATAATGATGGTTTTAATTGGATGGTTCAAACTTAATTTAGCAAACATTTTAGTGCGAATGATGGAAGGAATTTGAAACTAAAGTACACTCGTAATGGACAATTTTTGAATTTCTACTACAACATTAGAACAAAATTAAAAACTGTTTATTCGTTCCTAAATTTCATGAAATCGAACCCTGTGAATGTCTTGATGAAAAAAGGCATGTTTTGATGATTGACAAAGTTTGTGATCCACCACAATCCAACCAACCAAGCTTTTATCACTCTAAAACAATTCTTAAATTTGTTGGTCAAGGCATCATTCACATTCACTTAAATTTCACATGCACTTTTTTTGTTCACATCCACACGGATTCAATAAAGTCATCTCCTTTTGCGAGGTAGCGAATGGAAGTTCTTGCAAAATTCGCATTTGCATGCACTTTTCTCGTTCCCACAGGCACTGGTCATGTGGAGCCTTTCATATTCAACAACCAGTCAACCCCAAACACCTATCAGCGTTTTCTCTTTCCAGTATAAAAAAAAAATTGAAAAATATTTCTCTCTGACGTCATCAGTGAAACAGATTATACTACACATACTTAATTGGGGACCACAAAACATACCTCTTTGTCGTGTTTGCTAAGTGTCAACAGAGTGAGAAAAATTGAGACCACAAAAAATCGAGTTTGTTATGGAATCTTGAGAACAAATCAGGTCTTCGCGTCGAATTGGGTCCCCTCAGAAGCTACTCGCGGAAATCCCCTGTTCCTCCTGAGCGTCGTCAAGCGTCGTCGACGGCCGTCGTCGAGAGCTGTCCACTATCGTCGAGAAAACTTTTGGAGTCAAGTGTTACGAGATTCTAATTTAGTACCTAGAGGGGGTGAATAGGTATACAAAAATTTTCTCGAAGCTTGCACGATATTTAAACGATTAGAGGATTTGCAACGAGTTAAAAATTCAATCGCAAAGCTGAGTAAGGGAAAGAGAGAATTGAACGCTCGGTTTATAGTGGTTCGGCTTGATTCAAGCCTACGTCCACTCTTCGACATTCACGACGCAGCCGATTGGCTGGATTCCACTATGATCAAAGAGATGTTACGGTGTTGATCTTCCTTGATTTCTAGGTGTAGAAGATCTACCACACTCATTCAAGGCGTCACAAAGTATAAACACTCTCGTGTACAATTTCGCTCGATCTCGACTAACAATCAAGGATCTTGGACTCTGGAATTTTTCTATCGATCACACACTTAAAACAGCTAGACGTCTTCCTTTTATACTCCTTCATGCCATCATAGCCGTTGGCACTTACCGAAGGAATTCCTCCAATTTACCCGTTGGACGGAATCAATCAAGAAGATCATCCGAGCTATTTAAGGAATCGATGATAGCCCATCAATCTGTTCGCCCATACAATCGGGATCTCGGTTTCCATGAATAGAATATTCCAAGATTATTTCGTCAACCATCGGATCTTCAATCGATCTTAGATAAGAATTAAAGAATCCGAAATGATTATCCAACCAAGAAATCTATTCCGGAGGATCGAATCCTTAACCATAAACCTCGGCTTAGGATTTCCTTCGACCTTTGGAGTAGAAAGAGCGTCGGTGAGAATAGACTTAAGTCTTGAGTCTGAGTCTTAAGTCTTTGAGTCTTGAGTCTTGGGTCTTGAGTCTTGAGTCTTGGGTCTTGAGTCTTGAGTCTTGAAGAACAAAGTCTTCGGACTTCAAGCGACGGTCTCCGAACATCCGGACTTTAGGCGAAAGAAACGTTTTGTCGGCTTCAAAATATTACGGAAAGATTTCTCCAACAATCTCCCCACTTTTTGATGGTGACAAAACTTTCTTGAAGATTTGAACAACTTTGACCTGCAAAACATTTCTCAAGTAATATGGCTAACTCATAAAGATTAATAAACAACCGGACTACGCATCCACGAGAAAATTGGTTAGTCTTTCATGAGAAACACCATATAACAACACTTGAATAAATGCAACCGTCAAGTTCATAATCCGCAATCCACGATCAATTCGAGTCAAATTCACACCCAAATTCAAGTTCTCAAGTCATACTCAAAAATAAACATAACCACAAAGGTCAAAGATTAAAAAATGAAAGTTCAAATTGATTCTCCCCCTTTTTGTCGGCATTGAAAAGGGTGAGAAAGGAGTCATGTCGCAGGAATGCGCACGATCTGGAAATCCCCAATGGACTGGACTACTCCTTCAAGCTTCTTCGGGTCTTCTCGCGGACGAGCTACCTCTTCTCCCTTGGCATTGGCTTGGAGTTGCTGAGCGAGGTCTTTGAATTTATCTTCCATAGAGACCGAAGATTCTTGTCCGGCATGCTTCAAAGCTTGGATTTCACGATCCAACATATATGCAGTTACGCATTTCCGAGAAGAATATTCATGATACTACGAAGATCTGCAGAATCATCCGTACGTATGCGGCATTGGCTTTCTCAGATGGTGTGTATGCAGACGATGGTGCTTCTGTTCGGTCTGGCAGATTTGGAATCGATGTATCACCTTCTTCAGGCAATTGAGAGACCTGAACTTCTTCTGGGTCTCCTGGAGATTGTCTTAGATCTTCAGCAACATGAGGTGTAGACCTTTCTTGCACGCTTACTCCCCCTGTCTCTAGGACATCGAGAGGGGAAGAATGATGATCATGCTCGGGATTTCCCTTCTCTCCAGATTTATCAGCAGACTGTTCTTTTTCTTCGTCTCCTTCTTCCTCAACTTCTTTCTCCTTCTTTCTCTGTTCTTCTTCTTCTCTGCTCTGCTGAAGTTCTGTCGAATGAGACACAGAACGTCTTGTTCTTGTCAGTGCTGGAATAGTGGGATCTTCATCATCTTCATCTTCATCCTCATCCTCATCCTCCCGGGATAAGAGTTCTTTTCCTCTTTTTCGAAGAGGCACCAATAGCCTCCTTTCCTTTCCTTTTTGAAGCGGTTTGGGTGGAGATTTCACCTTGAATTTCTCCATTGCCTTAGAAAGTTCTTTCGAGACGCATCTTCATTAACATTTTTAACCCTACCACCATCTTGTCACACGGTCGAACACAAAAAGTATGTGGCGGTTCAATATTCGGATGTCGAAGATCTTGGTCACCCGGACCGGGATAAGGCAATTGTCCTTTGTCTTTTGACACTTTGCTTTCTGTACATATGGAAAAGAATAGTGTGCGGGAGAGAAAATTTCCGTCTGAGTTGATCGCATACATCAACTTTGCTTGAGAAAAAGACACGAAGTCTTTGACGTAGACTTTGGTCTAAGACAATTGATCACAATCTTATGAAGCACAATGTTGATGGCATTCATCTGGAATAGATGATTTTCTTATCAACGTCCCTATCTTTGACAAGATCCGAGTAGTACGAGCGGGTGAGACTTTGATTGGGAGATAGCGTCCCCTTTCAACTCCAATTATGTCCGCCAACATATTTACATCTACCACATAGACTTGGTCTCGGACCTTTGAATGAAATTCTATTCGCATCCAAAAAGCTAAGATTTGAATAGAAGTAAGCGATCGAGTTGATCATACCCGTCTGTAGAGTCGAGCAAAAAGTCTCAAGTTGAAGCAAACTCAACTTCTCCCTTAAGTTCAAGTTGATGGAATCCGGGAAGTCAAAGTCGACACTTCTAGGGTTGATTACCCCTCTTTTCAACGCACTGAAATACATTTTTCTTGATCCTTGGATTTAAACAAATCCATCCGATTTCCTTTCACCTTTGCAGCCACACCCATTCTAGGTTTAAATTCAAGGAACATTTTGTCATCATCGTTCCCGTCAATTAGATTACGTCACGGCATACGAGGATCACTAGGAATGTTCGCAAGAGCCTCCTCTGCTCTTCCTTTCGGAGCAATTCCCAACTCTTCCATTTTCCGAGAAAAAAGATACTCATTCCCATAATTTTTGTCCTTAAGAAAGTCATCTATATACTTTAATGAAGAACCGGTGCTTTTCAACGCACGATAAAGCTTATAGATAACGAGAGGGTTTTTGGACTCTTCTTGGGTCGGCATCCTCGATAATGTCTTCTTCTAGATTTTGACTTGCACCTTGTGGGTCGGGAGATGCTGAATGACGTGGAGGAGAGCGAATCGGACTTTGTCGCTGACTTGGTGAGTCTTCTTCCTCGGTAAGATCGAAGTGAGTCGGTCCCTTCTCCATTCTTTGTGGTCCCACATTTTGCGATTCTTGATGATTTCCTCGAAGACGACATCTTTCTTTGTCTATTGGAGGATTTCTTCACTTGCTTTTCCCAAGAAAAATGACCACTTTCTCGACGATGAGCAGTAAAAACGATATCGGAAGGAGAGTGTCTTTTAGGGTTTTGAAAATTGGGGTAGAATGACTTGTGTATTTATATGTGCCTCGGATTTGAAAATAGAATTTTAAACGGTACAAGGAAAGTGTACGATCACTCCTTTTTCAAAATCAATAACGCCAAAAATAACTTCCTCTAAAAAAGACAAGTTTTCAAATTTCACACGAATTATATCTGAATAAAAGAACGTACCTTTTCGAGATAAAATAAGCGAGAATTCGCACCTTTTAGATAAAATATCGACTTACAGTCTTAAGCGATGAATGATTGAGTCTCAGGATTCAAAGTCTAAGAGATCAGAGTCTTAGAGTTGGTGAGTCTCTAGACTTTAACTTCTTCAAGCTTCAAAATGTTGAGTCTTGAGCGGATGAAGTCGAATTGATTCTTCTCCAAAGGCTTTGTGAATATGTCCGCTAGTTGACTTTTGAATCAACAAATTGAATTGAGATTTCTCCATTTTGAATATGATCTCTAATGAAGTGATGACGAATCTCAATATGCTTTGCTCTAGAATGAAGGATTGGATTTTTGGTGAGATTGATCGCGCTTGTGTTGTCACATCGATTTACGTGCATGAGTCTTCAATGCCAAAGTCTTGTAGCTGTTGTTTTATCCATAGAATTTGCGAACAGCGCTTCCAAGAGCTACATACTCTGCTTCCGTTGTTGAGAGAGCTACGGTGCTTTGCTTCCTTGAAAACCAAGACAACTCCTATTTCCAAGCGAGTTGACAAGTTCCGGAAGTGCTCTTTCTATCGACTCGCAACCGGCCAGATCGCATCGAGTATCCTAGAAGATTAAAGTCTCCCCTCTTTGGATACCAAAGACCGATGCTTGAAGATGAAGCAACGTATTTGATAATACGTTTCACGGCAATGAGATGTGATTCTCTAGGATCGATTGAAACCTAGCACGAGATACAAACACTAAACAAAATATCGGGTCTAGAAGCGGTAAGATAAAGAAGTGAACCGATCATGCTCTGTACAGCTTTTGATCTACTTTCTTCCCTTCTTCATCCTTGTCTATCTTCGAGAACATGACATTGGTATGTCGGTCTTCTTGCACTTTTCCAATCCAAACCTTTTGACAAGATCATTCGCATATTTTTCTTGATGAATGAAAGTTCCTTCATTCATTTGTTTCACTTGAAGTCCAAGAAAGAATGTTAATTCTCCCATCATACTCATTTCAAATTCATCCTGCATAGACTTAGAAAATTTCTTGCAAAGACTTTCATTAGAGGATCCAAAAATAATGTCATCAACATATATTTGGACAAGTAAGAAGTTTTTGTTTTCCTTTTTGATAAATAAGGTAGTATCTACTTTACCTTTGACAAAACCATTTTGTAATAAAAACTTACTTAGTCGTCGTACCAAGCTCGAGGTGCTTGCTTTAGACCATACGAGCCTTTTTCGGTCTAAAGGCGAGTCGGCTTCTTTGGGTCTTCAAATCCGGCGGTTGTTCCACATAAACTTCCTCATGGATAAATCCATTTAGGAAAGCACTTTTGACATCCATTTGGAATAACCTGAAATTTTTGTAACAAGCAAATGCAAGTAATAGTCGAATAGCTTCTAACCTTGCAAGCGGTGCGTAGGTCTCGTCATAGTCTATTCCTTCTTCTTGCGTATAGCCTTTGGCCACGAGTCTTGCTTTGTTTCGTACGACTTTTCCTTTTTCGTCCATCTTGTTCACGAAAACCCATTTGGTTCCAATAACGGTTTTACCTTTTGGTTTAGATGTCAATTCCCGAGACATCATTGATGTTGAATTGTCGAGCTCTTCTTGCATAGCTTCGATCCAGCTTTCATCGGATAAAGCTTCTTCTATGCTTTTTGGTTCAATTTCGAGAGATGAGAGCCACGGCACTAGATTCTTCATGCCTTTTTGATCTGGTACGAATTCCTTCATTAAGTTCGCCAATAATAAGATCTTTGGGATGAGTTTGGATTTGTGCTTCCGAGTTACTAGTTGATTTGTCGGGTTGATGATCTCTTTCTTTACTTGATTCTCCATGAGCGTCTTGATGATGGATTTCCGGACTACGAGATGGTTTTTGAGATGTAGACATTTGAAGGTCTAGAGCGGGTTCGATCTCTTCGTGCGAGTCTTCTTTGGATTCGTCTTGCACCTTGAGTCTTGGAATTTGACATTCATTGATTCTTCCACGAGGCTGGCTTTTCTTGTTGTAGACTCTGTAGGCTTTGCTTGATGTAGAATATCCAAGGAAGATACCTTCATCGATCTTTCTTCGAACTTACCCACTCGATCATTTGCATTTTTCAAAATAAAGCATTTGCAACCAAATACATGAAAGTATGAAACAATAGGCTTCTTACCTTTGAACAATTCATAGGGGGTTTT
This sequence comes from Eucalyptus victrix, assembly GCA_016097545.1. Lineage (NCBI taxonomy): Eukaryota > Viridiplantae > Streptophyta > Magnoliopsida > Myrtales > Myrtaceae > Eucalyptus > Eucalyptus victrix. The sequence goes on from CM027845.1 coordinate 2,533,067, forward strand.
CTCAAGAATAGGTCTTAGAAAGACTCTATTTATAATATAGCAAGCGGTTGAAACGACTTCACCCAAAATCGAGGAGAAATTTTACTTTCAATTAAAAGTGTTCTAGCCATTTCTTGAAGAGATCTATTCTTTCTTTCCACAACTCCATTTTGCTCTGGGTATACGGAGAGGAAAACATGTGATTAACACCAGTTTATCACGAGAATCTCGTAAAATCTTGATTTTCAAATTCACTTCCATGATCGGTTCTTATACTTGAGATAGCACATCCTTTTTCAATTTGAACCTTTTTAGCAAACTTTTCAAAGTACGAAAAGGTTTCAGATTTATTTGCAAGAAAATATACCCGGGTAAAACGAGAGTAATCGTCTACAATTACTAGACAATATTTCTTACCTCCAATGCTCGGGTTCTTGTAGGTCCGAAGAGATCCATATGAAGCAAGCGCAATGCATGATTAGTTGATACATGATTTATTTGCTTAAAAGAATTTCTTACACCTTTCCCGAGAATGCATGGAGTGCATAAATCGAGACTTTCGGTAAGGCAATTTAGGTAGACCTCGAACAAGCTGCTTTGAAGAGATTTTGGCTAATTGCTTCTTGTTGATATGGCCAAGTTTTACTGTGCCATAAAACTGCTTCATCTTGAATTGAGATTAAGCATTGTTCTTCATTTAGCTTTACATCAAGGAGGTAAATGTTTCCATGCCTTCGACCCATGAAAGAGCGAGTCGAATCTTTGCTAATTCCAGAACATATGCCTTCTTGAAAAGAGATCTTGTAACCGAGTATCACACGGTTGGCTATCGAGTAGATTGTAGTTGAGTCCTTCCACTAGAGAGACATTGCTTATTGTGAGATTTCCAATTTTCACGGTTCCGAATCCCACAATACTTCCTTTGCTATTTCCTCCGAATGAAACTTTTCCACCATTTACTTGAATAAGCTTTATGAAACAATTTGAGTCTCTGTCATGTGTCTTGAGCATCCTTTGTCAAGATACCACTTTACCTTCTTTTTGACGAGACACTGCATTCAAAAGAGAGTCTCAAGCTTTCTTTGGTACCCAAATTTTCTTGGGTCCTTTGGTGTTAGTAGGATGAGCATTATTGGGCCATACTCTTTTAACGAGCCTCCAAACCATAGGACACTCTTTTTCAAAATGATCGACAATTACACTTGGAACACCTTAAAGCATTTCGTCCTACGGGCTTTACAAAAATTCTTTTAAAATGATTTTTATAAGCCTCTCTCGATGGTCTTTTCTTAATTCTTTCTTTTACTTTCGGAAAATCAATCAAAGGGATTGTTTCAGCTGTCATACCTAGACGACTTATTGAAGTAAGGTCTTTGGATTGAAAGAACTTTTTCAAGTTTTTCGGACCCTATTGAAAATTTCTTTGAAATATTTGATAAATCAGTTTTTAAGAAAGCATTTTCTTTCGAAAGATTGTCTTTACTCTCTTTAAGAGTAGCAACATTCAAGTCTAAATTTTTTACCTTTTCTTCTAAAATGTTTTCCTTTTGTTTTAGAACTGAGTTTTCCTTTTTAAGTTCGGAAATCTTTTTAAGAGAAGTCTTAAGGCTGAAACATAACTCATCAATATATTTAGAGACTTTGACGGGGATTTTATAATCACTTACCTCAAATTCACTTGTCAGTCGATCCAGTCGATCCAGTCGAGTCGATGTGCCATCGAGACACGGGTTGGCATATTCCTCATCACTCTCTTCACATTACGTATCGCTCCGGGTCTCGGCTTTGAGAGCTTTTCGAGACTTCTCACCTTTTCCTCTTTTCTTTTTCGAAGAGGACGGTTGGGTCGATGTGTCCCTTCTTTTTACATTCGAAGCAAACTACATCTTTGTTTGGTTCCACATCATCAACGAGACTTGGTCTGCTGTCTCGAAAACTTCTGTTTCTTTGGAATGAACCTTACGCCTTTTCTATTCGGTTTTCTGAATCTTCTTATCATGAGGGCGAGCTCCTCATCATCCATATCATCTTCGAATCTGCATCATCGAATCATCATTTGATTTTAGTGCAATAGATTTCTTACCTCTTGGATCTTCGTCTTCATTAATTCGTTCCACTTCGTAAGGCGAAGAGTTCCAATCGGTTCGTCTACGAGATAATGGCATGATTCTTTGCGTCTCTCTTATTGAAGTCTTTATATGATTCCAATCCTTGGAGAGTCCACGCGAAGCTTGTTCACCTTCATAGGATCAGAAATTTTTTGTCCTTGGTTCTCAAGACCATTGACAATATCGTAAAACGACTAAACATGTCGGTTATAGATTCTCCGATTTCATTTTGAAGGATTCATATTGACCAAGAAGAATATTAATTCTGGTCTCCTTCACTCGATCTGTCCCTTCATAAGTGATATGTAACTGTCCCGACTTCTTTTGCTGTAACACAAGAAGATATTACTGTATATTCGGTTGGTGATAAAGCACAATATAAAGAATAAATCGCTTTCGCATCGAGTGCTTGTCTCTTGTTTAATTCTTCTTGAGACATTCCGCTGACTTCAACGGTTTCTTTCCCTCTTTCGAGAGATTGATGCAGCGGCGGGAGTGATTCCTCTTTCCACAACGTCCCATTCCGGAGGATCCTTTGATCGTAGGAAAGCTTTCATCTTGTTTTTCCGGATGTTGTAATCCTTTCCATCGAAGTAGGGAGGTCTGGTATTGCTTTGCCCCTCCATCAGCCACTGGTGCTAGCATACTAGCCATGGATCTTTTACTCGAAGTAAGACACTTCAAACGAGTGAGAACACGAGCTCGATACCAATTGAAATAGCTAGTACGAGTACCTAGAGGGGGTGAATAGGTATACAAAAATTTTCTCGAAGCTTGCACGATATTTAAACGATTAGAGGATTTGCAACGAGTTAAAAATTCAATCGCAAAACGAGTAAGGGAAAGAGAGAATTGAACGCTCGGTTTATAGTGGTTCGGCTTGATTCAAGCCTACGTCCACTCTTCGACAACGACGGCCGATTGGCTGGATTCCACTATGATCAAAGAGATGTTACAGTGTTGATCTTCCTTGATTTCTAGGTGTAGAAGATCTACCACACTCATTCAAGGCGTCACAAAGTATAAACACTCTCTGTGTACAATTTCGCTCGATCTCGACTAACAATCAAGGATCTTCGGACTACGGAATTTTTCTATCGATCACACACTTAAAACAGCTAGACGTCTTCCTTTTATACTCCTTCATGCCATCATAGCCGTTGGCACTTACCGAAGGAATTCCTCCAATTTACCCGTTGGACGGAATCAATCAAGAAGATCATCCGAGCTATTTAAGGAATCGATGATAGCCCATCAATCTGTTCGCCCATACAATCGGGATCTCGGTTTCCATGAATAGAATATTCCAAGATTATTTCGTCAACCATCGGATCTTCAATCGATCTTAGATAAGAATTAAAGAATCCGAAATGATTATCCAACCAAGAAATCTATTCCGGAGGATCGAATCCTTAACCATAAACCTCGGCTTAGGATTTCCTTCGACCTTTGGAGTAGAAAGAGCGTCGGTGAGAATAGACTTAAGTCTTGAGTCTGAGTCTTAAGTCTTTGAGTCTTGAGTCTTGGGTCTTGAGTCTTGAGTCTTGGGTCTTGAGTCTTGAGTCTTGAGAGAACAAAGTCTTCGGACTTCAAGCGACGGTCTCCGAACATCCGGACTTTAGGCGAAAGAAACGTTTTGTCGGCTTCAAAATATTCTGGAAAGATTTCTCCAAATTAAAGCGGGGGCCAAGCGGTGGGTTGCAGAGCCAATTTCCCCAAGGTATAGTCGCTTTGGGCCTCCGCGCCCATGAGACCCCAAATCGACATAAGTCGACAAGGGCAATAAAAAAAAAAACAAAAAAAAAACAATAGAATTTTGCTCATCTCACAGCTTTAAATATGCAGAATACGATATATAGATTCTTATTCATTTCCGAAAGCCATGGACAACGAACTAATCTGAAACAAAAGATACCACACAACTTGGAACGATATACAAACTTTGATGCTCTTGTAGAGCACCTTATTGCAGATACATATATGTTTGTGCTTCAATCCAAAATGCTAGTGCATACATAGTTTTAAGTAATACTAATGCACAGTCGGCATGCGCGCGACGCCATGACACGCCAAAGCGCGCAGGCCTGGCAACCATCGTTCGAGGAGTATAATGAAATCAAAACAAACCCGTATAGCCTATTCTATCGACATAACTTCTGCAGCGATGTGCTTCGGAGAAAGAGGCGAGGCGATTAGTAAGAAGGCGCCGTTGCTGGGGCGACTCCTATGAACTGGACAGAGCGAATTGGTCCCGGAGCCACGTGGCCCGAGCTTCGGATCTCACCCATTCCTCTGCGCGCAATCCCTCTTTGTGCCTCGCATAGTTTGGGAAGAAACACGCCTGCACCAAGAGATTTTACGCGTGCATTTCAATCAAAAAGCGTCCTTATTGGAAAATTAAAGGAGTACCGTGTGTAGTTTCTATTCAAATTAACTTTTAAGATGAAGATTCTATGCTCTAATCGGCGAATCCAATCTGATCTTCTAAGTTATTGGAAAACTTATCGTACCATACGTTCTTTTTCGAGTGGATTCTACGGCTACGAGTGATTTGGCTTACTAACTAGAGAACGTAGTTGATGTAGTTACCTTCACCGGCGGCGAGGCTGAAGTAGAGATCGACGATGTTGGGGCAGTTCTCGTAGCACCCAGAGGAGCAGAGCTTTTGGGTGAAGCGAGACTCGAGGAGAGAATCCGAGGAGACGCCGAGAGTCTTCCTGTCGAGCCCGCAAGCGGCGATGCACTCATCAGTCTCGATGTGGTCCTTCAGATTGTCGGCCTCGATCTCCGAGGACCGGCATGTGTAGGCCTCCTCCCCGCTCCTCCTCACCTGCTTCTCAAGCACGCACCGCTTGCCCGTGGACGACACGGCGAACGCGCACGATCCTTGGTCAAGATTCTCACATGCAATATCTCCTGCAAACAACTCACCAACGTACGTATCGAGATCCACGAAAAGATACCGAAACTTTTTAAGATAGCATTAAGAATATAAGCACACCTAGGGTTCCTTGAACGCAGAAGGCAATGGCCAGAGCGAGGAGTACGAGATTGCAGAGGCTGGCAGCCATTGTTTTTCTGAGTTCAAAGCTCTGGGAGGGAGAGAAGGTGAGAGCGGGGGAGAGCCTTGGAGAGAAGGCTTTATCGGACTCTTTCTAAGTGTTTTCGAGTAGTGCCTAACGAGTTCGGGAGGCCAGTTTATTTATAGGGGATTCCATGGGACTGTTGGTGCGTGCGTAGATCGATGGACGGAGAACGGACTTTCGATGTGAGAAGGAGACAAGCAGGAAAGCGACTGATGCGAACTCTATTTTCGAACCATATTTGCTGGACTTCGTCCAACGAATTTAATGATACATATACATGTATATGTAATGTTTAAATATACGTTATGGTTCGTGATTGGAGGGGGAAGAGGCCCATTTTGTTTCACGCTTTCATCTATTATAAGAATATAATGCAAATCCAAATTAAACTTTTGATTATTACAAAATGAGATTTAAGTGCTAATATTTGGAGTGTGAAAGCGACGAAAGTATATTGTGTTGGATGTGTGAAAGTCATCGTTATCTTGATCATTCTTATCTACATTATAGAGTTACGCATTTGGCCTCACATGTAGTTTCCGTAAACTAGGTCATTGAAGACAATTTGGTAAAGAAAAGAGCATCAACACTCCCCGACTCTATGATCCTCTTTACTCTTATATTATGCATAAATAGATCAATAGGTATTGGAATATAAATTTATAGATAAGTAGATAGATAACTTTCACATGTAATTATTTATTTATTTATTATTCTAACGTCAAAGTTAAGGTTTCATTTGTTTCAAGAAAAATAAGCGATTTGAAAAATATTTTCTTAAAAATAATTATTTATATCGTTCAAAATAATTAGTTAACAAGAGATGATCTCAATATCAATAATAATTCGCATTTGAATATTTTCGTGAACGAAGAAAATATCTTTTATTAGTTCATTTTTGTAAGCAATATGAATTATATATATAAGTTTTTCAAATCAAGCCATTCGTAATTATACTTAAATTCTTATCTTCATTGATGCGAATTTCAATTTGAAATCAACCTAGCACTTAACTACATAGAAAGCCGATCTCCTTTTTTAAGTTGCATAATAAAATTCGCCACGAAAAGAAACTCCACCTCCACCGCCCCCCACACCCCCCCCCCCCCCCCCCCAAAAAAAGAAAAAGAAGACAAGCTTGATATTCTTCAAACTATTCACGAATTGAGGTCCACCTAACATGCCAAAAAAAGATCATCTCCATCACATCCACACGGTGGACTTATTGTCCACAGATATCATGCTGTCATCTAGTCTACGGGAGGCACGCCCCTTGAGGCTCCGCCATTAGTGGCGGATGGGGGGCCTTTGCCAATTGCCAGTCATGGCAAAACTCCGGTCTCTGGTGAAGGTCTTCCAAGAGAGTTTGAATCAAACACAAGGAATAAAAACCATTCTCCTGCCTCCCTCTTTTCCATGCTTTTTGTAGCGCTGTGGAACCTGAGGGTCAAAGTTTGGTGCATCTGATGGCGACCCTTGCATGCTTAGGACAGCCAGAAATATATTACTCGTTTTCCTTTTTCCCGATGGATTAATACCATGAAGAATCTCAAAATGATATATTTATGATCAATTTATCATCCATAAATTCTTGTTAAATTTTATCGTCAAATGATTGAACACGTGACAATTGACATTTGGGATTTTTGGTTATATTAATTCAATTTAATGAAGACTAATAGAGAGTAAATTTTTCAGAATTATACTAGTATGTGATTTTTGATGGTCAAAAAATGAGTTTATGATAAATTTATCACAAGTGTACCGGCTTAGGGTTTTGGATAGTATTAACCCTTTAGAGGGGTCTTGAGTTCAACTTGGCTGTGCATTAACGAGGCTTGAGGGTGGGCAAAATCTACATTTCCTCATAGCCATATTTAGTCACTCGCAAGTTGATGACCTTGGTATTATAGCTTTTGTTGAAAGTAGCTAGGTTAGGCAAATAGTAACTACCAAATGACATAGAAGACCCTTCAATTAATATCATTTATATGTTTATAACCAAGACTGCATTTGTAATTGCAAAATTAGTGAAGACGGTTCTAGATTCTCAGCATCGTTTTGCTAAATTCACGGTGCAATTACCTTCTCACCCTTCGCGAGAATGTTGAGTTCTAGATTATTGGCATCATTTTGCTAAATTCTCGGTGCAATTACCATCTCACTAGTCCTTAAGAATGTTCTGGAAGCTTTTATGAGAACCTTAGTGATCTTGGGATGTCATGACACCTTTGCCTAGTGCCAGTAACCTTGGCGGCCCTTAGTCCTGGAATCATATGCGCTCCCTTGGTTGCGGGAACCTCGTGACCATGACACTTTGGTTGTACTATGACTTGAGACAACTCCTCTCATGCTCTTTATGTGCCTATTCGATGTGGGATACAAGTCACATGCCAAGAGTCCCACATTGAATGGGCGCACAAAGAAAGCATAAAGCCCACCAAGCCTTGCTCCAACCAAAGCATATCTCTCTTGACTTTTTGTCTAAATGAACATTTTAAAAACTCTTAATAATTAAGAATTAAACTTATTTCTTTAATAATTTTAAATAAATTAAAATTAAAATTTTAAAAAATTATTAGTTTGGTCCAGGCGATTCCAAGGATGGAATTGGGAATTGGACTGATTTCATCAGTTCCAATTTTAGGGAACCGGGAATTGGATCGGCACCCCTTCGGATCGAATTGAACCAACTAGTTTGGTCCGGTCTGAGTGGCTCCCTTGCTCAGCCCTAGGCAGACCAGAGTAATGGCCGACAAAGTGATTGCAATGCTAGGCCTCATTATCAGTCTTGTCTTCAATGACTTGGACGACCCTTGGGTGTAGTGGCGGAGAGAATTGTTTGAAGGTCCCAACCTAACGCTCTCACTTGAATTTCCAAGTAGACTTTGCATGGCGGGTTGCTATATCAAGAAGTGCCGGGATGTGTTTCTGAAGGACCTCTGCCTATCCAACTATGGGTTGGAATGTCTCCAACATGAATGACTGCTACTTCTGTCGTCAAGCTGATAATGTCCATATGCTTTGAAATGCAATAAGATGTGTTCACATCTTTTTAATGAAAGTGCACTTCAAGTGTCATGTCTTTAACTAGAACGTTGATTGGTATTATAATAACATATCTATATGAATTTATCATGACGGGTTTGAATTTCTCTTATTTTTCTTTCTTGGGTCGAAGAGATTAGAACCTCTTTGGATGGTTCTCTACCTAATCGGAAGGGAATGTTCTTCTTTGATACCTAATCAATATGCTTATAAAACCGTTGGCTTCCTAGTGTGTTTCTCTAAGATAGATAAACTCTTCTCTATCTTCGAGAATTGAGTAGAATCTTATTTGATATTCAATATTAATAAGATGAATCAGCGTGTTATTTCATATCCAAGCATATATGTGAATTATATAACTTATCAAAAGGTGGAAGGATCACTTTTGTTTAAGGACATTGTCGTTTGCAATCAATAACAATCTTTAGATGTGTTCTTTCATTTATATAGCGCAATGTTGATACCTAAGATTTTTTTTTTTTTTTTACTGATTATTAAGTCCACCTTTTCGATTGGGTCAGAGATAAACCATCCATGTGGCACTATTGTTATAGTGCCATGAATAGCACTACTACTAAACATGAATAGTGTTTTTGCTACAATAACTCAAGCCAAATCTTCTGCTTCTTTTAAATGTTGTATATGAGAAATGGTTCCTCAGTGTTATCCTCCGAGCTATCTGAGCTATTTCTATCTTTTGTATTCCCTTTTTGTAATGCTAGATTAATCATTCACCCCAAGTAATTTGTTGATGTTTTAAGTGTTTGCCCCGTGTTTCCAACATGTTTTATATTGAGAGTCACGCCTGCTATCCTATCGATCGAACTTTGCTTGAGACATGTGGATAGGATGATTGCATGCTTTGATAGGATGTACTAATCGAAATGAAAAGTCCTAAAAGTTTTAAGAAAATGTAATTGCACAAAAAGCACTTCTATTTGATAAATAGGTAAGCTCTAAATTTCTGGCAAAAAGTAAAGAAAAGGGAGAAACCCCTTATCTTTGGGCTTCGTTTACTCGAGTAGGCTTGACTATAGTGTGAAAGGAAAGAAGATTGGGTTGATGTTCTAGGATTGGGTGGGCCAGGCTGATTATGAGCACTATGGGCTTAAATATTAACTAAGTTTGGGCTCAAGTGTGGAATCGTCTTCTAGGACAAGTTATGCTTCCAATCTTTCAATATTTCAAGTGATTAATAGTTCAATTTCGAACTTTAAGAGTCTAAATTTGATTAGATAGTGCAGACATTACGTTGCATTTTAGGTGCCTCGTTAATTTGATTTGGCTACAATTATTACATATCAAATAAGTGGTCCGGTGACTCACAAATTGCCCCAAGGGACCAGATTTATATGCTTAGAATGTAAAGTTGAAGGTCCGACCTTGAGTCATAAGCTTCATACGTTGAAAGTGATAGCTGCACGCATTTTGCTAATGAAATTGCAGGCACAACCAATTCTGTAACTTTAGTGTTTAACGGACATGGATGTGGAAGGTATCTAGCGCTTGTCCGTGCAAGATCCACGTATGTTTTCTTAAAATTTGCACAAAGTAAAGGGCCTAGCAACTTGACAAAGAACCAGGTATAAAGGATCTTCAGCAATTGCTCATTTACCAAGAGTGATGCCGGAGCATCCCTTGAATGCCATTGATACGGTAACTTTGGAAATAGTCAACACATGCAGACCTACAACCAACTATATTTCTTACATTTTGGATGTCTTGTAAATGTTATTATTGCATTTTTTTTGTTTATAGTTCTTCATGAGTCGTGATCATGACGAAGGTTCCGAGAGTCGAGGTTTTAGTTCCTAGGATTTTACTATGTTATCTTTCCAATGAGTCTAGAAAAATACTCATGCTTGGAGAGTTGTTCCATACTCAATTGTATAAGCACGAATGAAAAAGCCAAGACTCGACTGATTTATAACTTTTTTGAGCCTTTGGCTTGATAACATGACTGATTTTTTGTTTTGCTCTTATTCCTTAAGTAAATTATTGTGAGTGGCGTCTATCTATCAATCTAAGCTCTTATTTGTGTTTTTTTTTCTACTTCTCTACATTTTCTCTCAGCGTTAAAGAGATACTTTGAAAGAAAGATGAGTTGGTGTTAAATTATGTCTCGAGTTTAAGCCGTCTATGGAAATTGAATGGATTGTAGATGCCACTGGGGTTCCTTTGTGCTCCTCACCCCACAAAGAAGACAAGGAATAGAAGCCACGCAATGAAGTATCTCTCTTCTACCTTTAATGCCGGCACGAAGACAAATTTTGAAAGAATCATTTCGTGTGGATTGCACAGGGAGGGAGCTCAACATCCAGTGGTTGGTAATTCAGGTATCGACTTAAGTGCACTCAAATTTATGATCTTGTGGTTTAATGGATTGAAGTTATGACAGTTTAAAAGAGCACTTATCGTCGGCCTTCATTTTGCGGAAACTCTACTTAACCGCAGACTTCACATTTCGCTGCAAGAATAAAAATTGTCCGTAGTACCCCAGTGAGATATGTGGATCTTCGAAGAGCATAGCTTGAAAGAGCCCACTTTGGCTAGAGACTGGTATTGCCATGAACAAGAATTCACACTTTGTTGTTACTCAAAAGGATCAAAGTTGTGGCACTTTCGACATTCTTGAGCACAAATAGTGCAGCCATCCCCCAGTTGAGCCATGGATCTTTGAAGAGCATCGAAAAAGTTTTATCACTTAAGCGAAACCAGATACTGATATTGAGTCTGCACTTCTCTTAGGGAAAAAAGGAAAGAAACAAATTGTTTAGATGATGAATGTTGTTATATCTCAATCGACCAAATCGTGTAGAAACTCTCCACCACTGTGAAATCTTCACATGGCGCTACCAGAGTTCATAAACAGCTCGTAACCCCACTAGAGATCTAAGAATAGAGAAGGATGAATATGCATAGAATCATGTCGACATGATCGATGAATCTAAGCCCGCCATTCATTACTAGAGAAAATCTCCAGCTTAAACCCCGCACACGCAAGCATCATTTGATGATGACAGGTACAATCTCGGCACGGTTGGCATATTATATGGCCGGAGCTTTAACGTTACACTGCATGTGGTTGGGAGGATGGCTAACGAACGAGCTGCAGTGCTGATGCCGATCGCCTGTGAGCTTCTGTCTTCCATGGCATCGGAGGCTCTCGGCATCTTGAACAATTGCCCGGACAATGGTAGTTATGCAGAAGCTTTGCAACACTCTGTGGGATTCTTCTTTAACCCATATTAAGAAGCACACGAGCCATGTTACAGCATATGCATTCACATCAAAGAGTGTACCTTCGGCAAGGAAGTGTGCTTGGTATATTGCAAAGTGGTATGCCAACTGAACCATACTAACGAACCATAAACCAAAGCGGTTACTTTAGATGACATGAGCATTTTTTAAAAATGCTCCGTATATTTCAAAATGAATAAATAAATAAATAAAGAATTATTTCACTACTTTTCTCTTCAAATTTTATTATTCTTATTGGAGTTCATATCATCTCATTTCATCATATGATTCTATTGTTCTATTCTAGAAAAAAATCTTCTTCTTTTTTTGTGCTAGTAAATTCCTAAGGAAGTTTGTAAGTATCATGAAATAGTTCCAAAAAAAATTACAGATCACTTGATTTCTTACTAACTTATTGATAGCTTACTAACAATTTTATGAAATTGTCAACTCTTATTTTTTAATAGTATGCAAATTGCCAATTTTTCTCGTCTTTCACCATATTTCACCATATTTGTAAAAGCCTTCTAAGAAAACATAGGAGAAACTCTCGGATTAATGGGGGAAATGTTAAAGTGTCACACTAATCCAGAGTTAACAAATGTAAGAGGCGGTTGACCAAGTCAAATAAAAGTTAATAACTCAACGGAATAGTTGATAGAATATTAAAAAGAATTAAGTGTTGGTCGGTAATTCAAACGAGAGTTGGTAACTCATAAATATCGGGTATTTTAATTTGACAATTTTTTTTTTGGGTCAGTGACAAAAGTTGGTTGCTTACTCTAGTTTCAGCTCATAATTTCATTTAAGAGCCAGTAAATTGAAAAAGTCGTAAGCTATGTTATTAAAAATTGTTGAGTTGATGCAAATATTACTAATTGCAAACTATCACAATAAGCTAGAAACATTTTATTTAATTATTAATGAGTTACCAACAATTCATGTATAAAAAAAGTCATCGATAATTTTTTTTACTAACAATTTTGTTGATATTTGTTGATACTTATTAGAATTACCACCATGATAAAAAAAAAAATCCGTATTTTTTGTAAGCGGAACAATAGAAATCTGCTCATTTCACAACTTTAAATATGCAGAATACGATACATAGATTTTTATTCATTTCCAAAAGCCATCAACAACGAACTAATCTGAAACAAAAGACGCCACACTACTTGGAACAATATATAAACTTTGATGCTCCTGTAGAGCACCTTATTGCAGATACATATATGTTTGTGCTTCAATCCAAAATGCTTGTGCATACATAAATTTAAGTAATACTAATGCACGCCCACATGCGCGTGACACGATGGAATGGCAAAGCGCGCAGGCCCGGCAACCACCGTTCGAGGAGTATAATGAAATGAAAACAAACCCGTATAACCTATTCTATTGACATAACTTCTGCAGCGATGTGCTTCGGAGAAAGAGGCAAGGCGATTAGTAAGAAGGCGCCGTTGCTGGGGCGATTCCTATGAACTGGACAGAGTGAATTGGTCCCGGAGCCACGTGGCCCGAGCTTCGGATCTCACCCATTCCTCTGCGCGCAATCCCTCTTTGAGCCTCGCATAGTTTGGGAAGAAACACGCCTGCACCAAGAGATTTTACGCGTGCATTTGAATCAAAAAGCGTCCTTATTGGAAAATTGAAGGAGTACCGTGTGTAATTTCTATTAAAATTAACTTTTAAGATGAAGATTCTATGCTCTAATCGGCGAATCCAATCTGAGTGGATTCTACGACTACGAGTGATTTGGCTTACTAACTAGAGAACGTAGTTGATGTAGTTACCTTCACCGGCGGCGAGACTGAAGTAGAGATCGACGATGTTGGGGCAGTTCTCGTAGCATCCGGAGGAGCAGAGCTTTTGGGTGAAGCGAGACTCCAGAAGCGAATCTGAGGAGACTCCGAGAGTCTTCCTGTCGAGCCCGCAAGCGGCGATGCACTCGTCAGTCTCGATGTGGTCCTTCAGATTATCGGCCTCGATCTCCGAGGACCGGCATGTGTAGGCCTCCTCCCCGCTCCTCCTCACCTGCTTCTCAAGCACGCACCGCTTGCCCGTGGACGACACGGCGAACGCGCACGATCCTTGGTCAAGATTCTCACATGCAATATCTCCTGCAAACAACTCACCAACATACATATCGAGATGCACGAAAGGATACCGAAACTTTTTAAGATAGCATTAAGAATATAAGCACACCTAGGGTTCCTTGAACGCAGAAGGCAATGGCCAGAGCGAGGAGGGCGAGATTGCAGAGGCTGGCAGCCATTGTTTTTCTGAGTTCAAAGGTTTGGGAGGGAGAGAAGGTGAGAGCGGGGGAGCCTTGGAGAGAAGGCTTTATCGGTCTCTTTCTCAATGTTTTCGAGTAGTGCCTGACGAGTTCGGGAGGCCAGTTTATTTATAGGGGCTTCCATGGGACTGTTGGTGCGTGCGTAGATCGGTGGACGGAGAACGGACTTTCGATGTGAGAAGCAGACAAGCAGGAAAGCGACAGATGCGAACTCTATTTTGGAGCCATATTTGCTGGACTTCGTCCAACGAATTTAATGATACATGTACATGTCATCTATATGTAATGTTTGAATATACGTTATGGTGCGTGTTTGGAGGGGGGAAAAGCCCATTTTGTTTCACACTTTCATCTATGATAAGAATATAACGCAAATCTAAATTAAACTTTTGATTATTATAAAATGAGATTTCAGTGCTATTATTTGGAGTGTGAAAGTGATGAAGATATATTGTGTTGGATGTGTGAAATTCATTATTATTTTGATAATTCTTATCTACATTACAGAGTTGCGCATTTGGCCTCACATTTAGTTTCCATAAACTAGGTCATTGAAGGCAATTTGGTAAAGAAAAGAGGATCAGCATACCCCAACCCTAAGATCCTCTTTACTCTTATGTTATGCATAAATAGATCAACAGGTATCAAAATATAAATTTATAGATAAGTAGATGGATAATTTTCACATGTAATTTTTTTTGATTTATTATTCTAATTTCAAAGTTTGAACAGTATTTTCCTAAATACGATTATTTATATCACTCAAAATAATTGGTTAACGAAATGTTCTCAATATCAACAATAATATGCATATAAATATTTTTGTGAATGGTGAAAATATATTTCGCCAGTTCATTTTTGTAAGTAATATAAACTCTATATATATAAAAGCTTTTTAAATCATTTATTTTTGAAAAAACAAATAGAGCCATTTGTAATAATACTTGAATTCTTATCTTCATTGATGCGAACTTTGGCTTAATATCAACGTAGCACTTGTCTACGTAGAAGGTACATCTCCTTTTTTTAAGTTGCATAATTGCAAAATTCGACACGAAAAAGAAACTGATATCGATGCAAAAAAGACAGCTTCAACTCTTCGAACTATTCTTTGCTCAAAAAAAAAAAAAAAAAACTCTTCGAACTATTCACGAATGGAGGTCCACCTAACATAACATGCAAAAAGAGATCATCTCCATAACATCTTCATGGTGGACTTATTGTCCACAGATGTCGATGCTGTCATGTATTCCACGAGGGGCCCGCCCCTTGAGGCTCCGCGATCAGTGGCGGATGGGGGCCTTTGCCAATTGCCGCCATGGCGAAACTTCGATGTCGGGTCAAGGTCTTCCAAGAGAGTTTGAATCAACACATGGAACAAAAACCAGTCTCCAGCCTCCCTCTTTTCAATGCTTTTTGTAGCGCTGTGGAACCTGAGGGTCAAAGTTTGGTGCATCTGATGGTTACCCTTGCATGGTTAGGACACCTGGAAATGTATTGCTCGTTTTCCTTTTCCTCGATAGATTAATACTATGAAAATCTCAAAATGATATATTTATGATAAATTTACCATTTATTAATTTCTATTAAATTTTTCTGTCAAGATACTAAACACGTGGCAGTTGACGGATGTGCCAATTTGATATTTTACTAATTTTGGATTTTTTGTTATATTAATCCAATAGAAAGTAAATTTGTCAAAATTGTATCAGTATGTGATTATTGGTTTTATGATAAATTTTGCCACATGTGTATCAATTTAGGATTTTGGATAGTATTAACTCTTCAGAGAGGTCTTGAGTTTAACTTGGTTGCATTAACGAGGCTTGAAGGTAGGCAAAATCTACATTTCCTCATAGCCATACTCAAGTCACTCACAATTTGATGACCTTGGTATTATAGGTTGTGCCGGAAGTAGCCAGGTTAGGCAAATATTAACTACCGAATGACAAAGAGGACCCCTTCAATCAGTATTGTCTATATGTTTATAACCGAGATGACATGGACGTGGAAGGTATCTAGCGCTTGTCCGTGCAAGATCCATGCATGTTTTCTTAATATTTGCACAAAGTAAAAGGCCTAGCAACTTGACAAAGAACCAGGTATAAAGGATCTTCAGCAATTGCTCATTTACCAAGAGTGACGCCAGAGCATCCCTTGAATGCCATTGATTCGGTAACTTTGGAAATAGTAAACACATGCAGACCTACAACCAACTATATTTCTTATATTTTGGATGTTTCATAAATGTCGTTATTGCATTTTTTGGCTTATAGTTCTTTATGAGTCGTGATCATGACGAAGGTTCCGAGAGTGGAAGTTCTAGTTCCTAGGATTTTACCGTATTATCTTTCCAATGAGTCTAGGAAAATACTCATGCTTGGAGAGTTGTTCCATACTCAATTGTATAAGCACGAATGAAAAAACCAAGACTTGACTGATTTATAACTTTTTGAGCCTTTGGCTTGATAACATGAATGATTTTTTGTTTTGCTCTTATTCCTTAAGTAAATTATTGTGGGTGGCGTGTATCTATCAATTTAAGCTCTTAATTGTATTATCTCCTACTTCTCTATATTCTCTCTTGGCATCAAAGAGATACTTTGAAAGAAAGATGAGTCGGTGTTGAATTATGTCTTCAGTTTAAGTCGTCTATGGAACCTGAATGCATTGTAGATGCCATTGGGGTTCCTTTGTGCTGCTCACCGCACAAAGAAGACAGGGAATAGAAGCGACGCAATGAAGTATCTCTCTTCTACCTTTAATGCCGGCACGAAGACAAATTCTGAAAGCTACACAATGAAGCATTTCGTGTGGATTGCACAGAGAGGGAGCTCAACATCCGGTGCTTAATTTAGGTATTGACTTAATTGCACTCAAATTTGTGATCTTGTGGTTTAATGGATTGAAGTTATGACAGTTTTAATGAGCACTTATCGTCGGCCTTCATTTTGCGGAAACTCTACTTAATCGCAGACTTCATGTTTCGCTGCAAGAATAAAAATTGTCCGTAATACACGGGTGAGATATGTGGATCTTCGAAGAGCATAGCTTGAAAGAGCCCACTTTGGCCAGAACAAGAATTCACATTTTGTTGTTACTTTAGTTTGGACATTCTTGAGCACAAATAGTGCAGCAATCCCCCAGTTGAGCCATTGATCTTCGAAGAGCATAGAAGAAGTTTTATCACTTAAGCGAAACCAGTGACATTGATTCCGTACTTCTCTTAGGGAAAAAAGGGGGAAAATTGTCCAAAATGTTCTAAACCTATTGCACTTTTGCCAATTCAATCATAAACCTTTCAATCTTGCCGATTGAGTTCTAAACCTTTTGTCAGTTTGCCAATTGAGTCCATCCGGCTAATTTATGCCGGAAAATGTTTACGTGGATATACAGTTAGCACCAGTCGTCCTACATCGCCGAACCGGTGCTGACGTGGATGGCGGACTTAAAAAAAAGAAAGTCATCATTTTTTTTTACTTACGGCGGAAAATTCCCCCAAACCAGAACCCTCCCCCAAATCACCTCTAAATTAGAGACCTCGAAACCCTCGACAACGCTGGCTCTTACCCTAATTTGCTCGCCCACTCCAAAAATTAGAACCTCGTAACACTTGACTCCGAAAGTTTTCTCCACGACAGTGGACAACTCTCGACGACAGCCGTTGACGGCGCTCAACGATGCTCGGGAGGAACAGGGGATTTCTGCGAGCAGCTTCTGAGGGGACCCAATTTGACGCGAAGACCCGATTTGATGTGAAGACCCAATTCGTTCTCAAGATTCCCTAGCAAACTCAATTTTTTGTGGTCCCGATTCTCTCACGCTGTCAACACTTAGCGAGCACAACAAAAAGGTATGTTTTGTGGTCCCCAATTAAGTGTGTAGTATAATCTGTTCGACTCATGACGTCGGAGAGAAATATTTTTCAATGCTTTTTTACACTAGAAAGAGAAAATGCTGGTGGGCGTTTTGAGTTGATGGATTATCTTTGATGAGGAAGAGGGGCAATTAGGTGCAAGGCAGCTGTTCCTTTAGGGTTGTGTTCCTAGTTTGAACAGGCATGCATTCCTGCCTTGGAGAAGGTGTTTGCTTTACAAGTGATATGGCCGATGTCGTTTGAAGACAATTTCCAATGGGATCGTAAGCGTGCATATGCACCGCCTAATAATGCTTTTAGAATTATCGATGAAAATCTCAAGTTCTCTCCAAACTAGGTTTTCTAGAAAGTCTCCTTCCTTTCTTTGCGTTCTAATGTCGAACTTGATAGGAATGGGATAATCCTGTGTTTATTGAAAGTCGGCAGGACAGGTCTAGAGTTTCATTTTTAGGGTCCAACACACTACAAAATAGAGATAATGGAAATCACAAGTATCGTGAATATGAAAACAAAGTCCAAAAAGGTCAATTATTAGTGTCGCCCATAAGTCCAAAAAGTTTGTAGATCTAATGGCACGCAGGAGTTAGGTTGTTTCATTTGCTTTTTGCATGTATGTCAATAAACTCATTTACTTAATAAAATAATTTTCTATGCCGACGCCACATATCTTATATTGATCAACAAATTTGATTATAAAGTTCAATCTTTTGGGTGGTCAACAACATTGAAATGATACTACATTAGTTGGATAATCAAATTTAGAATTAGGCTTGCAGAATTATAGCCAATTCAAAGTTTGGAAAGAATCAGGTCACTTGTAGATTTGGACGCCAGGTTAGGCCAGGCTGATTCTAATACCATCTTTAGCTATTTCAACAAGAGTTATTTGGGATCCTAAATGTTCAGGGGTTGATCGACAACTTCAACTTGTTATACATTAACATAGATTAATCTAAAGGCTTATCGTGCATTTATTTATATATTGTCTTTAGTTTTAGAGAACTTGTGGGCTGTTGTTTTAGTGAACTCACAGGTGTATAATCCATTTTTTATTTGATACACGGTATAATATGAATTAGACAGCTCATGCTTTCCATGGTCTCTAAACTTTGGAAGAGTAAAACACCCTACAACTTTGGTTCTAGAAGATAACCTGTCTTTAATTTTATTTTGCTTTAAGCATGTTACTTCTCTCTCAGAACATGTTGATTTCATTTATATATTAGCTTTAGTTTTAGAGGACATGTGGGGCTGCCATTTTAGAGAACTCATAAGCTTATAATCCATTTTTTAGTTGAAACACGGTAGAGATATGAATTAGAAAGCTCATGTTTTTCATGGTCTCTGAAATTTGGAACTACTATAGTGGCGTTGACTTGTGTCATCTTATTTCCTCTGTCCAAGTGTTGTGGTTCTTAATTTTATTTTGCTTTAAGCATGTTACTTCTCTCTTAGAACATGTTGATTTCATTTATATATTAGCTTTAGTTTTAGAGGACATGTGGGGCTGCCATTTTAGAGAACTCATAAGCTTATAATCCATTTTTTAGTTGAAACACGGTAGAGATATGAATTAGAAAGCTCATGTTTTTCATGGTCTCTGAAATTTGGAACTACTATAGTGGCGTTGACTTGTGTCATCTTATTTCCTCTGTCCAAGTGTTGTGGATCATTTTGAGAATCGTTCAGCATAGACGGTGGCATTGGTCCCTCCAATTAGCAACGATACATTCGTGTTGTGCTATTGTGGCCTAAAATCTCATCTACGAAGAGCAAGGATGAAGGAAAATTGGGGAAGAAGATATCATGGTTGCCCGAAATACAACTACAAAAATAGAGTGAAAAATGGTGGATTTTTTTATTTAGGTTGATGTGGAAACCAATCAATCGACAATGAGTGTGTCTAAAATTTTTTATCAAAGCAATATCAAAGAAGAACTAGTGTCAACCCATAATGAGGATGGTGGCAATTCGATGGATGTTGAAGTCAAAGTTCTCAAGGTGCAATTGAAACGTGAGAGATAAGATACGACAAAGCTGAAGAAAGGAAATTCCAGATTAAAGAAAATGTTGATTGTGTTGTCATTGTCTACAATTATATTAGCTCACATGTTATTTGGAAATTTGAAGGTCAAGGATATGATGAGTTTGCCATAGTATATTATCATGAACATATTTTGTATTTGTTGACATGTTTTATATGAGAATGTGCACTCTCATTATGGAAAAAAGTGGGAGTTTTATTTTTAGTAAATGAATTCCACTTTTGAGGTCTCAGTATTAGTTTCTTCAATCTGTATATATTTGCAATCTCAATTTCAATGTTCGATACATGGATTTTTTTTTTTGGTCTCCGTCTCTTCTTATATTTGTAATCGATGAATTAGTCTCTTATATCTTCTTTGCGAAGACTCCGAAGTGTCTTACATAAATCGTGGGAAAGTAGAGGTTAGAAGTGTGAGACAAAGGTAATATTAAAAAAGAAAATCAATGGAATGAAAAGTCAAACCAAGAGGAAATAGGTTTCTTCAAGCCATTGTTCTCGGGCAACAGATGTTTGCGACCTAATTTGATTTGTTATGAAGAATCAGCTCCATTAGGCATTAATTAAAGGGTTAGATTGAGAAGTAGGTGGCATCAACCCATTTGAGCCGTGTTACACATTGATTGAATTTCCATAAACGCACCTCCCCAAAAGTCTATGATTTCTAGCTTGCATTCATATGAGCCTCAACATGAATAGAAGAAAGTAGAGTTCAGGTTCTAAAGCTTTTGAGCATCACAATCCAAGTATCTAGGTTGTCTTCTCTATGTCTCTATGGGGGAGCTCAAAGCACCATGGAGGACAACTAATTGTCTCGTAATAGCTTCTATAGAGAGAAGGAAGAAGCTATCACTACTGTATTACTTCAGCCAAAATAGAAGACTCTATAGATATAATGCATTAATGTCGCATCGAATTCTATAAAGCAATACCTGTGTAAATGTATCTATAAACTTAAACATTAACATCGCACCGAATTTTACTAAGTAGAATCCAAAAAATAATAATAATAATAATAATAATAATAATAATAATAATAATAATAATAATAATAATAATAATAATAATAATAATAATAACTATTTGAATAACATAGCTAGTCGGCAACAAGTGACTGCAATTTCAAATGGAGTAAATAAGATTGCCCGAACTATTATGGCCTATCGGATCACTTTATAATACCACTTCACTAAACCAATCCATTGTAAAAAATAAAAATAAAAAATCCACCAATGCTATATCAATAAACTTATCAATGATGACAAAAAGAAAAGAGCCACAACACCACTTCAGTAAACCCATCATTAACAATAACAAAAGAGATAGCCACATCACTTCCCTCAGCTCATCATCACTAACAAAAATTAAAAACAGCCACGTCACTTCCTTGAACCCAACCACACAAATGGCTATCATTCTTATAGGTTAGAGTTGCTTCCTCTCAATATTTTTCTTTTTTCTTGATGGCCTTAGTACTTTAATTGGCACTTCAATTGGAGCTCCATGTGACGTTGATTCAACTTGTGCTTGTAAATCACTTCTTTGTCTTTTGTCCTATTTGGCACTTTTACTCTTAACTTAGTAGTATTAAAATTCATTAGTTCACAAATTTGTTCATAAATATGCAAATCTAACAAACTGAAAGTACTTACTGGAAGAGTTTGTGATGCCACTGACCCAACCTTCTTAGTGGGGCATGTCAAATTATTATGTCCCGTCTTCTTGCAACTTCGACATGTCATCTTCATTCTTCTTCTCGACATTCTAATACCACTTGCGACCTCCCATTCCTCTCTTCTTCTTTTTTTGTTTGTGTTTGCCAGGCTTCACCCTTACTGGAAGTGGTTCAAGTGCTTCTTTATTAGTCTTTTTCCAAAATTTCTCTCCTCAAGTAGGCTGCATCATGTTCTGATATGCAGCTAAAAACTTGGTCTTTTCATAACACTTATCCACATAGTCATATGCATCATCTTGCTTATTGCATATAGAAGAAATGGCATCGGAACAAGGAATGCCGGTTAGCTGCCATCTCCTACAAGTGCATTCTCTCTTGAACACATTTACCACATACTTCTCATCCTTATCCATCACCTTATATCCAACATCACCATTCCATATCACCCAACAATAAGTTGCACTAAGTCTATTTTCTTCCAACTTTCTTACAATCCTTAGGCCATAGTCCCTTCTCTACCTAGCACATGCATCCATTTGTGTATGCATCATTGTCATCGTCATTATCCTCATTTCTTCCAATATACTGTAAATGGACTTACACTTAGCATCTATTATTCTTCCATTGAATGCCTCACATAGGTTGTTGTCAACTATGTCACATTTGACATCAATAGTGAAGAAAGCTCTACACTAGTGTTTTGGCTTTGTTTGAACTAAGTCATGATATGCTACAGGACTGATTTTCTTCAATGCTTTAGAATGTTTGTCATAATCACTTCCAAAACAGTCTTTACATTTGTATCCCTTTATACTTCTTGCCCCAATTAGCATAAATATGTCTGGCACACATTCTATACTCAGTTACTGGCAACAATTCAGCCACAGCTTGCATAAGGCCCTACAAAATATGATTTCAAATGTAAAACATACACTACATTTATAATCATCTAAGAGCAATAATAACAAAAAAGAAATAAGAAACTCATATTTTGCTTGTCACTAATTATGACCCATTCTTGTCCATATGTGTTTGTAATTTTGAGATCCCACATCAACTTTGTCAATAACCAAGTCCAAGTTTCTGTACTCTCAACTCTAACAACTGTCCAAGCAATTGGGTGCATTTGATCATTAGCATCCCTTCCAATAGCACACAAGATCTCCCATTTATAAATTCCCTTTAAGAAACAACCATCTAGTCCCACAACTTTTCTACATCCATCAAGAAAGCCTTTCTTATCTACATCCATCAAGAAAGCCTTTCTTATCTACATCCATCAAGAAAGCCTTTCTTACATGCTGCAAAACTTACATACATTCTTTCAAATAACACTTTAAATTGCACATCAAGCTTTTCAACCTTAACTGTAATAACACTTTTAGGATTTGTCGCCCTAAGTTCCTCTGCATAATCCCATAACTTTGCATATTCTTTCTTATAATTTCTCATCAAAACTCTATAGGCAAGCAACTTAGCCTTCGTACATTGATTTATGCTTATATTTAAGCCTAATTGTTCCTTGATAAGATCTTTCAAAGCAAGGGTTTTAATAGTTGGCATTGCTATAATTATAGCAAGATAATGATTTGCCAACCAAGAACTTGTCACCCTCTTATTTTTGAAGCTAATGGTATATGTATGTTCTTCATGATACGTCTTCACGTGGAACGATCTTGTTGGAAGATATGCCTGAAGATCTGCCGGATTTGATCTAATTGATCCA
The DNA here is from genome assembly GCA_016097545.1 of Eucalyptus victrix. NCBI lineage: Eukaryota > Viridiplantae > Streptophyta > Magnoliopsida > Myrtales > Myrtaceae > Eucalyptus > Eucalyptus victrix. The sequence continues at coordinate 2,556,146 of CM027845.1, forward strand.
ATTTGATCAATTAAGGATTGGACAGAATTAAATTGATTTGTAGAATATTTGTAGAATTCTTTATTTCCTTTTTTCATATACATATTGTATTATAATTACAGAGTATTGTACATCGATTACAATTGAAGGAAAAGAAAAAGATTTCTCTCCTAAAATCCTCTCTTCCCTACGCTCCTTGCTTCCTTTACGAATTCTTTCATGGTATCAGAGCCGTAGGCTCCTGAACCTACTTCCGCTTCGATTGCCATATGAACTCTTTGATTTGCAAAAGAGATTTACAGAGGAATCATTTTTTTTCGCTAAAGAAAGAAGAAGCAAGCACAAACGATTACCATGACTCACCTAGAAAATTCATCTTCGGCTGCTGATGTTCCATCTACGGGGGATGTCACACCACAGATATTAGAAGTACAAAGCCATCTCAGGCCGATTCCCACACCCCAACAGCAAGTTTCGACCCAAGGAGGCATGCAATGGCAACTCTTTCTGGCTCAGTCAAGCATGGGGCTGCCTATTGCGGGCCATCCTCACCAATGGGTACCTTATCCATGGTACGTTGGGCCAAGCCCAAATACATCATTGCCAGGGATTGCTAGCTACCAAAGTAGCGTTTAGCCCGACGGGGGCCCACCAGCCATGAGTGGGGCAAGCCCAACTGCCAGAGCAGAACAAATTGGCAGGTCGGACAAAATGGGTCTGGGAACGAATCCCTACCCAGGATCTCATAATGTGGGGCATGGAATCGGATCTAGCGGGTCGGGCATAGAGACGAATCCCTACCCGAATTTCGCACATAATGCGGGGCATGGAATCGAATCTGGCAGGTCGGGCATAGGGACAAATCCCTACCCGAATTTCGCACCCAACTTTCTGCCTTTTCTGATTGCAGTCGTCACCGACCGACTGGAGCCTAGCGATCCATTGTACGTGTCAACCGCCGACGGTCCATAATTGCGACTGATTACCTTGCAACTGACCGGGCCGGAAACTACTCCAGATGGTCGCAAGACTTCCAGTGAGCCCTCATGACAAAGGATAAGGATGGTTTCCTCAACAAAACCGTACTCGTTCCTTCGGACGAGAGACTAGCCCGACACTAGAGAAAATGCAACCACCTCATCCGAACGTGGATCAGCAACTGTGTCTCTCTAGACGTCGTGGCCGGTCTCCCGCTGACAGAAGACTCGAAGAAAATGTGGGACAATATCAAAGAAATGTATGGAAAATTAGATCAAGCCAAGATTTTTTCACTCATGCAAGAACTCAACAAACTCAAGCAAGGAAATATGACGGTGACGGCTTGTTACAACAAACTCTCATCACTCTGGAACAAGCTCGAGGCCGCAGAAGAAAAACTTAAGGGACCGGCGGAAACCCTCGAACAGTATAGATCTATAAGGGAGAGGGAGAAAACCACTCGTTTCCTCTTGATTTTGAACGAAAATTACCTGACATTCCGTTCACAGATCCTGGTGATGGATTTGGTCCCTCCCCTCGGAAGGATCTTTCAACTAGCCGTCCAAGAAGAAAGCCAGCGACTCGCGGCTCCGGAGCATGCGTGAGGAACTGATAGTGTTGCTCTTGCGCTTCGTAGGAAGCGGCGAGATTTGGGGTTCGAAAACCCTAGCGTGAGGGAGAGAGAACCGAGAGGCGCTAGGGTTGCAAAACAGCGGTGAAAGAGGGTTTAAAAGGGGAGGCACCAGCGGTCCAGATCTTCCACGGCGATCTGATGGTGTCCAAGAGACCAATCTTTCCGCTGAATTGGTCGGCGGATATAATTCCGCGAAAAAGGCATTGGACGGCTAGATCTTCTCCGTAACTTCAAGGAATTTCGGGCAAAATTCGAAGGGAAGAGGTAAATTATATTGCGAGTACTACAAACACCCACATCATACTATAAATAATTGTTGGAAATTGCATGGGAAGCCAGGAGAAAAAGAAAAAAAGAAAGAATATTCTGCAGCTTGCCAAGTTACTGGTCTTAGTGATGATTGGCCAATTACCTATGGGCAATATGAACATTTGATGCAGGCTTTACAAAAGGCAAACATTGCAAACAAAGGAGGAAGTTTTTCAGGTATATCTCATTGCCTGATAAATTCTATTTCAAGAAAGGTTTGGATAGTGGATTCGGGAGCAAGTGATCACATCATTTGTGATTAAAAAAAAAAAAATTTCTGCTATGCATAAGGAATTAAATATATATATTTACGTGCAACTGCCGAATGGGAATATCACTAATGTCACATTGATAGACACTGTTCATTTGAGTCCTCAAATTACCCTTCGAAATGTCCTCTATGTCCCAGAGTTTCAATTCAATCTTATCTCTGTCTCCAAAGTCTGCAAGGAAAATTCCTGTCGAGTATTATTTGATTGTGACACCTATCTTTTCCAGGCCATTTCGACTGGCAAGCTGATGGGCTTGGTTAACCTCTTAGAAGGATTATTTTTTTAGACTGCCTTTCCAAATAACTTTGACTTTTCATCAGTTGTCTCGAATAAATTATCATTGTGTAATGCTACTACTGATGATAAGAACTTTCTTTTACATTCAAGGATGGGTTATAGTGCTTTTTTTCCCTGCTCTAAATGTCATATCTGCCCTATGGCAAAACAATCTCGCACACCCTTTTCCACTAGTAAAAGTCATTCTAGTGATATCTTTTCACTAATACATGTGGATGTCTGGGGGCCTTATCACATAGCACATTGTGACGGTTCGCTTTATTTTCTTACTGTTGTGGATGATTACTCTCATGCCACCTGGATATTTCTGATGCAGTCCAAAGGTCAAGTTTCTTCTAATATGAAATCCTTTATCACTACGGCCAAAAATTAGTTCGGGAAGTCAATACGGTGGATCCGCACTGATAATGGAAAATAATTTTTTAACCATGAATGGAGCTCACTTTTCTTATCTCATGGGATTCTACATGAAAGCTCATGCATTTACACTCCACAACAAAATGGGGTGGTAGAATGCAAACATCGTCATCTGTTGGAGGTCGCAAGAGCATTGAAGTTTTAGGGATCCATTCCAGATAATTATCAGGGAGATTGTATTCTTACTGTAGCCTACCTCATCAACCAGATGCTCACTCGGACACTAGCTAGTAAATCACATTTTGAATTACTTTATGGCAAAAAACCAGCAGTTGATCATTGAAGAGTTTTCGGTTGTCTATGCTACACTGCAACTGTGGGTCCTCGGGACAAGATGAGTCCACGTGCCAGTCGATGTGTATTTATGGGTTACCCCAACCTGCAGAAAGGATACCATGTTCTTGATCTTTCGTGTATTTATGGGTTACCCCAACCTGCAGAAAGGATGCCATGTTCTTGATCTTTCGATAGGCGATTTTTTTGTGAGTAGAGACATAATTTTTCATGAAGATATCTTCCTATTCCAAGAAACCAAGGAGGATTTGACTGCCTCAAACAATTCCCCTAGTTTCTCACACCAGGAAGATGTATCTCTTACATTTCTTCTTACAAGATCTCTAAATCCAGTCATTCCTCACCTTCAGCATCCATTCCGCCTAATCAGCTGCAACCTGAGGAAGCAATGGAAAATATGCCTGCCACTCAGCTCAATATGGAAAATATTTCTGATGTTTCGATAGCAACAAATATTGAAGAATCATCTTCTTCACCACCATTAGTGGATCCTCCACGTCGTTCGGGACGAGCCACACGACCATCGACCTGGACAAAGGATTATATCTGTGCATCTCTTAATTCACCAGGTATCAACTATCCAATATCCTCATATGACTCTTTTGATAAGCTTTCATCCGAGCATAGATGTTGCATTAGTCGCATATCCGATGAAAGCGAACCCTCTAATTATGATGAGGCATCTCGAGATCCCCGGTGGCAACAGACCATGGTAGCACAATTACAGGAATTGAGTGATAATCATACCTGGGAACTGGTCTAGCTTCCTCCAAACCGATAGTCTATAGGATTCAAATGGGTTTATAAAATCAAATATAAAGCAGATGGATCCATTGAACGTTACAAGGCTCGGTTGGTGGCCAAGGGATATACCCAATGAGAAGGTTTCGATTATCATGAAACTTTTTCTCCTATTGCCAAAGATGTCACAGTCCGCTCCTTCTTATCAGTTGCAACAATCCATGATTGGTCATTACATCAAATAGACGTCAACAACATCATTACGTCAAATGGACGTCAACAACGCTTTTCTCCATGGTGACTTGGATGAAGAAATCTACATGGATATTCCTTAGGGCTTACAAAGACAAGGGGAGAATAAAGTATGTCGTCTCTGCAAATCCCTTTATGGACTGAAGCAAGCCTCCAGGCAATGGTAAGCAAAATTTGCCAAGACTCTCACAACTGCAGACTTCAAACAATCCAAATATGATTATGCCTTGTTCACTTGGACTAAAGGTACGTCATCTATTTACCTAATGATATATGTAGATGACATTCTCATTATGGGAAATGATGGAGCTGCAATAGAGAATCTTAAGAAATATTTGCATACTACATTTCATATAAAATACCTAGGAGCACCAAAATATTTTCTTGGAATTGAGATTGCTAGATCTCACCAAGGAATTTCTCTCAATCAGAGGAAATTTGTATTAGAAATCATATTAGAAGTAGGTCTATCAGGATGCAAACCATCAGTCATTCCAATCGAGCAGAATACTAGATTAACTGCAATGGATCATGTTGGGGGAACATCTCAGGATGATCATGTTCTTAGAGATCTGATGAGTTATCAAAAGCTCATTGGAAAACTCATATACTTGACTATGACTAGACTTGATATATCGTATGTAGTGCAAAATCTCAGTCAATTTATGCACAAACCGAAGGAATCTCACATGAATGATGCTCTGAAAGTTGTAAAATATATGAAGAGTTGTCCAGGACTGGGAATAGTTCTGTCTAGAAAATGCAACATGGAAATGACAGCATATTGTGATGCAGATTATGCGACTTGTCCTATGAGTCGAAGATCTATCTCTGTTTTTGCATTAAACTGGGAGAATCACTTCTTTCATGGAAAACCAAGAAGCAGGCAACGGTTTTTTTATCTTTAGCTGAAGTGGAATATTGAGCCATGGCGAAAACCATATGTGAGATTGTGTGGATACGAGGTTTACTAGGAGATCTCAGAGTACAAGTAAAGGGGCCAACAAAACTATTTTGTGACAACAAGTCGACACTAAAACTTGCAGCCAACCCCATAATGCATGAAAGAACTAAGCATATAGAAGTGGATTGCCACTTCACACGAGAGAAAATCCAAAAAGGGGTAATCGAAACAAGAGGGGTTGGAACCGCTGAACAATCGACAGACATTTTCACCAAACCTCTCTATTCGAGGTAGCACACGTATCTACTAAGCAAGCTAGGTGTCTTGGATGTCTACAAGCCACTAGCTTGAAGGGGAGTATTGGAAGATATGCCTGAAGATCTGTCGGATTTGATCTAATTGATCCAATTTGATCAATTAGGGATTGGACATAATTGAATTGATTTGTAGAATATTTGTAGAATTCTGTATTTCCTTTTTTCATATACATATTATATTATAATTATAGAGCATTGTACATCGATTAAAATTGAAGGAAAAGAAAAAGATTTCTCTCCTAAAATCCTCTCTTCCCTATGCTCCTTGCTTCCTTTACGAATTCTTTCGGATCTAGTTCTAATATCAAAGGATGCAGAGATCTTTCAAGGACAATTTTGATCAACACATTTTGCCATGATATACTTCTTTTCATGATAAATTTTATCTCTCTACGCTCATCCACTGAATACTTTGTGAGGGCATATTTGAATTGCCTACCATCATCAAACCTCATACATGTAGTAAATACAGGCACTGTAGAATCAGGTTCATACCTTGAGAATCAGCTTCTCCTTCTAACAACTTTCAACTTCTTCACCTACATCAGACCCCAAGCTCTCATCAGCATCAGTGTCATAGTATTCTATTTGGTAACCGACTTTAAGAATAGCCATATCTGATTGTTGGGGATTAGATGACTCAGCTATAGATTCTTGAGATGTTACAAATCCCACGAATGATTCCCCTATAATTTGAGCCTTTGTGACCCTCCTGTCAAATTCTCTAATATTTTTCCTTCCTTCCATAAGGTCCACATCATCATCAGTCAAGATTTGTATGTCGATGAGGATGTTTGTGTCTTCATCTTCTAAATAGATTTCTACATTATCATTGTTATCATCATCAGTCATTACCTCATTACCCAAATCAATGCCTTCACCATGACTAATACCCTCACCAGCACCCTCACCAATGCCAACACCTTGACTAACACCCTTACCAATGTCATGACCATCACATTGACAAGCTTTGTCACCTACCTCATCATCAACATATTCTCCATATATCTCAACTACCCCCATTATGTAAATAATGGAAAACTAGATCGATAATAGTGCTATCATTACATATGTATCTCAATCCATTTTCTAGAGACTTCCTAGGAATTTTCAAATAAAGTTTTTTTGAATTTACGATTTACCCCATCCTCAAGATCTCTAATGAGCCTCTCATAGCTAATTGATTTGATATCAACATGTATGAAGTCCATATTTCCCCCGACATATTCCAACATTGGGCAACGAACAAGTTTTCCACCATGGAAAAGGCAAACCAATGCCGTCTTGTTGCTTATCTCAATCCTACAAAAAAAAAAAGGCATATATTATAAGTAAACACGTAATAGAGGGATAACATAGTAACACAGATGAAAATAATAAGCAACGACATAAATAAATTTGACACGACCATGATCCCAAGGAAGGGATCCATGAAGATAATATTTGTGTGCTCGAATTAAATCTATATAGTTGTCGTTGTGCTTAATTGATGATTTAGGAGATATCTTGACACTCCTTATGAAAACATAAAAAAGCGTATATACTAAATCAATTTGCTAATGAATTTAGGACATTAATAACGATGGTTTTAATTGGATGGTTCAAACTTAATTTAGCATACGTTTTAGTGTGAATGATGGAAGGAGTTTGAAACTAAAGTACACTCGTAATGGACAATTTCTGAATTTCTACTACAACATTAGAACAAAATAAAAACTGTATATCCGTTCCTAAATTTCATGAAATCAAACCCTGTGAATGTCTTGATGAAAAAAGGCATGTTTTGATGATTAACAAAGTTTGCGATACACCACAATCCAACCAACCAAGCTTTTATCATTCTAAACCAATTCTTGAATTTGCTGGTCAAGGCATCATTCACATTCACTTAAATTTCACATGCACTTTTTTTGTTCACATCCACACGGATTCAATAAAGTCATCTCCTTTTGCGAGGTAGCTAATGAGAGTTCTTGCAAAATTCACATTCGCATGCACTTTTCTCGTTCCCACAGGCACTGGTCATGTGGAGCCTTTCATATTCAACAACCAGTCAACCCCAAACGCCTACCAGCATTTTCTCTTTCTAGTATAAAAAAACATTGAAAAATATCTCTCCGATGTCATGAGTCGAACATATTATACCACACACACTTAATTGGAGACCACAAAACATACCTCTTTGTCATGCTCGCTAAGTGTCAACAGAGTGAGAAAATCAGGACCACAAAAAATCGAGTTTGCTATGGAATCTTGAGAACAAATCGGGTCTTTGCGTCGAATCGGGTCCCCTCAGAAGCTACTCGCGGAAATCCCCTGTTCCTCCCGAGTGTCGTCAAGCGCCATCAACGGCCGTCGTTGAGAGTTGTCCACCGTCATCAAGAAAACTTTTGAAGTCAAGTGTTACGAGGTTCTAATTTTTGAAGTGGGCGAGCAAATTAGGGTAAGAGCTAGCATTGTCGAGGATTTGGAGGTATCTGATTTGGACGTGATTTTGGGGAGGGTTTTGGTTTGGGGGAATTTTCCTCCGTAAGTTAAAAAAAAGAAAAAAGATGACTTTTTTTTTTAAAAAGTCCGGCATCCACATCAGCGCCGGTCCGGTCATGTACAACGGCCGGTGCTAACTGTATATTCACGTAAACATTTTCCGGCATAAATTAGCCAGATGGACTCAATTGGCAAACTGACAAAACGTTTATGACTGAATCGGCAAGATTGAAAGGTTTATGACTAAATTGACAAAAGTGCAATAAGTTTAGGACTTTTTAGACAATTTTCCCAAAAAAAAAAGAAAAAAATTGTATAGATGATGAATGTTGTTATATCTCGATCGACCAAATCGTGTAGAAACTCTCCACGATTGCGAAATCTTCACATGGCGCTACCAGAGTTCATAAACAGTTCGTAACCCCACTACAGATCTGAGAATAGAGAAGGACAAACATGCATAGAATCATGTCGACATGATCGATGAATCTAAGCTTGCCATTCATTACTAGAGAAAATCTCCAGCTTAAACCCCGCACGCGCAAGCATCATTTGATGAAGACAGGTAAAATCTCGGCACGGTTGGCATATTATATGGCCGGAGCTTTAACGTTACACTGCAGGTGGTTGGGAGGATGGCTAACGAACGAGCTGCAGAGCTGAGGCCGATTGCCTGTGTCCTTCTGTCTTCAATGGCATCGGTGGCTCACGGCGTCGTGAACGATTGCCGGGACAATGATAGATGTGCAGAGGCTTCGCAATACTCTGTGGGATTCTTCTTTAACCCATATAAAGCAGCACACGAGCCATGTTACAACGTATGCATTCACTCCAAAGAGTCTACCTTCGGCGAGGAAGTGTGCTCGGTATATTGTAAAGTGGTATGCCGGCTGATCCATACTAACAGACCATAAACCAAAGCGGTTACTTCAGATGACATGAGCATTTTTTCAAAATGCTCGGTATATTTCAAAATGAATAAATAAATAAATAAATAAATAATTTTTTTCGCTACTTTTCTCTACAAATTTTATTATTCTCATAGGATAATATCTCATCTCATTAGACAATTATATTGTTTTGTTCTAGAAAAAACCTTTTTTTCTCAGTGCTAGTAAATTCCTAAAGGAGTAAGTATCACTTTTATTGTTCTAATTGGATCTCATCTCATTTCATCATATGATTCTATTGTTCTGTTCTAGAAAAAATCTTTTTTTTTTCTTTTGTGCTAGTAAATTCCTAAGGAAGTTTGTAAGTATCACGAAATTGTTCCTAAAAAAATTAAATATCACTTGATTTCTTACTAACTTATTGATAGCTTACTAACAAATTTATGAAATTGTCAACTCTTATTTTCAATAGTATGCAAATTGCCAATTTTTCTCGTCTTTCACCATATTTGTAAAAGCCTTCTAAGAAAACATAAAAGAAACTCTTGGATTAATGGGAGAAAAGTTAAAGTGTCACACTAATCCAGAGTTAACAAATGTAATAGGCGGTTGACCAAGTCAAATAAAAGTTAATAACTCAATAGAATATTTGATAAAATATTAAAAAGAATTAAGTGTTGGTCGATAATTCAAATGAGAGTTAGTAACTCATAAATATTAGGTATTTTAATCTGACAATTTTTTTTGGTCAGTGACAAAAGTTGGTTGCTCACTCTAGTTTCAGCTCATAATTTCATTTAAGAGCTAGCAAATTGAAAACATCGCAAGCTAAGTTATTAAAAATTGTTGAGTTGATACAAATATTACTAATTGCAAACTATCGCAATAAACTAGAAAAATTTCCTTAAATTATTAATGAATTACCAACAATTCATGTTTAAATAAGTCATCGATAATTTTTTTTTTGGTAACACAGGAACCCCTATACGTCATTGATAATGTTTTTTTACCAACAATTTTGTTAATATTTGTAGATACTTATTAGAATTATCACCATGATTAAAAAAAAAAATCCATGTTTTTTATAAGCGGAACAATAGAATTCCGCTCCCCACCTGTGGGCAGCGTGGTTGATTGAGATCTCATTCAGCGAAGGAAGTCAAGGGTTCGAAACCCTATGTTGTTAGCGATTAAAGCGGGGGTCCTGGCGGTGGATTGCTGGGCTAGTTTCCCCCGAAGTATAGTCGCTATTGGGCCTCCACCGCGGAGGCCTGTGAGACCCCGAATCAGTGTGAGCCGACAAGGGTAGGCTCCGACAGCACAGTTGGTTGAGATCTCTCCTTCAGCGAAGGAGGTTAAGGGTTCGAATTTGTTAGCGATTAAAGCGGGAGCCCCAGCGGTGGGTTGCTGGGCCGGGAGAATTTCTCCCGAGGTATAGTCACTGTTGAGCTTCCACTGCAGAGGCTCGTGAGATGCAAATCAACATAAGCCGACAAGGGCAGGCTCCGACGGATCCTCAATCACCAAAAAAAAAAAAAAAAAAAAAAAAAAAAACAATAGAATTCTGCTTATCTCACAGCTTCAAATATGCAGAATACGATATATAGATTCTTATTCATTTCCGAAAGCCATGGACAACGAACTAATCTGAAACAAAAGATACCACACAACTTGGAACGATATATAAACTTTGATGCTCTTGTAGAGCACCTTATTGCAGATACATATATGTTTGTGCTTCAATCCAAAATGCTAGTGCATACATAGTTTTAACTAATACTAATGCACATCGGCATGCGCGCGACGCCATGACACGCCAAAGCGCGCAGGCCCGGCAACCATCGTTCGAGGAGTATAATGAAATCAAAACAAACCCGTATAGCCTATTCTATCGACATAACTTCTGCAGCGATATGCTTCGGAGAAAGAGGCAAGGCGATTAGTAAGAAGGCGCCGTTGCTGGGGCGACTCCTATGAACTGGACAGAGTGAATTGGTCCCGGAGCCACGTGGCCCGAGCTTCGGATCTCACCCATTCCTCTGCGCGCAATCCCTCTTTGAGCCTCGCATAGTTTGGGAAGAAACACGCCTGCACCAAGAGATTTTACGCGTGCATTTGAATCAAAAAGCGTCCTTATTGGAAAATTAAAGGAGTACCTTGTGTAGTTTCTATTAAAATTAACTTTTAAGATGAAGATTCTACGCTCTAATCGGCGAATCAATCTGATCTTCTAAGATATTGGAAAACTTATCGTACCATACGTTCATTTTCGAGTGGATTCTACGGCTACGAGTGATTTGGCTTACTAACTAGAGAACGTAGTTGATGTAGTTACCTTCACCGGCGGCGAGGCTGAAGTAGAGATCGACGATGTTGGGGCAGTTCTCGTAGCACCCAGAGGAGCAGAGCTTTTGGGTGAAGCGAGACTCGAGGAGCGAATCCGAGGAGACGCCGAGAGTCTTCCTGTCGAGCCCGCAAGCGGCGATGCACTCGTCAGTCTCGATGTGGTCCTTCAGATTGTCGGCCTCGATCTCCGAGGACCGGCATGTGTAGGCCTCCTCCCCGCTCCTCCTCACCTGCTTCTCAAGCACGCACCGCTTGCCCGTGGACGACACGGCGAACGCGCACGATCCTTGGTCAAGATTCTCACATGCAATATCTCCTGCAAACAACTCACCGACATACATATCAAGATCCACGAAAAGATACCGAAACTTTTTAAGATAGCACTAAGAATATAAGCACACCTAGTGTTCCTTGAACGCAGAAGGCAATGGCCAGAGCGAGGAGGGCGAGATTGCAGAGGCTGGCAGCCATTGTTTTTCTGAGTTCAAAGCTTTGGGAGGGAGAGAAGGTGAGAGCGGGGGAGCCTTGGAGAGGAGGCTTTATCGGATTCTTTCTCAGTGTTTTCGAGTGGTGCCTAACGAGTTCGGGAGGCCAGTTTATTTATAGGGGCTTCCATGGGACTGTCGGTGCGTGCGTAGATCGGTGGACGGAGAACGGACTTTCGATGTGAGAAGGAGACAAGCAGGAAAGCGACAGATGCGAACTCTATTTTGGAACCATGTTTGCTGGACTTCGTCCAACGAATTTAATGGTACATATACATCTAGATCTAATGTTTGCATGTACGTTATGGTGCGTGTTTGGAAGGGGAAAAAGCCCATTTTGTTTCTCACTTTCATCTATGATAAGAATATAATGCAAATCTAAATTAAACTTTTGATTATTATAAAATGAGATTTCAGTGCTAATATTTGGAGTGTATGAAGATATATTGCGTGGTATGCGTGAAAGTCCTTATTTTTATTAGTCTTATCTACATTATAGAGTTGCGCATTTGGCCTCACATGTAATTTTTGTAAACTAGGTCATGGAAGGCAATTTGGTAAAGAAAAGAGGATCAACATTCCCTGACCCTAAGATCCTCTTTTCTCTTATATTATGCATAAACAGATCAATAGGTATTGAAATATAAATTTATAGATAAGTAGATAGATAACTTTCACATGTAATTTTATTTATTTATTTATTATTCTAATTTCAAAATTAAGGCTTCGTTTGTTCGAGAAAGATATGCAATTTGAAAAATATCTTCCTAAAAATAATTATTTATATCATTCAAAATAGTTGGTTAATGAGAGATGATCTCAATGTCAACAATGATTCACATCTGAATATTTTAGTGAACGATGAAAATATCTTTCATTAGTTCATTTTTGTTACCAACACAAGCTTTTTTTTTTCTTTTTTCTTTTTTAAGTTTTTCGAATCATTCATTTGTTTCTCAACAAATGGGGCCATTCATAAGTTGTCTTCACGCACCGACCCTACCCCCGACCCCCCAAAAAAGAAGAAGAAGACAACTAACATGCAAAAAGAGATCATTCCCATCATATCTACACGGTGACTCATTGTCCACAGACATCGATGCTGTCGTCTATAACGCGGGAGGCACGCCCGTTGAGGCTCCGCCATCAGTGGCGGATGGGGGGCCCTTGCCAATTGACACCATGGCTAAACTTCGATCTCGGGTGAAGGTCTTCCGAGAAAGTCTGAATCAACGCATGGAACAAAAGCCAGTCTCCTTTTGCCTCCCTCTTTTCCATGATTTTTGGCCGTGGAGCCTGAGGGTCAAAGTTCGGTGCATCTGATGGCGACCCCTGCACCTTGCACGCTTAGGACACCCAGAAATATGTTACTCATTTTTTTTTTCCTGTTAGATTAATATCACAAAAAATCTTAAATTAATATACTTATAACAAATTTATCATCCATTAGTTTATATTAAATTTTACTATCAAATTACTAAATACGTGACAATTGAGTATGTCAATTTAAGATTTTATTAGTTTACGATCTTTTGTGATATTAATCCAATTTAATAGAAACTAATAAAGAATAAATTTGTTGGAATCGTACCAATATGTGATTTTTGGTGGTCAAAAATGAGTTTGAGATAAATTTTTTATAGGTGTATTGCTTTAGAATTTTTGATGGTATTAACCCTTTCCCTAATCACGGATCTTTGATTTAACTTATCCCCCTTGTCCCTTTGCAAAATTGAGCTCATGGGTTTGATTAGTCTATTAATCAACTGTGTTTTAGAGGGGTCTTGAGTTCAACTTGGTTGTGCATTAACGAGGCTTGAAGGTGGGCAAAATCTACATATCCTTAAGCCATACTCAGTCACTCACAATTTGATGACCTTGGTATTATAGGTTGTGCCAGAAGTAGCTAGGTTAGGCAAATATTAACTACCGAATGACAAGGAGGACCTGTCCGGTTGATATCGTCTATATGTTCATATCCGAGACGATATTCGGGATCGCGAAATTAGTGAAGCATAATATCAAGCGTGAAAGATAAATCGCAATGAGTAGGCAGAAGGACGCGAGGCTTACCCATTGGGTGGTACATTCCTTCCTGGTCAAGCAAGGCATGGCCAAAGACAGGACGGCCATTTAATTCTCGAGAGACCCTCCATTTTTTCCGCCACAAAGACCGAATGAATTTAGACTATTTTTTCCAAGTGAATCGAGAGGAACAAGGAATGGAATTGAGGTCAATTCTTCGAGCCTGCGTATTCAAAAAGAGTTCCTACGCTTCGTGAGATGGCATTTGGTCGGCCCCGCTCTCCGTTCGTCACGGCGCGAGGTGTTGCAATGATGCTCATCAGCGACTAAGAAGTTCGTTATGTGTCGACCGCAGAATTTGACGATCTGGGGCTCCCAGAAGGAGGGAAGGGAATTGCGAAACGACGGGTGAAAGCGACGCGAGTCTGTAGAGTCCGTTTTCACATCCTAGAGCAAAGGCGGAAGAGGCGGCGTACTTTTCTGCTGGCTTGACGACATCCGCAAGAGATGCGAGTCTCTACAGTCCATAAAGTCCATTTCACACGCTAAAGGGAGATGGGTGGAAGATGCTGAGTGGAATATATTTGAGCTCAGGATCTCTTACTTTAATCATATGAAATCTTATGAAATCGGCTTTTTGAAGAGCGAGAGATTGTATAAACATGAGAGGCGACTTTTAAAAGCTTTAGTTATTAAATGATTTAACATAAAAGGGAGAGATTGTCAAAGCACGGGTAATGACCCTCTGTTGTCAAGATTTTCATATTGTGCAAATAGGATGATTGGGTCTTCTCTGCAAGTGACATCAATAAAATAAGGCTAAATCGACTGACGAGCAAGATATAATACTCAAATTTTTCTCCATAACTTCAAAGTAGTGTTGAGCATTGGTTTGGTTCAATCTGAAAACCAAACTCAACTGACTTGAGCCAACTAGTTTAGGACTGCTTTTAAGGAGAACTGGTGTAATTTCTAGTTCCACGAACTTAGAATTGGCTGATAATCGCTTTGGTTTTTGGGTGGAACCGGTTTTGTAGCTTCTTCTTTTTTTCCCCATTTGCTCATGGTATTCAACATGAACAAATAAACATAACCTTTTGATTCACATATGCTTTTATAATGAAATGATGCAACTTTTGTGCTTTACAATAAGAGTTTGATTTTTCACACAAAATAAAAAAGAGGGCCGGTTCTTGGATGGAACCAGAAATTGGCCATACCACAACCGATCAATTATGTTCTCAATTCCAAAAATTTGAAATTGAATTTATAGGATCCATTCCTGATTTTAAGTTGGGAACTAACCTATTTAAAATCCTATCACCCTGTGTCAAAGGACCAACAGCTAAAATGATGGTTAAAGGTTGAGTAGCTAGCAAAATGTATGGCTCGTGAAATAACGAAAAGAAAATTATATATATATACACATATATTCTAATCAAATCCTTCCACTTATATAAAATGTTTAATCAACTCCCGAAGACGTAAATGTACCGTGCTAAATCCTGCTACTATTGCTGTTGGAGGACGTCAGAATGTATTGTAGATCAAATAGTACCTACACGAAAACCCAGTGTGCATAGCCAATTGGCTTGAGAATAAAAGACCAAATCAAAGAAAAATTTGAACTATTCAATATCCTGAAGACAGTATTTAATCCACGTTACACTCTAGCATCTTCCGCTGAGGCTACTTCAATAGATTTGGGCAAATATTGAGCAAATATGGAGTCGGATGGACTTGATTGTAATTTCATATTAATAAAATGACTCGATTAGAAAAACTGAATGTACATAGTCTTGACTTGAAAATAGTGAAAGTATGGGACCAAAAAATGAGAATTTTCCATTAAGCGGTTGTTAAAGCGATGTCATTCAAGAACCTATGGACCTAAAGATAAATCGAACTCTACTAAAGGCAAACATGACAACTTTGCTCTTCAAATCATAATAACAAGTTCACTTACATAACGAAGCATGGCATATATAGTGGCGAATGGTTGAATCCTCGAATAGTCCATGACACCTCGTTATTAAGAAAAAAACTTAATCGCGTTTATTTTTACCACGTAAGCTCCCAATCCGGGGGCAAATCTGTCACTCCACTTGTGGATAAACTGCTTGAGTAAGGAAGCTAGCTAGGCCTTTTGGGCCTGAGAGGTTGCAAGGAACACCATAGCCCACGTTGCTGTGTTTCTCATTGCCGAACTTGGCCCGTAGTGTTATAAATGGGACTCCAACTGGTCGTCTTGTATTCTCTTCTGCCCAATGAAACTAGGCAGATTAGATTACGCAATCTGTTTGATTTAGGGTCACTTGGTTGGCCCAAAAAATTATAATATTAAGGTCTCATGGTGAAAAGATTTCTTTCAGTTTCCCAAACATAGGAGAAGATATCCTCTTTCTACGCTGCATGAGAAATTGGAAGAACATCCAACCCAATTCAATCTCATATTTCATCATGAATAGACCAAATCTTCGAATTCTGTAATAGTCATTCGACAGTATAAATTCCAATGACGCCTTCACTAGGAAATAATTCTATTATTTGTCGCATTTGAAGGATGGTACCATTTACTAATTCCATCACTGATTTCTGAGGGAAAAATTACATAATTTTTTTTTTTATTTTTGGTCGGTCCTACTCTATTCCTAGAATATACTCACTCTCGAGACTTTTGCCCTGCTCTTTACAGGGGCGTGGGAGTCGAAACCCACTCCTGAAACTTACGCGTCCCCACCCCATCCCCCCTTGAGAAGGTGGGGATTTGAACCCCTCACCTCCCCCTTCCATGTTGGAAGGGTGGCCATTGGGGCGAATCCCACTGGTTAAAAAAAATTACATAATTTGAAAGATGTCTTTTGCAATTGAAACTATGGAATTTGTTAAAGGGAAGAACTCTAGCAGTTCTAGTATGTAGTAATCATGTAGAGCTTGTCAATTTTTTCTGATCCTCTACATTATAAAGTAAATCCAAAACATCTATCAACTTCAAATTTTCATAGAAAGTTTTCAATTAAAACCCGTGCATGGTAGAAGTTTAACAGTACCGGTTTGTTGAAAATAATGGATGAAATGACAATTTAAAAAGAATTCAAATACCTTTTGATAATGTATCCCAAACTCAATTTGTGTAACAATTCAATTTTTTTTTCTCTAAAACGACATGAATGCCATAATGTCTTCCCTTAACAATTTCTTTTTTCTATTTTCTGCGCACACCTTTTTGCGTGCCTTTTCATGCTTATTGTGTATGAAAAAAAAAAAATAGAGGAGAGAAATAAACAAGGAAAAGGACTTAGAAGCTAGTAATAGAATGAAATAAAACTATAGCATTTAATGGTCACGCGCAATGAGAAATAGATTATGAAAAAATACATAAAAAGAGTAATCTACTTTTAAGTTATAACTCTTTTTACAGGATTATTCCACACACTAGAATTTTCACTGATCGATAAAGTGGTATTGTGGCGTCGAACCTTCACTTTGTGGAAGACCACATGGCATAAATGGTGCACATGGTCCAATCGAACAGTAGATCAGTATGATAAGAGCCAAGTGCGTGCTCAAACCTTTGCATTTATCACTGCGAACCCCTGATGAGTGAAGGAACGCAAGAAAAGTATAAAAGGTGCATAACGCACCAACTAAATCTGACATGAAATGAGAAATGTGAATTCATGCATGTCGAGAGATTTCGAAACCATATACATTTTTGGCTCAATCCCCAGCAAACTAAGTGAGAACTAAGTAGAACATAACAACCCAAGATTTCTAACCCTAGTCCACCCAAAAATCTCGAACCAAAAAGTATATGAGTGAGCACATGCTTGGACGCATCAATTCGGCACATATGCACACGTAGAGACGTGTATTTACACATGGCCCACGTATATATGCATTAGCTAAATGTGTGTGGGCACAGACATTCTGTCATATATAATTAGTACATAACAACATAAATATGGAGAGACAGTTTGTACATTCATGTCAACCACGTTGATGCACCTGCAGATGCGAGGTAAAAGGTCATAAAAAAGAAACAACTTGGGGCGAAATTGTAGACGGAATGAATGGCAAGAATCAATATAGAACAATATCTTCAGCACTGTGTTAACAGATCCGAGAACAGAAAGGGGATTACGCGTCTTTTGAAGCTTTTCGCAAGCCCGAGATACTAGGAAATTGCTTTGTCTCCCTCATCCCTACATGTGCTCCACGGCTGCCATGCACGCAATGACATACATCCAAGCAAAACTTGTTTTTATATGGTTTATCAAGGTCATGCAGGATCGACTCTTGTGCATGATTTTTTTTTTCCTTTCCTTTTCTCGTATGCGAACCAGTATTTGTAATTGATTGATTGTGTTCTGTCGATGTCCGCACAGTGGACATGAAAATGAAAGAGCCAGATATTTTCAGTGGAGTTCGAGAGAATAATCAACGAAAGCGAGCTTCCGAATGTCCAAAGGGAACTTCGGAAATTGATAGATCAGGGCATGAAGGATGCGAGAACAAAGTGACGACGATGTTGTTGAACTTGGTATTATGATATGATTGATTAAAAAAAAAAACAGCGAATGATCCGATGCAGTACTAATATGCTGGTCTTAAAAATTTGAAACTACCGATTGATGAGAGTTGATACAATTGGTGATCATATTCTCTCATAGCACACGATTTATTCGGGTCAATTACTATTTCCAGCATTAAAGAAAGTTCCCCGTTACCTTTTCCTTGATGATCTAACAAGAATTAAGGCAGCAGGAAAAGATAAAAGCTAACTCCACGATGACCTGTTTAGGGTTTTATAGCAAGAACGAGACCGTTTTTAATTACCTGGGAATTCTCCACTTTGCGAAATTACGCATAGATCAAGTCCGCCATCGTCATTGAAAGATACACACCTATGAACGGATTGAAGAAGATATTACACGACTCATGGGGGCTAATCAAACATTAAAGAAACTTAACCTCTGTATAACAAACCCAGCACTAGCAGTCAGTCATATACTTTATAAGATCACATAAAGTTGAATTGAGAGATTGATATATAAGACCTTGGATCATGTAAGGCTTACCTTGAAGGAACGATGGAGAGGAGGGGGAGAGAGAGAGAGAGAGAGACCACTTAGCACACAGCCATGCGAAACTTTAGAGCAAACTGATGGAGAATTCCGAAGGGATCGCATGATCCGATCTACAGGCACCGAGAAAAAGAAAAGACTGAACCTTTCGATTCAAATTCAGGTATCTTGGACGATCAGATCAATGCGATCCCTTTGGAAGTCTCCACCTGCACTAACCCAAGACCTACTGCATATAATCACAGGACTAGGTCAGATCAAAGATTCAAGAACCAGCCAAAGGGAAGCCATCATGGGGTGTTTTCTTTTGCAGTCATGGGCTGATCAAGAACGAGCCTTGGAGATCCAAAAGCACGAGGGGGAGCTCGGTTCTTGATCCAAAAGGAAGATGAAAAGGAGGAGGAAAAGAAGGGATCTTTTCTTTTCGGGGGTTTGCTTAGGTGGTGGTGGTGATGCTGGCGGGTATATATTCTCGGGCGTTCACGCAGCTGGTGTGAGCGAGCGAGAGAGGATGGCTTTGGGCGATTTTGGCTGCGACATGCGGGGAGGATTAGTTGTCAAAATGGTATTAAATTTGTGAAGTGGATTGCAGGAAAAGTGGGCATCCGGGAGCATTATTAGCCCTCCAAAAAAGCAAGCGCGCACACAGCTTATCTTCTAAGCCAAGTGGAGGGGAGAGAGAGGAGTTGCTTGGGAGCATACGTTTTTTTCCAACTGTTCTAGATGAAGAAGTGTCTCTCCCTTGGAATGGTTCCAAGGGGGGGGAACTTCACGTCACGACCACTAAAAAGCGCACGGAAGCAAGTGGAATTTTTGGTTAGGAATTCCTTGTGTGGCACTAATTCGAACGCATCTCGATTTATCGAATAATAAAGTGTGACGCACATCGCAAGATTGGGCAACGCACATCGATTTATGAAGATTCACAAAGAGCACTACATGCCCGTTGTTACCTGTCATATATTCTCAAACTCTAGTCACTCAAGTTTTATTGTCATTCCATGATTCTTGATTATCCAAATCATTGATCAAAAAGTTCTTTTCCCCATTTTTAAGTGATCTCGAATAAGAAGATATCCTAATCCTAGTTTCGATCAATCGTTGTTGAAAGATTAATAATCATTTGCTCTGAGGGCTTTATCCTAAATTCCAATAAAATAATTTAGGAGAAAAAGGCGAAAAGGATAGCAAACTTCTACAACAAAGAAAAAATAAAAATGAAGTGATATGTTCCTTACATAAACGATATTTTGAATAGCCTTTATATGTACAGCTGATCCATAGGTGCCAAATCTAACTATGCGTATAAACCAGTTATTGTTATGACAGATTCTAATTCATTAATGAACATATCGATAGAAATTGCACCAAGCACTCTGGCCACCGCTAGCTCCTCCTCTCTATTTTTGGCCCTGAAATGAACTATAAGAAGGTGGTGAGACTGAGTTATTGTCTGGGAAGTTGAGGGTTGCAATCGAGCAACCAAAGCTGCTAGGAAGGAGCAAAACACCAGTCCCTTCCCACGAAAACGATGCCTTTTTCCCCTCCCTTTCCCGCTTCCATCTTTATCATCTTTATCTTTAATGGTCAGATGCCCATCTTATCCTCATCCCAAAACTAATGGAGAATCAATGCTAATCGACCAAAGGAGGCTCTGCAAATTCTGAATCGATAAACCCTCCTAATCAAATAGATTCACTGCAGCTCACGAGTCACCGGTTCTCCCGATGAACATTCAACATGCAGAATCCAGTAAAGGTCGGGGAAAACGAACCCTTTTTCCTTTTCCCTTTGCAAAAAGAAACAGTGCTATTTACTAAGTATCGAGATGCGCTATGACTTAAGTTCAAATGATCACTCCTCTACGCTTCTGGTACGGGGAATTCGAGTGTTCAGTCTCTCAATCTGCAAACATCCTCTCTCTTTGCATCCGAATCTTGCTCCATACACAGCATGATTTGAACTACGAAAACTCGACAGAAGACGCTAAATACTTATTGGCAGAAAAGAACATGTGCAAGCGACCTGTTTTAACCCGGGCGTCTCCAGCGGAAAGCAAACGAAAACGACAGTAACATACTTCATGGGCTCGTCCATACAATTAGCATAAAGTAATAGCCTAACCCCCATCCTGTGGTGAACGACGTAAGTTAAGCTGGTCCCCCCATCTCTAAAAATCCAAAAGCCACGAACAGTGGGGACTGTTCACGCATGGAGACAAGGGTCATGTGAAGTTGCCGAGACAAAATACGAGATGGCACGTTGGCACATCATCTCCCACACGCGTGCCCATTATGGTACGGTCCCCATGCACTCACATCCATGCTGTCCCCTTGATTCGGTTCACCTGGGGTCGCCCCTGTTGGCTCCTCTTTAAGCCCTGGGATCGTAACAGCTCCTCCAAATCGCACCAGACGTTCCATTTCCCTCGTCTGCAACCTTTTCTCCGCTGGCCGTGCTGTTCATGTTCTTTCTCCTTTTTCTTTTGAACCCTCCAATAAATTGCGTCTAGGTCTCGATCTCCTTTTTGCTGTGCCCTCGGAATTTTTTTTTTTTTTTTTGCTTTTTTTGGTGGGTTGCTGTCGACTCGACGCTTGACTTGCGAAAAGTTGTGGGAAAAAGAATATGTGGGACGCCAGGAAGAGAATCTTCCAATAGTGAAATTTAGATTAACTGGCGCCCGGCGGGTCAAATTTATTGGCCAATATGTCGGTAGGTATGTGGGCTTTCTGGTAAAGGAATTTGGAGGGTGGGGCCGGAGAGTGGTCCAGGGTTCGATTCCCGTGATCACCGCACACGCTTGTATATAGAAGAGAGGAGTGGGACAAAATAAATTTATTGGCTAATATGAAAAGATTCTTGAAGAACATCGATCCATATTCTATCCCAACATAGATAATCTTGGGCCTCATGGCTTAAGAACCACCCAATCTTACTACTAACATAACATTAAGCACAGAGGCATAAACAAAAGAATCAAAACAAATATCACAGAAAAGCTCAAACTATGCCTATTGCGATATAAATAACATAATTTCTTTTTGTGTCACCAAAAACCTTATACTTACCCACCGTGATACAAATATCCTAAAATTTTTTGTGTCACAAAAAAAAAAATCCAAATTTAAATATGTGCAACATGTATGCCCTTTATTTCACTTCCATCCAGGGTATATTTATCATATTGATATAAGTTTAGGTTTTCTTTTTTTTTTAATGATACAACAAAAGTTTGGGATATTTGTATCATAATGGACAGGTGCAGGATTTTTAGTGACAAAAAAAAAATATTAGGGTATTTATATCATAGTAAGCATAGTTTGAGGTTTTTTGTGGCATTAATCTAAAGAATTATGTTCCAACAATTGTACATATAGATTAATTTCAAAAAAAAAAAAAAAAAAAGGCATGCACAAGTTAGATGCATTTTTTTATGTCACTTCTTTTGACATGTTGAGATTCGTGATGTTCTTAACATTGCAAGATTAACCAATACCGAGCGTCAATAAGACTTAGATAAAGCATAAGATTGTATTCATAAATTTTCCTTTGTGACGAAACCATAATTAGACGATGCATGATATAAATATTGCGCATTTTAGTAGGTTTGCATTACGTGCACGAGTCATGTTAGTGTTCGAGTTCACAATTGTCGCAACTCCGCTCGAGCCCTTTCACATCAATAGAAACATCATTTGATTTCACGAATGAGAATCTATTCTCATTCCACGTAATATCGTTTGTTTATATTAAAACTCCTTATTCAATGCTTAATTTGGCTTTTAGGAAAAAAAATATTTCTCAACGACATGGCGACTGATGATTCATGATTAATAATGGTAAGTGGCGATTAACGAGCGATGACAGCTATTGCGTATCGTTGATTGAAAACCGACAGCAATGGAGTTGTTTTCTTTATATCTAGTTTGACAATGGAAGAATGTGGAATTAGAATCTCAACATTAACTATTAGGGGTGAATATGAGTCCTGCATATGGCTAGAAACTGGACCAAATTGATCATAAGAATCGGTCCGGTTCAAAGTTCTCTTGGTTATTGATTCAAAAAAATGTGGAACCGGTGCTACATGGTCCACATGTTTGTTCCCATGTGGGAATTGAATCGGACTGGGAATCAGAGAATTGCACTTGGAGTAACCCTGAATTTCTTATGGTGATGAGGCTCTTCTGATCCATTTATCTAGACGAATGTACCGATAACCTTTCTTGCAACACTTTTTTTTCTTAGCTATAGCACTTCCGACGTATTGCTTGCAAACCTCATGCTTCAGCTATAGTATTTATCCAACAGTGTGTCCAACACATTAACTGCTGCACCTATTCCTCATATCTTTTCTTACCTTTCGAGCAATTTCCAACGACCAACGCAAAGAACCATTTGAAGAGGGAAAAACCATGTCGCTCCAATTGAGCAAAAACGAGAGTCAACTCAATTAACTAAAACTGAATTAAGATTCTATAACTTCAAAAAATTCAATAGGTTCCTTAACACAAACAAGAAAAATTATTTTCTGCTTGCATATTTATTATTAAACTCAGAAGATAATCTGCGTCACTAACAAATGCAAGAGTGAAAAGAGAATTCTCAAGTAACGCCTGTCATTGCTATGACTTTGTTAAGGAAGAAATGAATGGAGATTTTTATTGTTGCTTCATCTTTCCTTTTGATTGACTAAAAATGAGATGAAAAAAAGGAACAAAAATGAAACAAAAAATGGAATAGGCCCTAGATAGACCCTGAAATTGACCCTACAACTGCAATTTCGTTCTAGGGTATGCTCCAAAACTAGGAACCGGTCTCAACCCGTAGGTTTCAAAGGGAACTTGGATTGACCTTGAAATCACTTACCCCTATTAACTATTGATAGGTAATCCTAGTTCATGCGGAATCCAAATGAGAATAGATTGCATAACAGTTTTTAATTTACCGTTAGAATAACAGTCTATTCCTAACAACAAAAAATCAAATAACAAATAATTCTAAATTATTGTGAGGCTCACATTTTTAAGAATTTGTGATTCACAACAAACTATAATTCTAATAGTAGCTAAAAAACTATTATGCTAGTAAAGCCTGAATCTGGATCCCATTGTTTATGGGTGGGGTAAATTTTGACATCTTCCGAAGTTAATTGCTTAGGAACTTAGGAAAGTTGTGTCTAGATATATTTTGCCAGACCTCCTTTGCAAGGCTCCTTTCAAAGGAAAACTCTCCTGGATAATTAAAGACTTCAATATTCAAGAAATCGCCAAACCTCACCAGTTCAAGCGTTTCAATTTCTAAAATTGAGGAAATTTAAAAAAAAAAAAGGATATATATGTGATTTTACACAAACTTGGCCAAACTTTGACTGGCCTAATTTTTCTATCCAACATCTCACTATTCTATTTTTGCACCTAGGAAAACCCTGTAACCTGATGTTCAAAAATTGTGGTGAAAAAGGAAATGTTCCCAATATTTGAGAGATTGTACAGTTCTTAATTTTCGAGATTTGTTTTTCGATGATGGTCTCCAGTAATGCTCAAGTAGTTACCACAAATTTAGGACAAAGGTTTTGATACTACAGGTTTTTTCTTCATTACAAAATTATAGTTTTCTCACTTGCCAGCATGCTTAAAAATCTTAACATATTCTTTCATGAGAGTATTTTGCCAAAGAGATAATCCGTAGAAAGTAAATTAACAAAACAAAAGTTCAGTATTTAAGCAGTGAAATATGCTCTCTTTTTTTTTCTTTTATCTGTTTGTTCCAGGGTATCATGTCCTAGAAGAAGCTGGCCAACATCAAGTCACGACTTACTAATTCTCCCTTAAAAATGTAGGAACCAGGAATAGAAATCCCACAAAATTTCCAGTGTCCATCAATCTCCCGTCACCGTTGGATCTGGTTTTTGATCACAAGGACGCTCGGATTGGGATCATCCCCCAAATCCCAAGCCCAACGTGGGCCCAGTTGTACCCCCCTATGCGGCCCAAAACCGGTACCCTCCTGATGGGCCTCGGGCCCAGTTTCAGCACCCTGGCATCTTCTTCCCCTTCGAATGCGCGGCGTGCCTCAGCGCAGCAGTCGGAGCAAGAGCCGGAGCCGGAGTCGGAGCGGGAGCGGCAGCGGGGGCAGCCGAGAAGGCGGCGGAACAATGGTGCCGCCGTCGCAGTACGGCATCAAATACGCCGGCCACATCATCTCCTCTCACTTTGGCGACCTCGTCGCTGTAATGCCTCTCTCTCTCTCTTCCGCGACTGTGCGACCAAGCGGATCGCTTGTTGCGTGCTCTTTCGACTTCACGTCATGAGTCTGTGCGTGTTTGCAGAAGGTGTGCGAGTGCCTCCTCCGGCGAGGGCCGCTGACGCACCAGAACATCGTCCGCTTCACAGAGATGTCGGCTTCTCAGGTCAAAAACTGCTTGCTAGTCTTGATCCAGCAGAATTGCGTCCAAGCCTTCTCCGTCGAACATCGAGGTAGGTCGAATCCGCAGCTGGATAAGTGAATCCCGACCTTGTCAGATTGAGATTTTTCTTTTTTCTGTTCGTAATGCCGCGGACAGGTGGCGTCGGAGATGCGTCGAGACGTAGCACTGAATACTTGGCATTGTTCGATAACATAATTCATCGGATGAGGTTCCCGAAGTTCGTCGCTGTTGTGTCCCAGGAACTCGACAAAGAAGTCGGCTTCTGCTCCCATCCGGCGTAAATTGTTTTCTAGTTCGCGAAGTCGGTCCGTGTGTGTTGTTAATTTGTTTGCTTTGCTTGATTATGGGCAGTGTGTGGAACTGTTTCAAGGTTTGCTCCAGCATGGTAGGCTGACGTTGGAAAAGATGATTGACAGGGCTAAAGCTGGCCAAGGCAAGTCCCGTGAGAAAGTTTTGCAACTGATAGGATAAGTATAGTTATTTGCTATTCCCATTTTCCGTCCAATTCACACTGTAAATTGAGGATGGATAGGTACTATTGGCTCAAAGTTCTAAGCTGAGTAGTCGAACACGAGCAATGTTACTAGAGAGTGACGAGCCCGTTTTCTTTGGATAGTCCTTTTCTATTGAGACTTTGATAGGCTCTGCTGTTTAGATATAGCTAGTCGTTGCAGTTATGTGATTTATCGTATTCAAGTCAATAATCTGTGCAATTAGCAAAAGATGTTTCAACTAATATTATGATTCCTTCCATTCAAGAAAGCTGGTCAAAACACGTGACAGGTCTGTTCGGAGTTCATGTTTATGTCATATCAACTTCATGTATCTCTTCGTATTTTTCTCATACTTGTACCATGTTTGGGTTGCATTCGCAATTCTTGTTCATTGTGCTTAGGACTCAAGTTGTGAAACGAGAAATAGCCATTGCCGATAAATTTTCTGTGTGAAGGCTGATGTGAATTTTATACTTTTTTGAAGTGGAAAAAAGTTGTGTGTTAGAAAACACATGTTTCGATATTCGAATCATACCACTTATGAAAATCTCTGTGACCATTCAGAAGATTCTACTGCTCAGGATGCTACACGAGAAGCCCTTTCTAAACTCGCAAATGCTAGATTTGTTGAGCACTGCCCAGACCCTGAGCCACATCTTTCTCCACCAAGTGAAGAAGCTCCTGCAAGAAAGCGAACCAAGTCTTCTAAGGTGCTTGCTTTAAAGATATCTGTTGCTTAGTGCTGTTGCCTTCTGTTCCAAATACATGTTTTTAATTTAATATCAGTGGCACTAGAAACTTGGCCTATATGTGATGTTAAGCATGAGTTCATGCACATCCATACGATCATTCTCCAGACGCAGGAAATCAACTGCTAGCAACGAGCATATTTCTATCATATGAGCAATTTATTTGAAGGGTAAAGAGAACTGGTTTTCTCATTCCTCATCCATATATAAAAATGTGATCAAATCTTACTTTGTTGGAGACCATGATATGTGATATTTTACATGGTGAGGTTCCTACTGCATTTGCATTAGTTGTTAGAAACTGAAGGTTTATAGTTCCTCTATTACTCCCTATGTCTAAGTGCATTAGCATAAAATGATTCATCTACATAGTCAACCTAAATGAGAAATGCTTGTTTGATGTGATTAGCTTTCGATCTCATGTACCATCACCTCATTAATTCCAATGATCTATCCATGTCACTTAAATAGTCAATTTGAGAGTGAAAGTGGTGGTCTGATCTTTCCATAACAAATATATGCATGTAGATGGTTGCTGAACCAGAGACTATAGAAGAACGTGTTCTTGCTGCAGCAACTCCAATGGAAGCAAAAAGATTCCTAATTATCTTTGATACCACTACTGAAGAAGATGGTCAGAAGACAGGGGATTCTTTCCTTGGTGTTGGTGGGAAGGTTGGTACATATATAGTTTTCACAGCCCATTAGCTTTGCCTTGTTATTAATTATAATGTATTAACAATGTATAGAGGAAGAGTGATGCTTTGGAGTCAAATAAAGAACTTGGAAGTGATGGCGAGCAAGTTCTTTGGCGTGTCAATGTCCAGGAGTTCATGCATCGTTTTAGGCATAAGGTTTGCCATCTCTTCATTTATATTTCATGATCGCATTTAGATCAGGGGATGGAAAGACTGCTTTCATATAAGAGGATTGAACTCTTTTGCTAGTTGGAGTTTTCATTGGGACTGATAAGATATAATGGAATGTACTTTGCTATCCTTCATGTACTCACACTACTCCATCCCCTCTTCCCCAATCACCCAGCTCCATATAATTAGCTTCCGTTTTCAAGAACATACTGACCACATAAAAGTTTGTTCCACCAAAGAACAATTTACTTCACTTATTTTTTGGGACTCAAGGACGTGTATGATGCTAATTCAATGTATGATGGGATTTGAATGCCATGCAATCATTGAGTTTTGTTTGTATTTGCCTTCACTGACTTCTTTATGACACTTCCTTCCGGGTGGACTGCACAATAATTAAATATTAGATGGTTTCTGGCAATATATGGTGCTTAGCAAATGGCAAATCTTGCACTATCTCTTTTATGGCACCATCTGACTTTTGACATTCGACTGAAAATGATTATTGCAACACATTATTTTTAAGGTAGCCAGTTCAGATTTATCTGGGCTTCGTTTTACAATGTTTAACCGTGAGAAAAGTGAACAGGTGAAAATGAATAATTGAAAGTAATGCTCTATACCTGCTACCTACTCACTCCATAGTCAAAGCCCCATGACCGCAGCAAGTTTAATCTTGCAGCTCAAAGTGGAAAACTACTAACCTTGCATAGAGCAATGTCAAAACCAAGACCAGGTTGATCTCCTTTGCAATTGATATGGCTCACAGCCCAATCAAGGCTACTCACTGCCAGTTCTCGCCATTTAGCAGACTGGTCAGACGTCTAGTTTGTACTGGCCAGACTGGTGTGACTTACATGTAAGTCATGTTTTTCTTGGTACAATGAGGAAGACCAAGGAGACACTAAGAAGCAGTTAGTTCATGCATTTATCATAATGTAATATTTTGGTCAATTGTCAGATTGACAACAGTTGTGCCAAACTGAATGGAGCTTGATGCACATTGTTAGAGTATGGTTCAAACTTGGGGGCATTATTATACTCGAGGAATTATCTTTCCTTGGTAGTTACATTTGACAAATAATGGGAACAATGTAGTTCTACATGCATCAGAACCTCTCTCTCTCTCTCTCTCTCTCTCTCTCTCTCTCTCTCTCTCTCTCTCTCTCCTGTGCGTGCGTGCATGCATGCATGCATGTGTGCAAGCGTTAGTGAACTTATCTTTCTGGGGTTTAATCCAAAGTTTACATCCGATCGGGGTTATTCCAGGCTTGTGTTGAGAATGTTCGGGAACGGCTGGATGGTGGAGCTGCTGTTGCGCTGAGTGCAATGCTTGAGATATCCAAAAGCATGGAGAAGAAAGTGAAAACAGATAATTCTGGTAATATGGTCTTGGGGCAATTTGGAATAGAATAATTAATGTTCTTTGGAGGTTTTGAAGGATCCCTTGAGCTTCAGCATAGAAAAGTACAAGTTTTTGTTTGTTAAGCTAGTGACTTGGCCAGCAAATCAATGATGATCAGCTAATTGGTAGATAGTCTCTTCACTAATAACATCTTATTGCAGTTCCGTTGTCAATTAATACCATTTACGAAGAGGTTATGAAAGGAGAAGCCGGTCGTGCTATGACATTGGATCATCTTAGAGCATCTCTTGTTATGTTGGGTTGTGAAAGAGGGGCGGACGAGTCATATAAAATTGGTAATGTTGCCTCTCCGTGCCTCTATTATTCTTTCTCCTTCACATGACAAGTTTTGTATTCATTACATTCTTTTTAACAAGCAATTATTTTCATGTTTTCTAAATTTTGCAAATCCCCATACTTTGCCAGATTTGAAGAACATTATTGAACAAGCTCAGAATGAAGAGGTCTGGTCTCTCTTTTCTGTACTTAAGATATATATATGTACATATATATATCACGAAGACTAACTACAAGTTGGATGCATATATATGGTGTTAAATCGCAGGTAGAGTCCATAGTCTTGAAAAGATACGGCCAGGAAGCTTACAGAATATTTAGGTTGCTGTCGAAGGCCAATCGCCTACTTGAGACTGGCAAGGTTAGTCATTTTTCACGTTTTGCCGACTTTTAACCTGGCCTTTCAAGCATGCAAATGAGAATCCCAAAATACTTTCCTTCTTTCTCTTGCATGCTCTTTTTTTTTTTGGTTCACGTGCTGTTTGGGACTCCTTACTGAAAAAAGCAACTAATGAATGGTGACAGGGCATTCTTCACTTTTTAGCATGTTTGATTGATCTCCATATTCCTTTTTATTTTTATTTTTTTATTATCATCATCATCACAAAGCCATCATTTTCGTACTCGATCATTAGACCTAGTCTTGAGAAGCACTCCCTTCCACCTTTGTCCTTTTCGTCTTAGCAGAAATAACCTTGAAGGTCATCTTTTAGAGCAAAACCTCCATAATTCAATCCTATAAAGCTTTCAAAATAAGACAAAGAAAATAGGATATCAGATGGAAGCATTTCTTTGTATTTTCCAGGGGCAATCATCCTTCGGGTTGACGTAAAACGTGAACAATGCAAAAGAGCAGATATTGACAATGCTTGAATACAGACAATGATAAACTGATATGTCTTATGGGACTCACCAACGGTCCTAAGTATATTCTTCTGAAACATCAATCTAATTCTTAATTTGTTCTTGGTTGAACTTCTGCTGTCTTTTGACAGAGGAAGATTTTCAGTGTGTAGCTTCTGTTGTGAGCATTAGTGCTTCTGTTATGAGCATTAGTGTACTCTTCACTTCCCCTATGTGGTATGTCCACTGTGGCTCTGAAATTCAGAGAAACCATGTATCATGAGGATCATTCTAAGTGCTGCAAGCACTCTTGTTTGTCATTGTGTTGTTAACATTGTCTTTTAGTTAATTATACAGATAGTTTTTATGCTGAAAATGCCTTTCTAACGGTCCTGTTGGTTCTAGTTATTATGGCTAGGCTACCCCCTGCTTTCCAATTATTCATCTCCAATCACTATAAGCCTATGATGGTAATCAAAGTTCCCAGTGTGGTTATATAAAAGCTGTGGAATGCATGAGCACCGAGCATTGTCATCATGGGTCACATAAATTGAAGGCCAATAAGAGTAGAAATCAACAATTTTCTGTTTTGACTCACACATGTTATGCTGTTAACCTTAGCTTTTCTTGCAAGCATCATTGCCAATCGATTAGGTTCTTGATGTGAGTATTCGAGATCTTACATGTTTCTTCTGGTACTTCAAGAAAATGTTTGTTTATGAAGTTGCTGCTAGGACTGGGACTTTATTTTTACTCAGCTTCTTTCCTGTAGATTTCCGACACTGCATTTGTTGATAAGAAGGAGATATCAAAAATTCTTTTTTAGGCTCTGGAAAGATCAATTCTTGCACATGGAGGTATGCTTGAAAAATTCTTGTGATCAGATTCTCTTACGCACAGCATTCATGTAATTTCCTTAGTAAAAATTTATAATTTATGTTGCTTGGTTACCACACTCATGGATAATGTTTGATGTCAAAAAGTTTCTGCAGTGGGACATTTATATTTGTCCGGTTGTAAGTTTTCTCAAAGCACAGAAGTTTCTTGCATATCCACTCCCACTTTTAATCATTATCAAAGGTTCTTGTCCTTTGCATACATCTTATGAAATTACATTTGATCCTTGCAGAAAATAGTTGTCACTGGACCTAGACAGACACAATTCTTGCTGTGGAAAGTAGACAAAACCACTCTTTGGCCACATGTACTGGATGAGATGTACCATGCTGTGTTGAATCTGAATCTGAGGGTGGCCTACGAACTGGAGAAAGAAAATGAGGTTTCACATTCACATATTTAGACATATCTCCAATGTAACTTGATATATCATTTCTCTGTTTGCTCACAAATCTCTTCTTTTTTATTTGTTGGTCTGCTTCTGTTGTGTGACAACCACCCCCTTTCCACCTTTCCTTGTCTCTCTAGACCGAACAAAGGCAAAAAGTAAAACAAAGAATTAGGCTTTTTGTTTGCTTGGGTTTCCTTTTATTGTGCAGTGAGTGAGAGTTGTTACTTTTCTTTCAGCTTCTGAATCTTCCCATTGAGAAGAGAAGTGGGCCGCTTGAGAAGAGGTACAACCGATTAAGAACAGTGAGGTTGCTGTTGGAATCATCTCTGATGAAGCTTGATGATGCTATCATGCTGTTCCATGACTTCTGAGTCTTGACTGCGAGTCAATGCTAAAGCCAGTTGATTGTGTAGACATCAATCCGAGGAGTGCCAGGTACATCATTGGCTCATTTTGTTATATCGTGATCGGGTGTTAGATATGAGTTACATTCATTCTTTCATGTAGTTAATGACTTATTTTCTTGGTCAGCTCAAATCGAGAGAAACAAAGAGTTGTGATTTAACTTATGATGTTCCAGAGAAGTAATAAGCTTTGAGGCTTTGGTCATTTGATCCCCGAGAAAGTAACTTTTAACATGGTAGTAAAGATTGAGCTGACTGCATCAGGAACCTGGGTGTTCATGCTGCCTATTAAGGTAGTGCTCCTGAGTTAAACACTGAAGCAAACTGACAGGTCTGCATCTAGTTTAAAAGGGCAAAGGAGTTCCTTCGTTCTGCATTCTGGGGAAAGACTTTAATCTTCAGCCGCTTGGTGTCACAAATCCAACATGACCACTCTGTTTGTGGTTGTATTCACTTTGTTCATACAAAAAAGCAGAGCATCTTTGTACATCTCTAGTTTTTATGGTTTAAGCTTAATTCCAGCATTCTCGTTGTGCCATTTTGATCTTCACAAAGGTACTTTTTAGTAGGAAATCTTGAGATTAAGTTAAGATAGAGGGAAAACACGTGTATCTCACAGAGTCATGGAAAACGTTCATAGGGCGAAAAACCCGTGGATCACTGGTGTTGTTTGTCCAGTTTATTTTCTTGAGGTGTCAAATGGACTTTTGTGTGGACTTTGGATGTTTGAAAGAGTAGCTGTGGTCAATAGTTTCCCCATATTGGAAAGATGATTGGTGAAATGGCGATTCTTTGTCTATCTCCAAGGAGAATGAACCCGGTCGGTCTTTTAAACTTTGAACAGAAGTTGACTGAAGAATGCCTTGGAGCGTGTTAATTGCGGGGCCGGGTCCAGGTATCTTGGGCTTGTGACTTCTGCCCTTACGCTTTTCTGTATCAACAGGCATGAAATCACGCTGATGTAACACTTAGACGGTCCAAATCTTTGTGCCATTCTGGATCTGTGTCATTATGGACTCGGTTCTACAAGTGAATCGGATCATATCGAAGATTTTTTTCTTTCCAAACACTTATCTTGGTTTTCCATTATAAAACTCGTTTAAAGTCCCAATGTATTTGAGGAAAATTAGGGGTGTGCTGCTTAATTGCTCAAGTAGTCATGTATTACAGTGCGTAAAATGCTATAACGTGATAGCATCAGAACAATAATAAGATAGAAGGAAAATAACGATTCGATTGCTTAGATTGAAATGTCCTATCACCCTCTTGGTAAAATAACAATTGAAATCGACAGTTAGCAATTTTATGATAAATCATGTTTTTTGATGATTATAATTCTAGCAATTATATTAAAATTGGCAGTCATTAATTAAATTTGCTAACATAGTTCTTCTTATAGATACATTGATTTAATCATCACTAAATGTTCTTGTAAAGATAACATTACGTATAGTTTAATTTATCTGAACGTGTTGTTATTTTGGGTTACATATAATCATCATGATAGTTATGATATAATTAGTAACAAAAAATTTATACACTAGCTGAATCCTATATATTTCATTAATGTTAATAATACTAGATATCACCTCGCCATTAATAAATGGAGAGGCAGAAACAGAGAAGATTATTTTGGAAATGCTTTTTATTTTATATAGTTTATAAGAGGAATGTAATAACTGTTACATGGTCTGGCCAACCCAAAGAGCCTATTTAACTGTATTAATGATGGTTTTTAACTGCACAATTTCTCAACTGTTAGGAGCAATTGTTTACATCATTCGTGGACTCTATGCTTGTCTCCATGTCTTCAATTTTTGTCGGGGAAGAGTTGAAGGGATTATTGATAAGGAGCTTTATCGACTAAAAATGATTGCTCGAAACTTTTCTGGTAAGTTAAATGAGCTAAGCTTGTTAATCCGTGAAAGGGAATTGGAGAGAACAGAGCAACCTAAATTCTTCAACTTCGCGAATAATCTCCGAAGCTGTCGAGTGTTATGACTTTTGTTGTTTGGCCAATTTACAAAACTTCCGGAAATTTGTGCTTCCACATCGCCATGTATTGATTTTGATGCTCAATTCGGCTTGATCATCTAAGGGCGTATGGGACTTCCAGCAAAGTAGGTCTGTCCTTCCGACTCACTTATGTCTGCCTGCGAAACATTAGAGGATGAACTGGAGATTGAGCAAACTACTAAAACGAAACTAATTCAACAAATCGTCTATTCATATCAACAGAGGTCAAGAAGATGCTGGCCACAAAGTAGAAGTGCATTGACCATTGACCATTTCTTTGTATTCAGGATAAATCTTACTATTGGCAGGAAGCGTTCGCATAAAAACCATGTTCATCACGTGCACGTGCGCGAAGCTCGCTGGAAGATTAGAAAAGCCAGAGTCAAAGCTAGGCCCAATAGGATCCAAGAATTGGCCCCCCATTTCTTGGGCCAGTACAACAATTGCTTGGCCCATGATAAGTGTCTCTCCTGCCCAAATGAATTCTTAATGCTGAAGCACGTGAGGCCATGTATAATTATAAAAGGAGGAGTATTCTAGTTATAAGGCACTTACATTCATTGCATAAATACCTAAACAAAAGGAATGCCGGAAAAATCTCACACAAGGAAAAAAAAAAAGTAAAAAATAAAAAAAATCTACAAAAATAATGCACCAAACCACTTGTGTGTTTTATGTAGGATGTAGCTAAACTTAGACACGTTAAGGTTACAGTCAAGTCAATATATGGTGAGAGGGCACACCTATTCAAGCATTAGCACATGATTGCGCAATCGTTGATTCCCTTTTGATCTAAAGGTGGAGATGTAACCACCCATGTTATTAATTATAAGTATATAGTTCTCGAAAATTATTAGGGACCAAGTGTGTGTTTGCTACGGACAATTTTTTTTTTTGTTTTATATTTTAGACATGCATATTTTCTTTGACCGTACATGGTGTTCCATCGACTAATCATATTTAGCAAACCCAACACGTGAAAGTTTAGAAAATTAATTTTTAAAAAATTCTTTTACTCAAACAAACACACTCCAAATGCGCACTAATTTTGTCCCAATCTTTTACACGTGCATATCATTTCCTTTCTTCTTCAAAAAGAGGTCAGGAGCGGAGAGCTAAGGTGTACGCACGCTACCTCTTTCTTACAAACTATTCCTTTAGCATCATCATCTTTTCCTTCAAATCGCGATTTTATTATACTAAAGAATTTCTAAACATAATCTCTTCACTTATATTAAAAAAAAGGGTTCAATAAATTATTGCGGCCACATCCTCACATGATCCATATGTATTATGCGGGCAGCAACAGGAGTGGGGGAAGAGAGCTTTTCAGTCCAAACACGTAGTTTCAGCCCAAGAAAAAACATAGGTTTTCCGGCCAAGTCAGAGACGGTCGCGTTGGACGCGTCCCACCGTCTTTCCAAAGCGTCGCTGTTGCCTTTTTGAATTGCATTCTAAACTGACACTTCCCTTTATCCACTCCTCCATGTTATTGTGGCCTTTCTCTCTCTCTTTTCCGGCTGACAGATAAAGGGAAATAAAGAGGGCTTCTTGGCTATTAGCGCCTGAAAATAGGATACAAACTTCGGTTTGCTACTCCTAGCCGTCCAACGGCCGGCAATGTCTCGTCGCTTTCTTGTCGAGTTTGACCCAATTGATATGGAGGGCCATTCGTATGATGCTACCGTTTGCTTACGAGGAGTGGTACGAAATAGTTTCATCTCGACCTTAATGAACAAAAACCGGGATTACCAAATGGAAATTCCTTTTTAGTGTAGAAATTTGTTTCGTGATTATATGGATTGGGCCATGCCCGAAACTGTGGATCCTCATTAGCGATTCAACTGCTGGCTATTGGCACGCCACATGTGTGGAACTCGGTCTCACCTCGCGGTGTATTCGACAAAATATATTTAGGTACCCATTAGTTAGGACTTAGGAGCAGGGAGTGTCTATCAGTTTGGTACTCTTAACTCTAATTTTAAGTTCATCTCCATCGTTGATATCTCGTGTCCTAATTTAGTTTGTTGACTTATGGTCACGTGTTGCTAATAGAGATATCATCAAATAATCAAATTCTTCTTTAGTTGAAATTTGGAATATATTTGCATATCCCTAGAGGTTTGAGATGTTCAAAATCAAATGAAATCCAAATTATGAGCATCAAGCCATTTGAGAAGGAGTAAGATAAATACAAAATTACTGCAAATAGACTTTGGTGGTGAAAAAATTATGTGGAGTAAGCGCGTAAGTGGTCCTTCGAACTCGTGGATTTACTCACCAGCTTTACTAGGTAATAATACAAAGTAAGTACAAATTCAACAAAAATTATGGAAAGTTTGGCCCGTACAGGGCTGCTATAGTTCTTGTAAGCATTGGGAGACTTTTTTTGGAGGACTTTTCAAAAAGAGAATATCATCGATTATATTAAATACCCATTATGCACAGATGGCAGAAAAAGGGCAGACGAATTATCTTTATTATATGTTAATGATAACGCGTCTCTTTGATTATAGGAATAATCAATCGTGAATTCAGTACTCAATCGACAACAATCATTTATTTATATTTAACGTTTAGTTTTTGTTTGGGACACAATCCGCATGACATTGTCGTGTACACAACCAGATATGAGTAAATGCGATGTGATTTTTTGACCAATTGTAAAATCGAAACAAAGTTCTTAGTAAGTGCACATCAACATTAATCATAGGAGTATGATTTCTATCGGTATAAATTTCATATCTATTGTGTACATTTTGCATACTTATCTGACACATGACTATATTAAAGTTTTATGGATGTCGACACACCAAATATCGCCTTGATAGAATATAATAGAGATAGCATTGAGAGCCCCAAAGTCCACCAATTAAAATGCTAATTATTGACTGTATGTGCCGATTTGGTTTAAGAGCACCACAAATCGGAGAAAGGGTTGACGCCGTCCTTAGCAAAGAGCAAATGCATGAACATACACAATTCCAATTAATATGCATCAAAGATTATGCCAAGCAGACTGTCCAAAAAGTTTGCAAAAGAAAAGAGAGAGAGAGAGAGAGAGAGAGAGAGAGAGAGAGAGATTAAAATAACAAATGAAGCGAGTAAAAAGGTCGATGGAAAAAGGATTTGTTGGCATACTTATCTAATTTTCAACACCAAAGTGAGTGTTATATTAAATTGGTTCTCTTCTTTCAGTTGCATAAAATGCTTTCCTCACAGAACACAACGCAACACCACCATGACAAGTTGATATTCGAAATGCTATTATAAAAATATGGCGATGACGAGGATGATGACCCAGGAAAATAGGAAGCCGCACGTTGGCTTGTGACAAGCTCTTCTTGGAAGTTGAGATCCCAATGTGCCAATGATCTCCTTCACTGAAGCGCCGACCAATACTTTGGCTCTCTTTTAATACATTTTGATCGAACTTATGATAAGACGTGCACGCGGGCGTGTTTGTAACAATCTACCCTGATCAACTGGAGTCAGACCTTGAGAACTCTTACTTGGCAAATATGTCGATGGGTCCTTACAACACAAGCTCTTCATTTATAAGTGATTTTTGGGGTATTGCAACATCAGTGCCACAAGAAATCATGTCTTATGACACATAATAGAGTTTTGGTACGTATTAAGCTTTGCCCATCCATTGGCTAGGTCTAGTTCACACTCCCTTATGAGATTGAACAACACAACATCATTTGATTTGTCAATCTAAGGGAGCAGCAGAAATGATACAAGTATCATAAATTAAGGTTATCGTGTGTGATTTCTAAGGGATTGGCTGAGCGATTAAGAGTTTGGTTAGAATAAGGGAGAATTGGTGGTAATTATCAATGATCCAGGGTTTGAAGCTTTAACGAATATTCACTAGCATAAGTAATTTCAACAAGAAGGAACTATCTTAATGTAATGAAATAGTGCTCTCCCTCACCTTCACGTGTGCCGATAGAGACTTATAAGAAGGCCTCAACACCTAGCGCGTAGCCGAAAGACCCTTTTGAGAGCTATAATGGTTGACATCCATTGGCCAAAAAAGAAGCAAAAACTTGTGATGAAATATGGGATGATAGAGCTATACATGCATGACTTATCAATTTATTCGGTAAACTGTTGGGGGTTCACAGTCAAAAATTTGTATCCATTTTTTTTTTTTTTATGATGTTATGCATATATCAGATATATCATGGCAAATTCTTCAAAAAAATTCTGTCTTTCACAATAGAATTTGATAAGTGAGATTTCGAGTAAGTAACCCTTTTTGTGCTTAGACACGTTGACCAATTCTGGGTAGGTAATTACTGCGGAACAAGTCTTCAGTTAGATCGTGGGGCAATTCTCGTTTTCCTCTTATTGATAGATGACTAGGGGCTTTCATGTGTGTAGTCACATGTGGAACGTGGAACTTGATAGAACATAACGCACCATAACTGGGGCAATTCCCTAATAAGAAAAGGAAGCCTACTCTCTCCACTTCAAGCAAAAGCAGAGCCGGTCGGTGTCATATTTCTACATGAGCTCGATATTTTCTTCATCAACTCCCCAAAATTTTGAATACAACCTACCGTGTTATAGCTACTCAAGCGAATGCGACTTCTGACTCTTTGGTTAGGTGTTTGAATCTACTTTTGATGGCAATTGCACCAGCCAAACCGTGTCCAAAACGAGGAGAGAGTTATAAAGGGTCCGTGCCAATTTAGGCCGCTTTATTGACCATGAGGAATTTACACCATCTATGAGGATTATCCTTTTCATAATCAAATACTTTTGCGCTTTATAATTTCTCTAAGACTGCTCTATTGATCATGAGGAATTTGCACCATCTCTAGAGTTGCTTATCCCATCTCGGACAACTATCCTTTTTAAGTTGAAAATTTTGTAAATGATAAAAAAATTTGTGATGACACTAAAATATTGTCATTCTAATCGTGCCTATCAAGAAATAAAAGAATGTTAGAAGAAAAAATGGATTTCATGGAGATAGGGGATATAGTGGTGTAGGACTAGAATCTATTTTTACTATAATTGACTTGTCACACCTGATTCAAAAATATCATTCTTTCATTCATGCAATTATTATATGTAAATTAAGCATGACGAACGTTGTCTCACTGTAAATTTTTGTTGAGCAAGCAATCTTATTATACTCAGCCTACGAAAACCACTCTCCCTACAAACCTAAAAGATAATCTAAGCACCTTCTGGATTTTTCTTTTTCCCTTTTATTTGTATGGAAATAAGAACATGCGAGGGCAGGTCGGCCAAAAGTGTCACGTCGAGCTTTCTACATCCCAAAAGTTTCGCTATACGCCATAGTCATCCCCCAATATCCACAAAGTGAGACGTCCCTCAAGAAATATGTGATTCTGAAAGGTCACTTCTCTCGTTCATCAATCCTAGAATCTAGGACGATCGCCATGATTGCTCGGTGGAACTTAGTGGAAGCTCAAGATCTCCATAGGACGCGGTCTGCGATCGACATAAGACTTGGTCTATGTGGATTTTTGGTGCTAATACTTTCATCGTGCCTTTTTAGCCATGAATCGATTGGGTGCTGGTTCCACTGCCATGCACTTCTTCATCTTTTCCTTCCCTTTTTCCTGTTTTCTGTCGAATCTACCATGATTGACGTCCTTTCACTTTGCAATTGCTAGTGTGGACGCAGACGAGTGATCTTCTAAAAACGGCGCATAACATGCAGCCTCACTAGCATATGGAAACTTCGGCCACAAGTGTCAGAAGAAAATGGGATTTAGGTAAACAATATAAGATGTAATCTCCTCTTTCTTTTCTTCCCTTATTTTTGGATGTGTTGACAATGGCATTGGCATTTCATATTTACCCACTAGAAAAATGCACGCGTTTTGAGCGTAGGTGGAAAAAATGAAACTGACATTTAAACAGTTTTGTAAAGTCACCTTGTAAAAAAAAATATTTGAATTACTAATTAATGAAAAGAAATTATTGAGACGATATGGAAAGAATTGTACAAATATATACATGGAAAGGAAAAATATGTCAAAATTTTGAATTGATTTTGGTAAGGTTGTTTATAAGACAGAATAAATTCAAAACTTAAAATTGGAATGCATGAGAAATAAAATAGAATTATTTGTTTAGGCATTTGTCCACTGATAAATTATTTATAAAGTACTTGACAGGGAATATTTTGGAAAAAAGGGAAAAAAAAAGGATTGGAATTCCTATAGATAAAATGTCATTTTTATTGTATATAATAAGACGGATAATATGGGAAAAATTATCCAACCGATCTAAATTTATTGTATATATGGTTAATTCAATCATTATTTTTTTATTTTTGCACATTTAGTTAATTTTTGCACAAAAATTCAGTGTAGTCTAGTTAATCTTTGTTGGAAAGTACTGATGTAATAGTTTAGTTATTTTTGGATAAAAAATGGTCAAAATAACTCTATTGAGAATTTTGCATAAATGTTTAAGGCTAAATTGACAAAACTAAAAAATTTATAATAGAATTGGCATTTATAAAATAGATTTAAGATTGAATGAAAAATTTTCTTCAGATAATATAGATAAGGAGATAGCAAAAAAGTCCACATAACATTTCTCTTTTCATTCTTTATCCATATCGCATTACTATAAATTCACTACATAGTTAAGGGGATAAAATGACAATCGTCATATTGATTTTTAGTAGTCACTTTTTATAGGCTAATCAATTATATTAACTACTCCTCATCAAATAATCCATGAAAGGGTATTTTCCAAATCACTTAAGCCCTATTGCGCATACTTTCCAATGCATATTTCAACAAAGTTCTTTTTTTTTTGCATAGCAAAGATTTCATGGTTAAATTAGTTTTCATCTTTCATTATGTGAACTAG
Organism: Eucalyptus victrix; assembly: GCA_016097545.1. Classification (NCBI taxonomy): domain Eukaryota; kingdom Viridiplantae; phylum Streptophyta; class Magnoliopsida; order Myrtales; family Myrtaceae; genus Eucalyptus; species Eucalyptus victrix. The sequence continues at coordinate 2,596,528 of CM027845.1, forward strand.
GAAACCACGTAAACATCTCTTTAATTGTTTACACGCAATTTACTTTGTCTCGCTCCCAACCATATTTAAAAAAAAAAAATGACTTTAATAGGCGTTCTTATTACTTTGCTTGGGACAAAGTTTTGGCATTCTAATTACTTTGGTCGGGTTGTTCAAAAAAAAAAAAAAAAATTACTTTGGTCGGGACGGAGATCAGACGGCAGTTTTGACGTAGGATCCAACGTTGCTGCAGCGTCAACACTTAACAACCGAGTTCGCTTTTAAGGAAAGTGGTAACCACGGGTTTTGTCCATTTTGTCTCCCCTTTGAGTAAGCAGGTTAGACTTTAATTGCTGTATTTGCGTGAAAAAGGGAGACATTTTAAATTAAATTATTGGACGGCAAGAGAGAGACAGAGATTAAAAATGGAAACGCCGAAGAATTTGGGGGCCGTACGACCAGGCATCTGTCCACACGGATAGGTTTTGACCTTAATTTTTTTTTTAAAAAAACATTGGAGAGAAAAACTTTGACCTTCTGACTCAGAATAACTCGGGTCGTACGAGTATAACCTGGACGAGCGTGACGCGGGTTCGGCGACGTGACGCATGCTATATTTTATCTCTAGCTTTTCATCTAAGCTACAAGACTATAATTATGGCTAAAAAATAAATATAACTTTTTTAAAAAATTACAATATTTATAAACATTGACACTAGTTATATCACATAGCACGTCGATATCCACATCAGTAAATTATGATCAAAATTAACAGGATATGCTCAATTAATAAAATGTGAAAATCTTGACAACTTGATTGACAACATTAAAAAACTTAGCATCCAATTGACAAAAATACAATAAATTTAGAGATTTTTGGACATTTTTCCAGTTTAGGATGACTTCAGCTCTTAATTTCTTTTTTCACTATTCGCGAGCTCTACAAAACACTCGAAATCTCCAATTATATACTAACATTAGCATGTAGAGTTACATACAATTTTTTTTTTTCATAATTTTTGGAGAAATGTACATTTTTTATTGCCCAATTTTTTAGGGAAAAGTTGTTAGAAGAAATAATGGAAGGGTTTTGCAAGTTTGAAACAAGCTCCTTCATGTCTTCTTCTCTTATAGACATTCTTTTGAGGGCAAGGAACTAATTAAATAGGAAAGGAGGAAGCGAGAAAAATAAACACGGACAGAATTTTTTTTTTTTTGGGGGCTATATTATTTAGGAAGGGCTTCTCTTTTCTTTTTTTGTTCGAATATTTCTTATTTTGGATCATTTGACGACGGGTGAGGCTCTTTATTTTTTTCTTTACCAAATCCTGGCATTCAGACTTCATTCTCAGAATTAGTTCTTCGTCAATAATGAGAGGCACAACATATCTAAACACAGAGAGAGAGAGAGAGAGAGAGAGAGAGAGAGAGAGAGAGAGAGAGAGAGAGAGAGAGAGAGAGAACAAACCGACCAATGAGATATGTAAAGGACGAATTTATATTTATAGTCAACGTTTATTGTATTCAATTAACTAATTAGCAGCAGTGCATTAAATAGCCGATCAAACGTTCCTCCAAGATCTATACACTACGCGAGCACGTGAGGCAACCCGAGCATATACACGCTTGGAGTCTAATGTTTGACTTGCATACATGCAAATTCAAAATTGCAAAGTATAACATATGCCTCACACAAATCTTCGGTCTTCGGTCTTAGGCGTCTTGAATAAACTATTATAAATGGTTCTCACAAATTCTTACAAGAGAACGAACGAGTATTTCTTTTTTACGAAGATGACATGTGTAAAAAATTTTTAAGATTGATTTATTTTTTTGCATATCAAATGGCTTAAGAAAAATTCCTAAATTTCCAATCATAAACTGCTTTGTGGAAATTTACTCGAAAGTAATGGTAATGAGATTATTGCTCACGGTAATCGCATAACTTTTTTTTTTTTTCCCACGAGCATGCATTTTATAATTTGATTTGACGCACGTAAGAAGAAAAGAGCCAATACCCTCGTACTTCATATGCTCTCCAGGTCTCCATGAATGTACGCGTCGGTCAGAGGACATGACGTGGAACGAGGTCATTGGTTAAGCCAGCTTCAGAATTGCGGCTCGTTAGAAAGAGCAGAAAATTCCGGGGTTGACCATTTAATCGAAGAACTTAATTTCTGAAGTAAAGAATACGAATAAATATTTATATTTAACATTCGATTCGAACAACCTTATTACTTTATTCATACGTAAAATTATTTTGAAAAATAAAATGATCACAAACATAAAAATGCTTTTATATCTTTTTATATTATAATTAGATATGTTCAGTACATCATTCGTGAGAAAAAAAAAAAGTAGCATGATAATTATGTTTTTTTTTTTTTTTTGGTCTCACGAGGATATTCTCTGGTAAACCGAAGTTAAAAAGAAACCACCAAGGCGGAGGACTGAGAACCAGACGCGGCCGCAGCGAAAATAAAATAACGAAAACCGTCCTTTTTCTTTTCCAAGTTCCACGTTCACGACTTGGACGGACGAAGAAAAAAGGCTCAAACACGTGGCGTGGCGCTGGGCAGCTCTCCGGTCAAAGTTCGACACTCGGAGACGACCGTCCTTCGTCGCCTATAAATACCCAGTTCCAGCCTCACCCTCCTCAACCAACATCAACACATAATCTTGACCCGTGTTGTGTAGTCTTCACCTGCTCTGAATTCCTTTCTTCTTCCTCTGAGAGAGAGAGAGAGAGAGAGAGAGAGAGAGAGAGACTTGTCTTGAAGAGAGAGAGCGAGAGAGAGAGAGATGGAATATTTCCTTCAGTTATACAATTTTGTTCTATCAACTTTGGCTGTTTCCGTGCTGTTTGTTTTGTGGAGAGTGTCGTTCAGGTGTTGGATTTCACCTGCGAGAGCTTATCAGAAGCTCAAGAGAAATGGGTTCAAAGGGCCTTCTCCGGTTTTCCCTCTTGGGAATATCATGGACATGAAAAGGGCCATAGAAGAGGGCTCTCGTTCTGTGAAATCTGATGATGAATCTTTCAATACTGTCTCTCATGACATACACTCCACGGTCTTCCCCTACTATGCTTGCTGGCAAAAATCACATGGTAAGCCTGAAAAACGAATCTGTTACAGAAAAATTCATTTCATGAAGTTGGGTTACCAGTTACTTTTGCTGATTTCATTAATAAGTTCTGTGTTTCAATTTCAGGGAAGGTGTTCATGTATTGGCTAGGCACGGAGCCATTCTTGTATATTGCAGACCCTGAGTTTCTGAAGCAAATGTCGAGTGGTGTAATGGGCAAGAGTTGGGGAAAGCCCAGGGTGTTTAAGAACGACCGAGAACCCATGTTCGGGAACGGACTGGTCATGACCGAGGGTGACGAATGGGTCCGTCACAGGCATGTCATCACCCCAGCTTTCTCTCCTGCCAACCTCAAGGTCTCTTTCTCTCTCTCTCTCTCTCTCTCTCTCTCTCTCTCTCTGAGCATACACACGTACCGGTCTTTGGGGTTTTGAATATATGAGTGATAGCAACTCATGGAAGTCACATCAAAGAAATTTCTCGAAAAAAAAATGTGTGTCGCACGATCTTCCTCAATAGTTTACGTTCTGAAATCAAGGAACCATGTCGTTTTCTAAATACCATTTGACTGTGCACATATTAACATCTTAAGGCCTTCAAACCAGTCATGATCTAACGACCCTATTCTTTATTTCCTTCCATCCACACACTCACACTCACTTTGTTCATAATCTGCCTGTACCACAGGGAATGGCAAGCTTAATGGTGGAATCAGCCAACAAGATGCTGGAAAATTGGACAGCTCTCATAAACTCAGGACAGCCAGAAATTGATGTCGAGAGAGATGATATCGACGGCAGGGAGATCATAGCCAAGACCAGCTTCGGCATTAGCCACGAAGATGGCAAGAAAGTTTTCGAGAAACTGCGAGCCATGCAGGTCACTCTCTTCAAGACAAACCGTTTCGTGGGTGTGCCTTTCAACCAATTCATCGCCCCAAAACAATCCCTAGAGGCGAAAAAACTGGGAAAAGAAATAGACGACCTACTAATGTCGATCATCGAAGATCGCAAGACTGGCATCGTGGTGAATAACCAGAAGGACTTGCTTGGGTTGTTACTCGAAGGGAACGGCGGAAACGGAAAAGCAGGGAAGAGTTTGACGACGAGAGAATTGGTGGACGAGAGCAAGACGTTCTTTTTCGGTGGTCATGAGACGACAGCATTGGCTCTGTCGTGGACATTGCTGCTTTTGGCCATGCATCCCGAGTGGCAAGATCAGCTCAGAGATGAGATCAAACAGGTGGTTGGTGATAAAAAAGAGATTGACGCAACCATGATTGCCGGACTAAAGAAGGTAAAAACACTATTTTAAATGAGAAGCAAATGATGCACGTTTTTTTTTTTTTCACATAGAGCTACTTTTGTTTGCTGGGCTGTCAAAAGCTTGGTGTTGCCTAGATGATAATTCGCATGGAAAAGGTCTGTGTCGGTGTTCCCGAAGTTGGTATAACTTCATGTTTCATAATGGGTGCATAGATTCGGGTAGAAAACATCTAATCGTTGGAGCACGAACATGTTTTATTTTGGATAGAAAGTTGATGTAGATCCTAGCTATGCAAAATATGTAGGTAACCTTTATTCACAAAACAGAATGATGCAAGCTTTTTACTTTAACATTCCTTTAAGAACTCCTGTAGAAATTTCATATAAAAGTTCTCAAATGTCCGTGTACGGTCAGTGGGTCACCTTTCTTTTTCAAGAAAAGACGCTCCTCGTCTGTCCTTTCTGAGGCTTCATTCGAGGGTGGTGGTCAACGTTGATCCGCCGTATCGATGGACGGAAATGTTGAGATAAGCGTTGTGACCACCATACCATACAGGGAAACTTCATGGCATTGCCAATTGCCATGTGTCTGCATCTCCATGCTTAGAATATATATCCACGAGCCGAGGGAAGCAGTCGGTGTCTGTCTCGATAGGTCCATGCAAGGCCCGTATTTGCCGAAGAATTTTAGGACAAGTGCCATAACCCCAGATGGTTTGACTGGTGCTCATTCCCCACTAATAAACCGCTTTTATATTTCTCACCTTACAGTATGCGAAAATATTAATTTTCATACGCCCAATGCTAGTTATTTGCATGGCATCTGCATGCACGCGCGTGTAATTTTTCCTTGAAACTATAGATCTTTTTTGAAATATGAGTAAGAACGTTTGTCAATTTACATAAATTATACTTTGACAACTCATTATGACTTTTCAGTAAGTAATGTTATTTTAATTTGTGATTAATTGCAGATGGGATGGGTGATGAATGAAGTTCTACGACTATATAGTCCAGCACCGAATGTGCAAAGACAGGCACTAGAGGATATTAAAGTATATGACATGGTGATTCCTGAAGGAACAAACATGTGGATTGATGTGGTGTCAATGCATCATGACCCTGCTTTGTGGGGGGACGACGTGAACCAATTCAAGCCGGAGCGGTTCAAGGAGGACGGACTCTATGGCGGGTGCAAGCACAAGATGGGGTTTTTGCCATTTGGGTTTGGAGGGAGAATGTGCATTGGTCGGAACTTGACCATGACGGAGTACAAGATTGTCTTATCCCTAATTCTCTCCAAGTTTTCCGTTTCTGTTTCTCCAAGCTACCGCCACTCTCCTTCGATTTTGCTCTCTCTTAGACCTTCTCGAGGGTTGCCTCTCATAGTAAAACCTCTTTAGGATGGCCAGCAATAATACTACTTTAGTTTGAAGAGTAACAATATGTACCATTATGATGTAGACTTGATGTTTTTGTATCTAAAGAGATTTCTATATATATATATGCGAATTCATTAATAGTTAACATCTTATTACTGTTATCACTCACTGATTCTGCTCTCATTATTGTCCCATTCTTTAGCATATCCAATGCAACTAGCAGTCATCTCCATCTTCCATTGGCTTGTACATAGAAAGAGCCAAAAGTTCTTGCAATCTTAACTAATTTGTAATCTCCTTTATCACTTTCTTTAGCCCTTTTTCTTTTTAAAGGCTTGGAAGATGATGGTGGTGGCGGTAAGTTATTAAGTGCACCAATAGTTGCATTAACATCATGATTCTCACATTCTTCATGGCCTAAAGCCGCATGAACTTCTAAAGGATTTTTACTAAGATTTCCGTTGGCAAGAAGGTGAGATAATAGCAAAATCATTGCGATCCTTAACAAATGAGGAAAAAATGGAAACATCAAACATGAACAAACTACCAAGTGAGATGATAGAAAAATGATCCAAAATCACGTTGGAAACAATGATTTAGAAAGTACACAAACCATTAGAAAGTTCGGTGGGGGAATGAAATAATCAATAATATTTTACATTGAAATCAATGTTAGCAACCATTATGAATTTTTTAGTCTTCAAAATCATGTGGGAGTCAACAATTTCCTTTTAGTTCATTAGTTGTCTCTTGCTCTCATAGTGATTTTTGTTTGAGTTTTGCTAACATAACAGTTTTTGGAATATTGTAAGAATAACAATCTATCATGGACTACTTTACCAAAAAAAAAAAAAAAACAATCTATCATGGACTATAAATTCTTGAAGAAGTGGGTTCTACAACAATTTATAATTATTTGTAATTTTATTTTTTGTTGTCCAAAATAGATTGCTATTCTTATAATACATTAAAGATTCTTACGCAATCATTTCTTTTTTTCTTTTGTAGTTATTCGAATTTCAGCCGGATGTAGCAATTTGGGTAGCCTCATGTACGTATTCCTTTTTTTATTAGATGTATCCAATCCAGAGAAACGGCATTGGATGAAAAAAGAAAGAAAGAAAGCTGCCAAGAGTGTCCAAGAACCAGCCTCAAATTCCTACAAGAAAGTGTTCAAAACCTGAACTACTCTCCTTGAGTTGATAAACTTCTTTCGAACTCTCCCTTTACCTTTCAAGGTTTGGAGTTGATAAAGGCTTCTAGCTACAGATCCATCGATCGTTAAAAAACTGCTCTTCATGGCAATTCCCTTCCCCGGTGATAGTTGAATTGAATCATCCCAGTTCTCACCCTTGCTACATCTCGGACAGTGTAATGGTCATGTCTGCCACAGTCCTTCGTTCTGAAGTTCCGTTTTCCAATGTGAGGACCTTTTTGTTGGCATAAAAAATTTAGGAAACTAGACTTTAAACAGCAAAGAAAATTATTCAAGTATTCCATAACCAGGTATTCGATAATGACAAGAAATGTACACTAGTTACCACAATCTTGACAAGATAAATGAGGCAGGAAATGCCAGATGTAGTAACAGATAGAAAGCATGAATAAAACATGGATGCATGTATGCTAACCAATGATGTGTAATATCAAATCATTATACAAAGAGAGAAAGCATATATATATATATATATATATATATATATATATATATATGGTAAAGAGGGGAGAAAGCATAATCATTGATCTTCACAAATTCCAAAAGTATAATGCTTCAACTCTCTTGCCATTTTTGTTACATTTGCACGTGAACGAGTTTTAGAGGAAAAGAAGAAATCTTATCCACATTATATCACCCTCCACATGAGATATTTTTATTCAAGTTAAATTCCATTGTATACAGTCTTATCCTGTCTTAGACCGTAATCAAACACAGAATAATGTAATAATAATCGTAAGACTTTTATACTGGCCACCAAACATAGGCTTTGTTCCTGAATGGGTATACGTTGGCCTTGGTGAATGCTTCACATTGATTTAAAAAGTTTATTTATACTAAGCTTGCATACCTCTGATTTGACATGCATCTTCTCAGAATCTCATTCTGCTGTTACGTACGTATTTCGTAATGGTCTAGGTTATTATTTCAATTTATTGATTTTTTTTCGCTTTGATTTTCAAAATAACAACTTATGATTTCTTATCCCTTCTTCTTTTTTGTTTTTTTCTCAGCGACGATATTTCAGGGAGCAACAGTTAATAATGCAGAGAGACATGTCCATCGGGAAGCATTGACATCTATCTCATATTCACTTCAACCATTTATCTTTCTTGCCATCACAAAACCTCTATTGACATAGTTCATCTTTCAGATGTTGTAGCTGTCTTCAGTAAACCTCCATCACAAATGCCATGGCAGTTGTCGAGCCCAAGTTGCGTAGCTTAAATTTTTATGGGAGAGGATTACTTTTGCTTCTTTTCTATTGTAAGAGTAACAACCCCATGCAATGCATATGGATTTATTATCACTAAATAAAAGAGATTCATAAATCTATCATATGTGTGCCAATATAATTATAACATTTTTGATGATTTGCTAATTTAGTCTTAGTTTCAGTTAGGTCAATTTAGTTCTAAACATTTCCATAATTTGCCAATTTATCAGTAAATATTTTTACGATTTGCCAATTTTGACTAAAAATTGCAAGCTTGGCAGTCTAGTCGGCGCCCCAGTTCTATGCAGCATAGTCAGCGCTACATTCTGGTCACATGTGGAGGGAAATGTAAATCTAAATGGAGAGTTTTGGTTCTATGTCGGATAACATTTTGGAGAAAGAGTTGTTGTTCTGGTTGGACCTAATTGTGCAGTAAATGAGAGGTGTTACTTGTCAGTGAACTTGACATTCTTTCTTCCAGCTGCTGAATCTTCCGACCGAGAAAAGAAGTGGGCACAGCCGATTAAGGACAGTGAGGTGGCTGCTGGAATCATCTCTTATGAAGCTTGATGGTGCTATCATGGTGTTCCGTGACTTCTGAGTCTGGACTGCATGTCAATGCTTGAGCTAGTTGATTGTGTAGACATCGATCTGAGGAGCGCCAGGTACATCATTGGCTTTTTTCATTATATCATGATTGGGCGTTAGATATGGTAGTTTCATTCATGCCTCCATTCATGTACTTAACGGCTTGTTTTCTTGGTCAGACCAAATCGAGAAATAAGACGAGTTGCGAATTAATTAATGATGTTCCAGAGGAGTAATAAGCTTTGAGGCAATGGTGATTTGATCCATGAGAAAGTTTCTCTAGACATGGTTTTATAGATTGAGCTGATTGCATCTAGAATGTTAGGTGTTATTGGGTCTCTCTCACCCTAAAGAATTAGTTCAAATGGTGAGACTTTCCCTCACACTTATAATTGATAGTGAAGATTGAGTTGACTGCATTTAGAATGTTAGTTGAAGGTATTTTTCATTAGGAACCCTTGGGATCAAGTCAAGATGGAGCAAAAACATGTGTATCTCATAGAAATTGTCATGGAAAACGTCCCTAGGGTGAAAAACCCCGTGGATTACTGGTAGAGCTTGTCAAGTTTGTTTTCTTAAAGGTGTCAAATAGACTTTTGGTGTGGCCTTTGGAAATGCGAAAGAGCAGCCGTGGTCAATACTTCTTTATTTGCGGAGAGAATTGGTAAAATGGCAAGTCTTTTTCTAAATATATGGAGTCAGGACTTGAAAAACTGAATCTCAGCGTGATTTGCACTGGGAGGAGAATTTGACTGAAGAATGCCTTGGGGACGTAGTAATTGCATAGCTGGGTCTAAGTATCTTTAGATAATCAAAGTTGGGTCATCTAATGTGAATTTGACTTATGCCACGACGCTTTTCTAGACACATCGAATATATATATATTTCTTTCCAAGCACTTATTTCAGTTTTCCATTATAATAACATCTTTAATAGACCACCCATCATTGCAGCGTGGATGGTAGGGCTGCTGGACTCCACGATGAAGGTCCCGGTTTTGAAGCCCCTGCGAAGTAGGGAGGCTGAAGTGCTGCGTGGTGCCTTGCCCGGGGTGCGTGGGTGGTGGTTTCCTGCGTGCCTCCCCAGGGTTTACTCCCCGGCTGCTGGCCGTGCGGCGGGTTCCCTGGGTCACAAAAAAAAAAAAAAAAAACATCTTTAATAGTCCTGACGCACGAGAGGAAAATTAGAGGCGTGGTTCTTAATTGCTCTCATAGTTATGTTTTCTACTGCATGAGAGGCTATCATGTCACAACTATCAAAACGTAATAAGACAAAACGAAAATAACCATTGGATTGTTTAGCTTGATGTCCTATCGCTCTCTTCATAATATAACAAATTAAAATTAATTGTTTGTAATTTTATTATAGATCATATTATATGGTGACTAATCATAGCGATTATATTGAGAGACATTAACTAAATTCCCTAAGATGGCTCTTTGTTCTAAATACATTAATATAATAATTTTAACAATTTTTATGTTATGATATCATTATTTACAGTTAAGTAATTAGTATGTAATTGTAAATTTAGATTACGTACTATCATCAAGTTATGATATAATGCATAGTAAATAATTAATACCATAGGCGAATCCTAAACTCTTCATTAAATGCTTATTATGGTAAATATCACCCCGCCAATGATAAAGGGAGAGGCAACAACAAAGAAGGTTGTTTGGGAAATACCTTATTTTATGTACAAAAAATGTTATAAAAAATTCCTAACTATTCCTATTGTAACTATGAGTGAGCATGGTTTGGATGGACAGTTCCCACCTTAGAATTGGGAACGCCCATTTAAGACTAGTTCTTGAGAATGGGGAACGAGAACCGTTTGTTGGTTCCACGGATCCACCCGAGAACCGGACCACCAGGTCAAGTCCGATTCTTGAGGGGTCTATGGAACCAGTCCCAATTCCAACAAATTTGTATTCATCAATAAATATTGCAAAAATTTTAGTTTCTATGTGGGTACTTCTTTGCAAGATATATCTATATATATATATATATATATATATATATATATATATATATATATATATATATATATATATATATATATGTATGTATGTATGTATGTATGTATGTATGTATGTATGTATGTATGTATGTATTGTTTCATATCTAGGATTGGCATAAACCGGTTTATTTGATCTTTGATTGATCAAGGACAAACAACCTTACCTGTAGATGGTTATACCTTGGAAATCTTAATGCCATAATTCCTTTCAATTGTTATATACATATAAAATCAATTGCAAATCTCACAAAAGCATAAACAAGGTATCCTCACAAAATGATTTCCTTTGTCCTTCAAACGAATTTTAGATAGACTAAGAAATGAAACTCTACTTGCTTGATAAACACATGAACAATGAGTTAATTGTTCTACTTGCTTGATAAACACATGAACAATGAGTTAATTGTTTTACTTGCTTGATAAACACATGAACAATGAGTTAATTGTTGGAATGATGAGTACTTGTGTATTTTAATTGACATTTGATACTCTTATGGTTTTATGAGACCATAAATTTTAACAAACATACTAAAGAAGACCTTTGTATTTCAATTGACACAAGTTCCTGTCAAATCTTCTAGGAAGTTATAGTTTAGGGTGGAAATTTTTTTCAAAATATATTTTTATACCAATCCAGTTCAAGTTGGTGGGTCCACACCTAGAATCAAGAATTAGATCAATATTCACTGGTTCCAATAAATTGGAATCAAGAACCGGATCATTGCCCATGGGAATCGTTGATTCTAGATTGGTCTAGTTCAATTCCCATCGGTTCCCAATTCCTTTGCACAATCCTAATTATGACACCAATACTGCAAAATTCTTTATAACATCAAAACCTCCACCAAAAAAAAAAAAAAAAATTGCACAATGCGACAAAAAATACATTCTGTCTACTACAAAAAAAAAAAAATCATGTTCGTTGCATAATGTGGCATCGCACCCAAAACATTTTTTTTTTGTCATCAATATCTAAAAATTGTAATTTATGATTTTTGTTTTCTCGAAGCAGTACAGGTTTGGGGGTCTGACGTGAAAAAAATTGAAATATTAGTATCATAGTCAATTAATTTAAGACTTTTTTTATTAACACGGTTAAAAAGTTAAATTATTAGTGTCATAGTTGGCATAATAAAAGAATTATTGAGGTGTTAACCCTTTCTTTGTACGTCATAGTGGAAACCTGATGACTCTTAAATGGCATCGTTACATAATTATTATTACAGCGTTGATGGTGGTAGAAATTACAGGCGAAATAACTATTTCTGTTCACAAATGATGGACATGCAAGGTAAGAATCATCAGGGAAACCAAATCCGCAGTATGTTTTCGACATCGATTCCGTCCCGACCTTTTACACGTGCATATCACGTATCCTTTTTTCTTCAAAAAGTGGGTGGGAGCGGATAACTAGGGTGCATGCATGCTATCTCTGTCTTTCCAAACTATTCTTCTCGCATCATCTTTTCCTTCAAATCGTGAATTTTTATACTAAAAAGATTTCTAACCGTAAACAACAAGGGGTTAGTAAATAATTGCGGCCCCATCCGCACATCATACATAATTATTATGCCACAGAAAAAGAGGAGGAGGAGGGGGGGGGGGGGGGGCGGGGTGGGTAGGGCTGAAAAGGAAAGAAACAAAGCAGAGATCTTCAGTCCAAACGCGTAGTTTTAAGTTCGGTGCGGTCGCAGATGGAGAAGAAACCCCGACCACAACAGTCCAAGAAGACATGAGTTCTCCGGCCATGTCAGAGAGTCGCGTTGGACGCGTCCCACCGTCTTTTCGAGCGTCGCTGTTGCCTTTTTGAATTGGATTCTAAACCGATACTTCTTCCCTTTATCAACTACTCCAAAGTACTATGGCCCTTTCCTTCTTCTTCTTTTTCGGCTCTTCTTTTCACTTTGCTACTTCTAGCCGTCCAATGGTCATAACGTCCGGTCGCTTTCGTCGAGTTACCCAGTTGATGTAGATGCCTTTGGTTTCGTACACGTCGCCTTCAAGGAAACTCCGCCTCGACCTTATTGCATGAGAAAAGCGATACACAACAAATATTTGCACTGAATCAAATTTCCTTTTTTTTTTGTCTAATAATATATTTCGTGTGTTTATATGGGCTGGGTCATGCTCGAAATTAGCAGTTCAGTCACTGGCCGTTTAGACACCACATAGGTGGAATTTGGAGTGTCTATTTGACATGTTGAGTTTGGTACTCTACTCAAATTAGTGTTCATCCGCATTATCGATATCTCTTGTTCTCATTTTAGTTTGTTAACTTATGGTCATGTATTGCTAACACGGATATCATCAATAAATCAATTATTCTTTTGTTGAAATTTTAGAAAATTTCTACATGAATCCCATATTAATATTTATAAAAAAAAAGTGCCAAAAAAGTCTTAAATCATTTGGATTGATCCTAATTCAATTCTAAACATTTCAATTAGATTAATTAGATCCTAAAAATTTTGGCTAGCAAGGTCCCCTGCCAACTATCATTTGCTAGGTGAGGATATCATGGCCTCACCGGTCACAAGCAAGGGCCTTTGTGCCCTCACCAGCCAACGGTTGGGGGAAAAAAGAAATGAAATAAAAGAAGACAGAAAAAAAAAAAAAAGCAAAAAAAGTAATAAAAATTTAAAAAATTTAAAAATTTTAAAAATTTATTTATGTTAACGTCGGTCAAGTCATGTTGCGTCTACATCAAGAATTTTTTTATTAAAATTAGTTTGATGGACTCAATTTAAGATTTTTTTGTACTTTTCCCCAATATTTGCCTATCTTAAGAGGTTTTAGGTGTTCAAAATTGAGAAGGAATAATAAAAAAAAAATACAAAATCACTCCAAATATACTTTGTTGATAAAAAATCATGGGGAGTAAGTACCTAAGTGGTTACGACCAAAAAAAAAAAAAAGAAGTACCTAAGTGGTCCCTTACACTCGTGTCCTCCGCACCTTCTTGCCCAGGCAACAATCCACAGCAGGTACCAAGTCAATAAAAGAGAAAAAAAAAAAGTTATGGACGTACGTGGCTGCACGAGTCATCGGACACCTTTTTTTTTTTTTTTTTTAACCCTTTTTGCAGCGCAGGCAGAAAATGGGCGGAGGAATTATGTATACTAGTGATAACTCATCCTTTTCATTACTGTGGTAATCAATCATGTATTCAATACTCAGCAATTTCATTACTTTGATTTTTTTATGAAAAAGAGATACAAATGGTCATTAAACTTTGAATGATCATTGACTTTTGACTCAATGTGTAATATAGTCCGTAGATTTATAAGTTATTCGATATGGTCCATCAACTATGTGAAAATTTTTAATTTCATTATTAATCTTAAATTGATGAAAGGACTACATCGAACATGTATCAACAGTCCAATAATTGCATCGAGCATTAAATTAAAGTTTAGGCACTATTTGTATCATTATCCCCTTTTTATTTTGCACAATCGTGCATGTAGACTAATGTGAGCAAATGCAATGTAATTTTTCGAACAACTATGAAGTCGCAAAAGAGCTCTTAATAAGTGCATGCTAGTATAAATAATAGAAGTATAATCTCTATCGACAGAAATTCATACGTGCTGCGTGCATTATTTTCGCTTCCCTATCCAGCGTTTTTCGGGGTGACTAACACACGAAATATCATCTCAAGGCCTGAAGCCACTAATTAAAACGCTAAATTAGAAACGAGATGAAGTCGCTCGATTTGGTTTAAGTGCACCAGCCATTGCGTATCGAAGGTTGACGCCGCCCATTGCACAGGGCAAACGCATGCAACACGCACCAGAGTGATTGTTATCAAATTGGTTCTCTCTCCCTCTATCTTTCTTTCAGTGGGGTAAAATGCTTTTCCCGCAGAACACAACGCAGCACCGCCATGTAAAGCTGATATTCTTGACGTTATTATAAGGATAAGATGAAGCTGACGAGACGACCACCCAGGATGATGGGAAGTGGTACCTTGGTCCGTTACAGGTACCTGCCCTCCTGATGTACGCATTGGAAGTTGAAGTTCCAGCATACTTACGATCTCCCTTCACTGAAGCGCCGACCAATGCTTTAGCTCTCTTTTATCTGCTTTGTTTCCATTTCAATCATAGTTACCTTTGATCTTAATAATATGTATGTTAACATGTACAAGGGAACATGTTTTTAATGATCCAGCCCGAACCCTTTGAGTCGAGCCTCAAAAGGACTTAACTAGGGAACATATTGGTTGGGTCTTAAAAGTACAAGCCTCTCATCTTAGATGAAACTTTGGGGTTTTTACAATATTAGTGCCACGATCCAAAGTTTTCAACCGATCCATGTTCATTCGGTATAATTGTGGTTCCATTGTGTGTGACTCCAATGGATTATTACCATGTCATGAAGCGAAAGTACTTTATATATTTGACAATAGACACATCAAAGTTGTAGCACTCTTAAAGTGAATGACTTCTCTATTGGAAGCTACTAGTCATTCAGGTTATGGAGATACTGCAATGGCGAGATGTTTGACATATTTATGTTGTGAGCTTAGAAAAATAGCAACACAGCTGATATAGGAAAATTGTGCCAAATGTGTTTGACATATATACATGTTGATGGAAATTAGGTGTCACTTTTGAGAAGTTGTTTATGTTAGAAGTTATCATGAACATTGTCGTGCTAGGTCAAATCAGATTAAAAGTAGAATGGGAGGGGTTAATGCAAGCAATTCCCTTCTTGGCCTTGCACACTTAGGCCTAGTCAATTTCACACATAACATTCAACCTTTTTCCCCCAATTCTTGGTGAGCTTAGGTAAGGATTTTCAAGCTTGGTACCTTATTGGGAGCACACAGCAAAAACCCAATTTTCTCACCAAGAGAGATTGCCAAGAAGAAGCTTAAGTCTGATCCCATAAATATATTCGGTTGAACCTACTTTTACTTAAAAACTTAATAATTTGTATTTTAAAATGTACACAGGGCATGTTTGTAATGATCCAGCCCAATCCATTTGAGTTGAGCCTCGAAAGGACTTATCTAGGGAACACGTTGGTTGGGTCCTTAAAATACAAGCTCCTCATCTTATATAAAACTTTGACGTTTTTATAATATCAGTGCCACAAAAATTTTAAATCAATAAATGTCTATTTGGTATAGTTGTGGTTCCATTGTGTGTAACTATGATGGACTATTCCTATGTCATGAAGTGAAAGTACTTTATATATCTGACGATAGATACATCAAAGTTGCAGCACTCTTAGAGTTGAATGACTTATCTATTAGAAGCTACTAGTCATTTCAATTATGGAGATATTGCAACAACGAAATGTTTGACTTATTTATGTTGTGAGCTTAGAAAAACTACAATATTAGACCTGAGCAGGTCTTTTTAAACTGCTCCACCCTAAATTAGATATCCCAGGGTGTCTTCTCCCCACAAGCCATTTATAGACAAGTGAGGGGAAGAAACACGGGATAAAATCCCCAAGGGAAACCCCGGCCAACTCTTTACGAATGGGGACTCCCTCTGATCCTCGCGATACCCTTTTCCTAGTGTACTAGGCTGGGTACAGGGAAATGACGAGGCCTACCTCCTGGCAAAGGAGGTGGGTTGGCCGGCAACGACGAAATGTTTGACTTATTTATGTTGCGAGCTTAGAAAAACTACAATATAGCTAACATAGGAAAATTGTGCCAAACATGTTTGACAAATATACACATGATGGATATTAGGTGTTACTTTTGAGAACTTGTTTATATTAGAGGTTGTCATGAACATTGTTGCACTAGGTTAGATCGGATTAAAAATACAATGGCAGGGGTTAATGCAAGCAATTCCCTTCTTGGCCTCACACACTTAGGCCTAGTCAATTTCACACATAACATTCAACCTTCTTTTTTTTTCAATCCTTGGTGAGCCTAGGTAAGGATTTTCGAGCTTGATACATTGTTGGGAGTGCATAACATAAACCCAATATCCTCACCAAGAGAGATCGCCAAGACAAGTCTGAACCATTAACATATCCAACTGAATCCATTTTTACTTAAAAAGTTAAGCCAATGAATTATGAGCCAACTAACATATATATTAATTGCTCCACACTATATTAATTTTCTGATGTGAGATTTCTCACCAAATACTAAAATAGATTGGGGGACTTGCTAATCTACCATTAACGTGCAATAGAGTTCAAGCCCATCAACAGACCTTATTGGAATCATTTTTACTTAAAAGCTTAAGCTAATGAATCATGGGTCGATTTAAATATATTAAATGCTCCACACCACACTACTTTTTTCGATTTGGGACTTTCTAACACGATTTACGTGCATCTCAATATATACATTAGACATTGTCGTCCATTAATTAGGTCTAGTCTATACTTCGTTAAGAGATTGAATTACTCAACATCATTCAATCTTTCTATAAATGGGAGCAACACGAATGATACAAATATCTTAAACTGCGATTAGCATGTGTCATTTCTGAGAGGTCGGCTGAATGGTTAAGAATTTAGTTTGAATGTGGTAGACTCAGTTGTAATTATCGATGATCATCGAACCTTATCAAAGCACAGTTTCAATGCCCAATTCAAATCCACGATCCAACGGTTAATGCTTTAACCAACATCGAGTAGAATTACCAAAGTCGTCAAGAACGAATCCTCTTCACGTTTATGCAATACGTGCGCTATCTCACCTTCACGTCTATTGATAGAAACTTATAAAACGACGAAAGCCTGAACACCCGGCACGTAGCCGAAACTTTTGAGAGCTACAATGGTTGACATCCATTGGCCGGAAAGAAGCAAAACTACTATAAAATGTGGGATGGTGACCTAAAATATCACCCCCTTGTGCTTAAGACACGTCGACCAATTTCTGAGTAAGAAATTACTGCGGAACAAGTCTTAGGTTAGATCGAGAAGCCAGTCTCTTTTTTTCCATATATGATCGATGACTTAGGTTTTCCATGTATGTAGTCACATTTGGAACGTGAGACTGACTTCAAAATAGCGGCCACAACTGGTGAACTCCCAATGAAACAAAGCCTACTCTCTCCACTCCAAGCAAGACCAGTGGTGGTCGGTGTCATATTTCTACATGAGCTCGATTTTTTCTTCATCAAATCCCCCAAGATTAAAATGCTGACCTACCGTGGTGTAGCTATTCAAGTGATTACGACTTCCGACTCCAAGAATGTGCGGTCGAATAGTCTTTCAATTGCAGTTGCACGAGCAAAACCACAATCAGAAGGACAGTCATAAAGGTTGCATGCCGATTAAGGCCGCTTTATTGGCTATGGGGTATTTACTCCATCTTGGAGGTATGAGAAAAATTGGATGTCGACCAAATAAAAAGTGTCACGGCGGGCCTTCTATATTCCAAAAGTTGCGCCGGAGTCATCTCCCAATATCCATACAGTAAGATGTCCCACAAGAATTATGTGATTTTAAAGGGTCTCTTCTCTCGTTCACCAATGTGGTCCAAGAATCTAGGACGCTCGCCATGATTGCTCAGTGGAACAGAGGGAAGCTCTAGATGCTACATAGGACTTGGTCTGCGATCTACATAGGACTTGGTCTCTATGGATTTTGATGCTAATTTTTTCATCGTGCCTTTTTAGCTATGAATAGACTGGGTGCTCGTTCCACTGCCATGCGCTTTTTTTCGTTTCCTGTCGCTTTCTTGAATCATATCGACTGTGATTGACAGGAGATATATCCTTTCACTTTGTAATTGCAAGTGTGGACACGGATAAGGAATCTTCTAAAAATGGGGCTTCACATGTAACATCCACTAGCATATGGAACTATGGCCACAAGTGAAAACGGATTTAAGTAAAGGATAAATGAGGAAACTGTCCAATCATTTCTAGACATATTTTACGAATACCAATTAAGTTTTTATTGTCAATTCAGTCTTAAATCATTACGCGAAATTCCAATGTAATCTTTCCAATCAAATTTTGCTGAAAACATTTACGTGTCCATGTGACATGGAGGGTAGCTAGCGATAACTAGAGAAGCATGTCAGTAATTTCTAGTAAAAATTGATTGGAATAATTACATTGGAATTTCGTACAAAAAAATTATAACCAATGGGAAATATTGAAAAATTAATGATTGAATTAACATTTGTATAATAAGTTTATGATTAATTGGGTTATTTTACCAACAATAAAAATATAATCATATATCCAGCAACTATCTACATGTGTACAGGTGAGCACTTTCCTAAAATTCTGTCCTTTGGTGTATAGGTGGGTATTTTCCCAAGAAATCACTCATCGTGGTAGTGCTTCCACCTAAGCACACACCATTATATCATAAGGCGCCTCCATGAGTTCATTCCTCCTTTTACATATATATCTCAAGCATGTCTCCCTTTGTTTGATGTGCAATTCAGTTCATTCCTTGTCATCCTAGAAACCTACCAATAGCCATTCCTTATCTAGACCCTTTGGACTCGACAACCATTCTCCATCCTCATTGGAACAGATCGTTACAGGCCCATTGGCTTCCGCATGGTTCATCCCCAAATCATGCACCTATTGAAATGGGTTCCGCTCTAATATCATATTATAAGATCTTTGGATTAACTAACTCAAGATATTATTCACTTCGGCTCATCTCACATCGAGCCTCAAACAGGTTGGCACTTTTCCATGAGGTTACCTATCCTAGTAGTGCTACCACCTTAGCACGCTTAATTTTATAGTTTCAAAGCTAAATATTGTTGTCACATCATAATGTATCTTTGTGAATTAATTTCAATCTTTACATATATTTTGGGCACGTTCTTCTTTATTAGGTGTGCAATTTGGTTCATTCCTACCCCATTTTGCCATCATAAAAACTTATCTAGAGCCGCTCTTTGTCTAGGTACTCTAACCTCAGTGGTCACCCCCCACCCTTGTCAAATTGGGCCGTTACATGTATGTAGCAAAAAGGAAAATATCATCAAAATTTGAACTTCTATCATCTATAAGATAAGAAAAATTCAACATGTAGAACTCTCTCGTTTCCAGCCATGATTAAAGTGGGACTATAATAAACTTTCTTATTACCTTGCTAGGGACAAGAAACAGACAATAATTTGGCTTTCTTATTACTTTACTACAAGCATTGACTAGAATAGCTTTGAATTAATATTTGATGTTGCTGCAAAATCAACATTAAACAACCGAGTTCACCTTTAATGCAGTGGCAATAATTATGTCAGCCGTTTGAGCAGGCAGATTAGGCTTTAATAGCTGTACGTACATGAAAAAGTGAAGACAGATTAAAGTTAATTAATGGACGGAAAACGGAAATAAAGGCTAGAGAGATCTCTCTAAGACCGAAGTATTTGACGACCCCTGGTGCCGTAGGGCTGCGCGATCTGTTCACACTGCACTGATTTGATATTATATGATGTAATAGGCTTTGACTTCTATTTATTTAAACCTCGAATATGGGAATTTTGACTTTCTGACCCCTTCAAATCGGATTTATTTTGTCCTTTTCTCTGCGCGGGGTCGTAGAAATAAAATCCGGACGATTCGGACGCGGGTTTAGATTCCTCATGACTCATGCGTAGATCACTCCACGAGGGCCTATCATATACCCAGCTTTTCGTAAATAGATGAGGTCCTGGAAGTGTTTACCGTTTAGAGAGCACTACCTATTAAGAAAATTTCACTTCAAATAGTATAAATTTTAACGTAACGATTACAAAGAACTCGAGAAGAGTCATTAAATTTATGAACTATGAAATTATTTTAAGGATAAAAGTCACCAAATACTCTAAATTATGTCAAGGGCAATAAATTTACCTAAACTTTTCTTAGTGACTTAAAAAATCTCAATTTTATACTTATATAACACATTTATTTTCCATCAAAATAAAAATCATTAAAAACTTGCTTACAGCAATGCTAAAAAGCAAATAGTGTTTGACATAACACGACATGACTTAAATAAAATAAAAATGAAATTTTGACTAAGACCCTTTATGAAATGTGAATGTATCATATATGTATAAATTTGAAAAATTTTATGTCATGAGAGAAAGTTTAACAGAAATGTGCCATAGTTTGAAGCCTTTAATGTCACAAAAAAGTTCAATATATATGTGTTATAGTGAACACAGTTTGGAATTTTTTGTAACATTTTTCTCTCTTTCAAGAGTAGTTAGTTTAAAAGAGTCTCCGGTACACTCGTTAATCAATCCAAATAAATATTCAAAGATTCAGCTACATGGCATCGATTGCACTAGTGGGAATTAACTGGATGCTAATTTTATCTCTACTGTTCTTGTTGGGATTTTTTTTTTTCACTTTTATAGATTAAAGTCAGAATTTTAGTGCATTATTAAATACCAAAAAATATTTTTTTTATAGATAGTTCACCCTTGATGGTGATATTCCGGAATCAAATAATGGGTGATATAGGCTTGACATGGTTCACAATAGCATCGAGGGGAAGAAGAGAACCTCGATGCAAAAGAACACTGTTAGCTCTTTAAATGTGATAAATACACCTATTCCATGATACACTTGTCTGGAGTGGTCACATTCGAGAAACTAATGATCCCTTGACATATACCGGCTTCAACTTGTACTAAGCCAAATTATTTAGAATAGGTAGGCTGTTTAGTATTGTCATCCAAGCCTTGACACTAAATTTAGGTAGGTTAGGAGTAAACCAGACAAGTCCATGCTAGTCCACCTTATAATTCGTGGATATGAGACAATCGGGAAAATTGTTTCAAAAATTTTGATGTTATTATACAACGGCCAATTTAGTGAAGAGCTTTTTCAATTTGGCTAAGATAACTATAAACCTTTTAATGATTTGTCAAAATGATTTTTCAATATAATTCTTCCAATCGTTGTACAATAAGTTTATGACTTTTAGACATTTTTCTGAGAATATCCTAAGCAAAGCAGTAGCAATAGACAAAGTTCCCCTTTGAGATATTAATACAAACTTATCTACACCCAAAGAGCTCTTATAAAAATTTTCTAACCTCTAAGGAAATCTTTTAGGATGGCAACAACAAAGAGGACCATGTGTGTGTGCCAATTGTCATGCCAACATGGTTCGCAAAAGACTTAAGAAGAGCCTAACTTTCGATTTTCAACAAATCGAGACCATATATCAATAACATTTCCTAGGTAACAATAAGAAATGATTGGTTTTCGGGTGGGTTGGTCCCTAATCTAAATCACGAACTGACCATGTGGCTTTGGAATCGGGAATTGAACTAGACAGTTCTGAAACCAGGCCGAAGTACGGTTTTCCACAACTATGTTTCCTTCTCTTTTTAAATAGATTAGTAATTTATTTTAAAAAATTAAAAGCAAAATCTCACATGTTAGATTTTTTTAGTCTTTGTGGGAATCTATTTTCCTTCTTGCATTGAAACACTCACCTCCCTCCCCCCCCCCCCCCCCCCAACTTATTTTCTCTCTCTCATCTCTGCATCACGCGCCCAATGTTTCCTTTTTTTTCATCTCTCTCTCTTTCACTCTCAGTTTTCACATGATGAGCTCTACTTTCGTCTATCTCCGCTGTGATGGTGGCTGTGCGAAGCTGTGGTGGTGGTTGCCGCTGTGATGGTGGCTGTTCGAGGCTGTGTTGGCGCTTGCCTGGTGGTTGCATGAGAAAGGGAGGCGAAAGGCTGAGGTCCAAAAGAGAGAGAGAAACGAGAACCACTAAAAACATGCCGGTTCGGTCTGGTTTTTGATTCTACCAAGTGTCAGTGCTCATCCCCAGTAAATATCGAATCAGATAATTCATAAGCATCCTGACTTTGATCTTCAATCATATTTTAGGTAATAAAATTAATTTGCGCTTGTAGTCGACCTTGACCAAGTGTAACACATAAAAGTAAAAAAAGTACATAAACAATAAAATTTACTCATCATATATCTATACGATATTTTTATAAATAATTTAAAATTTTGACAAATAAAATTAGAAATGATATTGTCCATTTTTAAGAATTGAGACATATAATCTCTCAACTTGTGGGAACAAAGAAACAAAATATATTCTCCTAACGTCAACATATCATTATAGAGAAGATAATAATTGAGTTGCAAAAGTAAAATCTTTACAAAACTTATTAATGAATGTTTGTAATTTGTGGAAAAAGATAATTCTTGTCCGTTTGACAATACATACTAAAATGAAAATTAACAATGACCTTTCGTCAATCAACAATTCACTATGAATGAATGAATGATAGAGCACTTAAATATCAAACTCACATTCCTCGACAACTTAAATTTTTAGAACAGTTCACAATGATTCCCACAAAATCTCACCCGGTATCAAATCACGAAGTCTTGAGTTCGAATCTTTTTCTCTCCAATGAAATTTTCTTACGCTTAGTATTAGATAAAATAAGACCAGACTAGGATGAGTAATAGAATATTTAAATATTAAATTACATCTTCCTATAGTAACTTAAACTTTTAGAATAGTTAGCTTGGTTCCTGTTTTCGTTAGGTAAGGTTCGTTTAGGATGACTTTGACCCTTACTTTTTTTTTTCCAGCTCTTTGATTTGACTTTTATTTATTGCAAAACACTTAAAACCTCTTAAGATATAGCATTATTAATGAGTAGAGTCATGTAATTTTTCATAAATTCTTTTCAACACACGCGTGTTGAAAAGAAAAATCGTAAGGAGAAACACTCCAATTTTAAAGGAAACGTCAGGAGAAAATGGGATTTTTGAATTTTCAAAAAAAAGCTCCTTCATGTCTTCTTCACTTAAAGAACAATCTTTCTTAAGAGATGAGGACAAGAAACTAACCAAACGCAAAGGAAGGAAGCGAGAAAAATAAACAAGGATTTGGCTATATCCTCTAAGAAAAGATTTTCTTACTTCTTTTTTCTGAATACTTATTCTTTTAAAATACTTTTAGTTTGGATCATATGACGGCGGCGGAGGCTGTTTCTTTTTCCCATACCAAGCCGTATGCATTCAGACTTCAATTGTCGAAATCAATCCTGTGTCAATAATTTAATGAGGCAGCATGCCTAGACGAAAAAACAAAGGTGGGGAAGAGAACAAGCCGCCGTCTGAGATATGAAAGGACGAATGTTTTTATTCGTAGTCAACATTCCATCCATTTGATAAACGAGCCAACATGTAGTGTATTTTATAAGCTACTTAGCAGTAGTACATAAAATAAATAAAGAAAAAGCCGATCACAATGTCCCACCAAGATTTTTCAATTACGATAGTATAAAAATGCAGCACGAGCATGTACTCTGTCGGAGCATAACGTTTGACTTGAACGCGCGTAAATTCAAAATCCTACAACTTTTATTATGATTGATTCTTATTTAACTCTTACGAGAGAGAACAATTCCTAATTACATCTGTCGTCTCATGAAAATGACAAAATTCCTAACACCCATTTGTCTTTGGTTGTCGCAATGTCTTGACAGAAAAAACTCTATTTTCCGGCCTTAATGTGGTTGGCGGAAGTTTACTCGAAAGTTAAGAGTAATGAGATCATTGCTCACGGTAATCGCAAACCCTGTTTCCACGAGCGTGCAATTTTATATATTTGATTTGACCCACGTAAGGAAAAAAAGAGCCAATGGCAAGAACTTTACGCTCAAGTTTTCCACGTTCCGCGTTGAAAGCATGTGCGTGTCGGTCAAAGGGGATGACGTGGAAAGAGGCCATTGGTTGAGCCGGCCATAGGACTGCCGCGTCTTCCACAACAGATTGCATCTTGTCCTCAACGAGTCCTCCTTTCTCGCCCTTCTTAGCAAATAAAGACAGAAAAGTTAAAAAATTGGGGTTTGAAGTCCAATAACAGGAAAAATTATCAAAAAAAACTCTAAACTTATTATATGGATGTCAATTTAATCATGAACTTTTCAATTGTGCTAATTTAGTTTAAATCTTTTTGACAATATGCCAATTTGATTCTAAACCTTCAAATTATGCCAATTTAGTCTTAAAAACCTTTTAATGATTTTCTTAAACTTTTTGATAATTTGTTCATATGGTCACTCTGGCCAAATTTTCAAATAATAGATCTAGGACTACATTGGCAAATCTTCAAAAATTTTAGGACTAAATTGATAAAAAAAATGTTCACAATTAAATTAACACAATTAAAAAGTTTAAGATTGAATTTGTCACCATATATAAGGTTTATGACCTTTTGGATCCCCAAGAACATAGTTTAAATAGTTATTTTGTGGATTAAAAATAAGTGTTAAATAAAATAATAGCAATCCATGTTATAAGATTAATTTACAAAATCATTTCTTTAGTTGTATGGCAAATTGCAATCTCTGTATTGGTGAAATAATTTTAAAAATGAATAGGACCTACGTTAAAAGACCATAAATATAAAAATTATTGTATATATTTCTTTATATTACTGTTCACAACATCAGTTATTATATAGAATAACATGATAATTATGTTATTCTTTGTGACGCGAGAATCCTTTCTAGAATAAACCGAAGCGAAAGATTTCGACAACCACCAAAGCAGAGAAAAGGGGAGAGAAGGGGGCCACGCCAATTTCGAACCGAAAAAGAATCAAAGTCATGGCACGATCGGCAGTTCTCCGGTCAAAGTTCGAATCGGAAAACCAAACCACCCCAACCCAAACCCAAAACAACCCCCCGCCCCCTCCCCTGCCCCACAAAAAAAAAAAAAAAAAAAAACCCGCCTTCCTTTTCCCTCCGTCGCCTATAAATACCCAGCTCCATTCTCACGCTTCTCAACCAACATCAACGCAAAATCTTGACCCCTCTTTTGTAGTCTTTACCTGCTCTACATTCTCTTTTTCGTCTTGAGAGAGAGAGAGAGAGAGAGAGAGAGAGAGGGAGGGAGAGATATAGAGAGATGGAATATTTTCTTCAGTTATACAATCTTGTTCTATCAACTTCGGTTGTTTTTGTGCTGTTTGTTTTGTGGAGAGTGTCGTTCAGGTGTTGGATTTCGCCTGCGAGAGCTTATCAGAAGCTCAAGAGAAATGGGTTCAAAGGGCCTTCTCCGGTTTTCCCTCTTGGGAATATCACGGACATGAAAAAGGCCATAGAAGAGGGCTCTCGTTCTGTGAATTCTAATGATGAATCTTTGAACGCCATCACTCATGATATACACTCCACGGTCTTCCCCTACTATGCTCGCTGGCAAAAATCACACGGTAAGCCCCATAACGAATCTGTTACAGAAAAGTTCATTTCATGAAGTTGGGTTGCCTATTACTTTTGTTGGTTTTCATATAAATTTTCTGTGTTAATTTCAGGGAAGGTGTTCGTCTATTGGCTAGGCACAGAGCCATTCTTGTATGTTGCAGACCCTGAGTTTCTGAAGCAAATGTCGAGTGGTGTAATGGGGAAGAGTTGGGGGAAGCCCAGGGTGTTCAAGAACGACCGAGAACCCATGTTCGGGAACGGACTGGTCATGACCGAGGGTGACCAATGGGTCCATCACAGGCATGTCATCACCCCAGCTTTCTCTCCTGCCAACCTCAAGGTATCTCTCTCTCTCTCTCTCTCTCTCTCTCTCTCTCTCTCTCTGTGTCACAGCAAGATTCGTACACTTCAAACTTATCTTGAGGAGTGCATGTACACGTAAATCGTTTATCTCTAATTATTTGAAGGAGGCAATTAGTTAGGGTTTACGTTCCAGAACAAAAGACTCAATTGTCTAGCGGCCTTTTATCCACACAACTGCGTACATAATTTGCTTATACTGCAGGGAATGGCAAGTTTAATGGTGGAATCAGCCAACAAGATGCTGGAGAGGTGGACAGCTCTCATAAACTCCGGAAAGCCCGAAATTGATGTTGAGAGAGAGATCATATCAACAGCAGGGGAGATCATAGCCAAGACCAGTTTTGGCATTATCCACGAAGATGGCAAGAAAGTTCTCGAGAAACTGCGAACCATGCAGGTCACTCTCTTCAAGACAAACCGTTTCGTGGGCGTGCCCTTCAACCAATTCATTGTCCCCAAACAATCCCTAGAGGCAAAAAGACTGGGAAAAGAAATCGACAACCTGCTACTGTCAATCATCGATGATCGCAAGACAGGCGTAGTGGCAAATAACCAGAAGGACTTGCTTGGATTGTTGCTCGAAGGGAACTCCGGAAATGGAAAAGTAGGGAAGAGTTTGACGACCAGAGAGTTGGTAGACGAGTGCAAGACGTTCTTTTTCGGGGGTCATGAGACGACAGCGTTGGCTCTGTCGTGGACGTTGCTGCTTTTGGCCATGCATCCCGAGTGGCAAGATCAGCTCAGAGATGAGATCAAACAAGTGATTGGTGATAAAAAAGAGATTGATCCAACCATGCTTGCCGGACTAAAGAAGGTAAAAACACTATTCGAAATGAGAAACAATTAATGCACGTTTTTGTACATGGAGCTACTTTTGTTTGCGCGTGCAGTAAATTGCTTGATATTGCTTATATGATAGTTCAGATGGAAAAGGTATGTATCTGTGTTCTCGAAGTTGGCATAATTTCATGTTCCGTAATGGGTGAATAGATTCAGGTAGAAAATATCTGATCATTGGAAAAAGAGCATGGCTTGTTTTGGACAGAAATGAGCCCACAATTAAACTGTACATATCAATAATTTGATACAGTTGTACTTTAATTGGTGAAAGCGTAGCCTTTTAACCACGATCCAGAGAATGAAAATCAGAAGATTATTGTACAACCTGGCTATGCATCATGCGTTGGTAATTGAAGATGATTCATTCACACAACATAATGAGATGCAAACCTTTTACTTCAACATTCTTTTCAGCAACAGTTCTGTTCAAAATCCATTTAAAAGTGCTTATATGTCCGTGTGCAGGTAGTGGTCTCCTGCTTTCCTTTTTTAGCTTAATTTGAGGGAGGTGGTCAACGTTGATCCGCCCCATTCATGGACGGAAATGTGGAGATAAGCGTGTCTCCACCATACAATTGAACTTCATGTTATTGCCATGTGTCTACGTTCTCATGATTCTTTTAAAAGAATATGTAGCCACAAAGCCTAGTGAAGCTATCGGTGTCCATCTTGAAAGGTCCATGCAAGACCCAAAATTGCACAAGAGAGTTTTATGACACTTGCCATGAACCGCTTTTTTAGTCCTCACATTACAAGCTTGTGCAAATGCTCATTTTCGTGCGGTGAATGCTTGTAAATTACATGGCATTTGCAGGCACGTCCTTGTGTTTTCTCCTTAAGAGTACATATCTTTTCCAAAATGTTAACATATATACCTAATTAAGTCCTTTTCAATTAGTGATGTTATCTAAACCGGTGATCAATTGCAGATGGGATGGGTGATGAATGAAGCCCTGCGGCTGTATAGCCCAGCACCGAATGTGCAAAGACAGGTGCTAGAGGATATTAAGGTATATGATATGGTGATCCCTAAGGGAACGAACATGTGGATTGATGTGGTGTCAATGAACCATGACCCCAGTCTGTGGGGAGACGACGTGAACCAATTCAAGCCGGAGCGGTTCAAGGAGGACTTACTCTATGGCGGATGCAAGCACAAGATGGGGTTTCTGCCATTTGGGTTCGGAGGGAGAATGTGCATCGGTCGGAATTTGACCATGATGGAGTACAGGATTGTCTTAACCCTAATTCTCTCCAAGTTCTCCTTTGCTGTTTCACCAAACTACCGCCATTCTCCTTCCATTTTGCTCTCTCTTAGACCTTCCCAAGGCTTGCCACTCATAGTCAAACCTCTTTAGGATAGTCGGCAATAGTACTTCTTTACGTTAATTAGTGATAAGGTATATCCAGTTAATAATGGAGAACCTGTTGTACTTGTCAATAGCAATATTAGGGACATACACAGGGTCTATGAACTCAGCTGCATGAGTATCCATTATAACTTATGTATTCACGTTCTATTATGATACCAAACTATAGTGAAATTTTCAGTTATTACGACCTATGATTATTTGAATCACGATGTGGCTATATGATACTTTTCCCACTTACAAGGGCTGGGCATGATGATGAAAATTAAGGAAGCAAACATCATTCATTTTTAGTAACAAGAATGAACTATCCTGAATTTAAGGTGGAGACAATTTGAGTTTTTTTATGAATATGGAGACTATGTGAAATTACTAGGGATAATGACACAAATAATTCCTTAACTTTTGCCCAACTTGTAATATAGTCTCTAAACTTTTAATTTATTTAATGTGATTCATAAACTTTACGCTAATATACAATGCCATCCCAGTACTTTTAATTTATTTAATATGGTCCATAGATGCATGATTAACCCCTTAGTATATGAAAATACATTGAACATTTTCCTATAGTTTATGGACTAGATTGAATATGTACCAAAAGTTTGGAAATCATATTAAATCAATAGAAAGCTCAGAGACGGCATTGCATATAAGACTAAAGTTTATGGATCATATTACATATTGAGCTAAAGTTCAAATATATTTATATCATTTTTTGAATTTACAAAGGTTCGTGCTTGAAAGGGCAATATGCGTGCGTGCTTTATTTCTAAATTCGAGCAGGCGTTAGACAAGCAACAAGAAGGTTTACATGGTGACGAGATGGAACAGTATGCGAAAAATTCGCCTCCTCATTTGTATTTTGCATGGTCAACTCACTTTGTTACTATTTGGGAAAGTCATGCTAAAGTTGGCCCACCAGAAGAATGAGGAGAACACAAAATTCGTGCCAAATAGAGAACTAGCACGTGACCCAAAAAAATGGCCCTCATTCATACACTCACTGGCCAGCCGAAATTGATCATATACAAGCATAACGTGTATTCGGCAATAACATAGATATTTCTACTTTAGTCCACGCTAGATCTGGAAATCATAGGATTATGTAAACCAAGGAAACCTAATAAAATGACGTTAAATCTCTAGTCATCGAAGAAAACCCTTCTTTGTCATAAGAATCATCATCGGCTATAACATCCTATGCGAACGAATTAATTATATGAACTTAATATTGTTAGGAACTTAGTTTTTTTTTTTAATAAGAAAATTCCATTCATTACCCAAATGATACATAAAAATATTTATAAGAAAATTCCATAAATCACCATAATAAAGTAAGCCCAAAGAGCTGCAAAAACAAACCAAAATCCGAAAACCGAGGTATATCATCAAAACATGGTTTTCATTAGGAAAAGAGTGGGCAATTACTTTTGTTGGTTTTCATATAAATTTTCTTTGTGGTAATTTCAGGGAAGGTGTTCGTGTATTGGCTTGGCACAGAGCCATTCTTGTATATTGCAGACCCTGAGTTTCTGAAACAAATGTCTAGTGGTGTAATGGGGAAGAGATGGGGAAAGCCCAGGGTGCTCGAGAACGACCGGGAACCCATGTTCGGGAACGGACTTGTCATGACCGAGGGTGACGAAGGGGTCCATCACAGGCATGTCATCAGCCCAGCTTTCTCTCCTACCAACCTCAAGGTATCTCCCTCCCCCTCTCTCTCTCTCTCTCTCTCTCTCACTCTCTCTCTCACTGTGTCACAGCAAGATTCGTGCAAGTCAAATTTATTTCTTGAGAAGGAAAGTGTCACAAAATCTTTCGCGAGAATTGAGGAGTGCATGTACACGTAAATCGTTCATCTCTAATTATGTAAAGGGGGCTATTAGTTAGAGTTTACGCTCCAGAACAAAAGACTCAATTATCTAACGGCCTCTTATCCACGCACTTACTCGCTTCGTAAATAATTTGCTCGTACCACAGGGAATGGCAAGCTTAATGGTGGAATCAGCCAACAAGATGCTGGCGAGGTGGACAGCTCTCATAATCTCCGGAAAGCCCGGAATTGACGTTCAGAGAGAGATCAAATCAACGGCGGGCGAGATCATAGCCAAGATCAGCTTTGGCATTATCCATGAAGATGGCAAGAAAGTTCTCGAGAAAATGCGAACCATGCAGGTCACTCTCTTCAAGACAAACCGTTTCGTGGGTGTGCCTTTCAACCAATTCATCGCCCCCAAACAATCCCTAGAGGCAAAAAGACTGGGAAAAGAAATCGACAACCTACTACTGTCGATCATCGATGATCGCAAGACAGGCGTAGCGGCAAATAACCAGAAGGACTTGCTCGGGTTGTTACTCGAAGGGAACTCCGAAAATGGAAAAGCAGGGGAAGAGTTTGACGACCAGAGAGTTGGTAGACGAGTGCAAGACGTTCTTTTTCGGGGGTCATGAGACGACGGCGTTGGCTCTGTCGTGGACATTGCTGCTTTTGGCGATGCGTCCCGAGTGGCAAGATCAGCTTAGAGATGAGATCAAACAAGTGGTTGGTGATAAAAAAGAGATTGACGCAACCATGATTGCCGGACTAAAGAAGGTGAAAGCACTACTCCAAATGAGAAGCAAATGATGCACGTTTTTTTTTTTTTTTTTTTTTACATAGATCTACTTTTGTTTGCTGGTGCTTTCAATTGCTTGATGTTGCCTAGATGATAATTCACATGGAAAAGATTTGCGTTTGTGTTCCCGAAGTCGGTATAACTTCATGTTTCATAATGGGTGCATAGATTGGGGCAGAAAACATCTAATCATCGGAGCACGAGCGACCAAAAAAAAGCACATGGTTTATTTTGGATAGAAAGTTGATGTAGAACCTAGCCATGCAAAATATGTAGGTAATCGAAGATGGTTTATTCACAAAACAGAATGATGCAAGCTTTTTACCTTAACATTTCTTTAAGAACTCCCGTACAAATTTCTTATAAATGTCCGTGTACTGTTGGTGAGTCACCTTCTTTTTTCCAGAAAAGACGCTCTTCTTCTGTCCTTTTTGAGGCTTCTCTTTCAAGGGTGGTGGTCAACGTTGATCCGCCGTATTGATGGACGGAAATTCTTAGATAAGCGTTGTGACCACCATACCATACAGGAGAACTTCATGGCTTTGCCAATTGCCACGTTATGCTGAGAATATATATCGACGAGCCGAGTGAAACAATTAGTGTCTGTCTCGACAGGTCCATGCAAGGCCCATATTTGCCCAAGAATTTTAGGATACGCGCCATAACCCCAGATGGTTTGACTGGTGCTCATACCCCACTAATAAACTGTTTTTATATTTCTCACCTTACAGCATCCGAAATTATAAATTTTCATATGCCCGATGCTAGTTATTTGCATGGCACGCGTGTGTAATTTTTCCTCGAAACTATAGATCCTTTCTAAAATATGAGTAAGAACATTTGTCAATTTACACAAATTATATAACATGAAAGCTCATTATGACATTTCAGTTAGTAATGTTATTTTAATTTGTGATTAATCGCAGATGGGATGGGTGATTAACGGAGTTCTACGACTATATAGCCGAGCGCCAAATGTGCAAAGACAGGCACTAGAGGATATTAAAGTATACGACATGGTGATGCCTAACAGAACAAACATGTGGATTGATGTGGTGTCGATGCATCATGACCCTGCTCTGTGGGGGGACGACGTGAACCAATTCAAGCCGGAGCGGTTCAAGGAGGACGGACTCTACGGCGGGTGCAAGCACAAGATGGGGTTTTTGCCATTTGGGTTTGGAGGGAGAATGTGCATTGGTCGGAACTTGACCATGATAGAGTACAAGATTGTCTTAGCCTTAACTCACTCCAGTTTTTCCTTTTCTGTTTCACCAAGCTACCGCCACTCTCCTTCGAGTTGCTCTCTCTTAGACCTTCCCGAGGGTTGCTTCTCATGGTAAAACCTCTTTAGGATGGTCAGCAATAATACTACTTTAGGTTGAAGAGACATTATATATATAATTTATGATGTAGAATCGATATCCGTGTATCTGAAGGGACTTCTCTATGGAGATGCCAAATTCATTCATACTTAACATCTTATAACTTTTATCACTCACTGATTTTGCTCTCACTATTGTCCCATTCTTTAGCATATCCAATGTGATTAGCAATCTACTCCATCCTCTGATTAGCTTGTACATGGAAAGAGCCAAATGTGCTTGCAATCTTAACTAATCTATTATCTCATTCATCACTTGCTTTAGCCCTTTATCTTCTTAAAGGCTCAAAAATGATGATGGTGGTGGCAAGTTATAACTCGCACCATTAGTTGCCTTAACATCAAGATTCTCACACTCTTCGTGGTCTAAAGTTGCATGAGTTTTTGAAGGGTTTTCATCGAGATTTTTGATGGCAAGAAGGTGAGATAATAGCAAAATCATCGTGATCCTTAACAAATGAGAAAAAAATGGAAAAATCAAACAAGAACAAACTAGCAAGTGAGATGATAGCAAAATCATTTGGAATCACGTTGGAATCTATGATTCAGAAAATACAAAGGTGGGGGAATGAAATAATCAATAATATTTTACATTGAAATCAATGTTAGCAACCATAATAAATTTTTCAGTCATCAAAATCACGTTGGAATCAACAATTCCTTTTAGTTTCATCAGTTGTCTCTTGCTCTCATATTGATTTTTTTTTTTTTTTTTTTGTATTCAAATTCCGGCCAGACCTAGCAACCCGGGTCACCTCATGTGCGTATTCCTCTTTTATTTGATGTATTCAATCCAGACAAACGGCATTAAATGAAAAAAGAAAGGAAGAAAGAAAGCTGCCAAAAGTGTCCAAGAACCAGCCTCAAATTCCTACAAGTGTTCAAAACCTGAACTCCTCTCCCTGAGTAGATGAACTTCTTTCGAACTCTCCCTCTACCTTTCAAGGTTTGGAGTTGATAAACGTTTCTAGCCACGGACCCATCCTGCTTTACGGCAATTGCCGCCTCATAATAGTTGAATCGAATCATCCCACTTCTCACTTTTGCTACCTCTTGGACAGTGTGATGGTCATGTCTGCCAGAGTCCTTTGTTCTGAAGTTCCGTTTTCCAATGCGAGGACCTTTTTGTTGGCATAAAAAATTTAAGAAACTAAACTTTAAACATTAAAGAAAACTGTTCAAGTATTCCATAGCCACGCATTCGATAACGACAAGAAATATAAACTGGTCACCACAATCTGGATGAGATTAATGAGCCAGGGAATGCTAGATGTAATAACAGATAGAAGGCATGAATAAAACATGGATGCATATACGCTAACTAATGATGAGTAAAATTAGAGGACTCAAATCATTATACAATAAGAGAAAGCATAATCATTGATCTTCGAAAAGTAAAATGCTTCGAACTTGGACACAGACGAGCTTTGGAGGAAAAGAAGAAATCTTATCTATCTTCATTTCATCCTCTATATTGATTTAAAAAATTTATTTATCCTGAGCTCGCATACCTCTAATTTGACATGCATCTTCTCATTTTGCTGTTATGTACGTATTTCGTGATGGTCTAAGTTATTATTTCAAATTCTTGATTTTCTTTTTCCTTTGATTTTCAAAGTAACAACTTATGGTTTCTTATCCCCTCTTCTTCTTTTTTGGCTTTTTCTCAGCGACAATATTTCAAGGAGCAACAGATAATAATGCAAAGAGACGTGTGTATCGGGAAGCATTGACATCTATCTCATATCCACTTCAAGCATCCATCTTTCTTGCCATCACAAAACCTCCATTGACATAGTTAATCTTTCTGAAGATGTTGTAACTCTTTAGTCTTCAGTAAACCTCCATCACAAATGCCATGGCATTGTCAAGCCCCGGGTGCGTAACTTAAATTTTTATGGGAGACGATTACTTTTGCTTCTTTTTTATTGTAAGAGTAACAACCGCATGCAATACATATGGAGTTATTTTCGATGAAAAAAAAAGTCCTAAAATTATTGCTCTTGTACCAATTTAGTTATAACCTTTTGATATTTGTCAATTTAATTATAAACATTTTAATTGGATTAATTTATTATTTAAATATTTTGATAATTTGCCAATTTAGTGCTACATATTTTGACTACTTGTTAATTTTATAGGAAATTATTGATGTAGTGGTCTAGTCAATGCCGACCATCTTACATGGCATGGTCAACATTACATTTTGGTCACATGTAGAGGTAAGTATGAAACTAAATGGAGAGTTTAAGTTCTTTTTCAGATAACATTTTGGAGAAAGAGGTGTTGTTCTGGTTGGACCTGATTGTTCAGTAAATGAGAGGTGTTACTTTTCAGTGAATTTGATATTCTTTCTTCCAGCTTCTGAATCTTCCGACCGAGAAAAGAAGTGGGCCGCTTGAGAACACGTGCAGCCGATTAAGAACAGTGGCGTTGCTGCTGGAATCATCTCCGATGAAGCTTGATGATGCTATCATGCTGCTCCACGACTTCTCAGTCCGGACTGCATTTCGATGCTTAAGCCAGTTAATTGTGTAGAGATCGATCTGAAGAGAGCCAGGGACATCATTGGCTTTCTTCATCATATCATGATTGGGCGTTAGATTTAGCAGCTCGATTCATTCCTCCATTCATGTACTTAAAGGCTTGTTTTCTTGGTCAGCCCAAATCGAGAAATAAGAAGAGTTGCGAATTAACTTGTGATGTTCCAGAAGAGTAATAAGCTTTGAGGCAATGGTGATTAGATCAACAAGAAAGTTTCTTTTTACATGGTTGTATAGATTGAGCTAGCTGCATCTGGAATGTTAGGTGTTTATGGGCTTCTTTTACACCAAAAGTTAGTTCAAAGGACGAGACTTTCCCTCCCATTTATT
This sequence comes from Eucalyptus victrix, assembly GCA_016097545.1. NCBI lineage: Eukaryota > Viridiplantae > Streptophyta > Magnoliopsida > Myrtales > Myrtaceae > Eucalyptus > Eucalyptus victrix. The sequence continues at coordinate 2,631,880 of CM027845.1, forward strand.
ATAATAGTAAAGATTGAGCTGATTGCTTTTAGAATGTTAGTTCAAGGTGCTTTTCGGAAGGAAATCTTGAGATCAAGTCAAGATAGAGCAAAAACACGTGTGTAATGGAGGCCGGACTTGTAAAATTGAATCTCAGCATGCTTGGGAAAAGTGCCAAAAAAGTCTTAAACCTTTTGTCTTTGTGTCGATTTAGTCCTAAACATTTTTACATTGTGCCAATTCAATCATTTCCGGCCAATTTTGGCCGGATTTTGCTGACTAGATGCCGGTCGGCTGACGTGGACAACCTATAATAATATTTTAATATTTTTTTCTTTTTTCTTTTTCTTTTTCTTTTTTTCTTCTCCTCTTCTTCCTCCTACCAGTAGCCGCCGATCTTGCGAGGGTCAAGCCTCGACGATGGCCAGCGAGGGCAAGCCCCGCCAGCTTGGTGCGAGGCCAACTCGAGGCCGCCTCCTCGCCCTCAGCCCAGGCCACCCTCATCGCCACTTGCGAGGTGGCCGCGAGGTTGAGGTCCGACAACTGGCTGGAGGAAGAAGAGAAGAAGAAAAAAAAATATTAAAATATTATTAAAAATTGTCCACGTCAGCCGGCCGGCGTCTAATTAGCAAAATCCAACCAAAATTGGTCGGAAAGGACTGAATTGACACAACATAAAAATATTTAAGACTAAATTGGCACCGAAAAAAGATTTAGGATTTTTTTGGCACTTTTCCATAGCATGCTTTGAACTTTAAAGAAAACTGAAGAATGCATGGGAACGTGGTAATTACATAGCTCGGTCTAAGTATCTTTAAATAATCAATGTTGGGTCATCTAAATGTGAATTTGACTTATGCCGTGACGCTTTTCTAAATTAGCGGGCAAGAAGTCACACCCGATGTAACGATTAGGAAGTCCATATCTTTGTGCTATCGTTCCTCAGTTTTTCTAGTCACTCGGATCATATCAAGCACTTATTTCAGTTTTCCAATACAAAACTTGTTTAACAGTCCTGATGCACGAGAGGAAAATTAGAGGCGAGGTGCTTAATTGCTCAAACAGTTACGTTTTCTACTGCATAAAGGGCTATAATGTCACAACTATCAAAACTATAATAAGACAAAACGAAAATAACAATTGGATTGTTTAGCTTGAACATCCTATCTCTCTGTTCAGTAATATAACAATTAAAATTGATTGTTTGCAATTTTATCATAGATCATTTTATATGGTGACTATAATCATATCAGTTATATTAATCATAAGCAATCATTTTATGTTATGATATCATTACTTACATTTAAGTAATTAGTACGTAATTATAAATTTTAGATTACCTACTATCATCAAGTTATGATATATAGGTGAATCCTAAATTCTTCATTAAATGCTTTTTATAATAAATATCAACCCCACCATTGATAAAGGGAGAGGCAACAATAGAGAAGGTTTTTTGGGAAATACCTTATTTCATGTATGGAAAATGCTATAAAGAACTTTAAATTATATCTGTTGTGACAAGGGTGAGTATTATGGTCTAAGTGGCCAATTCCTATCTTGGAACCAAAAACTGCCCACTAAGGACTATTTCCAAAGAATGGAAATTGGGAAAAGCCTGTTTGGTTTCATAGATCTACTCAAGAATTAGACCACAAGTCCAGTTTGATTTCTAGGTGAGTCCATGCAACCGGTCCCTAATCCCAACAAATTTGTATTGACCAATCAATACAATGGTAATTCTAGTTTCTATGTGGGCACTTCTTTGCAAGATATATATATATATTGGTTTGTATCTAAGATTGGTGCAAACCGATTTGTTTGGTCTTTGATTGGTCAAGGAAAAACAACCTTAGCTATTGATGGTCATACCTTGGAAATCTTAATGACATAATGCCTTTCAATTGGTAAATGTAGATCAAATCAATCGCAAACCTCGCACAGGCCTAAATGACATATGCTCACAAAAAGATTTTCTTTGTCCTTTAGACGAAGTTTAGACAGACAAAGAAATGAAACTCTACTCTCTCTCGATAAATGCATGAACGGCAAATTAATTGTTCAAATAATGAGTACTTGTTTATTTCCATTGACATTTGATACTCTTATGGTTTTATGAGACAATAAATCTTGAGAAGGTCTCTGTATTTCAATTGACACAAGTTATTGCTGAATCTTCTAGGAAGTTATAGTTGAGGGTGGAATTTTTTTAAAATATATATATTTATAGGTCAGAATAGTTGGGTGGGCAATTCCACACCTACAATTGGGAACTGGATCAATATTCACTAATTCCAGTAAATTAGAACCTAAAATCGGATTGCTTCCATTGGGAACTATCAGTTCTAGGTTGGTCCGGTTCAATTCTAAAATGATTTTCGGTTCATTTGCACAATCCTAGTTGTGATAGCAATACTCCAAACTTTTTTTATGTCATCAAAACCTGTCCAAACTTGTACATGTGACAGAAAATACAATCTGTCTACTACAAAAAAAAATTCACGCTTGTAGCCATTGCTTGAAACTTTTCTTTTTTTTTTTCATGTCATCAATACCTGAAATTTTTAATTTGGGATTTTTTTCTCAAATTGATACCGACATAAAAATTTTGGGATACCAGTATTATAGTGGATTAGTTTAAGATTTTTATTTTATACGGTTAAAAAGTTGAAGTATTAATGTCACAATGGACATTGCAAAAGAATGCTAGTGGCGTTTACCGTTTCTTTGTAAGTAAAAATTACGGCGTTGAAAATAGTAAAAATTACAGGCGAAACAGCTATTTCTGTTCACAAACGGGTTGGCGATGGACATGCAAGGTAAGAATCGTCAGGGAAACCAAATCCGTAGTGTGTTTTCGACATTGATTCCGGCGCAACCTTTTACACGTGCATATCACGTATCCTTCCTTCTCCAAAAAGTGGTGGGGGGCGGATAAAGATCAACGCATGCTACCTCTTTCTTTCCAAACTACCCTTGACCCATCATCTTTTCCCTCATATCGTGAATTTTTATACTGAAAAGATTTCTATCCACCATCAAAAAAGGGTTAGTAAATAATTGCGGCCCCATCCGCACATGATACATGATTATTATGCCAAGAAAAAAGGGGGCTGAAAAAGAAAGAAACAAAGCAGAACACGTAAATTTAAGTTCGGTGCGGTCGCGGATATAGAAGAAACCCCAGCCACAACAGCCCGAGAAGACATGAGTTCTCCGGCCATGTCGGAGAGTCGCGTTGGACGCGTCCCACCGTCTTTTCGAGCGTCGCCGTTGCCATTTTGAATCAGATTCTAAACCGATACTTCTTCCCTTTATCGACTACTCCAAATTAGTATAGCCTTTTCCTCCTTCTTCATTTTCGGCTTTTGCTTTCATTTGCTACTCCCTGGCCGTCCAATGGCCATAACGTCGGGTCGCTTTTGTCGAATTTCCCAGTTGATGTAGATGGGTAATTCGTACCGTGCCTTTGATTTCATACACGTCGCCTTCGAAATAACCCCATCTCAACCTTTTTGTACGAGAAAAGTGATACAAAAATAATATTCGTTCCGTACCACCGGCCGTTGCAGCGTGAATGGTAGATCCTTTCTCCTCCACCGAGGAGGCCAAGGTTCGAAGCCCCTACAAAGTAGGGAGGCTGAAGTGTTATGTGGTGACTTAAGCGTGACGTCGGGGTGGTGGTTTCCCCGCTAGCCACACCTGGGGGTTTACGTGGCGGCTGTCAACCAAAACGGTTCCTCCAGCATAAAAAAAATAAAAAATAAAAAATAATATTCGTTCCATATGGAATTTCCTTTTTTTGTCTAATAATTTATTTCGCTTTTATATGGGTTGGGTCATGCACGAAATTGTAGATCCTAACTAGCGGTTCAGTCACTGGCTATTAGGATGCCATATAGGTGGAATTTGTGCTCACAGCAAGACGATTTGATTAATTAAATTTGGGTTCCTATTAGTTAGGAGTAGGTGTCTATTAGACAATGTTGAGTTTGGTAATCTTCTCAAATTTGTGTTCATCCCCATTTTTGATATCTCCTGTTCTAATTTTAGTTTGTCGACTTATGATCGCATATTGCTAACACAAATTTCACCAATCAATCAATTTATTGAAATTCTGGAAAAATTCGACATGAGTCCCATATCAATATTTGCGGGAAAAGTATTGATATGGGAAAAGATTTCACCAATATTTTTTTTTACCAAATATATATATATACATATTTGCGGGAAAAGTACCACAAAAGTGTCAAATTATTTGCATTAGTCCTAATTCAATCTTAAACATTTCAATTGAACTAACTCAATCCTAAAAACTCTAGTCAATGAGGTCACCGGTTGACTATCATTGTCCACAGGCGAGAGTCGGCAACCCTCGCCTGGTTTGGGGAAGTGCATTGGGGCCCTCATCAACCATAGGCAAGGGCCTCCATGCCCTCGCCAGCCAACACTTGGGGAAAAAATGAAATGAAATAAAAGAAAAAACAGGAAAGTAATAAAAAAATTTAGAAAAAAATTAATAATTTGTCCATATTAGCGCTGACCATGCCATGTCGGATGGTTGATGTTCACATTTCCAATTAAAATTGATCGGATTGACTCAATTAACATAAATAAAAAGGATTAAGTATTATTTGATACAATTAAGAGGTTTGAGCTTGAATTGATACTAATATAATAGGTTTAAGATTTTTTGGGTACTTTTTCTCAATATTTGCGTATCTTAAGAGGTTCTAGATGTTCAAAATTGAAAGGGAACAACATAAAATACAAAATCATTCTAAATATACTTTGGTGATAAAAAAATCATGGGGAGTTAGTGCCTAAGTGGTCCCTTTACTCGTGTCCTTACGCACCGGCTTGCCCAGGCAACAATCCACAGCAATTACCAAGTCAATAAAAGAGAAAAAGTTATGGACGTACGTGGCTGCACGAGTCCTCGTCTACTTTTTTTACCCTTTATGCATTGCAGGCAGAAAATGGGCGGAGGAATTATATGTATTATGTACTAATGATAAGTTATCCCTTTCAGTACTTCGGTGATCAATCATGTACTCAATACTCGCCAATTTCATTACTTTGGTTTTTTTTTATTATAGAAAAATGACATAAATAATCTATGAACTTTGAATCGATGCATAATGTAATAACTAGACTTATAATTTGTTTAATATGATTATTGAATTTTGGCCCAATGTGCATTATGGTTCTTAAACTTTTAATTTATTAAATGTAGCCCTGAACTTTTTGTACATATTCAATTTAGTGTATAAATTATATGAAAATACTCAATGTTATCCCTAATATTTAATTGATGGAAGGACTATATTGAACATATTCATATAGTTTAGGGACTATATTGAACATATAGCAAAAATTTAGAGACCGCATTAAACATTATATTATAATTCATAGACCATATTTTATATTAGGCCGAAGTTTAGGGACATTTTGTATTATTATCCGTTTTTATTTTGCATCGTGTTCTATATGACATTTCACGCACGTGGACTAATGTGAGTAAATGAAATGTAATCTTTCAGCCAACCGCGAAATCACAAAAAAAGCTCTTAATAAGTGCATGTAAATATTAAATTAATAGGAGTATAATTTTTAACGACAAAATTCATACGTCCTGCGTTCATTCTTTTTGCTTCCCTATCTGACGTTTTTCGGGGTGTCGACACACAAAATATTATCTTAAGACCCGAAACCACTGATTAAAACGCTAAAAATAGTACCTAGATGAAGTCGCTTGACTTGGCTTCCGTGCACCATCCATTGCATATCGAAGGTTGACGCCCGCCCATTGCACAGGGCAGGCGCACGCAACACGCACCAAAGTGATTGTTATCAAATTGGTTCTCTCGGTTCTCTCTCTCTCCATCTTTATTTCGGTCGAGTAAAATGCTTTTCTCACAAAACACAATGCAGTGCCGCCAGCGGTACGTTGGTCCGTTACAAGTGCCTTCCAGATGTACGCATTGGAAGTTGAAGTCCCAGGATGCTTATGATCTCCCTTCACCGAAGCACCGACCAATGCTTTAGCTCTCTTTTATCTGTTTCGTTTCCATTTCAATCAAACTTTACCTTTGATCTTCATAATATGTCTGTTAAGATGTACACGGGGGCATGTTTGTAATGATCCAGCCTGATCCATTTGGGTCAAGCCTCGAAAGGACTTAATCGGGGAACATGTTTGTTGGGTCCTTAAAATACAAGCTCCTTATCTTATTTGAAACTGTAGGGATTTTACAATGTCGTTGCCACAATCCAAAATTTTAAACCAATACATGTCTATTTGGTACAATTGTGGTTCTATTGTGGGTAACTGCAATGGATTGTTACTATGCCGTGAAATGAGTACTTTATATATCTGACGATGGACATTTCAAAGTTACAACACTCTTAAAGTTGAATGACTTCTCTATTAGAAGCTAATAGTTATTCTAATTATGGAGATACTGCAATGGCGAAATTTTTGACATATTTATATTGCAAGGTTAGAAAAACTGCAAAGCAGATGATATAGGAAAATTGTGCCAAACATGTTTGACATGTATACAAGTGGATGGAAACTAGGTATTACTTTTGAGAACTTGTTTATGTTAGAGGTTACCATGAACATTGTCACGTTAGGTCAAATCAGATTAAAAGTAGAATGGGAGGGGTTCGTACAAGCAGTTTCCTTCTTGGCCTCAAACACTTGAGCCTAGTCAATTTCACACATCACTTTCTACCTTTTCTTTTAGTTTTTTTTTCTAATCCTTGTTGAGCCTAGGTAAGGATTTTCAAGCTCAATACGTCGTTGGGAGCACATAGTAAAAACCCGATATCTTCACCAAGAGAGATAGCCAAAAATGAACCCAACTTTGAACCTATTAACATTTCTAACCGAATTTATCTTTGCTTAAAAACTTAAGTCAATGATTTATGAGTCAATTAGGATATATTAATTACTTTATATTATATCAATTCACCAATATGTGATTTCTCTAACACAATTCACACGTGCATTTCAACAATCTCCCCCTCACTTGAATATATTAATTGCTAAACATCACACCACTTATCTATGTGAGATTTTCTATCACAACTCATGTGCATCTCAGCATACATATTATGCTAAGTCTAGTTTATGAGATTGAATTACTCAACATCATTCAATATTTCTATTTATGGGAGCAACAAGAATGATACAATATCTTAAACTACGGTTAGCATGTGTTATTTCCAAGAGATCGGTTGAGTGGTTAAGAATTTACTTTGAATGTGGTAGACTTAGTTGTAAATATCGATGATCGTCCAACCTTATAAAAGCATAGTGTCAATGCGGAATTCAAATCAAGGATCCAACGGTCAAAGCTTTAACCAACATTGAATAGATCCACCAATGTCGTCAAGAACGAATCCTCTTCACGTTTATGCCATACGGGCTCTATCTCACCTTCACATGTATTGATAGAAACTTGTAAAACGACGGAAGCCTGAACACCCGGCACGGAGCCGCATGACCCTTTTGAGAGTTACAATGTTTGACATTCACTGGCCGGAAAGAAGCAAAACTACTATAAAATGTGGGATGGGGACCTAAATTATCACCCTCTTGTCCTCAAGACACATTGACCAATTCTAAGTAAGAAATTACTGCGGGACAGGTCTTAGGTTAGATCGAGAAGCAAGTCTCTTTTTTCCATATATGATCGATGACTTAGGTTTTCATGTGTGTAGTCACATTTGGAACGTGAGACTGACTTCAAAATAGCGGCCACAACCCGTGAACTCCTAATAAAACAGAGCCTACTCTCTCCAGTCCAAGCAAGACCAGTGCTGGTCGGTGTCCTATTTCTACATGAGCTCGATATTTTCTTCATCAACTCCCCCAAGATTCAATTGCTGACCTACCATGGCGTAGCCGTTTGAGTGATTACGACTCCCGACTCCAACATCGTGCGTTCGAATAGTCTTTCGATCGCGATTGCACAAGCGAAACCATATTCAGAAGAAGAGTCATAAAGGTAGCATGCCAATTAAGGCTGCTTTATTGACTATGAGGGATTTACCCCATCTCGGAGGTACGAGAAACATTGAATTTCGACCGGAAGGAAGTGTCACGGCGGGCCTTCTGTATCCCAAATGTTGCGCCAGGGTCATCTCCCAATATTCATACAGTAAGATGTCCCACAAGAATTATGTGAGTTTGAAGGGTCTCTTCTCTCGTTTACCAATGAGGTCCAAAAATCTAGGGCGTTTGCCATGACTGCTCGGTGGAACAAAGGGAAGCTCAGGATCTACACAGGACTTGGTCTATGGGTGCTCATTCCACTGCCATGCACTTCTTCTTCTATTTATTTCCTTTTCCTTTCTTGAATCATATCGATTATGATTGACAGGAGATATCTCCTTTCACTTTGCAATTGCAAGTGTGGACACAGATGACGAATCTTCTGAAAATGGGGCTTCACATGTAACATCCATTAGCACTTGAAACTATGGCCACAAGCATATGATGAAACAGGATTTAAGTAAACAATAAATGAAGAAATTGTCCAATCATTTCCAAACATATTGTACGAATACTAATTTAGATATAATTGTCAATTCAAGCCTAAATCATTTTGCAGAATTCCAATATAGTCCTTCCAGCCAAGTTTTGCTGAAAACTTTGACATGTCCACATGACATGTGGGATAATCAATGATGACTGAAGAGGCATGATAGCGATATATGACGAAAATTGATCGCAATGAGTACACTGAAATTTCACACAAAAATTTAGAACTGAATTGGTAACATTAACAAATTTATAATTGAATTGACATTCATATAATAAATTTATGATTGATTGGTTTATTTTACCAATAATAAATATGTAATGGTGCAATATATATCCAATGAATATATATATATATATATATATATATGTGTGTGTGTGTGTGTACATGTGAGCACTTTCCTAAAATTTCATCCTGTGGTGTATAGGTGGACACTTTCCCAAGAAATCACTCATCTTGGTAGTGCTCTTACTTAAACACGTACTATTACATCAAAAGACACCTCTGTGAGTTAATTTACTTTTTACATATATATCTCAAACATGCTCTCTCTTTATTCGATGTGCAATTTGGTTCATTTCTCGCCATCCTAAAAGCCTCTCAAGAGTCGTTTCCTATCTAGATCCTTTGGACCCGACATCTAGTCTCCATCCTCAATGGAACAAGTTGTTACAGGCTCATCGGTTTTCGCATGGGTCATCCGCAAACTACGCACCTATTGAAAGAGTCCCACTTTGATACCATATTGTGAGATCGTTGCATTACGTAACTTGAGATATTGTCCGCTTTAGCTTGTCAAATTTCGAGCCTTACGATATACAAGTGGGCACTTTCCCATGAGGGTACCTATGCTAAAAGTGCTCCTACCGGAGCATGCTTAACTTTAGATTTCCAAAGCTAAATATTGTTGTTATATCAAAATGCGTCTCCATGAGTTAATTTCAATTTTTACATATATTTCAGGCACATTCTCCCTTATTTGGTGTGTAATTTGGTTAATTCTTTATCCCTTCGCCATCTTAGAAATTTGCCGGGAGTTGCTCCTAGTTCAAGCCCTTTGACCTTGGCGACTACTGCCCGTCCTCATCAAACCAAATTGTTACATATATGTAGCAAAAGAAAAATATTTTCAAAATTTGAACTTCTATCAATAAGGTTATCTCTAAGACAATAAAGATTCAAAATGTAGAATTCTCTGGTTTCCAGTCATGATTAAAGCCGACTTTAATAACCTTTCTTATTACTTTGCTTGGGACAAGAAATAGGACAATAATTCGGCTTTCTTATTACTTTGCTAGGAGCATAGACTAGACAACAGCTTTGAATTAATATTTAATGTCGCTGCAAAATCAACAGTAAACAACCGAGTTCGCTTTAAATGCTGTGGTAATAATTTTGTCTGCCCTTTGATCAGGAAGATTAGGCTCTAATTGCTGTACGTACATGCAAAAGTGAAGACAGATTAGAGTCAATTGAAGGACGGAAAAAAGGAAATTAAGGCTAGAGAGATCTCTCTAAGACCGAAGTATTTGACGACCTTCTGGTGGGAATGCGCCTTCTGTTCACACTGCAGTGATTTGATATCATATGACGTAATAGGCTTTGACTATTATTATTTTAAACCTCGGAGATGGAAATTTTGACTTTCTGACCCCTTCAAATCGGATTTATTTTGTCTTTTTTCTCTGCGCGGGGTCGTAGAAATGAAATCCGGACCTTTCGGAGGCGGATTCAGATGCATCATGACTCATGCTCGGATCACTCCACCGGGGCCTATCATATCCCTAGCTTTTCGTAAATAGATGAGGTCCTGGAAGTGTTCAGAACTGCTTATTAAGAATATTTCACTTCAAACAATATGATTTTTAACTTATTGATTACGTATGACATGAGAACTGTTGATATTTTTACTACCAATGAAAAAATTTTAAGAGTAAAAGTCACCAAAAATTCTAAATTTATACTTATATAATAAATTTACTCTCTGTTTGTCAATGAGGACCATTAAAAATTTGCCTGCATGGACAACAGAAAGTAAACAATGTTAACATAGCATTCACATAACTTAAGTGAAATAAAAATAACATTATTTTTAATACAAAAATCACATAAGTTTAGAATTTTTATGTCATAAGAAAAAATTTAGTATAAATTTATCATAATTGGCGTAATTTGGGGCTTTTGACATCACAAAAAAATTTCAAAATAAATGTGTCATAGTAGCATAATTTGAAATTTTGTGTGACTTTTTTACTCTTTTTTAATTAATTAATTGAAAAGTGTCTCCAATTCACTAGTTGATTAAATCCAAATAAATATTTGAAGATTTTAGCTACATGGCCGTGATTGCACGGTAGGGAATTAATTGGGTGCTAATTTTATCTCTACTTTTCTTTTTGGATTTCTTTTCTTTCACTTTTAGAGATTTAAGTCAGAATTTTAGTGTATTATTAAACACCAAAAAATCTTTTTTTTTAATAGATAGTTAACCCTTAACGGTGATATTCCCGGACTAAATAATGGGTGATGTAGAGCATTCCATCCTAATTTTGACAATGATCTTCACATGGTTCACAACAGCATTGAGGGAAAGAAGATAACCTCCATGCAAAAGAAAATTTCTTGCTATTTAAATGTGATAAATACACCTATTCAATGATACACTTCTCTGAAGTGGTCGCATTCGAGAAACTGATGATCCCTTAACATATACTGGCTTCAACTTGTACTAAGCCAAATTATGTAAGAGTAGGTAGGCTGTTTGGCATTGTCATCCAAGCCTTGACACTAAATTTAGGCAAGTTAAGAGTAAACCAAACAAGTCCATGCTAATCCACCTTACAATGACAACATCTATGAGATTTATGGCAAACTCGACTGCACCAAACTCTTTTCACTAACCCAAGCCTTGTTAGAATTGAAGTAAGGGAACCTCTCAGTTACCACTTGCTTCAATCGACTATCGACCTTGTGGAATGAAATTGAGGTGGCCGAGGAGCAACTTGGAGGACCCAAATCCACCCTCAAGCAATATCAAGAGATGAAGGACAGAGAAAAGGCCACTAGATTTCTATTGATTTTAAACAAAAATTAGTCACATTTTCGATTGCAGATTCTTGCCATGGATCCACTGCCGCCTCTTGGATGAAAATACTGGCTAGCCATCCAAGAGGAAAGCCAATGATTGGTCACGATGGAGCACATTCAAGTAGGAGATGGCATTGCACTTGTTGCTCCGGCGAGACCGACATTGTAGGTCCTCAACTCTCCGCTTGTTGCTCCGACGAGACAGATGCAGCAGGTCTTCAGTTCTCACGAAGGTAATTGAGCGGCACCTACAAGCCGGTTGGCTGATGAAGGAAACCCTTAAGGATTTTGGTTAGATAACTCCGATTATTTAGAGGGATCTGACGGCTAGCATTTATCCATTTATCTAGCTGAATCTAATGGAACAGTCCACGTGGCACCACATCATCTAAAGGAGGTGGGCAAAACCCAAAAAAGGGTAAATTTCACGAATTTTGCAAACGTCCACATCATATTGTTGACACATGTTGGAAATTGCACAAAAAACCAAATGATAAAAATAAAATAAAATAAAATAAGAGGGACAAAGAATATTCTACTTATCAGGTTTTAGCCCTAAAGGAAAAAGGGGCATCTCAAACAATCACACTAGATCAATATCAAAATATTATGAGAGCGGCAAGTGAATTAGAGACTACCGATAAGATTGCAAGTCTTTTGAGTATTTCTTTCTACAAGACAAACTCAATTTCAATTTATGCATGGATAATTAATTCAAGTGCTAGTGGCCACAAAACATGCAATAATAAATTATTTTCCACTGTCCATAAGAAACCCCCCCTCTTCTCCGTCAGTTCGTCTTCCAAATGGGATGTTACCTATATTACCAAAAGTGGCACTGTATATCTTAGTTCCCATATTATTCTTAAGAATGTCCTATATATACCTAATGAGCAACTTGTCCAAGTCAAACCCCGGGCACCATCGATGCAAGAATTGTCTCTTTAACTCCAAAAATTGTCTCTTTTAGGACCATTCGACTGGCAAAATGATGGGCTTGGGTAGTGTCGCATAAGAACTGTATTTTTGGATAAGCTTTTTTGATGATTTTGAATTATCTTCATTGATTAATAGCATTTTTTGTAATGCTACCACTAGCACTAAAACTATTATTTCCCATCAACGATTGGGTCATAGTGCAATTTTCCCTCATCCGAAGTGTTCCGGTTGTCCATTAGCCAAACAATCTCAAGCATCTTTCCCAAATGCATATCTCAAGCTACTAATGCATTCTCTTTACTCCATATGTATATTTGGGGGCCTTATCATACTCCTCATCGTGACGACTCATGTTACTTTCTTACTATGCCTTATCATATTCGCGCCACCTAGATTTTTCTGATGCAGTCGAAGACTCAAACTTTTTCCTTTCTATTGAAATCCTTCTCTCTGATTAAAAATCAATTCGATCCTTCTCTTTATTTAAAAACCAGTTCAATAAACCTATCCAAAGAGTTCTTATAGACAATGGATGCAAATTTTTCACAAATGAATGCATCTCTTTCCCATTGTCCCATGGGATTCTCCAACAAAGTTCTTGCACCTATACTCTCCAACAAAATGAGATTGTAGATCGCAAACATTGACATCTCCTAGTAGTAGCTTGAGCACTCAAATATTAGTCTTCTATTCTTGAAGAATTTTGAGGTGATTGTGTGGTCATGGCAGCTTATTTAATGAATCGCATGCCAACTTGTATTCTTGAAGGACGGACTCCATTTGAAATGCTTTTCAGGAAGAAGCCAAAGATCAACCACTTGAAAGTTTTTGGCTACTTATGCTATAATATAAATATGGGTCCTCGATAAGATGAATCCTCGTGCGATTTGATATAGCTTTATGGATTAGCCCCCTTCGCAAAAGGGGTACAGAGTTATGGAGATATTTACAGGTGTTTCTTTGTCAATCGAGATATTTTCTTTCATGAACATATTTCCTTTCAGGAAGCTACACCTTTGTCTCACTCAACTATGCCAACATCAAATAAAAGTCAATTTTAATCAAAAGAGGATTTATTTGCAGGTACTCCATATGTTTCCATTGCAACAAACCCTATATCATCTAGTCAGCCAATCCAAATTCTTTAAATCAAGAAATTGAATCACCAATATTATCATCTGACAAAGATGATGTGCCTACTCCTTTAGTGACACTTGCATCTTCAGTGGGATCCCCATTTGTGTATTGATGAATCCTGCTCGCTAATTCCTATGCAAAGGCATATTAGGCAACCCCGACATTCTAGACATCACGTTTGTTCTCTTGCATGGACCAAGGATTATATATGTCCCACATTGAATTCTCCAAGTACATGTTAACTTGTCTTCTCCTATGTTTCATTTAGCTGACTACCACCAAAACATATGTGCTATTTCAGTCAAATATTAGAGGAATAGGAATCGTCATCTTATGATGAAACAGCATGTGACCTATGATGGCAATAGGCCATGGAAGTAGAATTACATGCTCTCACTGAGAATCATACTTGGGATGTTGTTAATCTACCCTCGCATCGAAAACCAATCAGTTGCAAATCGATATATAAAATTAAGTTCAAGGCAAATGGCTCTGTTGAACGTTACAAGGCCCGCTTAGTTGTCAAAGGATTTACTTAGAGGGAAGGTTTCGACTATTAAGAGACATTTTCTCTAGTTGCCAAAGAGGTTACTAATTGTTGCTTCTTGTCTATTGATGCACTTCAAGATTGGCAACTGCATCAAATGGACATTGATAATGCTTTCCTCCATGGTGATCTCATATATATATATATATGGAACTTCTGCAAAGATTATGAAGACAAGGAGAGTCTTGAGTATTTTGTCTCCGTAAATTCTTATATGGGTTGAAGCAAGCATCTTGGCAATGATATGCAAAATTTACTATTACACTTACAAATGCTAGTTTCCAACATTTCAAACATGATTATGCCTTATTTACTTGGACTAAAGGTAATTCATCGATTTTTCTATCAATATATGTTGATGACATTCTTATTATGGGAAATAATGATTTTGCCATTGGAAAATTCAAAGAATTCTGCTTTTCACATTAAAGATTTGGGACCTCCCAAATGTTTTTTTGGAATTGAGATAGCTCGGTCTGAGAAAGGAATTTGTCTTATTCAGCAGAAATTTATTTCGGAGATTGTTTTGGAGGTAGGACTATCAAGATGCAAGCCGGCTGCTATAACAATTGAGCAAAATGCTAAATTGACAACGCATGAATATGATGCTAGTTTATCTTCATCTATTGAGGATCCTCTGCTTAAGGATCCATCAAGACATCAACGACATGTCGCGAAGTTGATCTATCTCACCATGACTAGACTTGACATATACTGTGTTGTTCAAATACTCAGTTAATTCATGCACAACTCGAAATAGTCACATATTAATGCAACATTGAAAGTTGTGAAGTATTCGACAGGATTATGCTACTTGTCCAATGACTCAAAGATCCATTACTGGCTTTTGCATAAAATTGGGAAAGTCCTTGTTTTGATGGAATTAAAGAAACAATCGACTATCTCATTATCTTCAACTGAGTCAGAATATTGAGTTATGGCAAAGACTATTTCTGAAATAGTATGGATACGGGGATTACTTTCTGATCTTGGAATATAGGCAAACAAACCAAGTGAATTTTTCTATGACGAAGACGTTGCACTCAAACTGGCGGCAAATATAATATTTCATGAGAGAACATAGAGGTTAATTGTCACTTCAATTGTGCTAATTTAATTAGAAAACCTTATGACAATTTTAATTTAGTCATAAACCTTTCAATCATGTCAATTTAGTCTTAAAACCTTTTAATGGTTTTCGTACATCTTTTTGATATTTGTCAATATGGTCTTTCCTACCAAATATCTAGATAATAGCTTTAAGACTACATCAAGAAATCTTCAAAAAGTTTAGGATTGATAAAAAAAAAAAAAAGGTTAATGGCTAAATTACTTAATTAAAATATTTAAAATTGAATTAGCCTCCATACATGAGGTTTAGGACTTTTTGGATCCTAAATAACATAGTTTGAATAGTTATTTTGTGGATTAAAAATCAGTGATAAATGAATAAAATAGTAATCCATGTTATAAGATTAATTTACGAAAATATTTCTTTAGTTGTATGGCAATTGCAAGTGAGAATCTGAATAAATAAGCCATTTTTAACACCCAATAGGAGTAACCTTGTTACTTTTAAAAACCAATCTCCGTATAGGTAAAATAATTTTAAAAACAGACAGGACCTACGTTAAAAGATCATAAATATAAAAATGATTGTATAGATTTATTTATATTACTTTTCACAACATCATTTATTAGATAGATTAACATGATCATTATGTTATTTTTCGTGACGTGAGAATATTTTCTAAAATAAACCGAAGCGAAAGATTTCGACAACCACCAAAGCGGAGAAAAGCGAACGGACAGGGGCCACGCCGAAAATTTAAAAAAATAAAAAACAAAAACAAAAACCATTCGTGTTTTCCAATTTTTTCATTGGCCGGTCAAAGTTCGAATCGGAAAACCAAAACCACATGCCGGCTGGGCTTCCTTTTCTCTTCGTCGCCTATAAATACCCTGCTCCATTCTCACGCTTCTCAACCAACATCAACACAAAATCTTGACCCCTCTTGTGTAGTTTTTACCTGCTCTACATTCTCTTTTTCGTCTTGAGAGAGAGAGAGAGAGAGAGAGAGAGAGAGAGAGAGAGAGAGAGAGAGATGGAATATTTTCTTCAGTTAGGTAATCTTGTTCTATCAACTTCGGTTGTTCTTGTGCTGTTTGTTTTGTGGAGAGTGTCGTTCAGGTGTTGGATTTCGCCTGCCAGAGCTTATCAGAAGCTCAAGAGAAATGGGTTCAAAGGGCCTTCTCCGGTTTTCCCTCTTGGGAATATCATGGACATGAAAAAGGCCAAAGAAGAGGGCTCTCGTTCTGTGAATTCAAATGATGAATCTTTGAACACCATCACTCATGACATACACTCCACGGTCTTCCCCTACTATTCTCGCTGGCAAAAATCACATGGTAAGCCCCATAACGAATCTGTTACAGAAAAGTTCATTTCATGAAGTTGGGTTGCCAATTACTTCGTTGGTTTTCATATAAATTTTCTTTGTGGTAATTTCAGGGAAGGTGTTCGTGTATTGGCTAGGCACAGAACCATTCTTGTATATTGCGGACCCTGAGTTTCTGAAGCAAATGTCGAGTGGTGTAATGGGGAAGAGTTGGGGAAAGCCCAGGGTACTCAAGAACGACCGAGAACCCATGTTCGGGAACGGACTGGTCATGACCGAGGCTGACGAATGGGTCCATCACAGGCATGTCATCACCCCAGCTTTCTCTCCTGCCAACCTCAAGGTATCTCTCTCTCTCTCTCTCTCTCTCTCTCTCTCTCTCTCTCTCTCTCTCTCTCTCTGTGCGTCACAGCAAGATTGGTACACTTCATACTTATCTTGAGGAGTGCATGTACACGTAAATCGTTTATGTCTAATTATTTAAAGGAGGCAATTAGTTAGGGTTTACGTTCCAGAACAAAAGACTCAATTGTCTAGCGGCCTTTATCCACACTACTTATTCACTGCGTACATAATTTGCTTATACTACAGGGAATGGCAAGCTTAATGGTGGAATCAGCCAACAAGATGCTGGAGAGGTGGACAGCTCTCATAAACTCCGGAAAGCCCGAAATTGATGTTGAGAGAGAGATCATATCAACAGCTGGGGAGATCATAGCCAAGACCAGTTTTGGCATTAGCCACGAAGATGGCAAGAAAGTTCTCGAGAAACTGCGAACCATGCAGGTCACTCTCTTCAAGACAAACCGTTTCGTGGGCGTGCCTTTCAACCAATTCATTGTCCCCAAACAGTCCCTAGAGGCAAAAAAACTGGGAAAAGAAATCGACAACCTGCTACTGTCAATCATCAATGATCGCAAGACAGGCGTAGTGGCAAATAACCAGAAGGACTTGCTTGGATTGTTGCTCGAAGGGAACTCCGGAAATGGAAAAGTAGAGAAGAGTTTGACGACCAGAGAGTTGGTGGACGAGTGCAAGACGTTCTTTTTCGCGGGTCATGAGACGACAGCGTTGGCTCTGTCGTGGACGTTGCTGCTTTTGGCCATGCATCCCGAGTGGCAAGATCAGCTCAGAGATGAGATCAAACAAGTGGTTGGTGATAAAAAAGAGATTGATGCAACCATGCTTGCCGGACTAAAGAAGGTAAAAAACACTATTCGAAATGAGAAACAATTAATGCACGTTTTTGTAAATGGAGCTACTTTTGTTTGCTTGTGCAGTCAATTGCTTGATATTGCTTATATGATAGTTCAGATGGAAAAGGTCTGTATCTGTGTTCCCGAATTTGGCATAATTTCATGTTCCGTAATGGGTGAATAGATTCAGGTAGAAAATATATAATCATTGGAAAAAGAGCATGGCTTGTTTTGTACAGAAATGAGCCCACAATTAAACTGTGCATATCAATAATTTGATACGGTTGTACTTTAATTGGCAAAAGCGTAGCCTTTTTAACCACGATCCAGAGAATAGGGTAACAATCAGAAGATTATTGTACAACCTGGCTATGCATCATGCGCTGGTAATTGAAGATGCTTCATTCACACAACATAATGAGATGCAAACCTTTTACTTCAACATTCTTTTCAGCAACAATCCTGTTCAAAATCCATTTAAAAGTGCTTATATGTCCGTGTGCAGGTAGTGGTCTCCTTCTTTCCTTTTTTAGCTTAATTTGAGGGAGGTGGTCACCGTTGATCCACCCCATTCATGGACGGAAATGTGGAGATAAGCGTGTCGCCCCCATACAATTGAACTTCATGTTATTGCCATGTGTCTGCGTTCTCATGTTTCTTTTAAAAGAATATATGGCCACAAAGCCTAGTGAAGCTATCGGTGTCCATCTTGAAAGGTCCATGCAAGACCCAAAATTGCACAAGAGAATTTTAGGACACTTGCCACGAACCGCTTTTGTAGTCCTCACATTACAAGCTTGTGCAAATGCTCATTTTCGCGCGGTTAATGCTTGTAAATTGCATGGCATTTGCATGCACGTCCTTGTGTTTTCTCCTTAAGAGTACAGATCTTTTCCAAAATGTTAACATCTATACCTAATTAAGTCCTTTTCAATTAGTAATGTTATCTAAACTGGTGATCAATTGCAGATGGCATGGGTGATGAATGAAGCCCTGCGGCTGTATAGCCCAGCACCGAATGCGCATAGACAGGTGCTAGAGGATATTAAGGTATACGATATGGTGATCCCTAAGGGAACGAACATGTGGATTGATGTGGTGTCAATGAACCATGACCCCAGTCTGTGGGGGGACGACGTGAACCAATTCAAGCCGGAGCGGTTCAAGGAGGACTCACTCTATGGCGGATGCAAGCACAAGATGGGGTTTCTGCCATTTGGGTTCGGAGGGAGGATGTGCATCGGTCGGAATTTGACCATGATGGAGTACAGGATTGTCTTAACCCTAATTCTCTCCAAGTTCTCCTTTGCTGTTTCACCAAACTACCGCCATTCTCCTTCCAATTTGCTCTCTCTTAGACCTTCCCAAGGCTTGCCACTCATAGTCAAACCTCTTTAGGATAGTCGGCAATAGTACTTCTTTACGTTAAATAGTAATAAGGTATATCCAGTTAATAATGGAGAACCTGTTGTACTTGTCAATAGCAATATTAGGGACATACACAGGGTCTATGAACTCAGCTGCATGAGTATCCATTATAACTTATGTATTCACGTTCTATTATGATACCGAACTATAGTGAAATTTTCGGTTATTACGACCTATGATTATTTGAATCATGATATGGCTACAAGATGCTTTTCCCACTTATGAGGGCTGGGCATGATGATGGAAATTAAGGAAGCAAACATCATTCATTTTTAGTAACAAGAATGAACTATCCTGAATTTAAGGTGGAGACAGTTTGAGTTGTTTTATGAATATGGAGACTATGTGAATTTACAAGGGATAATGACACAAATAATTCCTTAATTTTGGTCCAATTTGTAATGTGGTCTCTAAACTTTTAATTTATTTAATATGATTAATAAACTTTACCCTAATATACAATGTCATATTGGTATTTTTAATTTATTTAATATGGTCTATAGATTTTTTATACATGTTCAAATTATTCCCGAGGCTATATGAAAATACATTGAACATTTTCCTATGGTTTATGGATTAGATTGAACATGTACCAAAATGTCAAGAATCGCATTAAATCAATAGAAAGTTCAGACACGATATTTCATATAGAACTAAAATTTAGAGATCATATTACATATTGAGCTAAAGTTCAAATATATTTATATCATTTTTTTCAATTTACAAAGGTTCGTGCTTGAAAGGGCATATGTGCGCATGCTTTATTTCTAAATTCGAGCAAGTGTTAGACAAGCAACAAGAAAGTTTACATGGTGACGAGATGGAACAGTATGCGAAAAATACGCCTCCTCGTGCGTATTTTTGCGTGGTGAATTCGCTTCGTCACTATTTGGGAAAGTGATGCTAAAGTTGGCCCACCAGAAGAATGAGGAGAACACAAAATTCGTGCCGAATAGAGAACTAGCACGTGACCCAAAAAAAAGGCACTAATTCATACACTCACTGGCTAGCCGAAATTGATCATACACAAGCATAGCGTGGATTCGGCAAGAACATAGATATTTCTACTTTAGTCCACGCTAGATCTGAAAATCATAGGATTATGCAAACCAAGGAAACCTAATAAAATGCACATTAAATCTCTAGTCATCGAAGAAAACCCCTCTTTGTTATAAGAATCATCATCGGCTATAATATCATGTGCGAACGAATTAATTATACAAACTTAATATTATTAGGAACTTAGTTTTTTATTTTATTATTATAGCAAAATTCCATTCATTACCCAAATGATACATAAAATTATTTATAAGAAATTTCATAAATCATCGTAATAAAGTAAGCCCAAAGACCTGCAAAAAAACAAACCAAAATCCAAAAACTGAGGTATATCATCAAAACATGGTGAATAGAGGTAAGCACACTCTTTTAAGAAGAGATCTTTGACCACATCCAATCAAAAGGATTGATGACCGATTATCAACTCAAGCATCATCATTGGTAATTAGCACATATAAAAATTTTCATTTATAGATACAACTTTGCCTTTCGGCAATGTGTGCCCAAATTTAACATCCCCAACATCATCACCGCATAGAGATGTTGTTGAACAAGCTCAAATTTGACACATGTGAGAGCAAGCCATTTAGCAAATGCAAGACATCAAAATTTTAAAACAGAAGCATGTTGAACAAGTACAAATCTGACACTAAGGCTTATATATTGAGCAAAGCATTTATTTATTAACATTCCTAGATCTTGAACTAGATCAAGAGAGTATAGCAGAGAGAGAGAGAGAGAGAGAGAGAGAGAGAGAGAGAACAGAAGAAAGAGCAACCAAATAAGGAAGGGAAGGAGAGATCTAAGTCAAACCCCTTCTTTCTAGAAACTAAAAAATGGGAAGAAAGGCTGAAATTCATATAGGAGGAGAGAAAGAGTAGGAGCCTAATTAAGATGCCCCGCTATTCATAATTCATCCGAGCATATTGTAGTATAGCCTAATCTCAACCCCGGCCCCAAATGAGATCACTGAGATATTGTCATTTCACAAACTGGGCCCATTTAGAAATGCTACTCTAAATCCTGATGGGCCTAGCCTAAGTGGGTTATTTATTCTTATCCTTGACTTAGAAAACATAAGAAAAATCATTTAGGAAAAAAAATTTAAGCTTGGATTGGAATGACTTCAAGGGCCTGTATAATAATCATTATGCTCACAAGAATAATTTCTTCTCAAAAGTAAATTTATTTCATTATGTTCCCTAGATAAGTTTTCTAAGCATTTGAAAGTATTTAGTAACTATCCAAAATTTATATTCTCGGGATAGAAATGCGTTTGGCAAGGTTTCAAATTCTTTGGTGATTTATAGAATTTATTTTATTTTTTTAATAATTTTATTACATCTTTCTCTTTTTTTCTTTTTGCCTTTTCTTCTTTTCCTTCTTCCTTTGGCTAGTGACTTGGCAAGGTCAAGCCTTATCGGCCAAGCCTAGATTTGGCAAGGTCAAGCTCACCTAACCACCGATGAGGCTCAACCTTTATAGGCCCGAGCCCTTTAACAAAAGCAAAATAACCTTGTATAACCCCTATATGCAAAATAATCCCCAAACATAAAATAAAACAACTATTCAGCATGCAACAAAGCCTCAAAAGACATCCAAATTGCAAAAACCAATACTATAGCCCCAAACCCCTAAAATCCTACTAACCCACTCTTAATTTGTGATAGCCCCTAAAAAGTTATAAATGAACCTTGAATAACCCCCGATCTTACCCCCAAGCTCTTTATAACTTCTTAGCACCAAATGACCCTTGAAAACTCTATTAGACAACACCCACATCCGAAATATATCATAATCCCCAATGCTATCTCCAAAGCAAAATCACCAAAGAAATAATTCCCAAGCCAGTCAAATATGGTTTGTTTCACAAAGAAGAAATTGAACCCCTTGCCCCAGCCAAGCTGTGACATGGGATCCTGCTTATGGTCCAAAATTGTGACTAGGAAATAATTACCAAATTAGTCTTACACCTAATTTGGATTAGTGTAGGATCCTATATCAGATTGTCCAACGCCTCATTTGTCACCACATTATAATTGATCACCACAGCCCAGATTCATGGAGAATGCTAGCCTACACGAGAGAGTGTTGAACAATTTGTATATTCACAAGTTCGAGTTGTTCACTATTTGCGAGGGAGTTAGCCCAAATGCAAAAACCAATGATGCAGGATCTCCCTCCAGATTGCAAACAAATTGCTAGAGCTACATGGGGTGCAAAGAAGTAATCGGTCCTTGTCGGGCAGAGTCACTTTTACTCTCCTAAAAAGCGCCTCTATGTTCCCGGGTAGCACAGCACAGTTAAACCATTTGCATCATCCTTTAGCCCCATTTAACAGAACATATCAAAGGAACTGCAACCAACAAACGCAACAACAATTTCACCGACCTTAATGGCAATCCCATGAATCTGCTTCCCAGTAACGGGCATAAAAAGACACCAGAGGCAGAGGAAGTGAAATCATTAGGCCGAATGAACTCCCTCAGCGTGTCAATGAGCATAAGCAAAGAGAAGCTAAAGAGGCCGTTTTGGACAGACCCAGAGATCAGTGAGGTCCAGGAGACAACCAAGCAAGTAGAGTTGAGCTGGAGGATGAGTTGGGCCGAGCTCGGAAGGTTCAGTTTGGAGCACTTGTTGCTGAGGTGGTGGTCGACCAAAGCAGGATGAGGGTGGCGAAAGGTCTTGATGATGTGAGTATGCGTGGCTCGGCCGAGGAGAGAGGAGCGAGCTGATGGCCGTGGCGAGAAGGGACACGAGGGAATTGACGGCGTTGGATGGTCATATTTATCTCCTATGCATCCTTATAGGATGTTTGTGGGATGGAGATCAACCTGGTACGTTGTTCCACCTTTCTCTGGCCAGGAAGATGTCACCAGTTCGGAACCTCCTGCCGATAATTTCTGGGATAAGATAAAAGGGAATTTGAAATTTTTCTAAATATCCTTCAAATTGTAGAAATATCCAGTTATATATTTAGTGCAATCTAAGATAAGATTTGAAATTTGAAAATCTTGCTCATTTGAAAGTTTTTCAAAATCCTTATCTTGATCATTTTGACCACTGTCTGCAACAATTTTAGAATGCACCATGATATTAGGCTGTGGAAAGATTTTTTTACCAAGTCCATGCATGTATAAATGAATTCGAAGATATATTTGAATCATGATATTTGCACCTTATATCTAGTGTTGCCATAAGTAGCCTCGTCCAATAGCCCTTTGTAGCACGATGCTGTGGACCCCATTCGTGCTTATTAGTTTAAAATGTATCATGTTAATTTGAAGCAGCATGGCCTGTATATATAATTTGATTCAACAGGAGCAAGTACTCGGATGTTATAAAAATGGTTCATTTTCTCAAGCTAATATTTGCTTCCAGTTCACGCGCTAAACTTCATGGAGTATATATTCAAAAGCACCCAAGAAAAGTACAATTGTTGGATCATACGCTAGTACAAGTAAAGAGTCATGTTGACCAAATAAAGGGTCCTTAGGCATTTTAGGGCATGCATGTTTGGGTACGTTTGTTTATGTTTTTGTTCAAAAATTGTTTATTTTATTTCTATTCTAGGGAATAATTTTTGACCAAAAATACGCATTTAGTAAACTTGTTCTAGGAATAAAAAATGAATAAAAACATATTTGGTAAATTTGTATTCTTTTTTTGTTTCTTTTAATTTTTTAATATTTTTATTTAATTTTTGTTTCTTTTAAATTTTTAATATTTTTATTTTATTTTTTGTTTCTTTTTTTTTTTTTTTATTTTTCTTTCTTTTTTTGGCCGGTCACCGGCCTCGGCCATGGCCGGCGACCGCGAGAGGGCTAGGGCGGCCTCGCCCAACCACGGCGAGGCTCGCCAACCCCCAGCGAGGCCAAGCCTCACCGTGATTGGGCGAGGCTCGGCCTCCCCTTGGTTGGGCAAGCTCGAATTTTGTTCATGAACAGATTTTATGTTTTTTTTGTTCTCGAGAACAAAAAAAGAACAGAAATGCGTTTATTTGCGTTTTTATTCAACATTTGTTTTTTTGTTCCGGGAACAAATTTAGAACAAAAATAAGAAACAAAAAGAAATTATTTTTTTGTTCTAGAAACACTTTTTGAAGATAAGAAACACTTTTTCTTCTTCTTTTCTTCTTTTTTATTCTTTGATCGGTTCGGCCTCGGCCATGGCTGGTGACCGGCCGTCGAGGGCCGGCGACCTCACCGGAGGGTCATCGGCCCCTGGCGAGGCCGAGCGTCATTGGCCCCTGGCGAGGCTCAGCAAGCGTCGCCAGCCCCTAGCGAGGTGGGCGAGCCTGAGCTCGCCCAGCCAAGGCGAGGCCGAGCCTTGCCCAATCACGGTGAGGCTTGGCATCGCTGGGGGCTGGCAAGCCTCGCCATGTCTAGGTGAGGTCGTCGGCCCTTGTCGGCCGGTCGCCGGTCCATGGCCGAGGCCGCCGACCGGCCAAAAGAAAAAAAAAGAAAAAAAAAAGAAAAAAAGGAAAATATTAAAAAATATTAAAAAATTAAAAGAAACAAAAAAAGAATACAAAATTACCAAACGTGTTTCTATTCATTTTTTATTCCTAAAACAAGTTTACCAAACACGTCTTTCTAATAAAAAATTATTCGCCAAAACATAAATAGTTTTTTCTATTTCTATTTCTCGGAACAATTTTTTTAACAAAAACACAAACAAACGCACCCTTAATTTTTATTTTTTTTTCTGATTCTTCCTTATTGCCACCGACCACCGCTACCGCCATTGACCACCGTGGTCAACTAGCGAGCGACGGTCGGCGATGGCCGACGATTGACTATCAGTCGACTAGCCAACGAGTGGCAACGGCAATGGCCATCAACGGCGATGACAGCAATGGTCAATTAATGGTAGGCAACAGTGGACCGATAGCAAGCGGCAAAAGGCGGTGGCGGTCGACAAATAATAAGAAAAGAAGAAAAAATAAAATAATTTATTTCTAGAAATTATTTTTGAGAACAAGAATCTATTTTTTTCTATTTCTTGTTTCTATTATAAATCTATTACTTGGCCACTTTTCTATTATTGAGAATAGAAAAATTAATTGACATGGATTTTTATTCTTTTTTTGTTCTAGAGAATAAAAGAACAGAAATTTGGAGAAACATAAATGTTACCAAATAAGGCCTAAATGTTAAATGAACAAAAATTAAGAATCTCAATTTATGAGTATGTTTGGAAAATCTTATTGGTTTCTCTACTGTTTTCGTTCAGTAAAAAGTTGCAAATAATTTCCTCTGTTTCACGAAGAATGAGTGGTTTGGAAAATACTTTCTAAAATATAATCAAATGTACCTTTTAAAATAATTAGTTAAAAAATTTCATTATTGATAATAATTTATATTTAAATTTATTTATGGAAAATAAATTTTTTTTTTCACTTATCCATTTTCGTAATCAAATAAAGCAATTATTTCATAAAATTTCAAACCGCTCATTTTTTTTTTTTGACCTAAAGAACTCCGCATGGCCGGCAATGAGGTAAATCACCACCTGGGACGATATGTCTTAGCCCACCACACACGTCTTATAACGGGTAAATCGCTAAGAATCTCAAAACTAGCCTTCCCGCAATGCAAGTTGCAGGAGTTTCGAACACTAAACCTCCTTGATGGAAGTCTAGCGTCTACCCAACTGAGCCATCGCGGCGGTTGGTACCGCTCATTTTTTTTGTCAAACAAACGGACGCCTAATATGAATCATTGGTCATCATGTGATAAAAAGGAAAATCCAGAACATGAAAATCGCGTAAAATACCCGCCGTGCCAAAAACGACGGCGTTTGCTCGGCGCCCCTCCTTCTCCTCCTCGCAGCTCGCAGCTCGCAGTTGTGTTCCCCCTCTTTCCCTCCAATAAGCCCAAAACCCCTAAAAGAAGGGGGCGGTCGTCGCAGCAGAAGAGACTCGACGCTCGGAAAAGCTTCGCCGGTCCGGCAAAAGGAAAAGGAAGGGGATCGGAAGATGGGGACGTCGGTGCAGGTGACGCCCCTCTGCGGCGTCTACAACGAGAACCCTCTCTCCTACCTGGTCTCCATCGACGGCTTCTGCTTCCTTGTCGACTGCGGCTGGAACGACCACTTCGATCCCTCCCTCCTTCACCCGCTCTCCAGGTCCCCCCCCCTTCTCTCTCTTTCGATTCCGTTTCAATCGGCGGCGCGAAATGCGAGCTCGCCGTTTCGATTCGCGTTGCTTCTCTCTTCGATTGACGATGCGAAATGTGAGCTCGTGATCTGAGCGCGGGCCGCGTCCGCCGCCTGCGCTGCTGTTCGGAGCTGCGGGAGAGTGTGTGTTCACCGTTTTTGTTCCTTCGTGGCGTGCAGGGTGGCGTCGACGATAGATGCGGTGCTGCTGTCGCATCCGGACACGCTCCACCTCGGGGCTCTGCCTTACGCCATGAAGCAGCTCAGGCTTTCTGCTCCTGTCTACGCCACCGAGCCGGTTTACAGATTGGGGCTTCTTACTATGTACGATCAGTACCTCTCCCGGAAAGTAAGTAGGACTTGTGCCAAGACAGGTTTTTAAAATTTTTTTTTTCTGCACTGGATTGGTGCAGTTACGTGGCTTGGCCTGGCTGGGGTGATTATCCTGTTGACGTGAACATTCTTTGAATCGCAAATGTAAGAGGTGAATTTGAGGGTGAATTGAGTTTGACTTAGTTCGAGCGAAGTGTTAGGCCAAGGTCGTAATTTTTCCTTCTTCTTTCTGTTCCATCTGTATTGAGTGAGAGCTAGTTCAACTAATTCTTCAGTGCTCGGTTATGCCTATAACATATCGGCCAATAGTGCTGGGTTAACCAAGGGTACTTTTATACTCATCTTTTGATCCCTGAAAACACCCGTAATCTGGAGAATTGATTTTAATGGGTACATCACCTGCAGCTGCATCCTTTTGATTGTTGTTTTGGTTAGCACAGAATACTATTACAGCAATATGGGCTTCTTGAGCAATGAAAAGTAATGATGAAAATGTCTCTCTCCTTTTTCTTCTGCAGCAAGTATCAGAGTTTGATCTATTCACATTGGACGATATTGATTCAGCTTTCCAAAATGTGACCAGGCTAACATATTCTCAGAACCATCATTTTTCTGGTAGGCATTATGAACAGTTGTATCATTTTGGTCGACACTAATCTGATTTTGGTATATTCTGTCATTCGACTGCAGTAGCTCAGACCGAGCCCTTTCTCAAACCTTTTTAAGCATGTTTTGATGTTTCTATACCCTCGTTTTATCTCCTTTGCGTTGATTCTGGATACTTCTGTAATCTCCCTGTATCTCTGCATTGATTGTGATTAGTTTATTGACTTTATCAGGAAAAGGGGAGGGGATTGTGATTTCTCCACATGTGGCTGGACATCTCCTGGGAGGTACAATCTGGAAAATATCAAAGGATGGAGAGGATGTTATATATGCAGTGGATTTTAACCATCGCAAAGAAAAGTAAAGAGTTTTAACCAAGTAACTGCCTTGGCTGGCTTATTTATGCTACTAGAAATTACTTACCATAATTATGTGTTTCTGTCAGGCATTTGAATGGAACTGTTCTTGAATCCTTTGTCCGACCTGCCGTTTTGATTACAGATGCTTACAATGCCTTAAACAATCAGCTTCCAACTAAGCAAAGGGAGAGAGGATTTATAGGTATTACCCTCTCCTTTCCAGATTCTATAAATAAAGCAGCAAGTACAATTTTTATATTATCGAAGTTTGTCTTTGGGGGTTCAGTTTCACTGTTATGCCCTGACTGATAAGCTCCTACATATCTGCTTGTTCATTCGTATGATTTGACTGCTCACATGCTAAAATTCTTTCCTTGTGAAGATGGTATAAAAAAGACTGTCGAAGCAGGAGGAAATGTATTAATACCTGTTGACACGGCTGGACGAGTGCTGGAACTTATTTTAATACTGGAAGAGGTCAGTCAGGCAATCTAGATGTGATCTATACTTTTGTGGCTATGGAAGACAAATCTTGCTAAATTTACATCCTGACTGCAGAGTCCGCTGAATTGTCCAATCTATTTCCTCACATATGTCTCCTCAAGCACAATTGATTATGTCAAGAGTTTCCTTGAGTGGATGAGTGACAATATAGCGAAGTCTTTTGAGCATACACGTGACAATGCTTTTCTTCTGAAGTAGGTGATTCTTTCTGCTCAAAGTTATTTTTTTTCGTTAAATGGCTTTTCTTTGTGCTTCATCTGATTGTACTTTGAAGTGATGCAAATTACCTCCTAAAATATTTTCAATTTATTTTACATTATGCTTATCACTTACAGGCATGTCTCACTCCTAATTAACAAGAATGACCTTGATAGTGCTCCAGCTGGTCCAAAGGTTAAATCTCCTTTTATTTATTCATTATTGTATGCTTATTTATTCTTTTCTTAGCTAACTATTTCAAGTTACTTTAGGTTGTTCTAGCATCCATGGCCAGCTTAGAAGCAGGCTTTGCTCATGACATATTTGTGGAATGGGCAACTGATACCAAGAATCTTGTACTTTTTACGGAAAGAGGCCAGGTAATCCAACGACTAGTGTGGGTGCTACTTAATAGGTCGTGAATTTGCATGATCGAAGTCATTCTGCTATTTTCACTGTGTGAACTTAATGCAAACTGCTTTTTTGGGCTGAACTGATGAAAAAATCTTGGACCCATTAGGCATCTTCTTGATTAGCTTCGCATGGGAGTTTTTTCCTGAATGAATTTGTGGAATTATTTGTATATTTCATATTCCAGAATATAGAATTTGCAATAAATCATTAACAGTTGGAGTAAATATTGATCTAGCTTGCATGGGAATATATTTACATTCTGGAAACCAATGCCCTCTTGATTACTGATGTCAGTGGCTCTTCGAATTTTAGCATCAGAGAATAACATTGTTAGGGATTAAAATTATCTTCCCAGAAGCCTGACAAACTTATCAAGATAGTTGTACCATTTCTTTTTTTTGTGCAACATTTCATTGGAAACTGAATTGTCAGCATTATAAGGAATAAATTAACAATATTTGTATAGTTCTGGCAAACAATTGATTTTTTTTCTTTTTTTCTTTTTTTCCCGGTCTGATGGCAAACAAGAGGTTGATGGAACTGATTTCTACTGGTTTTATGATATAGTTTCTTCAGTTGTTTAGAAGCAACCTGCATATAAGATAAAAGGCAGCTATACTGATGAAAAATCTTAGTATAGTTTCTTCACTTGTTTAGAAGCAACCTGCATATAAGATGAAAGGCATCATGACTGATGAAAAATCTTTAGTTCATTTCAGTGAAAGGAACTTCCATAAATAATTTGTTGCAGACATGAATTCCAAGTTGATTTGCTGCGCAGATTTTCCTTTCCTTATCATATTTATGTGCTGACAGTTACCATTGAACTTGTAGTTTGCAACCTTAGCTCGCATGCTTCAGGCAGATCCACCCCCAAAAGCTGTCAAAGTTACCATGTCTAAAAGAGTTCCTTTGGTTGGGGAGGAGCTACTTGCATATGAAGAAGAGCAAAATCGGATAAAGAAGGAAGAAGCTCTGAAGGCTAGTATTATCAAAGAAGAGGAATCAAAAGCAGTGCGCGCATCTGATGATGTGGATGATCCAATGGTCATTGATGCCAGCACCACTCAGACATCACAAGAAGGTATTTTTTTCTCAAGAAGTTGATATAGTAGCGATTTTTGTCATGTTTTATGTCTTAAATGTTATTTGTAGTGAAAAGATGTTCTCATTAGCTGGCAAAGACGGTAGTAATCCATCCTAAGTCGTACTCAAGCAAAAGGTGGCAATTCCTCATGATTGAAGCATTTGCTAAAAATTCTCGCTGTTGAGTAACCTTCTTTGGGGAACCAAATTCTCCTCTTTCTTCCTCTAGTTTTTCTACACGATGAAGCTTCACCGTGGATGGCTCTTGCCCCTGAACAATCTTTTCCTGTTAAGAATGACTAAGAAAAGCAGTGTACACAAGTTTTCGGCTCTACATTATTTCTGCTCTATTTTAATGTTTATCGTTATTTCTGGCAGCAGCTGGTTCACATGGTAGCAAGTACCGTGACATTTTAATTGATGGATTTGTTCCACCACCCAACTGTGCTGCTCCTATGTTTCCCTTTTATGAGAATGCCTCTGAGTGGGATGATTTTGGTGAAGTGATCAATCCTGATGACTATGTAATTAAAGATGACGACATGGATCAAGGAGCTTTGCCTGTAAGTATTCTATTACAACTTTCAGCCTCTATGCTTGCCTCTTTGGCTGCTCTAGGTACCATAGGACAGTCACCTTTGAATATCGTGTCTATTCATTAATGAATAGTCCGGTAAAATGAAACAAAGAACATGAAAAATATTGGATGTTTTTGCCAAGATTAGTGATTCTCAGCTTTTTGATTAGAACTTTTGACCTGAAGAAGCTGTGTACATCATGTCTTGGAGTTTGTCGACGCCTTATCATTAGAAGTTTTGACCGGAAGAAACTATGTAGATTGTGTCTTAGAGTTGTTGACACACTATTCTGCAAATGGTTCTTTTAATTGTTTTCATTTCCCTAGTGTCACATAAATGAATGACTCCTGCTAAATGATCCAGAGGAAGGGTTAAAAAGAAACAAAACAAAATCAATTGAATTAATGGTTTGAATCATGTAGTTTGTATGGGTTTGGAGCTTTGAACATGTAATGCTTATATCATGTCAAAGAATGACATCGGATTATCCCTTGTAACCTATGCTAATACAATGCTAATACAGTGGCACGTGATCATATTGAGAGAGTATTATTAAGTTCATCTGTACTGGTTTTACTATGAGAGATAGATCCCCTGGTTGACTTGAACGAAATAATTGTCTTTCAGCAGTGTGAGCTTTCCTAATGAAACTCTTCAGTTAAAATTCACCAAATCTTCTCTTCCACTGTCATTTTTAGTATGGTAGTATTGTGATACATCATTTTTAACCTTCTGTGGTGTGGCTTTGCAGTTTGTGAGCAACATGGATGGAAAACTTGATGAAGGACCTGCTAGTTTGATACTTGATATGAAGCCCTCAAAAGTTGTATCGACTGAACTAACTGTAAGTGAGTTCTGCAGGAAGTGATGCGTGGCATTCGTCATTTAGTTCCTGAACTAATGTACGGTCATATCTTACATTGCCTCCTGAAAAGAGTACTTCCCTGATGGAGATTGACAATATGGACAGGAAATAAACTCTCGCCTAACCTTGAATTGTGGGGAGGCACCTCTTTGTTTTATCGTTTCTTTTATTTATTTTCCTTCCATTTTCAGAAGCCTTAGAAAAGGACTGAGCATATTCATGGCATGCTACTGCTCTGTGAGAGTTTCTTTTCTTTACTTCCGAATTTGGCTGCAAAAACTTGAACTTTGTGAACATATCGGAACAAATGATGTTTTTTTCCATACTTTGCACTGTAATTAGATTGCATTTGTGAATTTAATTTATACATTAGTTATTTAATTGTTTGATGAACCTGCCTTTTACATGCGTTATGATTTGTAATATCAGGTGCAAGTCAAATGCTCATTGATATACATGGACTTTGAGGGACGTGCGGACAGCCGAGCAATTAAATCAATACTTGCCCATGTGGCTCCCCTAAAGCTTGTAAGGTTATCTTTGCTGTAAATAGTTTGCAGGATGACCAGAGACTGTTGGGTCTCTGTATCATGCTCAATCTATGTTATTATGCTTCAAAGGCAATCATAATTCTGAATCCAATAGCATCTTAGTAGTGTTCATGCAGCATATGTCATGCCTGCTGAAATAAGGAGTAGTTTTCCTTGTTGTTTTCCATCCAATGTGAGGTTTCAACCTGGTGCTGCTCATCATTCATCAGAAGATGCAACTTATTCATTACTCACAAGATTATAGTATTTATTTCGTTGGTCAAATGATAGTTAACCTGTTGATGTTCTTCTGCGACTAAGTATAATTGCATTGCAAAATATAACCATATGATTTGTTGAATATAAACTCATGTTTTGCACTTTTTGAAGGTTTTGGTGCGAGGATCAGCTGAGGCAACCGAGCATTTGAAGCAACACTGCTTGAAAAATGTCTGCCCTCAAGTCTATGCTCCCCAAATCGAAGAAACAATTGATGTCACATCTGATTTATGTGCTTATAAGGTCAAGAAATGCCATGTAATTTGAGTCATTGTGATGCTGCAAATATGTGTCCTCTGAATCTTGTTTTGTGAACAATTAGGTGCAACTTTCTGAGAAATTGATGAGCAATGTGCTTTTCAAGAAGGTGAGCTTCTCATGTTTTCGTTCATCTTCATAAGACCTGATTGCCATGTTATTTTCCAGTTGGAGTGTCTCATGTTGATGGATTATACAGCTTGGAGATTATGAAGTAGCTTGGATCGATGCTGAAGTTGGAAAGACAGAGAATGGAACGTTGTCTTTGCTTCCGCTGTCAACTTCAGCACCACCCCATAAATCAGTACTTGTTGGTGATTTAAAGTTGGCAGATTTCAAACAGTTCCTAGCCAGCAAGGGTGTTCAGGTAAAATTTCTCTGCTTGCTAACATGGGTTTATCCAACGTAAGTAGTGATGATTGTTTTTTTAACCAATTAGCAAGACAATCTTATAGTGCTTGACACAATCGAATGTTGAACTTTCGGTGTTTGCAGGTAGAATTTGGAGGTGGAGCTCTTAGATGCGGTGAGTATGTAACAGTACGCAAAGTTGGTGATGCAAGCCAGAAGGTCAGTATTCTATTGATTCTCGGTTTTGTCCTTTTTCTTTTATTTTACTTCCCTGTTGCTTGGTCCCAACTCCTAGCCATTGTCCATGCGAACCCCCTTCACCTCTGAGCAAAGAAATCAGAGCCGTTTAGTTTTTCATGATTGAATTTGCCTGTGTCCGATTGTTTTGAGAGAAAGAATTATGAATGCCTTCTACCTTTCGTTTTTCCACCTGGTCATTGATTCTGTGCGTTTTCATTTTGTAGGGCGGTTTATCTGGCACTCAGCAGATTGTCCTTGAGGGACCTCTCTGTGAAGACTATTACAAGATTCGTGATTATTTGTACTCTCAGTTTTATTTGCTTTGAGATTAGATACATATGCAATTCTACTCTTGGGGTAAAGAAGCCTGTGCCATGTCCCAATATTCTGTTATGAGCCATCAAAAGCTTTTATCTCATAAACCAAACACAAGTGCCATCGCCACCTGCAGCAATGGCTGTACATTGTGAACGGCCATTGCCACCGCTACAGTGGAGTCCATTCTTAAGTAGCACCACCTCTAGGATTTTGCTGTCTTTCTCTCTCCATCTTGACATGGACCTGTTTCTTCAGACCACTATTGCAAAGTGGTTACACCCACAGTCATAGATTACTTTTTTTTGTGTTCATTTAAAAGAATCTTAAAGTCTTCTGAACAATGGACATAAATTTGTCCTTCGCTTATTTTCCAAACAAAGGTCGCAAAACAACTAACCTGATCTTATCTGACTTCACGTTATGTATGGCTACTGGTGGCAGCCTCACATCATGGGCAGCTGATTCCAAGGGTACAGATCAGTGAATTCCATCTGAATATCGCAGTGTGGTTTCGAAGCAGCCAGCCGACGGCATCAAGAGCATCGAAACCATATGCCAAGTTGAGAGCAAAAATGCACTACCGGAGTGGGAACATAATTAAAAACATTGTCTTGCAGATAATGACATTCTTAGAAGTACAAGAATTTAGGTCTTCCCAGTTTCAATGTTAGTACAAATCAACAAAAGTTTCCAAAGAAGTTATATATCTATTGCATATGTGCCAAACTTATCTAGATAGTTGCATTATTGCCTTTTTGTGGGCATTTCTTTCTATGGGAACTCAATTATTAGCACTATGATTAACACTATATGAACAGTTCTAGCAAGCAAACAATTGATGGAAATGATTTGTGCCGATTCTATGATATAATTTCATCAGCGGTTTAGATGATTTCGTTAGGTACTTCTGCTGATTTTATGAAACATTTTTCTGCTGGTTATATTTCACTCCGTTTTGTTTTCTGTTCTTTTTTACTACTTCCCTCTTGCTTGGTCCTGACTCCTGAACAACGCAATCAGATCCGTATAATTTTTCGTGATGGAACTTGCTCATGTCTGATTTATTTTGAGGGAAAGAAATACGAATGCCTGCCACCTTTAGCTTTTTCGTATCCTGTCATTGATTCTGTGCGTTTTCCATCTTGCACAGTTTATCGGCACTCAGCGGATTGTCCTCGAGGGGCCGTTTTTAAGACTATCACGAAAGTCGTGATTATTTGTAGTGTTAGATGCTTTGAGATTAGATACGTACGTAATTCTACTTAGTGCAATGTCAAACTCTCCTCTTATGAGCAATTAGATGCTTACTCCCCATAGCAGCGAAGGCAAATGCCATCACCACAGGCTGCTCCAAATTAGGTGCTGACTAGTGCGTACTGATAAGTAACATGTCCGATGTGTCTATATTCTCGGACGTGAGATATCAACCCAACCTCGATGTTATATACGTAAAATCCCGTTCTGGCACTCCACCTTGACCAGCTAGCAGGCTAGCAGCAATGGCCATTGTATGCTGCGAACGACCACTAAGGACTTAACAAGCTCTCTCTCTGTATCTCACCATAAACCTGTTCTCTCGAACGGCCATTGCGAGATGCCCTTTACTTATTTCCAAAGATAAAAATGCCAAACAACCAATCCAATCTTATCCGACTTCACATTATGCATGGCTGCCGCCTCAAATCATGTGAAATGGATTCCAAGGGGCATAGATGAGTAAATT
Organism: Eucalyptus victrix; assembly: GCA_016097545.1. Lineage (NCBI taxonomy): Eukaryota > Viridiplantae > Streptophyta > Magnoliopsida > Myrtales > Myrtaceae > Eucalyptus > Eucalyptus victrix. The sequence continues at coordinate 2,667,007 of CM027845.1, forward strand.
CAATCTTCCCAATTCACGATGGAATAGATGAACCAACTCCAGGCAAGAATTGCGAACTTTGCATTTACTTCGCTAACCATCTGGCAGGGGCCAAATATAATATAAGCCAAAGAGAAAAAGTTGATCTAGATATCGCCATGTGGTCAGGAAGCAGCCAGCCCACAGCATCAAGAGCATTGAAACCATATGATAAGTTATAAGCAAAAACGCACGAGTAGAAAGGGAACAGATGAGAAACATTGTCTTGGCAAAAATGACATTCTTGGAAGTACAAGAATTTAGATGTTCCAGTTTCAATAGTCCAAATCAAGGAAAATTTCTAAACTGCTAGCGGACTATTCAGATTGTAGTTGCACAAGAAAATCCCTCATTTCTTCTTTTCACCACCTCCAGCAGACCTGCACCAAAATCCAAGAGATTATCTCACTGAAACAAATAAAACAGAAAAAAGATCTCCATGAACAGTATGCATTGTTGGTTTACCTCATCTTGCGGAGGACATTAGACATCTCCTCACGCTTCTTCTTTGCCCTCTTGTGGGTACCCAGCTTTCTCTTAGCCACCTTCAGAGCACGCTTGTCCTTTCCGACTTTTAGAAGCTCAGTGATTCTTTTCTCGTATGGTGCAAATCCAGCAACTTCCCTGATCAAGCTCCTCACGAAATGGACCCTCTTGCTGGTTTTCTAAAAGACATAAAAGGAACCAAATCATACATAGGAAGCAGATAATTCAATTATTCCTACCCTACGATAATATCCCAATATAAGTAACTTATGACCTCTGCTTTCGCAAATACTACTAAAGGGACAGAAGATAAGAGAACCCTCCAGTATGCTCGACACAGGAAGCAGAATATTCAATTAATCCTACCCAACAGTTATTGCCAACAGAAGTAACTTATGACCTCTGCTTTCGCTCATACTACTTAAGGGAGAGAAGAAAAGAGACCCCTCCAGTATGCTTGAATGTAACAATTTAATTTTGAAGTGGAAACCAAGATTTCACCATTGGAATTTAGTGGAGTAAATTATGACTATTGCAATTTTGATTTAGAAAGACCTTAATGCAGGTTATTATATAAACGTGCATCTTTTATAATATATGGAAGACAATAGTCATATTTTGCAATCCACCTACAGTATTGGGCACCAGCTGCACAACATATTTTCACTAAACTAGATACAGTTCACAAGGTTTAGCCAACAGCGTGAGTGCACCGGCCTACTAAACAATTTCTTCCAGAACTTAACTCCACGAGAGAAACTAGTTTCCCCCTTATATCATTAAACTCTCTCTACAAAAACCCCCAAACAAGATATTAGGGCATCTCTTCTCAAAGATAAACCTCTCTCAATCATCAGCAAATTTCCACATCACAAAGGAAAACTATAAGGGGCAACAAATGCCTATGGTCAATCTCTGAGTCCTCAAAATTCTCTTCCAGGGAGACAAAACCAACAACAAAAACTGCATCTTTCAAATTGCATCAAATGAAATGCACATGCCTCGATACCAAAACAACAGAAAGGGAATCCACGGTCTGGTCAATTGGCATAGAGATGCAGGATGCACTTACCCCTTTACGGTCGCTGGGACGGGGAGCGAGTTCCTTCTTGGTCACGATGTGACCCTTGTTAAGGCCCACGAAGAGGCCAGTGCTCGGCTGCTTCGGAGCCATTTCCTACTCATCAAAAACACGAAACCCCATGCATTAACGCGCGCTCGTAGAATCAACCACAATAAAAAAATTTGCGAACAGCACGCCCGCGACGTACCATGTAAAGAAACTAAAACCGTAGAATTTACGACAACCAAGCACTAAAAAAAGAAAAAAAAAAAAAAAAACGTAAACAGAGGCAGCAAAGAAAGAAAAACGAGAGCAAATAAAAACAGGTGAAGAGTTGCAAAGAGAAGCTCTTGCCATGAAGTGCCATGACGAGACATCGCGAAGCTGATGCGTTGAATAATAGAGAGAACAGATCTCATTAACAAACAGCGCAGAGCTCTCGAGCTTTCGATCTTGGGAGAGATTTTACCTTCTGGGCGGGCGGCCTGAGGTTCTGAGACGGTCGGCTTGAACGAAGGAGGAGGAGAACTAGGGTTAGACGACGAGAGTTCGCTTTTATAGATCCGCAGAAAGGGTGAGGACCATAAGGAGCGAGGGTAAAGTCGTCATTGCGCATTGAAAGTTCATAGTGCAAAGGGCACTTCGGCCTAATTCCCCCCGAAACCCCGAGTTTTGTTTTAGATCCAATATCATGCTGAATTCTATTTTTCTCTAAAAAAAAAAAAAATTCTAAACTTTAGGTACAGTCAAAATCTGTTCCAAACTTTCTTTTTGTCTAGACAAAAACCCAAGTTTCAGGTGTTGCCCCAAATCTATCCTAAGCTTTTTTTTGTCCCATAAAAAAATCACTAAATTTTAGTCTAGTCCCAAATTCACCCCCAATAGCTCTGTATCAAAAAATTGCCATTAACTGTCCCTAATTTTCATATCTAAGGACGATTGCATTGTAGAGATAATTTTCTAAGATTTGTTATTGAAGTGGAAGTGCCTCATCAAGTTGGAATAGGATCACAAGGTAAATTTGAGAATAAATGAAAAATTTGTGATCTTTTTTAGACAGAATAAAATTCAGTATAGATTTGGAACTATATCTAATGTTGGAAATCTTTTTCGAGACAAAAAAAGGTTTGGGATAGAACTAATGCTCCGTTCGTTTCGCGGAAAATAACTTCCAGGAAAATATTTTCCGAAATTTATGGTGTTCGGATGGCGGAAAATACACGGTCAACGGAAAATACCTCTTGAGGAAAATATTTTCCTCTCCCACGAGCTTTGGCGCTCCCGCTGCTTTTTCCTTCCTTCATCAGTTCTCGTTCTCTCTCTCTCTCTCTTTCTTGCTCTCCCTGCTACAATGCTTCGACGACATCCTTCTCCGGGATTAGCCTCCACCTGTGCGGCCGCTCCTGCCCGCCTGCTCCAACCGGGGCACCGCCGCCGCCGCCGCACTCCGCTTCCCTAGCGGCTCGAAGCTGCTCGGGAGGATCCGGCTCAAGAGGGAGCACCGCGGAGGCGCCGGGAGGCTTGCGGGGAGCCCACCGTCTAGGCCGCTCGTCGTGCGGCCGCGAGCCGTGAGCTCGTCGGATCTAGCCACCGGGTCTCGCGGCTCGTTGGATCTGGCCACCGAGTCTCGCGACTCGCCGGATCCTACAACCAGAGCTCAAGCTAGCCAGAGTTCGAGCGAGCTTGAGCTCTGTCGCCAGATCCGGCGCGCTCGGGTGAGATCAGCCAAGCCTCGAGCTTGCCGGATCTGGCGGCGGAGCTCGCGGCTCGCCCGAGCTTGAGCTCGCCCGGATCGGGAGCCCAAGCTCTGCCGCTAGATCTGGCGAGCCGCGAGCTCCGCCGCCAGATCCGGCGAGCTCGGGTGAGATCAGCCGAGCCTCGAGCTCGTCGGATCTGGCCACCGGGTCTTGGTCGGCCGCTGGGCAGCGGGCCATCATCAGGCAGGAAGGAGGTGGCGGCGGCGGAAGGAGGAGGAAGAAGGAGGAGGAAGGAGGCGACGGCGGACGAAGGAGGAGGAAGGAAGAAGGAAAAGAAAAAGAAATAATAAATAATAAAATTTTCTATTTTAAAAATATAAATAATTAAATAATCATTTTAAAAAAATATAAATAGATAAAATAAATTTTTTGGTCAATTAAAAATATTAAAATTCAATTTTTGAAATTTTTTTTCCAAACAGGTTAAATGAGCTAACGAACAGTGGAAAATATTTTCCACTCAAATTTTAGATTTTGGAACACCCGAAAATAGAGTCATTTTCTTGGAAAATGACTTCCAGGAAAATGTTTTCTAGAAATATGATATTTTCCGTGAAACGAATGGAGCCTAAGATTAAACCAAAAGTTTGAGATTCTTTAGGAAACTTTTCAAAACACCTATTAGCCATGATTAAGTATGAAAATTTGTGTATTTTCATTGATACACTACATAACACACATATCATGTGAGCAAGAAGAAAATATTAACATGATACGATTATATAATAGAATTAGTCCAATTTGAAGTAATCAACATGTATCGGATAAATTAATAATTTTCTTAGGTCACACAACATAAATGCAATACTAATTTCTCAACCAAGCATTCTTTGCCTAGGGTCACATGACATCATCATTCCATGATATGAAGCTCAACAAAGTCATATTTTGGCCTAAGAGATCCAACATTCTAATCGAACGCTTGTGAGTCTCATGTGGTCTTGCTTGGGGTCACGCAACCCTAATGTCACATCACTTGAGCTCGCTCCGTCAAACATCATGTCACTGTATTAATATTTTGATATTACTAGGACGGTGGAGGAGGAATTGCTAACAATTCAAAAGTTTAGAAAAGTTTTCATTTATTTGGTAAGAAAAATCCTTCAAATGGGTAAAAATGAGCAACTCATTTACCAACCTTATCTCTTTTTAGTCGTCGAAAATATTATATTGTACCGAAAAAGGATATATTTCCTTTTCCTTCGTTTTACTAAGCTTCCCCGGGACTCATCCGAGACATTTGTTCTAAATAGACGAAAATGCCCATGAACTAGGTTAAGAAGGACAAGGGCATTTATGGGCATTTCCGGGTAAAGTGGGGAGCGTCGTAAGAAAAAGGCAGTTCAACCCCCCCAATTTCAAATAGCACCAAACGGCTACTTCCCTATCAATCCTTCCCCAAGAATTCTCAGAGGAGGTCGTCGGCTCTCCCGAATTCGCTCCTCAAACGCTCGAAATTCCCCCCGGAAAATCTCTCGAATCCTGCATCTCTCTCTCTTTCCGGCCTCGATTCCGTCTGCTGTTCGATCGCCCGCGCGCTCCGGGGTTTCGGTCCGGTCCGATTGTCGTCTTCGCGGCGGCGGAGGAGAGAAGACGGGAGGATGAGCTCGAAGCCCTGTATGAAGATCCGAGTCGTGGCGAGAATCAGAGGCCACGGGGATCGGGAGGCCAAGCCTTGGATCTCCGTCCACAAGCCTAACGGAGAGGACTCGGAGACCGTCGCCTTGTCTTTCGACGCTCCGTCTGCTAGGTTACTCTCTCTGTCTCCGAGCTCGCGCGTGCCGATTTTTTTCACTTTTTTTTTTTTAAACCTTTTCTGGTTGCGGTTTTTACGTTTCCTGTGCGTGTGTTGATGGAAGGAAGCTAGGGAAGATTAGGAGTGTTTACTCCGCGACTGCTCTGTCCGGATTGGGGTGTGGTGGGATCATGTGGATGATGTTGATTTTTTCCTGTTGGATTGCTGAGGAGAGTAGACGTAATTTGTGCGCGGACACACACACGCGTGTATGCGCAGAGCTATTGTCGTGTTTTTTCTTTTCTGGATAAAGTCGTTTTTTTTTTTTTTTTTTTTTCGGTGGGAAACGAGAGAAGATGGGAATTTTTGAGAGAGAAGTAATGTTTACATATCCTACCTAATGTCCACGAACTTTTAACATGTGTTAAGAAGAGAAGTCCAGCATTTTGGATTTCCAGTACTGGGATTTTGCAGATAATGCTGAAATAGCCTGTCGGTTTCACTTTCTTCGGGTAATATGTGGGCTTTAGATGGCTAAATCGCCCTTATTGTGCAGTAAAAAAGGATTCCCATCAAGTGCACTACTGCTATGAGCCTAATGAAGACAATGATAGGATATACATTAGAGAGATCAAGCCTTTTATATCGGAAGTTTTTGATGGTCATAATTTCACTACCATTGCTTATGGGGCTAGAGGCAGTGGAAAGACATGCTTAATTCAGGTTAGATTTGATAGCTTTAATCTTTTCGGCAATGTTATTCATGAATCTCAGTTCTAGCGTATGCTGTGGTTATTGATAAGTCTATCTTTTGAAGGGCTTGGGGGAGAGTCCAGGCTTGGCCACACTAGCCATTGAAGACATTACCCAAATGGCTGAAAGAGCGGAGAGACTTGTTGCAATATCTTTTTATGAGATTTACCAAGACCAGGTCTATGATCTGCTGAAATCAGATAGGGCAGCTGTTTCGATACTTGAAGATGCTCAAGGAAAAATCAAATTGAAAGGGCTTTCTCAGGCATGTCCTCTTTGTAACTAGAGAAATGGTTTGAAGGACTTTAAAGAGACATCTTATGAATTAGTGAGTTGATGTTGGCCAACTTCATTTCCTGATTCATGTTCCATAATGTTCAGGTTCCCATAAAGTCTAGCTCAGAATTTCACAAGCTTTATTTTGGTGGTTGCAATTCTACCAAGACAGTCAACAAGTTGGCTAATGAACTTCCTAAAAGAAGCCACAGGGGCTTAATCATTCACGTCACATCACCTGTTGAGAACACGGATGCACCTCCTGTTGGCAAACTGAATTTTGTTGATTTAGCAGGTTTGAATCACACTTTTGTTGAAATCCCCATGTCCTTCGGCAAGTATAAACTCTGCTTCCCTTTTGACTTTGTCTTTATCAGGATATGAGGACCCTCGCAGGAAAAGTAAAGATGGCCTTAGCTTTGTGGAGAAGAATAAAATCAACAAGTCACTTTATGCACTACAAAATGTTCTTCATGCATTAAATGCTAACGAAAACCATGTTCCTTTCCGGGAAAGCAAAGTTACTCGCCTGTTGCAAGATTCACTTGGAGGCTTAAGTAATAGGCTCACAGTCATAGCTTGCTTGGTGAGCCTGGTTGCTTCTTGTTTACATGTCTCATTTGCATTATTTACTTATGATATCTAGTCAATAGTCAATTAATCTTGCTTAATTTGCTTCAACAGAACCCATTGTTTTGCCAAGATTCCATTTACATTGCCAGTTTAGCTTCTCGGACTTGTCGAGGAAGTCATCAGATTGTCATGGAATCTGCAAAGAAGAGCAAAACTTTGGAAAAACCAGTAGGGATATCCTCATCTAAGGTTAGAATCTCACAAAGTGCTTCTGGCAAGCAAATTAGATCGCGGGTTCATCTTCTTCAAAAGAATGCCAGTTGTAAATCTTCTGTGAAGGGAAAGTAAGTTGAAGTTTTCCATTTTTTCCTTATGATTGACTAGAATCCATATTGTTTTTTATTCACTGGGTATACATTTGATTTTTCTTCTTGCTGCGAAGGAAATTATTTGGCGAGAAAAGTGGCCTGGATAATGATATGAAGGTATTTGACCACCTCTTTCATATGTAAAAGAATTAGTTAGTTACTTTTATCGAGACTGGCAGTAGAACAAGAATGGCTCATTTATGCCAAGAGAGGCACTATCTATTTGTTGACAAGAATGTTTAAGAATCGCCTCTCTAATGAGCATTTTGGGTCTTGAATATGGATTGAAGTCGACTTAACCACTTCTTCTAGCCAATAAAGCTTTGGTTTATGTCCCCTATTGCAGGCAAGCTCAGACTCAGCTGTTGCTTCAACCGTTAAAGCTGGAGCACAAGAAGAGGTCACTTCTTTCTATATATTTCTAACAATCACATTTCTTGAGACACAATTGTTTCCTTATCTAGTATTTTCATATATTGCAGGAAACTTCTACATCTGCTGTTGCTTCATCTTTTGATTCTTTGATGCATGGAGATGTTAGTAATCCCAAATCATTTATGGTTTGAGGTTAAAAGCGTGTTGTTTTATAACTTGGTTCATGTCCTGATATTTTCAGGAAAAGTCTGGCTTAAATGTTACTGAGAGTATGGTCTCGTCAGAGAAGGTAATTCAGTTTTTGCTTCTTCTTCTTCTTCTTCTTTGTGTCATATTTATTTATCTATGTGATTTGTTTTTAAAAAAGTAACGATAGATTCCCTTCTCATCAGCAAACTTCCTCTGCGGTGTTGGAACGTACCTTGGAAAATACTCTGCCACCAAATGTGGTAATCAACACGTGGACATTGTCTTTCAGAAATTCTTAGAAGAAAAAGATATATACGTGCATTCCCTTTTGTGTTTTAGGATGTTTCTCAGCTGTGTGAAGAAAATCAAGAGGAGGTTAGCTCTAATCTCAGTTGCAGCAAGGAAGCATTTCCTCTTCCAAATAGAGGTACAAATGCATCTTCAACTGAAAGTATTCAGTTATAATTTCCATGTTTTGATAGTTCATTCTTTGAAAACGTGCAGGTAGCATGGGCAAGGAAAATTTGCAATTTTCCATCAATGAAGATGGATCGCCACCGTTGAGTGCCAGATTGCAGGAGCTATCAAATAGCTTGAAGTTATTGTACTCCTCAACTCCATGCATAAAGATGCCAAATGAGAACGTGGAAGCTCTGGAGCCAAAAACTCCAATAATTGACTCAAATGTGCAAGGAAATGAGAGAAAAGACATTGATGGCTTAAATAGTCCTTTGCCAGCTTCTAGGACGTGCTACCCGGGAACAAAGGTCACATACATCAGTTCTCTCTAATAAAGAAAAAGAGCGTATTTCACTGCTTAAATAGTGAATTTTTGTTTTGCTGATTCACCTTATTAAATTTTTTCATGCAGAATTCCCTCATTCAAGAATATCTAAGGATTTTCAACAGTGCTAGCAAGTGAGTAAACTATAGATTTTTTTTCTTTTTATATGAAAAAACTTTACATTAGTGGAAACTACTCGAGCCAGGAAACAGTTTTGAAATTAGAAATGCACAACATGTCAACTATTGGGGACAATTTTTTTCTCACTGCATTTTAGAAAGTGGTCTTATGCTTGTCTCCATTTTTCTTTTTTTTTTTGGCAGGGAAGAGTTGAAGGGACTACGGGTGAGGAGCTTATTCTACAGAAAATGATTATTCAAAAATTTTCCAAGTAATTTACATGAAGTTAACTTGTTAATTCAGGGAATCGGAGAGAAGAGAGCTACCTACATTATTCAACTTCGCGAAAAATCACCAGAGCCATTCAAGACTGTAAGTACATTTTATTATTGCAAAAGTTCATTAAAAAATTTGTTCTTGCGCATTGTCTGTATATTTATGTTGATGCTCCAGTGAACCATTTCTTTGGTTTGGCCAAGCAGTCTTTCAGAATTCAAAGTGATTTAATAAGTGATAATAACTTTTGTGTTTGATTTCAGGTTGATGATTTAGGGAGTCTCGGACTGTCAGCAAAGCAGGTATGTTTTTCCTAGTCACCTTCGTCCCTGTGCCAAATATGGCAATTTTGAATCGGAGATGGAAAGATTATTAAAACGGAAGCTGATTCTACAAGTTCTCTATTTATGTCAACCCTGTAGGTGAAGAAGATGTTGCCAATAAAGTAGAGCACACCGGCCATTCCTTGTGCGCAAGATGAATCTTCTATTGGCCATTAGTGTTGCCACAGAACCGGGTTTATCCGTGCGGAGCTTCTTGTGTGATATGTAATGTGTCATGTCCTCGTATGCGATGATGATTCAGGATGCGAGGGAAAAGACGATTTATCCTGGTCATAGTGTGTTTTTGTGTACTTGCTTTTGTATAGACTGCAAGGATAACCCACCTCACTGCTGGTGTATTTTATGTGGAAAGAATACTAAAATTGACATGTTGGTGTCACGATCGAGCTGGTGCATTTTATGTGGAAAGCATACTAAATTTGACATGTTAAGTGTCATGGGTAAAGGTGTGCAAAAGAATCAAGAATTGCCTAGACCACCCAAAATTTGGCCAAATCGGACCGCTCGAAAAGCAGCAGCTCGCACGGGGACCAGCCTGATTCTTGGTTCCAATTTAGTGGAACCAGTGAATATCGGTTTGGTTCTCAGTTTTAGGCATGAAACTGTCTACTCAAACTAGACCGGTGTGTGTGTGTGTGTCTATATATATATATATGGACGAGTATGATCCAAGACCGTCCAAAATGATGGGGCTATATCCCATACAACAACCAGCTCACGAGCTGCCCATGAATGATCCATAAGTAACCTATGATTAATGCAAGAGTTGGGCCATGCACAATGTGGGGACAAGCCCATGACTATTCGGCTGCCTTGTATAAGGCGATCCTTTAGCTTCCCCATGGATTGATCCTATAGATCAATGGCAGGTGTTCCTTCGGCTTTCCCATGCCCTAAGGCTTCTTGAGCTATTGTAGCCTTGTAATGATTGTATATATTCAAACCTGACCATTGGATTGGAGGGGGATCAATGGCTATAATCAACCCGTACGTGTATAATAGGGGACCCTCCACCTTCAATTGTACATTCTAGTTCACGAGCTTCACTGTCATATAATCAACCCGTACGTGTATAATAGGGGACCCTCCACCTTCAGTTGTACATTCGAGCTTCACTGTCATACTTCATGCTTGTGAGTTGAGTGCATGTAAGGTTAACTTGGGATTGAATCCTAAAGCTGCACGGGTGTGTGATCGTTTGTAATCGACTAACTCATGACAAGTGGTATTAGAGGCTTTGTTCCAAGTGCAATGGCTAATCCTCATCCTGACGTTACAATCGCTCAAGATGATGACTTTGAATAATGTGGACGGGCGATCGAGAAGATAACCTCGGTCAAAGAAAAACCGTGCTGTTTCAAGCTCGAGGGATCCAAAGGGTGATTTGGAATATGAATGATGGTCATGGAGAAGACCCTCTCGGATGTCTAAGGGACAGTAGAGGATTTGAACTAGACTGTCAAAGGAGCGGGAGCTAAAAGGGAGGAGCTCTTGAGAGAGATAAAAGAGCTCAAGATTGGCATAGGAGAGCTCCGTGGTGAGGTCCTAGGGTCCTTGGCCCACGAGCTGAGGTAACAGGATCAGACCTAGGAAGCCACCATGGTAACCATGCATGCGAAGATAGCCTAGCTCAAAGGAAAGCTCGTGGAGGTTAAAACAGCACACGTGAATTGGGTGGTCACTACATAGCCACGTACCGATGCATCTATGCCGAAAGAGTTCAAGGGCTTGGCGAAGGACATGGACAATTTCCCTGTGGTACATGGAGTGGTATTTTCAGACCATTGGAATGAACAACAATGCACTTTGGGTAAACACTGCAGCAATGTATTTAGGTGATGATGCATTGTTGTGGTGGTGTCGTAGGTCAAATGATAGGAATGACGACCCTATCATGACGTGAGCTAGGTTCGTGGAGGAATTTTCACGGACCTACTATCCCGCCTATGCTAAGGAAGAAGCTTGTGGTGAACTCAAGCACCCGAAGCAAAAGAGTAGAGTTTGAGAGTATGTGAAACAGTTCTCGGAGTTGCTTCTCCAGATTCCGTCCATGATCAAGATGAAGGCGTACCATCAATTCATGAGTGGATCCAAATCATGGGTCAAGCAAGAGTTCAAGCGGTGCCACGTGACAAATCTGGTGACGGTTACATCTGTGGCTGAGTCCCTTGTGGAGTACAAGCCCCCATCCATGGTTAAATCAGACTCTCACCTAAGAAAGAAGGCCAATAGTGGGGGAGATTGGAGCAAATATAACCATCCAAATGGTGGCAAACCACCATTGCTCTCTCCTAGAGCTCAACTAGAATCAAGCAACAAAGGATATCGAAAGGCACACACCTACAAGTAATTCTTTTGCAATGGGCCACACATGGCCTAAGATTGCCTAAAGAGGGGCAAACTTGCGGTTCTATGCAAAGAGGATGAACCGTGAGAGGAGGTGCAATTGGGTTTGCTACATATTCTTGGATCGATCAAAACCAAGAAGGCGAAAGAACCTAAAGGCATTATATTTATGGATGTAGAGATCATAATACCACGATGAGAGCACTTGTGGAGACTGGGGCAGCCGACCTCTTCATATCTTAAAAGGCAGCAAAGAAGCTAGGTCTTCCGGTTGAGAAAGGAAGAGTCGGTTGGTTCAAAACGGTCAATTCCAAGGAAGTCCCAACTAGCGGCGTGACTAGGGACGTGGAGTTCCTCCTTGGTCCATGGACTAGCACTGAGGATATTGAGGTAATCCCCTTAACGATTATGACTTTCTGCTAGGTTTGGAAATTCCTTGATAAGATCAACGCGGGCATAATACTATTTGTAGATTGTATATGCATCTTGGACAAACAGTGCCAATGAACGGTTCCGATCCATCGCGAGTCGAGATGTGATAGGAAGATACAATCGGCTTGTAGCTGTCCAAGAGAGCAAAGAAGGACGAGGTGACCTTCTTAGCAATGCTGAAAACTGAGGATGTGAAGGAAGGTGATTTGCCGGAGGAGGTGATCCAAGTCCTCGATTCATTCCAAGATGTGATGTCACCCGAGCTACTCAAGAAACTTCACCCTCATGGGAAGTAAATCATCAAATCGAGCTCGTGCTCAACACTCGACCACCAGCCATGGCCCCTTATTGCATGGCTCCACCCAAGTTGGAGGAATTGAGGAAGCAACTCAAGGAGCTGCACGACGTGGGATACATTCAACCCTCTAAGATTTTGTTCGACGCCCCAGTCTTGTTTCAAAAGAAGCATGACAGATCCTTTTGGATGTGCATCGATTACCAAATATTGAATAAGCTCACCAACAAAAATAAATGTTCGATACCTCTAATTGCAAACTTTTTTGATTGTCTTGGGGAAGCTGGGTTGTTCACCAAGCTCAATCTTCGATTGAGGTACCACCAAGTCCGGATTGTCGAAGGGGACAAACTAAAGATCGCGTACGTAACCCGATACAGATTGTACGAGTTCCCCATCATGCCTTTCGGCTTGACCAACGCACCAATCATGTTCTGCACTTTGATGAACAAGGTACTACACCCGTTCCTTAATCGATTCATTTTAGTATACCTTGATGATATTGTTGTGTATAGCCGGACACTTGAGGAACACATCGAACACTTGAAACACTTGAAACAAGTCTTCCAAGTCCTACAAGAAAATGATTTGTATGTGAAGCATGAGAAATGTGCCTTCGCGCAAAATATAATCCCTCTCCTTGGGAAAAATTGTTGGGGATAGACAAGTGTGGATGGATGCGACCAAGATCTGTGTCATTGTCGAATAGAAACTATCGACCAATGTCATGAAGTTGAAATCGTTCCTTGGTCTCGCAAATTATTATCGACACTTCATACGGGAATATTCGAACCTCATCGTGCCACTCATGGATATGTTGAAGAAAGAAAGGCAGTGGGAGTGAACGGATCGGTGTCAAGAGATGTTCGATCGATTAAAACAAGTCATGATCAAGGAATCAATGTTTGTGCTGCCCAACTATGCCAAGCCATACGAGGTAGAAACTAATGCTTCCAATTTTGCTACTGGTAATGTGAATTTACTTGGATTGCATATAATTCGAAAAAGATGAGGACTCACACACACACACTTAGATCATATAGTTAGAATTGGTCTTAACTTATAAATTGATTTCAATGTTTAGGTGAAATTTGTGTTTTTCTTTGAATTGTGAATTTGAGCAATTGTGGAAAGATGTCATGGAGAAGGTTGTTAGGTTGAGTATATGTTATGTCTGACTTTTGCTCGAGAACTAGCAAAATGTTAAGTTTGGGGGTTTGATAACTCTATAAAAATAGAGTTATTTTACCTATTTTAGGCAACAATTAATGCATTATCTATAAAAAAAAAAAATATTTGGATTTTCTTCTAATTATTTGAATTTTCCTTGTTTATGCAGAATAATGAGATATGGAGAAGATAAGGAAAAGAATGTCAACTATTAGGAATTCAAATAAAAGCAGCAGTGGAAAATGGATATCAAATCAGGAAATTCTTGATTTTGTTCCCCAATGTTATCTGCAAGTGTTTGGAGATAGATATTTTGGATATATCCTATAAATAAGAGAACATGGAAAGGGAGAAAGAAGATAGGTTTTTTGGGAGTTAGATCGTTTTTTCATTCTTCTTAGAGTTTTTCAAGTATTTTGAAGAGAATACAAAAGTGGTGATAGAATTATTGTTCTTTGATTCAAGATGCTGGGTTTGATTTATATTTTATTTTTTTCTTCTACTATGTTCCAATTTTCTTTTGTTAGGCTACGATGTAGCCTAACTATGATGATATGAATTTCATGATTTTTATGTTTTACAATTGATTTCATTCATGTGAGTTATATATTATTGCGTTTAATGCTTTTGAGTGACTCGGCCACCACTTGAATGATCTGATGTGCATGTTTGAGACTGAGAGGTGATAATATGCAATTGCTCATTATAATATATAACCATGAATTAAATGTGGATAGAAATATACCACGTTATTTGTGTAGCTTTCGGTGATAAGGTGATCCAAAAGACTCATTGTAAACCGGGAATATTTATAGTTTTTAATGCACTCATGTTTATTTTAATTCACATAGAAATATAGTTGATTAATAAGCTGAGTAGGTTTGTTATACCTAGAGATAGGATAGTAAATAGATTAGGAAATTCTGCTATCACATGTTTGATATCGTTCTTGTATTCACAACAATATGAAATTCATATCTAATGGTTATAGTGAAATTCATATTTATCGATTGATTTTACTGCATTTAGTCTTCAAGTTTTGTTTTTAATTTATTCTAAATTATATTTTGATTTGTTAGATAAATTTTAGAATTAATCTATTTTAGTATTTAATTAGTTTATTAATCATCGATCTCCGTGGGACGATACTTTTTTTCATCATTATATTACTTGTTCGATACATGCACTTGCGTTTAGAATTTCACGAACAAGTTTTTGGCGCCGTTGCAAGGGATCGTTTGTTTAATACTAATTAATATTGATACAAGATAATTCTAAGTTTAATCTAGCTTTCGTTTTGTTTTATTTTTCAAGGTGTACATCGGTTTATGACACGTAGCAACAAGGGGAACTTGTTGAACTTGATCCAGAAATCGAGTGTACATTCAAAAAGCGACTGAGAGAACAAAGAAATCACGCTAAGATGGCAGACAGTGAGAATGAAAATCCACGTAGACTTTTAAGGGATTATGCTGCACCAATAGTTCAAGGCACCACATCAAGTATCAGAAGACCTGCAATTCAAGCAAACAACTTTGAGATCAAACCGTCACTCATTCAGATGCTTCAACAATCAATGCAATTCAATGGGCTACCAAGCGATGATCCAAACGCTCACATCGATGCTTTTCTTGAAATCTGTGACACCATTAAATATAATGGAGTTACAGACGATGCTATTAGATTGAGATTATTTCCATTCTCTCTTAGAGATAAAGCTAAGAGTTGGCTTTCTTCCCTTCCTGCAGGATCAATTACTACATGGAATGATTAGCTCAGAAATTTCTTAGTAAGTTCTTTCCACCTGCAAAGTCTGCGAAGATGCGTAACGATATTACTAATTTTATGCATATGGATAATGAATCATTATATGAAGCATGGGAAAGATTCAAAGAATTTCTTAGGAGATGCCCACATCACGGACTACTCGTATGGATGTAGGTACAAACTTTTTATAATGGCTCTAGTACAAATCTTTATCATATGATTGATGCAGCTGCAGGAAGAACTCTAAATAATAAAACACCAGAAGAAGCCTACAATCTATTAGAGGAGATGGCGTCCAATAGTTATTAGTGGCCTATTGAGAGATTACCAATGCGAAAAGTTAGCGGAATTCATGAAGTGGATGCTTTTGCTGCAATTGCTGCACAATTTTAAACACTCAACAAAAAGCTTGATAATATGAATGTTTCAGCCATGAAAATTCACAATTTGACATGTGATTTTTGTGGTGGATGACATGTTAGCACAAAGTGTTAGGTAGGTAATACTTTTAAATAATCTCATGAAAATTCTAACTTTGTTGGGAATTTTAACAGGTCGCAGAATAATCCTTACTCCAACACATACAATTCGGGATGGCGCAATCATCCAAATTTTTCATGGAACAATCAGAATGTGACGAGACCACAAGGATTCAAACAATCAGAAGAGACAAAGTCAAATTTGGAAGACATAGTCACCAAACTTACTAATACGACTCATAACTTCATCAAAAGCACGGAACGTGAGATTTCAAAATCAAGAGGCTTCAATCAGAAATCTGGAGATGCAAGTGGATCAATTAGCAAGTATGATGTCAGGAAGGCAACAGGGTTCTTTGCCGAGCAACACAGAGAAAAATCCAATTGAAAACATAAAGGTTATTACCCTAAGAAGTGGTAAACAAGTGAGAGAAGAAGAGATTTTTAGAGACAAGGAAGAGATGGTCAATAAACAATCAAATGAGACAAGTAAGAGTAAACTTTTTCCAAATAATCCCAAGCCATATGTGCTGCCAATTCCATTCCCTCAGCGAATTTAGTAGCACAAAATGGATAAGCAATTTTCTAAATTTCTTGATGTATTTAAAAAATTGCACATTAACATTCCTTTTGTAGATGCTTTAGTGCAAATGCCTAGTTATGCAAAATTTTTGAATGAGATTTTAGTAAACAAAAGGAAACTGGAGGATTATGAAATTGTGACGTTAAATGAGGAATGTTCAGCCATCTTACAAAACAAATTGCCTCCGAAATTAAAAGATCTAGGGAGTTTTACTATTCATTGCACTATTGGGGATTCTTACTTTGAAAAAGCATTATGTGATTTAGGTGCAAATATTAATCTGATGCCTTATTCAGTTTTCAAGAAATTAGGATTAGGCGAGGTAAAAGCAACCACAATATCACTTCAACTGGCTGATCGATCAATTAAATATCCAAGAGGTATTGTGGAAGATGTTTTGGTAAAAGTTGACAAATTTATCTTTCCTGCATATTTCATAGTTCTTGACATGGAGGAAGATTTTGAGGTACCACTTATCTTAGGTTGACCTTTTCTAGCAACAGGAAGAGCTCTTATTGATGTACAACAAGGGAAGTTAATCCTTAGAATTCAAGATGATCTTGTTTCGTTTAATGTTTTTAAAGTAATGAAATATCCATATGATGATAATTCTTGTTTTAGAGTTGAAACAGTTGACAAGTTGGTGAATAAGGTTTTTCAGAAAAATATTTTTGAAGATCCACTTGAAGCATGCCTGATTCAACTAAGGAACAAAGATATTCAAAATGAGGAGATAAAGGAGTATGTAAATTTCATGGAGGCAATTCCACCACATTCAAGGCAAAAGGCAATTAAATTTGAGGAGTTGGAACAACATATTACAAAGCCTAAACCATCAATTGAAGAGCCTCCTATTCTTGAACTCAAACCTTTACCTTCTCGTTTGAAATATGCTTATTTAGATTGAGTTTTTTCTTTACCGGTAATTATATCTTCTTCTTTGACAGATTTGATAGAGGAGAAATTGCTCAGAGTATTAAAGAGCATAAAGGTGCAATTGGATGAAAAATAACTGATATCAAGGGAATTAGTCCTTCAATTTGCATGCACAAAATTTTGATGGAGGAGCAATATAAACCCACTATCCAACCTCACAGGCATTTGAACCCGAAGATGCAAGAAATAGTGAAAGCTAAGGTAATTAAGGTACTTGATGCAGATATCATCTATCCTATCTCTGATAGTTCTTGGGTAAGTCCTGTACAAGTTGTGCCAAAGAAATGTAGTATGACTGTTCAGAAAAACGACAACAATGAATTGATTCCAACTAAAACAGTTACTGGGTGGCGTGTGTGTATAGATTACAGAAAATTGAATGATGCCACTAGAAAAGATCACTTTCCTTTACCATTTATTGATAAGATGTTAGAAAGACTTGCAGGGCATGAGTTTTATTGCTTTTTAGATGGATATTCAGGGTATAATCAGATTATTATTGCACCAGAAGATCAAGATAAAACTACTTTTACTTGTCCCTATGGTACTTTTGCTTTTAGAAGAATGCCATTTGGTCTTTGTAATGCACCAGCTACTTTTCAAAGATGCATGATGGCTATTTTCTCTGATATGGTTGAAAAATATATTGAGATTTTCATGGATGACTTTTCCATTTTTCGCTTATCATTTGATTCTTGTTTAAATAATTTGGCCTTGGTCTTACAAAGATGTGAGGAGACTAACCTTATCTTGAATTGGGAGAAGTGTCATTTTATGGTACAGGAAGGAATAGTACTTGGGCATAAAATTTCTCGAAACGGAATAGAAGTCGATCGAGCCAAAGTGGAGGTCATTGCAAAATTACCTCCACCAACATTTGTGAAACTTGTCAGAGGATTTTTGGGGCATGTAGGATTTTACAGGCGATTTATAAAAAAAATTTCAAAAATTGCTAAACTTCTTTCTAATCTTTTGGAACAAGATGCTCCTTTTAATTTTTCCGTTGAATGCATGCAGGCTTTTAACACTTTAAAGGAGAAGTTAATATCAGCACCAATTATGGCAGCACCAAATTGAGATTTACCTTTTGAGCTGATGTGTGATGCTGGCAATTATGCAGTAGGAGCTGTTTTGGGACAAATGAAGAATAAAATTTTTCAAACCATATATTATGCTAGTCGAACCTTGTTAGGTGCACAATTGAATTATTCAACAACAAAAAGGAACTTCTGGCAGTAGTATTTGCTTTTGATAAATTTTGTTCTTATTTAATTGGCTCAAAAGTTATAGTTTATTCTGACCACTTTACTCTTAAGTATCTACTTGAAAAGAAAGAATCAAAACCCAGGTTGATTAAGTGGATTCTATTGCTACAAGAATTTGATTTGGAAATCAAAGATAAGAAGGGGACTGAAAATCTAATTGCAGATCACTTATCAAGAATTCCAAATTCAAAGGAAGAGGTAAGACCAATTTTGGAAGAGTTCCCTGATGAGAAAAATTTTTCCATCAAGTCAATTCCTTGGTATGCTGACTTTATAAATTATTTGGTAAGTAATGTTTATCCTCCTGAATTATCATATCAACAGAAAAAAAAATTATTTTCTAATGTTAAAAATTATTTTTGGGAAGAACTTTTCTTGTTTAAAGTATGTGCAGATCAGGTCATAAGGAGATGTGTTCCAGATGAAGAGAAGGCAAACATTCTACATCATTGTCACGATGGAGAGACAGGTGGCCATTTTGGTTCCACCAAAACTGCAGCTAAGATTTTACAATCTGGATTTTATTGGCATACGCTTTTTAAAGATGCATATGCCTATGTAGCTTCATGTGATAGGTGTCAAAGAACTGGAAATATTTCAAGAAAAAATGAGATGCCTTTAAACAACATTATTGTGTGTGAATTGTTTGATGTTTGGGGTATTGATTTCATGGGACCTTTTACACTTTCTTATGGAAATTTATACATTTTAGTGGCTGTGGAGTATGTGTCTAAAATGGGTAGAAGCTGTAGCATTGCCAACAAATAATGCTAAGGTTGTGGTTAAATTTTTGAAGAAAAATATTTTTACCCGACTCGGCACTCCTAAGGCAATCATAAGTGATAGGGTGACACATTTTTACAACAAGCAATTTGAAGCATTTTTAAGTAAATATGGAGTCACACATAAGGTTGCAACCCCTTATCATCCTCAGACTGGTGGTCAAATAGAGATTTCAAATAAAGAAATCAAGAGAATTTTAGAAAAAACAATGAATGCCTCTAGGAAAGATTGGTCAATAAAACTTGATGATGCACTTTGGGTCTATAGGACAGCGTTCAAAACTCCAATTGGGATGTCTCCTTTTAGGCTAGTGTTTGGAAAGGCTTGTCACTTACCAGTGGAATTAGAGTATAAAGCATATTGGGCATTGAAATTTCTGAATTTTGATATGCAGTTTGCAGATGAAGAAAGATTATTACAACTGAATGAATTGGAGGAATTTCGCAATGAGGCATGTGAAAATTCTAAGTTGTACAAGGAGCATACAAAAAGATGGCATGACAAGCACATATTCAGAAAAGAGTTTAAAATTGTTACACAGGTATTCCCATATGGAACAGTTGAAGTTGCGCATGACACTGATGGCACATTCAAAGTGAATGGTCAACGTTTGAAGCCCTACTTTGAAGGTGGTTACAACAAGCAGAAAACCACCATTGAACTTCATCCTTCAGAATAGCGACATCTGAGATAGTTTTGCTGAAAACTATAAAGCAAGCGATTCTTGGGAGGCAACTCAAGCATTTTAATTATGTTTTTTTTTTTATTTTTAAGTTTATGTTTTGCAAAAAAAAAAAAAAAAAAAGATTAACTTTTCTCTGTTTTATCCAGGTTAATTTTTAGGAAGCACATTTCAAAAGTTTAATCATCAAGATCATTTGCGGACTTATCCTACAATCGGGGAGTTTTCTTCTTCCTATTCTATTTTTCGCATTGAGGACATTGCTTCATTCAAGTTTGAGGGGGAAGACAAATTTTTGGATAATTTTTTTTATCATGATTGCTTTCCTGGTTGTGAATTTTTATGATTCTTAGGAAAATTTAAATTTTATTTAAACTTGCAATTGATGTGTGAGTTAATCTTAATTCTGATTATGTTGATCCCCTTATTGAGCACTAAAAATCCTTACTTTTTGAATTATGTGTAAATCTAGAGAACATTCATGTAAAATATGTGATTTTCTTAGATTTCACCCAAATCTTAGAATTTGTTTGATTTTCTCTTGAGACGAAATCTTAAGCTAAATCTAACTAAGAAAATGATTTATGTAGTTTTTAGATCGATTGAACCTTTCAAGCTACCCTGTTTATTTATCCCTAGTCACTCTGTTAAGCCTTAATTATTACCCAATTTTTCATTGGCACCCATATATGTTTAGCCTAGCCGTGATCAAATTATATCTTTATCCCATGCCATATGAACACGTTGATTTTCTTTTAGGATAAAAAAAATTATTTGAGCTTGATAGAAATTTGGGAGGAATGATGGAGTAAAAAGAAGTGATTGCAGTGGTTGTTTAGGGTGTATTGTAAAAAAAAAAAAAATTGCTTTTTGGGTTTCCTATCCAACTTTCAATTGAGTGAGCCTTTTGGATACTCAATGGGTTGGAAATTTTCATGTTATATTAGGAGGGACTTTGGGAGAAACTCCACCATAAAGCAATTCAAGAGAGAGAGAGAGAGAGAGAGAGAAAGGAAAGAAAAAAAAGAATGATATATGGCGGCAAGAAAATTATCTTGAAAGAGTGAAATTGGACAGTGACATTGGCTCTAATTAGATCCTATAAATCAACATGTTGATGGGTGATTTGAGCTTAAAATTCACGTTACTCACCTTTAGCCCAGCCTTACATTACAACCCGAGAAAAGTCCTATTGATTTTTGGTTGGATAATTAGCTTACATTAGTGGAGAGAGGAATGAAAAGCAAATCTATGAGATTTGGTCATAATTATTGAGAATTTTTTAGAGGTTGCATGTTAATGTGAATTTACTTGGATTGCATATAATTTGAAAAAGATGAAGACTCTCACATACACATACTTGGATCATATAGTTAGAATTGGTCTTAACTTATAAATTGATTTCAGTGTTTGGATAAAATTTGTGTTTTTCTTTGAATTGTGAATTTGAGCAATTATGGAAAGATGTCATGGAGAAGGTTGTTAGGTTGAGTATGTGTTATGTCTGACTTTTGCTCGAGGACTAGCAAAATGTTAAGTTTGAAAGTTTGATAACTCTATAAAAATAGAGTTATTTTACCTATTTTAGGCAATAATTAATGCATTATCTATAATAAAATATTTGGATTTTTTTCTAATTATTTGAATTTTTCCTTGTTTATGCAGAATAATGAGATATGGAGAAGATAAGGAAAAGAATGTCTATTCTTACCGTTACCAAAAAAAAAAAAAAAAGAGGAAAAGAATGTCAACTATCAGGAATTCAAATAAAAGCAGTAGTGGAAGATGTTGGTAAAATATGGCTTCAAATTGGGTAGAACAATGAAGTCGGATCGAGTAATCAAGTCGGACTTAGAGACGTGGTATCACTTTCTTTAAGAATTTATTTGCCCCACAAAATTACTAATGGTCACCGGCAAATTTCCTCCAGGATACAACAAAGTCTCAAAAATGAGAATACTAGATAGCAATTCTAGTATTTCTCAAAGTCTCTCATGGGAAATAATTAGAAACAGTAGCTGTAGTTTCTCTCGAAAGAAAAATGAAAAAATGGAAGACGATATGTGTTTGATCTCAAAACAAACATATTTATCTTTTCTTTTGAATAAAGGCAACTCTTCAAAAGGTTGCAAAAAAAAAAAAAAAAAAAAAAAAAACCAAAGACAACCTTTCGTAAAAAAGTACGTCTCAAAGATTACGTTGAAAAGATATAAAAATTCGAAATTAAATAAATAATAAATAAAAAAATAATTATAACTTTTCATGAACAGTCGCACTTGTTTCAACAAGATTTTATAGTTAATATTTTATATAAATAAATCCGAATTTTCTCAATAAATAAAATAATGATCGTTGATTAATGCCAAATCACATCCATGTGCGCACTCACATCTTTTGGATGTGGGACAAGGCATCTCTACATTTGTTTTATAAACAAATTACCAACAATCCCCCACTTTTGTTTATAAAACAAAAACAAAATAAAACGTCAGAAATATACAGCCAAAATTTCCGTGAAATTAATATACATACATAAAGGTCTCTTTCGAGTTAAACATTTACTTAGTGCAAGCATCTCAAAGCTCTATCAAAGTGACAAGTAGCTTGGCTTTAAACTTGTGCTTTTATATAATAGAACCGGACATACCGCACATACACTAACCTCTTGTCTCAGCGAGAAGTTCTATATTACTTCGCACTATTATGGCCTTGTGCTTGATCCTGTTTCATTAGCTCTTTAGAAAGCAACCCTAACTTTCATAAGAAGCGGCACCACTTCTAAGCTCATATAGATGAAGTATCTACCATGTATTTTTATTACTATCAACACATTACAAATTTGTACTATATTTCATTAAGAATTCAATTTAACCTACAAAACGTAACAGACAATATTGACTTATCATATCAGGGCTACGTCAATATCAAATAATCATATTCAATAACTTGTTTTTACCCATTAAACCTTGCAACTAGTGGTGTTCTATAAAAAGGCCGGGTTACCATTATTGGTGATTTCAATTAAAGGGTTTTAGCCCTGCTTCTTATGAGGTCATTATTACCATGTCTCTTGGTGAAGCCTTCATCAAAGGATCGGCAAGATTATTACTTAACCTCACATAGACAATTGTTATGGTACCATCTTTAATCAATTGTCTCACATACTCATGTTTTAGACTAATATGTCTAGACTTACCATTATAGGTAATGTGCTACTATAAACTGTTGCCAAAGTAGCATGACTATCACAGTGGATAGAAATAGGAGGTATAGGACTAGGCCACGATTTGATATTCAATAACAAATTCATAGTCCATTCAACCTCTTTCCCAAATTCTACTAAAGTAACGATTCAAATTTCATAGTTGAGTGAATTATGCACATTTGTTTCTTGCTTTCCCAAGAAACCACACATTCACGTAATGTGAAAATCCATCTAGTAATGGATCTTTTATTTCTCATACTTGTAACCTAACTAACATCGGCATATCCCTTTTTTTATACCTGGATGATTGCTATAGAACAATCCCAAATTTTAGTTCTCAATAATAATCAAATTTTCGGGTAATAACTTTCCGATGTTCTATACTTGGATTACAAATATTTACTCAACTTGCATATACAAAAAGTAATATTAGGTCTAGTATAATGTATCGCATACATTAAAGACCCATATTACTCACATTAAAACTCTCCACCTGAAAACAAGATGTTTAAATCTATACAACATCTTCTCCATGTAATCACTTTAGCACAAAAAATAACCCCCGCTATTTTTTTTTTAATATTTAAGATAGTGTTAGCTTCTCCTAAATCTTTCATTTTGAAAATGAAAGCTAGATACTTCTTAGTCTCAATGATTCCAATCATATTATTTCCAAAATCCCCTTCAGACATAACCCCACTTCAAGAATATTCCAAGAGGTAATTAATCGAAATTATGCATCATCAAATCTTCATCCTCAATGAAATACATACATCAAAATAGAAAACCAATGCAATTCTACTCTCTTGGCTCATTTATGCTATTCCATAGAATCAAATCTATGAGGGGCAAGGACAGCAAATAGGACACATTAGAACTAAACAAGGGACACTTGAAAAACCCATTCGGTATCTCCAAATTGCCTCCATAAATAGAGCACTACATATTAGCTCATGCAAATAATGACATTCTCTAACAATCCAATAAATGAGAGCAAATCAAGTATGGAGGAATCAAAAGCACATGAACTTGAATTAAAAGAGGTGAAAAGAAGATACCGGCCATTCTAGGAATGGAATCAACAACATCATATAATCCGAAACCTTCTAAAAGAAATAATTAGAGCCATACCTCATTTCTTCATGATATTGAATTTCTGGAAGCTCTCATATCATCCTTCTCAAGACCCCACTGACAGTACCGTTGTGTTACAAATGCAACTGGAACAACTCTGAGTTGAGCACCGTCAAATGGCTAACTTTGGCTAATGCCCCTTGGACTGACCGATAACATTATATTTCTCTTCTAGATTTTTGAAATATTCCCAAAGTATCGTCCAGGAATCCCAGTTTTGTGTAAGAGTCAACTACAGCTCCTCCTACAATAACATCATTTTCTAAACCAACCTTAATAATTTGGCCATGAAACAATTTTGCCAAGCCAACATCCTTGACAGGTGACTAAAAAACTCTGTTGAAAATTTTTAGCTAAAATTCGTAAAGCCTGTGGTGTTTGGCAAGTTATATTTGATAAAACAACACCACTTGTACGAGACAACCCAATTTTTTTTTTTTTATCTTAAAAGTGACTGCATCCAAATCATGCAAATGTTCAACAGGTCGCACGACAGTGCCATTTGAAAAGGGGCACTCATATCCCACATCACTAGATCTGGAAAGTTTCAAAACACCATCCACAACACGATATTCAGAGCTCGCCGACTTATCACTGCAATAAGTCTTGTCCACGCTTTGCATCCCATCCAATGGCACTGTAGCAAGAGGATCATCCCAAGCCGCTATGCCATTGTGCTTAAATTTAGAAGACAGTTCAGGTAACTCCAACAGCGTACAGGTTTCTTCCATTGAGTTTCTCCATCTTGGAAAGTTCCTTTGAAAGGCTTCTTTCCCCCGCAAATCATATCATATCTGCTTCAAGGAAACAGGAATAGGCCATTCCTGCTCATACACATGAATTAAGTCAAGGAACAACCAAGTCCCTCGACTTTGCCATTTCTCTATAATCTCGTCACAATTTTGAGTAACTTAGTGAGTTGAGTCAACATTTGATCACCCAATTCCGGAAAGAAAACATTTCTCTTCTCCGCGCCAACATTATGATAAAAAAAAAAAAAAACACTCCTTCCCACCAAGCGTCCATGTGAAACGCATCCACACTCATTCCATATGAGAAGTCACATGGACCAGTTACGTAAATAGGCGGCACTAGCCTAATAGAAGCACGGTAATCGTGCTGGTCAACTGTGCAAGAGACTACTCCATCCACCGGAGGTGGTACACATACAGATTCCACGAGTTTGCCACAGCCATCGTCCTCTTTGCGCGTCTCTTCGCAACAAAGAAGGCACCACAACATTTCAAGAAGCACATATAGCATAGTTTTCTTCTTCATTGGCTAAGCTGGTCAATTTTGAATCAAAAATTAAGTAACTTGTTATACTTGATGTTTATTTTTGCAAATGATATGCATAATTTTATGCATGCCTTCCGAGCTTTAAATTTTGAATTTATGGCTCGTAAGGAAGGGTGGTGATCATGGAAAAATCCTAATTGCTGTGATTGTTGTATGGATGAATGTATGATGATTACAGGTATTCTTTTTGGGGATGTAATTATTAAATGGAGGCTGCGTCCTTCCTTTTATTTTATTTTAATTTTTCTTGATATGTAATTTTTAGTATAGTTTAGTATTTCAATTGTTGATGTAAATACTACAAGAGAAAGGAGCCATTGGAGGAGCCATTAAACCGGTGAGCTCTTTGGGCCCGGTCTTTGAAGAGTTCAAAGATTGAAGAAAAGGTGAAGAGCAGGTCCATATAATTAAAACATTAAAATGGCTAAATGGGTCTCTTTGGCTCGAGACCCATTGAACCATAATTCCATGATCACCACATAGGATAGATGTTTATGTGATATCTATTTATTTATTGTTTATGATATCATGCATGTTAAACCGGTTAATGTGCAAAGTGAGACCGTTAATAACGACCCAAATCTCCTTACAAAGAACATTAAGTCGAAACGGGTTTCGGACTCGTGGCCTTCCATCGTCGTGGTTTGATCCAATATTATAGTGGTTAATTAACCGGTTATGGATACATAGGGGTTAATTACCATTTATAATATTGGACCACTCCATTATGCATATGATGCTGTGGGGTTGTAGCCAAATGATTTCTAATAACATCGGGTGAGGGAATCATTTGTGTTTTCAATACTTGCATGAGACGATGGGCTAGACTTAACTATGATCATGATGCCAATAACTTGTTAGGTGAGGCTTTCATGGTCTAGAGGCCGAAGTTATGATTGGGACTCGCATATGATGCGTTGAACAAGCTGGTTCACTCACTAAGTTCATAGGACACCAATAAGCTGTTAGGTGAGGTGGACTTTGGACTGGTGGGACTCAATCCCCACTAGTAATCTTTACCCAACAAAGATTACTTTGCTTCCCATCTTAAGGAGTATGGGATTCGATTATAAATTTAGTGGGAGGATCTATTTCATTTAAAGACCAAAATGAAATAGTTATTATGAAATGTACAACGGCTAACAATTTATTTTCTGCAACGAGATATATTATTACTCGAAAAATGGTGACCACAAACCCACTCGCTTCTATACTTGACAAGAATTGTTTGACTGGACCCAATTTCAATGACCGGTGAGGAATTTGAGAATCGTTCTCAATTCATAAAAAATTGGGTATGTGCTTGATGAAAATATGCCAACCTCCTTTCCTGAGGTGGGACCCAAGAGGAGTGTGTCACTTATAATAAGTGGCGTGATGATGACTTAAAAGTTAGGTCATATATGCTTGCTTCGATGAATAATAAATTACAGAAGAAGTATGAATCTATGGAAGATGCTAGGTTGATCAGTTTGCACATAAAGGAATACTTTGATAAGAATGGTCGAACCTCTAGATAAGAGATATTTAAGGCATTGTACCGTATGAGGATGGCTGAAGGATCATGTTAATGATCATGCTTTGAAAATGATCGGCACATTGAAGAATTGGCTAGGCTGAATCTCGTTATGGACAATGAGTTAGCTGTGGATCTGATCCTCCAATCTTTACCCGATTCCTTCTACGGTTTTGTCCAAAACTTCCACATGCATAAGATGGAGAAAACTCTTCTGAGTTACATAGCATGTTGGTAGTTTATGAGAAGGAAATGCATAACACGAGGCCAAATGTAGTGGCTATGGCTAAGGCTTCTTCTTCAAAGGGTAAGACCGTTTTGAAGAAAAAGAATAAATGGAAGAGGCACAAACTTTGTGGTGCAACCAAAGCCCATGATTGATAAAGGGAAATGTCATTACCGTGGTGTCAAAGGGCACTTTGGAGGAGGAAGCTGTAGGAAGTACCTCGCAAGCTTGAAGGTCAAGCCCAAGGACCAACCTTATGAAGGTATGGTGTCTATGCTTATTGAAACTAATCTTATGGTTAGTGCTGAATCCAGCTCATGGGTTCTAGATTCTGCTGCAACTTCACATATTTGTATGTCTTTGCGGGAATCTGGAAATAAAGCGAGGATGCTAGGGCGAAATGAGATTGTCTGACGTTTGCCAATGGAGCAAGAGTTGCTGCATTAGTTATAGGGACTTTTCGTTTATGTTTGCCTTACGGACATGTAATGTTTTTAAAGAACTGTTTGCATTATAAGAATGCTGTTAGAAACATCATCTCTATACCTCGTTTGGGTAAAGAGAATTATGAATTTTCTTTTGCGATGATGTATGTTCTATTTATCATAATAGAATATGTGTTGGTTCTAGCTTATTAACCAACAATCTTTATACCATTACAATGCACGGTAATGCGATTACCAATGTCAATAAGCAAAATAGAATTGATATAAATGCCATAACTAATAAACGCCCTAGAGATGGTCCAAATAAAAAGTATGTTTGGCATCTCCGATTAGGTCATATTGGAGAAGACAGAATTAACAAGTTGAGTAATGATGGATACATTGATCTTTCAAATTTTGAGTCATACTCAACTTGTGAGGCATGTCTTCTAGGAAAAATGACCAAAGCGCCTTTGTGGGACAAAGTGCGCGGACTTTCTTGACATATTAGAATTAATACATACGGATGTATGTGGACCAATTAATGAATCCGCTAGAGGTGGTTATAATTACTTCATTACCTTCAATCGATGATCAGTCACGGTATGGTTATTTATACCTCATGAAGTATAAATCTGAATCCTTTGAAAAGTTCAAGGAATTCAAGGCAAAGTTGAGAAACAAACGGAAAATGTATTAAGGCTCTTGATCGGATCGAGGAGGTGAATACCTTAGTACTAAATTCTTGGACTTTCTTAAAGAGAATGGCAT
Organism: Eucalyptus victrix; assembly: GCA_016097545.1. Lineage (NCBI taxonomy): Eukaryota > Viridiplantae > Streptophyta > Magnoliopsida > Myrtales > Myrtaceae > Eucalyptus > Eucalyptus victrix. Next base: position 2,695,438 of record CM027845.1, read on the forward strand.
TTTATCACAATGGACACCTCCTGGAACTCCAGAACATAATGGTGTATCTGAGCGAAGAAATCGTACTTTATTAGATATGGTGCGATCTATGATGAATTACACCCGATTTGCCAATATCCCTTTGGGGATATGCCCTTGAGACTGCTTGCATATATACTGAATAGAGTGCGAGTCAAATCTGTTCCAACTACGCCCTATGAGATATGGCATAGTAGGAAACCTAGTCTTAATCATATTAAGATTTGGGGTTGTCCAGCTTTTTGTGAAAAAGCTTGAAAGTGGAAAAATTGGAGGCAAGATCTGAACAAGGTCGCTTCATTGGATATCAAAGGAAACTCTTGGATATTATTTCTATTTTCATTCGGACCAAAGAATTTTGGTATGCAAGCACGCTTCTTTCTTGGAGAATCAGTTCATCCAAGAAAGTGGTCTTTAGCGGAAAATAGTCTTACAAGAAGAAAATAATGAAGTATCAAACAACCGAGTTCGAGATACCAATCTCGATTCGGTGGGAGCTTCGATACACAACCTCTTAGGAGAAGTGCGAGAATGTCTCGCCCACACTCAATTATAGACACTCGGTTGATCATATTGAACCATTATTCATTGTGAATGATAGTGATCAACCCGATGATCCTAAAACCTATGAGGAGGCGATGTTGGACATCGATTCGGTAAATGGCTAGAAGCCATGAAATCCGAAATGGATTCAATGTATTCCAATGAGGTATGGACCTTGAAGCGACACTGCTGATGGTATTGTACCAATTGGCTGTAAATGGATCTTCAAGAGGAAGATGAATGTTGAAGGTCAAATTGGAATTTACAAAGCACGAGGTGGCGAAAGGATATCGTCAAAAAGAAGGAATTGATTATGACGAAACTTTCTCACTGTGGCCATGCTAAAATCCATTCGGATTATGTTGGCTATAGCGCACACCTTGATTATGAGATATTCCAAATGGATGTCAAAAACGGCTTTTCAAAATGGTTTTCTCGATGAAGACATCTATATGGAACAGCCACGAGGTTTTGAATCCAATAGTGAAAAACGAGAAGGTGTGTAAGCTTAAGAGATCCATTTATGGACTCAAACAAGCCTCCGAAGTTGGAACATCCGTTTTTGATGAGGTAGTCAAATCGTTTGGCTTCATAAAAAATCCGGATGAACCTTGTGTATATAAGAAGATCGTGGGAGTGCAATTGCATTTCTGGTTTTGTATGTCGATGATATACTTTTGATTGGAAATGATGTACCAATGATATCATCGATAAAACTATTCTTGTCACAGAAGTTCTCCATGAAAGATTTAGGAGAGGCAACCTACATTTTAGGTATCAAGATCTATAGAGATAGATCAAGGCGATTGATTGGCCTCTCACAATCTACGTACATAGACAAAGTGTTAACACGGTTTAACATGCAATGTTCCAAGAGATGATTATTGCCTTTTAGGCAAGGGATCCGTCTTTCTAAGGAGATGTGTCCCAACACTCCTGAAGAAAGAGAGCGGATAGCAAAGATACCATATGCATCCGCTATTGGAAGCATAATGTATGCTATGCTATGTACTAGACACGATATCGCGCATGCTGTAAGTATTACTAGCGATATCGATCGATCCCGAGAGAAGAGCCTTTGGATAGCGAGTCAAGAATATTCTTAAGTACTTGCGAAGGACTAAAGATTTATTCTTGATATATGGAGAAGGAGAATTTAAAGTTGTAGCTTATGCGATTCCGATTTTCAATCGGATCCTAATGATTATAAGTCTACGTCTGGGTTTGTCTTCACATTCAATGGTGGTGCGGATTAGTTGGAAAAGTTCCAAACAAAGCATAACTTTGCCGATTCCACCACCGGCGGCGAGTATGTAGCCTTACGAAGCAGCAAAGGAAGCCGCTTGGATGAAGAAGTTTATTTTTGAACTTGGAGTCGTTCCTTCAATTGAGCAACCGATCACATTGTTTTGTGACAACAATGGGGCGATAGCTCAAGCTAAGGAACCAAGGTCTCACCCGAGAGTCCAAGCATATTGAGAGACGCTTCCATCTCATCGGAGAAATTGTTGGGAGAGGTGATATCGCATTGCAGAAAATTGCCTCGGCGAAAACGTGGCGAGATCCCTTCACTAAGGCCTTACCTCGAGTCTTCTTTTGAAAGACATATTGACAAAATGGGTTTGAGGTACCCCGAGACAAGTTGGCTTTAGTGCAAGTTTGTGGGAAATTGTTGGATGTATGCCCTAAAGCTACTATGTAATAGTTACATATTAGGGATTTCAGTTGTACTTTCATTATTATTATTTAATTAATGGCAACGCGTATTCATTCATTTGTCCAATTATTTTATATTGATGAATGATTCCATAAGATCAGTTGCAACTAGACCTATTCTTGAGGCGTCAAGAATATATGTGATGGGTTCATAGTTAGACTGAATCTTTAAATTGTTCCCGGTCGATGGATTATTAAGTGGATATTAATAATCCTGTTGAGACCAGTGTGTTCTTAACTCCGCCATTAAGTATTGGATACTTAAGGGAATGATGAGTCACATGTCATTGGGTATTATGATGCACGAGTTAGAACACGAGGTGTTTGTATTAGACAAATTCACTGAACGTGAGCGCATATGGAGACGATTAGCGACATGGAAGCTTTTAGCGTGGTCAATGTCTAATTGTTCATGCTTTGGTCTTGTGTAAATAATCCTTAGGCCTGAGGCACAGTGTTAACTTGTGTATCGAACAACTATGGTTCACGGGTGCACATAATGCCGGGTCATCGATCCGTCTTTATACTTGATGGTCATAGTTTGTTCATATCGAGAAGTTACACGTGTGCGCAATATGGAATCTGTCTCCTTGTTATATGCAAGGTATGATAATGATGTCCTATGCGATCTAATTGTGACAACTTTTGCATTGAAATCCTCGGCGGGGTTGTAACCGAGAATAAATTATTTATGTCTCGAATAAAATGCATGTCAATTAGATTTGTGCATATGATCGAATTAATGACTTGACAAATATTCCATGGTCTTTGTTTGATCGGGACATAGTAAGGCGGAGGGGATTATCCATCCACTCATTGATTCTCATCATGGCTATCGAGACCCTCAAATTTTTGCTACCTGTGGCAAGTGGACTTTTACGCTTCTCGAATTCCAATTTACGCTACCCTCAAAGAAGGACATTATCAATCATTAACTGAAATCCTCCATCCACTTATTGATAGATTGGCAACTGGATTGATGGCTAAAACTTCTGTTACCGTCGTTGTTCGCTTTAGGCTCTCGGCCATGAAGCAGAGCAAAACAGAGCACGTAGCCCAACGACTTGGGCCTCTGCAGGACAACACTCCTGTAGTTGCCCCCTTCAGCCCGCAAACCAAGGCGGAAACGGAAGCGTCCCCGACCGGAGTCGCCACCCTCTCTCTAAGTCTCAGTCGAAGTTTCAGTCTCTCTCTGTTTTTTACGTAAGAACAACCGGTCATCATAGCTTTCACGAAACGAACTGACGCCGCTTCCGCCGCCCTGCAAAACCGACAAACTGCCACCCGAATCGGCACCCGTGCCGGTCAAACCGTCGTCCACAAAGCCCACGTCCGCGTCCTTCCCCGCAAAGACGCAAATGACCGAATCGTACAATCGCCTCTCGCCTCGTCCCCCATGCCGCCACCGGCACCGCCCACGTATACCTCGCCCAGTGTCATACGCGGAGGCTTCGCCGTGTCACCGATACCGCACCGCCCCCACCCTCGCGCCGCACCACCGAAGACCCGACGTTCCAGATCGCGGGTCGCCGGTGATCTGGAACGCGAGTTTAAGCGTCTCGACCGAACGGCGTAAACGGAGAGCGAAAGGGGGGAAAAACGGCAGTCAATAGCGGCACAGCTATGCTCGTCACGAACACCAAAATGCGCCTGGAATCTTCAATGGCCATCAAACGAGAGGGAGAAGAAAGTCGTGCGTGCACGTCTACAAATCCTTCCCTCCTTGATTCCTTCCTTTCCCTACTTCCTCTTTTCTTCTCTCTTACTTTGTGTCAGACTCTCCTTCCAGCGAATTTTTTTCTCTCTGCCCTTCTTCCTCGCACAAACCCACAATCTCAGCCAACTAGACCAAAGCAGGCTCGAAGTAAACCAAATTATCGTGCAATGCTCACACCAGCAACAGATTGTCCGCCAAGCATGCTCATGAGAGGCTGAGACATACAACTGGGCAACATACGCCAAGACCTTAAGCCTCACCAGCACCTTCTGCTTCCGACGATAAACTCTTATTTCATTGTTGCAAAAATAAATCCTTAAAATTGTTGGTAAAATATGACTTCAAATTGGGTAGAACAATGAAGTTGGATCAAGTAATCAAGTCGGACTTTGAGGCATGGTATCACTTTCTTTAAGGATTTATTTGCCCCCACAAAGTTGCTAATGGTCACCGGCAAATTTCCTTCAAGATACAACAAAGTCTCAAAAATGAGAATATTAGATAGCAATTCTAGTATTTCTCTAGATCTCTCATGGGAAACAATTAGAAACAGTAGCTGTAATTTCTCTCGAAAGAAAAATGAAAAAATAGAAGACGATATGTGTTTGATCTCAAAACAAACATATTTATCTTTTTTTTTCGAATAAAGGCAACTCTTCAAAAGGTTGCAAAAAAGAACAAATACAACCTTTCGTAAAAAAGTACGTCTCAAAGGTTATGTTGAAAAGATATAAAAATTCGGAATTAAATAAATAATAAATAAAAAAATAATTGTAACTTTTCATGAACAGTCGCACTGTTTCAACAAGATTTTATAGTTAATATTTTATATAAATAAATCCGAATTTTCTCAATAAATAAAATAATGATCGTTGGTTAATGCCAAATCACGTCCACGTGCGCACTCACATCTTTTTGATGTGGGACAGGGCATCTCTACATTTGTTTTATAAACAAATTACCAACAGAAAATGGTTATCAAATCAGGAAATTCTTGATTTTGTTCCCTAATGTTATCTGTAAGTGTTGAGAGATAGATATTTTGGATATATCATATAAATAGGAGAACATGGAAAGGGAGAGAGAAGCTAGGTTTTTTGGGAGTTAGATCGTTTTTTCATTCTTCTTAGAGTTTTTCAAGTATTTTGAAGAGAAGACAAAAGTGGTGATAGAATTATTGTTCTTTGATTCAAGATGCTAGGTTTGATTTATATTTTTATTTTTTCTTCTACTATGTTCCAATTTTCTTTTGTTAGGGCTACAATGTAGCCTAACCATGATGATATGAATTTCATGATTTTTATGTTTTGCAATTGATTTCATTCATGTAAGCTATATATTATTGCGTTTAATACTTTTGAGTGACTGGCCACCACTTGAATGATCTGATGTGCATGTTCAAGACTGAGAGGTGTGATAATATGCAATTGCTCATTATAATATATAACCATGAATTAAATGTGGATAGAAATATACCACGTTATTTGTGTAGCTTTCGGTGATAAGGTGATCCAAAAGACTCATTGTAAACCGGGAATATTTATAGTTTTTAATGCACTCATGTTTATTTTAATTCACATAGAAATATAGTTGATTAATAAGCTGAGTAGGTTTGTTATACCTAGAGATAGGATAGTAAATAGATTAGGAAATTCTGCTATCACATGTTTGATATCGTTTTTGTATTCACAACAATATGAAATTCATATCTAATGGTTATGGTGAAATTCATATTTATCTGATTGATTTTACTACATTTAGTCTTCAAGTTTTGTTTTTAATTTATTCTAAATTATATTTTGATTTGTTAGATAAATTTTAGAATTATTAGTTTATTAATCATCAATCTCCGATGGGGACGATACTTTTTCTCATCATTATATTACTTGTTCGATACTTTGCACTTGCGTTTAGAATTTCACGAATAGCCTTCTCAAGAGTAAAGCGAGTTGGGAACTGTCCAAGCCTCAGTGATAATTCAAGAAACATATAAATGCCTTTCATGTCGAGGACGTGACAAGGACGTCGCCCAAATAGGTGGGGGAGATTGACAAGACCTAAGGACAAGAATGATCTAAAATCGTCCAAAATGATGGGGCTGTGTACCATATAAGGACCAACCCACAAGCTGCCCATGAACGATCCACAACAAACCATAATCAATGCAAGAGTCGGCCCATGCACAATGTGAGGACAAGCCCACTATCGTTCAGCTCCCTTGTGTCAAGCGACCCTTTATCTTCTTCATGGACTGATCATGCAGACCCATGGCAAGCGTCCCTTGGGCTTTCCCACTCCCTAGGGTCTATTGAGCTGATGTAGCCTTGTAAAAATTGTACATATTCAAATATGACTATTGGATCGGAGGGGGATCAACAGCTAGAATCAAACCCCTACTTGCATATGTAGGTGACCATCTCCCTTCAGCTGTACACTCTAGTTCATGAGCTAGGGATAAGTACACTATCAATACCAAAAGTTGTGTACAGCTCTCACTTTGGTGTCAAAAATTTCCGTTAGATCACTTAAGTACCAAAAATTTTGAAAACAATCATTTCAATACCAATGTCAATGAAATTGGCCGAAAATCCGACGTGGTATTTTTTTTATTAATTTTTGAAGTCGATGTGGCTCGTTAGAGAGTTGAGTCAGCATCCAAACACCAAAACAACACTGTTTGGCATCTTTCCCCCAACTTAGAAACCCTAATCCCCAAATTGAGAAAGAGGGAAGGCTTGTCTTCATCTTCTTCTTCCTCGAAGACCCACACCAGCAACGGCACCAGCACAACACCAGCAGCAGTACGGCAATGCACCAGTAGCGACACTAGCAACGCACCAGCAACAGTTATGCACCAGTGGCACCTTTGGCCCATATTCTTCCTTCTACTCCTCCGCCCTTGCCTCCGATTTTTCCTACCACTTATTGATTGAGCAACAATCTCAGTCTCTCCTCACTCACCTAGTTGAGCAACTACAATGGTGGCTGAGCGACGGTGGCCAAGCGACAGTGGCCAAGCGACGACGAGCAAACGATGGTGGCCGAGCGGTGGAAACCCTAATTTCAATCCCCATGTGAGCTAAACGGTGTCGTTTCCGTGAGGGTGTCCACGTATAATGGAAAAAACAACGTCGTTTCTTGAGAATGATGGAAAACGACGTCGTTTTAAAGCCACCGCAATTTTTTTTTAAATATAAAAGCCATGTAATTAATCTGGCCAGAATCTCTCGCCAGTGGCAGCAAAGTGATCGTTTTTTCCTCCGATTCGGCACTTAAGTAATCCGATGGAAACTTTTGGTACCAAAGTGAGCATTGTGTATAAGTTTTGGCACTGATAGTATACTTATCCCCATGAGCTAATACATTCAAGCTTTACTCTCATACTTCATTCTTGTGAGCTAAGTACATCTAAGGCTAACTTGGGATTGAGTCCTAAGGCCGCATGACCAACCTGTGACAAATGTATGTATGTTTGTAATTATTGGATATTATTGACTAATTTTGTTTATCGGATATGTAATGAGATTAACTCCCTACTATTTTTTTTCTTCTTTCTAAAATTTTATTTACTTAATTTCTCAACCGAAACAAAATAAACAAATGAAGCAAAAGGAAAGAATTGATTGGAGATGTCCATAAATGTTGTGGTATTTTGTCGTCATGATACAAAATTAAGAGCCAATGGCTCATTTTAAGAGAATAATTAGGTCTTTCCTTAGTCATCTCCATGATTAGATTAGGTTAACATTGAAAAAAGATTGATCAAGTTATTAATGTTTTAACTCTCTACATGTTCCCGATATCAGGAAAACTTAAGAAGACCATATCATGACCTTTGAAGAAATTAAGTTCCTAAGTAACGAGTATTATCTATTCATTTTGCCTTAAATTTTTTAGTCCTCAATTTAAATCAATAATTCACAATTTAACTCGAATTTAAGGCCGAACAAGCTTTGGTACTCTAAATAGAAACTAGGTTCACCATGAGATTAATTAATGAATGCAATTTGTTGGGATTGGGGACCGATTTCCTGGATCCATGCGAGAACTAGATTGGACTGGTAGTCCAATTGGATCCTCGGTCCGGTTCTCAGGTGGATCTATCAAACCTTGTGCAGCTCCCAATATCAATTTTTTGTAACCGGTCCTTAGTAGGTGGTTCCCAATTACAATGTGAGAATTGTCCACCCAAATCATGCTCATCCCTAGTCATGGGTCAATCAATTTGGCACTTTCCTAACCCTTATGATTTCTCCCAAGTCAAACTTGCTCACACTCAACTCACAAGGATCTGTGTAGCCTTAAGATATATCTTAAGTTAGCCTTACTCACACTCAATTCACAAGGATCGTAAAGAGAGAAACTCTAAAGAGCAAAGCTCATGGATTGATACGATGAAGGGAGGAGGTTTGTAAGTTAACTATAATCATAGATCTTCTCTTAATCTAATGGTAAATATTAGAACTACCCAACTACCACCTACCTACATTGATATAGGTGTACAATTATTGTATCTTCCACCTCCAAAAGTTTTTATCACACCTGAGAAAACCCTAAAACTTCAGGAGTTAGGTTGAGGGTCGCTCATCTATAGATCAGTCATGGCCTTAGTTCAAAAAACCTCTGGGATATCTCAATTCATCAGGCCATGACACAAGTGTTATGAGTTGACACCTTCACTGCACTTAGATATATCTTATGTGTTTTATTGCTTGATTTTCTAGTCTATAGAAAGATATAAGAGCCTCTGAATTAGAAAAAATTAATTAAGTTTAAAACGGTTTTTTTTTTATAGGGTGCATATTTCGACATTTCTACCTTTCATACACACTCCTAGTTCTCAAGTTAATAGTGGGAGGGCACCTAGAGTCCAACCCTTCTACTTACAATCGTAAATCTCATTTCTACCTTTCATTTCAATTCACACTCCTTGTTCTCAAGTTAATAGTGGGAGGGCACCTATAGTTCAACCCTTCTAATTACAATTGTAAATCTCATCTTTATCGTATCGATATAATCTTTCTAGTTCCATATACCCATTAAATTCAAAGCGCCAAAAGAGTTATTCTAAATTAGAACATCTAGTTTTTGAATCATTTAGGCCTTGAATTATGTCGGAAATTCACGCATCTGTCCGATGGGAATAATGCCAGAATAACGCCATCCATGTATCTGAATCGGTTTATTAAAATGGTTACCGAAATATTTGTTTTTGTTTTAAATATCCACCAGCTCCAGCAACATTATCTTTACTCATATGGCACTTTCTACGTCTTAATCCATATTCCAATTTTGCCTTAATCTATAATGCATAAGACTTAATGTTTTATAACACTTAAAACAGTAGAAGAGTTTCAACAGATGCACCCTCCAGACCCTGCTGATTCGCAAATATATTTCAGTATGTGAATCAATTCAGATCTCGTCATCTTGATTGCTATCTTTATCGTCGACTTCAAATCAGAAGTCCCAAGACTCCCTCACCCCAGCACTCGAATAGTGCAACGTGCCAGTCAGCCACGGATGTCAATAACATGACAATTGAAACAGAAACAAAATGGAAAGAAGAGCATTGCAAAAGCAACAGAAGAAAAGGCTACGAAAATGTCAAACCACATCCACATTTGCAAAAGAATAGTGACTTTATTGGAAAAATGTAAACTCCATGGCTAATGTCGTTGAAGAAAGCCATAAGAGGCCAATGACGAAGAAGCAAATCTGGTATGAAAACATCATGACATCATCGACAAAAAGAACGACTTGTCCCTCTATATGTGCTCGGCCAAATTGTGTAAGAGAAAAGAAAAGGGATCATTATTGGAATTGACAATTCCTAGCAAGCACATGATCCAGCCAAAGATCATGTATAAACTACAAACCAACCCAATAAGAGAAGTAAACAAGATACATAAGCAACGTCTGCTTAAACTGCACATCAAAACTTCGAAATACTTCCACTTCTTTCCCGGGTTCTCATCTTCACCTTTTCTCTGACATCCACTATGCCCACCGAACGATGAAGGGCTCTGGTGATGGCAAACTAGGTATGCATGCTGGCACACTACCCACACCAGAGTATTCGAACTCCTCTCTATTGCAAGAGCAACCCTGCATTCGCAGGTAGCTCAAACAAGAAAAGGTGGAGACAATTGTGATCACTGAAAAACAACAATCTCTCTTTCACCAATTATCTTCGATCCAAGCCTGCTCAAATCCATGAAGAACATAATCAAATGCTTTTCTTTGGCAGGAGCCTTGTAGAAAACAAAAGGGTCCAGCAAAATCTAGCTCAACACAAACTTGCTTCCTATATAAGTTCCCTAGCACTCAACTTCGGACAAATGTCAAAACTCACGCCTCCCACACACACACACAGGGATATACTACCCAGACTCTAAATAAGTTGAGACTGGACAAGTAAATGCTAAATCACACCCTATGGTAAAAAGAGGATTCATTTTGAGAGAGAAATAAGACAAATGTAATCCATATGTATAATGGCAGAGAAGATGAGAGTAATTGAAATGATAACGAGCAGCTAAATCCATAAAGTGAAGGGGGCAAAATACCAGAGGGTAGAAACATACTTATGCATGCACAACTGGAACTAGTACCATTGATATGTCCTTGCAGAAGTTTTCTTTCTGGGCGGTCCAAACACAAAATCTCCTGTATCCTCTCAGGCCAATCTGGGTTCAATCGACGGGCAAAGTCCTCTACCTCCCTACATTAGAAGCCAACCCAAATGAGAGGCGCCATGCCAGGAATGGAACATCCCACCTTTTTAAAAATATATTTAAAAAAAAAAAAAAAAAAAAAAAAAAAACCTACTATGTACTCATCATTGGAAAGGATCCCTTCTTTACACCTTCATAAGGGTCATGATATATACCATCACACCCAACCCACAAAGTAAAAAGATCTTCACAATAAACTTGGTCTTTAGTGCGCATAAATGAAGTTGTAAGGGAAGGTAAGTCATTCAAGAAGGAAAACAAGCCCAGATTTAATTAAACAATCATATCCTCGCTCAAAGCTATGCTATAAGAGCAGCAGCTACGCTATGAAATTAACAATTAAAGCACAAATCTTTTTCTGCAACTCACCTATCAACCTCTTCCATCATTGCAGGATCTAAATCATCATCCATATAACTATCATCAAATTCAAGCTTAGGGGAAAAGGTGCCAAGAGGAAAATCTTGAAGTTTCAAAGCTTTATGAGGTGTAGCCACATCAAGATCCTTAGCCTCACTGTGAGAGCAAGCAGTGGGCACAGCTTCCAGATCCTGAATTAGACGGAAAAGAACCAACATATTACAGCTTGTCTCCAAAATACAAAACAGATTGGATTTGCATGTCGCATGAAAACTCATCACCACCTCATGATCACCATTCACCTTATTTGACAAGGCATCTTTTGGTGGGTTATTTCTCCTTCTATTTTTCTTTTTGCTTTTATTGGCTCTCACTCCCTTGCCATCTGCAGACGAACATGGTTACATCTTAAATTTGGTAGATATGGAAAAGAAGGCCACACCCACAGCAATATCTGATGATCATGCACGACATTAGATATGGAAAAAGGATTGACAGCTAATGCACAAACAATCCCAAGCATGTGAGGGCATACACCAACAAAAAATGTTCATCCACATAATATTATTTTTTTTTATTATGGACAAAAGCTACATAAGCGTTAACAGCCCAGAGTTGCAGCTACTTCCTGTCCACTCAATGAGTATGTTAAAATGGGCCACAATGAAAAAAACAGCATCATAAAGAATGAAACCTTAAGCAGAAACAGGATAGAACATATATAACTAAATCAAAGCATGTATGAAGAAGGGCACCATGCATTCTCATTTCAATTTACCTCCATATCCTAGAGTGTTATCTGACATACTTACAGAATACAGGAACTCCAAATTAAACACAGTTGCTCCAAAAACGTAACATCAAAGTAATTAAACAAAAGGATGTATCCACATAAACCTCTCGCATGGCCAGCCAATATATATTAAAAGAGGGATCTTCCCACCCTAACTGCTAATGGTAAAATATAAGGCAAAGTTCAGGAACACAAAGAGACTAAGCCAACAAAAACATAGCTTTGCAGATCACTTTGACAGTCCAAAAAACCAAACGCTTCAATTAAGTCTAGAATATGCACAATAAAACTGTAGTTTCAAATCCAAATCTGTATATCCAATCATATGCAATTTCTAATATATGCCTGCTCACAGAAACCTCAATTGCAAAAGTTCAGAATCAAATAATGACTACAGAGAAAAAAAATTCCGCATCCTAATCAAAATCCGTAACTCATCCCCCATAAAGCGTGTAGATATAAGTTTAGAAACAATCAATGTGGGGAATTATATTGCCATTCTTACAATATAGTAGATAAAAGCTAGTAATGGCAAATTGAGTTAAAACTGAGGGGCTGAGAATATTTAAGTCATACCATTCACTATCATTGTATGACAAAGTATCCATTAACATACCTCCGCTATTTATATAAGTCAAGAGATCATCTACTGAACGTTCATCAACACGCTCCTCCTCAACCTCCACACTCTGGAAAATTTGCAATTCCCACTATTAGCAAGACATGCAAATTTAGGTTGGATCCTTGAGTACAGCATTGAAATTACACACATACCTTCAATTTCTCTCGCTCTTTCAACTCTCTCCTTTTTCTTGCATATAATCTATTCAACAGTCGGATCCGTGGATCATCAGTAATGTTTCTTAGAGGTTCCAACTTCTCCTCCTAAAGAACCCAAAATATTATATCACATGTGACCCAAAAACTAAAATAAAACATGTATCAACATCACTGATTAACACCTCGGTGAGATCATCAGGCAAATGAAATGTCTCGCGAATCTCCTCAGGAGTTTTTCCTTCAATAATTCGAGCAAGTGCACGACTGGTTAGATCCACCAAAGGCTTAAGTTGCAGACTGTCGGCAGCAGATGTCAATTCACAGAGCTTTTTGGTATCCATCCGGATAAATTTCTCATCAAATGTTTTACGTTCCTAGACACAAAAGTCAAATCAGAACAGAACGGGATACTTTTCTTTTTAAAACAATCTTCCAAATGGCCTCACCCTAGGAGCTATGACCATAAATCATGTCCACCTTAAAAGAAGACAGGTGAAATGAATTGCAATACCAAAAGATGAGGAATGAATTCCATTGATATCAGAACAGACCTTATTTGAGCGCCCCGGTACTTGATGAAATCGACAATAGTCAAGAATTAAGCCCAAGATAGGAGGATTGACCCGTTGCGGAAGTACTATAGCATAGTTTTTTGAAGATCCCATGCCAGTTTGAAGTACTTCTCGGCATATCATGGGGCAGAACATGGCAACCTCCTCTTCCACTTGTTGGATTGAACCATCCGCAGTTTGGAGCCAGATGTATGACTTCATCTTGATATAAAGGAAATAAATCTCAGTAAAGATTTTAGGGACAGAACTTAAATTCTTCATTAGAAGAAGAGGAATGAGTTTGAACAAAAGCCAAGATGAAACAACAAAAATGGCACCTATAAGGATGTAAAAATAAAATTCTATCTAATATGCCTCTAAAAGTTCCTTTAAAATTTGGGCTCATATATGGTTCATTTGCTTCATCATAATCCAACATAATATCTGAATGTTGTTGCTATCACCTATCAATAAGTTGCCAAATTTGACATTTCGAGACACTCGCCCAATGATAACCGCTCCTTGTGTATTGCATTGGGTAGTGTATCCTACGATAAAAAAGAAACAAAAGTAACCTCTCCCATAAAAATTTAAGATACGCACCTCGGGCTTGACAACTGCCATGGCACCTTCTGACATTTGAAGACTGAACAGCTACAACTTCTTCAGAAAGATGCACTAAGTCGAGAGTTTTACAGAAGAAATGAAGGTTTTGTAATGGTCAGAAAGATGGATGCCTGTGTTAAAGAGATAGATTTCAATGCTTCCCAATAAAACAAAATACTCATTTCACATGACATGTCTCTCTGCATCTCAACCACTGCTCCCCTTAAATACTGTCGCTGGGAAAAGCAAAAAAGCAGGGAGAAGAAACCACAAGCTGTTATTCCAACAATCAAAGGGGAAAAAAAATTAAGAACACGAAAAAATAACCAAGACATTTGAAAAAATATTTACATAACAGCAAAATGAGAAGATGCATATCAAATCAGAGATATGTAAGCTTCGGACATATAAACATTCAAATCAATGCACAGAGTACACCACAGCCAGCATACAACTATTCAGGAACTAAAATTCCACACCACTCAGTCCATTTTGCAGCAAAATTACTTCATTTCAATCCACAGTAAGGGTTCATTTGTTTCGCAGAAAACCCAATTTTCGGAAAATATTTTTCCTAAAAAAAAATTGATCGTTTGTATCGCTCACAAAAACATATGAACAAAGAACATTTCCATCATCCACGAAAATATTTAGGCATCAATTATTGTCGACAATGAAAACAGCTTTTGTCGACTAATTATCTCAAGCCATAAAACTACTCGTCTTTAGGGAAATGTTTTCCAAATCGTTCTTCTTCTTTTTCTGTTCCAATGAAACGAACGGACCCTAATCTCACTGGTCGTCCTTTTCTCTTCCATTAACAATATCCTAATGTAGCAAATGCTGAGTAACGAGAATCCATCCCTGCGATTGAATAAAAAGCACACCCTCGTACACGACAGAAATGCGCGGACCGAGATAATCCTCCCAGTTCCTTCGAAAAGCTGACTCAAAAGCGGAAAAACTATCGGCTCACTCAATCCTCCGGCACCAAACAGAAGCTAATGGCATGTAAAGCAAGCCTTCAACAGAGCGAAGACGAGAAGGAACAGAAAACAAAAAAAAAATATATATGCCCAATCCTCGAATGGAGAGACCAATCACCAAATCACAGCACCTCGACCGAAACGACGTCAATTCAGATCTCAATTGGCCGTCGAAGGGCGGACTCTCAAGAACCTCGCGAGGAATCGACCCTGCTCGGGAGACGGGGCAAAGCACGGCGCGCAATGCGAGAGCACCGGCGCCGGAGAGAGAGAGAGAGACGAGGAGGAGGTCGAACCTGTCGAAGAGACGGCGAGGAGGAGCGAGGGAGAGAGACGGTCACCAAAACTTCCGCAGGCGGGCGGGCAGGCGGGCGGGCCCGCGCTAGGGTTTGCGGTGTCGGGATTTGGGAGGGAAGAAGAAGTCCTATTTTCTCTCTCTAGAAAGCCCTTATTTTTCTCTCTCTAGATTTTTTTCTGTTGGAGAAGGGAGGGGGAAAGGGGGGGAAGGGGGGCGCTGTTACGGAATCCGGATTTGTGTGCTGCGGGGGAGGCGTGGGGGGGTAATGGTCTTGCTGGTGCTGCAGGTGCTGCTGGTGGTGCTCTCGCTTCCCTCCCTCCCTCCCTCCCTGCCTCCCTCGCACGTGACGCCAATCGGGAGGGGCCCGGGGCAACCGTCGCACGTGTTGGCAGTTAGGGTTTTTCTCCTTCTCCCTCTCTCTCTCTCTCTCTAGTTCCGGACCGCAACCGAACCGGAAGGCCCCGATTTGGACCGGGTTCAAACCTCTCCCGTTGATTTATTGGCATATGAATAGGGCGAAGACGAGCCATTAGAAATGGAGGGAAAGAAGAGGGAGGGGGGATAAGGTCTTTCTTTTTTTTTTTTCTTCACTTTGAATCGAATTCGAAATCGGTGTGGCTTTGCTGGATGCTTCTAATCAATAAAATAGGAAGAAGAGCCAAAAATCAAAACCACCAAAAGTAAAAACTACCAAGATGTGCATAGTGATTCAATCTTTTGATCACCCATTTTTGGAAAACCATTTTTGGGGCTTTCACCTCACACACGAAAAGCAAAATCTTTCATTATCTACGTGCACACTATGTCAGCATTGGCAAGAAAAAATGGTCAGCCTTATTGAATAAGAAGGGAGGCCAAGTGCTTGTGAGCCCCCTCTATAGCAGGAGCTTGTTTGACCCCACTCCCCTTTCCCAAGAAGGGGCCGCGCTGTCTCCACAGCAGCTAACCAATGGTGGCAGAAAACGAACTCCGGTAAAAAGAACAGGGCTAGTGTACCCATACTGACTTTCATCCCTCTCCTTACTTTATGAATTAGGGCAAGTTGCTTTCACTCCTAAACTTGATCAGAAAGAAAGAGAAGGAAGGGAATTTCACATTCACACTATGACCCTAATGCTTTCAATCTCTCCATCGCAGAGTAGGTTGTGACAAAGCAAAGCCAATTACACATTTACACATAAAGAAGAGGAAGCTTGTAAGGGGTATCCTTTGCCCTGTTAAAAAGTAACAAGTTCCCAAATATCCTCGAAGAAGGTGCGTAGCATTTAGGCCACGGTAGCAAGTGTTCTACAAGGAGCTATGGGACTAATAGATTGAGCTCTTTGCCACGTGAATCATAATAGACTGATGTTAGCATGTTAGTTGCCTCTTACTGGACCCTTCTTATCTTATTTCAGTTGTTGTGCTTTCAACAATCGCATAGTCTTCCTGACGTACTCAAGTTATAACATCTGAATTTCTCAACCATTCCACGTTCCCGAAACGGATCCTATCAAATATTTCAAGTTGGATTGTAGGAAGTGGGCGATACGTTTTTGGATTTCTATGAGAAGCTCTAGGGCACTCTACACTACGTAGGTACCTGTGCAGGTAAGGCGTCGGTCGGTCCTAGAAACGGCGGCAGCGGCGCGAGGAGTTAACGACCGGACGTGCTGCAACCTAGGGATCACCGGGCAGCTCTTTCGCTCTATAGGGATAGGGGGGGCATAGCACAATTCTTATTGGAGGAGGCTTGGTTTGCCCGGGTGACTGATCCTGCCATAATGTACTCCTACCTATAGCACCGGCAACCGAAGTCGAGCATACATACGACGATCTTCATGCGTGAATAGCCGGGAGGAAAGAAAGGGCGGTAGATGATAATGAAAAAGGGCGCCGCGTCTGGACAAACTATTTAATAGTCCTTTATGGACACCCTAACTTCACTGCAATTAGGTTGAGCAATAAGGATCATGATTGCCTGAATCACAAGTATTATATATTATGTTACGATCACCTCATATTGATAAAAAGTCCAGAGAACAATTTGAAATGGAAATCAAGAAAGAATTTCTAGATCGATACAAACTTCTATGTTGCAAAAAATTACTCAATCGAACCCTTCGATAAATCACAATTTCAACGCGCCTAAGAGACACCGACCAAAAAAGAAAACGAAAAACACCTTAGGGACATGTGATAAGTAGCTAGGAATATCATTTAGAGGGGGTGAAGAAGTAATTTCAATTATTGTACAAAATAATGCGAAAATAAAATCAGTAAAGGTAATGTGAATGTGATCGTAAGAATTAAAATTTGAATATAACTAGAGAACGACAATATTTGGTGGTTCTGGCAATGAATATGAATAGGGATACAAAATAGAGCACATAGGCTACGTTTGGTCGTCCGGATTTCTAATCGAGATAGAATTGAATAAGATAGGATATGAAATTCTGGGATTTTTTCATATCTTATCCATTGTTTGGTGAATCGCAGTATCAAAGTCAAATATATTTACATCATATCATATATATTTTTTTGATATAAATGGCATGTCATTATAAATGAACCTAAATGTTCATAAATGAAGATTGTGAAAATCTCTCATAACACTATTCCTTAATTTATTTTTATTTTATTTTTCCTCTTATTTATATAATTTTCTTTATTATTTCTTTTTTCCACTTTCATCATTCTTTAATAAAATTTTATCAAATAGTAAACTGTACTAACATACCTAAAATACAAAAATACATAAAATATATAATAAATATAAATATTTAAGTTATAGATTGAATGTTTATTATAAGATAGAATTTTGAATATATAAATTAAAATAAGAATAATTAAAAATAAATTTCTATTTTTTTATTTTTAATTTCTTAAATTAGAATTCAAATGTTATTTATATTGAAATATAATTTCAATTTTGTTAATTTAATAAGTTTGTTATTCTAGAAAAATAACTTTCCTATTATGGACATTAGAAATTCTATCCACATTTATCCCATCTCTCCATGGGATAATTTTATTATGGACATTATATCCACATTTATATCCAATTTTATCCTATCCTCTTATATCCAACTTTATCACCAAATATAGGATGAGATAAATCATATCATATCCTGAATTTTATCCCGACTACCAAATGCAGCCATAGAGTTTATAATGGTTTAGTTTTGCATAAGCTTATATCCACTCTCTCAGCTTAAGCTTATTATTAACTGGCTGAATTTCATTAGATAATCAATGAGAAATTATATATGTAAGTGCTGCTTAGATTCAAGCAATAGAACTATCAATCTCCGAGCTAAGCAAAAATCTATTTTTCTATCAACACTTCTCAGTGATTACCCAAATAAGACGTTCAGAAGACAAAGAAAGCGTGTGACGCTTTCTTGAATTATGGAATTTTATTCTTGATTTGTCATCCCCTTATTCGACTCCTTGATCTTCCTTTTTATACTCCTCTTACCCAAGATTGCTGTTGGACTATCTTCAAGAGGATCAATTTTCAATCTAGCCACTGGATAATCATTAAGGTCAATCAATCAGAATCCCTATTGATTTGGTTGCCCAATCAAATCTAGGTTACCAAATATGAGATACTTCAAACAAACAAAGAATCTTGTCTTCATGGCAATTGTTGATCATTCACAATATCTCACTAGATTTAGCGAGATAGAGCTCAATTTTTGCTAGATTGGCAAGGCTCAAACTTCGGCCTTACCCTATCACGAGCTCGAGCTCGCCCAACGCTGGCCTCGCTTGATCAGCGAGCTTGAGGCTTGCTAGCATAATTGGCGACTGGGCAAGAGCTTCGCAACCCTTGCCCACAATTGGCGAAAGGCCCCGCGGCCCTTGTCCAATGTGCCGGCAATGGTCGGCTACCGGAATTCATAGGTAAAAAAGTAAAAGAAATAAAGAAAAATTAAAATTAAAAAATCAAAATTAAATAAATTGAAAATCATAAAAACGCCAAAGAGGATAATATCTCATTAATGGGTTATCTCAACTAATAACCTTTATAAGTTAAATGGGTTGTAAATGAAATTAAAAACATACCATTTAGCACATGTATTGTTGAACTTACATATAACCCAAACCCATTAACTACCCATTTATTAAACTTAACTAACCATATATAACCCATCCCATTGTAAACGAGTTCAAAATGGATTTTCAGCCCATTTTGACACCTTTAACTGTAACCTAATTATATCCACATAGTACTTCTGCTCATATTTTTGCATCAATTTGCTCATATCCACACAATAAGGTGGTCATATCTACGCATCAAGTTGTAAGTTGCTCATATCCATGCATCAACTACTCATATTCATGTGATAGATACATCGACTGTTACTGGATATATTTAAGTGTTCTTCTAGAGGACCTCAAGTTATGATTAAGTAAAGATCATGCAAATTTAGGCCCTGCATGTTTTCACTTCTCAGAAGTGTTTATAAACAGATTTTCTATTTTTTTGTTCCAGAGAACAAAAAAAGAATAGAAACGCGTTTGTTTGCGTTTCTGTTCTTTTTTTGTTTTTTTGTTTCTGGAACTAAAAAAGAACAAAAATGAGAAACAAAAAAAACTTGTTTCTCATTTCAGAAACAATTTTGAAGAAACAATTTTTTGTTTCTTATTTCTTCTTCTCTCTCTTCTCTTCTCTTCCCCTTTTCTTCTTCTTTCTCTTTGGCTGGTCGCCGGCCTCATCCTCGGCCTCGGCCATGGCCAGCCGTCGAGAGCCGGCGACGCCGGCCCCTGGCGAGGCTCGGCGTCACCGGCGCAGGCGAGCTCGAGCCTCACCGGCGCGGCCGAGCCCGAGCCTCGCCTCTCGCCTCGCTCGAATCGCGGCGCGAGCCTCGCCGTCGATTGGGCGAGGCTACCGGCGGAGCGAAAAAAAAAAATGAAAAATAAAGGAAAAAATGAAAAATAAAAACAAAAATATTAAAAAATTGAAAGAAACAAAAAAAGAACAAAAATTTACCAAACGTTTTTGTATTCATTTTTTGTTCCCGAAACAAATTTACCAAACGCATCTTTTTGTTCAAAAAGTGTTCCTCGGAACAGAAACACTTTTTTTTGTTTCTGTTCCCTAGAACAAAAAAAGAACAGAAACGTTACCAAACAAGCCCTTAATATCTTGGCAAATCCAAGATTATATGTGCTTCCACATAGATTCTTCAGGCCAATTAAAATCTTTACATCTCTTCATGAAAATAAACCTCATGAAGCAAATATTACATTAAACATAAACAACTCTTTCATTTATCAAGATTGATATAAAATATGGACAGTTATGTTGACTTCAAAATATATAAGGAAGTTTTCTCAATAGCAACAACAACAAGGAGTAATGAAAGGGAAGAAAATCTTAGAGAAAGAGAGAGTGTGGTTGATATTGTCCTACCGGCGACCCTTCCATGTAGAGAATGGTGGAAGTTTGGTGACCTTCGTCATGCTTGACCGCCAGCAACTTATTGACTATAGAAGTTAATACAAATTAGGGTTTAATTTATTTGCGACTTCATCGATCAAATTTGTACATCTCTAGAAGTATCATGGGATACAAGACATCACCAAATACATATAGCTGATCATAAGCATCGAGTTAGAGCTTTGCCTCCTTTCCCTCCACGCAAGTGCTCCCTTGGCCGAATTCACTACAACACAATCACATCATCCAAAGTTCTATCATCGATGAAATTTGCGGTTAGGGAAAATTTGTAATCATTGACAAGTTATCTTACTAGTAAGTTTGAAACAAACAGCAATCACTATGGTTGCGGAAGGGACTCAGAACTTTAGGTGCCTCCAAAAGCTTAAGTTTTAAGCAAGATGAGGCAAGCGGCGAGCCTTCTTGCAAACAATCAAGTTGGCCGCCGAGCCCAGGAGTGAAAAGTTTCCGGCCACGGTACCGGCCCAAGCCAGACACAGCCACGCCTTCTTGATATCGTCTCGGGACATGGAAGCTGTTGAATCGGCTAAACTTTGCTCCTATGCAATGAATCAAGGCTAGTTTGCAATAGAAAGTCATTATGTGCTGTTGTGACTATGTAAGGCCTTAAAAGTGAAGTGGATATGATCGCTGCATCTGGATGGGGTTGGACTAGAGAAAAGATCACAAACTCAGTTGCCGGATTGACGTTGTCATGGACTCATGGTTGGATGTCCGACACAGGAATCTTACAACTACATTTGAAAGTGAACTGGTCGTGCCTTATTGGACCGGGTTTGGCCCAAATGGCATCTTGTGTTACACGGCCCACCTCGCCATTCACTAGTTTCCTGTGTTATTTTGCCTGAGCGTGGGACATAGGAATCCCACAGGTTTTTTTAAGCACCAGACATATCCACAAGAGATTCTACCAACGTAATAGCCACATCAAGCGACGTATTGATCACAAGTATGCACCGTTGATCTTTTTTGGATAGTAAGTGTATGAAAGTTATAACTACTAACATATTTAATGAGTAACGCCACATCAACATGTCACGTGATATAACTATTACATAATAGTTTCCAAATAATGTCATTGATTAAGTTTCAACATGTTTCTTAACTCTAGTTTCCGGATTCACATGATTGACTAAGTTGTGGCATATATCTTTGCTGTAATTTCTAGGTCTTATTGTCGATCAAATTCCGGTTTTGCATATGTATGTTCTTAGACTTTTCATTGACTAAGTTCCAGTACAAGTTGTGTACGTTTGGTTCCGTTTGAAATAAAGTTATGATTCTCTTATCTATTTGTGATATTTCTCGTTCGGAATTGCGAGAACTCGTTGAACTAGGGAAATCCATATGAAGTAGAGATTGAATTTATACGGTACTACTTTATTGATGTGAATCTCTACATCTCTAGAAGAGGAATTGCGCCGGCAGTCCTACGTGACCCCGTCGGCGTCCACGTCAGCATTTTCCAGTCAAAATTGGCCGAATTGACTCAATTAGCAAACTGACAAAAGATTTAAGATTCAATCGGGAAGATTGAAAGGTTTATGACTGAATTGGCAAAACTGCAATAGGTTTAAGACTTTTTGGACAATTCTCCCTCTCTAGAAGTATGGTAGAGTACAATATCTTCACCAAATATAGAGTAGCTAGCTGATCACAAAAACCAAGTTAAAGATTTGCCCTTTCTGGCCACGCTAGTGCTCCCTTAGTCGAAGTCACTACAACACACTCTCATCATCTGAAGTTCTATCATCACTCGTCAGCAAAATTTGCAGGCTGCTTCGTGATCACGCCCATGATCATTTAACTAATGAGTGTTAAACCGACGACAGTCACTACAATCGTGGATGGGACTCCGAACTTGAGGTGCCTCCAAAAGCTTAAGTTGTAAGCGAGATGAGGCGAGCGCCGGGCCTGCTCACACACAATCAAGTTGGCGGCCGAGCCCAGGAGCGTGAGGTTTCCGGACACGGTACTGACCCAAGCCAGAATCAGCCATGCCTTCCTGAGGTCGTCTAGTGACATGGAAGCTCTTGAACCTGTTAACCTTGCCCCCAGCAATAAGACTACAATGCAAATGTTTTACGATTATTCAAAGCTAGCTATTAAAACTTAAAAGTGAAGTGGATGTTATCCCTGCACTTGGATGGGGTTGGACTAGAGAAGAGATCACACATTCAGTTGTTAGATTGAAGTTCTCATAGCTTGATGGCCGTTACTGGAATCTTACGACTATAACTGAAAGTGAACTGGTCGTGCCTTGTTGAACCTGGCTTGGCCCAATGGTGTCATACTCCACACGCCCCTACCTTCCCCTTCACTCTCCATTTTTGCCTTGGCGTGGGAGGTTGGAATCCCACGACCTTTCCTAATCCCCCAAACATATCCACATGAAATTCTATCATGCAATGCCCATATCGAGCAAAGTATTGATCACAGAGTACGTACCATTAATCTTTATTTGATTGAGTAAATTATGTGTTGAATGAATGACACAACGTCAACATGTCACGTGATATAAACGTTACACAATAGATTTTCTCCAAACCTATCGATGAATTGTGAATTAGGGGTAGGTTGATAGGATTTGGTGGACCCAATTTTTGTGATCTTTGGATTTTAGAGTTATCCCATCAATGGGGGGAATTGTCCAAAAAGTCCTAAACCTATTGCACTTTTGCCAATTTGGTCCTAAACCTTTTTTTCTTGCCAATTGAGTCCTAAACCTTTTACAATTGTGTCAATTCAGTCCATTTGGCCGGCCGGAGCTGACGTGGACGCCGGCCGGAGACAATGGCCGGCGACCAATTTTTTAATATTTTTAAATATTTTTTTCGAAATTTTTAAATTTTTTTCGAAATTTTTTTTCTTTTTTTTCCACTTTCTTCTTCCTTCCTTCGGCCGGCGAGGCCGGCGAGTCGCCTCGCCGGCCACCGGCTCCCCTGCCTAGGCCATTGGCGAAGCGAGCCTCACCCGGATCTGGCGAGGCAACACAGCCGAGACGCCGCCCGAGCGGCGGGCGAGGCTCGGCCTCGCCAGCCCGCAAGGGCAGGCCGATCGCGGCCGGCCGAGGTCGCGGGCCGACGGAGGAAGAAGAAAGTAGAAAAAAAAAAAAAAAAATTAAAAAAATTCGAAAAAAATTTAAAAAATTCGAAAATAAATATTAAAAAATTATTCGCCGGCCAGTTTGTCTCGTGGCCATCAATGTCCAAAAGCAAGAAAGATGAATTATCTTGTAAAATTTCACATATTGCCCAGTAACTTAAGCAATGTCAGCTTTTTTAGTAACGTTGATTAAAAGGGGCTTCAGATAGCATGTTCAAGAACTCACAATCCATTAGATGATAAGAGAGAACGTGTTGGTGAGGCTAGCGAAACTCTACATACAAGTGATTTGGGACTCTTTACAGAAACCCTTGCTTTCTTCGACTTGTCACGTGATCTACCTCAGCAGCTATTATAAACAGAAATCTCTCTTCCTCCAGCAATTCGCGAAACAACGGTCAACAGTCATTTAATATCAAGACGCCTATTGGACCAAATCTGCATTTAAAATGCAACCAACAAACGACCGTGTCAAGGTACTACCTGCCCTTCCCATGTTCCAGGACAGACTCGCACGTGACAAGAACGAGGAACGCAATTTAACCCATCCAAGCATAGCTACTTAGGCCTTTTTTTACCTCCTTAGCAAGGAACCTCGTGTGTAAACCAAAGCCTTTCTCCGTCTTCTTAGGAGAAAAAGCTGGGAAGGACCTCGGCCACACACATAATTCTGACACGAGAAATGGTAGCTGCGGCGGGGTCTTCACAAATAGGAAATGTAGGTGCACGTGTATTATCGAACAACAGCTACCAAAAGTAGTAAATGAGTTCGCAGGTAGGGCAAAGCATGTGTGCATAGTAAATGAGCTGCCCGAAGGTATTGTCACTATCTAGTTTTTGTTTCTTTCCTTCCCCCCATTAGTTGATTGCCATATGTTTTGGGGGAGTTCTGGAGCAACAAGTTTCCCATGAGCTATAGTATAAAATTCCTCGACCAAAATCTATCCACCATAGCTTTGTTGCGGAAGTTCAGTGGCATAGGTTTAAACATGACCACTCTCTCCCTTTCAAAGGCGAAAACCTAGGGTTCATAAGCATGCAAAAAGCCCTTGGTAGAAGCAAAGACTGCTCCGTTCCTGAGAATAATTATGCCTTTGGTCATCGTTTAAAATTATGTCTAAAGTATCTTTTCTACATTTACATTCCGAAATGCGGGAGTTTACAATACAGACTAAATGGTAAGTAATCTGCATTCAATTGACTTATTAATCCACGTAGATCTTAATATTCCTTGGGACAACTGGTTTGCTCTATGTCAATTCCACTGATTTGAAGATAAAACCGTGATGTCAGAAAAAATAAGATGTTTTAACGTGGATCTCGGACCTATGGATGGGTCTATTCCATTTCCGTTTCCTTATGTGCATCAAGTATTGATAATAGGTATAATTGACTATATGAATGGTGAACCGAAAATGCATAAAATAATTCCTCAGTTTTGAAATGACGTACCAGTTGGGACATTCGAGAGGGAATTGGAGAGAACAAGGATGACAAGGGCAAGAATAGCGACGCCTTTTGCACTCGTGACCTCCGCATATCTCTCCGCATAATCCCAAAGCAAAGATGGGATCCCAGTTTTCTCGAATCCTTCAACGGTGATGAACATCCCGCAAAAGAACACCAAGAGGGAATACGAAACCTAAATCAACTCAAATGTGTGCAAATAAAGGAGTCAACTGTTTCACTTGCTTATTTTCACATAAGCATTAATGAAAATATATGTAATTGCTAAAACACATTCAAGTAATGTATTTGGGATTTCTTTTCTTTTTTTCCCTCATAAGATAAAAGAACAAGAGAATGAGCTTCGACTTTCTAATTTTGTAGCTCGCCTTTTCTGTCGCCAGAAGAAGCCCGTGAGAACACAAAAACCCTCTGATGCAAAGGACCTCTTTATTTCAATGCAATGGGGACCAAAAAGAGAGAAGATCATTGATTAGACTGATGGACCGTCGTCTTCTTCATATGTGGAATCCCTACTCATCAAATAGTTACGCATTGTACAGAAGTTATATCTTCATCACCAGACACCACCGACAGGTACTCACGTTTAAAACATGCGCGTCTTAGTGGTTATCAAAATGTCGCTCCCACGTTGGTAAGGTAGGTAGGGGAATGTGAACTTATAACAAGGAAAAGAAAAGCTAACGGCATTGTGAATGACTCGCTAGATTTGAAGAGGACATAAAAATGAGTACGTCATATTTCAACACCCAACAATAATGCTTTATTAACTCGATCTTACTAGACTTAGCATTATTTGATTAAAAAGAAAAACACTTTTTCACGAAGGAAACTTCACCTTCTCTAGGGATGGTCCAGCGTCCTCGAAACCAAGAACGATTAGGGCAAGAGCTGCACCAGTCGCTGTCCAGGACATATTGACATCCATTAACAGAGAAACCAGCATTCCTACCATGACCAAATACACACAGGTCTTCCACAATATCCTCCTCCATTTCGTCCATGCGTTCGGTTCTACGTCACTCTCGGACATCTCATGGACGATCAGATGCGTCGTTTCATGCTCGTCTGAAGACATTCGGCTCTCGAGACCTTGTGTGTCTGCGCGTCCCACATTCCTATTCTCATTCATGTTTGAGGGTACGTGTGACATGGTGGCGGGTAAAAGCCTACGCAAATTCAGATCTTCCTCGTCCTCGTTTTGAATGGATAACACCTTCCAAAACATAACCAAGAGGATGAGTGCATTCAACACGAGCCCCAAAATCATTGCCGGAAGCATGCCTTCCATGAAGCTCCCAAAACTGAACAACCCACTCTCGAAGGCGATCACCAAGTTTTGAGGGTTCCCTATCAGAGTTGCTGACGACCCAATATTCGCACTCGAAGCGAGCGCTAGCAAAAGTGGATAGGGCGGGAGGTTCTTTTGCCTAGCAATCTTGAGCACAAACTCGGTCAAGACCATGCACGAAGTGTCGTTGGTGAAGAGAGCGCTGGAAACAGCCGAAACCACGCAGATTCGGCATATCAAGTCCTTCACGCCGTTGCTCTTCCATGAGAGAAACTTTCCCAAGTATTGGAACATGTCTGCTCTTTCAAGGTACACACTTACCACCATAGTGCTAAAGAGAAGAGCAAGTATTTGTAGGTTTACTGCATCATAAGCATCGCCTGGGTCTAGAATTTGAAAGACCACCATTAATAGAGCTCCAAGAAGCGAACCTGCAGTTCGTCCTATGGGAAGAAATGGAACAGCTGGAAAAACAGCCAGGAACCAGAAGACTGCAAAGGCTATTGAGCCAAGAATCACTTTGACCAAAGCAGTCATCACTTTTTTGGAGTCAAATGGATAGAAAATTTCAGGCTCTTGACAAGTTCAGTATAAAGGCCCTCTCTTTGTGTGTACTATTCTAAATTTGCCAGTGAAGCTGGGAGTTTTGTGCCAAAGAATGACAAAAAGGCAATCTTGTTTTGAGAGATCTGAGATTTGAGGCCCCCTCAAATGCATGTAGAGAGAGCGTGAAAGGAAGAAGAGAATGGAGGGAACAGAAAGAAAAAAGGAGGAGAAAAAATGAGCTTGTCTTCAAGAATCGGAACGGTTTTACATACCAATTTATAAATCAACTGAGTGAACCAGTCCTAGCATATACTCGCGACAGATAGTGCTCTCGACCTCGACAGACCTTCGAATGGGAATATAGTCAGATTTTTCTCTGCAGCCCTTTTATGGTGATTTTGATTGGTGAGTGAACTATACATCCTGGAAGAATTTTATAAAAAAGCAAAACGATCTGCATGAGCAGCTAACTCATATTCAAAATCGGATGGTGACTAATAGCTACTCGACATTGCAGTAGTGGGCCAGATATTCACGTGAGATCGGATCTTCTTTCTTTTTCGCCTTTTTATTCCAAGTTTTTCCCATTGTCTAGGAAAGTTTGCTTCAAGCAAGGATTGATTCTTTGATTATATAATTGTTTCCCATGTACGGTACGGTCGATAGATACATAGAGCGAACAAGAAAATACTGAGCCGTTCTGGAGCTCAACGTCAGCCACGCATGGGAGTAATTGAACTTCAATGCTGACACAAACTATTATGTGACTTATTTTGTCATCTACTGTAGAACTTAATCTTTGATAATAGTCATGCGTGCATGTGGTTGGGGGACAAAGACAATTATCGACTTGTGGATACTGAGAAATTTCCCATCCCTGTTCGAGCCGAAAAGCCAAGTCCTTTCACAAGAATCATTTTTCACTTCAACATGATCGGAAACAATTAAAAGCGAAAAGGATGACTTCACCAGCCGATCATCATCACTGTTTTTTCGTTTCCTACCTTTCACTTCAACCAAAAACCGATCGACAAATGTCCAGAATCGTCTGGTTTTACATGTCGGGGAATTCGCGTATCTCCATGCATGAAAGGAATAAGCAGAAATGGAGAGCAGACGGTGATTAAAACTGTGTTAGCTGTGTGCGTGCTGTTTCTCTCCACATGTGTTGACGAAAGGGACAATTCACCTACTAAATAAGAGTCATATATTTTATTTTATTTTTGGTAAAAAAATAAGAGCCATATATTCAGAGTACCGCCAATGTAGAAAACCTTACTCAATCAATTTTATGATTCTACGATTATTGAGAGAGTAGGTCATTAAAACCCTAAAATTAAAGATATATGAGACATCTTATCGATTGCTTTTTCTTTTGTTTTACTTAGACAGAGTATCTAATTACTGTATATCTATACTGAGCAGCTTGTAATTAATGCATGCATATAATTGACAGCATTCATGTATATTCACTCACAATATACATATGGGGTCCCTAATAAATATGATAACGACTCCAAGTTTCACTTTCCTTCTCTCTGCTCTAGCATGGAAGTTCAATTCCCCTATTCAATATTACTTAAAGAGTTCTTTTGGTTTAAGCCAGTCGATTGAGCATGTTCTTTTTCTAGGAAAATTATCATAAAAGTCCTAAACTTATTGTAATTTTGCAATTGGCAAAGAAAAAAAAAGGTTTAGGACTAAATTGGCGAAATTGTAATAGGTTTAAGACTTTTTTGGTAATTCTCTTGTTTTTTCTTGGTTCATATGTATTTGAGAGAGATAACGTGTCTATGCAGTCGGAAGAAAATGAGCAAAATGAGTTTTTCTTGGGCCATACATTGATGGATAAAACCAAGGTGGAGGTGCCCTTATGCGACCAAGAGTTGGGTGATCTCTAGGTAACCTCTATATCGTATGCATCTACATCCACCACTTAGCGATCGTCACTCTGTACCAAATTATCGATGGAAACGTGAGAACGACAGAGACCTTACGTTCGTGAAGGAGGACATACACATCAGTATCATTGCTCTCCGTTTTAGGGCTCCACAGCCTTCGTGGAGCTCGTCAAGCCATGCATCGTGGTTGTCTAATGTTCTCTCGCGGTCTCGCTGGCTACGTCCGTCACGAGGGTACTGCGACATTCTTGGACATAACTAGGGTTAGATTATTCGATTCCTGATCCGTACACGATAGTATTTTTAATTGGATTTTGGATGGTTCACCAACCTTTACATTGCTAAATAACTATCTATATGTTACTGACAACAAAAAAAAAAAAAAAAAAAAAACCCGTCAATAGTCACTTGCTTCCATTTAGTTCACAAAAAATTCATGTTTTAAAAATAATTTCCTTAAAATGATTCGCCTAAAAAATTATATGAACGAAGAATATTTTTATTGCCCCGAAAAGTTTAGGTATAAATTATTATTATTATTGTTAGTGACTACTTGGACCTAGGCTTCAGTGCCGATAAATAAGGCATGAGAACCTGGTACACAAGAACTGGGCCCATAGGTGACATTGCTTGAAACAACAATTTCTATATCGGTATAAATATGATAAATTTATCTCAATTTTTTTTTTACCACTAAAAATTCCAAATTGGTACACTTATAATAAATTTATTGTAACGTAATTTTTTTATCACTAAAAATCCCAAAGTGATCATATTTGTACAAATATACCCTCTGTTAAATTAGATTAATGCCAACAAAAATCACAAAACTAATATTCATGTGACAAATGGAGGATAAAACTCTAAACTAATACATCCCACAATTGTCATATGTTATCAAACTTAGCAATTTGATAGTAAAATTTAATAGAAACTAATAAAATGTATATTTATCACGGGTACACTAGTTTAGGATTTTTCATGGTTGAAAATTTATTTGGAATACATTTGTCACGAGTCTATCGGTATGAGATTTTGGATAGTCAAATAATTAGTTTGGAATAAATTTATTACATGTATACCATTTTGGAGTTTTTAGTAGTCAAAAAATTAATTTTGAGTAAATTTGTTGCGTGTATATTAATTTAGGATTTCTGGTGATTTTAACCCAAAAATTATCCATAAATCAACTAACCACGAGAGAGATGATCGATTTTTTGGTTGATTAACCCAAAGGTGTGAATCGACTACGAATACAGTCAGCCTCGCTCATCGATTGTGCTTGATTCTCCAGATGCGGAGCTAAAGGCGGGGGGAGAAGCAGGAACTATGGAGGCGGATAGAGATGAGCAGCAGTAGGTGGGAGAATAGAAACGTGAAGGAGCAAAGCTTATGAGAAAGTGCACGAGACGAGGAGGCAAACGTGTTAAAAGTCTTGTACTAGGTTGGCTCATCAGTGAAAGCAGAGAAAAAATGATTTTCTTTCTTTTTTAAAAAAGAGGAAGTCCTTTTCCCTCTTTTTGAATGTGCTTTTGCCATTGAATGTGCACCAACCATAGGAAACAATTTTTCTCAAAGTTATTTTCCACAAAAATAGAGTCTAAAAGTCACATCACATTCGAAAATAATTTCATTTGCTCTTCATTTGAGATACATTTGTTTGGCGGAAAACTCCATATAAAAGAAAATACTTTACGAAAAACATTATCTAGGAAAATGATTAATTTTCCCTTATTTGGTTTTAGATGACCAAAAACCTTTTATGATATTTGAATCTCATTTGGAAAATGATTTCAATCTTATGAACAACATTTCAATCTCATTCCATCCTCCAGGTTCAGCCACAACTTGCCTCCCCACTCAACCCACTGCCTCTATCCCCGCTCAGCGAAAACCTATCTCCGATCGATGCCCTTGCAACCACTTGCGGCACCTCCTTCTGCTGCTCCATCATGCGAGAACTAGCCGAAACCCCTCAAAAACAAGAGCTCTAAATGCAAGAAGCCCTGCGAGTTGTTCTGAAGCACGATGCTATGAGCTCCAAGTTAGGACTCGGCATTGTTGGCCGGATCGATTCCCGCCAAATATTGTCGATCGGTCTAGTCTCTCAGATGGACTCTGATTTCATCCATGATGCTAATACAACTCCTAATTCATCCATGGATGTGGCCAAGTAGCTGCGATCCGGTGAGGGCAGCTTCCGTGCCTGGCACAAAGGTTCTTGACGACGGCGCTACAGGTGGAGAGCTTCTGAGGGGCTACGCACGAGGGCCTTTCATTGTTTATCGGGTTCCAAAGAGGAGAGAGAGAGAGAGAGAGAGAGAGATTTGAGACCTTCGGATGGAGTCAAGAATGGTGGACCAGGGAAGATGAGTGTGAAGAGCCAAGAGGAATTTGACAAAGGCACAGACAAGTAGAGACAAAGAGAGAAGAGAGAGAGGTGAGTAGGTTTCAAGTCGACTAGAGAGAGAGTCAAAAGTATTTTTACCCTTTTAAATTTAGGAATTCATTTTCATACATTTGTGCATGGATATTTTCGTCGATCAGAAAGTGCTTTCAATTAACCAGTCATTTTTATCAAGCAAACAGGTGAAAATTTTAGAAATTCATTTCCAAAAAACACGTTTACTTGGACAAACGCACCCTTAATTTCAATTATGTTTTTCCAAGTTGGCAACTATTCTCAAACCCAATTATCATGGCATCGGCCTCAGAAGTGCAAGTCATCGTACCCATGGCCATGCCCCAAACTGGGAATAAACACTCATGAAAAGATGAAAATTCCCCTGTCGAAACCCATCAACACGTTGCGTTTTATCAAATTTAAAATAAATAACTAAAACGAGAAGATAAAGCATAAAAAGACATCGCATTATATAATATCGCCAAAAAGCCCCAAATTGATACGTCTCTTTGATGTTTACCCCCAAATTAATTTTTATATAATAGAAAATCTCCAACTAGTACAATCGTACCATATTTATCCCAAGTTAATTTGTGTCATAAAAATCTCTAAACTAGTAAATCTACATATGTACCATGTTTACTCCAAATTTGGTGAATTTGGCATTTTTTTTATATAAATATGACATGAATATAGTAGTTTGGGATAAATATGGCATGGATGTATCAGTTTGGGGGTTTTCTACGACATAAAAATTAGCTTGAGAAAAAGGTGACATGGATGTAGTATTTGGGAATAAATATGACGCAAAATTATTAATCCGGAAGTTTTTATGACACAAAATTGCATGAGTGTATCATTTGAGGTATTCAGTGTTATTAACCCTTATATCAAAATTACAATTGAAAAACAACTCAAATTAAGATTGGTCATTTGACATGGGAGTTGGTAACATTTAGATGTCAATGAGCTAAGCAAATAATAGTCGATAAACTAAACAAACAATGGTAATTTCAAAATGACCAAATAAACACAAGTAGGTGACTCCAATAAGAGCTTGATTGAGAAAAGCTGGTAAATCGTTCTGAGTAAAGTTGATAATTATAAGAGTTGGTAACTTTATGCATTGATAGGGTACCCAAACAAGAGTCGATAATTGATTTGAACAACTAAAATATTTTAAAACTATCAAAAAAGACACTTGGTAATTTGATATAAGAAATAGTAACTGTACTTGAAACTTACCAACAATTCCAGAAATTTAGTGACGGAAAAATTTTCCATTTTTTTCCCCTTAAAGAGAAGAACAGAAATATGCAACATCAGGGGTCAAAAAAGAAGGCCAGGGCAGGACAAGAAAATGTACAGTGTCACCTCTTCAGTGTATTATCTAACGAAGCACACTCACAAACAGTGGCCAACGAACGTTTGCCTGCAAAAAGTAAACTTTACAGGACGCACTGGTAATCGTATCATCTTATGAGAATCAACCCAATGGCGGTCACTATAATTGTGGAAGGAACCCCAAACTTGAGATGGCTCCAGAAGGATAAGGTGTACCCGAGGTGCGGGGTGCGGTGCGCTTGCTCACACACGATCAAGTTGGCGGCCGATCCCAGCAGTGAGAGATTCCCGGCCACCGTGCTGACCCAAGCCAGGATGAGCCACGACTTCTTTTCTTCGGCTGCAGAGATTGCAGCTGCAGATGCCGCTACCCGTCCTCCAAGCAAGAGAACTGTGTGGCAACACATATCACTAGAATCAGTGCCCTGTGGTTTAACTTCTACGCACAATAGCAAGTTTTGTTGATTGCAGAACTGTTCAGGAGATTCACATCACATCAGATAAAAAAGCGGGATCAGCTCAGAATCAGGTTCTGTACGCCACCATAAGGAGTGGCAAAGGAACAGACCAATTTCATAACCATTAAGGCAATTGCACACATATCGCATCTTTGATTAGTCTTAAGTACTTATGTAGTGCCAATGCTTTGATTAGAACGAACCATCTGCGTTGATTGAAACATAAGGACATCGTATTGAGAGGGAGCCATATGCTCTAACAGTGAGAACCGCAGGACTTGTGCATGTTTTCTTTCCTTAGCCTATGTGTTCTTGATGGAAATTGATGACCTTTCTTTGCTCGTATTCTATTGTCAAATGATCTTTATAAGACTAAGAGAGGAGGGTGGAGGGTGTTATACACGAATATGCTAGCACTCCTGGTAAAATAGCTGCATTTTGATAGCTTAGCATTATTTGCATGCTTTAAGATGTTGAAGTTGCTTACAAGCCAAAACAATGGACGAAGATTTCTGAAATATGCTGCAAAGGGATAATAGAAGAAGAAACCAGCAAAAACAATCAACTACATCACTCTACCTGTTGGCACATTTGAAGCCACGTTCGAGAGAACCAGTATGACAGCAGCCAGAACTGCCGTCCCACTAGCACGATCAATTTTGGAATAGGGTTCCATGAGGTCCCAGAGACTGCTCGGAATTCCAGTTTTATTGAATCCTTCGACCGTAATGAACATTCCACAAAAGAATATCAAAAGAGAGTAAGAAACCTGGTTAAACAACAGAATATACTCATGAATAACCAGATTGTATATGGCAGTACTATCAATGGACACCAAGTAAATTAAAAGTGAATTGATATGAGAGTATAAAGGCTTGGCTTACCTTCTCTAGGCATGGTCGTGCATCCCTAAAATCGAGGACAACAAGAGCAAGCGCTGCTGTAATGGCAGTCCAAGACATGTTCAGACCGATTAACAATGACACCAACATTCCTATGGTGGCCAGGTAAACGCATGATTTCCATAACATTCTTTTCCATCTAGCGGCCAAGGTTTCCTTCCCTTGCGAGTACATTGAGAGGACATCACTTAACCTGTCCACTGAGAGCACCCTCTGTGACAAAGCGTTCTCATTTTTTTTCTGCGAAGACGAGTCGGTCATTGCCTCCTTCGACACATTTGAATTTCTTGCTGAGTCAAGCGCGCCGCTCAGGACACTATGGATTTCACCTTCATTCGGAGCCAAGCGGCTTCTGAGTGCCTCGGTTTGAGCTGGGGTGTTAACATTCATGATGGGAGAGCCTTGCGTATTCATGGACTCCAACCTAGAGTTCCATTCCTGAGAATTTAAGGACGAAAGATGTGACATTGTTGCTGGTGAAAAGCGATGAGAATTCACATCCTGCTCAGCAACCACTTCGCTAGTAGCATCTTCTTCGTCCTTTTGAATGGATAGTAGCTTCCAATACATGCATAGTAGAATCAAAGCATTGACAAAAACCCCCACCAGCATCGCAGGAAGAAGGCCAAAAAGAAATCTTCCAAACGAAATCTTGCTCTGAACAGCTATAACCAGGTTTTGAGGATTGCCAATTGGAGTCGCTGCAGACCCAATATTCGCACTCGAGGCAAGAGCAAGTAGAAACGGATGAGGAGGAAGATTATGTTGCCTGGCTATTTTCAAGACAAACTCGGTCAAGACGACACAGGAGGTGTCGTTGGTGAATAGGGCGCTGGATATGGCGGATATTATGCAGATACGGCAAAGCAAGTCCTGGGCTCCCCTGCTTTTCCACGAGAGTAACTTGCCCAGGTACTGAAACATGTCCGCCTTTTCAAGATACCCGCTAACAACCATCGTCCCAAACAGGAGACCAAGGATTGGGAGGTCGATCGCTGCATAAGCTTCATCGGGCGTTATGACCCTAAAAATGACCATGAGCATCCCCCCCAGAAGGGAGCCAGCAGTCCTCCCGATCGGCATAACTGGGACAGCTGGGAAAACCGCCAATACCCAGAAGGCTGCGAAGGCGATAGACCCGAGAACCACTTTCACTGATGAAGCCATTACCATCTCCTTTTTTGGCCGATTTGATGAGAGTTAGCACTCAGAACTCGATGGACTCAAAAAACACTAACTACCAGAACTTCACAACCGATCCATAGTCGCTTCTGTGAGCAAGGTTCCCCATTAGAACATAATGAAAAACAAATAGACTCCAAAGAAAATAATCACCTAGCAACACTCTCATACTTTAGGCTGCTCAAAGGACGCCACAGTAATGGGTGTGCCTTAAGATGCCCTGACTTAACCGAACAGTCATCAATTCAGCTCACTGCCACAAAGTCTTTTTCCACCAGAGACTGCCATGATCAGCTGGGTCTCTTCAAGAGTTGAAACAGTCTCAGTGATCGAAACTCATCGCCACTTGAGGAGACATAACTTTAGCTTCGCAAGCTATCCAGGGCTTTAAACCACTAAACGAAGATCAGAGCCTCTGACTGCAAAAGGTCCCTGAAGTTTCAAACATGTCAAATGCTAGATTTCTTCATTAGTAAAAGAAAAAGGAACTAAACAAGGCATGATTCTTAGTTAAAGAAGAGTGCTAAATCGAAACAAGTACACCCCCTCTACTTTTGGATCCACTCACACAGCGTCTCAGTTCAGTCAGGTCAAGATCGAATCAAAAGAGCCAGATCAATCTCTGCACTCGCAATTCCTATGCAATAGAGGGTAAACCGATAGCCACAGCAATTTTTTCAGTTCAATGCAGTCCTTCTCATAACACACTGAACAAGAATGTTATAGTCAAGCCACAGAGAACGACCTCAAAAGAACAGTAACGAATCACCAGAGTGCATGAAGCATGATGAGGGAGCGATCGAAGAGAAACCCCCGAACGAGAGTGGCCAGTTGACATGGCCATTCCGAGCTCTACGTGCAGATTTTGCATAATTCGAGTGACAAAACCAAATAAATTCACGAGGCAATTGAAGTCTCGGTCACTCACCAAGAAATCAAGCGTTGATCGGAGTGCGAAAGGTTCGTCGTTGACGCTGTTGGGTGGCCTCCGACGATTTCCCAGAAGCATCCGGATCAACGGTTCTTATCCACTTCCTATAAAATACCCTCTTGAAATTTTCTTTTGGCACTTTTCTCGTCTTGTATGTCACATGATTTGTCATGAGCTCGCACCGACTTTTTACTCTCTCCAAAGGTCCAGTTTTTCTGAACACCCGATTAATTTCTATGCGTCCTTTTATTCCATGCACCTCGGGAAAATTATCTTAGCAGCCAAGAAAATGTGCCGAAAATGTCGAAATAATGATTCGACTTCGGATATCAAGCGCTGAGAGCTAAACAAATTTTGGTGCATTAGGTTAATTCATCATTTCATTTTTTTTCAGTCACATGTGGATATACTGTTTTGGATTCGGCCAATGATGTCGCAGTCGGGCATTTAATTCTTTAACCCATAATTGCGTCATTCTTGGCAGATGGTCGGGAAAACTTGATCAATCTTGACCTTGGGAAGGCAGGAACAGGACAGGCAAGAAGGAGAGGCCTGTGCATTTGATTAAACCCAAGAATGAGAACACCTTTCGGTTCCTTGGAAGCAGCAGTTGAGATAACGTCAATCTTTTTAAGTCCACAACGCGTTGGACGGGGCCGACGGACGAATAATGTTCTCCATCATAGTACCAAACAGATAACATAATCTATTACAGAAAGTGTCAGGAATGTGACTATTTGTTTCTAGCTTAGGTTATGCGCTTAATGGCGACAAAGGAAATAAACATTGATCTGAAGGAACTTCGCGTGGGCAATGCCGACATTATCACCAATGACTTAGCTTGGAGCTGAATATCACAACAGGGCAACGTCCCATTTGAATGACACAAAACCATTTAAGGCAAGAAAAATTTGGGGAGGAAATCTTTCTAGGACTCAATTATTGGATAAATCAATTTACATGCTCGACCATGTGGGGAGTTCTGAATCATCTTCTCTGAAGCTGGTGGCGTGTCTCCGGCAGATTGAGTTTCCCTCGCTACCAAGCGCAAGAAGAGATTCCAAACTAGTGTGTTATCCACTTCATGACAAGAAAAGTCTGGACGTCTGTTAAACTACTATTGATTTGGTTCATTTAATTTGGCACAGACAAAATCATGTGCGAGAAACCACATGGAGAAATCCCTGGCCGTTCTCTTCTCTGCTCTATGTTCTGTGTCTGGGCGCACGAGGTCGAAATGAGCAGAACATGTGGCTTGGCCTTTACCTTAAAAAGGGGCCCTTAGGCTCATCTACACATGGCACAACAAGAGCTGGCACCAGTATTTGGCCGTAAGATCATATTGTATCCGTATGCTGCTTAGCACCAAATATACAAAAGAGGAACGGTGTTAAGCTTTGTTGTGTTCTTAACATGGATAGGACTTCTTTGTGCAATTACCAAACTAGAGCCCAGCACTACAAATTCTCTTACGACCACATAACTAATGCTAAATTCATCAGTCGCATTACAGGTGACAATCATGCAGAAATCGTCTCTCAAGGAAATTTAAGCGAAGGTGGGCAGCTTGTATTGAACATGAGATCCCTTCCATTTTCTCTCGCAATAGGAGATGAGGAAGGACAGCTTGAGCTCACTCAATCTATCATCTTAATGTAATCAGATATAGAAACAGATACCCTCGAAATCAAAATGGTGAAGTTGGCTAAAAAGGACATATACAATAACTGCATCTATTGATAGTCTCTACAAATTATTGCAGACAACATAATGAATAATACACATTGTGCTAACTATACTTGCTACATGTAAAAGCTATGGTAAAAGAACTAGAAAGAATGCCCTATCGATACCAGCACTCCTATCAAAACCCTCACTTCACATACACAAGTCACATGCAATCCATCTATCAGCAGTCATCCAAACCCAAGAAAGCAATGCTGTGTCTAATCTACATCTGGTTATCACCTCCAGATATGCTTTGAATGGGGTTAGTCAATTAGTAGATCTAACTTCTAGAAGGGCACTTGCTGGCTGTCATACACATAGATGAAGCTGAGGAGGATAAAGTTGACCTCAGCTAACTTCAGGCTGCAGCATTGGGAAGAATGACCAACTGCTCCCAGACTTCATATCTTTCCCAGCAACCTTGTCATTTGCCCACCACTCCGAGTTGATATTGGGCTTACTAGATATACCTCCATTTCTGTTGTCGAAGTTGAACTCTTTGGTGGATCCAAGTGTGATGGAGCGATGCTTTTGATAGCTATGGTCCTTCTCCACCGGACCTGACCCCTTGACAAGTTTATCATCTGTACCTTTTTCAGTGCATCGTTCATCAGAATCATCATCAACTCCCATAGTCCCACCTCTTTCAGCAGGGACTTCAGCTGCTTCATCCTCGGGACATTTTGATAAAGTTCCGAAAGAGGCCACGGCTTTATTTGCAAGACAACGTGCAACATCTTCACCGGTTAATTCAAATGATACTCTGTGATCTACTATTATCTCGTCATGTTTAGATCCATCATCCAATCTTGGAACTGATTCCCTTATGCTGATTTGATTGCCAAAAGGAAGAAAACCATCGCAAGACACAGGGCCAGTGCCATCAGGAGTCAAACATCCAGAACCCAGCCTCGATCCCACTCCCATGCCATCTGGTGTTATAGATCCAGAACCAAGTCTGGACAGTAGTCCTGCACCATCCGGTGTTATAGACCCAGAACCTATTCTTGAACCCCACTTTCGAGTGGAAAAATTGTCAAAGCCCCATAACTTGGGAGCTTCCCCCATTCTTAACTCGACAAAAGGATGTTTCCCAGTGAATGGTGAGGTGGTTCCTGAATATGAGACCGCTGAACCTGGTGATCTCAGGTGGCCACCAGGGCTTCCTGGATATGACTGATTAGGAAGGAATTCACAATTGGATAGTGAAAACTTATGGTTGGTCCCACCACCCCTTTGCGTGCGTTCGAGCGAAGATGTGAGTAGTTGAGCAAAGGGAACTTCAGGAGAAGAAGGTGTTGTCAGCTGCACAGATTCCGGAGGAGGAGTAAAAGGAGCAGTGGATGGTTCAGTGGTGAAAGTGGAAAATACAGGTGGCGAAACTAGCTGGGTCTCGTAGGCATAAGGTCCAACGGCAAAGATTGATGCAGGCCCTCTAGGAGAATAAGCATTGATGGAAAGAGAAGTAAGGGAAAGTAATCCGGCGGGTGATTGGGTCGCAGATGGAGGATCAGACGGGAGGAATGATGCAGGAGATGAGGGAGGAGCATTAAATGGCAGCACGATAGCAGTTGATGTGGCCTGGTTCTCTGCTGCAGGAGCTGCATTACCCAGAGTCACTGGATCAGGGAGAAGGACAGCATGACCAATTCGTTTGTTGTTCTTATGATGTCCAAAGCACCAGTATATGCTCCAGCAGCTTCCCCATCTTCTTCTCTGCATTTGGTTGGGGAAAAGAAAACACAACTAAAAGTTAGAAAGCATTAAAGTCTCATCAAAATAGCAGTTACTAAAACAACAATGGGATCAAAGATCAACCAACAAGTGTTTGTTTCAAGAAAAATCAGGCGTGCAAAAGGCAACAGTTAAACTTAACCTCTTATAAGAAGTCATTTAGGCACTAACAATTACTAGAACTAATCCATGAGTTTCATAAGAGAATCTATACTATCTTGATTCATTAACATGACAATCTATAGGCTCCACTACCTGACATGAGTCATGACCAATAAGTTGACCGGAAGAGCTTTACACTAACAGGAACAAAAGTTATAAATAGCTCCATCTGAATAATAATCAATCAACTTGCACAAAATTGGAAAAGGTCACAATGTAAGAGTAAAATTACGTGAGACCACAAACTGAAGTGGTTTAATATTTAAACTTCCTAGCACTCATCATCACGCATAGGCTGGAATTTGGCTCAAGACCAAATTGTGGAAATATATAACAAGCAAGATAAATAGGGGCCAGATTGATATGAAGTCAGATCCTCTTGTAGGAGCACAACCATTTGCTCTGATTGCTTAAGCTATTAAAACAATAGATGCTTTAGTATGTAAACGCTTACCAGGAAGAATAGAGACACTTGCAGTATGAGGTCCTAACTTTACGCAGAAATCTGCCAGAAGCAGCAAATGGGGGAAACTGAGGCTTTTCCTGGACCATACTTAGACAACCAGTGCTAAGAAAAAGGTACAAAGCTTTAAAATTAAAAATCACCGCTAAGTTCCTCAGTCTAAGTCCCTTGCTTACAAGTCTACTGGAAGCGAATAAAAACTCCATCACCCATATAAAAGAAAAGCCCAAACCATGAGCTCCCAAACGGTGACTACCACGTCTTCCATCTTCAGAGTGCTTTCTGGTCAACAGCTTAACGCAGTGATCACTTTCATTTTCAATGATCACGGATATTAGAGAACTGTATGTGTATGAATTTCTTTTTCTTGGTCTAGAAGCATGAAACAAAGAAGTGAAATTGCATGCAATGTGTATTAAAATCATCACGAAAACAAACATGAAACAAGAAAATTCCATCTCAGCAGATTCAACTCTTCATAAAACAGTCCACAAGATCTCTTCGCATCACTGCTCTGAAAGCACTTATCGCATCACGAGCCGTACGCATCACAACTGTGCACAGCTAGAAATCACAAATCTAGATCAACCTTCTGGGCGACAAAACAGGACCCAAGAAAGAAAAAGAGCCTCTGCCTGTGGTGTTGACAGATCACAATACTGCCTCCATTCACTCTCCCTATTTCACAACTTCACAGCTCCAATCTAAACAGACGCGAAATCTCTAACCAAAAATCGTCCCCAAAAAAAAAAAAAAATCGCAAAGCAAGACAATCAACGCCTACATAACTACTTGATTCACGTGATCAGGCGTTCGACACCAGCTGGAAGCACAAAAAATCAAGGAGAAAACGCAATTTAAACAAGCAAATGCGAGGCTGCGAGTAGCTAGAAATGCACAAATCACGTCTCCCAGTCCTCCCACGCCAACCTCGACCTCAAAATCAAAAGGACAAAAAAAAAATAAAAAAAAGAAGGCGAAATCCAAATCAACCTCCCCCCGCCCGCGGACACACGGAGCGCAGGCGAGCGAGCGAGCGCGGGAGCTTGCAGCGCG
Source organism: Eucalyptus victrix (assembly GCA_016097545.1). NCBI lineage: Eukaryota > Viridiplantae > Streptophyta > Magnoliopsida > Myrtales > Myrtaceae > Eucalyptus > Eucalyptus victrix. The sequence goes on from CM027845.1 coordinate 2,736,666, forward strand.
GCAGAGACGTACCGGAACGGCGGCGGGCGGGGGGCGGGCCTCGGCGGCGGCGATCGCCGTCGCGGCGGCGTTGACAGTGTCGATGCTGTTGTTGTTGTAGTTGTTGGTGCCGCCGTGGTTACCGCTGCCGCCGTTGCTGTGGTGGTGGCGGCTGTGGCTGCGGCTGTGGCTGTGAGCGCCTCTCATTTTGTGGAAAAGCAGAGAGGCTGTGTGAACATCAAAAGGAGAAGAAGGAGGAAGAGGAAGGGAGGAGTGTTGTTGGGTTTCGATCTGGAAAAATGGACGCGCTCGCAGAGAGAATGTGCAGACCAGAAGGGAGCAAAGAATAATTTTACTCCCGGACCCCGTTGAACACTCCTCATATATATAAATATCATATAATCTTAATCTCTAATCTAATTAATCTCTAATCTAATCACAAGACCCAATAATCAACTGCCCTCCCTCTCTCTCTCTCTCTCTCTCTCTCTCTCTCTCCACAGTTCGATTCGGTTCTCTTGCTGTTGCCCTCCATACCCCCACTTCCCATCCCACCGTTTCACACCAAATTACCGATCCGAGTTGATTCCCCCAAAAAAAAAATTATTTTAGAATAACTATCACAAAAAATCCTAAATTATACCCCAGATTTTGTTACCATCAAAAATCCTAAATTTACCCTTTGTAAGATATTAAAATTGGATATATTTGCTACATTCGTACGAGTTCAAAGTTTTTCAAAAACAATCAAGAAAGTTTGGAGCATTTGTGATATAATGAGCAACTTTGAAATTTTTAGTGACACAAAAAAAAAAATCGGCACATTTATGCATATACTTTCAGGTTTTTACTGAGGTACTTACGCTTTATTTTATTAACAGAGCTTTATGATCGGTGCAACTCTTGGAAAGTCGTTTGTCCAATTCAATTGTGAGTCCACCGTTTTTTTTTTTCTCTTCGCAGTTTAATTGCAATTGATTTTCCAGGGGGATCCAGTGAACGGACAAAGCTGAGGTAAGCAACCACCAAATTGCAATATTCAAATCATTAATTCTCAGATAAAACATGTGACCGCATTTAATAATAATGTACATATATAATTTTCTTTTCCATTTTTTCTTCTCATTACTCTGTGGAGACAGCAGTTGGAAAGTTTCCTACGCGTAATAAAATACGGCGAGATACAAAGGATGGAGCCCGGCTGTTGATAAGAACAAAAGGGCCGTCTACTTTGCAATAAAGAAATAGGGTAGTGGGACAGACGGGGCAAATTATTTTATTTATTTCCCCTAACCATCCAAGGGGTCACAGAATAATGCAATCTTCTTGGTTTTTCTCCATTTCATTAAGCGGAAAATAATTTAAAAAGAGAAAAAAAGAAGAAGAGAACCCCACTTGAGGATAAGAGTTGGACACCAGCCAGCTGGTTGTGATTTTATTTCATTTACTTTTTTGCTGACTGACTTAATTATTTGCCAGTGATTTAGAAATGATTATCTCTTTTAAAGGTCAAACGCCCAATGGAGTAACAAAGATTTGCGCATAATTTTTGGCCTTTGTTCGGCTCCCGTGGGGAGGGGATTCATTCAACTCGACTCTTCTTATTCAATGCGCCCCACCAATGATTTGAGAGAGAGAGAGAGAGAGAGCGGTGGCCCCCGGTCGAATTGACCGGATTGCCCCTCGGCTGCGCCCCTAATTACCGAGGCGTCCAGGGAGGGGAATGTATATTTACTGAGGCCTACACCTAAGACATGCGACTCCCGTGACCGCGTCCGTGCTGGCCTGGCCGACCGGGCGAGCCCCCCATGGGCCAGCAACGGTCGCGGCATTGATGGCATCTCGTGGAATGGCATTTCTTGAGGTTCATGGGACGTGAGGTCGCCATAGATGCGATTCCTTCGAGGCAACCTAACATATTGATTTCCACCTTCCATCGTATCGGTGAGGTGACTTTCGATGCAGCGTACACGACGCAGATCGGATGCATCATGACTGCAAGTGGACGAAAGGTTTCCTTACGACTTCGACCTTATGCGACGATTCAATATAGGTTTGACCAAAATGTTAATCCCAAACTTGTGAGATTGAAAAAATTGCATCTTGACTTAACTATGCTTTGTCTTCGAGGGGGCAAAGAGCAATCTTTAGAGGAATCCATATCTAATTAACAAGGCAAAATGAAAACTTGAAAATGGATGATGCACCAGAAAGTGGATGATGCACCAGTGGAATATCGCATTTGTTCCTTTTGTAAATTGAGTTGGATTAAGGATCAAACTTGATTGAGTCATCGATCAATAAGTCTACAATGATCAGGAGTTGTACGTACCGATCGAATCACCCGATTGTGAAAATCTGTCATTTATTGGATGAAGACTAGAGCATCCAAATTCGTCAATTTTGAGAATCCTATAAATGTGCTGACTATTGTGCAGATTATGTGTTTTGTCTTTATTTGGCTACATGAGGGAATTTCTAGCTAATTTTAATTGGCTTCTCTATCAAATTCGATTCTTTATTGTCGAAACTTAAATGACATTTTCCTCATTTTTGACCAAAAGAAAAAAAAATAAGGAAATCGAACCTGCACGAAGCACATCTCTTTCTTAAATACAATCATGTGAAGAAATTGAAGAAAAAAATAAATAATACTTTTTCTCTTAGATTTCTTTTTCAATATGCACATCGTACACAATCTATTGATAGCGTACCACCCTCCCTCATGCCGTTCTTATGTTATTACTTATTTTATTGAGCATAGGATGAACTTAGCTGTAAGAATATAAATATTTGATTTGATATGATACCGATTAATCTTAGCAACTATCTCACGCAACAGCATATATAAATAAATAAAATAAAAAAGGTAGCTTTCCCCCGAAAGCAAACCCCCGAACAGAGAAAAAGATTCCATCGCACAAGGTCCCGCAATTCAAGCCAAAACGCGAGGGCAAAACGGTCCAGGGAAATTCCAGCTTTTGGCGATATTATATATATGGGTGGAGGGGGGATTAGTCGTCCCTTGAGCAAGAAGGAGGAACTTTTTTAATTTTTGTCAAAGGAGTGCACGTGTGCAGATCCACTTTTCGTGCATCTCTCCTCGTGCGCAAGATAGTGACAGCCCCTCCTCTCTCTCTCTCTCTCTCTCTCTCTCTAAGAGAGTATCTCTTTTCTTTTCCTCATTATCACCCACCCCCACTTTTGTCTTAGAAAACAAGAGGAAAAAAAGGGAAATTGCACCGGTGCGGTTACAATTATAATTTATTTTTCACGCCCCTCCAAAGAAAAGATTATAATTTATTTGCTTGGAGGATCTTAGACATAATCTCGTACTATAGTTTGAGTGTCTAATTGAAATTTCATTATTAGGCTCATGCGCACAAGTATCTTTATTGGTAATTACAAAACCCATTATCGATTTTGTTCTCCGTATCATATCCCATCCCCACAAAACCAATTTTGTGCTCATGCCGTGATGATTGAAACCCGAAAAGTATGAAGGGACGGTCTAATGTATACGTGGATGAGACTAAGCACACGTCTCTTGTCCCACATCACCTAAGGGAGAGTCTTAGGTTAGTTAATAAGGTTTGAGTTATCTACTCCGTGAAACGTATTTTTAAGCCATAAGGATTAAAGGCCCAAAACGAACAATATTACACAATGATAACCCCTGGATATTGGTACCAAAGTTGACTCCCAGTAGCGCGTGGGGCCATGGCAACTTAGAGGGTGGAGAATGTGATGACCCAAACCTAGGAAATACTTGCTAGTACGTAGGCAAGACTTAACGCATGTCTCTTATCCCACATCACCCGAGGGAGAGTCCTAAGCTAGTTGCTAAGTCTTGGGCCATTTCCTTTGTGTAACGTGTTTAAGCCCTCGGGTCCTTACAAGTGGTATTAGAAGCCGACTCTCGATAACGTGTGGGGCCGGGAAGTATGAAGGGACAATTTAGTGCAACGTCTCGACAGTATGACAACATGTGGGGCGGGGAAATATAGAGGGACGATTTAGTGTAATGCCTCGGTAATACATAGGCGAGACTAAACGCATGTCTCTTGTCCCACGTCACTTAAGGAAGAGTCATGATCTAGTTGATAAAAGCTTGGGTTCTTTACACTGTGTAATGCATTTTAAAATCATGAGGGTCAAAGGCTCAAATCAAGCAATATTACACAGTGATGGTCCTCGTGTCCTTACACATGTCCACCCAAATTTATACTCAAAAGGTGATATAATTTGAGAACGAAAATGACAACTTGGTAAGTTATGTCAAAATGAAAGATGCAACTTGGAATCCAATGCAAGACATGGCAAGAATCATATCGGTAGGTTTTGATATGTGAGAAAGGCAATTGATATGAAGTGCAAAATTTGAGGATGACATTCATAATTTTCCTTTAAAAGAACATTATATTTTAAAGAAAATCCTGTAATTTTCATCACATAGAAAATTAATTTGGCGAAAATTACAACCTCCCTTGTTTGGTTTTTCTCATGAGTATCCAAAATGCACTTTTCATCATAACGCTTATTACTTGAAATATTCATCTGCGGTTAAATTAGTATACAGCGATTTTCAATTTAACCCTTCTCACATGTGCACAATGACTAATATTAATTATGGATTTTTTTAACAAACTATGATTATAATAATATTGAAATTTTATTTTATCAACTAATAATCCAGTGGTCCTTATTAAGTAAATAATTAAAGAAATTTTCTAATTTAACCGATGCATAAAACGGTCTCGTGTCATGTGTAATAAGTATCTCAAATAGTTAATTATTTCACAGTAATATATATATATATATATATATATATATATAAAAAATAAGTGTTGGATGGTACTCATTAGTAAAAATCTCGATAGTGATTCAGGATTAAATATGTCATCATGGCAAAAATACTTTTTATTCCCAAAAAGATATTGTCCCCACCATCACCCCCCTCGCTTGGTCTGGGATTCCTCAATCATCTCCCTTTCCGGCCCTTTCTTTTCGCGACCTTAGAGTCCGTGTGGGTGACCTAAAAGGCCCTTTTCAGACTAACCTTTCCCCAATTCCTTTTTTTTTTTTCTCTTTCTTTTTTTGGGGGGTCCGATGATTATTTTTTCACTTTTCATGGGAGTCCCTCCTAGCAAGATATTGAGGTACAGCTCCGAATCATTCTAAGCGACTTTAATAAGATCTAACCCTCCGTTAAAAAGAAAAAAACCCAAAAAAACAAAGCAAAGGAAAAAAAAAAAAACAATAAAGAAGCTCGAAAAGCTTGCGTTAAAAAGGTGCATAGGAAATGGGTCGACTTTTTCCTTCATCCGATATCGATAAAAAGGTATCATCAGCTTTGTAATCTTATCTCAATGCCTTTTTTAACCTTTCTATCTGAAATAGATTACTCATTGCCACCTACCCTCACCCCCCACGGGATTGACTCGAGGATCGAGAAGTGGACTCGTGTTGTGAACTATGCGGGCCACACGAGTTTGATAATCACATAATTGGAGGCTTAATTTCTTTTTAAAAATCCTCAATTTTAAATCTGACCCCAATTTTATCCCAACTTTTTTTTTTATCTATGAAAAATTCTCAACTTTCGTCATAGTCTCAAAATTTGCGTCGCGTAGAAAAATCATCACTATTTTTTTTTTAGAATTATCAACCTCAGGTTTAGTTGAAAATTTAATATTAGAATCTGCATTTTTATTAAAACCCCGACCTTTTTTTTATGGAACAACAATAGCCTTCTGATATTAATAAATATATATATAAAAAAAACAGTGGCGATTTTTGGATCAAGATAGATGTAGGGTTAGGGTGAGAGTTGGTGATTTTGTTTTTTACGGAAAAAATTCAAGAAAAAATTTGACTTTAAGTTAAACGTTTTCTAGGGAATTAGGCTCATTATTGGGCGTAGACCTTTCCATATTCGACTCACGTTTTCTTCGATTTATGAGATTAGTGGGGGTATTTCTGAAATCGGCGACTTATTCGTCTAAGGCGGGTCGAATGTTCAACATCCCCAAGCCGTTCTCTCAAATGGGCTTAATAAAGCAAAAGCGTAATATTTGTTACGTGATACGACGTTATTATTATTATTTATTCTTTTATCACGCGCGTAAGTATAACCTCGAAAACATCGCAAGTGGAAATTAGTCTTTTTACACGGCGCGTAGATAGATAAAACTAAAAAATTGTAAATAATTAGGATTTTGGTGGGGGGACAGAGGAGATGGGGGGAAGTTGGGAAATTAATTTCAGGGTTTGGCCCACCGGGAGGCGCATCACGAAACGGCCCTCCCAACGCGGTGGCGGATCGGGGGGCGGCGATCTGTCCCACATGCAAAAGCGCAACCCAGCACACTACATGTTTCCAAGTAGGTATGGGAATGAATACATTAACCAAAATATTTATATAAATACAAATATTATATATATATGTTTATTTATATAAATACAAATATTTTATATATATGTTATGCTAACCAGATTTTGGCATGAGATCTTCCTTCGCGCACTTGGGGCCTTTCCGCCGCTACGTAGGGATGGTCTTTAGTGCAAAAAGGCCCATGAACACATGCACCAGTCGGCTCCTGAAGGAAGAAGATTCACCGACTCGGAATTTTATTTTATTTATTTTGGGTTAAGAACAAGTGTAGTCTTTCAAAGTTTCGGCGTTTGTTCGGTTCCATCCTCTGACACGGTTCGGATCCGTGCATTTTGATTGCCTAAGATTTATATTGTATGAAATAGTTCGAGCACCTTTGTCGTATCATTTGAAAAATCTTTGACCTGTTGAGAATAATAAAAGGGGAAAATTGCAAGAACGCATTCATATTTCAGACACCGAATCTTTTCTTGAAAACACTTGAAAAAGTTTCACAATTTGGGCTTTCTTCGGTGCCACTCGTTGGTCTTTTCATATACTCATGGAGTCGGGCTTGTACTTCCAAAAATTTAGTGGAGGTTGAAGTTTACAGAAGAGATCAAATATACAATTTTTGCAAGTAAAATTTTGTAATGGTACGATATGGAAAAAAAAAATTGAACCGATTATAGACAGAATCTGTAAAAAACTTGGAATCACTCTCCCTTCATTCTTTTAATTACCTTAAGACAATACTAATTCATATAACATAGTTCACTTTCTTTGCTTACAGAAAACTCTCTTTCGAAGATTGAACGGCTTTAGAGGTAAGATGAGTTTTATCTTTTCTGGAGGAAATAATGCCATCCTAAATTTTTCTTTTTCATTTTTTAGAGTTATTTTTGCTTGGAGCTTTATCACAAACCAAAGTTTTCTAAATCTCCTCTTCAAGATGTTTTTCATGACATCATTCTTTGGTTGATGCTCCATTGTTTTTGTAAAGCTAGATTTACCAACAATCAACATATGCTTACATAGTTTTAAATTGATTCGGACACACTCGTGAGCGAGGAAACACCGACCTCAATAGACTAGTTGGACAAATCCATGCTATGGGTGGGCTTAATAAAGCGATTGGGAAATGAAATAAATCATTAGATTAGAAAATTGAAGTGAAAAATTGAATTGGTAAAAGAATTGTTTTGGAGATGTCGCGGCCCCGGACAAAAAGAACAAGAGAAAATTCTGTTGCACTTACTTTGTGTATTGTGGTTGTATGTGGTTTTGGTGGGTTTAGAATGTCAGGTGGAATGGGGGAAGTCTTGAGGTGCTCGAGTCATTTAAGGCAAAATTAGCAGATTTCACCAAATTTCTCATTACATATTTTTTTCAAATGTAGCTTTCAAAAATGAAGTGTCGCGCTTTCCATGTGCTTGATGGACGACCATCTTGTGATACTTGAATTGATGCCGCATCTGTTGCCATCTCCACATTGCACGACAACGTCATTTTTTCTTCTTATCTTTTTTTTCTGACACGGGCAGTAGTTTTCGTGGACGCTGTCAAACGGGAGGGTCCTAGCCTTTTTTAATCAATCGTTGAAAAGAGACTACCCAGTGAGAAAAGAGAACGTGAAAGGTACATTAAGCGAGTATTGAATTTGCAGTGTCCCTCTCGTGCATGCAAAAGTGCTGAAGTAACTGCTTAAAACTCGGAGCGTCCGTGATTTGACTCCCATGTGCCTCCTCTTTTTGTATTGTAATGTGTATCAAAGCGTGAAGAACAGAAACGCAGTGGCCAGAAACTAGACTAGAAATCACCAATTTCCTCTCACCGAGGGACATCTCATTCTCAAACTGTGTCATTCATGAATGATCCATGAAGCAAAAGAGAAAAATATATTCGAACTTGTTGAAGGTGAACTTGTAAGCCATTGCGAAACGTGTGATGTGCATGCGTTGGGCATTGTGTTTGATAAGTTAAAAAAGAAAACCTTTGGTTTGTAATGGGCACAATGCCACGATCACAAAAATAACAGTGTTGATGATAGTTTTGCAAGAAAGGCTTGTCTTTCCTGTACATTACAGTCGTCTTAAGAATTCGAGTGACTTGGGAAATTGGGTAACTATGGAGAAAGTTATAGTAGAATCGGTAATTCACCAAATAAAAAAGAGTTGATTTTCTAAATGCATGGGCAATCTTGAAAGTTTTTCTAGCTGATGATGGCCATATCACCCCAAATTTCATGTTTAAACGATCACGTCAACGGACAGCATCCAACCGAACATTGCGGTGGTTCCATATTCTTAGGATGAGAAACTTGTGTTATGCCTCTAATAATGCTCTCATTAGAAAATTTTCTTCGATGACATGTGATACATGAGCAACAATCGATACATTAGAAATCTCTACGTGACACCAAAGAAGAATTTCTACAGAGACAATTGACCAGTGCAGACCCCGGTCAAAGAAGAATTTCAAGTGAAGCCCATCCAGAGGCGGCTCTTATTTTCAACTTTTGACCGTTTTGTAAATTTTGAAGGGCGCACTCATACTTCGACTCTTTTTTTAACATAAAGACGCTTAATATTGAAAAACTGACCGGCAGGGTTTTACATAATTTCTTTTCAAGATTTTCTGAAATTTTAAAACAAGTGTTTTTTTCCCTCATTTTCAAAATTTTGACGGGAAAGACGCAAGTAGAAGTTAAAAATAGTCCTGCCGGCCCTAGATGCACTCTTCGGCCCATCTGAGTAATGCTGATTGGGCCCAACACGGACGATCGTGCTGCGACATTGTCTTCGTCCGAAACGGCCCACCTTCGATGTTTGGGCCGACAAACAGAGAGCGAACGACAGAGAACGATGATCAATGAATCTGTGCAGTTCTTCCTTCGCGAGGATAATAGCCAAGTGAATTGAATGCAATCATCCTCTTCAGTCATCACGAGATAACGCCCATGTCCGCAACTCGAATCAAGAACCTTCAAAGTTAGTGGCGCCACTGAAATATTCATCTCCACGAGGCAGGGAATCATGGTCGTGGCATCGCCAATGCCAGCTCCAGCAGCCATTTTCTGCTCGTCCTCTAATTGCTCGAGACCAACCCTTTGTACCTTATCGTCTTCTTCTTCTTCTTCTTCGTCCGTTGTCTCATGCCCCGGCGCTTCCAAATTCGGTGGCTCCATATTGTTTTCGCCTCTGAATCTGCGCAAGTTCTCGCCGTGGAATGGGCTGAAGCATCTTGGCATTTCGCTGCGGCCTAAATCTTTAAGAATGGGTGCTTCGATTCTGTCCCTTTTCGCTTTTCGCTTTTCGCTCTTTGAGTTTATGGCCGAAAAATATGAGGTGGGTTCATTCAGAATTCTTGAATTAACGGGGATTGCAGGTGGGAGGAGCAGGAGTAAGGGCATGGTTGTGTACGCGTCTCTGTTCGGAGTTGGAGCTCCTGAAGCTTTGGTTATTGGGGTTGTAGCTCTTTTGGTTTTCGGTCCCAAAGGTCTCGCTGAGGTTAGTTGAACTAAAAGTACAACTTTAGTTGTAATTTGCAGTGATTGTAGTCTCACTTTCTTTCAAATTTCTAAGCTGGGTGATTCTTTTTGTTTTAGCTTGAGGAGTTTTTAGCAGACAAAATTTCTAGGTTTGTTGGTAAATTTCAGAGTACAATGATCTTGGACCTACTTTGTCAAATTGTATTAATTCAGATTGATGATCGAGTCGCTCTTTTCTCAGAACTGCTAGGTCCTTAGGAAGTCAAAAGGGAAGAAACGAAATCCAGCTTTTTGAATGCTGAAAATAATCAAGAAATTTGGTATGCTTTTGTTGTTTAATGGCATGCAATTAAATTATTACCAACCAACTCTCAAATACCCTTAAAGCATTATATGATCAAGAACCATTGCTCTAGACCTATGTTTATCCATGTTGAGATCCAGTGACTACTGATGTCTGTTTCAATATGAGTTTACATACATTAGCATAATGGCAATAACCCATCCGTTTCTCCTTAAAAAACAAGGCTTAGAATTGCCTGGGTGAACTTTGCATACTTGGGACATTAGCATCTTGCAAGAATCTATTTGCCTGATATGGTATTTGGAGAGGGGGTTTTTTCAGGTGATGTAATTCTGCAAGCAAACTTTTCTTTCTGGTATATAGCAGTCAACTTAAGAATTTGTGTACTTAATAAATAAAAAAATGTGAGGAACAAAGTTGTACTGCAGTGTGATGCAATGTGTTTAGGGTAACTGGGCAACTCTGGAGGAGTTATAATAGAATCAGTGATGCATTTAAGAGATACCAGATAAAAAGAGTAGATCTTATAGATGTGTGGGCAATGCTGAAAGTCCGGCTTCTGGTCGATATAGTCATATTGCCCGATTTCATGTTCAAACTATCAATTAAAGGGACAACATCTGATTGAGCATCATGGCGCTTTCCATATTCTTAGTCTAGGAAACTTCTGCCATACTGTGAAGCATCTAATAATGCTCTCAGTATTCAATAGGGTAAAGTCACATTAATCCTGTCTTGTGTCACGGATGTATCATGTGTGATTTAATTTGATATCTTGGTTAAATCCCTCCATCCGTAATTGTTCTGTTATTTTTTCTTAGGTTATAGAATGAGTGCCCTAGAAGTACTTGTTAAGCATACTTTATGAGGATTGTTAGATTTTCAAAAAATTGATGAGACATATTAGGAGAAGAGTTAGTTTATTAAAAATTGCAACATTTCCTTTTTCTATGCTAACCTGTTTTTCTTTAAGAACTATATATGTTAGGTGCTAGAGAAGCCAATAGTTATGACACCACACTTTTCAATGTTTACATGAACAAACTGCCTTTTGGTGCCATGGTGCTGTAGGCCTAGTGTAAAAATTGTATTATCTTCTAACTTGTACAATCGTATTTGTTTCACCTCTTTCCTACAGGTTATTTTTTATGCTCAGTTTTGGTAATTTTTGCTATTCCGAGAGCTGAGGTGACATTGTAGCACATTGGATAGAGATTAAGCAGTTCTTTGGGTTTCAGAAAATCTGTTGACTCATAATGAATGTTTATTCATCTTCTTTTCTATTTAATAATCTTAGCTAAGAGACCTAAATGCAGGTAGCACGAAATTTAGGGAAGACTTTGCGAGCATTTCAACCCACCATTAGGGAGCTTCAGGTGAGCAAACTGTCAAGGTGTTAATTTAACTATTGTTTTCATAGTAATGATGGTGGACACTTTAATGTTTCCCCTATGTAGGAAGTCTCAAGGGAATTCAAGAGCACACTCGAAAAGGAGATTGGTCTTGACGAAATTTCAGAGCAAAACATGAACAATTCAAGCAGGACAAGCGCTTCATCTCCTCCTACGGTCGACCGTGGGAAGGAGCAGGAGACTGTGGTTGACCTTAGTGAGTGATAAGTATTTCCAACATCTGCAGTCTTCATCTTATATTTATGATTATAAGAGCGAACCGTGTCTCGAAGGACCTGTGTGGTGCTTGCTGTTATTTTTATTTGTTACTTGCTCAATTATGGGGTTTCAAGAAATTATTTGATGTCAACTTAGGGTAATTTGAGGATAAAAATATGCACAAGGGAGATCTAACAAAAAAAGGAGTCTTTAACATCTAGTTTGTATTATTTGGAGCCATATAATAGTAATTAAAATTTCACATTTGAAAGCAGTTTTGACTCTTTATAACTGTTTTCAAGTACATTGTTCAATTAGACTTCTATGATGAGAGGCTTGGCAGAAAAAATTTAGCCGAAACTGCATCAGGCTTGCATATATTTGATTTATCAGCATTTCAATATTTGGATGACTGTTGGTTCCATTTATAAGACTGTATCCAACATATTTGATGACAATAGAGGTTCTTGAACCGAGCAAGTACACAAAAAATGATGGAAAGGGATATTAGTAGTGATATGATCATTAGTGAAGCATGAGACTGAATAAAGCTGCTCTATGGACTGTACAATTAGAATTTTGTGCCTATTAAGTAATGCGATGTGTATGGACTTCAATAGACTTTGGACAATTAACATCGATCAAGTAAGCAGAGCTTGATTTCAGCAATAGTAAATAGCCTGAATCTTGATTGACATTCAGGTCTAACGTTGAAAAAATGTGACTGCAATGATTTTATCTTGCAATGAAGTGGTCTTAAAGTTTTCATTTGCGGCACCTGGTCTTAGACCCCTATTGGATATGATGCATTTTGCTTTGTATGAATTGGAAAACCATAATTAGGAAGCATCGTTCATGCCCTACAGATTCAGGTTCTTTAGTCATAATGTTTATTCAAATTGTACTCCATCAAATTTTATATGACAATTGCTGTATTACCCTAATTGCAGATGGTGCTCCTTCCCCCACCAGAGCATACTCAAGTGAAGAATACTTGCAGATTACAGAAGAGCAATTGAAAGCATCTGCTGCCCAGCAGCAGGGCCAGACAATGTCTTCGGAAGAAAGCAAACCCGAACCTCAGCGTAAGTCTCTCACTCTGTCTGTCTCGGTCTCCGTCTCTCACCATCTCTCAATTTTGACAGGATTTGATTATGTTACTGCAGTAGAACAAACCATAACTTCTGTACCTCCCCCCTCAAAGGCTGAGAATGGAACATGAAGATATGTGAAACTCCATTTTTTGTGAAGGTTGAGGCAAGACGGCGGAAAGCCAGAAAGAAACCTAGGGTCTGGCGATAAAGAAGTTTTTCTTAGCTCATTGTTTTAGAGTGCTAGGCAGCAGTCTGTTGATACCAAGAAGTGCTCATGAGGGAATGCGAGTGGGGAATTTTGTTCTTGGGACTATCCCAGGTCTCGAGGAATTGAGATATTGTAAGGTTATCGATTAGCACGGTGCAAATTGTAGAGGCAAAGCAGCTTTTATATCTCGAAGAGTCTCCATCCTATGTTGGTGTTGTATATACTGTTCTGAGTTTTCTTGTGCAGCTCCATTTGGCATTTCATTCAAGTTTCAAATTCATCGGCCTGATGGTATGTACTGACTTTAAAGCTCACAGACCACAAATCCGTGCATGGGATTCTACGGCATTGTTGGATGACACGAAGCCTCTATCGCAGGAAATTAGGAGGTACTGAGGATATGATTTTTATTATTGCATCGCAATAAATTGTCAATCACTCCCGTGTAAGTATGTTTACTTTCCAATATCGATTATAACACCATCTCGTCTTTCAATTGTTGAAATTTCGTTCCCAAGTCAATGCTTGTATTACAACATTTATGGAGGTAATTTCATGAGTATGGGGGGACGAATCCTGCTGTTACGTGGACTCTGAAATCGTAGTCCTGGTGGTCTCGGATGAAGCAAGAACATGCTGAGCGGCTATGTACTAGTAGCTAACGACGGTGATCAAGTCTTCAAGCGAAGGGGAAGGATGAGGGCCGAGGTGGGTCGAGATCTAGAGCCTCGACATAGAGATCGGATTTCGTTATGATTAGTCACTCCACTTCGTTCACGCTGTATGGTGTATACTTCTTGAACGATGATTATTATTGTAATATTAACGTGGAAGGAATCTTAATATCAAAGAAATAAATGAGGAATAATAAAGGACGTTAGTGATTTATATGATTTGGTTTGAATATTAATACTTACATCTATGAAGAGAGTCACAAGTAAATAATTCACTAATAATTAGAGAATTAGAGTTATAATTGCATATATGTTCGAATATTTTTCATATCTAGATTTAAGCCAAAATTCATAACTTTTATAAATAAAATAACTCAATTTAGATGGAAATTCACAAGGAAGGTAAAAACATAACCCTTTCTTTTACCCTTACATGTACGGTTATCGCAGGCTATCAGGAAAGGTATGTATCTATGTGGGTCCCTCTCACGGTCAAAGCCTTATTGACTGACTACTGCTCAAGAAGGAAGTGACGTCCACTTCCTTCTTTCCTCTTAGACAAAGACTTCTCTACTCTACCTCATAAATAAATAAATGTTCAGATTACATTTGGTTAACTGAATTTTTAATTAGGATAAAACTGAATATAATATAATATAAAATTTAAAATTTTTATTATATTATATTCATTATTTGGTGAATTGTAATAATAAACTTAAATATATTCCTATCATTTCATATATATTGTTTAATATAAACAACATACGTGTAAATGGATTTAAAAATTAGGGTTAATACCTTGAAAAACCCCAAACTAGTAAACTTGTGACAAATTTACCCCAACTGACTATAAAAAACTCTAAACTAGTACATTTATGACAAATTTACCCCAAACTAATTTATTCGACTGCAAAAAATCCTAAACTGGTAAATTTGTGACAAATATACCATCTGCTAAATTGAATTAATACCACAAAAAATCATAAAAATTGTAAACTGTGATAAACGAAGTGTAAAATCCTAAATTGGTATACCGGTTAACTCACATGTCATTTAACTTAATAATTTGAGAATAAAATTTAACGAAAACTAACATAGGGTATTATTTGTTACAAGTATACCGGTTTGGGGTAAATTTGTCAAAGGTATACCAGTTTAGGGTTTTTGGTGGTCAAAAAAATAGTTTTGGGTAAATTTGTGACAAGTATACCGGTTTGGGATTTTTAAGGGTATTAACCCTAAAAATTATACAAATTGAGATGTTAAAAATCTCTCACGACATTCTTGCCTACTTCATTTTTATTTTTTATTTATTTTTCCCTTCCGTCAATATTATTAGATAATGAATTGAATACCTAAAATATGTAAATATTTATATTTATATTTATATAAAATTTATATTAAAAGATAGAATTACGTTCAAATGTATAAATAAAAATAATATTATATTAAAAAATTGTTGTTATTTTTTGTTATATTAAAATTGAAATATTTTTTATATTGAAATATGATTTTAATTTTATTAATTTAATAATTTTTACTAAGAAAAATAATTTTCCTATAATGGATATTATCCTATCCATCTTTAGAAAAAACTTCGATACTCAAATAGCTAAATTCGCAAGGCAGGACAAAATTTCATCATGTCCCAAGATCAAGGCGTGAGACCCTTAGAAAATCGTTAGATTTGCATTGCATCGAATTTGCACATAATCTAATGAGACATTCAGAGTATCCGGTACAGCTGATCCTCGAATCGTGCGGATCGTAGGTCCCCTAAGTTGTCTTTATTCGTCCATATATTATCGACAGGAACAGTATTCAGTCTTTGCCTATAAAAAAAAAAAAAAAACAAGACGACAACAAATGTCGTTTGACATTTTCGCAAATGTGGGAATATGTTTGTTGGAATAATATTTTTCCGCTTTTGGGGCATGACAGGAGACATGCAGAAACCCAAACTTTCGATCTGATTCATTCCTATTCAAAGCACGCAAGCAAGAACCACCTCCCTCGCGATGCGACGCAGAACTGAATACTCATCATGGGTAAAGAGAAACTTTATGGTGACTTTATTCAGCCGAAGGAAATGATATGGTTTCCACGAAGCAGAAGATGATTAACAGAAAACAAAAGAAAGAAAAAGAAAAACAAAGCAAAAAAAACGAAAAACAAAAAGACGGGCACGTGAGAACAAGCCCTTGACTACTTAGATGCAAGATTCATCATGGGCGCTTCAAGCCTTTATTGAAAATTTGAAAATACCAATCAATGGACAATATGGAGCAACTAGCTCGGAGACGCACATTCCAGAATAAGCCCTAAACTACTTAGACACTAGATTCATGATGGATGCTTCAAGCCTATATTGGAAATTTGGAAAGACTAGCCAATGGACAATAGAGAGCAACTAATAAATCCTAGACTATTTAGACACTAGGTTCACAGTGGATGCTTCAAGCTCTTATTGGAAATTTAGAAATACCAATCAATGGATGATACGTAGTGACTAGTAAGCCCTTCACTTCTTGGACACTAGATTCACCATGGGCACTTCAAGCCCTTATTGAAAATTTGGAAACACCAATCAATGGACAATATGGAGTGATTAGAAAGCCCTAGACTACTTGGATGCTAGATTTACCATGAGCGTTTTAAGCTCTTATTGGAAATTTGAAAATGTATTGGAGTGACTAGTTAGCCTTAGACTACTTAGACCCTAGACTAGTTGGCCCTAGACTTCTTAGACACGAGGTGCATCTTGGGCACTTTAAGCCTTTATTGGAAATTTGGAAACACTAATTAACGGATGATATGGGGTGATTACTTAGCCCTAGACTACTTAAACACTAGATCTACTGTGGGCACTTCAAGCCCTTATTGGGAATTTGGAAACATCAATGAACGGAAGATACAGAGCGACTACCCTAAACTACTTAGGTACTAGATTCACCTTGGACTCTTCAAGCCCTTATTGGAATATTTAAGAACGCCGATCAACGGATGATAGGGACAGACTGGTTGCTGTCGTCACTGCCGTCTTCGTAAGAGAGATCGATTTCGACGGCGTCTTCCTCTTCCTCTTCGTCTTCGGAGGAGGTTTCGGAGGCGTCTTCGGAGAAGAGATCGTTGTGGTCCTCGGTAGCTTCGGAGTCGTCATCATCGGAGGGGAGAAACTCCTTGAGATCCTCCGCCAAGTCGGCGATCTTGTCCACCACGTAGTCAAGCCCCCTGGTCAGCACGAACCCAGTCAGCAGCCCTGCGGCCACTGTGGCCGCACCCAGAACGAATCCCGTGGACATCCCCCCAATATCCTCTTCCTGCCCGGAGCTCGGCGGCGGAGCGGTGTACTCCCTGCTAGCCGGTGGCGGTGGGGCGACGTTGGCAGTTGGAGGCACCCGGTGGCACATCTCCTTTACCACAAGCTCGACGTCAACCGTCCCCTGGGGCCTGCCAGAGGGCCGCTTCAGCTGGATGGTCTGCCGATTAACGCGCCCCCCGCCGCTGTAGTCCTTGAAGGCACCGTGGAGCTGGAGTTCGGCCTGGCCGATCAGTGGATTGGTGCCGTGCTCGGAGCCAGCATGCACGACCTCGAAGTGCAGCACGGCGTCCTCAACGGCAGTTCCCTGCGGCAAGAGGACGGGGAGGGTCTGGTTCCAGCGGGGGGAGGAGCCGCCTACTGGATCGGCCAGGGTGGAGCATTTGCAGCTGGGGTCGGCCCAGACGACGGCGTAAGGCAGGAGATTCCCGTGGCCCCGGTTCACATTTTTGAGGTGCTTGGCGCAGATGAAGGTTGTCTCGACAACGTGGAGGGGGGAATCCATTTCTCAAGCAGCGATTTGGCAGAAGAGGCTAAAGGTGGGTGGATAGATGTGATGAAGATACGAAAGGGAATCGACACGACACGAGATTCTCCACATCTCCGCCACAAGCTGGTTGCCCTGATTTATAGATGCCGCGGCGCAAGAGAGATCAACGATCGAGCAAAGAAGCAAAAATTTTGATCGGTTCGCTGAGATTGGCGAGTTTAGATTTGGTAACCAAACATGTAGCTTGGAAATCCTCTTCATTTATCTGGGAAAGATTAAAGTTGGTCGGTCGGGTCGGTTCATATTTAATTATTTATCCGTTTTGCTTTAAATCATCCGATTGGGATGTCCACGTGAATACGCACTAAGGTCGATCGTGAGAATCTTAGACTTTCAACTTCTAAAACTTTAAGCGTGCATTGATTGGACTCTCCTTTTCTTTTATGTGATGAGAGATGACAAAAGGCAAATGGAAACCCCCTTGCTCTTCCCCTTCACATGTTGTTGCAAAAACCTTTTGAGTACTTTATGGGGCTGTTTGGTTCAGCATTCCCAAGGGGCTTTCAGCCCCGAAAGCCCCTTGAGAAAAATTTCAACCGTTTGGTTCAGCATTTGAAGCCATACTTGGGGGAATGCTAGCATTTGGAATGCTAGTAGAATGCTGAAGAGTGGATTAATGAATTTTTTTCTTCCAATATTGCCCTCGCTGATAATTACGTTTTCCTATTATACCCTCAAAAACTACTGTTCATCGTCTTCCTCGTTGAACTTATTTCTTCGAGAGTGAAGCTCAGCCGGCGAAGCTCAGCCGGCCGGAGCTGGTCGCCCACGCATCGCCGTCGCCAAGCACCGCCGTCACGTGGGTCGTGGCCTCAGGCGACGTCGCCTAGGTCGCGCGACCCACGCGACGGGCTGAGCGGTGCTTAGCCGGCCAGATCTGGTCACCATGCACCGCCGTCGCCAAGTGCCGCCGTCGCCATGCACCGCCATCGCCAAGCACCGCCGTCGCCACGCACCACCGTCGCATGGGTCGCGGCCTCAGGCGGCGTCGCCTGGGTCGCGTGACCCACACGACGGGCTGAGCACCGCCTGATCTGGTCGCCACGCACCACCGTCGCGTGGGTCGCGCGGCCTTAGGCATCGACGCCTGAGGCCGTGTGACCCACGTGACGGCGGTGCGTGGCAAGCGCGGCCCCAGGCGGCGTCGCCCTGAGGGCGCGCGACCCACAAGACAGCAGTGCGTGGGTCGTGCGACCCACCGCCTCCCCACCACCACAGCCACCGGTCGCCTCCCCCACCATAGCCACCGGCCGCCTCCCCCACCACAGCCACCGCCTCCCCCACCGGCTCCGGCTGCCTCCCGAACGTTCCCACATCTCCTTCTCCTTTCTCCTTTTCTTTTTTTCCTTTTTCTTTTCAGCTCAAAGCTCCTTTGTGAAATGCACAAAAATAAAAAGGGTTCCCAAACACTTTAGCATTCACAAAATGCCCATTTTCCTAAAGATACTTGGGGAAATGCCTTTGCATTTCCCCAAAGTTGAACCAAACGGGCCCTATATCCAGTTGGGATGTCCACTTGAACATGTCGGAATGTTTACTCGAGGACAGCAAAAATTAACAACTGCAACAACCTGCCCTTCGGATACGCACTAAGGTCGATCGCGAGAATCTTGGACTTTCGACTTCTAAATCTTTAAGCGTGGATTGACTGGACTCTTTTTTATTTTTTAATGTGATGAGAGATGACAAAAGGCAAATGGAAACCCCCTTGCTCTTCCCCTTCACATGTTGTTGCAATAACCTTTTGATTACTTTATATCCAGTTGGGATGTCCACTTGAACATGTCGGAATATTTGCTCGAGGACAGCAAAAATTAACAACTGCAACAACCTGCCCTTCGGATAAGGTCGACCGCGAGAATCTTGGACTTTCGACTTCTAAATCTTTAAGCGTGGATTGACTGGACTCTCTTTTAGCTTTTAATGTGATGAGAGATGACAAAAGGCAAATGGAAACCCACTTGAATGGCCCCTCCACATGTTGAATGGCGACGGTTGCAATTCCGGGGTTGACTAATCTCTCTCTCTCTCTCTCCTCCTCCATTTACGGGACGGGTCACCATCTCCCTCCTCTGCTCGACAAGTGAGACCAAGTGCAGGCTAAGAACGTGGTGGAAATACGTAACGATGGTCGCCGAGAATTCATTGTAGGGGGACCGGACCTTGTCACGTGTTGACCGGCGACAATGCTTTGTGTAGTTTATAATTTGCAATTTGGACTAATCTCTCTGTATCTAGCCTACTTCTTGTTCGTGTCGGCAAAGTTTTAGAGGATTATTATATTTCCTTTGACTCATCCTCTTTGAGTGGTTGTTGATGTATAGCAACATACGTATTGGGCAGCCCCGTTTCATCGAGTGCTCGGAAGGATTTTCTCCGTTGGTTCTGTGGATAGAATTACACCGAGAATTCGAGTGTTAAAACCAATTAAATCTTGTGGTGAGATTTGTTAATCTCTTTATAAGATCAACAAATTATTTCATAAGGAATTAGAGGATTAAACACTACGTGACTTATTGAGTATAATTAAGAATTGAGAAACACGAAAAATGTTTGAGTGATTTGAGTGTAATTGTAATTAGCATCATATCGTTTGATCTATAGTAAAAAATTTTGTTGCTCTCCTCGTGGACGTAACTAGATAAATCTAGTATACAATTTATTTTCGTATTCTATTTATTTTATTGTTCCATTGCTTGCATTCGCAATACAACAAAATAAAAACATTAGTTTTTAATGATTATCAATGTTGAGAATTAACAATTATGGAAATGCTAAAACTCTCTCCAACTTTTCCTAGTAAGTATTTTCTTGCAAGATTTTGATTATTTTCTCACAATATTTCAATAAAATTTTATTATATATAGAATTTATCTAAAATAGCATAACATAGGCCAAATAACTAATTAATTTTCTTTTTCTATTCTCATGTACTATTTCGATATATACGGACCAGGAAAAAAATCAAAAAAAGTTATAAAGATTTTAATTTGGCCAATTTAGTCCAAAACCTTTTGATGACTCATCAATATAAATCTTCCAATCAATTTTGGCCGAAATCATCTACGTGGACGCCAACAATGTCATGTAAAACGGACGTCGGCAATATGGACAATTTTTATAAATTTTATTATTTTTTTTTTTTTTTTTATTTTTTTCCTTTCTTTTACTTTTTTTTCTCTAACAAGAGAAAAAAGAAAATGAAGAAAAAGAAAAATAAAAGAAGAAAGAGAAGAAACTTGGGGTAAATTTAGTAACATTTCTATTCCAAGAAATAATTTATTTTTAGAAATAGTCTTTTTCTATATCTATTCTTAAAAAAAAATTATAAGTAAAAGAACGCGTTTGGTAATTACATAAAAATTCTATTATCAGAATAGAAAAAGACTAGAAATGTGTTTGGTACAACCGACTAATTTTTTTTTAACGTAGAATTTCTTTTAATTTTTTAATATTTTCTTAGGTTTTCCTTTTTTCCCCTCTCTTCTTCTTCTTCTTCTTCTTCTTCTTGCTCCTCTACTAGTGGTGGCGGTTGGCAATCAGCGGCGGTGGCGTACGGCGGCAAGGGGAGCAATGGGTGATGAGGAAGAAGAAGAAAAGAAAAAAAAAAAAATGACTTATATCTAGAAATTGTTCCCGGGAACAATAAACTACTTTTTTCTATTTATTGTTTTTATTTCAAATCTATTTTTTGGCCACTTTTCTATTGTGAGGGAATATAAAAATTAATTGACATTACTAAACAGATTTATATTCTTTTTTCTTTTCGAGGAGCGTTACCATATGGAGCTCTAGAGTTTGGCGACAAAGAAGTTTTTCTTAGCTTGTTGTTTTATAGTGCTAGGTAGCCTGTCTATTGATACCAAGAAGTGCTCATAGGTTCAATGTGTAAAATTATGAGTGGGGAATTTTGTTCTTGGGAGTATCCCATCTCTTGGGGGACTAATATTGTAAGGTTATCAATTATCAAGGTGCAAATTGTAGAGGCAAAGCTGCTTTTATATCTCTAGCATCTGTTGGAGATATGTGAAGATCAATCGCATATTATAATTGATCCAAGAATCATTTTAGAATTAGATTTGATTTAGTATATCAGTCTTGATTCTTTCTTTAGCGATACACCTTTTTTTGTGTTATAAATAACTAAACATACTTGTACACAATTCATTCAATTCAGAATACAATATATAGTATTATCCAAGATCCCTTTCTTCTCCTTTTTGTGACATGGTATTAGAGCTTTGTTCGTAGCCTAGCTTCTGCAACTTTCACCGATTACCCCCCGAAGCCTAGTCTTCTATGCTTGTGGTTGTGAGAAAAATCTAACCTACAAAACAAGGTTAACACTCTGGTGTAGATATCAGTGTGTGTGCAAATCAACACAAAACCAATGTATCTTCTTACCTTTACCTCCTTACCAATTCCATGGAAGAGAATCAAAACTCAAAGATTACATAAGAAATGCCCCAACATTCATCACGTCTTGTTGAAGATGTGATAAATCAAAGTTCGGAGGCCTAGACACAACCCATCTCGTGGATTGTTATTCAGGCCTAGCCAAACCAGGGATACGGCATTTTGGGCCGGCCCATCTAGTGGCTACCTGTCCAAGGCCCACCGAATCCATGGCTATATGGAATGGCCAACCCATGGTTTGTTCCCCCATAGATATTAAGCCACACCCAAGATGGAAATAGCCGATCCCAGGAGAGCCTGCTAGTCACTAATGGGGCAAGCCCTATCCCAAGACTCGAATTGGTTCATCGGGGTCAATCAAGCAAATTGGGGGTACCAGGTCTGGGAACTAATCCCTACCTAGTTTTCCAACCTGAGTTTGTGCTGTACTAGATCTCCGCCAAAGGAAGACCAGAGCCTGGTGAACCCCTGTACACTTCGACGGTCGACGGACCGAAGCTCCGTCTCATCAGCCACCAACTCTCCAATCCTAAGAACTACTAAGCATGGTCTTGAGAACTTTGGTGAGCCTTGATGACAAAAGACAAGGACAGTTTCCTTTAGTGGTGAGCATCGGTCTAGGATTAACTTTGGACCGATCTGGACCGGCCCAATCCTGCCGATCCTGGTCCAATTCCTAAAGAGACTAGATCGGTCCTTGGTCTTGGAATTCCTGGACCAGCACTGTGCGGGTTGGTCCTTGTTCTTGAAAGTTTATGGTCGATCCAATCCGGACCAACATTGACTGTATATATATTTTATATAGAGAAAACCTAAAACAAACAGCATCAACAACATTAAACAGCTTCTTAGTGAGGAGTCCAAGTAATTTTACACTGTTTTATAACAATTTAGATTTTTAATGTCATTTACAGCGTTAACAACCATAATTTATAGAAGAGGAAAATGTTTCTTCGCTTGCCACAACATCTTCCTTTAGTACTTGTTCTCTTTTATCTTATTTGTCCTCCTAATCTTCAATTTGCTAAAATAAAATAAATAATAATAATAATTCCTTTGCTGCCACTCTACACTCGCCTTGCTCACTTTTGGTCACTCTCGCCGCTTGCCGCTCGATGCTCGCCCCGCTCGCCGCTTGCTGCTCGCCCCGCTCGATGCTCATCCCATGGTTGACGTTCACCCCACTCGACGCTCATCGCTCACCTCTCTTAGCTGACCTCGCTCATCACTAAACCTATTAGGTCAATTTGGTCATCGGTCGCCTTTTCAAAGAGTACAAAAAATAAAATAGAAAAATTATTGATTGGTCTCGAGTTGACCCTAGAATCGAACCGAACCTATTGGGTTTGTCCAATTCTCTATCCTAGATTCAATAGGACTGATCCTTGGTCCCAAAAATTGAGGACCAACACTGTGTGGGTTGGTCCTCGGGTTAGGGGGTGGACTAGCCCAATCCAGACCATTCACCCCTAGTTTCTTTAACAAAACTATTGTCATTCCGATCGACGACTGCTTGGCTTAACATTGGAGGAAGTGTAATCAATTAGTTTGAACATGGATCGGAAATTGTATTGCTTTAGAGGTCGCAGCCGGACACCCGCTAACGAAGGATTTGAAACTTATGTGGGACAACATTAAAGATATGTATGGAAAGCTTGACTTGACAAAATTTTTTGCACTATCCAGGCTTTATCCGAACTAAAATAGGGAAATATGTTGATCGGGGCTTGTTTCAACAAGCTTTCGGCCCTCTAGAACGAACTCGATGTAATAGAAAAGAAGCTCGAGAGACCTGAAAAAACTCTTCAACAGTATTGCAACATGAAGGAACGAGAAAAGGTGATCCGATTTCTAATGATCTTAAATGACTTGTATTTACCTTTTAGAACCTAGATCTTGGCAATGCAACCCATGCCCTCTCCTGGCCAAATTTATCATTTAGCTATCTAAGAGGAAAGCCAGCATATGGCGTTGATGGAAAGTCCTAAGACCATAGGAAGTATCCTTCTTAATGTTCAAACGAGCCATTGGCAGAAGGAACGATCGGTCGAGCAGGAGAAGGATGGAAAAAAATGGCGTTTGGGTTTCAAGATGGAAGAGGCAACCAAAACCTCTTGAGGGAGGAATAGGTGGCCAAGATTCAAGAGGGAGATCGAACGGCCGTGATTTCATCCATCCAATAATAGCAATGGACAGCCACAATGGGAGGGGAAGATCTGATGGCTCGCAATCTATCTATTCCCCAAATGGATTTGACGGTCTGTACGAAGCCACCAAATCCAATAGCCATTCTTTTGCCACATCACTACAAAAAGGCAATGCACACAAAGGAAATGTAAAATATATTGTGATTATTGCAAACGTCCACACCATACTATGGATACCTGCTGAAAATTACATGGAAAGCCAAGTGACAAAGGAAAAAGGGGGAGAGAATTTTGTGCTAATCAAGTTAGTGGACATAATGATCAATCACCCATCATCAATATCAGCAACTCATGAGTGTCTTGAAGGAATTGGATATTTTAGACAAGAAGGGAAGTTTTTCAGGTATATCTTACTGCTTCAATTCCATTTCTCATGATGTATGGATAATTGATTCAAGTACTAGTGACCACATTATCTATGATGAAAGTCTCTTTTCCCATGCTGGAAAAAAGAAAAAACTTGGCTTCATTATATCTATGTGTTTCCCAAATGGAAAAACTACCTATGTCACAAAAATAGGGACAGTGAATATGGGTCCTTCTATTACTCTAAAAAAATGTGCTTTTTGTGTCTCCGTTCAAATTTAATCTCATTGCCATGTTTAAGGCTTGTGAGGAAAATTCTTGTCACATATTCTTCACTTTTGATAATTGTTCATTTCAGGCATTTTTTACTGGAAAATTGATGGGCTTGGGTAGATTTTCTGAAAGATTATATTTTTGGACCAGCTTTCCAAAAAGTTTTGACTTATCTTGTATTTCCACAAACAAAAAATCATTATGTAATGCTATTATCAATGATAAGACTATTATTTCTCAGCAACATTTAGGTCACAGTGCCTCTATTCTACATCTTCAATGCCAAATTTGTCTTTTGGCAAAAAAAAAAAAAAACCGTGCACCCTTTTCTATAAATGAAAAGCATCCTTCATATATTTTCTCTATAGACATTTGGGGGCCTTATCACACTCCACATTGTGATGGGTCCTGATATTTTCTCACTATTGTAGATGATCATTCTTGTGCTACATGGGTCTATCTCATACAATCAAAAAGTCAAGTTCTTTCACAATTAAAGAATTTTTTTACCTTATCAAAAATCAATTTGGCAAATTTGTTTGACGCGTCCGAACATATAATGCAAAAGAATTCTTTAGTGGTGAATGTAAACTTCTCCTCTCTTTCCATGGCATTTTACATGAAAGTACGTGCACCTATACACCAAATGGAATTGTTGAACATAAACATCATCATCTTCTAGAAGTTGCACTTGCTCATAATTTCCAAGCAACCATTCTTGAGACTTTATGAGGAGATTGTATGATCACGGCAGCTTACCTGATCAATTGCATGCTGACTTGAGTTTTGGACGGAAGAACTCCCTATGAGATGCTGTTTAGAAAGAAGCCTGATGTGACATCCAAAATTTCACCAACTCTATTAGTGTAATCAGATTGTTAAGAGCTCGAATTATTTTAAATTGGGCCGGAAAGCAAACCCGATGGATTGTGAGGAACGTGTGGGCTTGAGAAGTTGGCAAGCCACACGAATTGGACTTGTTTAGCCGAATGGAAGATTTGGACTTGGACTTGGCTTGTAGGGGGCCAAGAATCGGATTCGTTAGAATGGTAAATTAATTTTAGTGGGCCGTGATTGTCATAGAATAAGCCTGTTGGGCTAGAGACGGGTATTTGGCCCAAGTGTTTTTATTTCCGATTTAGTTTATAGATTATAATTATGATGATTTAATTAGTGATTATAATGATAATATCGAATTCTAAATTTAGCATTTCTTGTAATAAATTCTTCGTAGATTAATGCTGAGTTGCTAATATATCATGTGATTTCATAAATTTGCATAATTACAAGAGAAATGAAATTAAGTGAAAAGTATTAGAAACTAATAAATCGACTAACGACGTGGATTAGAGACTAATCGATATCGATCGACAGATGTTGGAAAAAATTCATGCATGGAGGCCACGATTCTTCTCTCTTCTCCCTTCTCTCTCTCTTCTCCCACGGTTTTCTCAAAACCGAAACAATTGAAGGAGAAACATAATCATTAGATTTGCTAATGATTAATGCTACTCTAGGGATTAGCTTATAGCTCTATTTTCCTCTTAACTTGTGCCATTCCCTCTCTCTTCAAAGTCAAGAACCGAAACCTCTTCTTCTTCTCCTCTCTATGTCTCTCGGTCGAGCAGCGAAGAAACCAGCAGCACTCCAGCGATTTTTCTTCTTCTTGCGTGAGAATAAGTGCTGACCTTTGAAGCTTTTTGAGTCATCAAGTAGCTGAACAAAGGTAAGGAAAGATGAACCTCTAAACTAGAAGTTATCCGCTGATTTTGCTAAGGGAACTTGTGGAACTATTCGAATGGTGGAGGATTAGGTGTGATGTTGCTGTTTTGTGTTGGATTGAGTTAGATGAACTCTAGAATGAAGCTATGAGTCTTTGCATGTCATGTTAGAGCCTTGAATGTTTCGGAACTTGAGGGTGAGTGAGCTGTGATTGTCGAGTAAGGTGTAGTGATGATTGCCGAGTGAGGAAAAGTGATGCATGTTGTGGTAGATGAGTCGAGGTGCGAGTATTTGTTTTGAATCGAGCTGTGGAAGGTTCTATGTAAGTAAATATTTACTGTGATTATCCTTAGATGCTGTGAAAGAGTGTTGAAATACTACAAGAGGGATTTGTAGAGAAACTAATGGTTTAGTTGAGCTAAAGATGAAGAAAACGGTGCAAAACATTCTTGTTCTAGAGAAATATAGATGGAAAGCCTTTTGTTTTGTGTCGCCTTGATTTCTAATGATGAAGATAAGGAAAAGAACAATTTTATTTAAGAGAAAACCCATTATATTAAGTTCAACTTCTAGTTATAGTCAAATGGATGCGAACACGTGTAAGTGGGAGTAATTCTTTTGAAACAGTAAGCTGTATTGTAAGAGACAGCAAGACCTTTGATGATTCGACGAATTTTCTGTAATTTTCTAGAAAGAATTGGACCTTAAAACCTTCATAAAAGTTGTAGAACACATCTTTAGGAATAACATATCAAAATTTGAGAACAAACGGATAAGGTTCAGGTGGTGAAATAATATTCTTCTGTAGGTACTAAATCTAAAAGTTACTGCAGAATCTTGAAGGAAACAGCAAATTACTGATCTTAATACATTGAGATATAGACTTAGGTTTCTTCACAAAAAATTTTAATCTATGTATTTTATATAACATACTAAAATTTCGTAATATTCCGATAAGATTATATATACTTTCTGAGTCCATATTCAAAACTGCTCATTTGAGTTCACAACTTGTTTTGATCCGAGAATGCTTTATAGTTGTTGTGTCTCTTGTGCTTGACTTTTGTGACATATATAGAGTCTAAAGATCTCATGATAGTGGTTGGTTTGTGCATGAGCATATCTCATCCATCATTTGAAGTATGGTCATGGTATAGATACCAATGGTGACATGCGTATGCAATGAGTGCGAAGCGTTGCGTTTGATTATGGGGTGAAAATTGTCTGGCATGGAATGGGACGTGTCGAAATGGTTTTACTTTATAATCAGGACTTGTGTGATGTTTGGCGCACGAGAATTATGTGTTTTGATCTTGATTATGTTTGAGGAAATTGTTTACTCTTGAGGTCTTGTGCATGCTATGATGGCATTAATCAAAGGTGTGATGTGTGAAATGTGCACATGAATGAGTAAGAGCTTTCCATCGGTACTGAGATGCCGGTGATGCCCTAGGGAGTGGGATGCCCATCCTGTGTGTTCTTGGATGCTTCGGTCCTGTGTTACTGAGATGCCTCGGAGTGAGATGCCCTTGTGTGTGATCAAGGATGCTTCGGTTGTGGGATACTAAGATGTCTCGGAGTGAGATGCCCCATGCTGAGTGATCTTGGGATGCCCTGGTTGTGTGATACTAGGATGCTCAAAGTGAGATGCCCATTATAGAAATATTGTGGAAGTCTAGATGTGGGATTCCGGAAGTGACTCAATCGGGCCGGCTGTGTTCCGGTAGGTAAACTGATCGAGGGTGGACTTGATATTCACACTAAGTTATAATTTCTACTTGATGTGTTAGTTGTGCATACTATTGTTGCATTTCATTTGGATATAGATTGAGATTATGATATATGTATAGATGCATTTAATATGTCTGGTATAGAGTGATCATTCATGTGATGCACTAATATTTATTTAGTTATACATGTGACAATCATGTCTTAATATCTTAAGTTGTTTGGTTATGTCTCTCTTGTTTTCTTTGACAGCTGTAGATTGTCTAGGTTAGAGTTTTATTCTTTCTTTACTAGGCAATGTTGTTGCTCATTCCTTATATTTTTCAGATTGTTAGTATGGATGTGCCACTGATAGCACATTATGGTGTGATAGCGAGTATTGAGGCTACCTTTAGTGATGTGTTTGACCTTGATGTGGAGATGACTTTTACGAAGTATGAGGCTACATTGTGGATGGATGACAACATATCTGACTTGATCCCGATGAGGTTCGTTGCATGGTTCATAAACCACGAAAGAGAGATATTTGGTCCTTTTCTTTTTGGTGCTGATGGACCTAGAGCTAGGACGGATGGCACCTAGACGCCCATGATCGTGTAGAAGCTGGAGGAATTTATTTTGCTTCTTGATAGACATGGGCTTGTGTGGGATAGTGGAGTTAGAACCCCCTCACCCCTTTTTCCCTGGCTGTTTACTTGCATCTACACTTTTGGAACTTGTAAATGTAATGTGTATATATATATATATATAGTGCAAGACTAGAAGTGATCCAGGTTGATTTTTGTAAGTCTGGATGTTACTAAGGAAAGTAATGAAGCTTCTCACGATCCTTATCTATGATCCTGGTTGAATTGTCTATTTGTTAGATGACAGGACTATTACAGGACAACCTTTTATATGAAATTTAGATTTTAAAATATCCATGTTATACATGCTAACTTTTAAAGGTGAACGCTAGTTAAACCTTTGTAATGAATAAGTCCTGCAGAAGAGCTGTGACGTCCCGTAGCGTCACGTACTAAGCACTAGCGGAAATTATATGGATTATCTTTTCTTTACAGGACTTATTCATTATAAAGGTTTAACTAACATTCACCTTTAAAGGTTAGCATGTATAACATGGATATTTTAAAATCTAAATTTCATATACAAGGTTGTGCTATAATAGTCCTGTCATCTTACAAATAGACAATTCAACCGGGATCATAGATAAGGATCATGAGAAGCTTCATTACTTTCCTTAGTAACATCTGGGCTTACAAAAATCAACCTGGATCACTTCTAGTCTTGCACCTATATATATATACATTACATTTACAAGTTCCAAAAGTGAAAATGCAAGTAAACAGCTAGGGAAAAAGGGTGAGGGGGTTCTAACTCCACTATCCCACATAAGCCCACATCTATCAAAAAGCAAAAGACATTCCTCCAGCTTCTACACGATCACGGGCGTCTAGGCACCATCAGTCCTAGCTCCAGGTCCATCAGCACCAAAAGGAAGAGGACCAAATATCTCTCCTTTGTGATTTATGAACCACGCAACGAACCTCATCGGGATCAAGTTAGATATACGGTCGTCCATCCGCAGTGTAGCCTCATACTTCGTAAAAGTCATCTCTACATCAGGGTCAAACACATCACTAAAGGTAGCCTCAATACTCGCTATCACACCATAACAAGCTATCAGCAACACGTCCATACTAACAATTTGAAAAATATAATGAATGAGCAACAACAATGCCCAGTAAAGAAAGAATGAAACTCTAAACTAGACAATCCACAGCTGTCAAAGAAAACAAGAGAGACATAACCAAACAGCTTAAGATATTAAGACAAGATTGTCACATATATAACTAAATAAGTATTAGTGCATCACATGAATGATCACTCTATGCTGGACATACTAAATGCATCTATACATATATCATAATCTCAATCTATATCCAATTGAAAAGCAACAGCAGTATGCATAACTCACACGCCAAGTAGAAATTATAATTTAGTGCGAATATCAAGTCCAACCTCAATCAGTTGATCCACCAGAACACAGTCGGGCCGATTGAGTCACTTCTGGAATCCCACATCCAGACTTCCACAATATTTCTGTCATGGGCATCTCACTCCGAGGCATCCCAGTATCACACAACCAGGGCATCCCAAGATCACTCAACATGGGGCATCTCACTTCAAGGCATCTCAGTATCTCACAATCGAAGCATCCTTGATCACACATAAGGGCATCTCACTCCGAGGCATCTCAGTAACACAGGACCGAGGCATCCAAGAACACACAGCATGAGCATCCCACTCCCTAGGGCATCACCAGCATCTCAGTACCAATGGAAAGCTCTTACTTATCCATGCGCACATTTCACACATCACACCTTTGATTAATGCCATCATAGCATGCACAAGACCTCAAGAGTACACAATTTCCTCAAACATAATCAAGATCAGAACACATAATTCTCGTGTGCCAAACATCACACAAGTCCTGATTATAAAGTAAAACCATTTCGACACGTCCCATTCTATGTCAAACAATTTTCACCCTATAATCAAGCGCAACGCTTCACACTCTTTGCATACGCATGTCACCATTGGTATCTATACCATAACCATACTTCAAATGATGGATGAGATAAGCTCATGCACAAACTAACCACTATCGTGAGATCTTTAGACTCCATATATGTCACATAAGTCAAGCACAAGAGACACAACAACTATAATGCATTCTCAGATCAAAACAGGTTGTGAACTCAAATGAGCAATTTCGAATATGGACTCAGAAAGTATACCTAATCTTATCTGAATATTACAAAATTTTAGTATGTTATAGAAAATACATAGATTAAAATTTTTTTGTGAAGAAACCTAAGTCTATATCTCAATGTATTAAGATCAGTAATTTGCTGTTTCCTTCAAGATTTTGCAGTAACTTTCAGATTTAGTACCTACAGAAGAATATCATTTCACCACCTGAACCTTATCCGTTTGTTCTCAAATTTTGATATGTTATTCCTAAAGATGTGTCCTACAACTTTCATGAAGAGTTTAAGGTCCAATTCTTTCTAGAAAATTACAGAAAATTCGTAGAATCATCAAAGGTCTTTCTATCTCCTACAATACAGTTTACTATTTCAAAGAGAATTACTCCCACCTACACGTTTTCGCATCCATTTGGCTATAACTAGAAGTCAAACTTAATCTAATGGGTATTCTCTTAAATAAACTTGTTATTTTCCTTATCTTCATCATTAGAAATCAATGCGACACAAAACAAAAGGCTTTCCATTTATATTTCTCTAGAACAGGAATGTTTTGCACCGTTTTCTTCATCTTTAGCTCAACTAAACCATTAGTTTCTCTACAAATCTCTCTTGTAGTATTTCAACACTCTTCCACAGCATCTAAGGATAATCACAGTAGATCTTTACTTACATAGAACCTTCCACAGCTCGGTTCAAAACAAATACTCACACCTCGACTCATCTACCGCAACATGCATCACTTTTCCTCACTCGGCAATCACCACTACACCTTGCTTGACAATCACAGCTCAAGTTCCGAAACATGCAAGGCTCTAACATGACATGCAAAGACTCATAGCTTCAATCTAGAGTTCATCTAACTCAATCCAACACAAAACAGCAGCATCACACCTAATCCTCCACCATTCGGATAGTTCCACAAGTTCCCTTGGCAAAATCAGCGGATAACTTCTAGTTTAGAGGTTCATCTTTCCTTACCTTTGTTCAGCTACTTGATGACTCAAAAAGCTTCAAAGGTTAGCACCTATTCTTTTGCAAGAAGAAGAAAAATTGCTGGAGTGCTGCTGGTTTCTTCGCTGCTCGACCGAGAGAGATAGAGAGGAGAAGAAGAAGAGGTTTCGGTTCTTGGCTTTGAAGAGAGAGGGAATGACAAAGAGAAAAATAGAGCGATAAGCTAATCCCTAGAGTAGCACTAATCATTAGCAAATCTAATGATTATGTTTCTCCTTCAGCTGTTTCGATTTTGAGAAAACCGTGGGAGAAGAGAGAGAGAAGGGAGAAGAGAGAAGAATTGTAGCCTCCATGCACAACTTCTTTCCAACATCTGTTGATCGATATCAATTAGTTTCTAGTCCACATCATTAGTCGGTTTATTAGTTTCTATTACATTTCACTTAATTTCATTTCTCTTGTAATTATGCAAATTTATGAAATTACATGACATATTAACAACTCGGCGTTAATCTACGAAGAATTTATTACAAGAAATGCTAAAGTTAGAAATCAACATTAGCATTACAATCACTAATTAAATCATCATATTTACAATCTATAAATTAAATTGGAAATAAAAACACTCGGGCCTAAATACCTGTCTCTAGCCCAACAGGCACGGCCCAATAAACTTAATTTACCATTCTAACGAATCCGATTCTTGGCCCGTTCCAAGCCAAGTCCAAGTCCAAATCTTTCATTCGGCTAAACAAGTCCAATTCGTGTGGCCCGTCAACTTCTCAAGTCCACACGTTCCTCACGGTCCATCGGGTTTGCTTTTTGGCCCAATTTAAAAGAATCCAAGCTCTTAACAATCTGATTACACTAATAGGGTCGGTGAAATTTTGGGATGTCACACTTAAGATTGATCACTTAGAAGTTTTTGGCTACCTATGCTACATTATTACTTTGGATCCTCAAGAGAAAATGAGTCATTGAACACAACAATGTGTTTTCATGGGGTACCCAACACTCCGGAAGAGCTATTGTGTTTCGAGCCATCAACAGGTAACTTCTTTATAAGCAGAGACATTGTTTTCTATGAAGATATATTTCTATTTCAAGATGAATTATCTTTGAATGAGCAATCTAGCTTGGGACCCAATTATAGTCGATTCCTTTCTGAAGAAGATTTATCCCATGATCGGTAACATATGATTATGACACCTCCGGATGTTTCAACCTCCTCTCCAATAGTAGAACAAACACCAAATTCTTCTACAATCTCAAAGTATATGACTAAGGAGCATACATCACCTTTTGTAGAGAGCTCTCCTACACCTTTAGGGACATCTTCCCCAAAACTACCATCGAGGACATCTTTTCCAACATTTGGGACATCTTCTTCAACATCTTCTCCAATATCACAGCCTTATTCTACATTGGAGCATATTCCACATCGACGCTTAGGACGAGCCATTTGACCACCAACTTAGACAAAAGACTACATATGTGGCTCAGTCAATTCATCAGTTACTTTATAGCCAGTATTTTCTATGTTTCACTTAATCAACTATCGAAGGATCATATGTGCTACATTGCTCACATTTCTAAAGAAAAAGAGCCATCTAGTTATAATGAGGCGGTTTGTGATTCCCAATGGTAGAAGGCCATGGAAGTAGAGTCGCATGCACTGATTGATAATTAGACTTGGGGTATAGGGTGCGTTTGGTTCAACATTTTGAAAGCCTATTGGGAAAATGCAAAATAGTTTAGCTTAAAGGATTTTAGGCAAATGGAAAGACCGTTTGGTAAACTATGTTTCGAGAAGCAACTTTGAGAGAAATGCCATTCAGTATAAAACACATTTGAAAAGCCCTTTGAGTGATTAATATTATTTTTTTAAATTTTATTTGTTTTAAATTGAAAAAAAAATCTATGCCACTTTTTAAATATAAATTTTGACAATACTACTAAAAAAATCAAATACATATATAATTTTTTTTTAAAAAAAAGACCAAACCCTTCATCAGAATTTTTTTAAAATTTTTATTTTCTTAAAATTGAAAAAAATTGATGTATGCAACTTTTTAATTATAAATTTTTACAATAATGCTAAAAAAATCAAAAACATGTACATAATTTTTTTTAAAAGGACCAAATCCTTCGTTGAAATTTTTTAATTTTTATTTTATTTTAAATAAAAAATAATGTATGCAAATTTTTAAATATAAATTTGAAAATAATGCTAAAAAATCAAATACATATATATTTTTTAAAAAAGGCCAAACCCTTCTTTGTAATTTTTTTTTTTAATTTTTATTTGTTTAAAATTGAAAAAACTAATCCATGCAACTTTTTAAATATAAATTTTGACAATAATGCAAAAAAAATCAAATATAT
Source organism: Eucalyptus victrix (assembly GCA_016097545.1). NCBI lineage: Eukaryota > Viridiplantae > Streptophyta > Magnoliopsida > Myrtales > Myrtaceae > Eucalyptus > Eucalyptus victrix. Next base: position 2,771,029 of record CM027845.1, read on the forward strand.
ATATTTTAAATACCAAAATATATTTATTTTTTAGCATTTATATATATTTGATTTTTTTAGCATTATTTTGGCATTTAAGAAAATAACGAGGGCAAAATCATAAATTTGAAGAATGAGTGAGGATAGTTTTGGAAGAAAAAAATAAGTTTCAGCATTTGGCAAAATACTAAAAGCTCAAAGCTAGTCTTTATTAGCATTGGGCTTTCAGCCTTATTAGCTTTGAGCTTTCAACCTTCCCAATTCTGGCTTTAACTTGAAAGGTATTTCAAAATAGTTATCAAATGGTCCAGCATTTTCCTAAAAGGCTTTGGAGGCTGAAAGCCCCTTAAGAATGCTGAACCAAAAGCACCTATAATACCTTTGCCCTCCCATCGCAAATCCATTAGCTATAAATGGGTCTATAAAATCAAGTACAAGGATGATGGAACCATTGAAAGATATAAGGCTCATTTAGTGGCTAAAGGATTTACACAACGTGAAGGGTTTGATTAACATGAAACATTATCTCTGATTGCAAAAGATATCACCGTCCTCTCCTTCTTATCTGTTGCAACGTTTCAGGATTTGGAATTACATTAAATGGATGTCCACAATGTTTTTCTCCATCATGATTTGGATGAGGAAATATATGTGATCTCCCATAGGGTTTACGGTGACAAGGGGAGAATAAAGTGTGTCGTCTCCGTAAATCTCTTTATGGTCTCAAGTAAGCTTTTCGTTAGTCATATGCCAAGTTCACTACAGTACTTACATTTATTGGCTTTAAGCAGTCCAAACATGATTATGGCCTCTCATAAACTAAGGGTACGTCATCGATCTACTTGATGATATACGTTGATGACATTACTTATTATGAGAAATGATGAATTGGCCATCCAAAGTTTCAAAGAGTACTTACACTCTACTTTTCATATAAAAGACTTGGGGCCTCTCACGTATTTTCTTAGCATTGAGATTGCTCGTTCAGAACTAGGGATTTCTCTTAATCAAAGGAAATTCATTTTGGAAATCATATTAGAAGCAAGATTATTTGGGTGTAAGCCAACCGTAATCCCTGTCGAGCAAAATATTAAGTTAACTACAGCTGAATATGATGTTGAATCCTTTGCTGAAATCGATGACCCATTGCTAGAAGATCCATCCAGCTATCAAAGGCTTGTAGGAAAACTCATATATCTTACTATGACAAGACCTGACATATATTATGCAATGCAGACACTCAATCAATTCATACAAAAAACCAAAATGTCTCACATGAATGTAGCCTTAAATATCGTGAAATATTTGAAGAAATGTCCAAGACTTGGGATACTCCTTTCTCAAAATTGCAACTTGGAGATGACAGCTTATTGTGACACTAACTATGCCACATGTCCCATCAGTCAAAGATCTATCACTGGTTTTTGCATTAAGTTGGGAAAGTCCTTACTTTAGTAGAAAACGAAGAAAAAGTCAACTATATCATTGTCATCAGCTGAGGCGGAGTACAGAGCTATGGCCAAGACTGTGTGTGAAATAGTTTGGCTTCAGGCCTACTTTCAGATCTCGGTATACGAGTTAAAGGGCCGACTAATCTTTTTTGTGATAATGATGTAGCACTCAAACTCGCAGCAAATCTCATATTTCATGAGAGAATGGAGCATATTGAAATGGATTGTCACTTTACCCGAGATAAGATCCAAGAAGGAGTTATCAAGATGAGTGGGATTAAGACCATGGAACAACCTGCTGACATCTTTACCAAGCCATTATGTTAAAGACAACATGCATATCTACTAAGTAAATTAGGCGTCTTGGATATATATCAGCCACTAGCTTGAGGGAGAGTGTTGGTGATATGCAAGGATCAATCACGAATTATAATTGATCTAAGAATCATTTTAGAATTAGATTTGATTTTGTATATCGGTCTTGATTCTTTCTTTAGCAATACACCTTTTTTTTTGTATTATAAATAGTAGAACATACTTGTACACAAGTCATTCAATTCAGAATACAATATACAGTATCATCCCAAATCCCTTTCTTCTCCTTTTTTGTGACACTACGTTGGAGTTGTATATACTGTTCTTAGTTTTCTTGTGCAGCTCTATTTGGCATTTCATTCAAGTTTCAAATTCATCAGCCTGATGGTATGCACCGACTTAAAAGCTCCAAGACCAAACGGACGACGCAAGGCCTATCGCAAGAAATTAGTAGGTACTAAGGATATTTTTTCTATTATTGCTTCGCGATAAATTGTCTATTAATCCCGAAAGTATGTTTACTTTCCAATATCAATTAGGAGTCCATCTCATCTTTCAATTGTTGAATTTTCCTTCCTAATTCAATGCTCGTATTACAACATTTGTGGAGGGAATTTCATGAGTATAGGGGGCGAATCCTGCAGTTGCGTGGACGCGGAAATCGCACTCCCGCAATGCTTGGAGGAAACATGAAGCAAGACCGTGCGAAGGGAAATTGCTAATGATTCGGCGGTCTCGGATGAAGCAAGAAAGAGCCGAGTTGTTGTCTTAGTACCTAACGAGGGCGATCAAGTGTTCAAGCGAAGGAGGAGGAAAGCCGAGGTGGGTCGATATCAGGAGCCTCGACAATGAGATGGTTTTTGTCGGGGATACTCACTGGAGTTTCGGATTTTCCCGGTTTTGCGCCGTATGGTGTATACTTCTCGGACAGTGATTATCATGTAGGTCGCTATGAGAGACACGGTCCGAATCACAAGGACTATGTCGGTATAGATGATCGAACCTTCAAAGCCCTTTCCTTCGGATCCTTCCGAAAGCCACTTGCCTCCGCCGATTTTCATTGTGCTAGGACTCTTAGAAAGTTTGGGCCATTCATCTCAACTTTGGTTTAGCCACTAATGAGTGATGCTCTGCGGGAATATAACTCATGCATATGCCTAAGTGCTTCTCAAGTGAACGGGCTGAGAGCTACTACTGAAGAGGGAAGGCCATTTTAATAGAGCGCACAACGCTCGTAAGTCAACATTAGTCTCAAATCTGACAGAGGCTGAACGACACATCACACGACGATAAAGACAACATATCTTAGGAAAGAAGACTTCACTTAACATGTAATGCATCATAGAACCAATGGCTGCTAAAACAAGCAAAGCAATACTCAAACCAATCCCTCAGTATCAATCTTAAACCCGAGCCCAAACTGCCACTTAAAAATCACATAGTTTAGGAGAAAATCCGGTGCTCAAATAGCTAAAGTTGCAAGGCGGGACAAAAATTCATCATGTTCTAAGACCAGAGGTGCATTGGATGCTTGAGAAAATCATTAGATTCGCAGTGTATCAAATTTCTGCGTAATCTAGTGATACTTTCCAAGTGCCTGGTACACCTGATCCTCGAATCATACGAATTTTGGGTCCCCTGAAAGTTTATTGATAATTAGCTATTTTTTTATTTTTTTTGGTCATATGATAATTAGCTACTTGTGCACCGAAGTTTTCCCTTTTTTTTTTTTAATCTTTGTCACTTAATTTAAGGCTCAAGAAACTCCCGGTCCATCTGCAACTTCTCCAAGGCCCCAGCCTCAAGACTGATCTCCACATCAATGCTCCTCCCGCCGCTCTTCCCCTGGTACAAGTACACCATCCCGTCGAACCGGTTGTTCGTCCCGCTCCGCACCCCCTCGGGTCGGCCCCACCCGAAGTCCACCTCGTACACCTTGAACCTCGGCGAGCTCCCGACCGCCACGCAGTTCGGCCCCGCGTCCTTGTACTTGAATATCTTGGGCTGGCTCTCCCACATCGTGTTCCGCTCATCGATGGCCTTGGCATCGTGCGCGAGGATGGCCTTCTGTATGATGGCCGCGCCGAACTCCGGCGGGTGCGCCAGCAGGAGCCCCGCTGCGGTGCCAGTGAAGATGGCCTGGATGAGGTTCCCGAAGTAGGTCTCCGGCATGGGCGGGTCGACCCGCTGCCGACAGTCGGCGAACACGGTGAAGACGGTCACGTCCTCGGGCTTCAGGCAGCGCGCCTTGGTGACGTGGCGCCAGATGTGGACAGACAAGGCCTGGAAAGTGGAGAAGGGCATGGACCCACCCGACGGCGTGCTGGCGTTGACCATCGACTTGATCTTGTCGATGGACGATTCAGAGAAGCGGAACACTCTCTCGCGGAGCGGGGGCTCCGGCGGGTCGGACTGGCCGCCGTCGGATGACAAGGCAGAGGGATTGGGCAGGATGGACGGGTCGAGCTTGACACGGGTGTTGCGCGACTTGGTGCGGTCGAGGAAGAGCGGGGCCGAGACGGCGGGTGAGCCGCCGCAGGCCTGGGCCCACGTGCTCATGAAGTGCCACGTGGAGTTCCCGTCGAGGATGGCGTGGTTGAACGCGCTCCCGATGGCTAGTCCGTCCTTCAGCTTGGTCAACTGGGTTCACCATAATCTTCGGTTAGAAGTTGAACAGGCATAGAAATGTCCACCAATGCAAGGGATTGCTGACGCATCGACTTATGTTGAAAGACAAATGTTCTTGAGTCGAAGACGATAATTTTCAATACTAAAACTAAATTAAGTTCGGGCACATTTTTCTAGAAAATTCTCAATTTATGTGCACATTTCCGAAGAACACAATTAAGAGAATGCGCCAAATGCTATCCGGTGGAACACAGGAGACACGTATGTGAAGATAATTGGTATAAGTTGTGTACCTAAGTGAGGTGGGAAAGTGGTATACTTTGTGGATTACATTTTAGCTTGTAGTTTAATCATATAAATGACGTCATAACTTAGCGTCCTAAAGCATTTATGAACTTAAAGAGATAAGAGGGCACGACGAGTGGGTGGTCTCAGTGGTTTAATGGTCCACAAGCTCATTGATGAGTCAACACTAGAACGAATATAGCGGCCAAGTGGTTGGTGGTGGATGAGCATCAGACGAGCATTCAATGTACAGACTGTATTATCAGTTATCACATACAAGTAATGCGGAGTCATATTGACAGGGTATCCTTATAAGTGCTAAGCATATCTAACAAGGAGAGTTAGATACGCAATCCCTATCGTTCCACTCCCCTCATGATGGTTCCTAGGTGCAATTTATCTGTCTCTTGTTTAGCCGATAAGGGTACTGAACAGCCGGTGCTAAAAAAAAAAAAAAAACAGTTCTCTAAACTTAATCACGAGAACTCTGATTTTCAACTTTATAACTTTAGTGTGCAGCTGAAAAAAGGTCCTTCGAACTGAATGATTAACATCCCCACATGTTCTCATGTTTAGAAGAGCATTACTTCATTCGCTTGTTGTATTTTCGAGGAATCCTTTTGGAGATTATATTCAAATCGACATCGGTCCGGCTTCACCAGAGCTTCATTGTTTTTTTAGCGTTACCTTCTACTCAACAAAGATCTGGGTGTTTTAACATATATATCTAGGGTTCTGATCTAATGTGAGTCAATCGGAATATACCTAGAATTAACTCCAAGGGTGTCGATAAAAGGGAAATGATTGGGATGCGACGGTCTTGAAAGCACTTGTCCAGATCATTTCAAGGAGCACAATGGACAGCCAGGCAACAACTCCGACTGTATCTTTAGCATTTCATAACAACCACGTATAATGTATAAATATGGATGTATGTGTATGGCCTGAATCGATATGACAGAAAAGGTAAAATTGTGATGAAAGATGAGAGAGGCAAAAATAAACATGAATGGGTTGGGCACTCTGGTTGCATGTGCACGACATTCAATGACATTCATTACACCTCACTGACCCACTTGAATGCCGCGAGACCTTAAAATAAATGATACACAAGTCAACATTTTTTTAATTCGCCCACCTCATTTTTCGAACGTTATCTTTCTCAACCTGCTAAGCAAAACATTCGTTCCTCGTCAGAAGAATACTAGAAGTTTCATAATTTGTATACAGTCCTCCTTTAGTGTCAAAAATTTTTGCCGAGTGCCAAATCCAATAAAAATGATTACTTAAATGCTAATTGTGAGAAATTCCAATAAAAAATAATATGTGGCTTTTGACTTGGCATATTATTTAAAAAATTTAGTTCATGTAGCATTTTCACGTAGCATGCTTGGCACTGAAATAATATTTTTTAATAATGACCGATACCAAAGTGAGCCGTATACAACTTTTGACATTTTTACTGTCATTCTCCCAACATTCTCCTTACCCTTCTGATTTTTCAAATGCCATTTAGACAGATGCTTCGTATGCTGAAGATTAGATGATAGAGCGAATGCGTAACGTTTACTCACGGCCAGCCTAGACAACGACTAATCTACAATCAATTACGTCAGCATCAAGGTCGTTTTCTTCGTGTTACTTCTCTTCTCGGCATGTTGGGACAATCTAAGTTCAAGAACGAGTGAAGACTCTACTATTACATGCCAGAGCTCCACTATTCTGTCAGGGAAAACCGCATCATTTGGTTATGTTTGATAGTACACGCTCCTAATAAATGTACAGAGGCCCCGCGTGACCGCGACTGGAGTAGACCGTGCTCACTAAAAACATAAATTCGAGTATCTAAGGATGATAATCACCGACCTCTTAGCTGAAACAAGAAGTACTATGACCTAGGCCATTAGCAAAACATGATGGTACTAAGGAGAATTTTCTTCTGCTGTCTTAGCTGGAGTGTTGTTCACATGATGGAAACAGTTTGCACACAGCGTAGATCAATACAAGTGCAACTCAGTGATGCAGACATGCTGGGAACTATTACTCTATGTTAGCACAGGAATTTCGAAGCTGATCAAGTCATGCGCTTATGGACTGAAGCTTTTAATAGGTTAAATAATCATATATAGTTATGTATTATATGCAATTCAAAGGATAAGGAATTGTGATGCAGATAATGCATTTCATATTAAGGTTAAAAAGAGATGGCCACAGAAGAACGTTTGAAAGATAAGCTTACGATCGAACCTGAATAGCCAACAAAGGCCTGTGAAGCCCCTCCAAGTTCAGGATACCATTGTAAGGAATGAAGTCCTTGAAAATGCTGGTGCCCTCCTCAGCTGCCAGGTCCTCCACGGAAACCGCCTCCGCCGCCACCTCCAACACCTCGACGCCGTCCATGTTGTCGTCGTACTCCACCCTGAACACCCCTTCCTCATCCTTCCCAAGCTTGCCGGCAAGCTGGTAAAACTCTTCGAGCACCAGCTCCAATCCATCCTTGAGCTTCGCCACCATGCCCTCGAAATCACCACCCTTGTAGAACATCAATTTCTGGTTGTAGAAAAATCCCAGGTACGGAAGATCAAACGTGACCAACTGGCACTCGCTCCTCCCGAGCTTCTTCCTGGGCTTGACATGGGTCTTCTTGATGGTCTTCAAGCTCACCACCATCTCATCTTTCGTCTTGCCTTGATGACCCGCCATGATAGAGAGACTATAATGAGAACTGATGGAGTGAATGAGACGAATGAATGAGAATGCTGTATGCAGTGTGTAGCAAGTAAAAACTGGAGGGTTGGGGGAGGGTTCTTATACAAGAGAGAGTTCGTGGTTTTCCTGGATGTGGTTGGGGTGCATTTATGCTGTTCATGAAAGCGGTTGAGATAAATTAATGTAAGGCTTTTTCACTCTGATGTTGTGTATAGGTGGTGGTTGCGTTAGAAAGTGAACTCAACAAGCAAATAGTAAACCGCAATCAAGATCCGTGTGCAGCTCACCACGTTGGAGGCCAATTTCTTTGAATTTATAACCAAAAAAAGGTAAAGGGTTTCATACGTATATAATAAATGGGCAGAACAACCGCGCAACAATGAAGAAACCATGCATCCACGTAAGAAATTGAAGAGACTTAGATGAAAAGTTGAACAAGTTGACTTTCTGTTGGATAAGAAAACTGACCAAGTATTTAATGTAGTCTATCAACTGCTTACCGTCTAATTATATGTCTCACCGTAAGCATATATATGGCCCTGAAGCTACTGCTGACTTCATTTGAGTTAGATTGCCCTCTTTTAGTTCTGGTTTGTCCTAAGATTCTACGAGAAAAATGAAAGAAACCCAACAATTTTGGCACATTAATCTGTCTTGCACGAAAGTAGCCCGCTTTAACTACGCTTGCTGGTGCCAATCACCTGTCAGAGAAGGGCCGAATTAAAGAGGGAGGGTGAGCTATGATTAAGGCCGGGATTGAAAATTTATGGTGTGCAGGGTTGATGGGGGTCTGAAGTGGTACGAGTATAAATGTTTGGTGGAACCCAATTTAAATTCGATCACATTGAAGATTTAATCTAGAAATATCATCACAGGAATGGGTTTGATGACAAGAAGGTCATGTGTACAAAAGCGACCATATTTGGATAGTTTCAGTTAATTAATGGCACTGGCGAAATTCGAACCTATAAGTAGCGAGGACACTGAATTCATGGTTTGAATATAACGTGAGAAGACCTGCAACACTGTAAGTTTTGATTGAAACTGTAGTATAACCATGGTTGTCACATTTTCTCAATTCCGATATAGATAGATCCTTCTCATATTGCTATATCCGCACCATGAAAATCAATTAGGCAGAAACCTAAAACAACATTATAAACCCATTTTATATCTTGAGTTTAAAGACTCATATGGCGTAAGGGCATTTGGCCTGACTGAATCAAGCCAATCTTACTATGTAAGAAAGTTTAAATTGTTCCCGAGTGAGTTTTTTCCTTGTTTTTTTGCCAGGAGGCAGGCTTCGCTATTTCCCTGTACCCAGCCTAGCACACTAGGAAAAGGGCATCGCAGGGATTAGAGGGGGTACCCATTCCGTAAAGGAGTTGGCCGGGGTTTCCCTTGGGGACTTTATCCCGCATTTCTTCCCCTCACTTGCCTTTAAATGACTTGTGAGAAGAAGACACCCTGGGATGTCCAATTCATGGTGAAAATCCAACCGATGTAGCTATCAGATGACATTATTTATGAGTTGGCCACTTTAAGACGTTTGTACTTTAATGGTATAAAAGTTGGGAATCAATCAACTATTGATAAATTCATATATAAGTTCATAAATTTTAGACGTTGGTAAAAAAATCAAATAAAAGTTGATAATAGAAAAAAAAATTGATAATTTGTAAACCATCATAAAGATAATAAATTCATAAAAGTGCTAGTAACTCGCCAACAAATTATTCGGAAATCAGATGCCACTTACTCAACTTTTAAGAAGTTTATTAGACATTACAGTAGAATCTTCTTGATATCCGATTCTTATCATAAACTTGACGTGGAAGATGTTTGAGTCGATCGCCTTCCATCCTATGCAAATGTTAAGCTAGTAACAATTGAGCAGTATAATAAAGTTAGGCACGTCACTCCAATTTTAAGTTTGAGGGAACTAAAATGAAGTTATGGCGTTCGCGAACAAGGTAGCTTATTTCTTTCTAGAAAAAGGAAACTGCCTTTAGGTTCCATCCTTAACCGCTATATTAGAATAACTCCATGCCAAAACCTTGCGCAGTTGAAATATTCAATAAAGCTTCCTATTCAACTTTGATCTAACTTGGCGGTGGACTCTTATATAGCTATCACCATATGCTACTCTTACATGAATTTAAATAATCATGGAAATACTTAGATGAAGAAAGGTCTTCATATCAGATTTAATGTCCCACTTGGCATTTAATCACCGTGCAATGAATCAGCAAGCTGTCAATGGGCTGGTGGGAATTATTAATGGACCCATCAATTCCCTTGTGGTAAGCCGTCCTTTTAAGTTTGAGTAATTGTGTCGTCCTTTCCTTCTTCTTTTTTTCTTTTAACATATAAATAGTAAACCAGGCCTCTAGATTTGCCAGCTTTATTTTTGCAGATGTGTTCGCCTTGTTCATTTTAGGTTGAACATTCCTACACCCCGCAAGGTTGTGTTTGGTACGATGGAATCAAAGCTCAAAATGAGAAGGAGCTAAATAAGGGCACGTTTGATAATGTTTTGTTTTTAGGAATAATTTCCGATAAAAAATTATTCTTTTTTATTATGTTCCCGAGAACAATTTCTAAGCATTTTAAGCCGTTTAGTAACTGTCCAAAATTTTAATTCCCATAATAGAATTACGTTTAGTATCATGCTCAAAATTTCTACTCAAAATTATTTTCTTTAATTCTTAAATAATTTTATTACTTTTTTCCTTCTTTTTTTCCTTTCTTTCTCTTCTTCTTCTTCTTCTTCTTCAAGTAGCCGGTCGTTGGCCTTGGGATGATCGGCAACTAGTCAGACGAGGGCCGGTGACCTCACCAAAGCATTGCTGGCCCTCGTCAGCCTAAGCCTCAGCGGGGCTATTCGAGCCACGCCAATGGCTAGGGGAGGCCCGGGAGAGGCTTGCCTGGCTATTAGCAAGGCCAAGCCTCTTCGATGGCTAGGCTTGCTTTCGGCGAGCTCGCCGGACCGGTTGTCAACGATTGGCTATGGCGGCAAAAAAGAAAATAGGTGCTTGATTTTAGAATTGTTCCCGGGAACAAGAATCAATTTTTTAGTTATTCTCGATTTTACTCCAAGTTTGTTTTCGAAAACAAAATTTTTACCAAATGCATTTCTGTTATAAATCTACTCCCGGGAACAAAAAAAACATAAACAAGCCCTGTTTGGCAAATTGCCAAATATGCCCTAAATGGCTCGACACATAAACCCTTTACTTGTGCATCAACACAAATTAATAAGGTTCATATTACGTTCATCCTATCATATTCACTCGCTGTGAATGAATTCAAGAAAAATTGAGAAATGATAATAAACGATTATGATGACCCAATACTCGTGTTCGAACCGGGTGATAGGGACAATCTGTGTTCGAATGATAACAAGGCTTTTTCATGTATCTTGCAAGACTTACGATAGAAGAGCAATCCCTAAAAAAGTAAATTTAGGATTCGTTTATTTGACTGAAAATTTCTTTGATGAAGATAAATATCTTTTATGAGAATCATTATCAAGTAAAAAATGGTTATTTATATTTATTTGGTAGTTCAGGAGGAGTGATTTCATTCTCGTGGAAAATGGGAAGTCATTTTCCACCATCAAAGTTTTTTTTTTTTTTTTTTTTTCAGTCCATGCAAATTTTTCTTTGTAAATTGATTAATTTATCATCCAAATATCAGAAAGTCAAAAAATAAATTTTTGAAACAGTTTTTTCTTCAAAAAAACTGTCCTTAAAATAATGGATTCACTGATGTATTTGGGTATTTATCATATAACCATGTAACGATCAAGTCGCACACAAGTAGGGACTCAAGAAGGAAGCCACCAGCAAAAACGACTGAAAAGGACTTGCATTTAATTCCTAAGATGTTGACGTTTTGATGATCGATCGTACATTCAATCTCGCGCGATTGGGGGGAAGGTATACGTTAATGGTGGTGCATGATGCAATGCCTTGAAAGTAAAATCTCGACCTACTTTTGCAAGCTTCTGCATTAATTATTAGCTACGGGCCACGGGTTCCCCGATTCCATCATCTGTCGGTGGGAACAGTTCATGATACCAACTCTTTCTGCCGACGTCGAAGTGACTATGCCGAGTATCCAAATGTTACATGAAATGGATCGGAACTCGATTGGACAAAGGGGTAGCAGCGATGAGGGTCGTGGAGAGTAGAGGCAAAGGGGTCGGCCGAAAGCAGAGGCAATGGCGATGGTTTCGTCGAAGATGGGAAAGACGAGTTGTCGACTCGTCGACTGAGGTTGATGGCTACTGGCCGTGGGGAGAGAGAGATGCTAGCTTAACGCATGGTCCGAAAGGTATGGACAGGAGGTGGGGACAAGGTTCATGATCCTAGAGAGGTCACCTCTATAGCCCCTTGACTCGCGGTGCGACACCCCTGCCCAAGTCTCAACCACCAGGACAGTTTTCAATGGCTGCTTTGATTTGGTACTTACATCCAACATGACGGTGCCATGCCGATTTTCAATGCTTTTTAATGCGCAAAATTCCAATTCTGGCACAATTATGTGTACCTAGCGTGGCCTCACATTGTACCTGGATTACTTATAAGAGAAAGTAGAGGACTAAGGACAAAATTTTCAAAAATGCAATCACATTTGATTCTTTCTTTGGAGTATTGATCAGATTGCACTCTCCACATAGGATAACTTTTTCGGAAGAGAGTCTATGGATGCATTTAGTTCAATATTTTAAAAGTTCATTAGGAAAATGCAAAACAATTCAACCTAAAGGACTTTAAGTAAATGTAAAAGTCACTTGGTAAACTATGTTTTGAAAAGCAATTTTGAGAGAAATACTGATTAGTAGAAAATACATTTGAAAAACCCTTTGGATGATTAATATAAGTTTTTTTTAATTTTTATTTGTTTAAAATTGCAAAAAATAATTTATGCAACTTTTTAAATATAAATTTTGACAATAATACTAAAAAATCAAATACATATATAATTTTGTTTTTAAAAAGATCAAACCCTTCATCAAAATTTTTTAATTTTTATTTGCTTAAAATTGAAAAAAATATATATGCAACTTTTTAACTATAAATTTTGGCAATAATACTAAAAAAATCATATACAACCAAATCCTTCGTCGAAATTTTTAATTTTTATTTGTTTTAAATTGAAAAAATAATGTATGCAAATTTTTAAATAAAAATTTGATTATAATGCTAAAAAATTAAATACATATATATTTTTAAAAAAATACCAAACCCTTCATCGGAATTTTTTAATTTTTATTTGTTTAAAATTCATAAAAATAATGCATGCAACTTTTTAAATATAAATTTTGACAATAATGCTAAAAAATAAAATACATATATATCATTTTTTTTAAAAGATCAAATCCTTCATTGAAATTTTTTCATTTTTATTTTTTATATTGAAAAAAAAATTAACATATGCAACTTTTTAAATATAAATTTTGATAATAATGCTAAAAAAATCAAATATATATGCCAAAAAAATCAAATATATAAATATATTTTTTTAAAAGGACCAAAAAATATTTAATTTTTTTAGCATTTATATAATCTTGATTTTTTTAGCATTATTTTGGCATTTAAAAAATAATAATGAGGGAAAAATTGGAAATTTGAAGAATGAGTGATAATAGTTTTGGAAAAAAATAATAATTTTCAGCATTTGGCCAAATACTGAAAGCTTAAAGCTAGTCCCTACTAGCATTGGGCTTTCACTTGAAAGTTATTTCAAAATAGTTGTCAAACGGTCCAACATTTTCCTAAGGAGCTTTGAAGATTGAAAGCCTATTAGAAATACTTAACCAAACGCATCCTATAATAGATCCTCTGTGTGACTTGGGCCACCAGCAGCCCCCCGCTCTGCCCCTGGACATTGAGAATTTGGTCTGGTCCAACTCTAAATGTCAACTTCCCAAACCAGGTTGTCAATAATTGAGGAACGGCGCATTCACCTTCTGCACTCTTCTCAGTTATCCTTTGGCAAATCTGGAAGGAGAGGAACAATGTTGTGTCTAGATAGCAAAAACCAAACCCAAGGAAGCTTAAGGAATCAGCTATAACTACTTATTCAAACATCACAAGATGGACAGCGGGAGCTAAACGACGAGCAGAGCGTCGGCTAGGGTGTCCCATGGAGTTCAATTGAAGCTGGAGGCCACCAAAAAAGGGCCTTTTTTTTAAGCTCGGTATAGAGGGATCTTACCTAGAAGGAACGAATAAGGCAGTCCCCACAGCTGGTCTCCTCGTAGATGGCCTCGCACGAACAGTAAGGACCTCCTCTGCACCTCAAACGGAAGCAATGGCACTTCCGGAAGCCCTATTGTACTGCCAAGCTCAAGCCGAAGAGAATGATGAACTGGAATCAGATCAAGCATTTCGGGCGCAAATCAATCACAATTAAAAGTAAGCATACTTATCAAAAAGGCGAAGGTTTTTCTAAGGCTTTTTCCAGATTATAGAGTGACTCTATGTAATCGAGAAGTAAATAAGGTGGCCGATTGGGTTACTGAGGCTGAAGAAGAAAAGTCCTTCCTCCAAGAAGGACTTTATAACCACCTTAAGTCCTTTGGGCTCTTCTTTGCGCCGGAGCTTCATTTATGTTTGCTCAATATTCATCTTGATGAATGAAACCATCTTAGCAATCAAAAACATTATAAACAAAAAACAGAAAAAAAACAAAAAAACAAAAAACAAAAAATCACATCACATGACATTTGCCGAACTTGATCCGATAATTTTGTACAAGTCCCATCCCCAAATTGCATTTGGTAAATCGTAACGTAAAAGTCCCTTGCGAAATACCTTAAGCAAAATAGGGTTTGGATAGGTTATATTTACAACAGTCTTTATTAAAAAAAATTGATCGATGAAGGGCAACGGCCACTGACAGCAATTGTTTGAGGTTGCCGAACCTCAAGTAGCCCTCAAAGACCACCGGTGAGGGCCGCCTAGGGTCTAGCGACCCAGGCGAGACCCTCGCTTGAGGTCGAGTGGCCTTGGCGAGGGTCGCCTGTGGTCAAGCAACCCCTAGAAAGGGTCACGCGACGCTAGCTGAGGCCCTCGCCAAGGTCGCTGACCAGAGGCAAGACCCTTGCTTGAGGTCGCGCGGCCTCGGCGAGCTTGCCTATGGTCAACGACCTCAATGAGGTCTCAACTGGGGTCGCGCGACCCTCGATGCAGCGACCCTCACCGAAGGTCTCACCTGGGTCTCGTGACCCTCGGCAAGATCGTTGCCTAAGGTCATGCGACCACCACAGGGCCTGTGGTCAGCGAGGGCCGCTGCACTAGGAGTCACGCGACCCTAGTGACCTCAAGCGAGGGTCTTGGCAAGGATCGCACGACCTAGATACCACCGGAGGCCGCGTGAGCCACCGGCAACCGTTGCCTGGGTCACCATGACTATCACCAATCTCTCTTTACTCCATCGTCGGCCCTTCGCAACCCTACGCAACCCAAATGTCCGCCTCAACGAAGAAGATGAACAGTGTTTTGCAAGCCTTTTCCAAAGGCTAAAAGCTCAAGGCATCCCAAAACCAACCTTGGGCTTTCAACCTTTCCCTAACGGGATTTGTAAAACCTTTCCCAAACACTAAATATTGGCCAAAATGCCTTTAAGGGGTGCATGACAACCACTTGTTTCTGTTCCAAATATAATTTTTCTATTCCAAACTTGTTTTGAAATAGAAATCCGTTTGATAAAATTATTTCAATTTTCTATTTTTGAAATAGAATCTTGTTCCAGAAATAGGTTTGGAATAGAAATCGAAGTAAGAATTTTCCACTTCTGAGAAATAAAAATTCTTCTCATTGTTTGTCAACCGGTCATTCATCCGTTGCCGCCAACCACTGTTTGTCAGTCGCTCCCCGCCGCCGGCGCCACCGCCTGCTACTCGTCATTGCCGTTGGTTGCCGATCGTAGTTTGCTGGTTGCTTGCTGCCCACTCGCTGCCGCCGCCAATCACCAGCTGCCGCTGCCACCATTCGTCACCACCGATCGCCGGTCCATCACCATCCACTGGTCCACTGCTATGCAAAAGGAAGAAATTTTATATCGTTATCAAATGAATATCTATTTTTAGAGTATAAATTTTATATCATTATCAAACGGTTATTTTTGTTTAAAAACTCTTCTAAAAATAGAAATAAAAAAATCTATTTATCTTTCAAAAATTAAAATTTAGGTAGAATAGTTCTCATTCACCCCTATGTATCCAAAGCTTATTTTCAAAGCTAAGTCCCAAACGTACCCTAAGTGTTACGGACAAATATGAACTATCTCATTCATTTTACGTCAAATAAAGTACGACGTGGCACTGCTTATGTGGCAGAAAATGACGAGCGATGCTAATCTCATGTTAAACGAGCAGGAAACAAACAGGAAAAATAGAAGGAAAAAAATGTCCTAATTTGATGATATTAGTTTTAATGGGTGAATAAAGTACTTGATTGAGCAAAAAAAAAAAAAAAGGATTAGGGGATACCGAATTGGACAAATCCAAAAGGTTTGAAGACATTATCGAGAAATGAAAGTTAGAAAATCAAATTGCACAAATGCTAAAATTTAATGATATATAATATATGATATATATCAAGCAAATGGTCTACACTTCTTCACCAGATTTCTAAGGGATTTATGCTAATTACTCAATTATTAAACTCTATGACAAGCAGCGATTGAACGATGATATTCTCCAAACTTAATTTAAAACGCTTTTAATGCTTGATTCGTCCCTCGTTGTGGATCCATTTTGACATTGGGAGTAAAAGCAAAAGTTGACATAGAGAAAGATCAAGAAACGATTAATTCATCCCATGATACAGATGGAAATCGGAAGCACCTATCGAGACAAACAATAGTGAGTGACTAATAGTAGTCGTCGCGGTCGTCTTGAGAGTCTTCACCGTCGCCGTCGCCGTAGTCTTGGCCATTGTCGACGTTGTATAGGTAGTCGTTGCCGTCACCACTGTCACCGTAAACTTGGCCATCATCACCATTGCCACCATGGTTTTGATAGTCATTGCCGTCACCATAGTCTGGGCCATCGTTGCCACCGTACTGGTAGTCATTGCTGTTGCCGCCGGCGTCTTGATAGTCTTGGCCATAGTTGCTGTCGTATTGGTAGTCGTTGCCGTCACCGCCATCATCACCATCACCGTAAACTTGGCCATCATCGCCATTGCCACCATGGTTTTGATAGTCATTGCCGTTGCCGCTGTCGTCTTGATAGTCATCGCCACCACCGTAAACTTGGCCATCATCGCCATTGCCACCATGGTTTTGATAGTCATTGCCGTCACCATAGTCTTGGCCAATGTTGCCACCGTAATGGTAGTCATTGCCGTCGCCGCTGTCATCTTGATAGTCATCGCCACCACCGTAAACTTGGCCATCATCGCCATTGCCACCATGGTTTTGATAGTCATTGCCGTCACCATAGTCTTGGCCAATGTTGCCACCGTAATGGTAGTCATTGCCGTCGCCGCTGTCGTCTTGATAGTCATCGCCACCACCGTAAACTTGGCCATCATCGCCATTGCCACCATAGTTTTGATAATCATTGCCGTCACCATAGTCTTGGCCAATGTCGCCACCGTATTGGTAGTCATTGCCGTCGCCGCCATCGTCTTGATAGTCTTTGCCATCGTTGCCATCGTATTGATAGTCGTTGCCGTCGCCGCCATCTTCTTGATAGTCATCGCCGTCCTCTTGGTAGTAGTCGCCGTCACTGTCGTCTTGGTAGGCGAGATCGTCCTCGGCCTTCTCCGCCTCGTGGTTGGTAATCCTGTTCTCCTCATACTCAGCCACCTCGGCCAGCGCGAGCCCACCCAACACCCCCGCGAGCCCACCCACGGCCAATCCCGTCCCCATCCCCCCAAACTTGCTCTTCTTCTTCTTCCCCTCCTGCCCGTAGCTCGGCGGCGCTTGGTCGTACGACGTCCCACCGTAGCTCGGGTACCCAGCCGGCGAAGCCTTCGGATAGTATGGATCCCGCCGCTCATACTGAGGCTGCTGCGGCGATGCGTACGGTTTGCTGTATGCCGACCGGTATGCCGGCGGACCGGTGTATGCCGACCCGTATGCCGGCGTAGCAGCGTACTCCCTGCTCGCCTGCGGCGGCGGGACCCCATAGGCAGTGGGAGGCGCCCTGTTGCGCGTCTCCCTCACCGCGACCTTGATGTCGACCTCCGGCGGAGCCTTCCGATAGTATGGATCCCGCCGCTCATACTGAGGCTGCTGCGGCGATGCATACGGTTTGCTGTATGCCGACCGGTATGCCGGCGGAGCGGTGTATGCCGACCCGTATGCCGGCGTAGCAGCGTACTCCCCGGTCGCCTGCGGCGGCGGGACCCCATAGGCGGTGGGAGGCGCCCTGTAGCGCGTCTCCCTCACCGCGACCTTGATGTCGACCTTCCCGTGGGGCCTGCCCGAGGGCCGCTTCAGCTGGAGGGTCCACTTCTTGGGGCCGCCATACCCGTTGTCGTTGTCGAGGACATCGCGCAGCCTCAGCTGGGCCGAACCGATCACCGGCCTGGTGCCATCCTCCGAGCTGGCGTGGACGATGTGGACGTGCAACATGACATCGTCAACGGCGGCTCCCGGGGGCAAGGGGATGGGGAGGGTCTGGTCCCAGACGGGGAAGGAGTCGCCTTCGGGGTCGACACGGGTGGGGCGTTTCTGGTTGGGGTCGGCCCAGACGACGGCGTATGGCCGGAGAGGGCCGTGGCGGCTGTCGACGTTCTTGAGGTCCTTGGCCCCGATGAGGGTCAACTCGACCTGGTAGCGCGAGGAGGCCATTCGATCTTAGGCAATTCTCGAAATCAAATTCCTTTGGACGAGTCGGGCTGATTTAACAGGGGCTGCACGACGGGAGAGCTCAACGGCTTTGCAAACATGCCCAGGAGCTGATCCGTTGACTGCGATTGGGGAGTCTTTAACTGGGGGAAGAGAGAGAGTGTGCGTTCTCGTTTTTTTCTGTTGAGTGCTACGTGAAGCGCCCACCTAGCTTGCCCGTCTATATTTGATTTGATTAATTTATCTGGTTAGCTTATTTTTAATTCAATTATATGGACTCGAGTTGGGGTTTTTTGCTTATAGAAGTGGGAAATTCATGTGATTCGGAACTCCACCTAACCATGTTGAAATTTTCTTGCTCGAAAATGACACTCACAATTGATAAGTATGAAGTCATGTCCGATGATACAATACAAATCAAATATTTGTATTGAGGTAAGCTGACTAAGAAAGAAACCTTGCGCAAAAGGATAATGACACAAATGATTTATTGACTTTAATATGGTCATTAGATATCTGATTTATTTTTATCTAATTTGAGGGGCCTATTCATCTTAGGTGAGAGAACAAACTACAAAATCAACTTGATAACAACTCTAGACAATACTTGTTCCTCAAGATTGCTCTCATCTAGTTTGCTCTCAGCTCGCCCCAGCCAACATTGATTACCCTTTGAGCAAAATTTAATGTAGTCATTGTCGTATTGTATGAATCCAACATAAGAGTCTTTGCTCGACCACCTAAGCAAGGAAAGATTGGAGAAAAGATACATTAGTACTGTGGGGAAAAGAAATCATGAAAAATGCTTTAGTTCCCTGATCCTTATACATTGACATATACCCATCTTTCTCCAACCTCCCATCCACCCGGTAGGTCTATATGGGGGAATGATAAATCTAAATTGCGAAACGCTCATAAGATTATATTACATAAAGTAAAGTAACTAAAGAACTTTGGAGAAGTTCTGTCAATCTACTACTTCTGCATGGCGTATGGAAGTGTCTCTGTGCAAGAGCGAAAAACAATATTCCGAGAGCTGAAAAGGATTTATTTATGAACTGGGTCTCTTCAAACGTATCTTCCCTTTGTTGCCGAGTTATCCAGCCTTTCACTTCCAGCAAGGTCAATCAGATGGAGACTTGATTTAACATTACGGCCTCTCTTCTTTTGTTGTACACGCATACTTAGAACAACGCATGTGCATGACTAAAGCAGGGAAGCCGTCGTGATTAGATTTCAAGCTCAGCAAAGCAAATGCAGAGGCACTTAAAACAAAGAAGGAACAGCCAATGAGATCTGCTGCTTCTTTCATTAAAAGCTGGGGCACCCAGAGCCCGGTTATTTAAGCCGATTCTCATCAATTCAGCCACTTCTGAGGACGATTTGACGTGATGATCGCTTGCATCGGGTACAGCTAACTTGTTAGTATAGCAAATCCCTAGCGTGTGCAGGTCAAGGTAAGAACCGCGACTTTTTATTTCTGAAAAGAAAAAAATATAGGGTGCACATGCAAAGAAACACACCGTTCGAGACATGTGACTTGTCAATTGACAGCAAGAATATGGGACTTTCATCAATAGCTAATGGAATTTAGGGAACACCAGGCAAAAACATCGTGGCGGAACAAAAAGACAAGACATTTGGAAAGGATATCTGCTCTTATACGGCACTTTCTTCTAAATGACTTGCAAACGGTCACGGTGGGCCAACTGAGTAAATTTCGGTGCTAAACCAAGAGGACAAGATCACAGCTGTGTTTTTGGTTTGGTTTGACTGCGGCTTAAGCTTTTGACGTTGGTGATACACTTTGAATATGGAAATCTGGCTTCCGGTTTGTAATTCATCTTAATATATAATATTAGAATAATCTCATGAACTATCTCGTTAGAATAGACCTTTGCTGTATGGATTATTTATAAACAATCTAGCTATTAGCTCGGTGAACCTCAACGTATATTTTCTACCATCATAGGTTACTCAATCAGATATCAAGAAAACTGTATGATAAAACTACTATACGACATGTGAAGAAGCCAAAAAAGTGGACGCAAATCACAAATAGCCCTATAACCGAATCCAAGAACAACCATTTTGGACAGCAAGATCTACAGATAGCAAGAGATTTCAAAATCCAGGAGCACACCAAATCTTACCTAGTATTTTACTTTCAAATATTGTGTTAACATGTATTCTTATAAATAATTTGTACACTCGCAAGAGGGCCTCGATCTGAACAGAATTTGCTCCTCAAACATGTTCAAGTGAAAAAGCTTTTTTGAGATTTATCAAAGCCAAAGACAATTCTAAACCAGCTTAGCTCATCAATTTCAAGTCAACCAAAAGACAATGGTGAAAATTTTAACTAACAAAACTCCTCCAAAAATTCACAGAGCAGCATTTGCATAAGATAAAGTAGAACAAATGGTTACCTTAAACCGACAATATTTCTCTAAAGTACGATGACATTATAAGTTCTCTCTCCCTCCCTCGCTCGTCTTCAACAACAAGACAAAGGAATATCACAGAGCAAAACTCAGGCACAGTAAAAAATAATGGTGAGTTCTCAGATCTGGATCGAAGCCACTGCTCTAGGTTGCTGTTAGTGTCAGCTTTCGCCGACGATGTTGTCGTGTTGACGGAGGAGAACTTCGAAAAGGAAGTCGGCCGTGATAGGGGAGCTCTCGTCGAATTCTATGCTCCTTGATAATGTCGAAGCCTGTCCTCTGCAATATACTGATTTTCGCGATTTCGTTTCAGCGTGAATTTGATCGGCTGCTAGGTCTATTTTAGGATCTCCTGCTTTCATGTTCGCATTATGTCTGGATTTTAATGAGCTTTTGTTGTGTAGGGAGCTGTACAATTTTGTGTTGTTGGGCAGTGTAGGTCCGATTGGAAATTGCTTCTCAAAGTCCTTTGAGGGCCCAAAGCCCATTTGCCCAAATATTGGGTGTTTGGGAACATCCAATGAAACTTGCCTTTAAGAAATGCTAGCATTCCAAAGCTAAAAGCGCAAGGTAGCCTAGGGGCTACCTTGGGCTTTCAGCATTTCGGGAATGGGAATGGCCGGCACTGTTCATCTTCTTCGTCAGGGAGGCCAACGAGGTGTTGTAGTGGGTCGGCGATGGGCAAGAGAGGCTAGCGTGGTCGCGGCACCCTGGCGACGGTCGCTGACCAGTCGCACGACCCACATCTGGGTCGCAGCGAGGTGGCAGAGGTCGTGCGCCTGGGTCGCGGAGGTGGCGGAGGTCGCCTGGGTCGCGGTGCGTGACCTCTACCACCTCGTCGCGACCCAAATCTGGGTTCTAGGTCGCGACCTCCGGCGACCCAAGACGTGGCCACGAACTAGTGACCCAGATCTGGTTCGCGGAGGTCGCCTGGGTCGCAGTGGGTCACCTCCTCCACCTTGCTGCAATCGCTTGGGTCGCGACGGTCACAGAGGTCGCTCGCCGCGACCTTTGGCGACCCACGACCTTGCCGCGACCTAGATTTGGGTCATGGAGGTCGCTTGGGTCGCGACGCGTGACCTCCTCCACCTTGCCACGACCTCCGACGACCCATGACCTCGTCGCAGAGGTGGCTGGACCACCTGCTCCTCACCTGCGGCCGCTGCCCTTGCCGGTCAATTTTTTTTTAATTTTTCTTTTGATAATTTTTTTTATCACAAAGATCCTTTGTAAATGTAATTCCCCAAACACCAGTTTGCTCAAAGTACTTGACAAAGGGCTTTCAAAGTACAATTTATCAAACACAGTTGCATTTTGTAAAATACCTTTAACTCAAAGGTATTTGCATTTTTTTAAAGACTTTCCCCAAAAGTGGTTCCCAAACCCACCGAGTATTGCTTAGAGGTGATCGGCTCCCAATCTGGTCTAGTCCCATCTAGAAATCGGAAATTGACCCGGTACAACTAATTCCCCATTTCCAAGACTGGAAATCGAACTGACTAGTCATGAAACCAAGAACCGAGTTAGTCCATTGGTCTAGTTCCCAAGTGATCCATGGAAATCAGTGATAATTTGATTTCCCCTCTCTTTTAAATTCAAGCATTTATTTTTCACCCACAAAAAGATCAAAATGCTACGAAAATTGTGTCAACTTAACACACTTAAAGAAATATTATACTTAATCTTAGTCAAAATGCCAAGAATAGCATGCTTTGGTTAGAGCATGACTTGGTTTTTATGCACGACTACGGTCTTTGCACATGTATTCGATGTAAGACTTTTGGTATATGGCTTGTCTTTCTGGTCTCTTGTGGTATCTAGCCTTCCATGCAAACGCCTTCAATGTGAGACTCTCAGCCTGTCTCTATTGTTGTGTCTAGCTTTCCATGCGAATGTCGAAAGTCTCGCATCAAATAAGCATGCAAAGATTATAAGAGAAGTTGTGCATAAAAGCCACTAAGCCATACTTCAGCCAAAACATGCCTTTCTTGCCTTAGTCACTTGCATCTCAACAGCATTGAGAAAATTCTTAATACTTAACAATTTTTAAGTAAAAAAATTAAAAATAATTAAAAATAATTTGATCCTCTAGGCAATTCCATCCTTGGAATCGAGAATCGGAGAGGTGCCCTTGGGATCGAACTAAATTGACCAATTTGGTCTGGTCTGAGAAGTTTCCAATCCAATTAGTTTTTTTGCTTACCCCTATTTTATATCACCCTCAAGTATTTTGGGCTCTTGTTTGCTCTGCGTTTTCATTTATGTTTGCTCCATCTTCATCTAAGGATTAAAAAAAAAATGATTCAATGATTTCGTACGTCCCACCCCCAACTACCTTCTCCTCATCGCAACGGTAATTTCACCGTTTTGTTCTGTATTACATGATATTTAAACTTTTTGATAGAATAATTCCCGCGAACACATATAAGCTTGTCTCATTCATTTTGCATCAAATAGTCCATCTCAAATCATTCTTATTGTTAACCAATAATTGTTATGCATCATCATTTCACCAGCCACATAAAGCCTGAATGTTTAGGCGCTCTATAGGAAAACAATATTCTTGTCTATTCAAATCAATCATCTTTTGCAAGGTATTGGATTACATGCATAAATAAAGAAAATTCATAAACGTTGACATGTAAATTGTAATGGGCCTCTTCATATTATGTCAAGCGGCCGATTTCAGTCAAGGCTAACTATATAATTTGAATAAAAATTGATGAACTTGAGGGACCCAACCCACCTTCGTTTTCGCAAGTTTTATTTTGTACCGTTTACCATTTTTTTTTTTTTTTTGAAGTTTTCCTTTTGGCCTCACGAAACTATTCTATTTTTTCAAGGGTTGGGTGCATGTTTAATCCTTTAAAGTTTTAGCGTTTGTGAGATTCCGTCCTCCAACTTTTGCTTTGTTTTAGTGATTCCTCTAACTTTTTGAATTTGTGCAATTTGATTTTCTTATTTTTAACTAATCTGTTGAAATGAGTTAATGACGTGGCAACTGTTTAAGTGCCAAAAAAGGACAAGCGATGCTAATCTCGTGCTAAATGAGCAGAAAACAAGCATAAAAAATAGCAAAAGAAAAAAAGATGTTCAAATTTGATAGTATTAGTTTTAATGGGTAAACAAAGTACTTGGTTGGCCAAAAAAAAAAATTAGGGGACACTGAATTGCACAAATCCAAAAATTTAGAAGACTTGGTTACACAAAATGAAAGTTAGAAAATCAAATTTGCATAAGTGCTAAAATTTAAATAACCAAAATTTGCACTTAATCTTTTCTTTGATGATATATAATATATTTCAAGCAAACGGTTCACCAGATCTCTAAAGTAATTTATGCTAATTACTCAATTATTAACTCTACCGTACGCAATGATTGAACGATAATATGTGCTCCAAACTTAATTTAAAACGCTTTTAATGCTTGATTCGCCCTCGTTTTGGATCCACATTGACATTCGGAGTAGAAAGCAAAGAAATTGACATAGAGAAAGATCAAGAGACGATACAATTCGTCCCATACTACAGACGGTAATCGGAAAACACCAACTGAGACAAACGATAGGGAGTGACTAATAGTAGTCGTCGCCGTCGTCTCGGTAGGCGAGATTGTCTTCAACCTTCTCCGCCGCGTCGTCGGCGATCTTGTTCTCCATGTACTCAGCCCCCTCGGTCAGCGCGATCCCACCCAGCACCCCCGCGACGGCACCCACGGCCAATCCGGTCCCCATCCCCCCGAACTTGCTCTTCTTCTTCTCCTCCTGCCCGTAGCTCGGCGGCGCTTGGTCGTACGACGTCCCACCGTAGCTCGGGTACCCAGCCGGCGGAGCCGCCGGATAGTGTGGATCCCGCCGCTCGTACTGAGGCTGCTGCGGCGACGCATACGGGTTGCCGTATCCCGACCCGTATGCCGGCGGAGCGGCGTATGCCGCCGGAGCAGCGTATGCCGGCGGAGCAGCGTATTCCCTGCTTGCCTGCGGCGGCGGGACCCCATAGGCAGTGGGAGGCGCCCTGTAGCGCGTCTCCTTCACCGCGACCTTGACGTCGACCTTCCCGTGGGGCCTGCCCGAGGGCCGCTTCAGGTGGAGGCTCCGCTTCTTGGCGCCGCCGTACCCGTCGTCGTCGTCGAGGACATCGCGCAGCCTGAGCCGGGCCGAACCGATCAGCGGCTTGGTGCCGTCCTCGGTGCCGGCGTGGACGACGTCGACGTGCAGCGTGACGTCGTCGACGGCGGTTCCCGGGGGCAAGGGGATGAGGAGGGTCTGGTCCCAGACGGGGAAGGACTCGCCTTCGGCGTCGGCACGGGTGGAGCATTTCTGGTTGGGGTCGGCCCAGACGACGGCGTAAGGCCGGAGAGGGCCGTGGCGCCAGTTGACGTTCTTGAGGTCCTTGGCCGCGATGAGGGTCACCTCGACCTGGTAGCGCGAGGAAGCCATTCGGCCTTGGCGATTCTCGAAATCAAATTCTGTGGCGATAAACGCGATGGGGGATAATGGAAGAGTAGCCGAGATCTCTGCCAGGAATTGGGTAGATTTAAAAGGAGCTGCGCGACGGGAGAGCTTAGCGACTAAGCAAACATGCACAGAGCTGATCGGGTTGACTGAGACTGGGGAGTGTTTAACTGGGGAAAGAGAGAGATGGAGAAGAAGAAGAACGTGAAAATCGATGACGTTATTGTATGGGGAAGGTCTAAGTGGGGTTTCGTGCAGAATTGTGGCCTGGCCTGGCCTGCCTGCCTGCATGAGAGTTGGCCAGATACGGGCTACGCGAAGCGTCATGCTTGCCGCCGGGCCTGCCGGCTGATGTTTGATTTGACTAATTTATCTTGACTTAGCTTATTTTTAATTCGATTCCATGGGCTCAAGTTAGGGTTTTCTTTCATATGGAGAAGTTTGGGAACTCATCCGATTCGAAACTCCACCTAACCGCGTTGAAACCTTCTCGCTTGCGAACGACACTAGTTAACAACTAGTAAACTACTGACGAGTTCTGAGTCACGTCCACCAATACAAATCAAATGTTTGCACCCGAGGTCGAATAACTAGAAAGATAAAAGGTTTGAAAGAAATTTAAAATGCAAAATCACACGAAGTAAGTTCCGTAGCAAATTTTCATTCGATGTAGCCCTCGGAGAGAACAAGTATTGGATATGACAATAAAAAATCGTACAAATGCCACAGACGAATAACCAACATGTCATCGACACCATATAACAATCAAACTATGAAATCCAGTATACCTTGTCATTGAATGGATCCAGAATTCTAGACAACATGCTCTTACAATTTTTAATAAAAAGAAAAAGAGCAAAAACAGCAAGTTTATGACTAAATAAGTGCTTAATGTACCAACAGAGTTCAATACCATCCAACTAGAGAAATGAGACAATATGACAATCTTGTAGGAAATAAGTAATGTTTGCCACTCTCAACTTCCTCTTTCCCAAGAAAAATGATAACAAATCAATGGCCATAGTGGTTTTGACATAGAATAGCCAATGAAATCGAATCATATCCAAGCTCAATGAAAGTTAACTAAATTGCCAATTGAGTTGAGTTTGACATCAATGGCAAAGATTAGTAGCGAAAGCGAAAGTACCTTGCCAATGGAGTTGCGGAGAGAGAAGAAGCCATTGCGATAGAACTTGCGCTTGTGCTTGTGCTTCAGGTGTTTCATGAATGTGACATTCCATTTATTCGGAGCTTCCATGGTCGTTGGATTTGGGATGAAGATTTCTATGGATTATTTTGGAGCCCAGGTGAGGACTACGAGGTCATCACCCCTAGCGCGTTGACGTTGGGATTGCGTGACCTCGGCGAGCCTCTCTACAACAGAATCAGGTGATTGGCAACAACCATCAACAAGGCGGCTAGTGGCAACTAGGCAAGCGATATCCCCAACTGAGATGCAAGGTGAATGATGAGAGCGAGCACACTAGTGAAGAGAGGTGAGAGAAGAGAGAGATAGATATGAGGATTTTTATGTTAAAAAGAGTAAATATGAAATTATGACTAGTGAGTGAGGATAGGATTGGAAATTTAGAAAATTCATTAATTCGGATTTGTTGCATGCTGAGAAAGCTAGAATGCCAAAGCAGGTGGGAGGGAGCCTTGGAGCTAAAGGCCTTGGGAATGCTAGCATTTGGAAAACGGACTCCCAAAAATAAATGTCAAACGCACTAGCATCCGGTTAGGGGCTTTTAGAGGCCCAAAGGGCTTTGCAAGGCTGTTCCCAAGCGCAGTGGTCATGTCTCCACATTGGACCGGGCTTCTCGGGCCTCATATCACGATCCCGAACCCATCATCTCGCGGAGCTCCGACCCGAACCAATTTCGAATCCGGGTCGACCCGTTTCTCCCCCTCTCTCTCTCTCTCCTTCCATTCCTAAAACCCTACTCAGTTACACGCGCGCACTCTCTCTCCTGTAACGCTCTCTCGCTCTGCACTCCCACCGAAAATGCTCGCTCGCTTCCTCACCAGACCCTCCAATCTCCCTCTCCTCTCCATCGCCACCGCAAGGCTCCGCTCCGGCCCCCCTCCGCCGCCGAACCCCGCTCGCTTATCCTCCCTCCTCCGGCGCTTCTCCGCCGATCGCGGCGACGGCGATGGCGGCGGCGGCCCCCGAGATCCCGCGCTCTCCGATCCCTGGAAGCTCTCCGGTGACGGCGACGCGAAGTTCGACCGCTTCTTCTCGGACGAGTCCGGCAAGGTCGCGGGATTCTTCGACGGCGGCGGCGGCGGCGTCGGCGGCGTCGGCGAGGAGGATTCGTGGGTGAAGGAGGGGGGAGCCGGAGAGAAGGGCGTCGGAGAAGAAGATGGATGGCTCACGGCCGAGGGATATAGGCCGTGGAACTTGTCGGACGAAGGGAAAGACGACGGCTTATTCGATATCGGGGAAGGTGCGCAGGCTTTTGGCGATGATGCGGTTCGGGGAGCTGACGTTGTGAAGAGTGAGAGGAGCGAGGAGGAGAAGATGAAGCTCGAGAAAGAAGAACAAGAACTCACCACAGTACTCAAAGGTTCCCAATTTTAGCGATCAGTGTGCTCCTTTCACATTTTTTCTCCTTTGTCTTGGCACCATTTGTGCATTATTACAATATTTATCGTTGGGATTAATTTTTCTGAGAAAGCCATCTTCTTTTCGGCATTGTGTTCTCTCGTAATTAACGTTGTCGCAAGCTTGATGGTGTCGTCTCCGAGTCCTATTTTAGAGCTGTGCACCTGAAAATTCTAGTGATTTGATACTCGTGGTTAGTGTAGCTGTATTCGTTTTCTCTGTGGTTTATGCTATTGGCCTATTGGTTTCTCCATGGGCTTCCGTGAATGCAAATGAATTTCCGGAGTTGAACAGTGCTTCATCTGAGCGGAAAGAAACGCCAGAAGTTTGTTTTATTCTTGAAATACGGCCTCTTATTTCACCTCTTGTAGATGTGCAGCCTTAATAGTTAGTTGTTCTTGTATAGTTCGCTTTATTCATCATGGTATTAATCTTAATTTGTGCATTCTTGCATCGTAGGTCCAAATCGGGCGTTTGGCGACCTTATTGCAGCATCTGGAATCACAGATGCCATGCTGGACAGTCTGCTTGCTCTCAAGGACTTCGAAGGAATTGAAGGGTTGCCCCCTTTGAGGGAAATCGAAGACATGCGTTATGAGAAGAACACAAGAAAATCCACAAGAGCAGAAATAGAGCGCTTGAAGCAGGAGGAAGTCGCCAAGGCAAGAGTGAGACAAGTAGACGACAAGGGAAGGGCTTATGGAACAGGAAGAAGGAAGTGCAGCATAGCACGCGTGTGGGTTCAACCTGGTGATGGCAAATTCATGGTGAATGAAAAAGAAATTGATGTCTATTTCCCAATGCTCGACCATCGAGCTGCTTTACTTCGACCTTTCTCCGAGACAAAGACTTTGGGCCTCTGGGATGTCAGCTGTACCGTGAAAGGAGGTGGTGTCTCGGGTGAGTCCTATTGTTGCTGTGAACTGTGAAAGCTCTTGTTTTTGCACTTATTCATTTGTGTCATATAGAGCAGTTTAAGCTCAGGATACTTGGCTGATTGAATTTATTATAATTTGTGGTGTCTGTGCATCCATTACTAGCATTTTCTACTATTTGCTTTCAAGTCTTTATATATCGTCATTTTGTTGCGATTATTGTGATTTCTGAGCATATAAGGCTGATATTAAGACAAATAGGCTTGCCTAAGTGAACTAACCTATGGAAGGCTGGCTGATATGTCTAAACTGATATGGATATTATCGCACTAGCTGGTTGAGTTTTGTTTTCCGAATTGCCTCTTCCATCTTGTTATAACTCATGCTTCATTAGACATTAGCACATATCTAACGCCTTAGTATTTTTTTATTTTTTATTTTACCAACTAAAAAGTAGGAACTGGCTTTTTTTGGTGCAGTCACAATGGTTCTATATTTAAACACGAGATTGTTAAGTTTCCGAAGTCTGCTAGTGCTTTCAAATACAAGTAATATTAATTTTAAGCTATTGCTTCACTGCATGTAGATTTCAGTTTCTCCCTATATTTGTTGTGAATTGTGACTTTTTAGTTTATTTCTGGATGGAGAGAGTTAGGGTGGATATGGCTGAATTAATAGGTTTATCATAGGTAGTTGTTGGGGACCGAGAATGGGAATTTTCCTCTTTAACGAAGAGGCCTTGTCTTTTCGTACTGTTGGATATATCTCTGGTCCTTCTGAAATGGAGTTTGTGAGTAGGAATACTAAACTTCATCTGATGGCAGGTCAAGTTGGAGCGATTCGATTGGGCATCAGCAGGGCTTTGCAAAATTGGGAGCCTGGTTTACGTCCTGCTCTTAGATCTGGTAAGATAGGTCTAATTATCATGAGATTCTATTACCACACCATGTTTTCTTTCTTAAGATATTTGTTGTTTAAGAAAAGGTCGAATGGAGTGTATATTTTAACCTCATTTTTGTTCATCGAAACAGCACCCAAGACCCTATTGATTTTGTATCAAAAACTTCCTTGTTGGTCATTAAACTTTTGCTAATGCGAGTTAAAGTGCATTAGGCCTTTTTCTTTTTCATTTCATTTACATAAATCGAGAGATACCGAGGAAAATGTAGTAGAGAACTTCTCTCAGAACTGCCATAAAATTGTGTAGAAAACCAAAGGTAAAGTGATAACCAGCAACAGAAAAAAATAATAATAATAATCAAGATAAGGTAATAAAAACAATGACTACCTTCAACCTTGGGTTAGCTGGTATTTAAATTTAGCAGACATGTACTATAGAAATCCTCTTGATTTACCTGTGGTTAGTTCTTTATATTCTCTGTTGAATAATATTAGCGCACTGCATTGAGTTCCCTGGGAAGGGGCAATATTCCCTTTCCTTTCCCTATCAAATGTTTGGCTTTGAGACCTCGGTTGGCATCTCAGTGTGACCTTCAACTTATAGAAGTGTTATGTCTCGTTGACAGCTGGTTTCTTGACGAGGGATCCACGTGTGGTGGAAAGGAAAAAACCGGGCAAAGCAAAAGCAAGGAAGAGCTTCCAGTGGGTCAAGCGGTGACCAGAAAAGAAACCCTGTTTTCTCTGCACACCATTGGCTTCAAGCACAACTTACAGTTTTGCGGCTGCATAATAACATGTTAGAGATTCATTGTATGCTAGGAATTTTTTGTATGTAGCGCGTGTACCCCATACAAGCTTGGCCACTGGGCACGAGAGCGATGCGGATTGTTAATTTACTTGGAAGGTAGTGTCATTGTGAGAAAGCTTGTATCTGCTTGCTTGGGCTGTTTTCTGTATCGACCGATTCAGGAAGAACACTGAGAATCTATGATGAATTCACGGATGATGTGCTTCTCCTGGCTGCTTGATGAAATAACCGGTACTCGTCACTGACGAATTATCAGAAGTAGCCTCTGTTAAATGTCTCCATGGCAGGCTGCTAGGGTCCGTGGATTGTGTTGTTGTCGGATGCTGTAGGGTTGAACTTTGATGTAATGTGACAAGTTGCATAAATAAAAAACGACATGGGCTCAATGCCCTAAGTTCAAACAAATGTCCTTATTTCTACGTATCCACAGGTGTTAAAAACAGCTCATACAGGAGCCTCAAATTCTGACCAAGTGGTGCCGGTACGGTATGTACTCACTAAGCAACTAGTTTCCAAACAACTTTCTTGTAACAGATACTAGCAATCCAAGCGCGATTCATGACAATATAGTTACCATGTGTAAATTTAATGTGAAAAAAATATTCTATTTTATTTGAAAGATATTGGTAAGTATGACGATGGATGATTGGAAGAAAAATTCATTGTTACATTATATTGTTGGTGGGGACGCGCTTCTCTTCTCTGCAAGGTCGAACAAATATGCAGAAATTAACTAAATAAATAAAACTATAGATACGAAGAAGAAGTGGGCGGTTACTTCACGAGTGGAGGGACCCGATGATAGGAAAAAAATGCAAATGACATATTTGGATCCAAACTTATATGCTAAAATTACTTCATTGTTTTACGTGGGGATAGTTTTGTAAAGAGTAGAAAAGGGAGATAAAAAGGGAAATTATCGGAAATATATTAAATTTATTACACTTTTAACAATTCAATCATAAATATTTTAATTGTATCAATTGACTCATAAATATTTTCACATTTTGTCAATTAAGTTCATTCGATCAATTTTGGTTGAAATTGCTGACGTTGACCCTAATGGTTTTACGGGACATGGTCGATATTGACGTGAATAATTTTTGATAATATATTTTTAGAAAATTTTATTATTTTATTATTTTTCTTTTCTTTTTTATTTATTTATTATTTTTCCTTTTCCCCTTCTTCCCTTTGCCAAACATCACCAAGTTTCATCTTTAATGGCCTTGGGTAAGGGCAAGGGTTGCCTCGCTAGCCTAGGCCCGAGCATCCCTTGCTTGCGGTTGGCAAGGGTGACCCTCACCAAAAAGAAAAAGGAAAAAAGAAAAAAGTAAAATAAAATAAAATAATTTAAAAATCGAAAAAAATGTATTTAAATACTATTAAAATTTGTTTACGTTAACATTGACCATGGCACGTAACATAGTCAACATACATGTTAGCAATTTTTGCCAAAATTAGCCAAATAAACTCAATTGGCAAAATGTGAAAATGTTTAAAAATCAATTAACAGAATTAAAAGATTTTTTTATTGAATTAACAAAAATGTAATAGGTTTATGACCTTTTGTACAATTTTCCTAACAAAAATGGTATTCGAAAGTAACAAAGGGAGATTACAAATGGTTACCAAACAATTTCATTGATAGTTAAATTGTCTCCATTACCTTAAGGGTCTCTTCGACTCTATTATATTAAACGTTACTTTTTCTATAGTTGAATATGAAACTATTGACTCTATTTTTGTTAATTCCTTCAAATTGTTAATTATAATTCTATTTACAAATGATCTTTATGGCATTTGGTATGGAACCTAAAAATGACCAACATGGTCATTCCATTTATAAATGATTAAAATGTTTTATAAAAAAACCTCAAAATAAACTGAAAAATATTTTCCACACTTTCCAACTTTGGTATAGAAAATCTTATTTGATTTTCTTAAAAATACATATTTTATTAGATGTTAAGAACTTGTGTATGAGCAATCAAGGAACTATATATGGGCACTAAAGTCTTAGGTTTGGCCCTAGTGGACTCAATCCAGCACCAAGGAAAGGGGCACAAGCACCTTGTCCTAGGCCCCACCTTTATAGATAGGAGCTTCGAGCACTAGGATACCTGGCTTGACCTTGGTGGACCTAAGTGTAAGCACTTGGGTCCCAAGCTAGCCTCAATGGACTAGGCACATGCATAAGGTCCCCATACCTTGCCTTGATAGATTCAGCACAAGGGACCCAAGTTCAAGCACAAAGAATTGAGGTATGGCTTTTATGGACTCGAGCCCAAGTGCCAGGAATAAAAGCTTTAGTGTTGGGGATCTTGGGCATGCCTTTTCCAACTTGAGCCTAGGTGTTGGGGACTGAGCTAAAGTACTGGGATCCTTGGCTCAACCTTTGTGGACCTAGACCCGGGGGCTAGGACATCAAGCATGGACATTGGGGCTCACCCCCGACCTTGATGGATGTGGGCCTTAGTACCCTAGTGGGATCGGGGGCCGAGCCCTAGCATCAAAGACTTGGTCCTGGAAGCTAGGCGTTGGGATTATCATTTTCTAACATGGAATTTTGGGTGCAAAAGTTAATATCTAGTCACATTTTGAAAATGATTTTCGAATTAAAAAAATCATTTTTCTGAATATAAGTATAGATTTTTCATTGACCAATTTTCCTAAGTAAATTCAATGCTGGAAAATGAGGAAAATAATCTCTTGAATTTTTTTTTTTTTTCCAAACAAAGGGAATTAGTGTTTTTGCTTAAAAATGGGGCCAAACGGGGTCAGCGCAAGAGAAGGTTTCGGTACGTTTGCGAAGGATTTCTGCTTCCGCCCAAAGGGACGCATCCAACTTTAGGTTCGCGGTGTCACGACCAAAAAAAGAAACGTTCCTGTTCTTTTTTTTTTTTTTTTCATTTTGGGCCGTAATTGGGCTTTTCCCTTCCCAGGCCCACAGAGCAACCCAAACCCAAACTCCCAACAAGCGCGGCTGCGTCGCCTCCCCTAAAACCCTAAACCTCCTCCTCCTCCTCCTCCTCCTCTTCCCCAATAAAATGCCTCTCGAGCTGCAACTTTGAGTCCCGTCCAGCTGCTCTCTTCCTCGGCGAAGCTCTCTCAGCCTGAAACCAGCAACCCTCCTCAGCCTCGTTAGCCACCACCAAGATGAGGCCCCCTCAGAGAGGTAATGCCTTGGCCTCGTCCTTCTCGTTGACATTGTCTGGGGAATGGAGGGAACTTGGCTGGGTTCTGGGTGGTCGATGCGTGCTCTTCTTTTTCTTTTTCTTTTTCTTTCTCTTTTTTGGGGTACTGGTTTCATTTGAGAATCATGGGTCGGTTTTTGAGCTGTTTCTGCGACTGAGGATGATACCAAGTTTCGATTTTTGGGTTAGTTTCTGTCGGCTGTGCTGTAGAAATTTATGTGAGGTTAATGTTTTCTCCATGGGGATGAGCTGGGTTGTCTTTTTTGAGATTTTCTGTTGATTTGCGCTCGTGGGTGATTGATTTTATGCTGCTTCCTGTGCTTTATTTGAGCCTTAGATGTGCTATTTTTCACTTTTATTCAGAGGTCTTATATGGTATTTGACGAATGGTCTGGTTCGTTCTTTGCAGGTCGCGGCGGTGGAGGATTTAGGGGCGGCAGGGGTGATGGAGGGAGAGGGAGAGGGAGAGGTGGAGGTGGAAGAGGTGGCGGTGACAGGATGATGGGCCGTGGCGGTGGACGTGGTGGCGGCCGTGGTGGTGGAAGAGGACGTGGTGGTGGCAGAGGCGGGATGAAAGGTGGAAGCAAAGTTGTGGTTGAGCCTCATAGACACGAGGGGGTGTTCATTGCTAAAGGCAAAGAAGATGCTCTCGTTACAAAGAATATGGTCCCTGGAGAGGCTGTCTATAACGAGAAGAGAGTCTCTGTGCAGGTGAATATGTTTTTTTATTCAACTTGCTAGTGATGGCTAGGCATCTTCTACTGATTTAATCGGTTTCCAAATATTAGAACTGATAAACTCCTGATTCATCTCAAAACAGAAATTGGAAAAAGTATTAGTAGGTTTTGTTGGCTGTTGAGTACAAAGATTTCTACTAGTAAACTCTAGTTTTGCATATGCGATTTTCTAGTGTACAGATCTTTCTGAGTTGAGGCGATTAATAATGTTGTGTTGGCCTCTTTTACTTTCTTGGATTATCATTCTCATTTTAAATATGTAGGATTCCTTTTTTCAGTGAGCTAGAAATATTACTAAGCTTTGTTGCTTTTTCTTTTAACTCTTGTTAGAATGAAGATGGAACTAAAGTGGAATATAGAGTTTGGAACCCCTTCCGATCAAAGCTTGCAGCTGCCATTCTTGGTGGAGTTGATGAGATATGGATTGTAAGCATCTCTTTTCCTTAATCTCTGGTGTATCTATGATGTGCAGCTTCTTCCATATCACTGATCATGATTCATTTTTTTGAAATTCAGAAACCTGGTGCTCGGGTTCTCTATCTGGGGCTGCTTCTGGGACCACAGTATCTCATGTTTCTGACATTGTTGGCCCTGTAGGTCCTTTCTTTTTCTTATTTTTTTTTCTTGTTTTGGAAGGATGATTCTCTTATGAAATGACCAGATGACTGACTTGTTCTCTTGCGTTCCTTTTGGCAGACAGGAGTGGTGTATGCTGTGGAGTTCTCCCATCGAAGTGGGAGGGATTTAGTCAACATGGCAAAGAAGAGAACCAACGTTATTCCAATCATTGAAGATGCTAGGCATCCAGCCAAGTACCGTATGCTGGTTGGAATGGTGGATGTAATATTTTCTGATGTTGCTCAACCAGATCAGGTATTGACTATTGTCTTTACCTATGAAAGGAATGGAATTTATTCTTATGAAAGTCTTCCTCGCTGAAGTGTAGGTGCAGGAATTTATTCATGCATCCTACCTTTATTTCTGTTTGACTTACTGCATGGTTTTGTTTATGTGCTTTTGCAAGTTATACTCTATTTGGATCTTTCTTATATATATATATTTTTTTTTTTAAATTTGTTGCCTTTTATGCTTTTGAAGCAGATTCTGTGAATCATCTCTGATAACAAAAATCAATGCATTTCTTTGCAGCCTGTGCTTTACCTTTCTCAGCTTCAATTCACGCGATGGATTTTCTTTTCTTTGCTCATGTGTTTTCTTTTTTTTGGTTGGGTTTGCTTATGTGTTTGTGAGGCTTCTTTGATGACCTCTTGTTTGGAAATTACCTTCTTGGTTTTGTGATTTATCTTTTGTTTGATATATATCTATACTAGTGTATAAGTTCATTTTTCTTCATCGCTACGCTAAGTGTAAGCTATTGGATTCTCTTATTGAGGTGTTTCACCAAGAGGGAAACTTATGCACATGAAGAATTAACTCGGATTCCCCTTCAAGACAGCATGGGTGATGCAAAATCGAGTTTTCTGATGCATATCTGATTTTGGCTCATTCCATAATCTCGTGTTTGCTTTAGTTCAAATTTGATTTTCTGTTTGTGTTTTTCTGTTCTTTTCTTTCCCTTAAAGACAAGTATATCACATGCCTTTGGGCTAGTAAACTCCATCCCCATTCCCTGTACCACCTTTGATGAAAAACTCGGATTCACAGAAATTACTTTCTTGATTTTTTGATTTATCTTTCATTTGATATATATCTATACTACTATGTCTACAGTTTTCTTCATTGCTATGTTAAGCGTACACTGTCAGATTCTTTAATTGTGGTTTTTCACCGTGAGGGATGCCTTTGCACATGAAGAGTTAACTCGGATTCCCCTTCAAGACAGCATGGGTGATGCAAAATCGAGTTTTCTGATGCATATCTGATTTTGGCTCACTTCATATTCTTTTTGTTTTCTTTAGTTCAAATTTGATGAACTTTTTGATTTTTTTTTTCTTTTTCCCTTAAAGAGAAGATTATCACATGCCTTTGGCCAGTAAATTCCATGCCTATTCCCTGTACTGCATTATTACATTTTATGAAAAACTCAGATTCCCTTTCTCAAGACAGTTTGGGTGATGCATTCCCAAGTTTGTCACGCAGGGTTTATAACCTTTCAAATTGTTTCTGTTATGTATGAAGCATAAGGATTTAGAAAATTGGGTTTGCCATTCAATTAGCGTATATTACTATTTGACATTACCATCAGCAACTACAGTATGTGGCTTCAAAAATTTGGAAGTATAGTTTAGGTCCTTATTCATGTAGTTGTCCCTTTGACCAATTGTTGATTCAGGGTACTTCTATTCTAAGCTTGGTTGATAAAGTTACCCTGTCCTTGCCAAATATAGCATAGTTGTGTTCATTATGTTGCCTTTCAAGGCATTAGTCTGGGGTAACTTAATTTAATAATTACTCAAGCATATGCTAAATTATAAATTCTCATGTCTTGTCAGATTGCTCTTGTCCTTATTATTAATTTTGATCTAGTGTGCCTGCAATGGCATGACTTAATATGATGTGGTGTTAGATGCACTTGATCTGCTCTCTGATCAACTGAAGGTCTTTTTGTTTGTACTTATAATAAAAGTTGCTGTAATTATATTCACAGCAGTCTTTCTGCATTGGACTGTTTATCTATGAAGTACTAACTACGAAAGCAAATGCATGGCTTGTAGAAGCTCTTATTGCACTAGACTTAAGCTCTAGATAATGAAGTGTGTTCATTATACGTTAGAGGGAGAGAAATGCCAGTTCTATAATCTGTTTTTTGGACATCCTTTCTCTCTGTTTGAAGGGCTTCACCATAAGCTGTCTTAAGCTGTCTGTTTTTAATATGTGATGTTCAACGATTTCTTCTTATATCTCAGGCAAGAATTTTGGCTCTAAATGCATCATATTTCCTCAAGGCTGGAGGTCACTTTGTCATCTCAATTAAGGTATCTCTCTCTCCCTCTCTCTCTAGACAGATGCTCACATGGGCATTCTTTCATTATTTTCTTGAGATATAGCTTGTTGGATTGGAAGACTGTTGGCCACACTTCTATTTCTTATATCACTTTATTTGTAATTCCTTTAATATTAAAACAAGTAGCTGGTGCAAGTTTTTTGAAGTCTAGGACACAAGTTGTGGCATCAGAAATGATTTCCTCATAGTTGAGGGAGGGTGGAGAACAAATCCACTTGGAAGGAAGAAACGCTAGAAATGTCGCTTTGATGAGAAGAGGTATAATCAATTCCTTTGGGTTGTGTCTTTTTTTGCAGGCAAACTGTATCGATTCCACTGTTCCTGCCGAGATTGTTTTTTCCCAAGAAGTGAAGAAGCTGCAGGCGGAGCAGTTCAAGCCTTTTGAGCAAGTTACTCTCGAGCCCTTTGAGCGAGACCATGCTTGTGTCGTCGGCGGCTATCGCCTGCCAAAGAAACAGAAAGCTGCTCCCGCATCATAAGAAGTCTCGGACTGCCTTAGTAGTTCAATCTCCTATCGCTTTGTTTCTCAGGGTGCACACTTTGTATCTCTTTCTTAGGTTGGAACTCCAATGTTTTCAAGATTTTTGGTGCTCTCTTGTAATAGACCAATATTATGAAATGCCTTCGGATTTTTCCACCTGTTCGTAGTTTTCGCGTGTTGATGTCTGAGACGACAATGTACTTAAACATTTGTCAAGGGTTAAGCATGATTAGACGCATGGGGCTTGGGTTTCGTAATTTAAACTTTAACTCAATTTATAATATTTTTTCTAGATTTTTTATGTATTTGATGCGGTCTCTAAAATATGGGTGAATATTCAATATAGTTTTTAGACTTTAGGAATCTTCTGTGTTACTAAACCATTTAAGAATGTTAGTTTATCACTTTTGAGTTTTGAGGCTATTGATTTTGCAAAAGGGTTAATATCCTGAAAAACTCCAAACTAATACAAAAAAATCCAAACTTGTATATCTTTGAGAAATTTATCTCAAACTGGTATACTTGTAATAAATTTACTCTATGTTAGTTTTCGTTAAATTTTACTGTCAAATTTATAAGTTAAATGACATGTGACAATTGATTTATATAACAATTTGGGATTTTATGTCAATTTGTCACAATTTATAATTTTTTGATTTTTTGTAGTATTAATCTAATTTAGTGGAGGGTATATTTTTCACAAATTTATCTAGTTCGAGGTTTTTTGCGATCGAATTAATTAATTTGAGGTAAATTTATCACAAATATA
Organism: Eucalyptus victrix; assembly: GCA_016097545.1. Classification (NCBI taxonomy): domain Eukaryota; kingdom Viridiplantae; phylum Streptophyta; class Magnoliopsida; order Myrtales; family Myrtaceae; genus Eucalyptus; species Eucalyptus victrix. Next base: position 2,809,445 of record CM027845.1, read on the forward strand.
GGTTTTTTTTTGATAAATCGGGGTAAATTTGTCACATGTGTACCGATTTCGGATTTTTCATGATCAAAAAAATAATTTAGAATAAATTTGTCACATATATACTTAATTTAAAGTTTTTCAAGATATATTAAACCTTTTGCAAAATAATGTCTGAACAACTCGGGACTTGGGATATGACCTTAGGATTCTCTAAAGGACCTCATCTAGTATATGGTCAACTGTGTTAGCGAGATATCACTGTGCATTTATGTAATCACATCTAATTGTTTTGAAAGTTGCATACTTGCATGACAAATTAACAAATGCTTATGAAAATATTCCAATGAAGGCTTGTAATGCTAATTGTTTATAAATCAATTTGAGATGACAAAAGACGATCAAGTATAATTAGAAAACTCATATTCATAGGTTATTTGGATCCCGATCTATGTGAGTATTTTCAAATAAGGTCAAACATATTTGGATCCCGATCTATATGAATTGTGTAATTTTCGGATTATAGCCCTCAATAATATGGATAGTCATGACTCATGAACCCATAAAATTTCCAATGGTGATGTTTGATTAGTGGATTGAGTTCTATGCAAGTATTTTCGGTCGAGCACCTCAAGAGCTGAATTCAATACTCCAAAAAGAAGGGGGAGAAAAGCATAATCATGGAAGGTAAAAACCCAAAAAAAAAAAAAGGAAAAGAAAGGAAAGAAAGAAATTCATTAGACCCAGAAATTTCTACGGAGGAAAAGCCCGTTGTTTTGTTTCGTAATTGTGCCGTCAGTTGGGGGGTATTTACGTAAAAGGGGGACAAGTTACCGTTGGGACTCCACCTCCGCCCTCGCGACTTGCATATATGGGGAAAGTCCAACGTTCGAATCGCTTTCACAAAACTCCCCAACGCCAAGATCTTTCACCAAAATCGCAGTGAAAAGAAAAAGGCAGAGCCGCCGAGCGGAAATCCGGCATTGCGATAGTTCATCTCCGTCGGGAAACGAAAGCGAAGAGATCGGTTTCTCTCAAACGCTTCGTAAGTTTCTCTTTTTCGCCGTTTTTTCCCAGTGATTTTGTGAATGTATTCGCGCTGTACTAGGTCTTTGGGAAATCGAGCGAATGTTAACGCTTAATCTGTCGCTGGATACTGATTCGAGTGCTCCCAATTTACTGTAGTAGTATCTGGTTTCGTTGGAATAGTTGCAAGAGGCGAGAGGAAGTCCGAAGGCAGCGACGGAACGTCCTCTCTTTCTTTTTATTTTGTTCATATCTTCGAGATACCGAGAAGAAATGGATTTTGATTTTGAAGTTAGGAATTCTTCGATTGCGACGAAGAGAACTTTCTTGGGTTTTTGAAAAGATTTTGACTTTGCTACTGTAGGCGATTCGATGACTTCATCTGTGCTTTCCGATGATGTATTTGTCATCTCTTCAAGTTAGATTTGCTGTTTTTTGTAATTTATACGGTTGCAGTTATCGCTTCGTCTTTGTGGTGTTCAAGAAATTCAGACGCATTCTCAAAAGGCTCAATCTTTAACCTTCAAAGCGAAATGGATGGACCTCTCCCAGCCATTTCCTTGATACGAACTCATAATCGGTCTCGTGGAAGCACTTTGTCTTGAAGAACTGGTCAATGCATTTCTTTTATGAGCGGGCTAGGAGAGATTGTTTGTTGCACTTGTATACTGCCTATCAATTTTTCTTTCTTTAATTTTGATTCATTTTGCAATGTACAGATCTGAAATTTGTCAACAAGAATCACAATGGCTGCAGGGCGTGGTGGGTTGATTCTAGATCAGAACTTCAATGCTAACTACAATGGTAAATTCTGCACCATTATTGGTTCTCACGCTTAAAGTTTCTATATCGATCTCCTTGTTTATTTATTCTCATGTCTTCTAATCGTTCAGGAGGTTCTCTAGCGGAAATTTCTAAAGTGATGAAAGTGCAGAAGAAAGGAGGGGTTGGTGGAAGAAAACCTCTCGGCGATTTGTCAAATGCAGGGAAGCCTGCTCTTAACCAGGTCTCCAAGAAACAGAATTTGAAGAGTTTCGCTCTGATTAATGAAGATATTGGTTCCTCCAAGGCCCCGAGTGATCTATCCAAAAAGAGAAGTACTTCTAAAGCCTTGGACAAACCGCAGACAAGGAGCAGAAAAGCACTTTCTGATATTTCTAATTCGGCGAAGCCACATGTATCTGAGGCATCAAAGAAGACCGTGAAGATGAATGTTCTAGCAGAGGAACCAATTGATACTGGTTTTATTGCCGAGGAACAATTTCTTCACAACCACAAGGAGTGTATAAAACAGCAGACCACTGCCGTGGACATGGACCATTTTCTGGAGACTCTCAGACTCGGTAAGGGTATTAGCTTGGCTTTTTATGTTTTTAATAGTCCTCCTTATTTCAAGAACCTAATAATGTCTTTTTCACAGGTTTTCGCAACAAGCATGTCTCTACTCCCTGCCTGTCTCCACTGAGCTGTAGATCGAAGGTCTGTTAACAATACAATTTCTTTTGCTGCTTCCTGTTTATTTTTCATCATCTCTGGTCGTTTTCAATGGAACATTATCTTTATGTGGGCATCATTTTCTTCCCTGTTGCAGCATGAGAGCCCCTCAAGGCTTTTGCAATATGAACAGATGGCTGAGCTGCAGATTTCAGCGGTCAGATCTCCTCCGAAACATAAGCTGTCAGGCGAACTTGATGACTCCCCACAGCCGCCAAGCAGCCCCAAATCACCAAATATTCGTATGCACTGGAAGGACCAGGACATGGTGAATTTCATGTTGATGGAAACGCCAGGCTTACTGAAGCACTGAATTTCTTATATTCGCTGCTAAATAGGTAGAAAATCTCAAGCTGGGTTTAGTTTCGTAGCTATGGGAAAAGGAAATGTGATGCTGACACTGAATGTTGTACCGTCAGACCTGTGACGGCTCCTTCTGGGATTTTGTTGTGGTCCAAGTGAACTCGTCTTTATGAATCAAGGATCTGTTTGGCACGATTGTGTGCTGCATGTTGATGGAAACACCGAGATTGCTGAAGCATCGAATTTCATATATTCAATGCTATTAGTTAGAAAATCTCAAGCTGGATTGAGCTTCGTAGGTATTGGAGTGGGGAAATGTGATGACGACATTGAATGTTCTACGGTCAGACCTGTGACCGCTCTTTTTTGCATTTTGCCATCGTCTAAGTGAACCTCTTCTGGGTATGAATGAAGGATATTTGGCTCTATCGTGTTCATTTGGGGTTCGTAGTGCATTCAGAAATGATTTGGGGTTCGTAGTGCATTCAGAAATGCTTTACTGGCACTACCCAGGCAGGCGTTGCTATCTTGCAAACCCTGCATTTTTATCTTCCTGGTCACATTATATATATAACTAGTTTTCTGAAAGGATCATTAATTTATCAGACGCAGTGGGCACATCCACTATATTAAGACTCATGCATCCAAAGAATTTCTCAAGAAGGCAACATTTAAGAGAATTGTCATGTTATTTAGCAGATGTATTTCATCTTTTGTGTTAAGTATGAAGTGGATTGTGAGTCATGATCTTGTCCCCATAAATAGGAATTCAATCCCCATATGAGTAATACCTCAGAAAGTGAGATAAAGTAGGCCCATAAATCCTTTCAACAGAAATCAGTGGATGAGCAGGAGAAGAAGAGTTAACAAAGAGAGGAGGCAAATTGGCATTGATCTGGATTTTTCATTCCTTACAGTCTACATGAATTTTAAAAAGGTTACACCAAAACCAATACCAAGAAAAGTGGCAATGGCAATTCCAAAAATTCCAGCAAGAATCCCAGGGACAACCATAGAACTCCACCCTTTTGCTGTTGCCATTCCACAAGCTGTTGTTGGGCCACCGACATTTGCATTTGAAGCAATAAGTAACAGCTTCAGTTCAAAGCCAAATAGCTTTCCTAATCCAAGGATCACAGCAAGATGGACTGTAATCTGGACAAGGGCAAACATAAATATACCAGGAGCTGTATTGATCACACTCCATATGTTTCCACTCGCACCAACGACTGTGAAGAATACCTGGTTTTGACAGAGAACCAAAGCAGTAGGTAAAAAAAAAACCTTTAGGCAGTTGGAAAAAGAGGATATTCCAAAAGCTTGATAAACTGAAAGTTCATACAGCAACTCTTGGAATAACGGAGGTGATCATTCAAGGGATAATTGCCTAACTTCCTTTTCTATTTTTCTTGTTCTGGTACCATAAATTTAAATATTTCCATACACCTGATCCAATTTTATGCCATATAACGGCTTTGAAGACAAGCATTAAAGTATTATTATCATGATCAATAATCAAGAAAACAAACGCACTACAGAACAACTCACCTGCATCAATATCACAGCCATAGCCTCCCCAGATGGTGCCAGCTTCCCAAATTGAGTAGGAAAAAGAGTTGCTAAAATAACAACAACTGCTGTTATTGCAGGCAAACTACCCCCTTGAATACCGAGATATTTTGTGAGGGACGTTCCTGCTTTGCAGATGGCAAGGGACACAGCTATGGATGTAGCACTCTGAAGAAGAGGTAGCTTGTTAGCAGGTCCTGATTCTGTGTCCAGAGCACCATTTACAGAATCTCCTCCTGCACAAGAGGCCACATATCGGCTTGTATAAGATGTCATCTGCTAATTCAAACAAAATGCTTTCAACTAAAGATGGAACTAGGAATAATGGAATAAAATAAATTCAACTCACCATCACCAGATGAAGATTCTGGAGGTACTTTTGAGCTTAATGCAAACAATGTGGTGAAATAAATTGCACAAATGACATTATCTGCAGCTAGCCCAGCAGCCAGAACTGATGGTGACATATCAAGAGCATTGGCTACTGCAACGTAATTGACAGCTGGAGACAACAAGGAGCAAAAATGATCATCAGCTGTAGATTGAAAAAGTCAATGACAAGTTTTTCATAACTAACAAAAACAAAAGCCTTAGGCAGACCATTACAAGCTTTGATGACATGGAAAATATGATACAGCAATTCAACATTGTAGAGATGTTGCAATAAGTTGTGCTGACATATTTTCTTTTATTCAAGGAGACAACTGATTAAAGTGTTATTCATGATACGGACTTAGCTGGAAAGTGGGGGTGGTAACAAACTTCTTCTAGTCACGAATGAATTCAGATATGAAAATAATAAAGAGTAATTTGCTGTTCCTAACTTGCTTCCCTCATTGTCCTGGAGCAAGAAGCAGATTTACGAGTGGAACTGGATAGGAAAAACTTCAATTGAAGAAGGAAATTCAAGTCAATTCAAGAACCGACAAAATCATGTTGATGATCTATGCTTTTCTATGGTTTACCTCCACCAATATGTCTTCCCATAAGTGCAGCAGCTATCTTCCAGCTATCTTGCCCCAGTGATCTCATTGGCACCAAAAAGTATGCCACTACAGTCCCGATCGTGGTGGCAACTGTCATATATATGCATGGGAAATTAACAATCAGTTATTCATAAAATTTATGGCAACTTCAAAAAGAGTATGATGGATTTCATCAAGCATGACCAACAGTACTTTATCATAAAATAGATAGTTCATCAACACTTGCAAGCAAAATAGTATGCACGAGGATGTCAACATAGAATACCAGATCCAAGCAAGAAAGCCAAGAGAAGTTTCCCGGTAGACTGGATCACGCGGCGCATGTCAGCCCGAAATAACAGCAAGGGGACAGCCAAGGGGAGTAGAAACTCCAAGACAACTTTATAAGCCGGAGCTTCGCATGAGACAATCCCCAAATTGCTGGCAGCAAGTCCAACCAAAGTGCTCACCAGGGCCCCACTCAAACTGCTCCCGATCTTGGTCTTCTCAGACCTTTCAATTAGCAAAGTTCTCATCACCACTAAAGCACAAGCATCTAGCACGAACTTCATTCAGCTGTCTATCAATTTCTCGTAAAACAATGTCTGTACTTCCGCAGGTCAAAAAGTAGATCCTTTTCATCGCCTAACTAAACCACCACAAAATGCCATAGTGTTCTTTTCTAGTAAAGTTCTGCAGATGGCCTCTACACAATCGGCACAAGCGCAAGCACCTCTCGTCACCTTAAATTTTGTGCATTTTCATCGAAACGTCTATTAACTTCTCTATAACTTCCAAGCAGACATTTTTCCGACAAACCCCCGAAAAAAGGAGGAAAAAAAAAATCTTACGGAGCAGCGAAATGCGAGAGAGGAGACAAACGAGGATTCACCAGATTCCAAAAGCGCCGATCGCGAACAGAGCGGTCCAGCTGCCCCACTTATCGTGCGGCGATATGAGAGGGTAGTTCAGCTGAGATCGGATCGTCCCCACCCGAACCGAGCCAGGACCCCGGGCGCCGCCGCCGCCGCCGCCGACGCGAGGAAAGCGAGGCGCTTCGCTCCGGTCGCTCCCGGAGAGCCGGAACCCCAGCAGCGAGCCGCCGATCGCGCGGGAGAAGCTGATCGGGTCCTGGCGGGAAAGCGAACGAGGCGGGCGCGGCGGTTGACGGCGGAGGTCGGCGCCCGGGGCGGGCGAAGCGGCGAGCTGCGAGAGCAAGCATCGCGACGCCATTGACGCCAGTCAACGCCAGAGGCTGCTGGCTTTTCGCAGGAGCGTGCGCGATCGAACGTCACGGGTTCGATTGCGGGGACACTTTCCATTTGGAATGCAAGTGCCTGCCAAGATGCATACGTTTCCGGACAAACTAACAACTACCGTAGCCAGCAATATTCGCAAAAATGTGATACCATTTGCATAGATTTTGCTCTGAACTTATTTTCGTTATTTTCTTGTAAAAATTTCTACAAAATGTAACGAAAGGCCAACTAAAGTATAAATTGTTGGAGGACGCAAAAGAAGTCCGATACTTTTAGATCTCTAACAATGAGTGCAAGTCCGAGCTTATCAATATATCCAATTGAATTTACATTTATTCAAAAGCTTGAGTCAATTAATTATGAGTTAATTAAAATATATTAATTACCCTACTTCATTCGCTTACATGTGAACTCAATCTTAGATATACTAAGCATCCTTCTTTATTAACTTCCTATAGACTCACAGACTCATAGACTCACGTTGCTATGTCACAGTGCCCATCTATCCAAAATCCCAACTATGGGCTTTGATGCCATTTGTTGGAAGTGCCATCTTCACCTGAGGAGATTGCTAAGAAGGAACTCAAGTCCAAGTTTGTCAACATATTCAATTGGACCTACATTCACTTAAAAATTAAAACTAATGAGTTATGGATTAATTAAAATATATTAACTATTTTAAACCACCTCACACGTGCATCTTAACATAAATAAAAGTCTGTACATATTATTTAGAGAAATTACAATCTGATTAACATAATCTGTTTTTTGTGGTGGCAGTGTCTTGCTGATTTTATTATGCTGATATTTTCATTGTGATGTAGCCCTTTTAATTTTGCTAGTAGTTGCTCCATGATTGTGATCATATATTCTTCTCATTATTTTAGATTAGGTTCTAATGTTTATATTTCTTTTTATTTTAGATAAAGTTTTAATATATATATATATACACGCGCGCTTTAAATGTTATCTTATATCCTCCAACTACATCTACTTCTTACGTCACTTTAGTCCCTTAGTCCTCTATAATTTTTACATATGAAAAAATAAAATTAAACAATTAAATGAGAAGTTACAAACAGGGAAATGAAACAATAAAGAGATGAAAAGATAACAACGTGACCGTGAAGGTTAAGAGAGTTCTTACATTGCCCGCCAAGCAAAATGGCTTTAAAAGTGGTGCAAAGTTCTATGATTGCTCCATTTAAATTTAATAGGTTTTATTAATATTCGATTGATGGGATGTTGTGGTCAAAGGCATCTGCCCAGTTATGCAGTAACTAGCTCCAAACGTCAACGTATCATCATCAACGATCAAAAATCATGGCCGTTCCGTCTGTTACTCAAAGAAGTCTCATTTTCATCCTTCATAGAGGGAATCGCTCTTCATCAACAATGGTCGAGACACAGAGCCTCCACATGCCAGAAAGGCCATCACTTTACGATTGCAACGACATTCCGACTGTGATTCAATTCCAAGCCATCAATCTCAGTCCTATCGGAGCGAATTATTCCAATAAGAAAGAAAGAGAACCCCACAAACAAACAGCCCTCAACTCACGCACCTGTCATATGAATGAGAGGGAGAGATTATTCCCGGTTAATCCGACGAGTTAGTCTCCAACTTCAGAGCCACCATGGCAACACCAGAGGACCTGCAATAGTCCGACCAAGGCACGGGAGAACTCGTTACCTCCAAGATTATTGAATGTCTGGACATATGAAGCAGCGAAAAGTGCTAGAGAAATTTCTTGAATTAAGCACTTTCCAATAACTGGTGGCAGTTCCAGACAGACTTTCCAAAATCTGCCACAGGATTTATGACAATCACCGATACCTCCCGATATACATTGTCAATGTTTCCCTACATCACATAACTTGAAATCTACAACAACTCCATGCAGTTCCAACCTTCAAAACCAAAAACATGCCTTATCTCGAGTCTGCAAGGCAGCAGGGGGCTCTTTGAGTATTTCTGGAACATCGGCCTCCTGAAATGTAATTAGTGCAGCTCGATTTGCAACAGAATGTGGTCAGCTTGTTTTCTGCTTCTTACCATTGGAGTCTCCTTCCTCCAAAGCTTTCAACTTGTTCTTGATTGCAGCTATCTTCGCGTTCTTACTCATCTGTCCAGAACTGCCACCAGTTATGCAAGTCTTGTCATGTTGACCTCTTATCTTGGATGAGTTCTCCACCGATTCCACCAGATACTTCTCACTAGCAAGACGGACAACTAGGGGGCGGCCGCAGGCCAACTTCCCATGCATTTTCTCCTTCGCAAGCTCAGCTTCCTGCATTCTCACTTTAAATAGAAAATTCAAATATTGCTCCAGACAGAAATAAATGACAAGCAGAAACTTACCTCTTTGCTACTGTACTGAATGAAAGCAAAGCCTCTTGGCTCTCCACGTTTTGGGCCACGAGTATGCCAGAGGAAATCCTCTGATATAATCTTCCCAAAGGGAGAAAACATCTTGATTAGAGTGGCCCTGATACAAGACAAATATCTCCATTCAATTTATCAAGTTGTTCGTGCAGTTTCTAAAGGTGTCAGAAACATCAACAGCCACATTTTTGTTGCTTACTCTGTTATTCTCAAATCAAGATTGCCAATATAGAGTCTGCTTTCAGACTTCTCATCCATAAATCTGTTAGGGTCCTGCATTAAACCATTCCAAATTCCCAATGAACCCAAACTTTTGTCATGCAATTGTCAGTGAGACAACAAATGCCAAATCTGGAGAATATATATTAACACATAAAAATTAGGACATTTTCTCACCATGACAAAGCGACGTATTTGGGCAGAAGTTAAAATCTCAGCTGAGGAATGGTGTTAACTTCTAGAGCATCACTGACCAGATCCTCCTGAATGTGAATGCATACACGAAGAGAATTAGAGGATTCTGTAACAGTCCAAACCACTAAAAGCAGTTCAACATCTTGCTACATAAAAATACTCCGGTAGTTTGAATAACACCAACACACTCACAAGCATACAGCAACCACACTAGAATGCTTATGTGTATTATTCAACACACTCAATTATTCATGGATTCATAAAATATTCATGGTGAGAAACATAAACTAAGCATTGATCCCAAGATTAGTTTTTGAAAGTGTGTGGTGGCTTCCTCATCATCTGCATACTGGTTGGGCCTTTGTCTAAGTCCTTCCTAGTACTATCTGAGACCACATCATTAGTTCCTACTGGCTCAAAGCAATCAGACGCATTGAGCACATCTTTTCAGGGGAGGGACAGAGGGAAGATGACCATAAGCAATATGTTCCAAAAGCTTAATTCCACAAATCATAATACAACACGCATGATTATCCAACAGAGACACTTCAGACGATGATTACCGCTAATTGCTAACGAAAATCAAGCCCAAAAAGCGTCCCGCCAATGTACCTTAGGTCCTCTACAAAATGAATCCGCTACGACGCCGACCCTAACAACCTACACCCCAATTTGCCAGATAATTGCCACTGAGCAATCGCTGCCATGAACAGTCAGTAACAGCGAATCCAGCAAACTAAACGACAAGTTCCACGAGTAGAGACATCAAAGCCGATTCACACCTACATAACCTAATCAAGGGGCACGATCCAAAACCCTAGAAACCTACACGTCTCTAGAAAGGGCTAGAAAATGCGCGAACGGAAAATAAAATCGAAACTTGAGCGTTGCAGACGCGATTGCGAAGACGTCCGATAAAACGACGGATCTACTCGCAGAACCGATCAGGCAAAACCAGAGAAAGCAATGAATCGGGAGAGTTCAGCGATGAATTCGATGAGCTTACAGCGACACGAGAACCGAGGCGATTCGGCAAGAGCAGATCACCGAGCTGAGTCGACGATCGATGAGCTCGAAAGCTTCGAGATCCTGGGAAGTGAAGAAGAAGAAGAAGATAATGAAGTCGCCGTGTCGAAAAATGTTACTCCAATATAATTTCGTCTTCTTGCAGGTCGATTCCGGCGATGAGAAGTTGAAGTTGGACATCAGCGGCGACCCGTGGGCGGGCCGGACCGGCTCGGACCGGGCTTCGCGAAAATTCACGTAGGTCATTCGGTCCGGCCTGACCAATTCCCACTTCTGTTCCACAACGTGCTAATCCAATTCCAAACCAACTCGGCAGGGGAAAAAGCAAATTCGAACCTAAGACGGGCTATAAGCAGGCCATCGACATATAATGAAGGATAACGATAGGCCAATTTCTAAACAATCCGTGCTGAATTGTCTAACTACGTCATGTGTCATGTTTCATGTGTAGAAACATTTTTACAATGACAAGCCTGCTAAACTCGGACTTTTAGTTGTAGATAGTATGAACTACGGAGTAGCTATAACTTAATCTATAAATTTTGTAATGGGTGCTACACGAATAATATGCTATCATGAATTACTGTAGTACACGCTACACTAGTGCTATTGTGACTTGGATGGATCTCATCCACTAAGAAAATAGAACTTCCGATGGAGAGACGGTTTAGTGACAATCTTTGATCAAGATCCAGTATGTCTAGTATCGATTTCATGAGCCTCTTCTTTTAGATTTTATTGTGCAGCTAAGTGCGCTTTTTATAGGCATATATGCTCCATATATAAGGATAAGCATTGAAAAGGAGCGCCAGCTGACATGCACTTAATTGTTCACTCTGTTCTATTCACGACGGAAGGAGGTGGGTCATAGAGTGCGTGCCAACAAATTAAGGTTAATAGCATAAATAGTAATTGAATTTTGATTAAATATAAAAAATATTTAAAATTTTAGATACCATAGTAAATATTAAACCAAAGTTCATAAAGAAACAAATTAAGGTTAATAGCATAAATAGTACCCGAATTTTGATTAAATATAAAAATATTTAAAATTTTAGATACCATAGTAAATATTAAACCAAAGTTTAAGAAACATATTTAATAAATCAAAAGTTCTGAAACAACATTATTTATTGGATTAAAGTTAAGAAAGTTACAAAAAAAGTTTTTTTTTTGTATCAAGTTACTATAATTCTTTTTACCAAAAAATATATTTTTTTAAAAATTCAGTTCTAAATATTTTATATATATATCAATTTAATTTATCTAGCTAATATTGACAATCAAACGCCGACGCGATTTTTTAAAATTTTTTTAAATTTTTTATATATTTTTTTATTTTATTTTATTTTCTTTTCTTTTTCCCACATAGCTGCCACGAGCGAGGCCTCCCTCTTCCCTCTCTCTCTCTCTCTCTCTCTATGCGTGCAGAGAATCACCCAAGTGAGTGGAATTTGTCAAATAATTGGACAAGGCCGACTTCTCTCATGGTTGGTGAGGCGAGGTGAGGGTGCCCGTGACCCTTGCCGACGGCCAACAAGGGCTTTGTAGCCTCCACTCAATGGCAAAGCCCACCATGGGAAAAAAAAAAGAACAGAAGGAAGAAAATAAAAGAATAAAAAAATATTAAAACATTGCCACGTTAACATTCCAGAGCAAGCTGCCCAATATTAGCTGCATACACTCAATTAATATAAATATGAAATATGAAATGTTTATGATTGAATTCAATATGTTTTGGACTTTTTTTGTAATTTTCCTATCAAAGTTCAAGAATCACATTTAACAAATTCAAAGTTAATGGATTATATTGTATATTAGATCAAAGTTCAAAAATCATTTGTGTCGTTTTTTCAACAAATCAAGATAATCGAAAATTTGAACAAGAAATAATGCAAAAATTAGCATCAAATGTATTGTTTGTGATATGGTAGCATTCCTTTCTTTACAAAGACACTTTTACGTTAGTGTAGCGCGCACTACAGTCAGTAAAGGCGCGTTTGGTTGTGTTTTCGTTTAAAAATTGTTCCAGGGGAAACGAAATAGAAAAAGTATTTACGTCCGGAACAATTTTTGAACAAAATACGCGTTTGGTAAACTTGTTCCGGGAATAAAAATAAACAGAAACATGTTTGGTAAATTTGGATAATTTTTTTATTTCTTTTATTTTTTCTATTTTTTTTTTTTTTTTATTTTTTCTTTTTCATTTTTTTTTCTTCTTTTGGCCGGTCGCCGGCCAAGGCCTTGGCCGGCGACCGGCCGGCGAGGGCCGAGCTCGCCCGGCCGGGCGGCGAGCCGCGGCCTCGCCGGCCACCGCCAGCGAGGCCGAGGCTCGCCGGCCGCTGGGCGAGCTCGGCCTCGCCGGCCTGGGCGAGCTCGAGGCCGGATCTGGGCGAGATCGAGCTCGCCCAGGCCGGCGCGAGGTCGGCCTCGCCGGATCTGGGCGAGATCGAGCTCGCCCAGGCCGGCGCGAGGTCGGCCTCGCCATGGCTGGGCGAGCTCGAGCTCGCCCAGCGGCCTGGCGGTGGCTCGGCGAGGCCGAGGCTCGCTGGCCGCTGGGTGAGGTCGGCCTCGCCGGATCTGGGCGAGCTCGAGCTCGCCCAGCCATGGCAAGGCCGACCTCGCCCGGCTACGGCGAGCCTCGGCCTCGCCGGGACGGCGAGCGTCGGCCTCGCCGGGGGCGCGCGAGCCTCGCGTCGTGGGCCGGGGCGAGGCCGCCGCCCTCGTCGGCCGGTCGCCGGCCGTGGCCGAGGCGGCGACCGCCTCGCCGTGAAAGAACAAGAAAATAAAAGAAAAAAGAAAAAGAAAAAAAGTGTTTCGATTTGTGTTAAACAAGAAACAAGTTTTTTTATTTCTTGTTTATTTCTTTTTGTTCCCTTTAAACAAAAAATAAAAGGAGAACGCACACAAACGCGTTTGTTCCTTTTTTGTTCCTAGAACAAAAGAACAGAAATTTCTGTTCCTGGAACAAAATAAAGTCAACCATGCAGGCCCTAATTCGCTATAACGTGGCACTCCACAGTCCTCACCATACCGGCAGCCTGGGGATCAACAAGGTGACATCACGACACGATCACGACATGAACTTCCTAAAATAAATAAAACCAACCACATACTACGCATCAAGAGGAACGGTCCAATTCGAATGTTGCCTAAGTCATAAGATGGGGGCCATTTAGAATCACCTGCAAGGTGCGGATGTACCTGTCTTTAAAAACACAGGGCGAAGATCAAAGTCACGCGAGTTGACGGTCTGTCCTGAAGTTTGAAACTTGTTTCACCGCCTCTTGGACGAGTCAACCGAGTTCGGTCCCCATTCACCAGAAAAGCAGGAAAAATAGGAAGATCAAAACAAAAGATTTATGTGGACCATTTTCCCTTTCTAAATGGTGCTGTGGAGATCCTAAGCAGAAAAGCCATGGCCAAGATCGCTATCTTACAGAAGTCTTGCGGACAATAATTGAGCCCGTTCCTAGTATGTGAACGGATCGGAGAAAAAGCGAGTTTATAATGCGAGATATGTTGGGAGACAGCTCTGCTATCCGGGAGGCGAGAAAGCGAGAGAGGGGGGAAACAAAAGAATATGATCCCGCGTCGTTTTCGGTCTTTTTACGCGATCCTCCTCCTCCTCCATTCACGCGTGAAAAGTTGAAAACGGAGTAGGTGGAATAGAAGCTGAGCGCACATGTACGGTACATTGAAGCAGCCCCCCTTTGGTTTGGCTGGAATTCGGGAAAATCTCACGCCCCGGATGTCACATCGTCCACTAGGAATTCTTGCCATTGAAGTCACCGAAGGATTAGCGCGACGCAATAGTTTCGATCCGCGTCGCATGCCGAAGATCTTGACACCCCGGATCCGGCTTTTAATTTGACCATGTTTTGAAAGCCAAATCAGCGAAACGCGCGTGGGTTTTCGTTCCGAGCGTGAGTGGTTTTTATGCACTACGAGTGATTAAGAACGCGTACCAGCTAAGTATACCTAAATATCTAGATGCTGGCGAGCTTATAGAGGACAAGACATTATGCACTGGAGTTTTGCTGTCTTTTGTGCTGCTTCTCGCACTTCACCATCCAAGATTACTTCCGAGGAGCGACCACTCAGAATGGGCAGGCTACTTGGTGTTTAAAAAAAGTCTCTTACGTTCGGGGAGCCGGAGATCGAAACGAATTCACACAAAGCCGGACCCGCGGAGTCTTGTCATAAATTAGTTTGAACTCGTGATCTCTTGTCCGTGAAATGCTAGTGCATACCAATGGATCATGGATGATAAATCTTTCTTTTTTAGGTGAAGAAGACTAGGTGAGGAAATTTTCTTTTCAATAAAAAAATGAGCTTTTCTTTAACCCAAAAAAAAAAATATTAATATTGTCTCAACTTTATTTCGATATGCATTACACTATTAATTCATTGGATATGGTTCATAAATTATACTACAAAATTCATAGTTCGTGTTAATAGAATTTACTAAGGTGCCTAGCAAACATAATTACTTATATACAAGAAAATGAAAAAGAAAAAGAAATTTCGAGTTACATATTTATATATTATCTCTCATTTTAAAAGTCTAATTTAATGCTAAATACTTTACGTTATTAAATAATATCTAACTTATCATTTGATTAAATAAAAAGATCAGATTAAATATTTCAAAATAATTCGAGGACGGCGATAAAGAGCCACGTTAAGTAAATTAAAAATAGAAAAAATCGACATTACATTCAAAATTTACATGTTATTTTTAGTGTCACCCTCTTATCTTTTTCTTCTCATTCCGCCATGCGTGGCCTTTCCTGAATCGAAGAAGCATTTAAAACCAGCGGGTAACTGTCAACTTGTCCCCCCACTTTGACAAACCTCCACCACCCTCCTTCCCATCTCAGTCTCTCCAAGTCCAAGCAAGCAGACGCCCGACGCCAAAGCTCCTACAGAATTCATCCCACCCGTCATCCTCCATTTTCAAGATCACTGCCATTGCGTTCCCGCAATTCGCTGCTCTCGCAAGCTATAGTAGTCATCATCTCCATGGCAAGCGAGGCGACGCTGCACTTCCTGGCTCTGGCTTTCCTCTCCCTCCTGCCCTTCTCGACCCCCTTCACTCCCTCCGACAATTACCTCCTCAACTGCGGCGCCTCCGCCAACGCCTCGCTGGACGACCGCGTCTTCGTGGGCGACTCGGCGAGGCCCGGCTCGCTTTTCCTCTCGAGGGGCGACTCCGTCTCGCTCGCCGACCAAAACCCTCCTCTGAATTCGTCGGTTCTCTACCGGACCGCGAGGGTCTTCACTAGTGCCTCGTCTTATGAGTTCAAGATCAACGAGAGCGGCGTTCACTTGGTACGTTTCCACTTCTCTCCCTTCGAAGCTCCGAATTTTGACTTGAAGGTTGCGGCTTTCGGGGTTTCGGTTGGCGGGTTTCCGGTCTTGAGTAATTTTAGCACCAGAGTGACCGTTCTCAAAGAGTTCATTATCTATTTAAAGGAGGGGGATCTTGAAATTATGGTTAGCCCGATGAGTGGTTCCGGTTTTGGGTTTGTTAATGCGATCGAGGTGCTTTCAGCTCCAGAGAACTTCATTATCGATGTGGGAGCTAGATTGATTACGGCCACTGAGATCCAAGAGTATAAGAACTTATCGTTGCAGGTTTTAGAGACAATTCATAGGATAAACGTGGGTGGTCCTGAGGTGACTCCATTCAATGATACATTGTGGAGGACTTGGATCCCTGATGATGATTATCTGATCTTCAAGTCAGCTGCAAAACCTGCGGTGGCCACCGACCCGCCACACTACCAAAAAGGAGGTGCAACCCCCGAGATAGCTCCAGATAGCGTCTATATGACTGCTCAACAGATGAATCAGGATAATTCAAGTGTGAACGGGAAGTTTAATATCACCTGGGAATTTCCTGTGAGTTCAGGTGATGGTAGGTACTTGGTCCGACTGCATTTCTGCGATATAGTAAGTCGTGCTCTTAATCAACTCTACTTTGATGTGTATATAAATGGGTACTCTGCCTACAATAACCTGGATTTGTCAGTTCTTACGTATCATGTGCTTGCTTCTCCTTACTACATCGACTTTGTTGTGGATTCCGACAGATCGGGGGTTATGCAGATAAGTGTTGGCCCTTCTGATCTAAGCAACCCGATGAGAATTAATGCTATTCTGAATGGGGCCGAGATAATGAAGATGATGGGCTATGTGACTGCATCTTCTGGAGCACATAAGAAAAATGTCTGGGTGATTGTGGGTGCTACTGTTGGTAGCTTTGGTGTTATGCTTCTATTGGTAGTGGGAATTCTGCTGGCTATGAAGTGCAAGAAGAGAAAACCGAAACGGAGGCCTTCAGAAAGTGTCGCCTGGACACAGTTACGTGTTTATGGAGGCAGTTCACAAAGCAAAACATCTGTGGGCACTCTCAACACCTCTCCAGGCACAAATGGATACCTCAGCTTAAGGATACCTTTTGTTGATGTACAGCTGGCGACCAACAACTTTGACAAGAATTTAGTTGTCGGTTCAGGCGGATTTGGTATGGTTTATAGAGGTGCTCTTAAGGATGGCACCAAAGTTGCTGTGAAGAGAGGTGTGCCTGGATCTAGGCAGGGTCTTCCTGAATTCCAGACAGAAATTACTGTTCTATCAAAAATCCGGCACCGCCATCTTGTTTCACTTGTTGGGTTTTGTGAAGAACAGTCGGAAATGATACTAGTGTATGAGTATATGGAGAAGGGTTCATTGAAAAGCCACTTGTATGGATTAGGACTCCTGCCTCTGTCCTGGAAGCAACGCCTTGAAATATGCATTGGCGCAGCAAGAGGCCTTCACTACCTTCACACAGGTTCAGCACAAGGAATAATTCATCGTGACATCAAATCGACCAATATTCTACTCGATGAGAATTATGTGGCCAAGGTCGCTGATTTTGGTCTTTCGAGGTCTGGTCCATGCCTTAATGAGACACATGTGAGTACTGGTGTGAAGGGTAGTTTTGGTTATCTCGATCCAGAGTATTTCCGAAGACAACAGCTTACGGATAAATCAGATGTATACTCATTTGGAGTTGTGCTTTTTGAAGTGCTTTGTGCTAGACCAGCCGTTGATCCATTACTTGCGAGGGAGCAGGTGAATTTAGCTGAGTGGGCAATGCAGTGGCAGAAGAAGGGGATGCTCGAACAAATTGTGGATCATCATCTTGCTGGACAGATCAAACCCAGCTCTTTGAAGAAGTTTGGAGAAACGGCTGAGAAATGTCTTGCCGAGTATGGAATTGATAGGCCAACCATGGGTGATGTTTTGTGGAATCTTGAATATGCACTACAGCTTCAGGAAAATGGTCGGGTAAGAGAGCCTCATGAAGACAGTGATGCAATTGATTCAGGGCTACCATCTGCCGGATATGTACCAGGAATTCCACCCAGTGATGTGGGGATCCCAGAAGATGATGGTGATGGTAGTTCTGACATATCGACAACCCGAGTTTTCTCACAGTTAATCACTAACGAAGGGAGATAGCTCTTACCTCTTGCTCCAACATAGACACCCACCCATATGGATGTTGTCATCCTTCTTAAGCAGGCACATATGATGAACAGCACAAATATGAAGTTTCCCTCATACTTTATGTCATATTGATTGATTTATGTGGATTTTTAATCCATGTTGTATTTTTAGATTATCACAATATCTTCTATATGAACCAAAATGGAAGTTCATGACCTATTGTCAATTCTTGTTTACTGCACACGATCAAGGAACTGATTTATACTACATGGTTAACTAAGCAGCATTATAGTCTTTATTTGCCCATTGTAATTGTCATGGATGGGCTATCTTGCTATATGTATATATCATCTGTTCTGCTGATGTGGATGAACTATCGATTCGGCCGCTAAATGCAGAAGTGGGATTGGAATTTTATTCAAGGTATAGGTACATGGACTTAACAAGGATGCCCAATCCAAACGTGCGACAAGGTAAATTTTTCTTTCTTTTGATTGATGCAAGCTTCTTTTCATGAGATAAATATAAGATGCCTATAGCTGACATAGTTAGGCAATTTGCTTTCTACCATTGGATAACTGATAGCCGATCAATTGTTAATTGATGTAGCTTTATTTTGTATCTGGCAACCTTGATGATCCCTGGTGGGAAATTGCCTGCAAAAAACTCAACTTGAAATCATCGACTCATTGTTAGAAGGATGGCAAGCTGCAACAAGTGCAAAATCCCTGCATACTTCAAAATTCTTGAGTCCAACACTTCAAGATGCAAATGGTGCATCTTTCCAGTTTCTGGGTTTACGTCGACTGGATCAGTTTTCTTCGTACTTCGTCTTGATTGTGTCACTGGTGGGCAGCAAGCCATTATAAGTTCCGTGGCCTCTTATCTGTCATAAAGCCCCCAAACTAGCATGTTCTTAGAGTAAGACGATACAACCTTGGTTTCTACTTGGCAAACCTGTGCAGCTATTTCGGATCAATCTGGAAATGAGATCTTCGAACTCCGTAACAACTAGAAGGTCGAATAACAAAGCTCAACGTGTTTGTACACTAATGAACGCTTCGTAAACTCACCTCCAGCCTACCCGGCCGAGCAAGATCCATTTGACATGAGAATTCATAGCATTCCATGATCTCGACCCAGTTTTTGACAGATGCTAGTGAGTGCAACATGGGTTCTCGGCTCCAATCCTCCTCCATAAAGGAGACGAAAACCTGAAGTGGGTTGTCTCTCTGTTGGGTCAGACTGTTTCTCACGTTACCTGCTACGCACAATGCGAAAACGAGAATTGGATAGGGTTCGTCTTTGGTTATTTGAGTTCTGATTACCGAAAGGACAGGACACTCGTAAAAATGAAAAGCAGTAATAACGAAGCTGAACTTCAAAGAGAAATGGGAATGATACAGGCAAACGAAAATAGGTGGGCTTGAAACACTTTACTGGTGGAATGTGGAGAGTGGGGACCGACCACCTTTAGGGGTTGTTTGGTAATTATTCCATTCTCGGGAATAATTTCTGATTATGAATGATTTTTTTCACTCTATTCCCTAGACAAATTTCTAAGTATTTGAAGGCATTTGAGGCCTATTTGGTAAAATCTATTCCCTAGACAAATTTCTAGACAAATTTCTAAGTATTTGAAGGCATTTGGGGCCTATTTGGTAAAATCTAATTCTGTTTCTCGGAACAAAAATTTATGTTCTTTTGTTTTAAACGAAAAAAAGAATAGAAGCGTGTTGGTAAAATTTTTGTTCTCGGGAACAAAAAATTTATTTTTTTTTTTGGTTTTCGGGAATAGATTCGAAACAAAAAAAAAAAAAGTAGCTTATTGTTCCTGAGAACAATTTTTAGAATCAATTTTTCTCTCTCTTCTTTTTTTCTTCTCTTTTCTTCTTCAAGCTTGGGCTGGTTGCCGACCTTGAAATAATCAACGGCTGGCTAGACAAGGGCCATTGACATCGTCGGAGTGTTGTCAGCCGTCGGCGAGGCCGTGCCTCGTTAGCTTAGTCTAGCTGGGCCACCATGAGGTTAGCCTCACCTTGGCCAGCCAACATCGACCTCATGATGGCTTAGCAAGGTCGAGCCCTACTAGGAGTTGGGCAAGCTCAACCTTACCAGATTTGGGCGAGGTCGATCTAGCCTAGCCTAGATTTGGGCGAGGTCGATCTAGCCTAGCCTAGGTTCAGTGGTGGTTGGGCAAGGCTTGCCCGCCTAGATGAGGCTCACCGTCGGGGAGGCTAGCTAGTGGCAAGGCGAGCCTTTGGCAAGCTCACCGGACTTCACCTAACTGGTCGTCAGCGACCAGCAATGATGGATAGTGGTGGCAGTGGAAGAAGAAGAGAGAAGGAAGAAAAAAAAAAAAGAAGAAGAGAAAAGAGAAAAAAGAAATTTGGATTAGCTTGATTTTTGAATTGTTTCCGAAAATAAAGAAACAACTTTCTTTTACTCATTGATTCTATTCTAAATCTATTTTCGGGAACAAATTTATTCCTAGGAGCTGGTTGCAAAATAGATCCTTAACTTCTATGGCCTCTTAGGGCCTACATGGTAATGTTTATGTTTCTCCCGATTTTTGTTCTTTTGTTCTCCGGAAAAAAAAAAATCCGTTTGATAATGTCAACTTATTTTTCTATTCCCTGGAATAGAAAAGTAGTCGAAAAATAGATCTGGAACATAAACAAGAAACCAAAAAAAGTAACTTCTTATTCTTGAGAACAATATTTAGAAATAAGCTATTTTTTTCTTTTCTACTTTTCCTTTGTCCTTTTTCCTTGCTTGTTGTGCCATCGCCGGCGTCGACCGCTGCCGTTGCCGCCTATCCGCTAGCGACCATCGTCACCGCCACCTGATTGCTAGCAACCTGCCGCCACACAATCGCCGACCGCCGACGCATGGGCGGCAAGCGGTGGTCAGTTGTCCGTGAGCAAGAAGAAAAAATGAATAAATGCAAAAATTTATAAATCATACCAAACACATTTCTATTCTTTTTCTATTCCGAGAATACAAATTTAGTATAATTACCAAATGCATTATTTTACTTAGAAATTGTTCCTCGGAATAAAAGTAGAAAAAAACTATTTTTGAAAAAGAATTGTTTTCCAAAGTAGAACTGTTATCATGCGCGCTCTTATCTGTCATAAAGCCACCAAAACTAGTATGTGCTTAGAGTAGGGAGACTTCTATATCGTATTAACAATCGAAATATGGTCGAAAGAAAAAATCTCTATTTGACGGGGCTTCTTCCTATACCTATGAATTCCATTGGACCCAGAAATGATACATTGGAAGAATCTTTTGGGTCTTCCAATATCAATAGGTTAGTTGTTTCGCTCCTCTATCTTCCAAAAGGAAAAAAGATCTTTGAGAGCTGTTTCTTGGATAAGAAAGAGAGTACTTGGGTTCTCACAATAACGAAAAAGTGTATCATGCCTGAATCTAATCGGGGTTCGTGGTGGTGGAGGAACTATTAGTGCCATTAAGTTGTGTACGGCGCTTACTTTGGTGCCAAAAGTTTCCGTTAGATCACTTAAGTGCTAAAAATTTTAAAAAATGATCATTTTAGTGCTAACGCCGATTCGGTTGGCCAGAAATCCGACATGGTTGTTTTTTATTAATTTTTGACGCTGATATGGCTTGTCGCAGAGTACAGTCAAAATGCAAACCACCAAACGACGTCGTTTGGTGTCTTAAACCTCAAGTCAAAACCATAAATTCCCAAATCGAGATAGAGAAGCCATGTGGCATTGTCTTCTTCCCCGAAGAACAACACCAGCAGAGAGAGAGAAGCTATGGCAGCGTCGTCTTCTTCCTCGAAGAACAACACCAGCAAAGAGAGAGAAGCTATGGTGGCGTCGTCTTCTTCCCTGAAGAACAACACCAGCAGAGAGAGAGAGAGAGAAGTCATGGCGGCATCGTCTTCTCCCCGAAGAACAACACCAGCACCAGCCACTCTCTGAGTAGAGCTCAATCCACCATCTCATCTGCGCCCTCCTTGTTTCCCTCGCACTCTTCGTCTTCTCTCTCTCTCTGCACCTTCAACCCCCCTTCTTCCTCCTCCTCCTCCTCCTCTGCCCTCGCCTCCTATTTTCCCATCACTTCTTGGCCGAGCGATGGTGGCCGAGCACGGTGGCCAAGCAAGCTAGGTCGGCGAGGATGAACAAAGAAAAACCCTAATTTCAATCCCAAATAAGCTATGCGGCGTCGTTTTTCCTAAGCCATCCACATAGGACGGCAAAACGACGTCATTTTTTTAAGTAGGACGAAAAACGGCATCATTTAAAGGTTTATCGATTTTTTTAAATATAAAAGCTATGTAATTATTTTGGCCGGAATTTCTCGCCGGTGGCACCAAAGTAATCATTTTTCCTCCGATTTGGCACTTAAGTGATCCAATAGAAACTTTTTGTACCAAAGTATATGCCGTACACAATTTATGACACTAACAATGTACTTCTCCCGCTTAGAGTAAGACAATGAAACCTTGGTTTCTACATGGTGCAAATCTTGTCCTTAGGAAAATCCGATCAATGGATTGGAAAACGTGTGCAGTTATTTCATGATATCATTGAATAATGAAATTCGACATGTTTGTGCGTTGATGAATGCATCCTAAACTCACCGCCAGCCTTTCCGGCCGAAGAAGATCGATCTGGCATCAGAATTCACAGCATCTTAGAACCATGATCTCAACCCTGTTTTTGACAGATGCTAGTGAGTCCAATATAGGTTCTCAGCTCCAATCCTCCCACGCGTTAAAGGAGACCAAAACCTGTAGTGGGTTGAATCTTTGTCTGGTCAGACGGTTCTCGCGTTACCTGCCACGCGTAATGCTCAAACGTGGATTGGATTCGCTTTAGGTTATTTCGGTTCCGGTCACCGAAAGGACGGGACACTCGTAAAAATGAAAAGCAGTAATAATGAAGCTGGACTTAAAAAGAGAAATGGGGATGAGGCAGGAAACGAAAGTAGGTGGGCTTGAAACACTCTACTGGTGGCATGTGGGGAGTGGGGACCGACCACTTTTCCCTGCCGAGTGGTTCTTCCTGTTCCATTTTTCATAACCGATGTGATTCAGATGGGCCTCCGGGTGAAGAGTGGTCCCTGAAATGATTCATTTTGCAATCATGCCCCAGGTACCCAATCCACAGAAGTATTTGTTGAATTTATGCAATACAAGCCCATTGAACATTGGCATTGGAATCTTTAAGGAAGAGTTATTAATGGGTGAAAGGGTTCGGTTGGCATGTTATACGTATTATGAATTGCACTTTTCAATATATTAATTACTTTCATGACCTGCACATCAATATTTTGAAAAATTGAATATTTTTCTAATTAAATATATTAGAAGCACTTGTTAACATAATCTTTTGTTATTGTTTTTTAGTGATAAGCAATAAGGTTAGTTATGTAGTACTAGCCGAGGCACTTGAGGAATTGTTTCCCATTTCAATGTGCTTATTATAAACAACACAAGGAAGATCAGCCTTTTGAATTAGACAAACTTTTCTTATTGAATCCACTTAATGAGTGCTGTTAATATACTTATCAACGAAATCCATATATGTATTTATCTGGCACCGACACGTTTAAAAGTTCCGCATTTATTTAAATTTGTGGCAACAAAAGCTTTTCGATGGGACGTAATGCCGTAAGTTGAGAGAGACACGACTCTTGTCAAAGTTTATTCCTTTTCCTCTTAAAATGACCAATTTGTCTTGTTAAACTGCCCAAGAATTGGAACTTTCTGCCCTTCTAGATCTCTTTGACTTAATTCCCTCCATGGAGTCCGTCTACAGAATTGGCGGCCCAATGCTTAAGTTTGACTCCATTAATATAAATGGTCCAATTGGACAGAAGGGCGAATCGTTCACCCATCCTAATCCTTCCCCCAAGTCCTTATCAATTAAAGAATCGACATGATGGTGTTTCTAGTAATGTAAACACGTTGATGTGTTAGTTCGATTGCTTAAATTAATCATGCGGCATGGCAATATAGAATTACCTCGATACCCTTAGCAATGCATTTTACAGGTCCATTTGTTTGAGTTTAATGATAAAAGGAATATGATTTTCATATTCGACAATGGGTATGCTTCGAAGAAATTTCAAACTTTTTTTGGCCTTGAAATAAGAATTCAAACTGCCAAGTTATTTTCAGGAAAATGAAAGGAAAAATGAATAGGTTGAATTAATTCCAATTTAATTGACATTTAATTTTATGAATACATATTTTGCCACGAGGCGCATCTGTTTCACGAAAAGGCTGTGATTTAAAAAATAAAATTCAAAAATACGATCACTTTTATTATCATTGTAAATATTCTAGGATCTTCAAGAAAGAGCGAGAGATAATTAATAAAAACTATATATTTACTTAATTGACTTGGCTTCACAAATTATTAGAAAAGGGTATCTATACCCAAACAATATGCATTGGAAAGGAAATTAGATATATTAGAGAATCATGAAATATTATATAATATTCCTAATATCCAATAATATCTCTAACAAAGAAATCTCTAATCTTCATAGATATAATTCATCACTCTCCCTTAAGCTAGAGCATCTAGTTTGCATATGATTGGTGCAAATTTCTTTGAAAGTTTGTAATTATGCATCTTGTAAGTCGAACCTTATACTTAACAAAACCGGATTTGACAAGCACCAATGCAACACATGCTTAGAAAGTTAACATGTATTTCTCATGCAACCATGATAAAATCATGTGAGAAACTCAACTTAAATTATGACAAACCAAACCACATCACTCCACAATGCTCATATTTGGCTACTCCATGAAATGTGCTTGACTAAGGTGCTCGTAACTATCTAGATAGCTAATGACGTTAGCCCATGACGCTCATCTTTGGTTGCCCAATGAAGATGTGCTTGACTCTGATACTCACAATTGCTTGGTTATATGATGGCAACTTTGTTCATTGATGTTGCTCATAATTAGAATAGAGTACCGCAACAAATAACATTTATAGTAGCATGTAAATATTCTAGGATCTTCAAGAAAGAAGGGGAGGGAATTAGTAAATACTATGGCTCCATTCGTTTCGCGAAAAATAATTTCCAGGAAAACATTTTCTGGATTTTCCGACGTTCGTTTCATGGAAAATGAATTTCTCAGGGAAAATATTGTCCATGAAAGGAAAAAAATCTTCTAAATTAAGGGAAAATGTTTTCTACTTTTAAAAAGTGGAAAACATTTTCCTCACTTGATCTATGTTATCTTATACCTCTACAAATTCTCACTTCCTCCTCCTTGTTCTTTTTCTTCTTTTCTTTTTTTGTTCGAATTATTTTTTAATTTTCTTTTTCTTTTTTTAATTCGAATTATTTTTATTTCCTTTTTCTTTATTTTCTTTTTCTTTTATTTAATTCCCATCTTCTTCTTTCTTGGCTAGTCGTCGGCCGTTGCCAAGCGAACCTCGAGCTCGTTGATCTCAAGCTCACGCTCTGCACTCTTGCTTATCATTTTCTTTATTTATTCTATCATGCAGTTGTACATTGTTCAAGCAAAGAGCTCTACATGCTTTGCTTCTTTTTTTTTTTTTTTATTAGAACACAAAAGATGTAAGGGGAGAATGGGCCACTCAACTGGAAGATGCTTTGCTTCTTTTTAAAGTCCATACGAATATTTTTTAAAGTAGATGAGCGTTTAACGACAATGAGGGAACAAAGATATGAAGTAAATTTGTCTAGTAAAGGGAAATTCATATTTAATGGTTTTATAGATCAGTAAGTGATACATGCCTAAATGGTGAAGTCTTAAAAAATATTTTCCTTACCGAACAACGGAAAATATTTTTCAAAACATTTTCAAGTTTTAACCGAACACCAGAAAATATTGTCATTTTTCTAGAAAATGACTTTTGGGAAAATATTTTCCGGAAATAGCCCATTTTTGATGAAATGAACGGACCTTACATCTCTGCTGAATTGGCTTGGCTTTACAAGTTATTAGAGGAGGATATTTATACTTGAACAATATGCATATGAAAGGAAATTAACTACCTCACAGAGAACCTCAAAATATTGAATGATATCTCTAATATTTAATAATATATCTAACAATATTATTTAATAATGAAATCTCTTATCTCTGTAAATATAATTCATCAATCGCTTATAAAAATTAAGGGTTAATATCATGCAAAACTTCAAACTAATATACTTGGTAAAAATTTATCAAAAACTAATTTTTGATTATTAAAAACCTGAAATTTGTATTGTTGCAACAAATTTATCTTATGTTAGTTTTTATTAAATTAGATTAATATCACGAAAAATTATAAATTGGTATATGTATAACAAACATATGGTAAAACCCCATACCACAAGTCATATAATTCAACAATTTAATGGTAAAATTTAACAGAAATTAACGAATAGTAAGTTTATTATAAGTGTATCAGTTTAAGATTTTTAATGATAGAAAATTAGTTTGGGATATATTTTTCACTTATGTATCAGTTTGAGATTTTTAATAATTAAAAATATTAATTTCAAATGTATTTGTTACTTATGTATTAGTTTGGATTTTTTCATATAAGTAACCCAAAAATTAATAAGAAAAATATTTTATTCACGAAATTATTTAGGCAAAACTTATTGTCAGTGACAAAAATATTTTTTATCGATTAATTTACAAGAAATTTTTTCTTAAAAATATTTTCCACATATTTTTTTTGGAGCGAAATAAGCGGCTCTTGAATTGACATAACAGAATAGGATAGACTAAAAAAACATCGACATGACAGACAGAAGAAAGGAAGAAATAAATGATTGCACGGAACGTGAAATGACGAAATGTGGGCCCCCCGATCCACCTCCGACGAAAAGAATCTCATCAAGAATCATTGGCTGGCACCGACGGGCGGGCCGCACAAGATAGGCGAACCCCCGTGTCATTCCCGTAATTTCCCCTCGTCGGCCAGGGGCATTCTCGCCAGTCCAGCCCTCACTGGTCATATTTTTTACCTCGCCGAACTCGCAAAATTTATTCGTATCGCGAGTCCGCGCACGGAAATCAAACGGTTATAAACTCGGGAGAAAAAATCAAAATCGAACAGCTTGAAAATAAGCCAGGGGGCTTTTCGCTTCCCTCTCGAAATTGAGGATTTCTCGAGGTGGAGTTTCCGTTCCCTCTTGGGAGTCGAGATCGCCGGGCATTCGCTGAAGCTTCCGAAGCAGGAGCGGATCGACGGAGGAGGTTCCGAGATCTCGAGAGCCCGAGGTCGCCGGCGTTCGCTTCGACGGAGGGGGAGCGCGCGAGTTCTTTTGGAAAGTGACGTCGAGTCCGCCGCCGGCGGAGGAGGGAGGAGGGAGGAGGAGGAGAGGCGTTTCGGGGCTCCGGGGATCCTTTCCCTTCCCCGTTCCCACCACCCCGCG
Organism: Eucalyptus victrix; assembly: GCA_016097545.1. Lineage (NCBI taxonomy): Eukaryota > Viridiplantae > Streptophyta > Magnoliopsida > Myrtales > Myrtaceae > Eucalyptus > Eucalyptus victrix. The sequence goes on from CM027845.1 coordinate 2,836,768, forward strand.
CGCCGAAGATGACGGAGGTGGTGCTGCACATATACGACGTCACGAACAGCGGATCGGAGAAGACGAACAACACGATCATGCAGATCAATAAGATCTTCAAGGATGGCATGGGGCTCGGCGGCATCTTTCACAGTGCTGTTCAGGTGATTCCCCTTGTTTGCGGTTTTTGTTTTTGTTTTTTTTTTTTGGGGTGAATTGGCCCGGTGAATGGTGGATCGATAATCTAACCTCTCTGTAGGGTTTTGCTGTGGACTCGAACAAGGATCGATGATTTGGTTCGGTCAGTGATGAGTGGAAGTGTGCTCCGTTTTGTCCTTGTTGCTTTGCTTTGTGATCGACCGAATGCGGCGTAGTTGAATCAGATGTGGGGTCTATCCGGATAGAGATGGTGGTTTAATAGCATTAACCGACATTCTTGTGAGAGACTGAGAAATGTATTCTGTAGGTCATTTGAATTAGTTGGATAGGGTTATGTTTGACGGACTGCGGTGTCTTCAGTTATTGTGGCTCAGTAGCTGTTGACTTCAGTGCAGTTCAAATTGTGGCGATTTGTGCAGTTTTGTGATGGAATCGGATGGCTTCTTACTTTAAGTGAAGTTTAATGCTGGCTTTTGCCTCATTAAGGTCTAGGCTGATGGAAATTCCAGCTTATTAGTATATCTACCGTTTCTATGCGAGGAAGATGTGAGAACTGATTAGGATATGTGTGAGAGAGGAAGATTAATGTAATGAGCTTACACGGGTCCTGATATCAGCAAGTTGTGGCTGTTGTTGAATCCACGACAGCTGCAACCAGCATTCGAAAGCGAGCTTACATTTACGTAAAAGATAATAAAAATATTACATGGATGGCTTTGAATATAGTAGGACATCCCGTATAGACATGGAATTTCTGGTTTTGACTGTAATTCCATTGTTTCCAGTTGTGCTTCGTGTTATCTGCTCGTGTTGTGGGTATTGTTCTGGGGTCTGCCTTGTAGCAAATCCACCTTCAGTTATTGTCATGGTTTCGTTGGTTATTATCTAGCAAATTAGCCTCACCTTGTTCACCTGGCTTCCTGGATGGAGCGCTTTACTTATAAACTAATGGATGGCTGCACGGAATCATGCGGGTACAGGTTTCCGGTACCCGAATTTCGGGAGTTCTCTATTGGGGCAGTTGACCTGACCAATTCTACTTTCACACTAGAATTTAAAGGAGTTTTTTTTTTTTTTTTTTTTTTTTAATATAATTTTTTATTTAAATTTTTGCTTGCCGGGCTTTGAGCCCCAGACTTGGGCGTCCACCCTACCCTCCCTGCCACTGGGCTGGACGCCTTGTTGTCTATAATTCATAGCAGTTATTAAGGTGTTTGCATGGAATAAGGTGTGATTAGAGGGAGCTTTGCCTCTGAGAAAATTTATAACAATGATTTTTACATATGTATTTAGACGCCTCTCTTGTTTGTATACTGATTATTAAGTTCATATACTTCATCTTTTCCTTTGTTCCTTCTATATTGCATTTATTTTCAGGTAATGGTTTCATAGATGTGATCGTAAATCCTCTCATGCTATTCTTTTGATAAGCTGACTGGGTTTACTTCAATACTCACCAGGTTTATGGAGATGATGAATGGTCTTTTGGATTTTGTGAACAAGGAACTGGAGTTTTTAGTTGTCCTTCTGGGAAGAATCCAATGTATACATATCGTGAACGCATTGTTCTTGGAAGCACCAACTTTTCAATCTTCAAGGTAAACCAGATTTTGAGAGAACTTAGTAGAGAATGGCCTGGACATACATATGACTTGTTATCGAGAAACTGCAACCACTTCTGCGATGAGTTCTGTGAGAGGCTTGGTGTCCAGAAGCTTCCAGGTGAATTTTTTGAGACTTGTTCGTTTGCTAGGTTTTTTAAAGTCAGAAATCCATTCTTCCTGTCTTATCATTGGTGACTATTGCGGTAGACTTATTTCTGACGCATGTATAGCAGTCTTATTACTGTCTTTGTTAGGGATGTGTTGTAAACTGTTGCACGATGTCTTTTTGGCTTCCTTGAAGTATCGTGTTAAATGGTGGCCATGTTGGTTTTCTGTGTGGCACTTTCAGTATGTTGTCTTTTAATTGAAGTATTGATCTGATCTAAGCAATTAATCCTGTAAAGTTAAAGGTCAAAAGCAGTAGTTTCCAAATGGGCTAGGGATCAGATAAGATTCTGCTATCATTCACCTTCCAGCTAGCAATGAAACAGCAAACAAAAAGATCGACTTGTAAATAATAGGAAGTCCCAAGTAGAGATCTTAGCCAAGAAAGTCAAAAGCAGGAGTCTTCAGAGGGGCTCAGTTGGTCTCTTTGCAAGAGTTCATGATTGAATTTTTTCCTTCCTTGCGCTCCTCTAATTGGGCTCTCCTTTCAATGACGCATTGGAATTAGTGAGTCTGTGAAACCTTGATGTAGAATCTCCCTGATCTTGCCAAATGGTGTCCATTGCGGGGGCATCAATAGTGGTTTAGAGGCTTAGACTAAACTCAGTGTTCTATTATTTCTCCACTTTTCTTTTTGCTGGTCTCGCTTTGTGGACTGGGGGAACATATGAGGGATAAAATTGGTTAAAAATTGATTTTGGCAATTCGTTGACTGAAAGATTTATGAAGCTCAAATACTTTATTAGTGTTCTATTGCCTATTATACTTGTTGCATATTGCTTAGAGAATTTTGTTCAGCTTTGCAAATTGTTATATGTACACCTTCTATTGCAGGCTGGGTTAATCGGTTTGCCAATGCTGGTGATACTGCTGTGGAAGTAGCAGGAACTACAGCATTGCGGGTGAGTTGTTGTCTACAATTTCTGCATTATGATTTGATCAGCCCTTCTATTAACTAGAAAACCTTTGGATATACACTCTTGATTTTTTTAGAGATGCACATAATTTTATGTCTCTATGCATGTATTCGCACTCTGCAAAGTGGGAGATATCGAGATTGAGGCTTGTACTAGGCATGCAAGTATTGAGCATTGCTCTTCTCATGTTTCTCTTCATAAAGAATCTTGTCATCCCAACTGAACTCTCAGTCAACTTATTTTAACAGTCGCTGAATAGTTTTTATTTATCTCTTATAATTTTTATGGTAGCGCAAAATCATCAAATTCACGATGATGAAGAATTTTAGTTCTAAGTATGATCAGATAATTTTTCCTGATTTTAGATGGACCTCATGAAAATTAATAATTTTAAAATTCGATCAAGAAATTGTCACTGTGAATTCCCCCTGTCTTTGCAATTGATATATTATGAGATTTATCTAAAGTCAAATCTTTTCATATTTGAAAGGTCCTAAGATTTGAAGTGTACTATGGCCTAAATCTTCTCAGACTTGTGATGGCAACTAAAGGAATTTTCACCACTTAACCGATTGCCTTTCCTTCATCCCCTCCAATTTCATCATGATACCACTCAACCTGGCTTTCTCCTTTTAATTATGACGCAGATGCATCAAATGTGCCTTTTCTTGACTTTCAGCCAATAAATATCTTTTTATAAAGATGGTGTTTGTATCCTTTTATTATTTGCAAGTTTAATATCTTAAACAATAGATGGAGCATTGGAAAAACAGGAAGTGAAACAAGCTTGCTTTGTCTCTTTTTGACTGCATGAGCTTCTATCTCTGCCTTGCTGCTTAAATGTTTCCCAGAAGAGAGATGTTCTGTGGTATCTCTTACATTTTTAGTGCAGACTACTTAAGCTTGTTGGTTAAGCAAATAAAAAAAAAAAAGTCTCAGCATCAATAGTTAGCTTGTCTACTCTTCCTCTTAAACAATAGAGCATTGGAAAAATAAGAAGTGAATCAAGCTTGCTTTGTCTCATTTTGACTGCATGCGCTTTTGTCTCTGACTCGCAGCTCAAAATTTCCCAGAAGAGTTATGTTCTGTGGTAGCTCATTCATTTTGAGTGTAGTTCACCTACTTCAGCATGTTGGTCAAGAAAAAAAAAAATTACTTCAGCATCATTAATTAGGTTGTCTTATTCTGCTGTATTTCAGTTTAGACAAGCCAAGACAGAGATTGTCTCCGCTAGCAAAGTGGCATACCGTTTCCTGTTGAGTGCCGCATCTAGTCCTCCAGTTGCTCCCGATACCCCTAGCAATTCAGGCAGAGGAGCACCTCGATTTCAGGGTACATGGTTTAAGAATCTCATTACCTCTGGTGCCAAACCATCTAGTAGTGGCTCAGATGCAGATAAACAAGAGGACGAGGCTGTGTTGAGTACACGTAGTGAAGAAGATGCAGAAGCACCACTCCGGCAAAACTGTAAGACTGATAGCTAGACCTCTAGACTTTGCAAGAATGTTCAGCGTGTGTATCAGTAATAGATGATATTGTCGATTAGCAATTGCTTGACTGGTCATTCGTTGTGTATTGAAACGTTTGATTTCTTTTCAATTCAAAAATTGGTTTAAGTTCTGCCCACTGGTTAAAAGGGAATTCGCCATTATGTTCAATTGCTGCCCAGCTCTGTTGTTGCATAATACTCGTGTTTGTCGCTCTGCAGCAGCAGACGTGAAGTCTGTGCAAGCGAAGCCAAATATCTGGGCTCATGTTTCTCATTTGGCCTTTCTAGTTTTTCGTATGCATCCTGGTTGTAGGCTTTGGTCACTTGCCAAGACTGCTCGTTGGCGACTCGAATCACCGAGTCTCCCGGTCCCTATGTCTTTCTTGGAGTGTCTCTTTTCTAGCTCAAAGACCCACCTACGTGCTGAGAGCTTTCTCCAGACGTCTCCTCTCCTCAGCTTGTTGTTTGAGCCGATTCAGCTAGCTAGTCCTTGCTCTTTCGCTTTTTTCACAAAGGAACCGTGCTCTATCACATGCCAGGTTATCTCTAACGAAATAGTCGTTTTAAAGTTGCTACGACCTTAAATCCAGGACACATCAAATGGAAGACCTCAATCAAATAGGCAGTGTTGGAGGCTAGGCAATCTGAGAATCAATTCCGATTGGGTGACAAGGCGCTGAAGTCATGCACAACCATGGAACGAAAGGTTCATCGAAATTCAAAGGTTTGCATCCCAGATCCATGGAGCGACCCATCATGTATACGGAGCTAACCAGCAGATAGCTCATCCTCTCGATCGAATTTTCCTTTCTCTCGCAAGACTTGGTTTCTTGTAAAGGTTACTGATTGTTGAATCTGGAAGGCAAGGTGATTTTTTTTTTTTTGAAGTAATTATATAGAGTTTGGTTAAAATCGAAATGAAAGATCAAGTTTTGAAGGGCGATTCAGACGCTATTTGCTAAACATTTGATCAAGACCCCGTGCGGGGTGGGCCCGTAAGGAAAAGGCGAAGATCTTTTCCTCTTGTTCCGGAGAAATTCATGGATCTGATATGTTTGGCAGCCTGAGATCTCGCTTCCGATTCTATTCCCTTTCTCCGGAACTACTTCTTGAGCTTTGCTTGGCAGTCTCTGGATATCTAACCCCCAGTGTTCATGCACCGGTGGTTGCGTGTCCGTTTCTACTTATACACCAAGGGCACGCGAGGAGGACCTTAACACAACACTACTTGAAATTTTAATGGGGTATTCCGATTGATAGATCATAGATCAGTTAGGTTGCGTTTGGTAGTCAGGATAAAATTCGGGATAGGATATGATATCCTATCTTACGTTTGGTACTTGCTCATAATAAGATAAAGTTGGATATAAGGGGGATATCGGCTAGATAAAATTATCCCAAAAAGGGAGTGGTAGGATAAATGTGAATATGATTTATAATGTCCATAATATGAAAGTTATTCCTATCGAATAACAAACTTATTAAATTAAAAAATATTAAAAATTAAAGATAATTTTTTAATTTAATATTATTTTAATTTATATATTCAACTTTAGTTCTATCTTATAATAAACATTCAATCTATAAATTATATATTTATATTTATTATATATTTTGGGTATCTTTGTATTTTAGGTATGTTAGTACAATTTACTATTTGATAAAATTTTATTAAATAATGATGAAAGGGGAAAAAAGAAATAATAAAGAAAATAATTTTGAAAAGAGGAAAAATAAAATAAAAATACGATAAAAATAAATTAAGGAATAGTGTCATGGGAGATTTTCACCATCTCCGTTTATAAACATTTATGTTCATTTATATTAAAAAAATGACAATTAATTGAAATTTGAGTTTTGAAATTTTTGCTCAAATTCTAATGTAATTCTTTTATAGTACACTTGAGGTTAGATTTTCAATATGGGCAAAAAGATCAAATGATATTTCATTGATTTTTTCTTACACTCATGATGAAGTGGTTCCTTGACGTTACATTGATTAATGTGAAATTTGAGTTTTGAAATTTTTGCTCGAAATTCTAATGTAATTCTTTTGGCCAATTTTGATATGAAATTATTAATGTGGAGGTATGTCGTACAAGACAGTCGTTGATAACTGAATCGTCGCGTTAATAGTTTTCAACAAAAATTGACTGAAGGATTACATTAAGATTTCTTGCAAAGATAGATTATTAAATTGATAATAATTGAAAAGTTCATAATTGAATTGACATTTATAGGTATAATAATTGAGAAGGCAACTTCCCCACGTTAGAGTCAAATATAATATGCGACGCCATGTAGAAGCAAAATTTTTTAAGATTATCATTGAGGTTGAGATCAGCGTGATCCCAATCAATTGTATCAAAAGCACATCGCCATGTAGCCACTAATAAGGTTGTTTCTTTCACGACCCGACCAAGAAGATGGGGCTGTCCAAAGGCATTAAAAAAGCAAATCGGATAGGCTTACGTGTGCGGATTTGCTGTCTTGGGCGGGCAAAAGTGGTCGATTTTTATCTCTTAATTCACGTTAATCACCCCTCCACTTGAAATAATCCCCACCATTGGCGGACGACTTTCGCTGGATCGGGACATCCCCGTGAGTGCATCCGCCACTCACATTGGGTTCTCTCGTGGTCCGACCCCACCGGTGCGAACCCCGCCCTCGGCTCGACACGTAATGCGATCTCCGAACCCGAATTAGTGGTACGGGTCACTTCAGTTAGGAGAGATATGCTCGAAACGTCAGACTTTGACGGTACCCGCTTACATACCTAACTTTCTACGAGAAATCATGAATCGGGTCAACTTAAAAAAAAGTTGGAGCTTGGCAAGAAAATGCATTGCACAATTCCAAGCGGATGACTAGGCATCTCTAGCGAGTCAGGACACGCGAATTTGCGAAAGAAGTGGCTGGTGCTGCGCGGAGTGGGGTGGGATAGGGCGGACGATTTTTGCTACAGTGATCCGACGAAGGCTGTTCATTTGGTTGACACGTGCAAGCCGAGACCCAAAAAAGTAAGCGATGTTGACTACTCCTCCTGACGATCGACAAGCTCCTGTCGAAACGTGCGAAACACACACGACTTACTGTCGATCCATCTATCGATCTCCATTATTGGCTTTTGCTGTTTGGTATTGGGCATGCTCTGTTCCAGTTCAAGAGCTTGTCGGGGCTATATAGTTTAGGCTTTTGCACCGGCCATCTTGAAAGTGCTTAGGGATAAGAAAGTCAGACGCCTATCTAAGCCAATATTTCCTCCCGAGGCATCTGCCTTTTATCTCCTGTTAGAGATATATTTGGGTACTTGCAGGAGATTTTATGTCATGCCTTTATTGGTCATGATTAATTGTAATTAGTCTTTTGCTTCTTTGAACCGGCATATGCTTTTCATTTGATAAAGAATAGAATATTATATTTTTCTATTAAGTGATATCAGAGCCATCGTTTCTCAAGGAAACGCCCATGGAGTCTGTTTTGTAACAACGTCATTGCATCAGTCGCATTGCTTGCTCCGATTTTTCCATCTGAGTCCGCAACTTCAATTATTGTTTCGACACTCTTCTATTACTTGTTTCGGAGAATGGACGCCTCCAATAGACTCACCGCTCTAAGACCCCGTTTGGTTCGATATTTGCAATGGGCTTTGAGACTAAAGTCTCTTGATCAAATACAAATGCGTTTGGTTCGTGTTTTTATTCAACTTTGGAAAAATACAATTGTATTTCCAAATGACTCTAAAGCCTTTATTCCAAAGTAAGTCCTGAGATACTTTGGGAAGTTGCATTTTCTGAATGCAAATAGCCTCGGTTATTGTTCATCTTCTCCAATGACCACTACACGGAAAAGCTGATCGAGAGCCAACGACCATCGACCAAGGGGTCACGCGTGCTGGCGACCATCGCCTGAGGGTCGCCGATCCCCACCAACCGTCACCGGACCTCAGGCGACACTTGGATCGTGCAACCCAGGCGATGGCTGAACTCGAGTGAGCAACATCTTGGGGTCACGCGACGGTTGAACCGCCCAGGTGTCGCCTGCCTGGGTTTGGCCGTCGCCTAAGGTCACGCGACCTCAAGCAGTGGTCATGCACCTAAGGTGGGCAACCTTAGGCAACGGCAATAGGGGGCCAAATCTGGCCGTTCGGTGGCCACCGGAAGCTAGATTTGATCGGTCGGTGACCAAGTTAAAAAAAAATATATATATATATATATATATAATTCTTTTTTAATTTAGCAAAATTCCTTTACAAATGTAATTTTTATCAAACAGTATTTTGCCCAAAAACCTTTCTCAATACACTTTAGAATTACAATTCACTAAACGCTATTTGTATTTCGGAAAACCCCTTTCACCTAAAGGTATATGCATTTTTGCAAAGAAATTCCTCCAAAGCCAAATCAAACAGGACATCAGAAGAGCTAGATTTTGACATTTCTTCATGAAAGGATGCCAAACGCCTCCACAAACGCCGCCAGTCTCAGAGCCGCTGAGCTTGCTGCTTTTATGTGTTGATTTGGACATCTTCTGCCTCTAGTTACAAAAAACGGACACCACCACCAGACTTGCCGCCACTAGCAAAGCTAGCTCGTATAATTTCGTTGCCAACCACCTCCATAGGCGTCCACACACTCTACCGAATACTTTGTTCGTGAGATCCATGTAGCACCGACATGGACACGTGACACGTAATACGACACGACACGACATGACACGCCGACACCTTATTTCTTAAAAATAGAGAATTTTGACACGTTCTAACACGTTATATATTAAATATATTTTTATAGATAAATACATAAATAAATAATAATAAAAATAGCCTACAATTAATTTACACGAAAAATATTAAATAATATCATTCATTTTTTTAATTTGTTACAATAATACGTAAAACTTAGAGGAAAAAAACATTATTTAAAGAAAAATGCTGAAATGATATTTTTAAATTTATTTATTTATCATATATAGTATTTTTGTTATTACTTCTTCATAGCAAAAGACTTTTTAAAAAACTAAAATAATTCTAAAAAAAACTGAAAAAAAAATTGACCCCATGCGTTTACATTTATATCATTTTTATTACTTCTTTTGTGTATATTTATATTTTGGCCCCATGAGTATTAGAAATTTTTAAAATTAACCATGTGCGTGTCGGAATCGCGTGTCAGAATTCTGGACTTGCGTGTCAAAGCGTGTCGGAGAGAGTTGACCACGTGTTGGATTTTTCGACACTCGTTGACCGCGTGTCAGGACGTGTCAGAGCGTGTCGGACACGTGTCGAAGTGTCGGACAAGACACGAAGGCTTCCAGAGAGTGTCCGTGCTACATAGGTGAGATCCATGTGCCACAATGGATTGTAATTGATATTTTGCTACTTTAAGGAACCGTTCATTTCGCGGAAAATATCATATTTCTAAAAAAATATTTTCTCGAAGTTATTTTTTAGGAAAATAACTCTATTTTCCGGTATTCGGCTGAAACCTAAACTTTGAATGGAAAATATTTTCCACCGTTCATTAGCTAATTTAATTGTTTGGAAAAAATTATCAAAAATTAAATTTGAATATTTTTAATTGACCAAAAAATTAGTTTTATTTTTTTATATTTTTAAAAAATGAATTTTTAATTATTTGTATTTTAAAAAAATTGAAATTTTTATTATTTATTATTTGTTCTTTCTTTTTCTCCTTTCCTTTTTCTTTTCCTTCCTCCGTTTCCGCATGCCTAATGATGGTCGGTTGCTCGGCGACCTACCCAACAAGCAGCCCAGCGGCCAACCAAGACTCGGTCGCCAGATCCGACAAGCTCGAGGCTCGACCGATCTCATTTGAGCTCGCCAAATTTTTGCCGGGCTCTAGCGAGTCGTGAGCTTGCCGGATCTGGTGAGGCTTGAGCTCTGCCCAGCTTGCCGGATTTGGCGAGGCCCGAGCTTCGCCCTAGGCTGGTGAGAGCTCCGCCTTGCTCGATCTGGCAAGACCCGAGGTTGGCTTCGCTAGATCGTGCTAGGTGGGGGCAAGGCTTGAGTTGGCTTGTAGCTAGTCGCCGGTTGCTGTCGGTCGCCGGCTGCCGCCATGGCTGGCGACTAACCAAGGCCAAAGAAGAAGATGAAAAGGAAAAAAAGAAAAAAAAAAAAAGGAAAAAAAAATTAAATTTAAAAAAAAAAGAAAAAAAGAAAAATAAAACATAAAAATAAAACGAAAATGTATTGGTAAAAAGAAGCAAGATGGAAAAAGTTATGGAAAACGTTTTCCACTTTTGAGAAGTACAAAATATTTTCCTCACTTTTAAAAATTATTTTTTTCCAATGATAGAAAATATTTTCCTTGACTAGTTTATTTTCTGTGAAACGAATACTAAAAAATCCGGAAAATATTTTCCTGGAAGTCATTTTCCGCAAAACAAATGGACCATAAAGTGATACGTGCTCTTCGTTTAATAATGACCAAGATATTATATTTTTATATCATCACATTATCATTAGGTATGAGAGTCATTGTTTTCCAAGAAAACACCCATGGAGTCTACTTTGTAACAATGTCACCGCAACAGTCCTGTTGCTTTGGCTTCTCCGTCTGAGTCCGCAACTTCAGTTGTTGTTTCGAGACTCTTATGTTGCTCGTTTCAGAGAACAAACCACCGGTACACTTACCGCCATTAGAAGAGCCAGATTCTGAGATTTCGTCGCCAAAGGATGCCGAACACCTCCACCTGCGCTGCTACGTGTCAGACCTGCCGAGCCTGCCGCTTTTATGTGTTGATTTGGACATCTTCCACCACCTGTTTCAATATATGAACGCCACCGCCGGACTCGCCGCCGCCAACGACGCTAGCTCGTATAATTTCGTTGCCGACCACTCTGTCCAGGAGATCCATGCGCCATCTGTTCTCCATGCGCCAAACACGCCGATCATGGGCCGGCACTATCAATGACGTCACCTCTACCGCGTTAGCTCCGACCGTTGACCGTGATCGTTGACCGGTTCAACGTGCTTTTGGCCAGTTGGTGGTTCTTTCCGACCATTTTTAAGGCATTTTGTCATGCTGAATTCTTTCTTATTTTCTCCATATATGTTCTTGAGGCACCGGTTTATTCACATTTCTTATCCAGTCTGCTGAGTTTAGGCCAGTCAAGTGCATTTAATGGATAAATTTTAGAAGCATTGTTGCCGATGTGGCCATATGGCACTCAATTATTATCAACTATGATCTAAGCAATCTATCGAGTAGAACAATAACCTCAACATCGAGGTTTACATGAATGTTCTTTGGCCATTGTTGCTACCATAGAGGCTTCTTTCAATGGATTATCTCACATTCTCTCATCGCATTTGGTCTTTTAAGTCCGCTTGCTTCAATCACACGACTTCAAATTCCAAATTGTTTTGGTGAAAATTATTCACTTCACAACCCCCTATTATTTACATAGCTGATTATTTCCAAATGAGAGTCAGCCATACAAGAAACAATTCTACATCCACATTAGCCTTACTTAATACCTTTATGATTCTCAAACTCTCCTTCAATTTGATTTCAATGTTACGATTGTGTAAACATGGTTTTGATGTTCATTTCTCTTCACATGGTTGTCATGTGCAGAATCCACATACTGGATAGACCATTGGGATTGGCCGGAGAGCGGAACACCTATTTTAATAAGCTTTTGTTGATACAACATTAGAATTACTATTGTTGTGCTGGTCACTAAAAGACATGAGAGTGCGTCATTTTAGCAAAATAGTCACTCGTTGCAACAACCAAAGTATTATTCAAATAGCAGATGATGACTTTTTGCACAAACACGCCAAGCATATTAAAATAGACTGTCATTTTATTCAAAATGATGTTTTTCGTGGCACTTTCCGACTTGTATTTACTTCACCCGTTGAACGAATTGCTAATGTCTCCACCAAGACACATCCACCTAGGCAAAAATGTTCCATGCTTTTTACCGTACATTAATTGCCAGCTCTCTTGCAGAAAGATCAACAGTGCGTAATGGAAAAATGAAGACCGAACTCGATGGTCAATAAACTCTCGATCCTATTCAATCTCCTCGTATGAAATTACATGAAAGGTTCGTCTCAAAAATGCTTTTTTTTTTTTTTTTTATAATCATTTACCACAATTCTCCATCTTTTTTTACACCCACAAAATTCTAAAATCACAGAAACAGGGACAAAATTCTAAAATCACAGAAACGGGGTCGCGACTATGACTGCGAGCCCTTGTACGATTTGGTTCTCCTGCTGATCTCCTTCTCCAGCTCTTCAAGCCCTCCAACTTCCTCAAGTTCCTGCATGTTTCAATTCACACCATCACCAAAAAACTCAATACAGAATCGGTCAACGGAATCAATAATGGGCCGGTCAAACAAAAAAAACCAATAATTGCCACGCAAACAAAAAAAAAATACATGGAGACAGGGGCCCACCTTAGGCCCGAGGAACAGCCCATATGGGACTCCACTGAATTTGTCCGAGTGGTGGAGCTGGAAGACATCAGAAAAAACACGATGCTCAGAACGAGATCTCCGCCGTCGGATCACTCGAGGAAAACGATAGACAAATCCATAAAAACGGCTACGTGGAGCGCTCCGATTGGCGGGAGCGCTGATATCCCACATGGTGTCTTACCGTGTGGGCTGCAGCGACCCTCCGGAAGTAGGGCACGTCGGCGATTGGGCCCACGGGGAATCTCCTGTGGACGAGACCATCGTGGACGAACATGTACGCCATCCCGAACACCGTGATCCCGAGGCCCTGATTTCCGGTCGATCGAGGTCAGCGGGTTCAAGACACGTCAGTGAAAAAAGCAGACGCGGTAGGCAGAAGAAAGCATTAAAAAAATCGCAGCTGACGACAGCGACGGTTGATTAAGCAATAATTAAACCGAGGAAGGAGGATCAGAGGAGTGAGATTCCGGCACTTACGGCGCCGAAGCAGAGGCCGGGGACGAGGCCCTTGTGGAAGAAGCCGTACGAGAGGAGGGCGATGGCAGGGACGGCGTTGATGATGGCGAAAACGTCGTTGAGCTCGAACGGCCCGTCTCTCGGCCGATGGTGCGACTGCATTCAAATCGAATCACGCCATCGAAACAAGGATCAGTTTCTCACGGCCAAGGGGAGAGACAGAGACAGCATATTCAGAAGAATTTCTCTGTTTTGAAGTTTTCGAGTTTGATTGAAATTTATGAGGACAGACCTCGTGCATGTGCCAGAGAGAAGCGTGCCAGAGAGCTCTGTGAGCCCATCTTGCCCAGAACTCCATGCCCACCTGAAAGTCAGAATGCGAGAAGCTCAACTCTCGATTTCCAGCGCTGAAAACGTAAAAATCGAGAATCCCAATTTCTCTTCTTCTTCTTCTTTTTTTTTTTATTTCATCTTCATGGTTTATGAACCCAGAAGCAAAATTTCAATTCTTGTTTTCCAAAATTGAAGATGAAACTTACAGCGGCGCCCACGGAGAGAAAGAATGTACCGAACATCTCAGACATAGGCACCTGTCCTCCCTGCGAAATTTAAAGCGGGAAGAAAAGGCCATGCTTTTGCATTAGAATTCATTTCTCTGGAAAGGCGAAAAGGACCAGATTCACGGTTATTACCTCCATTTGCCACGCGAATCTGTAGTAAACGGCCATGACGGCCATGGACGTAATCCCGAAGCTGGACATCACGGCGGCGACGAGGTAAGTGAACCGCTCGGACCTCTTCCGCGCCAGCCGCTCGGCGGCGCGCGAGGCCGAGATCTGTTCGGGCTCCACGGCGGCGGCCCCGGGGCCGTCTTCTCGCGAGGCGGTCTCGGCTTCGGCTTCGGTTTCGCTTTCGGTTTCGGTTTCGACAGGGGAGGGACTCTGCTTCAGGTCCTCCAGAACGAAGCATACCGTGAGCAGCGTCTTCCTTCTAGGAGCATGGAAGCCCGGGCAGCTCCTGGAGAGAGAGGGGGCGAAGGGACGGGAAGAGAGAGAGAGGCAGGTGGGCTGCGGGAGGAGGAGGGCGGAGCTCCGTATGAATTTGATGGGCTTGGGGATCGCGGCGGCGAAGGCGGACAGGCCTGCCGCCATGGGAGGAGCCAGCACTCCGATCTTCGAGCTTTGTGTGCGTTGAATTGAGACGGAGAGACGGAGAGAGAAGGAGGGGGGAGTACCAGTGGCGGACTCAACTCGGGAAGAAAGAGGGAATTGGAGTCGCCCTTAAATGCACCAAGACCACAATCTTTCCTGAGCAAAGGCCTTTTTGGTATTTAAAAAAGAATGCTTTCCGGACTATGAAGACATGGGACGGTAGACAAACGTCCCTCTCTATGTCCTGAATTACCGAAATGCCACCATAGCGGGGTCTATGGGCCATTTTCTTTCATTAGTAAAAACGATGACTACCCCCGGAGGGATTTCTAATCTAAAATGGAATGTTTGGCCCGAATCAGTGCTACTTCGTCCGAAATTCAAGAATTACAACCCAACTAAACAGAGTGACGCTTCTCTCTTGATGAGTTGGTGAGGCATCGACAAGGTTTTCCTAAGATCCTAAAACAGACTATCAGCCACACATGCGACATGTGTTTGCATGCTTATTTAAGAAAAAATAACATTCTCTCTCCTTCATTTGATTCGTTGATTTCCATTCCTCTTATGACATCAAATTGTTAATTTTAGGGGTGATCGGGTCTAGGGTCTAGACCTAGATCCTATACCCAACTTTGTTATAATCGGTTCCTACTTTTTAAACCTTATACTTTCGATCATGTTTGTATTGAACCATGTATTTGATCCACCTTATTTTTCGAGTCCAGTTCCAAGATCAACCCTCTTTTCATTGGAACCTGTTTTATAATTTCTCAATATCCTATATGACTTCAAATTTTATATTAATACGCGAAAAAATAAGTAATTTCCCTAATTTATATCGAAACATTAAGCACTTGTAATAAATAAATACATGAACTTTTTGACTAAACGAAAAATTAAGGATCCACGGACTAATTATAATAAATAAAATTATAAAGCAAAGAATTAACAATAAATATGGGTCTAATATTAGTCTTATTCATATAATTACTACATAAAGCTACTCATTTATGCAAGCATAATTCCTCCTACAAAAGATAAATTAGGTGAGGCAATCCACGTGGTATACAAGAATTTAGCAACAATGAACATAGTCCGTCTGTTGGATGGTGCAAGAGGGAGCCGATGAGGGAGGGAAGCAAGTGAGGAAAAAGAATGACGAAGGAGGATTGCTGTATGTGTTTGAGAGAGCTAAGGGGAAAAATGTCATGTAATTGCGGGAGTAAGAATATAATTAAAGGGAAAAAATAGAGTTTTGGACCTATACTTACAAAACCGGTTCCCAAATCGGTTCCAAAACCGGTTCGAATCGTTTCCTGGACGTGTAATCAATTGAACCCGATTCTCGGACCAATTTAAACCGGTTTCAGATTTGGGAAACCTGTTCTCGGACCGATTTTAACGAGAACCGGTTTCTGATCTTATTTTTTGGGTGGGTAAGTCCGGTTTTCGGGTATACCTGGTCCAGTTGCACAATCTTAGTTAATTTATCAATATGCACATTCCTAATGATTGGATAATTTGATCGTACAAATACGAAAAGAGGGGTAAAAGATTTGCCTTTCCTAAAATAAAGATTAGGGCATCAAAATGACAAAATCGCAGGAGATGGAGAGAAATCGACAGATCATAGGGAAAAAGACCAGGAGGAGAAGAAGGGGCTGGCAGGTTCGTGAATTCGCTACGAAGAGGAGGAGCAAGTGGGCGTTGGGGGTCCCGTGTGTGGACGGGAGACAACGACACATGTCAGGCACGGAGAGGAGAGCGTGAGGCTCATGGGCAGCCCCAGGATTTCGTGTGGGAAGCGGACAGCGAATCGCGTTGCCCCTTTCGGGTCCCTTCATTCCCATCCGTTAAAAAACAAAAACAAAAGCTGTTTTTTTCCCTTTTTTATTTATTTTAAATTGATCTTACTTTACTCCTGCTATAACTTTTGCCATCAAATTTTTACCATACTTTTTTGTGGGGCATGACGATTAAAATTTGCATTTGAAATTAAATCGTTTTTTGCTTAATTCTTCCTAAAGAAAAGTGATTGGAACTCCTCCATCCTAAGGATAAATGTCGGTGGTTTATTTTTTCCAATTTGAAGTCTCTAGATTTTGCTTGCTCCTGAACGCAGACACGTATCCCCACCCAACATCTCTAGTGACCTTTTGGCCGGGTCGGTGGTGTTGCCTACGCGGACGGGAGCGCCCCTTTTTGTGCTCGTTTTGGGCTCCACGACCATCTACTTTTTCAGCGTCCCTATCGATGCTCCCAAACTAGGAGAGGAGTGGAGGGGAGAGGGGTGGGGTCGTTTCTCTGTCCTGGTCATCCGATCCAAGTCAAACGACCCCGCGCTTTGGCCCAAGAAATCTCGGCCCGCGTACACTGGAGGACAATCGTTACGGCTCAAATTGTTTTGTCAATGAGTCTCACTCGATGTCTTGACTCTTTGAATGAGATAATTAACAAAAAGAGTTGGACCTACCGTATGGATACCGATACGATTCTTCACTATTCGATTTTGCCTGATTTAGTGATGAATTTTTTGATGATTTGCCAATTTGATCCTTCCGATTGATTTTGGGCGACAATTGTGGATGCGGGGCATCTTATATAATAAAGTCGGCATTGACATGAATAAATTTTTTAAAATTTTTTTTTGATTTTCTGAATTTTTAATAATTTTTATTTTTTTACTTTTTTTTCTTTCCTCCTTGGTGAGAGGTTAACCTCGCCTATCTCAGGCGAGGCTTGTCCTTACAAAATCTCACTTGTGGCCAATTGGCGAAGGAAGAAGGAATAGAAAAAGAAAAATTTTAAAAAAAAAAGAATGGGAAAAATTTGAAAAAAATTATTATAAAATCAGAAAAGTAAAAAAAAAAAAAAAAAATCGTCAACGTCAAATATCAACAGTATAGAAGAGCTAGCATTTTCCTTGGCGATTTTCAACCAAGTTTAGCTAAAAGGATTATATTGATAAATTATCAAAAGATTTAAAGCTAAATCGATCAAATTAAAAAAAAAAAAAAAAAAGAAGACTAAATTGGTATTCGTACCATATTCTCTCGACTTGCAATTTTCACCTCTTTGTATTGTTCTACTCTTTCATCCGTTCCTTAATTGGGCCTCTGGAATCTGTCGGGCTAATCGGCCCATAATCCCACACGCCTCCGAGCGGGGCCGGGCCGGGTCACACAAAATATCGCGGGAAAAAAAGATTTCGATTCGCGTGGCTGGGGGTGGGGTCCCACCCCCGACAGAGGAAGATCAGCGGGCGCGCGCGAGAACATTCGAGACTGGCGTCGGTTGGGGCGAACGTTCTCGAATTCAAAAAACCAGAAAGCCCGACCTCCTGAACGGACGAAAGAGGAAGGATGACGACGATCTTCTCCGACGTCGTTTCCGGCCCGCGGAGGGAAGAATCCAGAACCACGTCGGATTCTATAAATGCCTCTCCGCAGTCGCGTAGGCAAAGGCGATCGATAGCAATTCTCAACTCGCTCCGAGTCGACTCTTCCTGCATTCTCTCTCTGTGTCGTGCTTGCGTTTGCGTGCGTCGGCGAAATGGCGGATGCGGAGACGTTCGCGTTCCAGGCGGAGATAAACCAGCTCCTGAGCCTGATCATCAACACCTTCTACAGCAACAAGGAGATCTTCCTCCGCGAGCTCATCAGCAACTCCTCCGATGTACGTCTCCTCCACCTCGCTTTCTCTCTCTCTCTCTCTCGTTGAAGTACTAGCTTGCTTGCGTTGTTCAATGTCTGTCTTTTGTCTGTTAGGTGTTAGTAATGGCTTGCAGGCTTAAAGATCAGAGCGATTTTGTGTTTGCTTGAATTAGATGTTCGATGCCTTGTGAAGACGTAAGAGCGTCATTGTTGAGAAATAATCGTGATCGAAATGCGATGTTGTCATGCCGAAGGTGATGTATTGATTCTGATCTGTGAACGGTTTGTGTGTGCTTTAGGCCTTGGATAAGATTAGATACGAGAGCCTCACGGACAAGAGCAAGCTCGATGCGCAGCCCGAGCTGTTCATTAGGCTGGTGCCGGACAAAGCCAACAAGACCCTTTCGATCATTGACAGCGGCGTTGGCATGACTAAAGCAGGTAATGTAATTGGCTGACAGGGATTGATCAATTTTCTTGCTCGCATCTTTTGGCTATGGCTATGTTCCTACGCGATAGCGGTAACTGTTGCGCTGAGTTCATTTTAGTTCTGAGACTGTTGGTAGATATTAACGTCTGAGATGAACTGGACAGATCTTGTGAACAACCTGGGTACTATTGCGAGGTCGGGGACGAAAGAATTCATGGAGGCATTGCAGGCGGGAGCTGATGTGAGCATGATCGGTCAATTTGGTGTTGGTTTCTACTCTGCCTACTTGGTGGCTGAGAAAGTCATCGTGACTACTAAGCACAATGATGATGAGCAGTACATCTGGGAGTCCCAGGCCGGTGGTTCCTTCACCGTCACGAGAGATGTGAGTGGGGAGCAACTCGGCAGAGGGACCAAGATCACCCTCTTCCTTAAGGAGGACCAGGTGAGTTCATTTGCGGTGGCTTTTATGAATTGGTAGAGAAAATTTGCCATGGTTTTGGATGATACATGGTGCTAACAGTGTGGCGTCTCTGTTTTCCTCAGCTGGAGTACCTGGAAGAAAGAAGGATTAAGGACCTTGTGAAGAAGCATTCCGAGTTCATTAGCTACCCCATCTATCTATGGACTGAGAAGACTACTGAAAAAGAGATCAGTGATGATGAGGACGATGAGCCCAAGAAGGAAGAGGAAGGAGATGTGGAGGAGGTGGATGAGGAGAAGGAAGAAAAGAAGTCCAAGAAGAAGAAGATTAAGGAGGTTTCTCATGAGTGGCAGCTCATCAACAAACAGAAACCCATCTGGCTGCGAAAGCCAGAGGAGATCACCAAGGAGGAGTATGCTTCCTTCTACAAGAGCTTGACCAATGATTGGGAAGACCATCTTGCCGTGAAGCACTTCTCTGTCGAGGGGCAGCTTGAATTCAAGGCTATTTTGTTTGTCCCAAAACGTGCTCCTTTCGACCTCTTCGATACTCGCAAGAAGATGAACAACATCAAGCTCTATGTTAGGAGGGTTTTCATTATGGACAACTGCGAGGAGCTCATTCCAGAGTATCTTGGATTTGTGAAAGGAGTTGTCGATTCTGATGACTTGCCCCTCAACATTTCTCGTGAGATGCTGCAACAGAACAAGATTCTGAAGGTCATCAGGAAAAATCTTGTCAAGAAGTGCATTGAGATGTTCAATGAGATTGCAGAGAACAAGGAGGACTACAACAAGTTCTATGAGGCCTTCGCGAAGAACTTGAAATTGGGTATCCATGAAGACAGCCAGAATAGAGCTAAACTTGCAGACCTCCTCCGGTACCACTCGACAAAGAGTGGGGACGAAATGACAAGTCTGAAGGATTATGTCACGAGGATGAAGGAGGGTCAGAAGGATATCTACTATATCACTGGTGAAAGCAAGAAGGCTGTAGAGAACTCTCCGTTCTTGGAGCGGCTCAAGAAAAAGGGCTATGAGGTGCTTTTCATGGTGGACGCAATTGATGAGTATGCTGTAGGACAATTGAAGGAGTACGATGGAAAGAAGTTGGTCTCTGCAACCAAAGAGGGCCTGAAACTTGATGAAGAAAGCGAGGAAGAGAAGAAGAAAAGGGAGGAGAAAAAGAAGTCCTTTGAGAACCTGTGCAAGACGATGAAGGACATGTTGGGAGACAAAGTTGAAAAAGTAGTGGTATCGGACAGAATTGTGGACTCTCCCTGCTGTTTGGTGACTGGAGAATATGGATGGTCCGCAAATATGGAAAGGATTATGAAGGCTCAGGCTCTGAGGGACAACAGCATGAGCTCTTACATGTCAAGCAAGAAGACAATGGAGATCAACCCTGACAATGGCATCATGGAGGAGCTGAGAAAGAGAGCTGAGGCTGATAAGAACGACAAGTCCGTGAAGGACTTGGTGATGTTGCTGTTTGAGACTGCTCTTTTAACATCCGGGTTCAGTCTCGATGACCCCAACACTTTTGCAGCGAGGATTCACAGGATGCTGAAGCTGGGTCTGAGCATTGACGAGGATGAGACTGCTGGTGATGATGTT
This sequence comes from Eucalyptus victrix, assembly GCA_016097545.1. NCBI lineage: Eukaryota > Viridiplantae > Streptophyta > Magnoliopsida > Myrtales > Myrtaceae > Eucalyptus > Eucalyptus victrix. The sequence goes on from CM027845.1 coordinate 2,857,272, forward strand.
GACATGCCTGCCTTGGAAGAGGATGGTGCTGAGGAGAGCAAGATGGAGGAAGTGGACTAAGCTTCTATGACATCGAAGTGAACTCCATTTTGTACTAGTGCCATAGAAAGATGAGGGGTGTGTGATATGTTATTGGATATAGTGCTTCTAAATTGTTACTTCTATTATTGTATCCATAAGGCTTATAATCTGAAAGGAGTCCGATGTTTTATGCTGACAGCAGTGTGTAAATGACTTTGTTTGGCAGATCTTGTTATCGTGTTTGGTCTTTGAACTTGCTTAAACATTCTCTGTGATAGAATTTCAGGGTAACAACTCCTTAAGGCTTCATTGTTGCGTGAATTGGACTTGGAAATGTAAGAAACTCACAAAGTTCGGTACATGTAGAGTCCCTAAGGGCATGAGCCTGTTCGAACAGTGAGTGTGGAATGATGGACTCAAACATGGTGGAAGAAATACAGAGCACTGTTTTGAGGCGACAGCTTCTTGCTCAATTATCTACCTACTCGTTCCTTGCATGTGCATGGCATTACCCACAAAACGGTCTCCCTACTCCGCATTGAGTAGGAAGTCACGGTTGTACTATTCTGCACCAAAGTTTGCGCGAAAGAAAAGTTTACGTAGTTCTGTCCCTTAGCTTTAACCGTGTTTGGATTGCCTCATAGAAATGTGATTGGCAATCTCTACTGGTTCTGTATATTCAGGACTGCCATCCCTGGGCGAGCAAAATATAGCATATGGGAAAAGGAAGTCCTGCATTTTGTTATAACAGCGTTCTTCTAGTTCTTTTCTGCATACAAGAAAATCGGAGCTTTGCTTGTTTGCTTCACATGCTGTGTTCCTTCCTTTTCGTGGATCAGCAATACAGGATGTAATTGGGAATCAACTCATGGGACGCTTGATCTCTTTAGTTTCTCGTATTTTTTTGAACCCTGCAACACAACCAGGAAAGAGGACATGCGTCAATGCCAAATCGTGGATGTATCGACTCCAACAGAGAAAAGAAAGATGATGCATGCCATTACTGTATTTGTCTATACTAAGATTGAAACCAGACTAGGTAGTGAGTGAACTATGCAATAAATGGTTCATTTTGGAGCTATAAACAATGCTGCATCTTTATTTTTAGTATAAATCGAAATCTAGTGTTGACGAATTTAACTAACTCAGCAACTAGCAAGATCTTCGAGATATCTGGCAAAAGCGCCAAACCACTGTTGGAACTAAAAAGATTTAGCAAATTAAGATGTTTGAGACCTACTAATCGTCAAATCTTTCAGGTAATTGATGTTGGACATTTACCAGGATCATATTCAAGAGAGGAGTCTTACCTGGGATGGTGAAGTGGGAAAGAGGCCTGACTGTCTCGATGGAGTTTTTGGAATGGGATCTCCAGGGGAATTGCACAATGTTGGCCTTATGAAAGGCGACTGACTCCATGTGGCGATTGGTGAACGCAAAATAGGAGTATGATTGCATGAGGAAACCGGCGTAGGGTGATATGAGGAAACTGGAGACATGATTGGTGTCCGCCAGTTTATCTGGGATGCCGATGCTGCTCCATGCGATCGAGATAATGATGTTCTTGAAGGTACCATGCAGATATTAATTCTAAGACAGGGCAGTAGCGGACAAGATTAGCTAAAGGAGAAAAGAGCACATATTAATGCAACTCTCAACTAACCAGCTTCTTACTTGTTATGAACATCGACATACTCATCTGTCTCGTCCAGTATTTCTTCCTGCATCAACAGATTAATAGTTAGACATACACATGAACGCATCAGTAGATTTATCTTTCACACGTAGTGATTTCTAAAGACATAAACATAAGAAGCGGCATCAAATGGATGAAACAAGCAAATTGACAATATGCCTGAAAAATAGATCGGAAATCTCTAATGATGCAAAGAGAAGCGCTATAAAATTTAGACAGGCTACTTTTACATTCATATGGTGAAAGACAATTGCATATGTCATTATCAATGTCAGATACCATTTGTCTAACCTAAACAAGATTACACCGGATCACTTACTTAATCCAAGAGGTCATCCCCAATTTATATGCTTATGCCGGTAGATGCAGAGAAAGAAGAATTTACAGACTTACAAAGGACAAGCACTATACTATGTATCTGACCTGTAAAAGTTCCTCAATGACATCCTCCAATGTGATGATGCCGACGACTTCATCCTCCGCACTCAGGATAGATTCCCAGTCTTCTTTTAAGATATTGTCCTCTCCTTGCTTCAGCTTCTTTGACTGGGGGTAAGATTTTTTGTGCAGATCAGTCATACTCTTCTGATATGGGCTTTGGGTTTCGTTATCTGTGGAGTACACTGCAGGCGAGTTACTTAACATGATAAGTTGCTCTTTCTGCCCGAATTGATGAGCAGAGCCTGCGAAAGGTTCGCAAAAAGTTCCCAGCTTCTGTCATCACCTTAAATCGATCAGAGAAGACAATTGCTCTTACCTCTGATGTTACCTTTTTGTTTTGAATCTGAATCCACATTTATAGTGATTGTGGTAGGTTTTGCATTTTCTCCAATGTCATTTAAGCCCTTTCTGCATTTTACAACCACAGCCATGTGGCTATGACCCTTCTGGAATTGGTTTAATATATCATATAGAGGCAAACAATCCTGAACCCTGTTAAAGATTATAAAAAATTCGTATGAAATATGCACTCTTCTGATTGTCCGGACACTTAAGCTGCTAAAAGACTACTTTGCAGCGGAAAATTTGGGAAAGAAACTCAGAATCATCAAAAACAAGTTTACCCAAAATCTTATGTACCTAGGAATTTTCCTAATGGTGACATCTTTGACAGGGGTTTCATCTTCTGGGTTGCACTTGATCAAGTTTTTCACCTGCATCCAGAAGAGAACGGCCATAATTACAGGATAAATGAACTGACACCCAAATCCTAGAGAGAGTTTGCCTTACCAAAATTAGGCCGATTATGTTTGTTGGGCTCCCCGAGTAAATGGGTACACGGCTATGCCCCTTCCTAATTATCAGCTCCAATGTTTTGCTAAAAAACCGTACTTGAAATTATACTATAAGCAATGAAAAGAATTCATATTAAACAAAATGCAGACATGAGTGGAGCTGTACTCATCGAGTTTAGAGTTTATGTCGAGACAATATATGTCTGATATCGGCGTCATGGCATCTTTAGCAGTCTTCTGAGTCATATCCAAAGCTCCAGCAATGATGGTTGTTTCATTGTGTGTCAATTCTCCGCCTTTCCCAGCCTAGACAATTTGCATGACAATATGATCGATTTTATATTTCTTTCTTGAAGTTCTGATCCTGCCATTCCAAGTTCATTTGTTGTGAATCCAGAAGCAGAGAAGGGACTTACCTTATTCCCGTGCATGTCAACAAACATTTTCAGCTCTGCCCGCCTTAGAAGTGCCGAGTGTCCTTTACCGAGCAAATAATCCAATGCCTAACATGAAATCCACAATGCCATTAGGACTACAATGCAGTTTCGTTTATATTAACAGAACTCAAGTTTGTTGCTTGTTATCAGTTTGAGACTAGGATTCAGTGCCCTACCTTACTGATCGGGTAAGCTAAAGGGAAAGCGGCTATTACAAGCAACCGGACAACAAAAGACAATTTCGCTCCAACACTTAGCCCATATCGAGAACAAACAGCTTGTGGAATAATCTGCCGTGGAAAGGAGAGAACGCTAATTCAGAGTCACTGGTCATATACCTACAAAAAAACTCGCCTCGAGTGAACCCTGAATCTCTTACCTCACCAAAAGCAAGTATGAGTGTCACAGAGATCACTATAGAGGCCCACGCTGGAAGGAGCGCATCAAGGAAGATCGGCAAAGCCTTAAGAAAAAAATCATCAAGAATCAGATATCAAACAGAGACAAACCATACACAGAAAACCAAACGATGGAACGTATTTATTTACCTCCATAGCCATGGAGTTGCATATGAGAAGTGTGCATAGGAGTAAATGCTGATTCTTAACCAAGGGAAGGATTTTTTCTGCGACCACAAGAGACCGATGAAGACTAATCACTTCAAAAGACAAATGCTAATTAAAGAGCGGAAAAGAACGGAAGATTAAAGTCCCACCCGCATTTTTCCTATCCTGAGGCTGACCGGCTTTCGCAAGAATCTCAAGATCGACCAAGCTAAGCGACATGAGTCCAAGAGTGAGGCCTGACATGAGGCCGGCGAAGCACACGAGAGCAATGCACACCACTAGATAGACCCAAAACATTGACTCGCAGCATGGCACATCATTAGCAGCCATGTTAGGTCTTACGGAGTGGAATGGAAAGCTTCTGAGAAGATGACCACTGTTGCCGATAAAAATGCAGTGAAAGTTGAGGGCTATTAATATTGCAGCTTTCGGTCTATATGTGATGTCGTTATGGCTTCTGAGACGAAACCTTGCGAGGATAATGACAAATGATACCGACGTTGGTGCGTCATTACGAAAAAATGCCCGGCCCAAGCTGCCGAAAGCTTGATAAACGAAACTGAAACACTAGCATCACCTTTTTCTCCACGAGCAAAAGCAATATGAGAAAGAAGCTGTCATCATCCATAATGACCGGCACCGATCACAATAACATTAGAAAAAGAAAAGGTGAAATTTCAAGAAAGAAGACGGAGAAAGAATCCATGCTGAATCCGAGTACTTGTTCATCGATTATCAGCATTAAGAAGGCGAACTGTTCCGGGAAGGTGCAACAACTGAAACCGAGGCAGTACATATGTGGGAATACAATATGCATATTGTCAAACTAGGAATCTCTACTCTTCAACCGATGATTTTGCTTCCACAAGGTATTGACCCTCCAAAGAACCATGAAACTCTGCATGTCCCATCTCAGTAAAATACCGTGAATAATTTCTCTTAACTAATGCACCGCCAATACGTCATGCATGCGCAGAGCGTTCAGCCTAGGACCCATTGACATATTCAGTCCGAAGTCAGCTACAGCAACGATCGTGAAGCAGGTACAGCCGCTTTGAACCTCTTATTTTATTAATAAATCAGCACATAAATAGCTGGCTATCTTAACCCACGGGATACTCCAATTAAGGATAGAATAGACCACCTTACTTCATTCCTGGGATCATGCTGGGCAATTGGGCAGACCTTTGTTTATTTTTTCGGTAAGGTTTTTATTTTTTATTTTTGGTAAGGAGGGCAGATCTTTGTTGGGCTGTGGAAAAAAAAAAACAATAAAAGGGTGCTAAATGAATTTCTCTTATTAAAGAAGAACTGAAAGCGACTTAATTAGGTATAAGAGTTGATGACGATAAAGGACCCAGTAAGTGCCTGCCTAAAAAGCACCGCTTTTACGTCCCCAGCCACCATCTGCTTTCTTGAGTAGAGCACTGATCGATTGAGTTTTAATTTAGGTAAGATTGGTAGGACCGAATTTTAGAAAGATTGAGAAGGATGGATTCAGGTTTCTTCCAATAAAATAATCTGCTCGTCCTTCCCATATTAGCACGCAATCATTTCATGTTGAGAGATAAAGAAATGACATGGAAAAGGAAATTCGACAAAGTTCTTAGTTTATTTCTATGTAGCCATGAAGAGTATGTGAATTGGCTTTTCAGGATGACCATTTAAAGTAACAGGATATTATAATATCAATTACAAGCAATCGGGAAGATATCTAGAATCTCCTAAATATTCTAAATATTTCTAACGTTGCCAAATCACTGTATCCTTGAAATGCATTAGCTTACTTGTCGTGGATGCATTGAGACTGCCATCAATTTTTAGGATTTAAGATATCATATTATGTCGAAGTGATATATTGATTCTTTACTTTATAACAAAGTAAGTAAGCGTAATAACAAATAACACTTATATTATTGTAAAACTAAAGTATCTGGACTTTATGTTGTTTGTTTTATAAGGCTTACTTATTGGAGAGGCTTCTATTCTTCGAGCTTGCCCATTGTCATCAAACTTCTATCGATTGATTAATATCACAAGATATACGGCTCTAGGATTTTGCGACTTATGTGTCCTCCACGAATTTAATATCAAATCGACAAATTAAATAAACTCATTACAATTTTTCATGATTAATGTCAACTTCAGAAAATAAGATCCGATTAAGTAAAGAGGAACGTTGGCATGCGGAGCTTGAGACACGTGCATGTAAAAGGACGACACAAATTGATATATGTTAAGGAGTCTATGTCTAACGTTGATATACGAAACTCATGCCCATGTTAAATTAAAGGATATTGAACACGTTACTTTATATATATTCTAATTTATGGAGTCAGTGAGATAGCAATATTGTTTTATTTTGTTGATTTTACATGTAAGTTATCTTAGTACAGTCATAATCGTAGCGTCGGGTGAATGGATTTCACTATCAAGAGTGCCAGAGTAAAGACATCGATTATGCCACAGCGAGGAGGTGAAAACAATGCTTATTATTTTATTTTGGTGTTTGCCGGTATCTCGCAGAATATTCGAACTATTCCTTTCGATTTTTTTATAAATTAAAAATCTCAAATTGATCATCGATCCAATTTCTCTAGGATTTTTGTGATTCTCATTTGTTAAGACTCCTATTGCGTTGTTTTTTTTTGCCTATTTTATGGGGCTAAAACTAGCCGATTATTTTTGCAGGGCCATTAATAATGCACATCCACTAAAAGGCATGCATTTAAGGGTATTTGACTTAAATTATGGGCTCTATTTATTTTGCAAAAAATGAATGATTTGACAAAAGAATGCATATAAATAATTATTTATATTATTTGAAACAATTAGAGAGCATTATTTCTATTGTCGATTATAATATATGTATAAATATTTTTACAAATGATGAAAATATTTTTTATTCATTTATTTTTATATGAGATAAATAATTATTTCAGAACAAAAAACGTTTTTTAATTTATTAATTTTTGATGAAATAAACGGAGGGTATGCCAACGCAATCGGATTTGATGAGTCGAGATGAAACCATGACACGCGAAGAATGAAACACCAGCGTATAAAAAGTGATGGCACAGGCCGTGAATGATAGGTTAAAGGTAGGCTACGACGTCCCACGTCAATTTAGAAACACGCATGCACACGTGGAATCAACTTCGAATCCTTGAACTTGGATTTTTGTTGAACACGTCATGTGTACTACTTTGTCTTTTTATTTAATGGGAGTCGGTGAGATAGCAACGGGGCTTTTGTTTTTTAGTTTTAGAGGTAATTAATCTTAGTATAGTTTATATAGTACTTACGTCGGGTTATTTTGGTCAACTTTCTCCTGAATATACAGTTAAATGGATTTCACTCTCAAGCCCGCCGGAGTTTGTACCTCTGAATATGCCATATGAAGAGGCCAAAAAATCTTCTTTATTTTATTGGGATGTCTACCTGTATTTTTTAAATATTTCAAATTAGGTCGATTTGTATTGGACCATTCTAATGGATTAATTTAGGTAAAGGAATGTCATTATTTCAGTCAATCAATTTGAGTGGAACCATTATCGATTATTTTTAAGAAATAAAAAAATGTGATTATTAATAGGTCAATTTGGGTCGAATCATGATCTAAATCTGACATGACTCACCTATTTAACGGTCCTAATTCAAACTAGGCCTTTTGATTTCTTTTTAAATGTTTTTAATTTACAAGCAAAGATCTCAAATTGACAATTGATCATTTGTCATTAGGTTTAATCTAATTTACATTTTTTTTATTATGATTCTTATCGTGTCATTTTTTCATAAGTTTCCTAGATTCAATTACTCCTCAACTGAACCCACTCGTCGGCAGCACATGTGGTATTCGCTCTCTCTTGCAAAAAGTTTCCTAGTTGTCAACATAATTTAAGATTTAAGTTTTTACTAATTTTCAAGTCTTGGTCAAAGGGCGGTGTGACCCCGTTTTTTTCTTCGGTTACTCCTCAATTGAAAATGCAATTCCTAGATTCGATTTAAGTTTCCTAATTTTGAAGTCTTGGTTGTTTTTTCTTTTTAATTTCCATTTCACCAACAAACCGCACCCAATCTCACTCGCCGAATCACCAAATTCAATCTCCCAAAGATCAACGATGGCTTCCTCCGACCTCAACCCCCGTCTTCATCACCGCCGACTCCATCCACGCCCTCCTCCGTCCACATCCCTCTCCGCCGCCTCCTCTTCCTACTAGCCAGAACACCTAAGCTGCCAAAAGACTACTTTGCAGAGGAAATTTAGTAAAAAGAAACTCAAGAATTATATATTTAAAATTAAGCCAATTTTCCTAACAGTGACATCTTTGAAAGGGTTTTCATCTTCCGGGCGGGCACTTGATTCATTTTTCACCTTCGTCCAGAAGGTATGCAAACTTGATATGAGCTGTACTCGTCGAGTTTAGAAATGATGTTGAGACAAATTAAGTTTGATATCGGCGTTGGGCATCTTTGGCAGTCTTTTAAGTCATATCCAAAGTGGAGATATGAACTCTGATAGAAAAAATAATATTAAGGTTTGGAGCTAATGATATATATGTAATTTCCATCGTTAAAGTTTGAAACCCTGAAACTTGTTACTCTAATATTGACTCTATCAATGAAGATATTGCCCAATATAGCACTATGCTTTTTTCATTTTCTAATTTCGAAAGGGTTTTCACGTAAAAATTCGTTTGTCTTCTTTATTTATTCTACTTTGAGATCCACAATCTTAACAACTGGTATAGCCTAGTTTGGGAAAATAGTGGGAGCATTGAATATGGATGAAAGGAAGGTGAAGATTGATCGATTTGATGGCAATGACTTTGGTTGCTGAAAGATGCATGTCGAGGATCTGCCATATCAAAAGAGCTTGCATCAGCCTCTATAGAGAAAGGAATCAGATTTGATGAAGCAAGCATAGTGGGAAGTGTTAGATCAGTAAGCTCTAGGTGTGCTCCGTCTCACATTGGCACGAATCGTTGCCTTCAACATCGCCAATGAGAAGACAACAGAATTTGAAGAGGGTTTTATCCAAAATGCACGAGAAAACTTCTACATCAAATGAAATATACTTAATGCAAGTCGTCTTTTCAATCTAAAGATGGACGAAAGTGCTTCTACAACACATCACATTAACGAATTCAACTCAATCGCAACTTGGTTGAGTGTAGCAAAAACAAAATTCGATGACGAGGTAAAAGCTTTAATTGTGTAAACTGTGATTACAGCGAGCAATTTATTTAGTTAGAAAAAGTTGAAGCATCAAGAAATTTGACATTTTATTCTTAGTGAGGATATTCATAGAAGAGATTTTGGTGAATTTTCAGGTGTTGCTTTAAATACCAAAGCCAATGGTACAAGCAATCAACGAGGGCAGAACCAATATTGTGTTAGATCAAAATCTAGAGGGAGAAGCAAATCAAGACCTCGTGGTGAAATAATTTGCTAGAATTGCGAAAAGAATGGCCATTTGAGACGAGATTGTAGATACCCAAACAAGAAAATTCAATATCGAGCTCGAAATCAAGAGGAAGAGAAATTTGTGAGTACAATTCTTGAAGAGACACTTGACAACGATGCTCTAATATTAAGCATTGGTAGTCCGATTGAATCTTGGATTCTAGGCTCATGTGCGTTTTTTTTTCCACTCTACTCCATGCAAAGAATTAAGAGATAAGTGCACTAGAATTCCTAAAATTTGTCATAAAAGTACAATTAGATCCTTAAACTTGTCAAATTGATACAATCGTGTTTTTCTGTTAATTCCGTCCAATTTGATTAAGAAAAAATGCTAATGTGATCTTTTTTAATATCTTCTCTCTTTTACGTGACGATGATGTAGCAAAACAATGAAATGTAGCTAAAATGAAGTTGTTTTATTCAAACATGATTTTTAAAACAAATAAAAAAATTTAAAAATAAGCTAATTTTTTTTTTTTTTAAGAAAAAGAAAATGAGGGATAAAACAACAGTTAGGGTCACCCTCGCTGCCGCCACCCACCATTGTTGAGAAGGGCCAACTAGGGTGGAGGATGGCTAGTGAGGGTTGCCAAGCCATAGCTAGTGGCTAGCAACTCTTGCTAACTATGAGTGAGGGCTTGTAGGCGCCTCGCCTAGATTTGGGGAAATTATGATCAAATACATGACTAATTTGGGAATAAAGAATTAAGAAGTTGTAAAGTAACTATTAAGATATTTGGGAGGCACTTTAGGTATATCATTTATATTTTATTAAAAAAAAATAATGTAACTTCACAAGACTTTGTGGATGCAGATCTTTGAGGTGACTCAAACAATAGGAAAAACACCTTGAATTATATTTTTGCCTTAGGTGGCACTCCAATCAGTGATGTCTAAACTTAAGAAGTGTGTGTCTCTCTCAACTATTGAAGTAGAGTATGTTACAAGATTTGAGGTTGGTAGGCAAATGATTTGGTTGAAATTTTTTTTTTAATAGAGTAAGCAAGAAGTAGGACAACAATGTTCTTTTTTATAAAAATCAAGCTGATATTTATCTTGTAAAGGATTCGACATTTCATTCAATGACAAAGCACATTGAGTCAAAGTATCATCATATTCATCAGCTGATAGATGACGAGATAATAGATGACGAAACATTGTCATTGAAGAGGATTCTTGATGCAGAATCCAGCAGATATGTTAACAAAAGTTGTCACCATTGAAAAACTAAGGATGTAAATTGCCTCAGTTAACTTTAATGGTTGGTGATAAAGGAGCTGCCACCCTAGGGCAATTTGGGTTACAAAAGACTAGTGAATTCTATGACAGACTATTGTTGTTTTGAAGATTACTCTCCAAGTGAGAGATTGATGGAGTTGTGGAATCTGATAGAAAAAAAGTAGTATTAGGGCAAAGAGCTTTTATGTTTAATGGCATAAATAATTTCCATTGTAATTATATATGCCTTAGAATCTTATTATATGTTGGGGCAATATATTTTGTAGTTGTAATGCTGGAAATGAAACCTTGAAATTTGTAACTCTAATAATGATATTGATAGCAAAGAGATTGCCAAGTGCGGCATCGTGATTTTTTCTCCTTTTCTAATTTGGAAAGGGTTTTTTTTCCATAAAAAAATTCGCTAGTCTTCTTCATTTAGGAACATGACAATATGATCAACTTAGAATCTTTTTTCAAGTTGCGATCCTGCCATTCCAAGTTCGTTTGTTGTAATCACTGAAGCAGACACGGGACTCTCTTTACTCCCGTGCATATCTACGAACATTTCAGCTCTGCCCGCCGTAGAAGTGCCAAGTGTCCTTAATAAAGGAAGCAATCCAATGCCCAATATGAGCTCCACGATGCAGTTTCTTTACATTACCAGAACACGAGTTCGTTGGTCGTTTTCAGTTCGAGACTAGGATGCAGCACATTACCTTACTGATCGGGTAAGCGATAGGGAAGGCAACTATTTCGAGCAACCGGACGACAAAGGACAATGTCGCCCCAACACTTGGCCCATACCGGGAACAAACAGCATGTGGAATAATCTGTCATGGGAAGGAGAGAACAATTTTTCAGAGTCACCGCCAGATACCTACATTAAACGTTGCGTCGAGTGAACTCCCAATCTCTTAACAAATAGAGACAAACCATACATACCAAAACCAAACAAAAGAACTTCTTTATTTACCTCCATAGCCGCGGAGTTGCATATGAGAAGCGTACATGGGAGTAAATGCTGATTCTAAACCAAGGGAAGGATTTATCATGCGACTACGAGTGATCAGTGAAGACGAATCACTTCAACAGACAAGTGCTAGTTAAAGAGTGGAGGAGAGCAGAAGATCAAAGTTCCACCTGCATTTTTCCTATCCTGAGGCTGACCGGCTTTCGCAAGAATCTCGACATCGACCAAGCTAAGTGACATGAGTCCTAGAGTGATGCTTGACAATGGGCCGGTGACGCACATGAGAGCAATGCATACCACTAGATGGACCCAAAACGTCTCCCAGCATGGCACATCATTAACAGCCATTTTAGGCCTCGGAGAGTGGAATGAAAAAGCTTGTGAGAAGATGACTATTATTGCAGATAAGAATGAAGTGAAAGTTGGGGGCTATTAATATTGTCGCTTTCGGCTTGTAGAAGAATGTTGTTATGACTTCAGAGACCAAATCTTGCGAGGATGATAACGACTTTGGCGCGTCATCACTGCAATATCAAAATGCCAGTCCAAACTGCCAGAGACTTGATGAGTGAAACTGCAACGCTAGCGTTACTTTTTTCTCAATGAGAGAGAAGCTGTCACCATCCATTATCACCCAAACCAATTACAAAAAGATTTTAAAAAGGAGAGAAAGAAAATGGGTCATTGCTTAATCCTAGCATTTGTTCCTCAGTTACCAGCTTGAAGAAGATGAATTGTTCCAGGGAAGGTGCAACAACTGAAACTGTGCCAGTACCTATGATATATGTGAATACAATACATAGAGTCAAACTAGGAATATCTTCTCTTCAACCGATGATTTTGCTTCCACAAGAATAATGAAACTTTGCATGTCCCGTTCTATTAAAGTAGCGTGAAAAGCTCATTTAATTAATGCATCTTCAATCTGTCATGCATGGCCAGAACAATCAAGACTCGGACCCAATAACATAACAAACCCGAAGGGGGCTATGGCAGCAATCGTGTAGTAGGTATCGCACTTTGTACCTCTTGTTTTAATAATATATCAGCACATAGATAGCTGGCTATCTTAACCCATGAGATGTTCCAATTAAGGACGGAAGAGACCCCCTTACTTCATCCTTGCGACGGTGTTAAACAATGGGGCGAATCCTTCTTTAGCTGTAGAAAAAATGATATTAAAATGGATTGAGATTGATAGTGACTCAGCTAGGCGTTAGAGATGAATGACGGCAGGCCCAGAGGCGCCTGCCTCAAAAGCACCGCTTTTACGTCCGAACCGCTATCTGCTTTATTTGAGTAGCATGCACTTGGTCAGGTTTTAAGTCAGACCGGTTTATTAAAACGATCGAGAAGGATGGAATCAGGTTTCTTCTACGACTTGTCCTTCCCCATATAGCATGAGATTTGCCGTGTCGAAAGATAAGAATTATGCGGAAAAGAAAATTTAAAGAGATTTTGTATATTTCTATATACATAATGAAGAGTACACGAATCGGCTTTTGAATATGACTATCTACAGTAACAAGATATTACAATGTTAATTACAGTTAATCAAAAAGATGTCCAAAATCTCCCAAATATCGTAGGTATTTTTAACATCCAGAATGTCAAAACCTCTCTTTCCTCGAAATGCATTAGCTCAATTGTCACGCATGCATTGAGACTCCCATCAATTTTTTAGGATTTTCTACATCGAGGGAAAAAAAAAGACTATATTTTATTGAAGTGGTAGAATGGTTCTTTACTTTATAATGAAGTATGTGTAATAGCAAATAACATTTATAGTATTTTAGCATTAAAATATCCCGACTTTATGTTGTTTTGGTGTATAAGAGTCGATGTGTCAAAATGGGTCTTAAACTCATATATAACCAATTTAAATCATAAATGAGTAATATATGAGCTATTTATATTTTTAATGGACTAGTTAAATGGGTATTAAATGGGTTGAACTTAAATACTCATTTCCAACCTAAGCCTCACATTCTCTCTTTCCCCCTTTAACTTTATAATTTTTTTTAAAATCGAAATTAGAATTATTTTTATATTTCATTTTTCATTTCTTTTCTCTTTTTTTTTTTTTTTTCTTTGTTCTTCCTCCTTCCTTAGACGGTGGCCAGCACAAGGCAAGGCTTGAGCAAGCTCATGCCTCGTCGATTTGGCAAGGGTCGTCGTCGTGGCCGGTAGCCGGTGGCCGGCCGACTAAGAAGAAAAAGAAGAAAAAAAAAAAATAACTTAAAATTATATTTTTAAAAATAATTCAAAAATCGATTTAAAAAAATATTTTTTATAAAAATTATAATTATTGTCCATTAAATATGTAATGCATTAAATTTTTTTAACAAAACATTTTTTTAAAAAAATATCATAGAAATAAGCTTTCTTAGATTTAGTTAAAAAATTTTACATTTTTTATTTTATTTACTAATTTTAATTGTTTAATTTAATTTTTAAATTTGATGTGAAGTTTTTATTCAAGTAACATATATGTGAAGAGCTTAAAGTGAATTAAATGGGTTGGAGTGGACTAACATAAATTGAGTTCAATATTAATGTGTTTTGGTAGTATGGGTCAAGTCGGATATGAGTTATCAAATTTATCTTGCATGAAAATGGGTTAAAATGGATAAAATGAGTCAATATGGGTCAGACCAAACCCGACCCAACCCACCCATTTGACGGCCCTATACAAGACATATTTATCAGAGAGGCTTCTTTTTTTTCGAGTTTGCCTATTGACATTAAAGTTCTACTAATTGATTGATATCACAAGATAAATACATAGATTCCTATTGCGTTTTTCTTATAATAACATTAAAAATTTCAAATCGGTACTTATCTCAAACAAATTTTTATCACAATCCCAAATTGGTATTCATGATACATTTACATATAGTGTTCATCATAAAATCTATCTATGCATTGGCTTACTTGTTGTGCGTGCGTGGAGGCTCCCATCAATTTTTGGGATTTATTACATTGAGGGAAAATAAATATCGTACTATATTGAAGTGGTATGAAGTAATTCTCTGTTACAGAAAATAAAATTTATATATTAGATTTCTTAAATATTCCAATATTATGTAATAAATTTTCCCAGGTTAAATTTTTACATTTTCATTTTAACTACGTATATAATTTTGCACTAATCTTGTTAAATTTAGGATTTGCAGGAAATTGGAAATGGTAAAAAATCAAAGGTGTTCTCCTATGCTGAGAGGCTCGAGGACTTTTTGACTAATGTGTTCTTTGCAAATTTAATATTTTCTTTTGCCGATAGTCCACGAATTTAATTTATAAAGACAATTTCGTAGGCAAAATCAAGTATATAAATATACCTTGCGACCTAAGAGTAAAAATGGTTCTAAGGTAAAATCGGGAACCTGGGAACCGAATTGGTGGGGAATGAGCATGGAGATACTTCACTTTCTTTACGCATGAATAGGTCAATACTTGTGTTTGGAATCCGATAGATTAACATTAGTTAGTTGTCTTAAGGGCACAGATCCAGCACGAGTAGGGGTGAGCGTGGTTCCGGGTAGAACCGGGAACCAGAACCGAATCGGAGGAGGTTCCGGTTCGGTTCCCGGTTCTAAGGGGACCGGTTCCGGTTCCCGATTCTCTTTTTCCAGAACCGGCGGTTCCGGTTCCGGTTCCGGTTCCCATAGGAACCGGAACCGGCAAAGTTAAAAAATAAAAAACCCTAATCCCTTCCGCGCGAATTCCCCCCCTTCAATTTTCCCCCTTTCCCTTTCTTTTTCTCTCTCTTTTTCTCCCCTTTTTCCTCCACACGTCACTTCCTGCCCCCCACTTTTTTCTTTTCCCCTCTCTCTCTCTCTCCTCTTTCCTCCTCTCTCAGCCGAACCCTCCCACCTCTTCTTCTTCTTCTTCTTCTTCTTCTTCCTTCCTCTCGCCGGTTGCTGCTTCACCCACCACCACACCGCCGCCCCACGCTCTACTCACCACCACCTCTTGGCCACCGAACCCCCACCACCCACTGCTCGTTTGACAAGCCGTCTCACCGTTGAGCCCGACGAGCTGTCTTGCCGTCCGTGCCGCCGTGAGGCACCGCCGCCGTCCCCAAGTCACCGTCACCACCTCCGCCCGAACCCGGAACCTGTTAGGTTAAGCCCCAAATTAATTTACCCTAGTCTCAGTTCCCACTTTCACTTCGCACTTCCTCTTCTGTCTCTGCCCGACGTTGCTCACTATGCTCCGTGCTCGCCCTCGACAAGTTCCTTGACGAATCTCCACACGGAGTCAGGCCTCAAGTCCCTCGACGAGTTCCTCTCCGGCAAGACCTACATCTCCGGGTAAAGCTCGTCTACAAGAAGCCGGCGAAGAAGACGACCACATCCCCATCTTCGTCGGCTCGGAGGACCTCGCATGGAACCATGTATCATCCCACCAGAGGCAACGTTCGCGGTGGCAAAGATCGTAAGCTCTCTCTCTCTCTCTCTCTCTCTCTCTCTCTCTCGCATCGTTCTTTTTAAGCTCTTGAGCATTTATGTTGTATTCTCTTTGCTCGATTCGAAAGCGCGGGGCTTTGAAGCTTGGGCTGGCTTTCGCCTCCTCGACAACGAGATTCTCATCCTCAAGGTCTGTCCCTCTCTTTGGACGTCGATGGCTTTGGTTGGATTTGCTAGGGCTCGTGGCGCAGGTTTACTTGTTGTTGGGGGCTTCTGTGCTTCAGCTCGTGCACGAGGGTTTCTTTTGAATCTTAATTTGGGGTCCATGCATTGATGGGGGTTTTGATGGGATTTCGTTTGTTTTTCTGTTTTGTGATGGTAGGAGGAGATGCAGAGGACGAATCTGGACGCCAGTCGCCCCCCGCTCGCCCTGCCCTTTCCTCCCTCGACGCCGTCAGCCCCCTCTCGCCCCGCAGCTTAGCCGGTGGACATCGCTCGCCCTTGACGCCGCTACTGAACGCAGCTCGTTCCCCCGGTGGATGCCGCTCGCCGCTCGTCCAGTCACCCTTGACGCTGCTCGCCCAGCCGCCCCCGACACCTCTCGCCGCTCACCTTTCATGCTAGTAATCTCTCGCCGCCCCCTCTCTCCATCGTTTTGCGAAGTGTCGCAAAATTGAGCAAAGCCCTTTGCTGTCCTGCAGATTTCAATTCTCCTTTAGGGTTGTTTTTTTTGCGCTGCCTGTGCATTTCGTTCAGAAGACAGGAGTGTGAAGGTGGGTATGTTCAAGGGAGCATTTATGGCATTCAATCAGGTCAAAAAGTTTGGACAACGTAGAAATTGAAGGTGGGTATGAGAGTCTTGATGTCTACGTGCATTGCTGGTACGTCAAAAAGCGTATATCTGAACAAGCTGAAATTATCCCCTCTCCTCTGTATCTTTCTCAGTCGTGTAGATTCAAAGCTAATTATTATGAGGATTTCCAGGTACACCGAGTTTGGGGGAGCGGTGCCTTATAGGCAAGCAGAGGATTTGGCATTCTCGGTCGTGAGGTTCATTCAGAACAGCGGTTCATTCATCAATTACTATATGGTAATCTTGACTTCCGTAGCATCTGTGGCTCTGTAACAATCACTTGATTTTGCCTTTCCATTATCCTGCGAATTATAATCATTAATTAACCTTCTTTTTTGTCTCCTTTTAAATGATTGCATACTTGCTTGTTCTTTATATGGGTCTTGTTCATTGTCTTTAGTATTGCGGAGGAACCAACTTTGGCAGGACAGCTGGTGGTCTCTTCATTGCCACCAGCTATGACTACGATGCTCCTCTTGGTGAATATGGTATGTGACTTGGAATAGATTGTTAGTATCCTGGCGTGGGCAAGGCTAACTTTGCTCATGTGCCTCAATTTGTTTCACTTTGAGCATTCGATGGATCTAACAACTTTAAGACTGGAGTAATTGGTAACACCATCAGAAGTTTAATCGAGTGAAGGCAAATCTACATCTTGTTGCTTAAACATTAAACCTTTTAAAACTAAGTCTAGAAGTAATTCATGACATCCTATCATGGCGATTACTAAGTCATCTTCCTTACATCGAGAATTTGCGTAAATGTTGCGGGTTTACGAGGAACCAAAGTGGAGTCACTTGAGAGATTTGCACAAAGCCATTAAGCAAAGTGAATGGGCTCTGGTTTCTGCTGATCGTGCAGTGCAGTCACTTGGAAGTAATCAAGAGGTTTGGTTTCTCACGCCCCCTTAAAATGAATATGCATGAAAACACTCTCACAGCCTTGTGGGTTGTTAATTAAACTTTTACCTGTCAAATTCTATTTTTCTTAGGCTCGCGTGTTCAAAGCTGGAAGCGGATGCGCGGCCTCCTGGCAAACTACGGCACGAAGTATTTTGTCATAGTCAATTTTGGAAACGGTCAATATGACTTGCCGCCTTGGTCCATCAGCATTCTTCCGGAGCAAAACTGCTATTTACAACACTGCAAGGGTAAGGCACAGACCATTTGGTCACCAAATGTGGAAGCTTTTTAATAAGTTTTGTCACAAATTTCCAAAGTAGGCAGATGATGAGTTGGCTGATTTTAGAGGAATCCTTGATATTATTCCACAAAAATGCTCTGAACTGAGATTAGTGTTTTTGAATGTCAAATTTTTGTTAGTGCTTTTTCTCGGACCTTGTTGTTTTGCCATTGCTGTTTTGCCATCAACAATGCTACTGCTGTTTGGACTTCGATGATGAGCAGCCCGCATGTTGACGAGCCGACATGGAAAAAAGTTGCACGTGTCGCGTTTAATTTTATTTGTTTTGTATTCTCTCTCATAAATGATAAACTTATTTATTATTGTTGCGTTCATTTTTGTTTTGTTTAACTAAAAATGAAAAAAAAAAAAAAAAAAAAAAACCCGTTGGACTGGAACCGACCTGGAACCCGTGATAGGGTAGGTTCCGTGTTCCAGATTCCGACGGTGGTTCCGGTTCCACAAAATGAGGAACCTGTACCCGAGGGTAGGTTCCAGGTTCCAAGCGGAACCTGTAAGGAACCTGGAACCGCTCACCCCTAAGCACGAGGTGGACGTGCTTACTAGTGAATGCAAGTCCGTGCTAATCAGACTTTAGACATCTTCGTTTGGCCCAATGTGTAAATGAGCGATGTGAATTAGCATTCTAGGTAGCTAAAAGCCCAAATTCGAATTACTCTCCCTCTTAGTTGGTTCTCAAGCCTTACGAGACTTTTGCGCTCAGAGGCCCATTTCGTGCACTCAAATGAATTATCTTAATGAAATGAAGTTCATCTTTTCAACAAAAAAGAATTTCCGCAACTATTCTAGTTGTATTTAGACACATTTATATGGAAAATATCGTCTCTTGAACATGTTAAGCGTGTCATGTAACTCGTTTAACGAAAATAATGTATTTACGCTGCAAGAAATGAGACGATTGCCAATTGTCGTGCCTGGATTTAACGTAAATTTGACACGAAAAGAGGATGAAATCGGAGGCATGACTTCTTTGCCTGGCTGAAAGGCCTGATTTCATGGTTATCTTAAAAATTGCAATTAGGACTTGTTGACTTCTTTTAGTCTTGGTCATGCAACCATTTCCAGATAATTTTCCAAGTCTCGGTCGTTTTCTTCCCTTTTAATTTCCGATTTCACCAGCAAATCGCTCCCCATCACGCTCGTCGAAGCACCAATTCAATCTTCCGAAAATCAACGATGGCTTCCTCCATTCCCAACCCCAACCCAGTCTTCATCACCGCCGATTCCATCCACGCCCTCCTCTCCCACCAATACCTAATCCGCCACTTCCACTCCACCCTCTCCGCCCTTTCCTCCTCCGTCCACACCCCTCTCCGCCACTCCCACCCCCTCCCCTCCGCCGCCGCCGCCGCCGCGTCCCCCTCCCTCCTTCTCATGCCCTCCTGGTCCTCCCACCCTTCCCTCCCTTACATCGGCGTCAAGCTCGTGACCCACTTCCCCGACAACTCCTCCGCGCTGAGCCTGCCGGGTGTCCACGCCGTCTTCGTCCTCTTCAGCTCCCTCACCGGCCAGCCCCTCGCCACCGTGGACTCCACCGTGCTGACCCTGTATCGCACCGCCTGCGTCTCCGGCCTCGCCTCCCAGCTCCTCTCGCGGGCCGACAGCAAGGTCCTCGTCATGGTCGGGTCGGGCTCCCTCGCCCCGCATCTCATCAGGGCCCACCTCTCGGCCCGGCCCAGCATCGAGAGGGTCGTCATCTGGAACCGGAGCCCGCAGAAGGCCGCGGCGCTGGCCGCGAAGATGAGCGAAGACGAGGGCCTCAAGGCGGTGCGCTTCGAGAGCGGCGAGGTCTTGGATGAGATCGTCGGGCTGGGAGACGTCGTCAGCTGCGCGACGAACTCGGAGGAGCCGCTGGTGCGGGGGGAGAAGCTGAAGGCCGGCGCGCACCTGGACCTGGTGGGGTCGTTCAAGGAGACGATGAGGGAGTGCGACGACGAGGCGCTGGCGAGGGCCGGGAGGGTGTTCGTGGACTGCGCGGCGGCGTTCGTGGAGGCGGGAGAGCTGGTGGGGGCGGCGGAGAGAGGGGTGGCGGTGGAGAGGGGCGGCGAGCTGCCGGAGCTGGCGGGGGGCGCGAGGGCGGGGCGGCGGAGCGAGGAGGACGTCACGGTGTTTAAGTCGGTCGGGTCGGCGGTCGTGGATCTGTTGGCGGCGCAGCTGGTGTACGAGGAGTATGTGAAGAGGAGCGGAGGGAGTTTATAATCTCTCTAATTTATAGTTTGTCAAAATCATGTCGCGTATTGTGATTTTTATCTGCCTTTCTTTTGTGCTGCGTAGTTATAATTTTGTTAAGCAATAAAGCTCTTGACAAAAATCTTTTTAAACGTCTCGAATTACTTAAGAGACAGTTATATTCACCTTATGCTTATACTTGAGAGGAATGGTCATTTGATTGGAGTGTAGATGCAAGATAGCACATCGTGCATTGCCAAGTGATCTTTGACAAATTTTATGAGGTTATTGGCAAGAATTCACAGATGATCTGTATTTAGTTTACTCATTTAACATGGATTATAATTTTGAATATTCGCATGATCTTCGATGCATTTGAATAATAGTGTGCATTTGACAAATTCTTCCTTACCTCTTATCCTTTACCACATTAATATACTGATGGGTAATGTTGATCAAAACACCTAACATGAGCATCGAATTATCAATAAATTTTAGTGGGTTGAAATTGTTTCTTCTTTTTGAAAAAAAACCAAAACATCTCTAAGTTCTTGCGAATGGTTTATATATGAGTAAATTTAAACATTAAAGTTCTTATTTTTATCTCCTTATGGAATACACCGTTAAAGATTTAACTAAAATCAAATCCGAAAATTTTAATTGAGCTACAGATGAAACTCCCCCTAACACAATCTGGCTTTTATCACGAAAAGCTTCGTTGCAATAATATTTATTTTACACTCGCTCGTTAAATAAAATACATAAATTAAGTATGCTCCTTAAATTTTTTTTTTTTTTGGATTTTTTCAACGAGAACAATTTTAGTTCAATTTATAGGTCGAGTCTTGTTAGATAATTATTTTCATAACTCGCCACCCATTTAGATCAATTTAGAAAGATGTAGATTAAGAAGTCAAACTCTAAAAGATTATGGAAAAAAAAATTGTATATTTCAAATATTTGATGTGTTAAAAATAAGTTAAAGTTATAAAAAGTTAGAAGGAAGCACTCTAGCTTTGGACGTCTCTTGCAATTCTTCAGTCGAAGCCGGCGAACTGAAGAGAGATGCAATTCTTCGGAGGCTCCGACGTCAGCCCGTCGCCGCCGGCGCCGACGGCGGCAGGGACACAACGCGAACGTGATGTACCTGTTCGACCGGAACGGCGTGTGCTTGTTCTACCGAGAGTGGAACCGCCCCCTCCGAACCTTAAATCCCCAGCTGGACCACAAGCTCATGTTAGGCCTCCCCTTCTCCCTCAAGTCGCTTACCGCCAAGATGGATCCGACCAGGTGTTCCGTGCTTAAAAACTTTGTCTCCGGTCTTTCGTGTTTCTTCATTTGATTCCAGTCCGTCGAATTTGGTGGGAAGTTGAATTGCGATTGCGGATGGGGAAATCTGCGAAGCATCGAAAATGGTGGCTTTCTATCTGTCCAGGGTAGAATGGAAGATCTTTATGTCTTGTCTTAAGAATGTGTACGCTGTCCGGTTGGTTCACGGTCTGCTTTGACTTCGATCCCCATGTAATGGGTCTCTGAACACTCTCCCAAATGATCAACTACGATAAAAAATGTCGGTGAATTTGCTGATATAAGTGAACTTTTGAAGACTGCATAATCAATTCAGGCACCATTTGATGGCAATGCGGTATTTTTTATTGGGTATTTTACTTGTTCTTCTACGGAATTTCTGTTATCTTCACGACCAATCACCTAATCTTTGATCGAAATATCTAAAAGATAGCTCATGTTGAGCTTAGTTGGTTCTACTTTTCAAATTGTCAAGCAGAGTTCGAGCTCAAATGTAAGTCGAACCTGCAGTAGAAATTTAGACAAAGCAAAATTTGTGTTTCTTATGTTTATGCGCAATCGTCAGCTCTCACATACATGTAAACATATTATGATCACATAAAATATAACTACTCAATAACTCATTAGTTGGAAAAATTAAGCATTGCAAAGCCCAATACTGAACTAATTTTTTTTTTTTTTAATGAGTAGTGACCCAGTTGAGCTCAAGTAGCTCATGAGTAGTAGGAATTTCTTGTCCCACGAGCTTGAAGTTGAAAACCTTTTGCACTGCGAGGTGCGGATTATGCAGGAGGACCAGATGGTCAGTGACTAACATACTCACTCTCGGTGTTTTTTTTTCCTCTTCTAGTTCAGACAAAGGAAATCTTGGGGAGCCCCAGTTACCAGGCCAGGGTTGATCATTTCCCAGTTTCCACACTAACACATACAAGCTTAGTTTCATCGAAGGTCCTTCTGGTATAAAGGTTAGTCAAACTAATTCCGGAGTATTTATATTTATATTATTTGTATTTCTACCTCAGATGTTGCCTATAATGAGCTTTTGCTCGAAAACTTCATTAGTCTTAGCAGATTAGCAAGGCCTGTTGAACTGAGCATTATTAAGGAACTTGCACCTGTTCTGATGATAATTTATTTAGAGGCACCATACAATTAGAAGGTTTTTGTGGTTCCTTGATCACACAATACAATAGAAAACTGGTTTTCTCATGTTAGCTTCTATTCCTATGGGCATCAACTATTTATTATTGACACTCAATAAGGCAAAATGAACTTATTGAGAATCACATTGCCGTATCATCTCACTTTTTAACAGTGTTAAGGATTTTCCTTTATGCTTGTATCGCTTGCAACTTTGGCAAATATCTTGGATCAGCTCTTTGCCCATTCTTATATTTCTCTGTAGAAGAATCTTAGCAACCATCATTCTGCCTTTTCTTTTGTTCTTTTTGATCTTATGCGCGATGCCTTTGCAGATAATCTTGGTTACACATCCTTGGACCAGTGATCTACCGGAAGCTTTGAAGTACATATACAGTCTGTATGTCGAATATGTGGCTAAAAACCCTGTCTATGCTCCAGGAACTCCTATCAGGTGACTGATGAACTTTTGTTGGTTTAAACTGGTGAATTAGATGACATTTGTCAATTTTGATGATCTATTATAAAAATAGTGTGCTATAGTGTACTAAAATAGTCTGATTGTCTGCCAGAAATAACTCTGTTAAAATCCTTGGTGATATTTTTTTGTCCTTTTGTATAATGAACCCTGTGCTGTCCCAGTGCTTTATATCCGTGTCATCAATTTCGGCACCTGGCTTGCATCTTTTTGATATGAGTACTTCTATGGACATAAGATTAGGAACTTGGGATAAAGATATTGCATGTTGACTATTGCTTTTCTTTCTGTGAGTTGTATTTGCATAACTGCAGAAGCTGTTGTTTTCTCTCCTGACACGTTTTCTTGTCTTTCCGTGAAGGTGTGACCTTTTCAATACAAATCTTGACCAATATGTAAGGAGCATTTCGTAAAATCTCTGCATAAGGCTAAGTACGTATGCGCCTTTTGGTCATGTATCAAGCTTAGTGGACAATTGGGAGAAATGGTTAAATTGGGATGTGCATGCTTGATGCACCGTGCGCCTCTCTCTTTGCTGCCAGTGCTACTGCAACTCCAGTCATCCTACGTCTGTGTATTAGCTGCTTCCTTCAGTGGAGGTTAGAGGAGGAATTTTTCTATGCTCCTCTTTCTTCAATATGGATGATGGTGATCATTCCTGTGCACATTACTCTGTGGCTCTCTTTTTTCCGTCTTTTACGGCTCTGTCATTAAGATGCTTAAATGTTATTGGAAGGCGTCGATTCTTGTGTCATGATTTAAACTGAGCCCATTTAGGTTTACATGATTCAAAATGCACAAAGCCGCAAGCATCTGCTGTGAACTTTTGATATTGCCTTGTCATGGGTGATTGATGTTTACATGATTCAGAACAATGTGTGCTGCTACGAGCTCCACTATCAAAATATTCCTAGGTCCTTCTGACGCTGGAGTACATATTTTTGGTATTCCAGGATTGGATCAATCATCATCAACATGATTCATCCTCACTCCTTGCTATCAAATTGATGGGAAAGGGTTACGATGGGTCTTAGAGTACCTAAAATATTTAATCCTATTATCCAATATTTGGTCAAGTGGCTATGGCTGGAAGAAAGCAACCCTTAAATAGCAAGCCATAGCTACAAGCGAGTAGTTCCAGCTTCTTTCCCTTGGCATTACAAGCACTGCCTTATATAGGCATAAGACAAACACTGATTACCTGATTATTAGTGATGGTCCTAGAGATCACCGATAATTTCTATGGAACCTTTATGGCTGACCATGGCAAAAAAATTTGTACATGCTGACTCTTACACCGACAAATTAATTTTACATGACTTTCACATTCGATGGACCCTTATTACACATTTTTCGCTTTTACTACAGTATGATACAGTACTGCTACAGTGATGAACAGTATTATCATAGTGCCATGAACAATGTTTTGCTGTAGTAACTTGGGCTAAATTTATTGTATTCACCAGCACCTTCACATGTTGCATTTGACTTCTTCACGTTATTGTTCAAGTTGTCTAAGTCACCACCATCTTTCTGCCTTTTGTATTTTTTTTACGAGTCTTTCGACTTCTAGAGCTTTGAGCTAGTCATATTATGTGGATTCTAGGGGTTGATGAGAACTTGATGGGTCGTTACCGGACTCACTACAAGTACAAGCATTGGTCTTGGGTCTATGTTTATACTATTGCTTGCATCTTTCAAGGAGCCTCTCCACCTTTTCAATTTCTAAGGCAACTTATGCATTTTATTCAAACGACCTTTGCCTTTTCAAGACTGATGAGGACTTGTTAGAACATCTGTAGAGCTTGATGGATAGATAGCCAAGCTAGAGTGATGGGCTTTCCTTGTCGAGGTCTAGATCAAGTGCAAGTTGTGACGATGGTCCTCCCTATGGATCTTGTGATGATGAAACTAGATCTTGTGAAGATGTTTGTAACACATAATTGTCCATGTTGGCCTGCTTGTCAATTCCATATTATCTTCCTAAGCAAATATCAATCGCCTTTTGGGTTGCACGGTAGTCATCGTAATGATCTCAAGAAACTTTATTAACTTTTGTTAGTCATGCTTCTAGTGAAATGACTTGATTGTGCTGGCACAATATCCTTTGCAATTCTCAATATTGTCGAGCGTAAGCTGAGATTTTACAATGAAAAAAATATAAAAATCTCATTTGGAACAAGTTGTGGTTTATATATGGACATTCCAACATCTATTACTTCACACATATCTCAATCAGGTTTTACACATTTTTTTTTCTTTTGTAGGAACCATGCTCATCCTTAGCCATAGCCATGGTCAATAATTAATTCATCTGACCAAAAATTGCTTAGATCCCACTCAAGAAGGCTTTTTATTGAGCCTTATGCAACCATCAAAATTCTGAATTTTACATGACAAGATGTACTCATAAGTCACTTCATATTTGATAATCTTATGACGGGACTAAAAACATAAATCTATCGATGCCTTTGTGGATGCATTATTTCAAGTCGAATACAATACATATTTTGTGGAATTCAATGCACGTTATTTAAGAGCATGCTGAAGTCCCTAGCTCCTAAACGTTTGTCCTACGGCGCAGTCGAGTTTATCCACATCTCCTCCGACATGACATGAGGAGAAGATTGTGTTCACTGTTTCCTAGCCCTCTGATAACATCTATTTGTTACCTGTCCCTCGACATTTGGAATCATAGGACTGATGCAATGAACCTGAGAGAAAAACCTCGCTCTTTCGGAGCCAAATCTCCCCAAGACAAGTACTCGGAGTGCGTTGAAATATGGCCTCCCCTAATGAGTATTCCAATGGAAATATCCACTTCAGATCACATCAACAAGTTTTTTTTTTTTTTTTTTTTTTTTCCTTTTCAATGTTGTGTAATTTTCGCAGAAAATTTTCAATTAAGAACAGGTTGGGAGACAGAAGAGGGGACATGGAAAATCTAAGTTCGTTGGAGTAAGATATGGTGTCGGGTCTCTTCAGCTTGGGTAGTCGTGCTCTTACTTTGGCGCACTGCATTCATCTCCAAGCATTTAGCCCCATAGTTTGTGCAATCAAGCAAACTATCTGACCCATCTTGGTGCCTGTTTATCTTAATTTTGTAGGGAAAAAAAGAATTTATTTATTGCATTGACTCCTTCAATAATTCTCATGTTTTTTTTTTCCTTTCATGTTTTTTTCATTCAAGATTCGGTCGAGCTTATGCAGTTAACGAAACCAAATTACTTGTACTACTCAAAAATCAAGAAACGACCATTTTAACTCGAACGCACCAATCGCAACATTTGGGTAGCCTATGTGATTTAAGAATGAACATATGGGTATTGTTAGGGACATTGACATGTCCAACATGTCATGCCATCGGATGTTACAGTTTGATATTTATATTAGTTTTTTTTCGGTGTGTTCTTATCTGATTTGCAATATTCAAATGGTATGTAATAAATGGGGACGTTATCTATCTAAAGCTTAGGCGCCCTCAAGAAAGAGTTAATTGACCAACATCGACACGAATGAATGGGGCCAAAGTGGGGTCATGCGTGCCGAGTGGAGGTTGCTGGTGTCTGGTGATAGCGAAGTGTTGCCAAGTCCCAAAGGAATTTTGCCTTGATTTGGGGGGTCCATAACGCCTGTTTTTCTTTTGGGTTGTCGTCGTTAAGTGATGCATTCTTTGAAAATTCTGGCTTCACCTGCTCAGAGTCGGAGAATGCAGTGCCCGAAAGTCTCTTGTTCCGTTCCTGAATTTGAGGTTCCTCACCAGACAGTCCATGACTCCATGCCCATTCCCTCTCTCTCTCTCTTTCATTTGAAATTTCAAACTTCAAACTTCAAACGTGCCCTGCGGTCCTTGAGATCTTTGTTGAGGAAACTTCGACATTTGAAACTATATAGTTCACACCAGATCATAAGCCATGTAACAAATCATGGTGGTGGAGGTAGTGTTCACTCTTAAGCTATTCAATTTGTCGCAACTTGGCTCAATATGTTAAATTGGTAAGTTCACGTACCAAGTTGGCCCTGTGAGCGAGAAAATGAATGATTTGAGAATGCTAAGATTTCTTTAAAACAAGATTTTGATATCCCTTCTCAATTAGATACTAATTCTTCAATAGAATATTGGAATTAGAAAGCAAAACTGGGCTGTTGAAATTAAAATGACATTGAAAAAGAAGACAATCCATGCTATTCAAAGAAACGAGTAAATTTGAAGATAGTTAATATAGAAATCGCTTGAAGATGCCTGTAAAGTGATGGATCATTATGGAACAGTGGGAAGACATGACTTTCTTTCAATATCAATGTGCCATTTTCAACAGTACAGCAATTGAGATGTTAATAGAATCACGTCTGTCATTGAAATGTACTTGTCTCGTCTTGATTCATTGGATCTCACATAACTTTACGAATACTTCGTGTTTTAGGATAATTTTTCTTAATTACTGGATCCTAAATATAGAGAATTATTTTGGTAACCGATTTAACATACAATTGAGATACGTGGCTCGGCATCTCATCTTTTCCGTTGGGATAAATGAGTGCACTCCCATATTTCAAACATTGGACATTCTCACAAAGAAGGACTACACCTTTGGTGTTGTGTTCACGACAAAAGGAAATGGAATTGCACTCTAGCGTCACGGACCAGAGGTTTGAAGGCAAAATGGGCAGAGGAAGTGGCCAAGATTATGAAGCAAGCCTTGAAACTTCTAAGAGCCTAAAGCTTCCTGAGTGCTGTAGATGGGGGAGGAAGAGAGAGAAAAATGAAAAATTTATTCTGTTTTCAGTGTTTATGTGTCAAAGTCTAAATGGATTCGAGTAAAAATTATTTGTCAATCAGCATGGCCATGTATAATCACTGAGTATTTTTTGCAAAAGAAGATGTGGAATTTTCTTTTATAGGATGACTTACTTTTAGTTGTTGGCTTTGTGTGGATGTAAATGGGAGCTATGTCAGAAAAATCCTATATCGAAAAATTTGTTGTAGCATGAAGCAGTTAATAAATTATAATTAGCCCATAATCATTAGCTTAATATTTTGAGTAAAAATAGGTCAAATTGAGTATGCTTCTTCGTAGTGGTATCCAATTTCTAATATCCGCTTCCAACACTTTATGACATTGGTAATTCAATAAATGCCACGATGATAAATTTCTCATCTCATACAAGATGCCTTCAAAGATAATTTCAAGAGAATTTATCTTTTGGGTTAATACCACAAAAAAAAAAAAAATTCAAACTATGCCCACTATGACACATATATCCCAAACTTTTTTTTATCGGTGTCAAAAACCTAAATTTGTCCATGGGACACAAATGTTGTCATAATAAACCTAAACTTATATAGAGGGTATATATATCACACACACACACAAATTGACACACACACACATATATATATATATATATATATAAATTTGGGTTTTTTGGTGACAATTTTTTTTTTTTTTTGATATTTGTGTCATTAGACAAATTTAGGAGCTCTTGTGACAAAAAAAAATGGGATATTTATGTCAAAATGGAATAGTTTGAAATTTTTTCATAGATACAGTCCGGTATTAACTTAACAATACAACGCCTCATTCAGATTTCTCCACCTTAAAAAAAAAAAAAAAAAACAAAAACAAGACAAAACAAACTTTCAAGAGCAGAGTGAAAATTTTGAATAAAATAAGAGGAAAATGCGCAGAGTTTTTTTCTTTTCTTGGATTCTGAGGGCGTGAGGTGTAAAGGAGCACTAGCGCGGTGTCACCCTACTCGTATAGAAGGT
This sequence comes from Eucalyptus victrix, assembly GCA_016097545.1. Taxonomy (NCBI): domain Eukaryota; kingdom Viridiplantae; phylum Streptophyta; class Magnoliopsida; order Myrtales; family Myrtaceae; genus Eucalyptus; species Eucalyptus victrix. Next base: position 2,886,217 of record CM027845.1, read on the forward strand.
AAGATTCAAAGGTCCAATACATCTCAAGAGAGGGAGACGAGAGATTTCTCAAAAGAGGAAGTGAAAACAGAAACTAGAAGCCAAAAAGAGAATTCATATATTAACGAAAGTTATGTCAGCGTAAAGAAATGATGGAATAAATAGACAAATGTGCACGTACTTAATGCTACACTCGGACTTGATGGGGTTGTTTAAGGAAACGGTGAGAGCACGCGACGACATGGCGTTGGGGAGGGCCAGAAGGGCGTTCAGGGACAATGTCGCGGTGTTTGTAGAGGTGGACGAGCTAAGATGGACAATTGTGCATAAAAAAATCAAATTGATACTTTTCTGATAAATTCACACTCCATTAGTTTCCATTGAATTGAATTGATACAAGGAAAAACCACAAAATAAAATGCATATGATAAACGGGGATAAAACCCTAATTTGGTATATCCGGGTTCCTTAATTGTCATGTGTCATCTAACTCCCGAAAGGAACTGACAACCACTTGTTATCTGTTAAAATTTAAGAAAAATTAACAAAAACTAATGGAGGATAAATTTGTCACAAGTATACTAATTTAAGGTTTATAGTAGTTAAAAAATTAGTTTGTTGTAGGTATACTAATTTTAGATCTTTTGTGATATGAATCATTTTTTGGTATGTGCTAAATAATTATCATTATATACTTTATTAATTACGTAACGGGGTGTAGACGAGAGAAGTGAAGTAAGAGACCGATCATGCAAGCGAGTAAGCTCTCCAGGCTCGGTAGTTTGCCATGTCAGCGACACATCAAGAAACAACCATTTCAATGAGGGGGCACACCTATGGCATCGCAACATATGGGCTGTTAGGGACATAGACACGTCCCATATGCCATGCCATCGGTGTAGCAGCTCGACACATATATATTTCTTTTAAATTTTACCTCTCATCTTATCTAATTTACGAGATCGACATGGTATCTAACGAGCCGAGAGTCGTCGCCCTTGAAGAGGAGTCATCGGCCAACATCAACAACCGATCGAACGGGGACAAGGCGGGTGATGGGGTACCAAGTGGTCGTTGCTGGCGGTGATAGTGATTTCTTTGCCGATTCCCGAAGGAATTGTTTTGCGTTGATTCGTCCGTGGTGGTGTCTTTTCCTTTTGGAAGTCGTCGTCATTAATTGATGCATTGTTTGAAAAATCTGGCCTTATCTGCTTAGGCTTGGAGAGCACAGTGTATGGTAGTCTTTTGTTCCCATCCAATTCATGAATTTGTGGCTCCTTAGCAGACGGCCCATGACTCCATGCCAATTCCTCTCTCTTTCATTTGAAATTTCAAACTTCGGAACGTGCCGTGCGGTCCATAACATCTTATGTTTTGAGGTCTATCAATCAAGTCTAATCTCCTAAATTGCAGGAGTCGTCTCATGCAGTTTTTGCGCCTGCGAACAAGAAAAGGGACGGCTCGGGAATGCTAAGAATCCTTCGGTATCAGATCTCAATGTGCTTTCTCGATTAGACACTGAGCGAACCGCATGGACCGTCATCTCAAGCAGCTCGAGCTGGTCATCGAGGGGAAGTAAATTCAAAGATGCGACTGTCCACGTCAACAAGGGGATCTTACAATCTCATGACTTGTCAAATTATTGACGCTCTCCAACATTTTACTTTCCCAACGTTTAAATTAAGATTACGGTCGGTGTGCTGTGCTCTGCTGTTTTACCCAAGAACATAAGAAAACTCCAAAAGAAGGAAAGCTGTCCGAATCTAAGCCGTGCACGTTTGGGTGAAGCGGTCCTTCTTGGTTACTACCTTGAGGCATCCAATTTCCATAGTCATGCATAAGAGTCAAGCCTATCCTTCTAGATTTGTTCCCCTCCCCATTGGCGTTAGGAACTTTCCCAAATACATCTGATAAAAGAAAAGGAAAAAGGCCAAATATATTGGCGGAAATAAATAAAGACTGGGGAATCTTGGGAAAATATAAAAGAGCGGGGAAAAGGGCGGCCAAAAATAAGAGCATTTTGGCAAAGAGTCACGTGAGGTCCAATCAAGCGAAGTGACCGGGACCATGAGACAATGTACACATTTCAATGACGACACCACGCGATTCTCTCGACATTTCGAACCCTGTCGTACCGAAAGAAAAAAATTTGCAGATCAACCCGGAAGCATTAAAATCGTGTCTTCCTGATGTCTCGTGATGACCCATCACTTCACGGACACCTTCTTCAGGCCACCATCTCCATCTCCCTATTTTTTCACATCCTCCCAAAGTCTGCAAACTCACCTAACCCTAAGTCGAATTTACTTCTTTTTCTCTACACCCAAAAAAGCAAAGCAAAAATATTATAATAAATAAATAAAAACGAAAACCAAATTCACCCACGCACGCTTCTGTAACGTTTGACCGACTACACAAAAACAGGAACCCTTTTCTATCTTCCTTTGAAAAATTATAGCTCCAAATGCTGGCGGAATCTCGTTACAATTTACAATCACGCGCTTCCTCGCTGGAACTTCTTCCCGATTCAAAGGACATCTCCCGCTGACCGCTTGCAGATCGCGGTGATGAAGAACAATCTGCAACACGAAAAGATAATTAGGCGACGCGAGTGATGATTAATCGTTCAAAAGAAAATTTACGAAGAATTGAACAAATTTTAAGGGGACAGAAAATTTGACTTAAGTTACGTACCGCTGGAAGAGTTGTAGGATCTCTTGCAATGCAGAATCGCGCTCTGGATCCCGTCGTGCTGCTGCAACAGCGAATCGTCCCTCCTCGCCGGCGACGAGACCCCGCCCGACGCGGACGAGGACCTGCTCTTCACCAGCCGCCTCGGAGCCGTCGGGAATCCGGACGGCGACTTGAGCAGCGCATGCATCTTGGACGGAGCCCGCGGCGGCATCGCCGGAGATGACGTCGTGGACAACTCGCCGGAGAACCTCGCGGCGTCGGTTTGCTTTCGGGAGACCATGACGTACAGGGGCTTCACGAGCTTCAAGTACTTCCGGATCATGTCCTTGGAGAACCGCTTCGAGCTCGAGTCGATGAAGCTCTCGGGGCTCTGGCTCGGGGATCCCGCCTCGGATCTTCTCGAGCTGTTCGCTCTCCCGAAGTCGGGTCGGGGGCCTTCTCGCACCTTGAACTTCAAAGTGAACGGACCGCCTCGTCTGCTTCTCCGCTCTCCGTCGTCTCCCGTCTTCTCCGCCTCGACCGACGACGCCGAGACCGACTTAGACTTCCGGAACATGAAGACCCGAAACTTCGGTGCCGACTTCAGCAGCGAGATCGGGGACTGAGGCCGGGAGCACGGGTCGATCGGGAGGATCTTCCGCAGCGAGAGCGACGACTGGTGAGAAAGACGATGGTTCCGGCTGCCCTTCGCGGTCGCAGAATTTGGGGAGCCCTGTTTTTCTATGTCGGAGTCAACTGGGACGAAGTCGCCATCTTTGACCTTTTTGTTGCCGTGGCTGGTACTGCATTCGCGGACGTCGCAATCAGGAACAGTGAGCTCCAGCTCGAAGAACGAATCTTCTTCCTCTTCTTCTCCTTCCTCCGCCGCTGCTACGTTGTGGAGTCCATCGTCAGCTTCCGCGAGGAGGCCAGGCATTTGGGGGGCTACGGTGGTGCTGGCGATAGGCCTCCGGAACCAGAGCAGGTTCAGAGCTTCCATGGCGGGTGAAGATGAAAGAGTGGATTCTCGAAGTCGAAGTTGCTGCGTCAGGGTTCGAGACAGAGAGAAAGAGAGGGAGAGGGAGAGGGGGAGGAGGGAGAGATGGGAAATGAGGCCGGGCGAGAGCTTTTGCACTTCGTTTTATGGCGATGTTTTCTGGTTGTTGCCGCAGAAGAGAGCAGCGAAAAAGAAAAGGAAAAGGAAAAGGAAAGGGGAGGAAAAGAAAAGAAAATGGCGCTTCGAGGAAAAAGAGGGAGAGAGGAAGAGAGGGAGAGACGCCCCTCTTCTTTTTTACTGCTTTTTGGAGAGAGACAAAGCTAAGCGCTGGTGCCCTTTTTCTTTGTTTGGAGCTTTGTCCTGTCTGCTCCGGACCACTAACTACATCAGCTGGAAAATTTTATCCACATATTAACTAGTTTAATTAAATAAATAAACTAATCATATTGTTAAAGAGTACGAGATACTTTTCATAACCATGTATTGTACATGAGCTGGAAGGGAAGATGGAATCTTTTGCTCTCGGTAATACAGAAACTGAATTTGTGTCAGTGCAACTGAATTAGTGGATGCATATTTTCATTAAATTAGTTCAGTTTTATGATGTTAACCCGAGAGACAGAGAGAGATTTTGGCTATATTCGGTGAGCTTGTCCCGATAAAAATTGTCTACCATAAATTTGTAAATATCACATCGATGCCGACACTACGCGGTTCAATGATAAGTCTGTGTTTGAATCTTCTTTTTTACTATTTTCATAATTTTCTAAAAACTCAGTAACATTTAAAATTTCGACTCAAAAATACATTCGCTTATTAAAATCCAAGACAAACCCACGTTAAGTATAATACTAATTGATGATGATCATGTATGGAAATTTCCTTCTATTCTCTCCATAGTAAATAGACAAAGAGACTTTTTTTTTCTATGTATTAATCCATTTTGCTTACATGCACATGTCATATCATCTTAACCTAGCATAAACATCTTTCATGAACATTCGCTGTCGTTATAAAATTCATCGGATTACAATTTCCTTAGAATGTGCCGAAAATTCTTATGCTTATTATTTTATATTTCATTCTTGTGATGAATGCGATTTCAATTAGAAATCAAATTGTTTAGATTCGAAATGCACGCGGCCGGACGATATCAATTTTTTTATTTATCGGAATTTCGTTCGGCAATTCAATCAAATCGCGAGTCAACGGAACATACTCCGGTGATTAAATTAGTAACGTGATTATAGAATTGATCGAGATTTTAGACGAAACACACGGGCAGTCGGCACACATCCTCAATAATACTTATGTTTCCCTTTCCCTCGGATGTACTTTGGCCGGCCACTGGGTCCGTCACGTGGATGTACAGCGAGGGGTCACGTGAGCTCCTATTTACTCGACGGTGAAACGCTTGCAGATCCTAAGAGAGAGAAGCTACACGACGAGGAGGAGGAGGGCTCTATTTTAGCTCTTTTTATTTTTCCCTTTTCTTTTTTTTTTTTTTTTTTTTTTCAGGGCTCAGAAAGTCAGACATAGTTTATGAGTTGTCCAATGTCCGGTGTCCACTGCCCCCTCCACGCGCGGTCCCTCGCTCTTGGGTCAACCCCTCCATCATCCGGTGGTTGACCGTCATACCGGCCAACCCTTTTTTTTTCTTTTGTAAAAAGATATAAAAAATTTCAAATTATGTATACTCTAGTACATTTATTTAAATTTTTTATTTTTGCGACATTGCAAATCCTAAATTTACACTTATATGACACTAGACTTTTTGTAGTGACATAAAAAAAATCATAAGTATACTATAGCATCGCTTTTATACTCTTATGTCATCAAAGTTAAAAATATGTGTGGCCGTCTATGGTGATGTTAGAAGAAAAACGATATCGACTTAGCAAAAATATGTCAACTCATCACATTCCTTTTCTTTTTCTTAACTCCCTCCTTCATTTGCTTCCTTAATTTGAGGATGCCGATGACAAGGGCAATAGCGTTAAAGGCGGCGGTAGCAAGGGTGGTGGCGAAGACAAAGGAGGAAGCAAAAAAAAAAAATATTGACAAAAGGTAAATGGGTAGTGCCAAGTCTAAATTTGGGACTTTTGCCATCATGGAAAAAGTTTAGAACAAATTTGTCACATAAATATAAGCCTAAGTTTTTTTGTCACAAAAAATTTAAGACAAATGTGTCATAAAGGTACATATTTAGGTCAATATGTCATATGAGTGCAAATTTCATATTTTTAGTGTCACAAAAAAGTTTCAAGTGGATGAAGTTTGGACTTTTTTGAAGGCTTTTACCTTTCTTTTTTCGTGCACTTTTTTTCCAATCTTCTTAGCATCATTCCACCGATTTTTGGGTCGTATTTGCATTCATCAAACGCCCAAAATAAGATGGAAGACGTGAAATCTTTAAGAGGAAAATGCTTTTCTTCTAGGACTCGGAGCGCGTGAGAGGTGTGAAAAGGTGAACGGAGATCCGTAACGTCCAATCCACCTCAAGAGGGTTGAAGAGAAATTCCTGAAAAGAGGACTGAAAAACAATAAAAAGAAGACCAAAAAGAGAATTAAATATTTACAAAAGTTATCTCAGCGTCAAATAAATAAATAAATAAATAATTAAAGTAATTGTCAAGTTGGGATACATTGGGGAGTGTAAAGCGTACTTTACTTTTGCAGGGTCCTAAAAGATACTGCTCGTCAGAAGGAAATGTGGCTCTTTAGCCTGTTTTAAAGCTCGATTGCTCATGGACCAACCCCCTTTAATAAAAACCCTTTTTTGACATGGGAGGTCCAAAGACTATACTTTGGCCCCCAGAAAAGAAAATAAAGATAGCTTAGGCTTTTTCTTTTTGTTATTTTTTCAAACAAAGAAAGGTTTGACCTGCTGGTGGAAGTTTGGTGCACTCGGCAACTTTTTCTCTTTTCATTTTTTTTTTCCGGTTATTTACACCCCTTTTTCCCTTCTTTATTCCTTCTTTTTGTTTGCTTTTTTACCCAAAAGACGCGTTGAATAAAAACGGGTTTTTCTTCGCCATCAATCGAAAGAGCTCCTTTTTTCCCTTTTCCATCTCCATCGGCACGAGGTATCAAGGGATTTTTACGAATGACATAAAGACATTGCATTTCGCAGTGAGAAAATTATTTGGTGAATTCGTTCGTTCGCAATTAATAAATAGAGGGGGCAATAAACATAATCATATTTTGGGGGGTAGAGACAAATTTGCAGGGGAATATCTGGAGGGCTAGAGGGACGTGCCTTGTGCTTAGCAGCCTTTTGTGGTCCTAAACACTTTTTGTTCACTCTTTTTCATTTATTTTTTGTTCAGATATTTACTCTTTATTTAAAAGCTCGATCGAAACATATAAAAATGATGGGGGAAAATTACTCCTCGAAATCTATTGATCAGAAAGACTTCATTGGAGTGCAATAATTTGGAATTGAATTGGTAAATATAAAATGTTTAGGATCAAACTGATATTTGTACAATATATTTAAAATTGGTTAGATAATTTTTATTGGGATGAATGTAAAAATAAAATAAAATTCTCTCACATGTGAACATAATATGGTAAAGTGAAAATCTGCTATTCCCCCTACGTAAAGAAAGAAAATGACACTTGGGTAACCGCGAAATTATGTCATAAGTATCTTTGCAAAATCCTACGTCTGGTGTGAAATGATGATTACAAAGGGCTTTGGAATTTGTTTCTGGCTTCATCAGAAAAAGAGAGAGACCAAGTCCCCCACCATCATCATTCGTTTCCTCCTTGTTGTCGTCTCAGGTGGACTATGATTTGGCGATATTCCGAGTCTTTTTTTATCATATTCCTAAATAACTAAAAAAAAAAAAAAAAAAAAAACTGTTTCATGACTTTTCTTTGTACTTGTCTTTCGTTTTTATGGTTTGTTTGTCGGTTGTTGCCCTCAATTTTCACATTTGGCTGGCGGATCAAACGGTTCCCATCAACAATTCTCTCCCGAATTATCTCCCGAATTAGTGCAAAAAAATTAAATAAATTCTCAAATATGTTGATTAGTTATATACTTAATGTTTTGATTTGATTTATTAAGCCTGAATATTCATTTTTTTGGCCTATTAAGCCTCGAAACCATTTTAATGTTAATCAATCGAATACAATTTTTACCACCGCCTGCGGTGATCCAGTTGGATAAAACTTCCTTGATCCTTTGCGAGGAAGATAAGAGTTCAAATCATGTTGGTCGCATGGGATCTTAAGCGTGACGTTGAGGTGATGGGTCCTCTGCTTTACCTCGCTGGCTACCCGTACATTGGGGTGATGGGTCCTCTGCTTTACCTCGCTGGCTATCGGCCGGTTGTAAGGGGGTTTTTCAGGTCATAAAAAAATAATATTCAATTTTTATTTGTTGATTTGGAAAAGGGACGCGGAATGTCATAAGTGAGTCACGCGTGGCTTTCCGAGCTTGAAGTTTTATTAGAGCTAGTTTAGGATTTGTTTGACCGATAAAGGTTAGCATTGTAGTGTCACGATATACACGGGATTAGCATTTCATTCTTTGACCCAACGACTACCCCCAATTGCTTATAATTTTTTACTCTGGCCGACCAAAAGAATTGATATTTTTTTCATCCACTAGTTTCTTAGCTCATTCTATTCCGTTGTACTAGATATGTAAAATGTTAATAGCATGGGTAACATCATATTTTTCTACTTTTCCGTTCTTTTGTTCATCAAAATAAAAAAAGAATAAAAATTCATGTGATAACGTTAGTTAATTTTTATTTTTATTTTTCAGATTAGAAAAGTTGATAGAGAATAGATTTTGAAAAGAAACAAGAAGTTAAAAAAAAAAATCGACTTCTTTGTTTTTAGGGATAGAAATAGAAAATAAAATTATTTTTGAACAATTTTTATTTTCAAAAATAAAAATGTTACCAAACGTAGCCTAATTCAATCGTGTGACCCTCACTTTTAGTAAAAAAACAGAAGCTTAAGTTTTAGGGCTCTTGCACTTGAATATATCTGATCTATTACTAACTAATTCAATATCACTTTTTTGAAATTCTCATAATCGTTCCCAAATGAAAAGCCGCAAATGCCAAGAAGTTGCTGGCTCAGCTTCGGACCGGTTTCCCTTGCCAAAATATAATTCTTAATCAGGAGAAAAAACATTGAATCTTTCCATGAGGAATGGCTCGAGTTAACTATTCCCGAATTCACTGTTGATTGATAAATCATGTGGGGATTGACTTGATCAGTGGAATAAGCTCGCAAGTTTAGTCAAGTTTTGGTTCTTAGCCGACATCGAAGGAAACATCCTTAGGTGGCACGAAAGCTATCTTCACTTTTGCAAATTGAATGCATTTGGTTTGAATGGTTTTGAGGCACGTTCACAGGACTCCCCGTCCAGAAACCTTTTGGCTTAATCGAACGGCATGTGTGCAGGTTGCCTAGTGACATATAGACATGACTAATGGCTAGGACGGGCCCAGGGCCGAGGCCATCAACGAGCTCGCCTCATCGACCCCCAGCATAAGGAGGAAACGACTCGTCCAGACCCACGATTTGCACCTCTTAGGATTTCTGAAAAAACCATTAGAGAAGGAAATATGGCGCGAGAAGCTTGTGCTAGTTTAGTTTTTCCTCTTTCAAGTTTTGTTTCATTTTTTTGGGTGTAGCCAACAAGTAAATTGAAGATGTTTGCAAACTGATGGGTCATTATGGAACGTAGGGAGGACATGATTTTAATGTTTCAGTGTTGATATGCAATTCTCATTGGTACCACAATTGAGATATTGGGAGAATCAAATCGTTATTGAAATGTAAATGTATTGTCTTGATTGACTAGACCTCGTGTAAGATAATCTCTTTTTATCCCGTGGATACTAAAAACAGAGATAAATTATTTCGATATCTGATTCAAAGACATGGTTTGATATATTTTTTTAGTGGATGGACGAGGAATGAGCTCCCAGCATAACTCATTGAGTACGGAGCACGTTTCCTATGGTAGATATCAAGCTACAAAAATCCTCAAGCATTGTATTTATGGGACAGTAAGGAAAACATACACTCATATTTTAGAGCATTACTTGTAATTAATGTGGCTAGTTGATAGAAGAGGAGATGGGATATTTACCACTAGATAGAGGGGAGTATTACCCAAAAAGTTTTAAACCTATTACAATTGTATCAATCCGATCATAAATATTTTGTAATTATGTCAATTTAGTCAATTTAACTAAATTTGGCTGATTGGCATTGATGTGGATGTTAGCTAGTGATGGCCATCTAACGAATGCTAATGTGGCATTTTGAATTTTTTGAATTCCTTTTTTACTTATCTTCTCCTTCCTCTAGCCAGTTAATGCTAGCCAAAGGCGAAGTTAGCCTTGTTAGCCAATAGCAAGGCGATCCAACCCCGACCAACCCAAATTTTATATTATGGCAAACTTAGTGATCTTGCCCAGCCATGCGAGGGTCAAAAGGCATGAAGTTTACTAGTAGTCCTCCTCCACGAGGCGTCCTTCACCATGAGGACCAAGGATCCTCATAGTCACGGGCGACATCCAAAATGGCACAAAGTTTACGCGAGCTCCTCATGGCTTCCTTCCCCAAAGTGCGTTCTCTTCCATTCTGTCTTCTTTGTTCTTCAATTTGCCAAAATCAAAAGTAGCGGGTTGGTCCTAGGGTTATGGGGTGGCCAAATCCATGCTCACCCCTACTAAGGATGACGGTCTCAAATCCATCGGTCTCACGGGGCGAGGCTCATCCTCACTAGTGGTTGGTAGGGGTGAGCTTTGTCATTGGTTGGCAAGTCGCTTGACCAACTAGAGGAAGAAAAAGATGAAAAAAAAAAAAAAAGGAAAAAGGAATTTAAAAATTCAAAAAATATTAGAAATTTTAAAAAATGAAAAAAATTACCGACATCTACATCAATACTAACATGTCAAATTTGGCCAGATGAACTGAATTGACATAATTACAATAGATTTAGGATTGAATTAGTCAAAAAAATTGTAAGACGAGTTAACATAATTGCAATAGGTTTAGGATTTTTTTGGTAATTCTTCCAAAGAGAGAATATGATTATAATCAGAGGGTTCATGTATAAATAATGGATATCTACCGTTAGATGAAAAGAAGATACATGGGAAGATAGGATATCCATGGTTAGATAAATGGGAGACGTACAGAAGGGTTTATATATAATGGGGGTCTCCTCCTTAACCACAAATTTCCAACCACAATGTTAAGAGTTCATAGCTTCTTCCATGATTTCTTTATTTGGTGCTCACCAAATTCCATTACCTCTTGATGATTTCAAGCTATCAGTCGCATATCCCCGTTGTCAATACGTAAGACGTATATCTCGGGCAATATGCTTTCTTGCAGTTTGTATTCTATCATTTTTTTCTTTTGTGAAATAAAGAGACATGATTTTTCCTTGGACTTGCACACACGTGAGATTTGGAATACTACCCAAGTAAATGGGTTAGATGTATAAGCATAAATCCTACGGATAGACCCGTCAAATGGGTTAATTGAGTAGGGTGAAAAATAATCTGATCCAAATCGACTTATTTAACTTATTTTGAACTATTTACATGTAATAAAAATTCAACGACCCATACCAAACTAGATTCAACCCGGCCCAACCAATCCACATTACAAAATCCCATCTATATTTAATTCAACCAACGAAAATTCATATCCACCCACTTACGGCGCCAACTCAACTAAAAAATAAATTGCAAAAGAAGTAACATGACAAATCAATGTACAAGCAATTGAATTTTCCAAACATCGTAACTTTCATTGAATTTACTCTCTTGAAAAAAATGCAAAAGAAAAAAAAAAGGAGAATCGCATAACAAAAATCCATAATACAAAATTCTATAACATTAAATAAAATAAGCCAAATGGCTTTTGAAGCCCGACACTAGTTGATGGAACGATTATACATCTCTTTCAACTTCACCATCTTCAAAGCTCACAAGTTCAGGCCCCATACGCTCAGTTCACAAGCTTAGCAAATTCCACGCATGAAAAACATGCTCTATTTCTATCAAATATAAAAACAAACACTCGATGTGCAAACTTAGAGAGCTAGTATGCTCATGCAGAACACTCCCGTGTGGTCATAATCGTCTCAATGAAGAAGAGGTTGGCATCACTGAGTCCTGACAACCCTCAAATCACACCTGAAAATTCAACTGCCAAAAAAGATAATCCCGCTAATTTCTATGTTCCAAAACAGAGCACAGAGAAAAATTACTTCGTTGACAGAAAAATCCGATGACAGGAACAAATCCCGAGACGGACTGGAGCTCTTTTCGGTACATCTGCAATCTCTTCAATTGTTCTTCCTCTTGAATGAAGGCCTGCCATCATCTTGTCCTGCAAGAACTTTATATTTTGATGTGTTAAAACAAAAGCGTCAGGCCTCTGATTCCAACAGCTTCAAAAGAACCAGACCTCGACCATCAAATCAAGTACTATTAGCGCCATAAAATTCTTGCAGAGAAATAAAGCAATTATTCACAAAAGTATCGCGTCTTACATTACTCAAAATCAGAAAATCCGGAGAGAGGATGACACGTAAACCAGTTCTAGCACAAAAAAGTTTAGCGAAGACAAATTTTGATGAACTCAATACGTGAAAAAAGAACCCCAAAAAAGGGGAAAACAAGAAGTCACAAGGCATGGTAGGAAGGAGCTCACCAAACAAATTGATGAAGCCCAATTCATCGGCTTTTTAATAAAAATATTAATATTTTAAGGTGGCCGATGGCTGGTCATTGGCAAAAGGAAGAAAAAAGAAAAAAGAAAGAATATATATATATATTAAAAAATTATTTAAAATTGATAGTGTTAGTATCAATAGCCCATGACGTCATGTATAGATCAATGTCTATAACAATATCAGATCAAAATTGATTGGAAATATTGAATTGACATTGGATCAAAAGATTTATAATTAAATTTACATAATTAAAATGTTTATGACTAAATTGGAATGAATGTGATAGGTTTAAGAATTTTTTGATATTTTTCCCAACTTCTACATTATAGGGCAACACGGCCATATTGTGCAATTAAAGGGCTTTCTTGATAATTAAGTTGAAAATCTAGTTTAAGTTTTGATTTCTACCAAGTAACGATTGGAAAAATCAATCTCATGAAAGTATTGTAGTTCAATAATGTTGAGTCGAGAATAAGAAATTAAACGCTCTCATGAAACAAAAAGAGAGACAACTTCGCCTTGGAGAGACGAATTTTGCCCTTCTTCCTTGGGTACGCATTATTCTCACAATTGAAGCCTCATTAGGGTGGAGATTCACCCCTTGCTTCCAAAATGCCTATTTCTTTGGCACCTGAGAGAAGGAGAGGGATCAGACGCTCTAATTTTTACCCCTCGAAATGAGTATTATACCTAGGGAGCAGGAACATACTTTTATCCGATATACAGATAATTAGATACCCTAAGTTTTAAATGAAAGTTAAAACTAAGCTGATTTTCCGTTATGATCGCGATGCTTCACTTGGAAAAAAGAGCATTCTACCTTATGATGCTTTCGTGATGAATTCGTCATAATGACATCATGGTCTATGTCGTGAAAAATAGATGAAAGATATACCATGGGCCATCGGACCACAGGCCCACCGGTTTAAAGGGAGATTTGAAGTTGAGAGCATATTCCGAAATTTGTGCTCTTGTTCTAATCAACGACACGAGGAAAACAGCATATTCCAATTCCATCAGTCGCCACCGACGCTTCAGCGACGCTCTCGGCATTTTTCAGTTCTGAATACCGCGCACCGGTCAATCCTGCCTGCACCATTTCCACGACTGCCTCCGGAGTCGTCCTCGCCGCCGCCGGAGTTCGGACCTCGGTAACTGAAATTTCTCTCTTCTTCTGTCTCTGCCTAAGCGCTACGACCCTTCGTATGGTTCAATTTGATGATTGTTCCGTTTGTGTGCCTGGGCGATCGGGACGAATCTCCGGAGCGTGTCATTGTGTATGGATTTGCTGAATAGAATTCGAATCTCGTATGCCTGGTTTGTGCCCAACCGCGTATCGGTTTGCGAGTCCGAGTCGGGTGGGTTGTCAGGGGGCGAGCTCAAATGGGGAAAGGTGGTTCTCCAGTTTTTGCTCTCGAGAGGCAAAACTGCATTCTGCTCATTGTTTTAAATGACTCAGTCGCAGGACGTCTTTGCGAGCTAGCTAGTTGTTGCTCTTAGAATGGCAGGAGAACATGCGTGAAAAACTTGCCAGTTCATCGGGGTTCACCATTTCGTATTGGTTGCTTCTGGACTTTTGGTGGATATAAAGCACTTAGATAAGAAAAGTCTGGAAGTTTGTCTTATTTTTCTTTTGTGTCATATGAAATTGGTACTTTGAATGTTGAATGTATTCCGATTGAACATGTTTGACGAACATCCTCAAGACCGCTCATTGGTAATATACCGAATCTCACTTACCTTTCACAGTTGGCGCCGTTTTGCGGGTCGGTTGCTTGAATACTTAAAATAAGATGGAGTGCAGCGGCAACGATTCACGTGCAGCCGGTGAAGATAACCTCGAGTGGATTAGTTACTACATACTTGGATTGCTCCAGAATGCAAGGTGTAATTCATGAAGATGTGCCGTTTGAGCTCCCTTTCATATGAGCACATAATCCATCTCGACCATTTGATCTCGTGATGTGTGGAAATCATGGGAACCCATCAAGTTGGCAGGTCAGTTCTTTCTCTCCCTTTCCATGCGGGTGATTGTATCGGTTTTCTATAGCGGCATGGAGTTCTTTCAGTAAATTTTCTCTGCATCTCTTAAAATTTTTTTGTAATTTCGACTAGAGTACTTCCGCGATATTATGATATAACCCTGTCTGTTTTGGACTGCAATGTACATAAGTAGGACTCACTCTTAACTTTTTACGTAATGAGCCCATCATTTCAAAAGAAATGTTCTAACATATGCCTACCTATGTGGCCCAATTGAGGACATCCGTGGCATGTCCGACATGGATGTGCTCTATGAAATGTGTGTATTTCTTGTTGAATCAGACAGAACTATAGGGGTTCCTTGCGATCCTCGTCACTCCAATAAGCTGGGACACTTGAAATGTTGAGTCTGGTTGTTTGCTTTTGAAGGGCTGTGGCTTTGGGACATTTGTTTTAGTTTGAATTTGGGCTGGTGGTCTTTTCTTTGGGCTGGTTGTACTTGGAGTTGGGCTGATCTTGTGATATCGTACATCACTCAGTTTGTTTGGGCTTTGTGATGTTTCTTGGATGGGGCCGATTGTATTGGGTGAAGTTGCATTGATTTGAAAAACATTTTCTTGAGAATATAGAAAATGTCATGTCTTTAGACCAAAAAAAAAAAAATCTAAATATTTTTCATTGACAACATGGTGGTGATCAGTTTCTGAGTGGATTGATTTCCAATTTGAAATTGGGGATTGGATCGAACAGGTCTAATTAAGAACCGACCCCATCCGTCCTTGAATCAACCGTGTTAAATGGTTTATGCTATAAAAAAATAAAAAAAATGTGTGTGTATATATATTTTGGGCCGGTTTCGTTGGTTCAGTCCAGTTGGTAAAGTTCCTCTTTAGCAATTGAGAAGTGGACTGATTCTCAAGTCGGAACAAAACCATGCACATGCACACTGTAGTTGAAGATCATTTTTAAAAAAATGTTTCCAAAACTCTTTTAATTTTCAATGTTAGTTTTGATTGGGTTTGTATTAGGTGGGGTTGGGTTTATGTGCTTTTTTGGCTTGTACCGGGATGTTTGTCCCCATATCCACTAATCCAAAGGGAAAAAAAAGGAAAGACAATCTTAAGATTGCACTCTAATGTTCTCCTAACATCATGGACGGTCTCCTTCATCATCCCCCCTCCTTCTGGAAACTACATTATGATCTTTTGATATCATCGATTTAAATTAGATATAGATAGAAAATTAGATCGGGGTGCTCAGAATAGAATAGAATTTCCCCCCGGGCAAGCGCGGGGCACGCACGTGCCTATCGCACTTGCCCCCTCTCCTCTCGACACACCTGCCCCCTTTCCCTCGGTTTCCGTTTCCGTAACCCGAGCCTCCCGAGGCAAGCTCAGCTCCCGAACCTCCGGTTCGGGACCTACGCGCCTCCCAACGGCCTAGATTTCATCTCGCCCAACGCCCAAACCTTCCCCCCCAATTGTCTTGTCCTTGTGAAACCCGCCATTGGAAAAAGCCGAGGCGCACGAAAGACAGACGCTCTCTCTCTCTCTCTCTCCTTTTCGTGGCGGAGATCCATGGCGGCAGATCACGCAGGAGACGCGGAGCCCTCGCTGATGGAGAAGATGACCGAGAAGATCCACGGCCCCGAGCTGTCCTCAGCCTCCTCCTCCTCCGATTCGGACGACGACAAGCCCTCCGCCGTCGAATCCGCGAAATCGAAAGTCTACAGGCTCTTCGGCAGGGAGAAGCCCGTCCACAAGGTCCTCGGCGGCGGCAAATGTAATCTCTCTCTCCCTCCCTCTCTCGATGGATTTGGATGAGTGCGTTGTTAGATTCGCGGATTCGAATTTCTCTTTTATTCGAATCGCGTAATGTAGCTGACTTGCGAAGAGAGGAATGGCGGATTCGATAGGAATGGGCTCGAGTTGGTGTCGGGGTAGGTCGGGGCGAGACCGCACGCGGGAAATGAGTGCGATGAGATTGTCGCCAGTCCGAGCTTGTAAGCGTCGATTGGTTTTTATTTCTTGCGTCTGGATGACGTTATGCCTGCAGAGGAAAAGATTAGAAAATGTTTTGAGGCCTGAGATGTTTTTTTGCTTTGCTTAAATAGCTGTGTTCGATTGGTGGTGGAATGTAGCGTGACATTGTTATTCGGTAGTATACGATTGAATAGGGAGGAGTGGATTGAACGGGTTGTAGATCGCGATGTTTCCTCGTGTATATTACTGTTTCGTGGCCTGTTGGTCGAGCAGATCGACCATATGCAGTTAGGCACGGGCATGACGGTATCCATATGATATTTATAGATGCCACTTAAAAGTCGAATGTTGCTTAGTTGGCAACAAAATGTGGCATACCGCACCAAGGCAGGGTTAGTGATTACATTTGGGTTATAGGTGATCCGCATTGTTTTTTTTTTCTTTGGATTTTTGATTGTTTGGTTTTTAACTTGGTCGATTTTTCTTGAAGAGTTTGCATTTTCCATTACTAAGGTGTATTTCCTTGAGAGTTCCCCTTGCTCTATGTCAGTGGAGTAGGGATCATCTCAGACAAAGCATCGATGTACTTTATACTTCCTGATATGGGTTATATAATATGATGATAAAAAATTGTCGGACCACAATTTTTTAGCCCCGCCTTCCTACCCATAGAAAAAGAGGAACAAAAAGATGAAGACCTTATTTTCCAAAGTTCCATTTTACTTCCCAAGCCAAATTATAAGTTTTGTGGCCTTTTTGGATTATATTTTACATTTTACCTTTTGCTTAATCGTAATCTCATGACCCATGTACTTCGGTTCTTTTACATCTGAAACACTCGAAACTTTCACAAAATGCACATGTTGATTTGTAGGTTCACATATAATAATTTGATATTTATTTGAAATTTGAGTAATATTATATTTTGCGGTTGCTTGTGCATAAGCTGAAACAAGCAGACCCTTAGACTACAGTCATGGTGAATTTCTTAAGTTATCCTCCCATAAGGGCAAAAGCTGAAAATATCTCGTTTCTCTGCATGGCTAAATTATTCTCTTTTAATGGGCTTCCTTTATTGCAGCTGCTGATATTTTCCTTTGGAGGGACAAGAAAGTCTCTGCTGGTGTCCTGGGCGTGGCCACTGCAATATGGATTCTCTTTGAGTTGATGGAGTACCATCTGATCACTCTTGTTTGCCATATTTTGATCGCCATTCTGTCAATCATATTTCTGTGGGCTAGCGCATCCACACACATCACAAAGTAATTGTTGATATTTTGAATATCCATCTTGCTCATGTAATTTTCTCTTCTTTTTTTGTCCTGACTTTACTCTTTCTCTTGCTTAGGTCCCCACCTAACATCCCAGAAGTTCAACTTCCTGAGAAATGTGTGCTGGAAGTAGCTTCTGTACTGAGATTTGAAGCTAATCGAGGGTTGGCTCTTCTGAGGGAGATAGCATCAGGGAGAGAACTAAAGAAGTTCCTAGCTGTGAGTTGGTTATTTCTATGGTGTAGTATTTTGAATTTCACTTTTCTAATTGGGGCATTATTCCTGGACAAAGAGCAGTTTCCGTTTGTTCCAATTTTTTTGATAACCCAGGTGCATGACATCTGTTTGTCTCTCTTTGAACAATGCTAAGGTACTGAAAAAGAACACGTTTAAGTGTAAGGTGGCGAAGATCACATTTGTAAATGAGTGGGATCCATTCACAAAGTGGTTGGCCTATTTTATCTGGCGAACTCAGTAGACAGAATTCAGGAAAATTTGAACAGTTAGCGATTCTCTAGTTTAAATTGTCAGATGTTGTAAAAGCCACAGAAGCAGGGCAGGTGATCATTAGGCCTTACAATGTCCAACTAATGATTTAGGACGCAAAATTAGAGTTCACTGGATACATTGCAGTTCCCTAGACATATTTGGCCCTCGATGGGTGTATAAACCAAATGCTAATGCTGTGTCTATCAGTTCATTGCAGGATTGTGGGTTCTCTCCATGGTCGGGAGTTGGTTCAACTCTGTCACCTTGTTTTACATAAGTAAGCTAACACTGCCTTAAAACCTATTCATTGCAAAACTACTGTTCTACGGCTTCTGACAGTCTTTTTTAAATTCTTGAACAACAGCTTTTGTTTTGCTACACACTGTCCCTGTGTTTTATGAAAAGTACGAAGATCAGGTTGATCCGTTTGCGGAGAAGGCAATGGTGGAGATCAAGAAGCAGTTTGCAGTTTTCAATGAGAAGGTCTTGAGTAAAGTGCCGAGAGGACCTTTCAAAGACAAGAAGAAGGATTAGTCGGGGGTTGTCATACTAATTTCACTGGGTTCATGGCGAAAGCGAAATGGGAGGTTTTTTTGGCCGGTGTCTGGTCCTGTTTACCCGGGTTTCTTATATATTAGATACTGCTACATCTTTACATGCATCGACTAGTTATATATGTCAGACATCTTCTAAATCTTACTATGCTCTTCTATCTGTTTTGCACGCTTGGTCGTTGGGACTTCCTCTCAAGCAAGCAAAAGGATGGTTTGAAAAGGAAAATTGCTATCATGCCTCTTGAAGATTTTATGAACTGATTATTTTCCTAATCACGCTCTTTGAATGTTGAGTTTACAGTCTTGCCATTTTTAATCTAAACTTTTCCTGTTCCAACACTGCAATTAAAATATATAATTAAGATGAGATGGGTGAGTCTGAATTGCATGTTACCAACGTAGTCTTCTTAGAATCATCAGTTGATTTTCTTCTTTTTTGTAATTTGAAAGTTGAGGAAGCAAGATATATTTTCTTTTTCATGGGGGGTGATTTTTTTAAAATTATGGATCAAAATTTAAATTAGCAAGTACACGGTGGCGATAATCTAACTCGGGACCTTGCCATCTGGAATCAACTCATCCCATTTAAACTAGGAGTTAGGTTGCATTTGGAAGGATTTTGGAAGAACTTCTTTAAAGGCCTTAGACTCAAGGTAAATGGTTTTTGAACTTTTCTTCTTTGAAGAGTTTTGGAAAGATACAATTACATTTCTAAAGGTCTTTTAATTCCCCGAGTCCGGAAGAGCTATGGACTTTTATTATCAGATTGCTAATGCATTTTTTTCCAACTTTACCCTCACTAGACTTTCATAATTCAAAAAAATGCCCTTACCGTATGTGATGAGCCAAATTTGACCAATCCTAACATCGATGTCACCATAAGTTTGACGGAGGACATTGGAGGTATTTAAATACCTCTTAGAAATATTTAAAAATTTTCCTCAGATTTTCTATATTTATCTTTTATTATATATTAATTTGATTTTTTTAGATAGTCCTCTAATAAAGCTTATACATAATAAAGCTTATATATAAGCTCTCCATATACCTCTTTATATACATTGAAATACACTAAAAAGAACTTCTAATCCTTCTTCCGCATTATATTCTCAACTAGCTTGCTAGTCGCTTTGGTTTTTTTTTTTTTCTTAAAAAAAAAAAAAAAAGTTGCTTCTTGATGTGAATCGTTGCAAAAGATCATTTTATGAAGGCATGGATGGTGCAAATTACAAATCTTGACCTCCAATTGAACCTATGATTAGCAACTTTTGTATGAACATAACCTATTGACGAACCCGTGTCAACTAACCAACCTTATAGACGCCACGAGCGAAAGAATTTGCTATCTCACTCAATAACGCCATAAGGGAATCAAGTTCTCAAAAGAACAATAGAAGAAAACCTCTCAATTTTTATATATATATATATATATATATCTCCTCCAAAGAAATTCAGCCAGCCCTTAATATAGGCTTGCTACACAAACTCTAAAACCAACTCTAGGGTTCAGCCAAATCAGCCCCAAGATCCTAATTTAGTTTGGTTACAATTTAGGAGATGTAATGCTTTTTATTCTAGATTATGCCTAAATAGGAAGATAATTTTATTGATTTGGTGAAAATATTTAATGACTAGATAATCAAATTGCATCAAGATATTCAAGATTTTTCAAAATTCAATCCAAAGTTATCTCCGCACCAAAGATCACAAACCATGACACAACTTACACTAACATCTTGACTGAATTGCTTGACCCACAACAATTGACACAACAACTCGCATCAACAGCTTGCTTGAATTGCTTAGCCCACGCTCGAGTGATCAAACTAGTCAGAATAGACAACATGTCCACATCACTTCTCGATGAATTTTAAATTATAATTTATCAAATCCTATTTGCATTCCCAAAAATACTATTTCCCCAAAAAGCCCAAACAAAGCGAGATGCGCTCATTCCCAATCCATGTCCTTGAATACCAGTTTGTACCAAAATGCCTTCAATCCGTCATC
The DNA here is from genome assembly GCA_016097545.1 of Eucalyptus victrix. Lineage (NCBI taxonomy): Eukaryota > Viridiplantae > Streptophyta > Magnoliopsida > Myrtales > Myrtaceae > Eucalyptus > Eucalyptus victrix. The sequence goes on from CM027845.1 coordinate 2,906,886, forward strand.
TTAACAAACAATTCAATTGAAAAAATATTTTTAAAAATGTACTCTTGGATGGTTATGCATGACGAGCAGACAAAGGGTTGATGAAAGTTGGCCTTACACTAGACGCATTTCGATGTAAAAAAAGATAACTGTTTTCGAGTACCATCCTGCACAGGTGACATGGCCGTCGCCAAAGGACACCCCACAACCAAAACCCAAGCAAATCATCTTCCTCGTCATGTCCAATCTTTGCTTTTGATCATCAATAAATGTCCGACCAAAGAAGGTGTGGCAGATATAGATTAACAGACATCCAACTGCAAATACTAACTCGGCTTTCAATACCAGAACCTACTCATCCTTCCAACTTGGATATAGATTAACAAACATCCCCCTGCAAATGCTAACTCAGCTTTCACTACTAGAACTATTGGCAGAGACTCAGCAAGCATAAAAATTCCATCCCTTGACATAGACACCTTTCATCAGACAAACATCACTCCTCACTCTTCCAACTTGGATGGCCGCGAACTTGCAGAAAATACTGACTTTGATGTTTATACAAATGCAGCATGAGTAGTGACACAAACCACATAATAGAAATCCAGGATCAATACTATCTATAACTAGGAAATCTCTAAGAGAAATAAGAAATACAATGATCTTATATTCCGATTTCGAATTTCGATTTCCGTATCAAAATTTGAGTGATCGCATCCACAAACAGCATCAATACAATGATCTTATATTTCGATTTCGAATTTCGATTTCCGTATCAAAATTTGAGTGATCTCATCCACAAACAGCATCAATTAGAAGCTTAAAAAGATCCCAATTTTCAAAATCTCTCAGCAAGTCTTGCGCTCACAGCCCGGAGCTTCGAGTACACCTTACCAGCCGGCGAACCCAGAATTAAACTACAGAGCGAATCCCTAGCAATCTTGATATTGGCGAAAGAACCCAATATGTGGATCTTAGAATCCGCAATCACGATCCTCGTCTTCGTCGCATTCTCGATGGCGAACTTCGTCTTACCTCCTTTGCCCGACAACCGACCGATGGCGCGCGACAGGTGCTCGCCCCGCAGGGTCTTCACGTCCTTGATCTCGAAGGACTCCACGTAGAGCTCGTCCAGCCGCAGCAGCGCGACGGCGTCGGGGACGTCGAACCCGAGCATGAAGGCCTGCACGAAGTCGGCGCACTTCTGGAGGTTGCTGACGTCGGGGGTGTCGCGCCGCGTCTTGAGCTCGACCTTGCGGGCCTTGAGGTTCATGCGGATGTCGACCTTCATGTGCTCGTACACCGGCGCGTAGATGTCCATCCACGACTTCTTCAACGGCGAGTACCGGTGCGGCGGGACGGAGACCTTGCGGAACTGGACCCGCCCGTCGGACATCTCCTGCGCCTTCAGCGGCGCGAACAGGGGCTTCGCCGGCAAGCTCGGCTCCACCGGCGCCGGCGCCTCGACGTCCATGGAGGCGGGAGACGGCAGAGGCTCCATGGCGAATCTGTCCTTCCGGCGAGCTCCGCTCTGAGAAATCCGACGGAAGATGAAGATCGAAAACGACGGAAGCAGAATCGAATTGATACGAGAATTCTGGAGCGAGCGATTTTACCTCGAAGATCGGAGAGGAATCGAAAGGACGGCGGAAGGTCTCTCGGCCGGCGCGGCGCGAAACGGCGGCGGAGGCAGGAGAGAGAGAGGAGCGAATTGGGGTTTTAGGGTTTTGAGGTGTGGAGAGAAGTGAGGATTTATACTGTCGGATTCTCGGACCCGGATCTCGAAGAAGTTGGGCTTTCGTGATGGGCCGGGTTTAATTCCTGAGCTGGGCTTTTCTCATCTGATAAGTCTGTTTGTCTGAGATTTCAAGCATAGATTGGTGATTATTATATTTTGAATAATTTTTGTATAATAAATAGTTAGTTGTTATCAAGGTAACATAATTTTTATTATATTGGTCATTAAATTGATGTTCGATATTCGATTCATTAATCATATGATATGTGGTTATGTGGGATTATTATAATTGGTTTAATCGTTATATAATATGTATTAATAAATTTAGTTATAATTTATATAATGTTTTAATTATCATTAATAATCTAAATTAATTAAGTGGGAGAAAAGGGACAGGTATTTTGAGAATAGCCATTACACATGGGGACCATATGATAGCTATCATAGATTTTTGTTCGTGATGGGGATTGCACTGTAATAGTTATTTATGTAGGCAAACAATATAGCTGATAGTCAATTTAAAATGGATCTACAATGCAACGATCATTGCTGCAACCAAACGTAATTGTGAATTGTGTTTCTGGGCAATGAACAAGCCTACCAATGTGTTGTGAGCGACCTCCAAAACTATCCAAGCCTAGGCTTGTCTAGTCATCACCTTTGATCATAAATGTGTACTTCCAATTAATTAGAAATGTGTCTTGTTTTGGGTCACATGTTGTTATTCTACTTCGTGCTCTTGATTTGCACAGCAACACAAGACATTGAATTGGACAACAATAAGGATTACTATAATATGATTTCTTGATAATATATATGGGGTATCCACTCATGATTGGTTATAAAATTTGATAATTACCACAATATGATGTTTATTTTAAATAATCGCACTTTAGGCGCTTAACTTGTAATTATAAGTAAATTATTAGAATCAAATAATTTATAAGGGTGTCAATGCAATGCAGAACCTCAAGAGCTCTTGCGGCCAAGATTGGAATGGACCTATAAAGCAACAAACAAATGAAGATGTGAAGGCTGTTGGTTTAACTCATGAGACACGAGTTGAGGAGACTCGAGAAAAGCAAAAGCTATAATGGTAATTATATCTACTACTTTCTTCGTCTCAATCAATTCTCAGAACTAATTCATTCGCGATTAATTCTCTTGTTACATTAGAAAACTTTATAAGAGGCTGAATACATGTATGGCAACTCCATATCGGATTAATGAGCAACGACGTTGAATATTCAGGGAACTTTTGTGTTCATGATAGACGATGACTTGCACGTTACACAAGATAGCTATTAAAAAAAAAAGATTGAAAAATACGTTGGCCATGCACATGCAGGGCAAAAATATCATTAAATTCGCAATAAGTCTCTGAAAGTAGGGCCTTCATTTCAATCAAAAAGTACTTTCCAAGCTCAAAAAAATCTCCACAATTCAGAGAGAGAGAGAGAATGAGTGATCCCTTCTACTTGTACTTTCCAACCTTAAGTTGACTGATGATGAAGAGGACGTGATCCAACGCCGGGTGATCAAAATAACCCACACCCGATATCCTCCTAAAATAGAATTCTTCCCCCTAATGTTAATCCAAAATCAAGAAAAGTAAAATAATGAAAGGTTGTTGTCATCCCAGGCATGTAGATTGTAGGTTGTGATCCAACGCCGGGAGATCAAAATAAATAGGTGAAGCGATAAAAATATTTGTAATGATAAGTGAGGAAGTAATCTTTATTTGAAGTTAGTACGGGATCTATCATTTCATAGACTAGTTATAATTCGAGATGCAAGCTTTGTTTCCATGTGATATTTTCTAGCACCTATCTGTCTAGCAATTCTCGATTCACTAAATTAAAAGGCGATAGTACAATTCAAACTAACCTAAAACTAACATATAGCCCGTTTGGGATAATTTCAAAAGAATTTCCAAAAGATTTCAATCCTTTTTTAATTTTTCGAGTATACCTTGAATTAATTAATTGGATGTGCTTAACGAAAGATTGCAACAATTCACAGGCACGAGTGAATTCGACAACTTAATTTGGAATTTTGATCCGAATGTTGGGAAACTCTAATTCATGTAACATTTAAGAAGAATGAATATCATGCATCAATGCCATTGATTTCTCCCGTGCACACACCATAATCACCATTACGAAGGAATATTGTTGTACATAAGATAACCATGGTTGACCGCTATCACATAAAAGTAGATAATACAGGATTAGATAATTCTCATATCAGAAACAGAAACGATCGCAAGACAATACGTCATTAGCTGGCAATCCTATGGTACTTATGGCAGCATATCAATCGATCGAATGTGGTGTCGGCTATTTTCAAGACGTCAGCTAATGTAGAACAACAGCTATGGTCTACAATACGAGATGAAATTAGTGGCCTAACTACCGGTAATATTCAATAATTAGTAGCGTAGTATAAAAAAGTCGCAAGACATTTTGTAAAAGCAAATTGTAAACGTATCGGGTTATTTACCATAGAAATTTATTAGTCCCGTTAAAACGTTATTTATTGGAGATACACTTTTGCACTTCTTTAATATTAAAAGCTATTTATCTATTATGAACAAGTTGCTAGTTTGATGTAAAATGTTCCTCTATTCACAATATAGCTCAATGATGACTTTTTGTGTCTCTTTACAGTGCCTTTTTTTTTTTTTTTTTGACAAGCTCTTTACAGTGCTTGAAAGACTAGATTTTAGCATAAAACTGCTCCGTTTTGATGCCAACTGCTTTCTTTTCTACAAAACAAATGTTTTCATATTCTCAGACGATCGATCCAGAGATGCATAACTTCAGGGGCCATGAAGAGAGAGATTCGTCCTTGTTGATAGTCTTCGCAACACTCTAGGATGGAGTAGCTTTGGGATAGGCCCATAACCTGGAGACTGACTGATCATCCGAATCACTATCGCCATCATCACTATCCGAAGAACAAAAATCACCGAGCAGATAATCAACCACCTGAAAGAAGATGCACGCACGACTTTAGCATCTCCGTCGTCATAGTTCATACTATAGTACAGATGTAAGAGCAAAAAGTTAAAAAGACTATGGAAGCAAGGCCAATACATTACTAACTAATTGTTAGAGGTCATCCCCACCAAGCCTATATAGCTGATAGTGCAAAATCTCTTTCAGAGACTCACTTTCAAGGAAAACCTCAGCATAGTTTATTCACGAGAGAAACTTTCCCATTTATTTTTTGTCCGTTACGTTCTTTTCATTTTGGCGACAGACATAGGGGTGCAGGACAACAAGAACTAATACCCAAGCTATTCTATGCACACAAATCATCAAAGTTAGAATGGTGCATCTTCAGTCATAAGGAGGAGGAGCAAATACTTTAACAGGTAAAATTATGGGTAGTGAGACATCAAAGGAGACACAAGGCTCGGAATATGTCAGAAAATTGAGAAATACCTCGATGCAGAAGAATGTCTATGGAAGAGTTACCTGTTGGGGTGACACAGGCTTAATTTCATTATTGCTCGACTTAGCTCCCCCATGGTTTGAGCAATTTATACCATTGAGCCAAACGATAGTCTTGCAGTGCCTACAATATCCTCTGTCAAAGATTATTTTCCTCCTTGAATTGGCTGCATACATTTCATAATGAAAAAGTGAGAAGGGCACGAAAGGTCAGCAAGTTTCCAAATCAGGTGGCAAAGCTCAAAATACTCGTTGCATGCAATCCAATCCATAAGCTGTACGTTGAGTTTATTTGCGGCAAATAGATAATATTACACAGGAACAAAAATCATTCCCGTATCAGGTTCACACAGAGCTTGAAGCGTGCAAAATATTACTTCTCCACTGAAAAAATTTCGAACACAATGTACCCACCGCCACATTAAACAAACAAAATGCATCTAATGCACGTGCATTTGAACTTCATAAGCTAGCAGAACAGGTATACCTATATATGATCTTTTAAAGGCTTCCCTCCAGTCAATATATGGCATAGCTGTCTCCTCAGGTGCAGGTGTATCTTGCTGATCATCAAACAGTGATCGATTTTGCTGGTGCTTGGTTTTCAAACTATTATCGGCGCGGGGAAAAACTCTTGTATAGTAAGTCTGCCAGAGAGAGTTATCACTCGCCGCATAATTCCATGACCTTCAATTAGAAGATCCAAAGAGAAGATTAAGAAGCAAAATCGTACTTTCTGAGAAATCTAACAACAGGCAACGCAATGGACTTTCCAAATATAGTGTTTACTCAATGAGCATCGGCAAACAGAACAGAAGTTTACCAGCAGACAAGCATGGCAGCAATTAGAGATGGAAAATCTAGGAAACTGAAGATATGCAGCAAAACATCTTGTGGTAGCTGGGAAGAATCTGAAACACAGAGAAATTGACGAAGTCATTTTCTGAGTAAAAGATCCGGAGAATATACATAACTAAGATGGAAATTACCGATATCTTCCTGGCGTGTTTTGCGTTGCTTCTTATGAGCAATTTTTGCATGCTTGAATTCTGTCAGAACCATATTTTTCTTCTGCTTTGGCAAGGCAGCATCCGCAGCCTGAGCAAGCAAAGTAGCCGATGAAACAGCACTCTGTGTCCTCATTCTAGTGTGGAATTGATCACAACACAGCAATCAAACGTTCAAAATTAATGAAAAGGAAATATTTTTCGTGAATGTCAAAATGCTCGCTTCTTGCATAAATAACTCGATTTGACATCAGATATGCAGGCGTGGAGTTAGCCACCAACTTTTAAGAACTACAGGTGAGTTCATCGAACTAAATGAAATTTAATAATCGAAGGCGAGAGAACTTTCTTATTCCTTAATTCAGGTAAGTGAACTCCGAAACCCTAACACGATGGCCGTATCCGATGTTCATCTGCAGTCGGAAATCGCCATGCTTCACATAAAACGTGAGGCCATTACAGATATCGAACAGCATACGACAAAGCCACACGCACACACAACCGATTTGGCTTCCCCACGATTTGACGCTGAAGAACTGCATCCCTAACCTCTGAAGCGATTCAATCGATTCTCAACACGGGAAACAACAAGACCGATCGACAAATCGCATTCGACGGCAGACATCAATATCATCGTATGCCGAGCCAGAGCCACTAGCGGAGAACGACTCACTCGGGAAGGAGACGAAAGGCGGCGAGGGCGTCGTCGAGGACGACGGACTTGAGATTCTTGGGGAGCTCGTGGTAGGCGGCCCTGAGGATGAAGCTCAGCTCCTTGCAGGCGATCGGGTACCGGTGGACGGTGGCCAAAGACCCCCTCAAGCCCAGCTTCCGGTACCTCTCGGCGGCGGTGGACATCGCTCTTCCTCCGTCGCTCCGGGACATTCGATAAATGAATTTCTCTCAACGGTTTTCGGAGGATCCCGCCGGGAACGAGCCGTCGTGGCCGCTTTAAATAGGTTCGCCGCTGCTAATCAGGTCGGATCGGACCGGGTTCGATATTAGGGCCGGTCTTTCGCCGGTTCTCCATTGAGGTCGGTTCAGCTGTGTACCCGGTTCAATTTTCAGTCCGGTTTTGTTAAATTTGGAAGGGAGGACGTATTGAATTGAATCTCAGAATGGGAAGGTATTTATGAATATGAGAAATGCTGGCAAAACAACATTCTTTTTCATCTAAATCAATCATCATATCTTAAGACATAATATATATATATATATATATATGAAATTTTTAAAACAAATAATTGCATGTACTAGATAGGGGAAATGTTGTAATCTAGAAGTGTCTTGAAAACATCTCTCCAGCTTCAACCGAAAGAAAAGGAATCTCTCCATCACTAGTTCAACAGGCAGGGGATGTCCCTTAGCCTATCTTGAGAGGTTTGTCTGTGCTCCTGAGCAAAAGGGAGAAAAAGGAAAACTAGAGAGAGAAACCAAGACTTTTTTGAGAGAATGTTTCAAATTGTTCTAATTCGAAAAGTGCTTCGCAAAGCAGAGATTAGACCCCATGAAAAGTGCGAGTCCTTATCACCGAGTGCCGTGATTTATCGGTCTAATTTTCAGATATTCACCTAATTCATTGATTTAATGAGTCCAATAGGTTAGTGAATAGATTGGTAAAGCCTAAAAGGGAATAATCCTTCCACAAAATCGGGCAATCTACCTTTAATGCCTTCTGGAATTTGTTATGTTTTCAAGCCTCCTCTGCGGACTCTTCTACCACTTTTCCTCACAATCTAATAATTTTGCAGTAGTTTGGTGACAATTAGTATAAATTAATCTCGTCTGTTAGCACTTTTATCTAATCACAGAATGTTCCTCTTTAGTCCCTACGCGGTTTCCTAGACAAGAAATTATCAATATAACTGCTGCTTTATGATACTTATTTTGTCATTCATACACATCTGGTTAGATCTCGGATCAAGGCAACACGACAAAATAACAGTCTGTGAACCCGCAAGTGACTAGAAAATTAATGTCACGAGCTTGAAAATGAAACAACCCAATCAAGCCAACCGCAATTTCCACTGTAAGTTTCAAAAGATTTATACAATCTACAACTACAAATGCTGTTCTAAGAGCTGATCAATCATATGCTGCTGACAAGCTAATAACTCACTTGCAAACATACCCCTAAATGCATTCCCAAGCGCCACGCTGTTTTTTCAAACAAGAAGCCCCATTTACTTAAACAGGAGAATCTACATTCCTAAGGCCGAGGAGAAAAGTTGCAAATGACATGCTGATCGCCAGAGACAAGCCGAGGACCCGTTATAAATCATTCTGTACACAGGCCGGAAAGCGCATTTTGAGGACGACTATAATACATTCTGGTATGAGCCATGTGGTAAAGTCGGGATTCCTCCATGTGGTAATGTCACTAACTGCCAACTTGTTCCTCCCAGGATCGGATCACTTTTGACTCGAACTCTAGCGGGTTGTTTGTATCCACAAGACCATAATCCCAAACTTTTTTTTGTGACATGAAAAACCCCAAACTTTGCAAACTATAACACATTTATCCTATTAAGGGCATTTTCATCTTATTTTTTCTGCCTTTTCTTTTTCTTTTTCTTTTCTTTAATTTTTTTCTTCTCTCTTCCCTCTACCGGCCATGGCGGAGTCGGCGGAGGGAAGTCGGTGTTCGGCGATGGCGGCCCTCACCGGACGCCGGCGGAGGAAAGAAATAAAAAAGAAAAAAATGAAAAAAAAAAATTAAAGTAAAAAGACCAAAAGGCCCCTATGATTTGGGGTAAATGTGTCGCACAAATGAAAATTCAGGATTTTTTGTATCACAAATAAAATTTTGGGGTAAATGTGTCACGGTTAGCAAATTTCAGGATTTTTCATGTCACAAAAAAAATTTAGGGTAAATTTGTCACTTTGGACAAAGTTTGGGGTTTTTGGTAGCTTTTTTCCAATAATAAAATGTTGTTGTCATCCTAGGCATGTAGATTGTAGGTTGTGATCCAACGCTGGGAGATCAAATAAATAGGTTGAAGCGATAAAAATATTTGCAATGATAAGTGAGGAAGTAATCTTTATTTGAAGTTAGTGTGGGATCTATCATTTCATAGACTAGTTATAATTCGAGATGCAAGTTTTGTTTCCATGTGACATTTTCTAGCGCCTATCTGTCTTCCAATTCTCTATTCACTAAATTAAAAGGCGATAGTACAATTCAAACTAACCTAAAGCTAACATATAGCCCGTTTGGGATAATTTCAAAAGAAATTCAAAAAGATTTAAATCCTTTTTTAATTTTTCAAATAGACCTTGAATTAATTAATTGGATGTGCTTAACGAAAGATTGCAACGATTCACAGGCACAAGTGAATTCGACAACTTAATTTGGAATTTTGATCTGAATGTTGGGAAACTCTAATTCATGTAACATTTAAGAAGAATGAATATCATGCATCAATGCTATTTATTTCTCCCGTGCACATAGCTAGGGGTGTGCATGGTCAAGGCGGACGGTTCCCAACCTAAAATCGGAAACTAGGAACCGCTCGCTAAAGACTGGTTCCGAAAATTGAAATCGGGATCCACCCGTTTTGTTGCATGGATCCACCTGAGAACTGGACCGCCGTTCCCGGGTGGATCCATGGAACCAATCTTGACGTGAAGGCAAGCTGTGGCATCACGGTGACGAGCAAGCGGGCAAAGGGTGCTCATGGTTGTTGGCGCAGTGGTCGACACGGAGGCGAGCAATGGCGTTGCGGGTCACTAGGGTTTTGATGTCGGGCAGTGGACAAGCTTGTTAGATTGGGCTACGTCCGTCCACCTCGCACAACTCCGAGTCGAGATCCTTGGGAAACCGACCCCATATCGGAAAAGTCGAGAACAAAGGGGGACAAAATCTACCGTGATTTTGACGCGAAAGAGAAGTCGGGGTGGGTCGTTGGCTATGGTTCAAGCGTGGTGGTCGACAGAGGCTCTCTCCCTCACACTCTACCCTTACTTGCAGCTCTCAAATCTCAGTTGATCTCCCCCTCTCTTTTCAACGTCTCACAGATCTCTCTCTCTCTCTCTCTCTCTCTCTCTCTCTCTCTCACATCATCTCTACTCGACCCCCCTTCATTGAGCTCCAAGATGCCCTATTTATAGGCTGGAGGGTCCGGTCAATAGGGGCATTTCTGCTGCCGGTCTTGGGCATGCCGACCGACCTCCCTCTTGGCCGAACCAGCGTCTCAGCCCGTCTTCTCCATGTAGGCTTGCTTGGCATCGAAGGCGTCCGCCAAGACGTCCCCTCCGTTTGGGTTTCTCGCCGAATCTCACACTGCTTCGTTCGGCGGCATTGATGGCTCATGCGAAGTGTCCCCTCCGTCACTGGTTGTCACTGGTCTACCCTCCTCTCTCTCTGCCCTCAATTGTCGTGCATGCCTTTAGTCTTCACCGAGCGTGGTGTCCACTGTCTAGCACGAGGAAGGAAGGAGGAAGAAGAAGAGGAGAGGGCCGGACCGCAGAAAAGATGAAAAATGGATTGGGCCCAGCCCGCGTGAGGGAAAAGAAGAAAAGAGGGGGAAAGAGGGAAAATAGTCCGGTTTCGATAGGGTTTGTTTTAGTATTTTTTTTAATATTAAATATTAGTCGGTCCGATCCGGGTGGGCAGGTAGGTGGATCTGCCCATGGAACCGAGAACCGAACCGGTACTCATCGGTTCCCATAAATTGGAACCGGGAACCGGGAACCGGACCGGTTCCCTCAAGAATCGCCGGTTTTAGGCGGTTCTAGTTCGGTTCCGGGCGGTCCGGGCGGATCCCGATTCTTTTGCACACCTCTCGCACACACCATAATCACCATTACGAATGAATATTATTGTACATATAAGATAACCTTGGTTGACCACTATCACATAAAAGTAGATAATACAGGATTAGATAATTCTCATATAAGAAACAGAAACGATCGCAAGACAACACGTCATTAGCTGGCAATCCTATGGTACTTATGGCAGCATATCAATCGATCGAATGTGGTGTCGGCTATTTTCAAGACGTCAGCTAATGTAGAACAACAGTACTTTACTAGATATCTGCATGTGTTTTGCTATGGTCTACAATACGAGATGAAATTAATGGCCTAACTACCGGTAATATTCGATAATTAGTAGCGTAGTATAAAAAAGTCGCAAGACTTTTTGTAAAAGCAAATTGTAAATGTATTAGGTTTTTTACCATAGAAATTTATTAGTCCCGCGAAAACGTTGTTTATTGGAGATACGCTTTTGCACTTCTTTAATATTAAAGGCTATTTATCTATTATGAACAAGTTGCTAGTTTGATGTAAAATGTTCCTATATTCACAATATAGCTCAATGATGACTTTTTGCGTCTCTTTACAGCGTTTGAAAGACTAGATTTTAGCATAAAACTGCTCCGTTTTGAAGCCAACTGCTTTCTTTTCGACAAAACCAATGCTTTCATATTCTCAGATGATCGATCCAGAGATGCATAACTTCAGGGGCCATGAAGAGAGAGATTTGTCCTTGTTGATAGTCTTCGCAACACTCTAGGATGGAGTAGCTTTGGGATAGGCCCATTGTGAAGATGAACAGAATGAAAGAAAGATGAAGAATGAATAAGAAACTTTTGGATTCACTTCTCTTTTTGTGTATTCAAGGCGCAAAATGTTCATCTCAAAGCATGCTTCAAGAGCTTGCTCTGTTTTTCTATATGTATTACATGAGCTTGATGAAGAAGAGCAAAAAGGAACTAAAGAATGGAAAAATTGACTAAAAACAGAAAGAAGAAACTGTTGTATTTAATTTGTTAAACAAGCTAAAACTGAAAAACAGTTCTTCAGCAAAGAATCTTCTCTCTGAGTTGAACATGTGGAGCTTGAAATTTTCATCACCAACTTCGTGGCTTTCCCAGTCAATTGATTCTCATCATTATGCAGACACGTGGCTGGCAATGTCACTGACTTGCGTGCTTCACTTCTTCTGATCTTTTTCACAGCATCAACACTTTCATTCTTTTCCTTCATTGAAGCCGCAATAGATTGTGCAAAGTATGCTTGATTAGGTTGTGCTATGATATTCTTAACATCCCCCCAGAAATTGGGAAGGGGTAAGAATCCCATACCCAATTTGGTTCTAATAGTACAGTGAGCGAAACGTGATAATGACTTGGTAAAAATGTCAGCAAGTTGAAGATTACTCGGAATATATCGAACACTTGGCGATCCTGAGGAGACTTTTCGCAAACAAAATGAAAATCAACTTCGATATGTTTGGTAAAAGCATGTAGAATAGGATTAGCCATAAGAGAGATAGCGTACTTATTATCACAGAACAAAAGTGTTGGTGATTTGAGAGATATACTGATATCTCGTACAACAAAGCTGATCCGGGTAAGATTAGCAGTGGTGGACACAAGTGCTCGATATTCAGCTTATGTGGAAGAGCGGGATACAGTAGGTTGCTTCTTAGTTGACCATGAGAAAAGATTAGAGCCAAGATAGGTGCAAAATTTGTTAGCAGAGCCAACGCAATCAGCATCTGAGAATCCGTACAAAGCTATTGAACTATTAGAATGGATAAAAATCTCAAGATGAGCTGTTCCTTTAACATACCAAAGTACTCTTTTCAATTTATGAAAATCTCCAACTGTTGACTGCTGCATTTTCTGACATAGTAGATTCGTTGCATAAGCAAGATCAAGGCGAGTGATTGTTAAATATTGAAAACCACCCACTAGCAAGCAGAATATCGCCATTTGTCATGGCAACTGATCTAAGTTGCAAAGGAGTTAATAAAGGTTTACATTTTGTCATGTGGGCTCTAGCAAGTAGATCAATAGCATACTTGGTTTGACAGAGAAACAGATCTTGAGAGTTACGTTTGGCTTCAATTCCTAAGAAGTAATGGAGATAGCCAAGATCTTTCATGTGGAAGTGAAGACTCAGTAACTTGATCAACGTAGCTAGTAGCTGATCTAAGTTGCTAGTCAACACTATGTCATCTACATAGAGCAACAACAGTACTGTATTTGATCCATTGTGAAGCACAAAGAGGGAAGGATTAGTTGTGCTATAGAAGAAGCCATTCTCAAGAAGAAAATTACTAAATTTATCAAACCAGGCACGCGGCGCTTGATGAAGACCATAAAAAGACTTCTTTAGAAGACATACACATTGAGGTTTTTGAGGATGTATAAACCCAGGTGGCTGCTCCATTTTTACCATCTCATTTAATGTTCCATGTAGGAAAGCATTTTTAACATCAAGCTGATGTATTGGCCAGTTCTTCATCATTGCCACAGAGAATACTATACGAATGGTGGCATGTTTAACAACAGGACTAAATATTTCTGTAAAATCAACTCTCTCTTCTTGATGAAACCCCTTAGCAACAAATCGAGCCTTTAGTCTGTCAAGACTTCCATCAGGTGCTAATTTAGTTTTAAACACTCATTTACAGCCTATGACATTCATCGGGTTAGTTCTGGGAACTAGTAGCCATGTCTAATTTTCATGCAAAGCATCAATTTCATCCTCCATTGCTTTGTACCAACCTTCATCAGCTAAGGCTGATTTAACCAATCGTGGTTCCAAAAGCACTTTATATTCAACCAAACATGCATACTTGGGATTTGGCTTTACGATGCCAGATTTCAGTCGAGTCTACATAGGATGAACAAAATGAGTATTTTGAGGATTAGATGAAGAATTTTGTTGTGCTTGATCAATGATGATTTCAGCTAGTGCAACAGTTGTGGAAGTAAGAACTGGTTGCTCTTCAGCAATTGAGTCAGACTGTATCAGTATGAAGGGTGAGATTTGTGGCACAACTATAGGATATGATATACATTAGCGTGACCATCTTCCAAGATATTACTATGCTGGAAGTTTGTTGTGTGTTCATTGGAACCACTTTTCACTTGTGCTGCACTTGTAAAATTTAGAAGATTAACTTCTTCTGCCCATCATTTATATAGAACAATATACTGATTATATTCTGTTATTAGTTTCTTTGTGAAGGGAAAGAAACTTTCATCAAACACCACATGTCGATTGATATATATACGACCATTAGTAGGCACAAGACAGCGATATTCTTTATGACGCTCACTATATCCCAGAAATACACAGTAAGAGATCTGGGATTGAATTTATGTTGTGCATAGGGTCTAATATAGGGGTAACATGCATATCCAAAGACCCTTAGATGTTCATAGCTTGGCTGTTGTTGATGAATTTTGCTATAAGGTGAGTCCAGTTGTAACTTTGGTGTGGGAAGGATATTCACAATATAGTTAGCTGTCATGAAGGCATTTACCCAAAATTTCAATGGAACTTTAGAGTGATATAGCATAGCTAAGTCCAGTTCAACTATATGATGATGTTTCCTTTCTGAAATTCCATTCTATTCTGGTGTATGTGGACAGGAAATATATTGTTTTATACCACAAGTTCGCAAATGATGCTGAAATCCGTTGCTCGTGAACTCTCCTCCATTATCACAATAAAAATTTTAATTTTATGATCAAATTGCTTCTCGACTAGTTTCTGAAATATGACAAAGATATCATAAAATTCTGACTTCAACTTCATTGGATATATCCAACTATAATGGGAAAAATTGTTTACAAAGATGACATAGTACTTAAAGTTCGAAAAGAGTTAATTAGTGAGGAATCCCAAATATCACAATGTATCTTTTCTAAAGGAACAATAGATGTGAAATCGATAAGGGAAAAGATAATGTTGTACTCTTTGCTACTTGACAGCTTCTACATATAGTTAGAGTTTTTGCATTACAATGAATCAATTTCTGATTCTGTAGATGCTTCACTGTTTTAGAGTTGGTGTGAGCTAATCTCTGGTGCCACACATCTTCTGCTATAGCTTTGTGTCTTTGAGTGAAGAATGCTTCTGTAGTTTTTGAGTCCACTTGGTAGAGTCCTCTAACTTTCCTTCCGAGCATCACTGTTGTATTGGTGTGATTGTCCTTTATATAGACCCCAATTTTATCAAAGACAAATGAACAAGGATAGTCATCTGTTAGTTTTGAAAATGAGAGAAGATTTTTCTTGATTTCAGGAACAATTAGCATATCATGTAGAGGTAATGAGTTGTCTTCGATATGTAGCAGAGTATCACCAATATAAGCAATAGGTAGACATGAACTATTTCCTATCATGATTGTATCAATTCCATGATACTTAGAGAAGTTATGTAGAATACTTGAATCTACACTGATGTGAGCTGTTGCACCAGTATCTGGATACCATTCATTTCCTCTTGGATTCTCAAGATGCATTGCTGCCAATGCTGTTGGAATTTCTTCAGCCTGATATGAGTTATCAAATTGATACCAGCAACGAAATACATCATGTCCTGGACATTTACAAATTTGGCACTCTAGACGAGCATTTTCTTTTATTTTCTCATCCTACAAGTATTTATTGAATGTTAAAGTCAAAGATGAATAAGATTTGATATCGTGATACCTTTGTGAGTAACTTGCACATGGTCGAAATCCCTGTCCAGATCTAGGCAAGTCATTTCTCTGCTTGAATTGCTAATCTACTTGATCCTAACTCAAGCTATTTGGCCTATAATTCTGACTTCTGCCAGAATATCTATAACCACGACCCCTACTATTAATTGCATGTCCTCAACCATAGTTACGTCCCCCTCGATTACTGCCTCTTTGACCTCCAAAACCAAAGTTTGGGGGAACATATTCTCTGTCAGAGTTCCCTTTTTGCTGAATTTTAGATTTTCTTTGTCCAAAGTAGGCTAGCTTAGGATTGTATTGGTTTGTCGAATAGCTCTACAACCTTATTTCAAATCTTTCTAGTTGTGTCTTCATCATATTCTGGTTGGGGTTTCAAGCAGTACATAATGGTTCAAAAGTTTTCATATTCAGATCATAGTCCTTCTAGAACACCAAACATTTTGGTTATCTCATCTACAGGCTTCCCAATCGCATTTAGCTAATCACAAATTGATTTGTATTCTCTAAGATAAACAAAAAGAGCTCGATCTTGTTTCTGGCAAGCTTGTAGTTTTCCTCTCAATTCAAATTCTCTAGCAACTATTTTTTGTGTAAAACGATTAAGAAGCGTTCGCCATACCTCATATGAAGTTTGTAAACCAATGATCAAGCTCATGATGTTTTCAGATACAGCTCCACTAATCCATGATAGTACAAGCTGATCAGTTCTTGTCCAATCTGTGTAATCTGGATTTACTGCTTTAGCTTCATAACCTTCAATTTCAACTTATAACATCTGAAGAGGTGATGGAGTTTCACCACTAATGAAGCCAAAAAGCTCTTGGCTTCGAAGAAATATGTGGAACTGTGCTTGCCACAAAAGAAAATTGTCTTTAGCAAACTTGATCGTGACGAAGTTGGAGATGTTAACATGTATTGGAAAGGGGTATTTCTATGTTCTTGCTACCATTTTCGTGTCCTCAAGACTTCGATGATGATGATAATGGTGATGCTGTGATTGTATTCACAATTACCCGCTGAACTTACAAGATGGAGTCCTGTGCGTGTCACCGATGATGCTCAGATCTGACAAAGGACTAAGCGAGTGCAAAGCACTTTGAGATCTTCAAATCAACAAATATCGTAGAACAGAGAGATGCAATTAGCGAAGTTCGGTAGCTACTTCAATCTGCTGCAACTTCGGCACCTTCGATTGGATTTTGCGAGCGATTGATTGCTAGATTGGACTATCCAACAAAGATGATTGTTGGCTCTGATACCATGTGAAGATGAACGGAATGAAATAGAGATAAAGAATGAACAAGAAACTTTTGGATTCACTTCTCTTTCTGTGTATTCAAGGCACAAAGGGTGCGAATGGTAACGTTTACTGCTTTTTTTGTTCCATGTAACAGAAATAAAATAAAAAAAGTGTTTTTGTTCCGAGGAACAATTTTTAACCAAAGAACGCGTTTGGTAACGTTTGTTCCGAGAATAAAAAATGAATAGAAATACGTTTGGTAAATTTTATTCTTTTTTTTTTTATTTCTTTTAAATTTTTAAACATTTTTATTTTAGTTTTAATTTTTTCCTTTCATTTTTTTTTTTTTTTCGGCCGGTCACGGCCTCCAAAGTGACCCGGCCGACGGGCCGGCAGCCTTGCCCAACCACGGCGAGGCTCGTCGGCCCCCCGATAAGCTCGGCCTCGCCCGATCCGGCGAGGCCGAGGTCGCCGACCCTCGACGGCGTCGCGGCCCTCAACGGCCGGGTCGTCGGCCATGGTCGAGGCCGGCAACCGGCCAAACAAAACAGAAGAAAAAAGAAGAAGAAAAGAGGAGAGAGAAGAAATTTGTTCTTTTTTGGCTTCGAAGAAGTGTTTCTTTCTCCATAAACAACTTTTTTGTATTTCTTTTTTTGTTTCAATTTTGTTCCGAAACAAAAAACAAAAAAAAAATGTAAACACAACCAAACGCGTTTCTATTCTTTTTTTGTTCCCTAACAAAATCTGTACGGAAGTGTTCTAGAAACCCTTCTTTGGAGCATTTCCATGCACGCCCAAAATGTTCATATCAGAGCATGCTTCAATGGCTTGCTTTGTTTTTCTATATGTATTACATGAGCTTGATGAAGAAGAGCAAAAACGAACTAAAGAGTGGAAAAACTGACTAAAAACATAAAGAAGAAACTGTTGTTTTTAATCTGTTAAACAAGCTAAAACTGAATAACAGTTCTTCAGCGAAGAATCTTCTCTCTGAGTTGGACACGTGGAGCTTGAAATTTTCATCACCGACTTCGTGGCTTTCCCAGTCAATTGATTCTGATCATTATGTAGACACGTGGCTGGCAATGTCACTGACTTGCGTGCTTCACTTCCTCTGATCTTTTTCACAGCAGCACCTGCACTCCTTTCCTTCGTTTAAACCGCATTCCTTTCTTAATCCGCCATGGTTTGGGCAGAGTATGCTGGATTAGGCTGGGCTCTGGTATTGTTGACACCCGTAACCTGGGGACTGATTGATCATCCGAATCACTATCCAAAGAGCAAAAATCACTGAGCAGATAATCAACCACCTGAAAGAAGATGTACGCATGACTTTAGCATCTCCGTCGTCATAGTTCATACTATAGTATAGATGTAAGAGCAAAAAGTTAAAAAGACTCTGGAAGCAAGGCCAATACATTACTAACTAATTGTTAGAGGTCATCCCCACCAAGCTGATAATGCAAAATCTCTTTCAGAGACTCACTTTCAAGGAAAACCTCAGCATAGTTTATTCACGGGAGAAACTTTCCCATTTATTTTTTGTCCGTTACGTTCTTTTCATTTTGGCGACAGACATAGGGGTGCAGGACAACAGGAACTAATACCCAAGCTATTCTATGCACACATTTAATCAAAGTTAGAATGGTGCATCTTCGGTCATAAGGAGGAGGAGCAAATATTTTAACAGGTAAAATTATGGGTAGTGAGACATCAAAGGAGACGCAAGGCTCGGAATATGTCAGAAAATTGAGAAACACCTCGATGCAGAAGAATGTCTATGGAAGAGTTACCTGTTGGGGTGACACATCCTTAATTTCATTATTGCTCCATTTAGCTCCCCCATGGCTTGGGCAATTTATACCATTGAGCCAAACGATAGTCTTGCAGTGCCTACAGTATCCTCTGTCAAAGATTATTTCCCCCGAATTGGCTGCATACATTCCATAATGAAAAAGTGAGAAGGGCACGAAAGATCAGCAAGTTTCCAAATCAGGTGGCAAAGCTCAAAATACTCGTCGCATGCAATCCAATCCATAAGCTGTACGTTGAGTTTATTTGCGGCAATTAGATAATATTACACAGGAACGAAAATCATTCCCGTATCAGGTTCACGCAGAGCTTGAAGCATGCAAAATATTACTTTTCCACTGAAAATATTTCGAACACAATGTACCCACCACCACATTAAAAAAACAAAATGCATCTAATGCACGTGCATTTGAACTTCATAAGCTAGCAGAACAGGTATACCTATATATGATCTTTTAAAGGCTTTCCTCCAGTCAATATATGGCATAGCTGTCTCCTCAGGTGTAGGTGTATCATGCTGATCATCGAACAGTGATCTATTTTGCTGGTGCTTGGTTTTCAAACTATTATAGGTGCGAGGAAAAACTCTTGTATAATAAGTCTGCCAGAGAGAGTTATCACTCGCCGCATAATTCCACGACCTTCAATTAGAAGATCCAAAGAGAAGATTAAAAAGCAAAATCGTACTTTCAGAGAAATCTAACAACAGGAAACGCAATGGACTTTCCAAATATAGTGTTTACTCAATGAGCATCGGCAAACAGAACAGAAGTTTACCAGCAGACAAGCATGGCAACAATTAGAGATGGAAGATCTAGGAAACTGAAGATATGCAGCAGAACATCTTGTGGTAGCTGGGAAGAATCTGAAACACAGAGAAATTGACGAAGTCATTTTCTGAGTAAAAGAATTGGAGAATATACATAACTAAGATGGAAATTACGGATATCTTCCTGGCGTGTTTTGGGTTGCTTATGAGCAGTTTTTGCACGCTTGAATTCTGTCAGAACCATAATTCCCTTCTGCTTTGGCAAAGCATCATATGCAGCCTGAGCAAGCAAAGTAGCCGCTGAAGCAGCACTCCATGACTTCATTCTAGCGTGGAATTGATCACAACACAGCAATCAAACGTTCAAAATCGATGAATAGTAAATAAATTTTGCGAATGTCAAAATACTCGCTTCTTGCATAAATAACTCGACTAGAAATCAGAGATGCAGGCGTGGAGTTAGCCACTAACTTTTAAGAACTACAGGTGAGTTCATCGAACTGAATGAAATTTAATAATCGAAGGCGAGAGAACTTTCTTATTCCTCAATTCAGGTGAGTGAACTCACGAAACCCTAACACGATGGCCGTATCCGATGTTCATCAGCAGTCGGAAATCGCCATGCTTCACATAAAACGTGAGGCCATCTCAGATATCGAACAGCATACGACAAAGCCACACGCACACACAACCGATTTGGCTTCCTTACGATTGGACGCTTGAGAACTGCAACCCTAACCTCTGAAGTGATTTTTACCGATTCTCAACACCGGAAACAACGAGACCGATCGAGAAATCGCATAAGACGGCGGACATCAATATCATCGTATGCCGAGCCAGAGCACCTAGCGGAGGACGACTCACTCGGGAAGGAGACGAAAGGCGGCGAGGACGTCGTCGAGGACGACGGACTTGAGATTCTTGGGGAGCTCGTGGTAGGCGCCTCTGACGAAGTAGCTCAGCTCCTTGCAGGCGATCGGGTACCGGTGGACGGTGGCCAAAGACCCTCTCAAGCCCAGCTTCCGGTACCTCTCGGCGGCGGTGGACATCGTTGTTCTTCCTCCGTCGCTCCGGGACATTCGAGAAATGAAATTCTCTCGACGGTTTTCGTAGGATCACGCCAGAAACGAGCCGTCGTGGCCGCCTTAAATAAGGTTCGCCGCTGCTAATCAGGTCGGATCGGACCGGGTTCGATATTAGGGCCGGTCTTTCGCCGGTTTTCCATTGAGGTCGGTTCAGCTGTGTACCCGGTTCAATTTTCAGTCCGGTTTTGTTAAATTTGGAACGTTCCGAGAGACCCGTAACACCAGACATAAGGGAAAGACACATTGAATTGAATCTCAAATTGGGAAGGTATTTATGAATATGAGAAATGCTGGCAAAACAACATTCTTTTTCATCTAAATCTATCATCATATCTTAAGACACAATATATATATATGAAATTTTTAAAACAAATAATTGCATGTACTAGATAGGGGAAATGTTGTAATCTAGACGTGTCTTGAAAACATCTCTCCATCTTCAACCGAAAGAAAGGAATCTCTCCATCACTAGTTCAACAGGCAGGGGATGTCCCTTGCCCATCTTGAGAGGTTTGACTGTGCTCCTTAGCAAAAGGGAGAAAAAGGAGAACGAGAGAGAGAAACTAAGGCTTTTTTTGAGCAGGGACGTTCAGAATTATTGAGAATGTTTTAGATTGTTCTAATTCGAAAAGTGCTTCGCAAAGCAGAGATTAGACCCCATGAAAAGTGGGAGTCCTTATCACCGAGTGCCGTGGTTGATCGGTCTAATTTTCAGATGTTCACCTAATTCACTGATTTAATGAGTCCAATAGGTTAGTGAATAGATTGCTAAAGCCTAAAAGGGAATAATCCTTCCACAAAATCGGGTAATCTACCTTTAATGCCTTCTTGAATTTGTTATGTTTTCAAGCCTCCTTTGTGGACTCCCCTATTTTACCACAGATATGAATGAAACTCTTTCGTGACAAAAAAAAGAAGTTAGTATCATTTCCTAAGCCCAAGTGCAGGTACCCAATTGAGAACCTCAACTAGGATAGTAACTTCCTAAGAAGAAAACATGGACTCACGGACTGACCATACCACCTTTCCTCACAATCTAATAATTTCGCAGTAGTTTGGTGACAATTAGTAGAAATTATTCTCGTCTGTTAGCACTTTTATCTTATCACAGAATGTTCCCCTTTAGTCCCTACGCGGTTTCCTAGATCTCGTCTGCTTTATGATACTTCTTTTGTCATTCATACACATCTGGTTAGATCTCGGATCAAGGCAACATGACGAAATAACAGTCTGTGAACCCACAAGTGACTAGAAAATTAATGTCACGAGCTTGAAAATGAAACAACCCAATCAAGCCAACCGCAATTTCCACTGTAAGTTTCAAAAGATTTATACAATCTACAACTACAAATGCTGTTCTAAGAGCTGATCAATCATATGCTGCTGACAAACTAATAACTCACTTGCAAACATACCCCTAAATGCATTCCCAAGCGCCACGCTGTTTTTTCAAACAAGAAGCCCCATCTACATTCCTAAGGCCAAGGAGAAAAGTTGCAAATGACATCCTGATCGCCAGAGACAAGCCGAGGACCCGTTATAAATCGTTCTGTACACAGGCCGGAAAGCGCATTTTGAGGACGACTATAATACATTCTGGTATAAGCCATGTGGTAACGTCGGGATTCCTCCATGTGGTAATGTCACTAACTGCCAACTTGTTCCTCCCAGGATCGGATCACTTTTGACTCGAACTCTGGCGGGTTGTTTGTATCCACAAGACCATAACCTCGAAAAGAATATGCTCATGAATGCCTAGAGGAGCCTCCACTTATTGCCCTCTTAAAGAAAGTACGTCAGCTGCTGCTTCTTCCGAGAACCTCCTTCACCGTACAGATCATTCCACAGCTTAAGTTCAGCCATCACAGATCCTTCGGATGCAAAGCTTGCAGCGACCTGCATTTCACATTTCCGAAATGGATAATGTTTTGTATTGGATGTAATTTTACACTCATTCCATAGTTACCCAATGACTGTTGCAAGAGAAGTTTGAGAAAAGAAAACCTCTCTTGCAGCTTCGAAGGAGCTTAGAAGATGGGAAAGAGAGCTTCAGTTACCTGATTCTTTGCCTGCCTCAAGTCTTCCATACTCAAGGGCCTTAAAGCAATTGCTTCCTCGTCTTTATTCTCTTCCTTTTCTTCCTTCGTGTCGGGGACTTCTTCCGAGCTCTCAACTTCTTTAGCTCTTCGCTTTTTTTCCTGTAAGCATATTTTCAATGATATTTCAGGAGACATTGTGACAGTCACTGCAAAAACAATCGAAAAAATCAAGCATGACCGCCAACAGATGACATGCAAAGAGAATTTACCAGACTTTTCTGTCTTTCCTGCTGAATCAGATCTCTAACAGGACGATACGCTGCAGTCACACACAAATTCTGTTTCCAGCAATCAATGGAAGGATGTAATCAGCAGTCGGAACCAATAATTGAGAGGATAAAATTCATTATTCATTCCTGTACTTATGATTATACTTATAATTATAGACAAACCTTAAGATCGCTTCCACTGTATCCTTCTGTCATAGCTGCAAGCTCTTTATAATCCAGATCTGCCACTACCTCCTTTGCCAGAAGAGTTTTCAGGATCATTTCCCTGCTCTCGATAGATGGTAGACCAACCATAATCCTGCTCATATGATGAACAATTCAATCTCACAATTGTGAATTTCAGCAATATTGACACACAAATTTTACCCTATATGAGAAGGTGTACAGGCATGCATTTATACACAATGCAATGTACCTGCGCTCAAACCGCCTGATAATAGCTTCATCAAGGTCGAAAGGCCTATTGGTTGCTGCAAGAACCAAAATACGTTCTCCAGATTTTGTCAAAAGACCATCCCAATGCGTCATGAATTCATTTTTAATCTTCCGCATAGCCTCATGCTCTCCAACTCGAGTCCTTTGCCCAAGCATGCTATCCACCTCATCCACAAAGATGATGGTGGGCGAAACCTTAGCTGCCAGTGTAAAAAGCGCTCGCACATTCTTTTCATCTTCCCCGAACCATTTTGAAGTAATGGTGGACATGGAGACATTGATAAAACTTGCTCCAGCTTCATTTGCAATGGCCTTTGCCAGCATCGTCTTGCCAGTACCAGGGGGCCCAAAAAGCAGTATACCTCTGCAAGGCTTAAGAAGCCCACCTTTGAAGAGGTCTGGCCTTCGGAGTGGGAGCATGACTAACTCTTGAAGCGATTCCTTAGTCTCATCCATAGCACCAATGTCAGCAAATGTTACTCCAATTTCATTTGCTGGAATAACCTCAGGCCTTATCCGCTTCTCAAATTCATTATCAGGGGGAACTTCCTGTTAAAAATAATAATTCCCGCTCAGTTTTTTTATATATGTCAGCATGTATAACTGCCAGTGGTGCATATTAATTGCCCACTTAAAGCACATAGTGAGATAAAATTATGGTACCCATCTTGGTTTCATAGAGAAATCGATATAGAATCTCTGAAAAAGTACCTTAATGCATTGATGTAACGAATTAGTGAACACTTTGAGACAATGCCATTTGAGCAGACCACATTTTTAGTCATATGAGGCAAAATAAAGCTGTAAATGGGCTACTTCCCAGGTAGAATTGAAGAACCAATTTTTTTTTTATACTCTTTGACAAAATGGCTACTTAGCCACCAGCAAAAATAACGACTGCTGAAACCTGAAAAAGCTTAATAGTCCTTATTTTGTGAATGCTCTCAGTCTTATGATGGAATGCCCTTAGAAGATCAAATCTAAGACCTAACTCCAAACATATCGTCCTCATTTTATAGTTATCTCCATAATTCAGACTTACCGGTGCTTTCGATGGATTATCTACGTCCTTCTTTGCTGCAGAAGCTGACTTTTCCGTCTCACTCTTGGTTTCAGGTACAGAATTATCAGGCTTTGAATCAGTTTTTGCGCTAACTGCTTCTCCTTCCTTTTCCTGAAAAGAAAAAGGTAACATGATTGAATAAACCATGTAGGTGTAAGGATTGGATCTCCTTTGCCCAGTTTAGAAATTTGCGGTACCAAAAGTTAGGCCAACCTTTGAAGATTCAGAATTTTGCTCCAGCTTTAGAGAGTGTTTGTCACCACTTTTGCCCTCCTCAAATATATTTAACCCATGGGACAAACTGCAAAAGAAAAAAAAAGGAAGATTTGGTAACAAAATTCCAACAAATATCGAGACAGAGAGGGTTAGGTGATTGCTCCTAAAATTAATCAAAGAGGATAGAGACCTCTTGGAAGATATGACAAGCTTCCCATTACGGTATTCTGGTTCCTTGTTATTCATAAGATGGTACGATAAGGCAGAGACCACAATCTCTTCAATATAATTGCCTAGGACCATCGTGTCTGAATGGCAGATTGATCCCAGATCATCGCAGATGATATCATTTTCTGCTAGAACCTCAGCAATGTGGTTCTTGTTATCCTGGACCTGAAGCATCTTCATATCCTCTTCCAATTGAGCTTTCCAGCTGACAAGATTAGTCTCATCTTCAGGTGGCCGGATTTCAATGTTGTAGGGGAACAAAAGACTGAGCCTCTCATCAACTTCTCTATAGTCATCATCTGTGTCCAACTTACGAGAACCAAGTATTAGAACTGCTCCTGACAGCTTCTGTACCATCTTATGGAACAGCTTCTGCAACCGTTCTGACTGGAGAAGAAGCCTCTCCGCATCTCTGAGGTACAGAATGATAGGAGCGGTTTCTGATACCGAAACCAAAACCTATAGACAAAAATAATAGTGTTTCTGTCAATAACCCTAAGAAATATAGGAGCTGCTGTCATTGTTAACAAAAAGACTTCAAGCAACCTAGAAAAGTCACTACATCAAGTTCGTGGACATGAAAACACTGGGGATAAGAAATTTTGACTTTAACATTAAAGAACCATGACAACTGTACAGTGGGTTTCGAAAGTTTGAAACCCGCAGTTGCTAGCCTTGTAAATGGGGTCATGGTGTTGGGGTTCCGTGCTAGTCTCCCCCGAGGTATAGGGGCCCGGCCCTTCGATGCCATCCGGGCACGGGGGGCCCGTGGTGGAGTCCTCGGTTACCAAAAAAAAAAAAAAAAAAAAAAAAAAAAAAAAAAAACACATGACAACTGTACCTTGTAAAGTGATTGCAGAAATACTCTCTCATCAAAACACAACTTGCCCAAGCGCTTTGGAAGTCCTGATAGTGAAAAAATTTGCTCATGAGAACAACAAAGAAATAAATGTTTTCCCTGGAGTGGCTAACTGATGGCATTGGAAAAGGAAAAACAAAAAAAGAAAAAGAAAAAAAAAGAGAGAGGACAAATCTGCTAAAATAATACTGATAACTATTTTAAAATCTTCTCAAAGTTCAAGTTTTTCATGATGCAGGCCTGCAGAGGAGAAACTACAACAGTCCCAGTCACTTGCATTAACAAGTATAGCTTTAATGCTTAGTCTAAATTCATGACATTAACTATATAATCAACTTCATTATATTGAGGAACAAAGTGACACATAAGGTCCATCATTTAACCGAGTTTGGAACACGTATCCAAATCAGGCATATATGCATTCATTAGTGGTCAACCCAAGAACTGTCTCTTGCTAAAGAATCAAGCACATTACAAAGAGATCCAAGTCTAACCTGAATTGATAGGAGTGCCCTCAGAGTATACACTACTAGTATCAGACATTGCCGATGCATTCCTGCGATGCCTGGGAGGATTACTTGACTCTTCCATTGCCCTAAGCAGAAAAGTATGCAAAGCATTTATTAGGGCAGAAAAGAACAAAAAGATTATGCATAACCAAGACAGAGAGCTTTGAATAGCATTTCAAAAAATATAGTCAGAACTGAAGGAGCCAGGGTTAATTGCCTAAATATCTTGATTTTGTTACCTCGATCTGATGTCTGTACTACTGCTTTGCCTGCTCATGCCTGCATTAAAATCATTGATTAGACTAGAACGACAAAAAACAAGTGAAAGAAGACTGCATGATGAGTAGATTTGTCAAAGGATGGCTAGCTCAATAATCTGGTAAACTCTGTCCAAGAAGTTCCAAGCTTATTTAATGTCTTTCAAATGAAGGTTGTCTGGTCATACCTCTTTTTTGATCTCTTGGTGGAGCACCTGAGAAGGAACTAAGCAAACTTGACATTCTGTCGAATGTCGCCTCTGATATGGACCTCTTGAAAGACTGAAGAATAAAAAAAATTCAGATGCACATAAAATTTTGATACTAAACATTTTTAAGAATATAGCAACAAAAGGGGCCAATTTCTCCGAACAGAGGCTTCGGTTCATGAGTTTGCTCAATTAATTCTCATTCACTCAACTCCATTCATACACATAGATAACCAAAGAGTTTAATATACTAGACTGTGTTACATATAACTATTTCTTACCGGTTCTTTGTTTGTGATGCCATATTTATTCTGCATCTGTTAAAAGGAATTTTAAACATGTCAGCATGATGAAGCTAAGAGTCTGTAAAAGTAAGATCACTGATGCATTCAGTCACCTTCAGTGAAAATTCAGTAACATCCAATAGCAGCAGCTTTGATTCAAAGAAATGAGACAAAGCCTTGGCAAGCATTTGCTGGTAAAGCTCTGCAAAAGATTATAAATTATGCCAGGTCATGTCAAAGAACCAGGTACTTCAAAAGAGAAATGTAATACTGGAGAACTTACCAGCTGGTCCGCTGAGCAGAATAGTCCTACTAGCAGGCGAAAGGTTTCGTGCATGCTTAGAGAGGTCGGAATGCTTCAGATGCACATAGGCAGCACTGGTCAATAACGCCTGAGTTTGCTCACTGTAATACCATGAAAACAGCATTGTAATCATTAAAATGATATCGATGGAAAACTGTGCATCTGCCAAATGCATTAACAAATCACAAATTCAGAGTTATGCGACAACTCTGACCAAATGAAGGCAGGGAGGTTCTATTCTTTTCAAAAGCATATAAGGCAAAAAGGCAAAGTCAATGCATTAGTAATCTCAGAAGGAAAACATGGTTGACAAGTAAAGCAAGACTGCGGGTCAGGTTGTCTCCATCAGAATTGCAACAAAATCTCTCATATTCAACAGCGAAGGAGGAAAGACAATTCTATGGAAGGCAAAGGGTTAAATTACTCCAAAAAAATATCAAAGCAGTATCAAACACCGAAAATCCTTGGACCCAATAAAAAGCTCTGTACTATAATTATGAAAAGACATTGGCCATCAAGATCAAACGTAATCAAACCAATGCTTCATCACCTTCAGTAAATCATTAAGATCAAAAACCGTATCTTTGGTCCACTATTTAAGACAACAATTCTGCAGGAACTAATGCTCTTCTTTACTCTTAGCTCGATGATGCTCTCGAAATAGTAAAAGCAAATATGTTTTATGTCACTATGCTATGCCTAAAATACAAATGACGCTAATCTTGAAATTACCACAGATGAACAGCACACCAGTTTGACAAAAGCCGCATTAAATGCGGATTTCTCCAGATATAGACCCAAAACTATAATCATCTAAATTAAGATAAGAAGGGTATTTCATTTCACGTGATCAAAAGAAGGACATTTTCATGTGGGTAAGCATCCGAGGGAAGAAAAGCATCATTAACAAGACCCGGAAAAAAGAGGAAAGAAATCCCACGTCATTTTCACATCGAATACCACAAGAAAAGGCCTATTTCTCCACCGCACCAACACGTCAAGTTAAACCACCATTAAAGATCCAAGATAGATTAAATTAAACCGTTCCGAATTATTAACGGAATTTAATTTCAACACGGGTGGGTTAAGCAGTTCTTGGTCCGGCGGCGACAGATCTCGAACGATTTCCGAAAACAGCAGCATAAACCCCACGGACGGCGCGATTTACGTACCACCATCCATGAAAACCACGCCGAGCAGCTCCGGGC
The DNA here is from genome assembly GCA_016097545.1 of Eucalyptus victrix. Taxonomy (NCBI): domain Eukaryota; kingdom Viridiplantae; phylum Streptophyta; class Magnoliopsida; order Myrtales; family Myrtaceae; genus Eucalyptus; species Eucalyptus victrix. The sequence goes on from CM027845.1 coordinate 2,935,344, forward strand.
ACCGTGTTGCAGAGAAAACCAAAAATAAAAAAATAAAATAAAAATGCGGAAGCAATGTTATCACCTTAAATAATAGGGGAACTCATCGAACTTAACGGTGCTTTCCCTGCCGTCGACGATCTGCCTCATCAACTCCTGCTCGATCTTCTCCGCCGTCACCTCGCCGGAGGGGCAGTTCCCCGCGCCGACCCACCGGCCCACCGTCTGCCCGGAGGCCAGCCCGAGGCCGACGCCGACGCCGAGCCCCACGCTGAGAGCCGACAGCAACACGTTCTTCTGTTCCATGCCGCCGCCCGATCAGGAGAAGAAAAAAACCGACAGACCACACACCCTCTCCAAAGCCTTTCCCGGCCTTCAAAAGAAAAGACACAGCAACAACAAGACAATCTCGAGACAATCTCGGAACGGGAAAACGAAGGACGAGAGGCGGGACAAGTATATGCACGGAGCGATTCAAGGAATCCGAAAGAGAGAGAGAGAGAGGGAGGGAGGGAGGGAGGGAGGGAGTGATTGGTTGCTGCGGAATGCAATGAATGTTTTCCTGCGTTTCCTGTTATTTTCAGACAAGGAAGAGGAGAGAGAGAGAGAGAGAGAAGGGGGGTGGGGTTGGGCTGTTGGGTATATATGTCCGAAGAAAACGTACAGAGCATGAAGATGGGTTTGGTTGGCAGGTAAAAATGGGGGACTTCGGTGGGGAAGGGGGAGCAAGACTATTTATAGTGATCTGTGATTGGCTGGAATTGAGTGCCGCCGGGGGCGTACTTTCATTTTTTATTTTGATTTTTTTCTTTTTCCTTTCTTTTCTTTCTTTCCTCACACTCTCTCTCTCTCTCTCTCTCTTTCTCTCTCCCTCTCTTTTTGACTGACCGGTCACCTCTTCTCCCTGTTTTTTTCCTTCCTCCTGTTTTTCCCTTTCTGCCTTTTTCTTTCCTCTTGCGATTTTTTCTTTTTCCTTTAAAGTGCTGAGGCCATGGAAGAATATCCTGCTGACCGGAATTCAGATGGTCGGTCCTAATGTACGATTGTCTTGACGATCAAGTATTGCATATCGAAATTCTCGTTTGTCTGTGTATTGGGTTTGATTTAGATCGAAATTTTATGGGAAAAATAGATTCGCTGCTAAAAATGCCAAAGCAGATTGAAATATATTATTTGAGGTTTGGGTAAGTTTTTCATCTAAAATTAAGAGAATTTATCACATTTCCTAACACAATGAAAGAAATTTGATCTGATAATAATTTCTTTACTGCATTTTTCAAATATCTCACTAATCGATCATGCATTGGTCGTAACCGCTCGCTTTTTTCCTCTATCACAATGGTTAGCTTAGTAGTGTATGAATTATTATTAAGTGAATCTCGGGTCGAAGGATTGAATTTCCCAATACATAATTCTTGCTCCAATCCCACGAGTTGTGATTATGGTTCAAAATGAATAATTGATTGCTTAGTAGGATTTTGATGGTAACCCTTAGGGAGGGTCACCGACGCAAGTTGCTGTTTTTCCACCGCCTTTTTACCAAATGGCACATCGACCTCTCCGGAGATCGCAATTGCCGAGTAATTTCCGCCTACAATATGAACGTCTTTACAATGTCTGCTTGACTTGGCTTATTGCCCATCAATCAATCACCTCAAGCTTTTTTCTTTTTGGGCAGTCACTTTTTCCCGTCCCGTTTAACTTTTTTTTTTTTTTTTCGGGTCGCACATGGGAGACCCTTAAAAAGCTAAAAATTTCTCTTTTTTTTTTAAATCTAATTTCTTTTTCCTTTCTCCTCTTTTTCCGCACTCACTTTCCACGTTCCATGGGCCGCCACCCCATGACGCAGCATGCACCCCACCCAATAGAAAGTGGCGGCTAATATTTCTCCCCACGCTCGCTATACTTCCAACCCAAGTAAACTCATGCGTATTGCATATAATTGCCATATTACAAAATAATAAAAAAATTAAAGTCGTGCATGTGCATAGGCCCAAAAAAGAATGAATGTGCAGGTATGTATTAATACATATAAATATATATTTATATTTGTTTATATTGAAGGGCAAAAGTAGAGCATTGTCTTTAAAAAGCTGAATTTGCCTTTTGATATTTCTTTTTCTCTTTTCGGTCAAAACCTTTTGATATTTTCAAAAAGAGCTTTCTTTTTTTTTTTACCACACTGAGAAACGAGCATTCATAAAGTAATTATGTAAAAAATCAGGAAGACAATCTAATGAACAGGTGAAAAGATCTCACAAAACTACTGTCGACGCCTTTTGGGACCTCCTTTGTTTTACTTTTAAAAAGGCTCGAGCAATAACATTTTCTTATAACGTATGTGCATGTGTGCGGAGTGGGCAATAGGAGCACTCGAGTGCGTGGATAGAATGACATTGGAACTTTTCCAAAGTTCACGAGTGGATGTTTTTTTAAACATCCGAGTCAATCGAATATAAATCATAGAAAATAAAAGTTCCTCAAATTGAAAGGAACATGGTTTGGATTTTGAAATGCGTGATGATTGAATTTTCTAAATTGATATTTATAGATATTTTGCTTGCGTCATTTGTGTTAAATATGATCCTTAAATTATTTAACGAGGCATCGAATTTAGAACTATCTTGGATGTTTCGATTATTATTATAACTGCAAGGTGGATCAAGAATAGTAAGGTGAATATCATAATATATTGTATGACTTCCACACTCTTCCAAGCCAGAGGTGATTGTGGCCGTAGCGGGCACTGTTTGCTTAGTATTGGGTTGTCATGAAAGGCAAAGGTGATAAATCATCACATAAAATTATTAGGGATGATAATGTAAATAGTCCCTAAAATTTAACAAAATGTGCAATGTTATTCCTATAGTTCATGAACTTTTGTTCAATATGCAATATAATTCATAAACTTTTAATTTATTTGATATGATCCATTGATTTTTAGTACATGTTCAACTTAGTCAATGAATTATATTAAAATATTCAATATTATCCTTCTTCTAATTCAAGTTCAAGGACAATATTGAATATTTTCAACTAATTGAACATATATTAAAAGTTCATGAACCATATTAAACAATTTGAAAGTTTAGGAACGATATAACACATTAGGATAAAACTCAATGATTACATTGAATATATTAAAAGTTCATAAATCGTATTGCACATAGGGTCAAAGTTCATAAATCATAAGTATCATTTTCCCAAATTCTTGTGGAAAATGACATAAACAGTCTTTGATTTTGACTTCAAGTGCAAGTCATTCCTAAATTTTTATTTTTTTCAATGCGGTCCATAAATATTCATTATTGTCCTTAATTTGAATTAAATGAAGGACAACACTTGACACTTTTATATAGCCTAAGAACTAAATTGAATATATATGACAAGTTCAAGAACCATTTGTATCATTTTTTTTTTCAAATTCTTATAGAAAATGACATAAATGGTTTATGAATTTTGATTTCACGTGCAATGTAATTTCTAAACTTTAAATTTTTCAATATAGTCCATAAATATTTGGTTCATGTTTAATCTAGTCTTTGAACTTTTAAAATTTTTGATGTGGTTCATAAATATTCAATGTTATCCCTTCATTTGAATTAAACAAAGGACAATAATGAACATTTATTGAACAAATATAAAAAGTTCAAGGGCCACATTGGATAAATTAAAAATGTAGGAACGATATTGCACATTGAACTTAAGTTTAAGGATTACATTAAACAAATTAAAAGTTCAACGATAATATTGCATAGTGGATCGAAGTTCATAAATGATTTGGTCATTTTTCCAATTCTTATTTATAACTTAACCCATCTAAATTCGATTAATTTTATATAAATATACATATTTTTTAAATCATGTCGAGAGAGAAGGAGATCTTATTCAACTAAAAATTTACATTTTGCCAATGCAAAGTGATCTAGATCCTACGAACTATAATTTAATAAATGCGAAGTCTCATTCTTGTCAACTCACAAAACTAGGGATAAATTGCAATGATACTCATTCCATTAAGTCCACCCCTCCCAACTATAGTGCCTAGGACAATTAGGGCACATGCTATTGAACGATAACTAAATTTTCTCGACGAATTAGATGAGAAATTCAACACAAAATCTATAAGTTGGTGCCTGCCAAATTTTAAAATCAAGACGGTAGGCACAATTGTTTGTCTCTTACGTCGAGATCAATAGATTGCATGACCACCCTGGTAAATTCGCGCGTGATCATTGCTTCCTCCGACCATAATTACACAACCTAAAACTCGTGGACCATCACAACATCGTGTCACGCCACGTCAACTGTCGTGAAGTCGGTAGAACAGCTGTGGGGGGCGGGGGGATTGACGCATCGCACTCCTACCACCGTCGAAAAAACAACATTAAAGTCGAAAAGCCAGCGTGCCTAAAAGCAGTGGCTTTTGTCTAAATCGCATGATGTTAGCTCGATTTTTTAAATTTTTTTTTTTACTCCGGTGAAAAGGTCCAATCCTCCCTAAAAGTCTGGGAGCGAGCGATAAGTGCTCTTATCAATCAAAAGGCCACACGACTCTGATAAACAGAACGAGGGGGGTTCTAGAGAATCTTTCTTTTTTTAAATCTATTTATGGAATTTTTTAATAATTTTCTTTAATTTTTTTAATGAAAAATCGATAAATAAGATTTCTTTGGGCATTACAGGGCATCTTCGCTTTGGTCCCCGAGGCCCTTTTCCACCTCAGCATCACATGGTTTTGGCCTTTTAGACCCGAAAACCTCCTCCTCGTCTTTTCTTTTTTAATCTTTCTTTTGTGACCATTTTTTCGATTTGATTTGTGGATTACACGCAATGCCACAAGAACTTTCCACCCACTTTATTACCACCATGCCACGCCAGACCTTAGTAGGCATTTTGTCCTTATGAATCTATTGAAAAAGAAAATCCATACTATTTTTCCTGTTTGGCTAATATGAAATTCCAATTGACCGAACTTTACAAATATACGTGTCTATATAAATCTGGTATGTCCCACAATAATTCAATCGAAAAATGGTTGAACAAGATCCAAGCATTGTTCTTGACAAGGACAATGGAGAAATACTAAATCATATACAAAAAATATAAGGATTAAACATCACTTCTTAATTGAGAATCATTGTTGCCTCATACATACAGAAGAAGCATATATTTCTTTTCGGACAAAAAGAATGTGCAAGAACAATTACATTATATGCAAAAGATTTTTATTTTTTTTTTTTGTGATTTGGGCATGAATTTTAATGAGATTTATTTGCTATTTTCCTCTCCTTTTTAAGCATTTTGATATTACACAAAACACATCCTTTCATGCCTGCACATAACCACCAAGAAATGTTGGCAAACGACTTTGCATGCACGAAATTTCCTGTTATTTTCTTGATTGGCTTCTTTCATCTAATTAATTGTTACACTTTTCAAATTAGCTTTTTACTTCTCCTAGAAGGGGCATGGACAAGATCCAAGTGTTGTTCTTGACCAAGACAAGAGAAATATTCTACTGTTCTTGACCAGGACAAGAGAAATTTTCTAAATTGTATACACAAAATATAAGAGTTGGACATTAGTTCTTAATTTAGAGTCACTGTTGCATCATATATTTAGAAGAAGCGAATGTATTTCTTTTTAGAGGAAAAGAATGTGTAGGAACCATTAAATTTTAAGCAAAAACATTTTGATTTTTTTTTTTTATGATTAGAACATGAATATTAATGAGATTTATTTGCTATTTTACCTCTCCTTTTTTAAGCATTTTGATATTACACAAAACACATCCTTTCATGCCTGCACATAACCACTAAGAAATGTTGGCATAAGACTTTGCATGCACGGAACTTCCTGCCATTTTCTCAATTAGCTTCTTCAGATTCTTTCTAACCGTTACAATTTTAAATTAGCTTTTTACTTCTCTAGGAAGGAGTATCGACAAATGGTTGGAAAGGACGCCACAACTTGCCCAGCCACAACTTGCCCACTTGTTGTCGAGCTTTTGAGGTTGGAAGTTCTTTTGAAATGCTGTTCAAGTCAAATTTGCTTTTTGCGAATTGCACATCAGCAACAGTCGCCTTTCCCTGTGTCCTGCACAGAGGAAATACTGTTTCTTTTTCGCTTCTCAGCCACCTTTGCAGGGTCTGCTAAGGTGCTGCATGACAATGTTTCTGTTTCTCAAAATTTCTATTTTTTGGTTCTCCGGAACAAAAAAAAAAACAAAAATCTATTTGGTAAAACATTTATTTCCGGGAATAATTTCTCAATTTTTTGTTCCCGTTTTGTTCTCGAAACGATTTTGAGAAGCAAAAAAAAGTTGCTTCTTGTTCCCGAAACAATTTCTAGAAGTAAGTTGATTTTTTTTTTAATTTTATTTTCTTGCCGCGAACATCGTCAACCGCCCGGAGCCAGCGCCCACCGCCACCGCCGCCGATCGCCGCCGCCGGCCGTCGGTCGCCGCCGCCGATCATCGCCGCCGGCCGCCGATCACCAGCCCGCTAGCCGCCGCCATTGCACGATTGCTGGCCGCCGATCGTCATCACCGACCGCCGCCGGAAGCCCATCGGTTGCCGCCGATCGCCACCGTCACTGCCGTCGTCGGTCGTCGGTCACCGCCACCGCTTTCGGTTGCCATCGTCGCCGTCGCCGCGCCACCCCACAGCCGCCGCCGTGCCGTTACGCCGGCCGGATCGCCGCCGTCGTTCGGTTCCCATCACCGCCGACCGCCGCCGCGGCCCATTGGCCGGGAGGCGGGGCGGCGATAAACTTTCCGGTAGCGGTTAGCGGTGACGATTGGTGGCGGCCATCGTCATGCAACGTGGCTAAGCTTAGGCGGCTAGCGGCGGCGGCGGCGGCGGCGATCCGTTGGCAAAAATAAAAAATGAATAAATACAAAAAGAAATTGTTGTGTTACCAAATGCATTTCTATTTTTTTTCTATTCCAGGAGTAGAAATTTTGTGTCATTACCAAATGGGTTCTTTTACTCGAAAATTGTTCTCCGGAGCAAAAATAGAAAAGAACTATTTCTGAAAAAAAAAACTCTTCCCAGGAACAGAAACGTTGTCATGTATGCAGCCTAAGTGACTCCTTTGCCAGCCAACCAGAACCAAGGAAAGGAAGGGGAACCCCTCATAACATCCCACCTAGGAAAGTTCAAAACCTCATTTTTCTTAAAAAATTCATCATCATGAGGAAAAATACTTATGGTGTGGGAATCAAACCTTTTTTCCAAAGTAAAATCAATAGTATATACAGTTATAAATGAGTAGTGAAATTCTCTCATACTTCATATATACCATGAAGTTTTTCGCATAACAACCGATTTTCGTCTCATGATATCTTTAGAATAAGTTTATACGATACTTTTTTAGTTCAGACACATGTTACAAATTCAAATCTTTCATGAGAACGGTCTTCTTTTAATTTGTCGTTTTATTTATTAGTGTTTTTATCTCCTCCCATCAGGCTAAAACTTGGGTAATTGGGGAAATTTCATGTTCATGTATTGACAAGTACAGTGATGTTTTGTTACTCAAACTCTTTCAGACCTTTCCATTTGGAGGAAGTGCCGACGAGTGAGAATGTGGACAGGAACCGGAATCCCAACACCGGAAGGCAGCATCATTAGCTCTCCCCTGTCCGCCATCTCACGCGTCCAATTCTGGCCGTTCGTTGTGACGGGGCCGGTTTTCCTTTTTTTTTTTTTGGACGTTTGTTGTTGTGGGCCTGGATGTCAAACCTTAATGACTCCTCAAATCATTCAATAATCATTAAACAATCCTTGTAAATCAAAACTAACTGGTCATGATGAAAAAGGTTCATACAGCGACACCAACCTTGCTACAATAGAGTTTGAGCTTGGGATAAAGATGCTATAAATAGTTACTAAATTTTGATCTCCTTTATTGTCGTCTTTTAACTTCTAATTATATTCGATACGGTTCTTGAACTAATGACTTGATTTGGTTTTTAAATTATATGAACATGTCCAATATTGCCCTTCCAATAATATCAGTTAAACTAATATGCTGATTTGGCTTTCGATCTGTTAAGTTTAAACAATGAATAATAATAAAAGAAGTTACAATAATCTCAGTCATTGAATAACAATGAATATGTTTTTTTTGTTGAAAAAAATTAATAGGTTGACCATATAATAATTCGCGTCACCAAACGATGTCTCATTTATCGTTTGAACAATTGGAATGACTATACTTAACAATAGTTTAGAATTCACATTAAATTAACTAAAGTTTATGAATAGTATTACACATCAAGCAAAATTTTAGGAATCATTTATATCAATATTTTTTTTTTTTTTTTTTTTGAGTTTCTGAGCAGGAGGTTGAACTTGGATGAATAAGAACAGTCGGATCTAATTGCCAAAGGGTGAACTCGTGTGAAGAAATTGAGGTCCCATGTAGCAGACCACAGGAGTAATTTATTGACCACGAAAATCTGTCACAAATCAAAAACTGATTTAATGAAAGGGACGCGCGCATGTCCTCTTCTCATTTCCGTGATTATACTCCAGAAATAAGTAGGTACATATTGACTAAACAAGCTGGACAAAAGTGTGTAATGAAGTCACAATTCATGAACCCATAACCATTCCCATTCAAGCCATATCCGACAGCCACCCAAATCAATTCGAGGGCAGGTAATCGATATTTAAGGGAGACTAAGCAAGAGTGATATTAGTATCATAAGCGACGAGATGTGTCATGTAAGATAGCTGGTGATAATTGTAAATGTCAACAATTTTTAGGAATTTTTGCATAAAAGTTTAAAGTCAAATTGGCAAAATCGACAAATTTAGGTTAAATTGGGCAATAAATTTATTACTATTTTCCCGAGACATAACGATGGCAACTTTTCGACTTTCGTTTTGCGCCAATTTACAAAAGGCATGATCGGCCGAAAGCAAAGTGCACCCACCAAGCAAAAAACCAGCAAAGCACGAGGCGAGGCCAAGTTGGCCCTTTGTCAGGAACTACCGACCGCCTCCCTCCTTTTGTTGCTAGTGGCCTGCGCATTGCAGTTGGAGCCCACGATCCCCCAAAGTGATCGGCTTTCGTTATTGAGTAGGTCACAAGGCACAGCATGGCACAATAATAAGACAAAATATATTGAAGGAGGAACACAGTTTTTTTTTATTTATTTATATAAATTGTAGATGCATCATATGGTCCCATGGATATCTAATTATAATCTTGCGGCACATGGGAAAACCCCCATCCCTGCTCTCTACCCATTACTCAGGATAAAAGGAAGAACAGATTTTTTTTTTTTTTTTTTTAAGCTAGATGTATTTCCTGAAAGACCTGAAGCCCGTTCGATGTAGCTACAGCCGTATAGAGTAGCTATGTTGTGAAATATTGTAACTTTTATAATTGGCGATGGCATATATGAAAACTGCAGCACCCCTGCGATGCACCCTTTCCACAGCTGATGCCTGCGCGGGAAAGTTGGAACAATCGGGCTCTTTAAGGCTATGAACGAGTAATGTTATGGCGTAATTATGCTCGGTGAATATGGCAAAGTCAAATCTCCTTTGAATCTAATCCCCCATGCATATTGATTCAGTGAACTTGTTTGGTAAGAGATTGCAATACAATTTACGGACCGGGTACTATATATCAATACTACAAGACTAAGCCCGCTCGTCTCAACAAAGTATTTCATCAAGATTCTAATTGGAATTTACTTGAAACGGAGGCCTTTTCGAGCAATGGGTTGTCTTGTGTTAGTTCAGAAGCAAAGCCCATGTTGTCGTACCTGGCCCAAATATGCAGAATCGAATCAATCTGTCTACAGCTTGAACGATCGTCAATGCCCACCACTTCTTGTCAGAAACTGCTGAGGCTATTGGCCATAATATGAGATTCAGCGGGATGCCCCCTTGATTGTTAATTTGATATAGATTAATAAGCAGGTAAATTAATCGATAAGCAGGGCTCTCTTAGACTCGTTAAACCAGTAGGTAAGATCCAACCCATTTTCCAATTGAGATCTATTGCAATAAACCTATTTCAATCCCATATTAAAGTTTCAACTTTATTACTCTGATGGCAATAGTGTTGGGGACGCTGAACTTAGGCGCACATCGCCAAAAGGTAAAACCTCCATAATAGATGGAAATCTCAATGTGTATACTTAATACCGAAGATGGATTCGATGATTGGCTACCGATCATATGCTAATTTGCTTATGATAGCACTAGTTGATTCCATGGAAGTGACCGGGGAATTGAAAAAAGAACTGGGTCTTGTTGATAGAAACTGCCGATTACAAAGTTAACAAGAAGAGCTTATAAAACTAGTTGAAAAAACCTTTCTGACAATTAGAGATGTGCAATTACTAGAAAAAAAATAATAGATGAATTTCTTTTCGTTGTTTCGACACTGTAGAAAAATCTGAAATTTTTATCTGGGGAGATTGTCAAGGAATTGCTGGAGTCCGAATATACCAAGATATCCAATTAACCTCACTTTTATTCAAAAATTTGACCTGACGAGTTATAAACTAATTTGGATATATTAACTTATCCCCTTTACGTCATATCCTGATATTGATCGTTTTTTCGTTGAATAACACTCCCTCGCCCGCCCTTCAACACCTCTCCGCCGTTGCGTCTCCTGTCTTGAATCTTTCCAGCTGGTGCGAGTAATGCCTCGAACTCCCAATTGAATATGTTGGGATCTCTCACTCATCTGTAGCTTTCATCGCCACGATAGTCAAAATCGTGTTGTATTTTAGTGCCGTCGCCATATTCAAACAACTTGATGTTGATTGGAATTAAAATAAATAAATAAATTAATTAATTAATGATAGTTGTAATTGACATTGAGCCAACGAAATTCGAATCAACAGTAATAAAAAACAAATCGAGGGCTGTGGGAGGACGAGGTTGGTCCTGCAACAGAAGGTGGACCCTTTATAGCTGACATTTTGCATGACTTTCAAAGTTAAACTATGTTGCCGTGCAGAAATTGAATTTTTGCTCTCTCTCTCTCTGAGGAAAAAGAAAAGTTTTCTTGTTGCTGTCCAACTATCACTTCACTGTTGTCGTAAGCACATTTGCATGGATATTCAGCTGGTAATGTCAATCCCCTCCTATAATATCTTGCTTTCTAGGGTACAACCGTACAAGTAGAAATTTTCAGTTCAAACTGCGAAAAGCAAAGATCGATTTGAATTGAATTATTTTCACATTAGCAGCTTGAGGAGTGAGAAAATTTGGAAATGGTCGGTACATGATACTTTATATATTGCAATCTATTTTATGACAAAAGAAGAATGGCTAGACAGATAGAAACCTAACATAAATCGCTTAAGATGTAGGTCAAAGCTGGGTTGGACCGTAATATTAAATATGTCTGTTCATAGATGTGTGCGGGGGAATCAAACTCGTATTGCCTATCTAATTTGACATGAGACATGGACATGGTTATTTATCATTGCATACCAAAATCATGGCAATAACCTTCCACATCGGCTAGTGTCTCAATTAGACATTTCTCTGTTCACAAAGTCACTTCTCATTCGAAGAGAACATGTCACTACATGACTTAACTAAGTCGACATGGTTAGGAGAGTTGGTGGTTAGTCAAATGAAAATTTGATAAATTCATATGAGAATTGGTAAGTGTAAGATATTGATGAAAATAACAAACAAAAGTTGGTAAAAATAAGTAAGTAAACGGTTAAAAAAAGTGGATGGTTTCATAAAAGATTATATAAATTACCAATAAGTTATTGAAAGATTTGGTACCCGGTATTTTTCTTTACCAACAATTTTTTTTACACTTTATCAACCTTTTCAGAAACTTATCGGCGTGGCAAAAAATCTTTCATTTTTGAGATGGAATTGAATAATTCTAGACTCTTGATGATATTCAATTCAAGTCGGGTCTATTTCTATCGTGATGTCAATCGACAGTAACAGGCTGACTTTGATATTCATTGCACTTGGATCACACATACAGGATCTATTCATTGATGCCTTTGACTACAAAAGCAAAAGCCAGCCGTCGGAAATCCCCAGTTGCTAGATGCATAACTTGGTTTGTATTTAGATAATTATAATTCTAATAACTTATACATTTTGTCAAAGGGTCGTGATCGAGGAACAGATGTTTTTCAGATAAACCTGCGATTTATAATAATTATTATCAAAATTTAGGTCAGAAGAACTTATGCAACATTATAATCCACTGTGTATTTAGATCAACATGAATTAGCAGCAACCGAACGTGGTTTTCGACTCGTGACTAATTAGTCCATAATTTTTTTCAGATCCAAAGTGCAACCCTATAGATTTGGGCATGTCCTTAAAAGGCTTAAGGAGGAAACAAGCTCGCCATGGGGTAGGAGATTTTGCGCTGTCCTTCGTATTCTCTCTGTCGGAAAGATAAAGATAAACAGGAAATTTGACAACCTCACGGTGGGGAAGGTAGACTTCACGTCGGGCGTGCTTGCATGTCTCGGCTACCGTTAGGTAAGTTGGTATAGTAGCCACCTGCACCTCGCGTGAGTGATGATGGGTGAAAGGGCCACTATAGAGCTAGCACGCCTAACGACACTGCTTGCAACCACAGGTTAGCTCTTTACCCCTTGGTTTAGATAATTATAATTCTAATAACTTATACACTTTGTCAAAGGGTCGTGATCGAGGAACATGTCTTTCGAATAAACCCGCGATTTATAATAATTATTATCGAAGTTTAGGTCAGAAGACCTTATTATGCAACATTAATCCCCTACGTATTTAGATCAACATGAATTAGCAGCAACCGAACGTGGTTTTCGACTCGTGACTAATTAGTCCATAAGTTTTTCAGATCCAAAGTGCAACTCTAGCTTATCAAGAAACTCGAACAAAAGGGAGGGTCTTCAAAATAAAACCCTAATCCAAATGACTTCAGCATGACGCGAGGCACGAGGGAAAAAGCAAGGGAAGATAAGCACGGCCCACTAACTCGAGTTCTGTAAAGCCAAAATGGGCTCATTTTCTCCAGATAAACAGGTCTTCCCAGGTCGAAAAACACTTTTTTTAACACATTTAAAATGAATTTATTTTCTTTCTTTCTTTTGTCAATGGTGATGTGAGCTCTTGCTTCAGCCTTCGGTCCAAATCGGACTCCCACTATCTCTCCCACCATCCGTCGCCATCCTCTCTACGCATGGCCTAAATCCCCCCGCATTTGGAATTCTCTTGCTTTATAGTTTCTATTGGTGACTCTAATTAGGTCCTCCTCTCATCATCCAATAAAAACACGACCTAAGTTTTCCTATTTTTTTTTCCCTAAATGGTATCAATGCATGCCTTTTTCCCCTCCATTTTACTTTGCTATTCCTTCCTTTCCCGAAGTCATTTTATGTCCTGTGACATGATCTAGTCAGATTCCATGTTAGAGGGTGGGGAATTTACGGGGGGAAGATATTAAGCATGCGGTACGGGAGAATAGAGGTTGACATCACTTAACAGCCACCACCAGTTTTTTTTTTTTTGGGTCGGTACCACCAGTTTAGATGCCCACTTCATGGTCCCTAGCATTGTGCGTAGAAGCCAGAGATTCTTGGCCTCGAATAGCATGGTGGCCATGTTGATTGAAATCTAGTGATCCCCGATAATTTGGAGCAGGAATCGGAAAAATGCATAAAAGAGATGGAGTTTGGAATAATTCTATAGTACGATCGATTTTGTCTGATATGTTATCGGGTTAAGTGAATGCACATATATGTAAATGAACAATGCGAGTGAAAATGAGTGTACATATATTTTTTTCTAGAAGTATATGAAAAGTTTATATTCTATCGAATGTCAATGGATAAGAGAGGTACACTGCATGCCATCTTTGGAAATTGATATTTTAGTAATAGTGAATAAAATAGAAATAATTCTTAGTAATGAAATATCTAGAAATGTATTGATGGTTCGCCAATCCACTTCTCTCGGTTAGGCTCTTTGATCGTGCCCAGTCAAAATCACAAGTGAAAAAATCTACGTTTTAGCCGCAAAACACAAGTCCTTTCTAAGCTCCGGAAGCATAAATATTTCGCAGCAAGGCAACTATCATTTCTCATTTACAACCTGGTTTTATGAGTGACTTACAGATTTCATGTAAGAATACGCGGATTAACATGCGTAAATGGAAAAAAGTCACAAAAAATGCAAACTATACCCATTATGATATATTTTCTTGAGTTTTTCTTTTGTGACATCAAAAAAGTCAAATTATGCCAACTATGACACGTTTATTTTAATTTTTTTCTTGTGATGTAAAGAACCCTAAATTTTTATTTATGTGGTAGATTTATCTTTTGTCAAAATTTCGTTAGATATTTTTTCAAATCAAAATAATTTCATTTTTATATCACTTAAATGTCAACAATGCTTGCTTTCTAGCAACTAAGTAGACAGATTTTTATCAATTCTCATTAATAGAATTTTTTACAGAGGGCAAATGTGTGATGGGGGCATAGTTTAGGATTTTTTATGGCTTTTTTAATATGCCAAAACGTAACTGGAAAAAAAAAAAAAAAAAAAAAAGTTTTGATTTATGTGTTCTGGAAAAATGGCAAGTACAAAACCTTATCAGATCGACGTTCCTTTACCAAGATGCAAAATAAAATAATATTGATTTTTGTTAGGTTATCGGATGGATTGGACGTAACTTGGTTTATCCATCTTTAAACCGATAAACATCAATCTTTTAGAAAATCTCTATCCAATACAAGCAGCACGAACCGATCCGACAAAGGACTTTTAGATTTCTGATCTTCCGGCGGCCGACAATTGTTTCCGAGGCACACCATCTTCGGTCTCTTTCTCAATCGGGCTAATGCTTGGATTTGACGTTTACACTAAAATATGTTTTTATATTCCTGAAATTCGCAAGTCCCACATGTAGTTTTAATTAATTTTGAAAAAAAGAATACTTTATGATATGATATCTAGAAAGCTCAGCTACACTGTACCTACCAAATGGGAGCCAGACCAGACAATACGCGCCGGATCGAACGAGTCCAGGGCATGGACCGACGCCTCCGGTCTCTGACCAAAAATTTAAAAACATTGATTGCGACGAATTCATTAGCCACGAGTTGCGCCACACCTGCCTCTAGCTGTAACGTGGGGACTGTCTTCCAAACTATTCATAATGCCTCGCCCTTTCGACCAAAAATTATAAAAAAAATAAAATAAACCTTTCTACCTTCTCCCTTACGTCCATCTATCATCCCCCAAATAAAATAAGATAAAATAAATAGATTAAAGAAACTTCGCGAACATTTCGTTCCCGTTTGACTTCCAGCGCATGGCATCATAACCCCGGAATTTCGATTTTCGTGTTCCGTGTTCCAAGCCGCCCGGAATTGACGGTCCGAAATCCTGCTGATGTATCGCGAAAGCAGCTCTATTATAAATTACTACCATTTCCTCAGGACGGGGCGAGACATCTACGTGTAGATATTTATAATTTAATTATGTTTAACGCAATCTCCAAGCATTTAATTATCTTTTCTAATGAGCGGGTGTCCGTCCCAATCCCTGATGTGAGGTGTGAGGATGAACGGCGACGTGACTTTTTATTTTTATTTTTATAATTAGAAATGCGTAGTTTTTGGTGCAGTCGACATAAAAAAGTTTATCGATGAGTGTGGAGGTTTGGAGCAGATGGGCGACATCTGTCTAAGATTTTATTCGTCCACGTGAGACAGGTTGGTGCCATTTTTGTTATTCATTACTAATATTATGATTATAGTTATAAATGTAATCGTTATAATTATCATTATTGCTAAATTAGAGAGGGAAGTTTTGGCATATTGTCAAAGGAGCAGTTCTGGTAAAAGGGCAACCTACTTTCCAGTCGGAACTAGCTGTAGCTGAAGATGTGCATGATGGGACTCGACTAGCATTGAAGGCCATTTTCACTATTGGACCCATGGGTATTTTTGAAAAAAAAATAAAAATCGAAACTGGCAAGGTACCCGCGTAAGTCTATATTTATAGTAAAATATTAAATATTGGTGTCGGTGTGCATTTTCACTTATATTTATTATGAGTTACAATGTACTTAAATGTAACTACTGTTACATTAATAAAGATCAAAAGACGTAATAAGAAGATAGCAAACGTTTTGTCAATTTAGAAAATGGATCGAAATGAGAATACATTTTGAAATATGGGCAATAGCATAGCTATAACAAAACTCATGAACAATATCGCATTTAAATGACTATACTAAACAAATTGAAAAGTTTAAAGATTAGGTTGCATAGTTCGCAATAGTTTAGGAATTAGATTACATATTTTGCTATAGTTTAGAGACTCATTGTGAATTAAACATTTATAAATAGTTCAAGAACCATTTTGGATGAATATTGTTAGTGTCATTTTCCTTCAAGATGTCAATAAGCATATGCTAGAGTGACCTTAAGAACTACATTAATTGGGTAAATCTCACACAAAGTCTCGTTAGCTAAACACAATATCTATCTATATAAATAAATCCAAATGACCACCGAAGTGATAACATTTCGACAAACGAAAAAGAATATCGAGACCTTACATGCTTTTCATGTTATTATCGACTCCTTTTGTTCTGCTAAACAGATAACAGTTTTGTTAGCGTTTTCTCCTTTTTCTTTTGCCGTGCAAGCGTCTAGCAACTTGAGTTGTACGATTTCTCGGGCCGTTCAACGTCCGCACCCAAGTTGCTATCACCCGTCATGTGTTGCGCACTACAAGTTTCCCACCTTCGTGTTCATATGTCGCGGGTGGTAGGCCTTAGCTTCGACGAAGCCGATGAGGGAAGGAAGAGCCAAACTTTTTATCGATATATGTTAATTCAAAAGAACGCGGATGTCCACATCACAATGAATAGAATAAAGGGGGGCACGCGACCAGGACGAAGACGAGCCATTCATACCTGTAAATCGCTCTGTCCACCAACCGTCAGCACCGATTCATCTCAACCC
Source organism: Eucalyptus victrix (assembly GCA_016097545.1). Taxonomy (NCBI): domain Eukaryota; kingdom Viridiplantae; phylum Streptophyta; class Magnoliopsida; order Myrtales; family Myrtaceae; genus Eucalyptus; species Eucalyptus victrix. The sequence goes on from CM027845.1 coordinate 2,952,316, forward strand.
AAAAGGAATTTTGTCTTTTTGCATGGCTGCGTGTCCTTCTCTGGCCGCGAAGTGCTGTTGACGTAATTGTCTTTAAGTTCACCTCCCGAATCGTCCCTTGTGTTTGTGTGTGTATATATATGCGCTTCCAGTGGCTGGCAAACACGTGTGAGTTGCGGCTCATTTGGTCTGTGAGTCGAAAAATTTCTGATCGTGAAGTTCTTCTTGAATTCTTCATCTGGGTGACCAACAAGAACTTCAAAAAAGGGGCTAATTTCTTCTTGGGTTGAACTCGGGTTTGCTGCGATTCGAAGTTGATTTCGGGGTACTCATCGAATTGCTTCCGAAAGTGCGAAATTTTTTAAAGAAGAGGCTTATTTGCAGGTTTGTGGATGGTAGGCTTGTTTCTGTCAAGTGTGTTTTTCACTCTTTGCTTCGTAAAGACATGTGATATAATGCTTGAGTAGCTTTCAAGCGTTGTCCAAAGCTTGTATTTGAAGAGAAAAAAAGCCACGAATTTCCTTACAATTCTGTCTCATCGACGAAAGGTAGTCCTTTTCCTGTGCTTCGATCCAAGAAGGGGCGAGGAATTGGCAAAAGTGTCGCCCAGTGAAGGCACCAGGACATTAACAATGATGTCAGTAGTACTGCTTCGACCTGGAGACTCGCGTTAATGAATACGATGCTTCGTTTGGAAGTCTTTCTTCGTCCTTTAGTTTGAGCCATCATGATCTCCTCGTCCGGCCTTTAGATCGGCCAGTCAGAAATCTTTTTCAATTTCTCTTTGTTTCTCGTTTGGTTGTCAGGTGTGAAGCTCAATATGAACTTGTCTCTGAGCTTTGAAACGCTCTGTTTCTTAGCTGTCTTTCATGTGATGCTCAGGACAATGTCCTGTCATGCCATGTCTCCTCTACTCATTATCTGGTTATGAGAATTCATGACATGACCGCGTTTTCTCTTTCTTTTCTTTGCGGAAGTTTGTTGAGCATATCAAATATCAGCAATGACTAGATATACCTGTTAAGGAGAACTAAGAAGAAGAATGCTTGGTTCAGTTCTGAGAAATTTCCCTGCTTGCGATTCAATTTCTGACATATTGGTGTATCTAAAAAGGATCGAAACTTTGAATTTCAGGAGGCCTTCGTTCCAGCATGGGAAGCACCGAGAATCTGGCTTCAACGAAGCAAGATCCTGAGGAGACACTCCCTTCACTGATCCAAGTTATATCTACCGATGGAATTAGTGGCTTTGACAACATCGAAGCGAACATTAACCCCCTTGTCTGCCCACCCGCTCAAGTAAGCCTCCTCCTTTGTCCTTCCGAAACGAGTGGTGGCGATCTGCTCAACTATATGCTGATGATGCCGCAATCTTGATGACTTGAAAGGTTCTTCAATCGAATGATAGCAATTTAGTTGACGTAAATAGATAGACTCGTTCCAGTTTTGAGCCTTGGTGATTAGAAATGTACAACCAGATCTGCTTTCCCTTAAGAAATTGAGCATCCGCATCTTGCAGAATCACTCAAATCGCTACTTGTCTTTGTTTTTAATTCGCTTTTGCCGACTAAATTCCAAAGTTCGTAACAGAAGTGACTATTGTGCACCAGCAGGACATTGAAGCAGCTTCCTCTGATAATGGATCTGTTGTAATGAGTTGCGAGAGAATGCAGTCCATTTCAATCAGCATGCCACCGTCTCCAGTGGAAGCGCACCTGCTCAACGCGAAGAGGGTTCTCTTCAGCGATCACGGCGATACGATAATCACAAATGGAAACCCAGATACCACTGCCCCTTCGAACCTGGACTCCAAGCAGACAAAGTTCTATTCGCAGCCAATGCCAACAGGATCGGCATATAGTGAGGCAGTCAACGGCAGGAATTTCCCCAAACATCCCAGCATCGCGAAGGACAAAAGGTACGATTCGTTCAAGACGTGGTCGGGGAAGCTTGAGAGACAGCTGTCCAATTTACGCGGGAAGCCGCGCGCAGCTCCGAGTGAGGATGGAACAGCACCGAATGCGGAAATTTTGCCTGTGGACAGATACTTTGATGCCTTGGAAGGACCAGAACTGGACACTCTCAGGGTACGTAATCGTAACTGATGAGCTCTGGTGGTCTTATATGCTCAGAACCATCTCATGGTTTCATATATGATCAGGTACAGCCTCTCAAAGTCACTTGGCATTAAATTTGATTTCACTTGATGTGCAGGCTTCAGAGGAAATAGTCCTTCCGGACGACAAGCGTTGGCCGTTCCTTCTCCGGTGCCCGATCTCTTCATTCGGTATCTGTCTTGGAGTCAGCAGCCAAGCAATCATGTGGAAAACTCTGGCCACCGCCGAATCCATGAAATTCCTCCACATAGACCCCAAAATCAATCTCGTCCTGTGGTGCATATCCGTCGCTCTCGTTGTGGTTGTCTCTTCCATGTACCTGCTCAAATTGATCTTCTACTTTGAAGCAGTCCGCCGTGAGTATTACCACCCGATTCGTGTCAATTTCTTCTTCGCCCCGTGGATCGCACTCTTGTTCTTGGTTCAAGGCGTTCCGCCTTCAGTAGCCACCAATCTGCATGCGTCTCTTTGGTACGTCCTAATGACGCCTATTTTCTGTCTGGAGCTCAAGATTTATGGACAGTGGATGTCGGGAGGCCAAAGGAGGCTCTCGAAAGTCGCTAATCCTTCGAACCATCTCTCGATTGTCGGGAACTTTGTGGGGGCATTGTTGGGGGCGTCTATGGGGCTAAAAGAGGGTCCTCTATTTTTCTTCGCCGTGGGGTTGGCTCATTACACAGTTCTATTTGTGACACTATATCAAAGACTGCCAACAAATGAGACACTCCCAAAAGAGCTCCACCCGGTGTTCTTTCTCTTCGTGGCGGCTCCAAGTGTGGCTTCGATGGCGTGGGCAACAATACAAGGATCGTTCGACTACGGTTCGAGGATCGCCTACTTCATAGCTTTATTCCTCTACTTCTCTCTGGTTAGTATCTGTCGCAAAACATGCCCCAGTTCTATTCCTAGTAGCTTACATGGCACACCGCATGTACTGATTGATCATCTACTTTGTTTATGGTGATCCCATTTATAAACAGTTTATTTCTTTCTGTGTTCTTCAGGCAGTTCGAGTAAACTTTTTCCGAGGTTTCAGGTATTATATAGTGCTCAAACACATCTCTGTGCCCTCTCAAGTTACCATCCATCACTAGTGATTCATTCTAGAACTGATTCGAATTGGATACAGGTTCTCACTGGCATGGTGGGCATACACTTTCCCAATGACCGGTGCTGCCATTGCAACCATGAGGTATGCGAATGAAGTGACAAACGTGGTGACACAAGCTCTCGCGGTCATACTCTCTTCCATCTCCATGCTCACCGTGACAGCTTTGCTCGTCACCACAATCCTGCATGCCTTTGTGCTTCGCGACCTTTTCCCCAATGACATTGCCATTGCTATCAGTGAGAGGAGGCCAAAACCACACAAGAAGTGGTTTCATTTAAGGCATGGAAGCTCGGACACCAAAGAAATTGAGAACTACTTAAAATTTGCTTGCTCCGAGAGCAAGGACATCGAAGCATCTTTAGGACATCCTAGCTCTGATACCGACAGAGTGTAAGCTACCACTGTGAGCGGGGACAACATCACAAATGATCTTAAATGCAGATGCCCAAAACCATGAAGATGCTACAGTATCCAATTTTTCTAGATCAACGCATGTGAGGAATGTGAGTTCAGATTCCAATGAACATGTGTATCGTGGGTGATTCGGGGTTTGATTTGCTAAGAACATGAACCTAAATGAGTTGTAAAATGGCCGTTTGTTAAGTCGTGTGTCAGTGAAGAAAATGATCTGTTGTCCGCTGAGAAAGAATATAATAAATAAATGGTCTTCACATATCTCTACTCTGCTTCCTTTAGAAGACACTGGACTTTCTCATACCAGTCTTTTTAGTTTCGAAAGAATGATGAATGTGGCATTTTCAATTATGTTAGGTGCGCACACAGTCACAAAAATAAATTACACAATCACCGCTGGACGAATGACGTGTTGTTGGATTCAAAATTAGGCTTTTCACACAAGCTGCCCGCCTAACGATGCTTGTGCAAATTCAGTGCGGTGGAACTTTCATTCGACGGAGGCTGGTTGTTCATGCTTTTTTCTTGTTACGTGAATTATCAGTAACCTGATTTTCAGCAATGTGATAAGCTCCAAAAGTACCGTCTCTCTCTTTTTCATGTCTCACCTACTTTAACCCTCCTTATTCATCTATTTAAGCCTCATCAATTGGGAGGAATCTGCCGACAGTTGCAGAGATCATTCAAGTCCAACATAAAGCGCCAGCATAAATATTCAACTGCTGCATTATGGCTTCCTCTCACCAAATTCTCCTTCTGCTAACTTATGGAATCCTCTTTATGTCGACCATCCTTGTGACTTGCATTGATGCCGCCACAAGCATCGGTGCAGGTAGTGTGCCGAACAGATTAGTAAGGAAATTGATCCATCGAAATTCTGTCAAGTCGCCAATGTATAACTCTGTTCATACTGACTTTGACCGTGCTAAGTTCGCTTTTGAAGATTCCATCTCCCGTGTTGCTATGATAGAGGAAAAGATGAAGAGCTGCAAGGGGAACATGTCGTGCTCAGACAAAATTCAAGCTAACCTACACGCGAAAGCCTGGGTGGGCGTGTTCTTTGTGGAGTTCTATATAAAAGACTTGTCTCACCGGATGCTTGCGGTCATGGACACCGGAAGCCCCCTTTTGTGGGTTCATTGCATTCCTTGCCCAAATTGTGCTCAAGCCTCCACCCGAATATATGATCCGAGCACATCCTCGACCTACACTAATATATCGTGCCGGTCAAAATATTGCCAGGCTTTACGCCAAAACTCCTGTGATCAGCGCGGGAATTGCCAGTACGAGTTGCATTATGAAGGAGCACACCCGACAGAAGGAATGCTTGCTACAGAGTCATTCATATTCGACACTTCCGACGATGGGCTACTCACTGTACCCCGTCTAGTGTTTGGGTGCAGTCACGTGAGCGACGAAAAACCCGATGCGGTTATGGGAGTGCTCGGACTGAGCAGCAATAAAGTATCTCTAGCTACGCGACTAGGTAACAAATTCTCCTATTGTGTCGGAGGGATCAAGGATCCTTCTTATGAATACAACCAATTGATTTTGGGGGAAGGGGCAATTCTTGAAGGCGACTCGACACCCCTAGAGATATATAATGGGTTTTATTATGTCACTATGGAAGGCATAAGTCTAGGAGGAGCTATGCTGGATATTGAGCAGAATACATTTCAGCGAACCGATTCAGGACAGGGTGGAGTCATGATCGACTCTGGAGGTGAGTTAAGTTTTTTAGTCCAACGAGCATATGAGGAGCTTGCCGATGCGGTAATGAACATGCTGGATTTGAATAGTTGGTTCAAGTCCGAGCTCTATTTCAGCAAGTTATGCTTTGAAGGCAACGTCACTAGGGATATCAAGGGATTTCCCAGCGTTACTTTTCATTTCAGCGGGGGTGCAGAGATGGGATTAGAGGCAGAGAGCTTGTTCTCTCAATCGACAACTACTACTTTCTGCATGACGATTTTGCAAGCGGATTATGGACAGCCTAGTCTGATTGGCGTAGGTGCTCAGCAGTACCACAATGTTGGATACGACATTTCAGGGAAAAAGCTATACTTGAGGAGGATGGACTGTGAACTCCTCGACGAATGACAGACTTTAGATTCATCATCTTAAATGTTGGCTTGCGCAAGTTTACTTCAGGGCATATATATTTGTTTCTTTTTCTTCTTTCACATGAAGTATAGTTTGAGGCGCCCCCTTCTATTATCCTTCCGGCTATTTTTTTCTATTTTAATTATGTGGCTGCATTTCGCTTCTTGGATCACATATTTGTTATCTCAACTTGTTCTAAGTTTTGGTCTTGCTGTCCTAAAAATAGAGAGCGTGAAGTCTACCACGAAGAGCCAAAAGGGTCTCCAAGAATTGAAAGAACAGTTTTCTTTCTTAAATCTGAGTATGCAGTTCATAAAGCAGCTTGCGTAAAAGAACAGTCTTGGGCCATTTTACGATTTTGTCAAGATTTCATCCCTACGTTTGAGGCGAACCATGGCCTTGCTCACTTGATGATCAGGTCTGGTACACTGCTCGCCAAGCCAGTGCATTTCCCCCACTTTTCTCATACATTGCACAAATTATAAGAACAGACTTCTCTGATAACAGTTATCACATAGGCCAAAAAAAAAAATTATATCAGAGTAAAATAAAGAAATTCTTTCAGAAGTTTTGGCCAAATATTCAGTTGATTGTTGGATCTATGGAACATGACATGCCATGCCAGGCACAGAAACCCCAGAGATGCTAAGACTGTGCACTAGAATTTGCTTGCTAAATGTTGTGCATTACAATCAGTGTGAAGAGATGAATGACAGCATTCGAGGCCTTATAAAGATGTGACTATTACTCTCTGATAAAATCAGATTTAGAAAAAATACCTCTAACTGGCCCAATTATCTATCTTACCATGTTATATGGTTAGCAACTAGCATAGATACAGCGTTTGACAGCATTTAGCTACAGCTGGTGAGACATGAAAGTTGTCTGTGGAGGCAAGCAAGACAACACATGGTTAAAGTGAATTAGTTCAAATGTGGCATCATAGACGCTACGACATTATTGACAGTTTGTTTGTATTCATAAGGTCAAACATTGCATAAATGATAATTCGAAAGAATAATGTTGCGAATCTGGCATCCCATCCTACTTAAAATTGTACTCCTCTGCAAGCTTCTGATTGTTCTTCACTGTTGGACAGATAATTGATCGGTTTTGTTCTTTTCTTTAGCATGTGCACGCAATTATTCTCTTTGCCATTCTGACACGGTATTTGTAATGTCTTACGTTTTCAATTCATCGTCTCTCCTATGACTTTTTGGCCTTCATCATGATCCAAAAGAGGTTTAATGCTTTGGTGTAATAGCAATGACACTGCAAATTGTGAACCCAAAAGTATGCCAATAATGAAGGTGGAGTGAAGAATTGTCATTGGCTCCAATCAAGAAACTTTTCGTTGTCTGTCCACAAAAGGCTCATCTTCCAAATAGTGGTTCAATTCCGTCCGTTCCCGAACAGCTTTCACGCACCGGCAATGTCTTTTCTTCATATGTCTTTTTCAGATCTATGTCCTTCAACATTTTCCAAGCCTAATAACAACTCATTTATATGGACCATCTTTCTTGCGCAATGAATCACGTACAGTGTCTATTCCTCTGGAAAAAGCAAAATTAGTTTTCAAAGGCACTGTTTGCCATCCTAAATCATCTTAAGATGACATCCGCCTGGACTCATCCGACACACGGCACCTCATGTCGTGGCAGTTCCCCTATCGTTCGTTCCTTTTCTTTTTGTCCATATGTTTTGAAGAACTCAATAATTAAACCAAGGAAACATATGTATCTTGGCAATTGGTCGTGTCCTAACAAGTTTAGATGCAGATAACTTGGCATCACTTGATAGTTCGTTTTTCCTGTTCCTGCACGCATTGTCCACAGGTTCTTTGATGAACATCTACTTTGCATAAACATTCCTTTCGATGCCTGCATTGGATCTAAATCACTGAATAAGCTAAAATCACACACGCTAGCGCATAAAAATTCGGTACGAAATAGAAGCGAAATTACTTTTGCACCTGATCTCCATAGGCGTCGTGGTTTCTGGAGCTATTTGATCAGCCGAGACCAAGTTCAATACGGTCTAAGCAATTTCTAAGGGCCAAGTGCCACTGGCCGCCCTAAAGATACACAAACACCAGTAAGTTAGTGACTACATAGTGACTGTTGGATCGACAATTGCCAGATAAGGCCGAGGTTACATTATCGCTTACTAAGGAAAGACCCCATCTTGCATCGATGGCCCTTGTGTGAACACACGGCCACAGGGAGCACGGGATGCGCGCAACACGAAATCCATCGGGCAAATATGTCAACGGCCCCGTCCGCAGGACCATCTCCGGGTAGTACCCACGATGCCGTAACATTTTCAAGGAGCCTCCCGGCCCACTAAGATTCACGTTGTCACCGTGATTGAACAAAATCGAAGATCGAACGATTACCTCGCGATCTCTGCTGGTTTCAGTCCTTCTCTCTCCGGGACCCTAACCCCTTGTCCGTAGCTCCCCGCATTAAATCCGCTTGTCCTGGAATGTTGTGAGGACATTATCACGTCCCAAAACTCTACACAACAGTTTCTGCGAATGGAGGGACAGGCAAAAGCAAGAAAGGAAGAAAGAAAGGAACGCTGGGGGTAACGGTTAGAGAGTGAGAAAGCAAATGTTCGTCCATGACCTCGGCCGAGAATCGATGGCACAAGCAGCATGTAAGAAAAGCTCCCGGGCCCCACGAGGTGGGGAATACAATCGCAAATGGATTGATAAAACCAACAGGAAGAGGACAAAAGAGTGAACTTGGTTCTGCTTCTTTTGCGGAGAAGCGCAGGAAAGGTCCAACGGGCGAGACAAGAGGGGAGAGACAGGGGAGCCATCAATGGTTTGGCGCTTTGTCCTAGCACATCTTGTGTCCATGTCCCCTACCTGTTGACATGTGACCTGAAACACTACTCGGTTTCGTTCTCTCATCGATTCCCTTTACCTTACCCTTTCGTTAGCTTGAGGTTTTGGTCTGAGGTTGAGCTGAACTAGGGCCATGTTCTAAGGGGAACTTTGGAGGAGACTCTTGACTAAAGAAACCACATCATCTTCGGCCACAAATCAATGGACATGGACATTTAGTGTTTAGTTCGGACGGGGTAGGCACTGTCTTATTCTTAATAGAATAAAAGGTACATCATTCTTTATAGAACTTTCACTACGTTTGATTAACGGGTATTGGTCATAATCTTGTTACAGTCCACTTATGATGAAACAGTTTATTATCACATTTAGGAAAATTGTCTAAAAAGTTCTAATTCTATTAGATCTTAGTCAAATTAATCCTAAACTTTTTAATTTTATCAATTGAGTTTAGCCAATGTTAACTAAAAAGCTCTAACGTGGATCTCAGTAATCCACGTAAGACGATTGGCATTGACATTGATATTTTTTAAAAAATTTCAAAAATTGAAATTTTTATTCTTTATTCTTTCTTTCTTTTCCTTTTTTCTTTCCAATAAGTCCGACGAGGGCCGCAAAGTCCTCGCCGATCACGTGCGAGGGTCCTACCCATCACATGTGATGAGCAAGGGGTGGCCAATGACCCTTGCTGAAAAGATACAAAAAATTATAAAATGTCAATGTCAGTAACGATCATGTAACATAAGATGACTTAGGTATACATCAATACTTTCTAACTAAAATTGGCCAGATGAACTCAATTGAAAAAAATATGAAAAAATATTTATGACTCAATTGGCAAAACTACTAGGCTTATATTTAAATTGACCAAAAACTTCTCTAGACAATTTTCCCCTCGCAATTAGGTCCATTTGTTTGAAGGAAAATTGTTTATGAGAAATTCATTTTTGGCTTTCAGATGTTTGGAGAACGGAAAAATAATTAATGTGTGGAAAACATTTCTCATTGCCTGAAAACAACGAGCTTAGATTGAAAAAAAATTACTTCCCTTTCTGGTGAGAATAAAATCAATATTTTTAAATCACCAAATAAATGAGCCATAATAATTTTCCTTTAAAAATGATCTTCATGAAAAATACTTTCCTTTATCATGAAGTTTTTGGTGAAACCAACACACATTAGAGGAAAAAATCACCCAACTAATAACTATATCGAAAAAATGCCATGGCATAAGGTCAATCTCAATTAGTTTCGAGAGCTTATAATAAATTCAGATGGCCCATGATTTGATTAAGAGTTTACTCGGTCTTGGAGCCAGCAGCCACGTCAAAAGTCTCGATTCACTGTTGGTGAATACCGGAGACTAATCATGGTATTAGTTCAACCAAGGTTGACGAACTGTTCCATCGCCTTGAGACGTTACATCATTCTTCTTCTTCTTCTTCTTCTTCTTCAATTCAAGCCCATCTCATGCGCCATCTGCTACATGCAGGCCACGCCATAAAATCACCAGGATTACAATCTATAATTACCTTATTTTTTCCTCTTTGCTCGCATTATCCTTTATTTAAAGCAGACGATGCTTACTTTCAGTAATTTGTACATGCCTACCAAGTTTGCTTTCTTTAAGATAATTACCTTGCACGGGTAAACATGGAAGCGATCTTTTTATGCTGTCTCATCTGTTGCTGTGTCTTAGCAAAGATGTAGATCTTCCCGACACGCTACGGCGATACGATGTGATGTACTTTCAAATCCTTTGCCTTGATGGTGTCATTTTTTGATCACATCCGAATCTTTTTTATTGTTATCGGCATTTACATTCATCTCCTCAGACTGGATAAGGGATATCTGAAGTTAATCCATTAGTAGAAACCCGGCTTTTGCTAGAATCAAGTTCTTATCTGAAACTTTTTTCTTTATCTCTCTTTTTCGCCCCGCAAATCAAGCCACATGCGTGTAGGACATGTTTGCACTCTAAAAGCGTGCACAGGCCAATGAGATTCTTCTGTTCAGTGACTAAAATCAAATTCAGAGTGAATAAATGGGACTGCTTTTGCTTTCTGTCAAAAGGTCCAATTGACAAGATCAAGAAAAAAGGGAGATTAACCAGTGGCAAAAAAAATTCTCTTCCAATCTCAGAATGACAAAGTGAAAATATATACACATATTCCATTTCTTTCCTCACTGTGTAGGAGAGATATATTTATGGCCGACCAGACGGTTTCTGTACATGATCATCACATATGGAAAAGCAGAGACAAATGTGACAAGAAGGAAAGTTTGCTCCACGATTTGATCTTCTTTGACACCTGTCTTTCCTATGTTTGTCTATATGTTTTCTGTATCTGGACTTGCCCTTGTTCTCGTGACTCGTCTTCTGTTCTTTCGCACTTTTTACGTCCTCCGGAATTGCCGTACCGTCTTCATCTCCACGGAACACATCACTGTAGCCTTCAATCGAATTTTCCTGAAACCGGCATGTCGGAAAATGTATCAGGGGCTAAAGGATTATCTAGGACGCTAGTACTAAGTGGGTAAATTCGCGAAAACATAAGGAAACGGGAAAGACATTTACACACCGAAAGATTTTTTGCAATGGAGAACTGCCTCGTAAATCGAGCTCTCCGAATCAAATGACCTGCGCCAATCATTGGCTGAACATGCTTCGCTTATCCTAGGAGAAGAAGCCTCTTCAGGATAAACCCAGTTCCTTATGCCAGGACCTTTTTTATCTCCAAATTCCGCCCGGAAACTTGACCTTCCAGCTCGGAAAATCCGGTACAACGGCCTTAGAAAGTCCATGTACTTGCGAAACATCCTCTTTGATAATTTCCTGCACCTGGTCTTCGAGGAGGGAGGCGAACACGATGCACTACTCATGATGAGTTTCAGCGAGCCAGGCTGAGTTGGAGTCGAATTTGATGGTTCATATGCCTTCATCTTTGAATGCTCGAGAAATAGGGGCAACATGTAGCCATCAGAGAAGAGCTCATCCGCATGAACGAGAGCTGGAGAAGATGGCGACACTCCCGGGAAGTCAAATTTGAAATCGTGAGAAGCAGAATTGCCTCTATTCTGTGAGAATCTCCTGGAGGGTGGCATCCTCGGATCCATCTCAATGAAAGAGGCTTCATCCGACACGTCGAGTGAAGTCCTGACTGATGACCCATCGAAGCTCTCACGGGCTGGTTTCAAATTCACCAGCCAACGGTACGAGAAGCTCTCCACCGAGAGAGGCTCAGAGGATTCCATCACTGGACAAGGTTTAATGTTCAGGAAGATCTGTAGGAGTTGGATGGAAGAGAGAATGAACTGTGTGTATTCCAATGAGAAAGGGAAAATAAGAGATGGCTCAAGATCTTCAATACTTACAGTCCATATATATACCTTGACAGATATATCTCTCCTCTTTTTTCCTTCTCCACAACAAGGGAGTGTGTGGTTGTCTACTTGTCTGGCAAGAGACAAAGAATTTTAATAATTGATAAGGGGAGAGAGAGAGGGAGAGAGGGAACAGAGAATGGGAGCCCTATGGTCACCCATAATGTCCTAGCATCACCAATATTTTTGTAAAATTTTTTTCCATAATCATTGATCTTTAAAGCTTCACAAAGAAGATGCCCTTTTTTGCTTTTGCGTATTATTGCTTATTTAATTAGATGCTATTTTGTAATGATATACAAGGAAAGGCCCCCAAAGTACATGTGCTTTGCTAATCCTAGGAACGATGAGCAAAGCAAGTTAATGCTCGGTCCAATGCCAATCCAATCTGCCTCCCCATAATCGAAATTTGGAATGATGGAAGTGTTCTTTAGCCTTGCTTGCTTTCATATGATATCATCTCGAGAATTAATTTGTTTTTTTCCTGGTGGGTAAGATAAATTCACCCTTCTGATGCTTACAATCTAACTGCTACATTAGGGGGGCTCAACCTAATCCCGACTTTTTTTATTGCTGGTGGTGTGATTAATGCTACCAAACAACGACTGCTGCTTACGAAATCAAAAGTACTAGATGCAAAACGGGACTTGTGCTCTAGTTTTATCATTAAAACCCAAAAGTTAATTCTCCAGTTTGGACATCTGACTGGCTTTATAATTGAAGAAGGGAGCCTTGTAGCCTTGCATACACAAGGCCATTGGATCCTGTTTTCTATCTGCACATTTTAAGCACAAGGTCAATGATTTCTCACGATAAACATCTATTAAATTTTCCAATGGTTTCTCCAGATATATGGAGTGCCCATTTGACAGGAATACCTGGCATGTATGAGGATCAACATAGCAAAGCAATTTCAACCCTGGACTTAATATCTCAGAATTACAATCCTTAATCACAACTTTCTGTAATGCAGAGACAGTTTCTTGACACAAAAAAAGGGGGCCGGTTGGGGGGGGGGTGTGAAAAGGAGAAAAGAAGAGGCTGTGTGTTTCCTTCTTTTTCTTTACAGATTTAACTTAAGCGCAAGCAAAGCGTCTCGAAAATGACATGACAAAATGCTACAGTTTCATCACGGATTTAAAAGTGCAGTTAGCGGATGAATGGCACTGGATGTTCCTGTTCTATGGACATGCAAACATTTTAGCCTTTTTAGGTCGTGGTGTTGGTAAAACATATAATCATGGGGCCGGTGGTCACTTCTTGGGCATAACAGAAAAGGCTCGGCTCAAGAACTAACGATATGGCATAGCCTAACTCAGCAACGTCACCCTAGAAATCAAACTTAAAATTAAAAACTCACTGGTTAAAAGAACAGAAAGATGACAAGAGAATAAAAGTATCTCCTACTTGGCGTAACAAAAAGGATAGCCTAAATCGTCGATTAGTCTATTGAAACTAAGGAGCTGAGCACTCTATGTATTCTCATTAGCTTTATTTTTTTGAAATTGAATGTAGTCAAAGCAAAAGGTGTTCATTATCAAAGCAGCTTGGTTTTATCCATGAAGCAGCAATCCAGGGCATATCTCAATATGATCGAAAAAAAGAAAAAAGAAAAAAAAGAAATGAAAAGTGGGGGAGAAAAGATAAATCAGACTTCTCATGGCAAGGAAATTTCGAGCCTTGGCGTCCACGAACGACCTGACTGGTGGTGAGCTCGCATCTCGGTCAGGCTTTAAATGCGAGATGGTTGTGTCGTTTTCGTGCAATTTTGACTTATATAACTCGGGAGCAAATCTGCAGAAACAGGCAAAACTCACACATGTACTGTTCTATGCATGTCCAATATGCGTACGCTACGTAAGCCGTAGACGATGGAAAGAGAGAGAGAGAGAGAGAGAGAGAGAGAGAGAGAGAGAGAGAGAGGGCAGACAAGGGGTAGCCCACCGTTGTTGGCAAGACGAGTTGACATAAACTAAGGTTTTCTGGGACAAAAGGCTGGACGTCGATAGGGATGTGAAGTCAAATGGTCCCTGCACTTGTCCCCTGGAGAGGACGATAGGCCACTGCCAGAAATTTCAAACACTCATGAGAGCAAAGTCTCAAGTGGAATGATTCTCTGGTACGTCATCTTAATTTGGTGGCGGTGAATCGATGAAGTTAATCTGCACAAACACAGAAAAGGGAACTGATATTAGCGGCATATTTCGTAGAGAGAGATCAAATTCGACATAATACGGGCAGGCGCTAATATGGTAGAACTTGAATTTAGGGGAAGCGGAGTGTGACAAGACCATGGCACACTGATACATGAAATTATCTGGTTCATCTCGATGCTCTGGTCAACTTGAGAAAGAGGAAACGAAAGAATCACGACACCAGTATCGCTGACCAAGAGAGCGAGTTTTTTTCTTTTTGATTCTGTAAATGAAAAGCGAACGGAAGCAATGGAATGTCATTTGCCTTAAGGTTCAGCATCATTATCTCCAGGCAGGGCGTCCATAGATAATCCATCTAAACAGCAGCATCTGCAGGATGAGCCAACATCAGGTCGAGGACCACAGCCAACACATGATTTCAACTCTTGAGCATCCTCCGGTCCAGGGCCTGCAAAAAAGAAAGCAGAAACTTTTGCCGCAAGAGCTGCAGCCACCGCTGGATACCCAAACTGCCCGATCTTTAAGCATCATTGGACTCCACTGTGTTTTGCAACATGCATACGCTGAACGAAACTAGGTGAAATACTGTTGAGTAGGTCACTCCCAACTGAAAAGACCAACGCAATTATGTATATTTGTAGTAGTATGGTAGTGAGTGTGTAAAAGTGAAAAGAGAAAAAAAAAAAAAAAAAAAAAAAAAAAAAAGAAAATATCAAAAGAGATTGGGAATAAATTAACACTGATCTTCCACATCCAGAAAATCAATAAAGATTGGGAAAGAAATCAAAGTGATATTCTCATATATACAAAATCACGAAAGATTAACGTGATTTTGTATCATACAATTTCAATTGGGATTGCATTTGCTCCTATGAATAGGAGTCCTCCTCAATGGAGAAGAACATACAAAAGCAAGAATTTTAGAGCAGGGTAGCGGTAAAAATAGTTTTCTTTGGTAAAAAAAGAGTTTTCTTTGAGTTAAGAATTAGTTATCCACAGTTTGTGAGATTTTCATCCACAAATTGAAGACGAGATCCACATTTGGATGAAGTTGTATCTCATTATTTATTATAATGAAAGTTTGAAATGGACTACGGTCCCATGGTTTTTCCTTCACCTTTGAGAGTTTTTCACGTTAAAATTCTGGTGTTATTTATTATTCATATTTTATCCTATTTAATTTTATCATTTAATTTTGCACAAAAATAGTTTTCTGGGCGTTCTTCACAAATATTTTTCCCAACAAATACCGACATAAGCGCACTTTGATTTGCACATGTGCCACCCCTTTTTTCCTGTCGCATCGAACTGAAGCGAAACTCAGCTATATGATGTATCTGTGCAGATTTCAATCGCTGTTTCATGCTGAAGAGCACAGCCCACAGAACATGGTTCTTAGCACCAGGTTGGTTAAGCTACAAGAAACCCGGTTTCATTCTTAAAACGGTGCCGGTAAAATCACTTCGTCATTGCATTGTTGCCTTTTCGTGTCGCATCTATGATCTTGTTTGTTTGTTACGCAGTCGATTGATCGGCATGGCTATTAGTGCTTGAGCACCAAGATCTGAGCAACTGGCGTCCGGACCATTGACGAGAACGTTGCTAAATGGGAGTTGGTACACTCTTGCTATTACCTGATAATGGGCCCATCGGCCCAGGGAGGCCCCCCAGGCTGCTCGGGCCAAGGAGGCCCGATGCTCAACACCAGATAATTTTCTTCTTGAACTCAAGCCTGCCATAGAGGCCCACTGGGCCTCCCCAGGCCCAATTGTTTTTTTACGAAACAAATTTAGTATTCTTGAAAATCATTCTATGTATGCTGCGATAATTTCCATAGGAATACTAAGAAATCGTCTGATAAAACTGAAAAACATGTACTGAAATTGAAAGACTGTATATCAAGTGCTGAAGTCTTTAAATTTTAAGAGTGAAAATAAAAAAATTTTTGATAATAAACGAAAATCAAGATATAAATTTTAATGTTTTCTTACCAAATATGAAATAGTGGGCATTAGTGGAAACGATGGGTTATTAATTTTTTCAATTAAGAAACGATAATTTGTCCAAGAGCGGCATTATCCCTCTATATAACTAGATCCACCCAATTACTAAAGAGTGACACTTTTTCTACTTCTCTTTTAGCATAGACACACCATTTTTATGTGTTTAACCTTATCATCCCTTGTGAAGCTTACCACTTCTCAAATAGCTAAAAGTTATTTTTTTTTTTTTTTAATATTTGGTCTATGTTTATTTTGTTTGTTCTATTTTTTCCCTCGTGGGTCCCACTTTCCTTTTTCTTTCTTTTCATGCCTTTGACATCTCAATTCTTCCCTTTTACAAATCATTTTTCTATTTTTTTTTTCTCTTGTAGGTCATTCTCTTATTTCTATGCCTCCCACACTTTCCTAGTATAATAATAATAGCAAACTATCTCCACCTACTCATAACAACACAATATTTAATAACCAATGAAGCACGATTGAGTGAAACGATGGGTTAAAGTATAAATGATTGATCTCAATAAATGCAGGATTAAGAAATGGTTGTTTAGAAACCAAGTCCAACTCTACATACAATTATAGTCTAGGGCTAAAAGCAATAGTTGCAACACAAATGAAAGAACAAATGCAACATTGCAGTGGTGTTCCAAGTAATCAATTTATGAAAGCATAACTTTTATTTCAACACTAGGACATGGTCCTAAAAACTACATTAAAATTAAATCACTAATTCAAATCCTGCTTCATATTACCTAAAAGAACACAACTTGCCCATTGCCCTCGACTTTTATGCCTATACATGGTGGAGACACTTTTTCTTTTTCTCCACACTCATATGTGCAAGGATGAGATATAAATATAGAAAAGGGAAGAGAGAGAAGCAATGCTTCTCAATATTACCTTCCATAGTGTAAGAAGAGCCTGCGTGTGGCAAAGAAAAAGGGCTCACTAGGAAGGTCACTGATGAGCCAAATGCCAGTGCCATCGAAAGTGTGGAGGATGATGGAATTGGCATCATAGATAGAAATCAGAGGACGATGGGATTTGTGGAGGAGAAAGAAGAAAAAAGAAGAAGAAGAAGAAGGAGTAGAAGGAGTAGGAGGGCTAAAAAGAAGGGAATGTCTTGCAAGAGAGTAGAAGGAGTGGGAGGGCTTGAAAGAAGATAATGTCTTACAAGAGAGATAATAGAAAGACAATTTGCAAAAGCAAAGTAGGAGACGTTAAAGGTGTGGAAAGTGAGATCTGCAAGGAAAAAAAGAAGAAAAAAATAAAAATATAGATCAAATAATAAAAAAATCACTTTTTAGATGTATATCATAAGTTGTACGTCCTATAAGGAATAATATGATCGACACACCAAAAAAGAGAGTGTCTAAATCAAATGAAGAGTTAAAAAGATGTGACACTTGCTAAAAAGATAAATTTTCCCTCAATCATTCAACTAGGAAGATCCTTTTTTCATTTTTTAGAACTCCACATCAACACGATTTTTTTTTTTGTGACACGATTTGACTAGTTGACTAGTTGTAGAATCCACACCTAGTACTATAAAATTCTTTCTATGGATTTCTAGACTTAGCAATATCCAATTCGTGTGATTGTAGAATGTAAACCTAATTTTTGCATCACTCATGAAAAAATTCATACATGAACAACTACACTTATTAACCCATCTCCGCTGTGGACGTGTTTGGTTTGGGTGTTCCCTCTCTTCTGGTTGGGGGGAGTTCGAGTCACTGCAGTCGCATTTGCATAACTTAAGTGCAGCGTCATGGGAGGTGGATCCTCACGTTAGTGTCGTCTCGGGTTTACGTCGCCAGCCGCCGACTGTACGGTGATTCATAAATCATTAAAAAGAAAAAAAAACTACACTTATTAAATTTCATTTTTTTTGTGGATATTAAATTTTGTTGTTATCGAAATTATTCATGTTGCGTTTATTTCATGGAAAATATACAATTTGAAAAGCATTTTCCTGAAAACGATCATTATTAATAATAAAAATGTTTTCAATTAATTATCTCAAATTATACAGACAATCATTTAAGAAAATAATTTTTAAATCATTAATTTTTTACCAACCAGAGTCTTACATCTACTGCTCCCACGGTGGCGTAGTAAGTGAAAGACCATTTGGTGTAACAGGAGACGGCGTCGTTCCGAACCAACCGAAAACAGCTCCGGTGGGGGAAAGAACACCGGTCCGATCCACTCCGATCCGCCCCCTCATCGCCCCCCGGCCCGAGCGACAGCGATCGAGCGATCATCGACGGGACACGCATCTTCGTCGTCTTCCTCCTCCCTCCAATCGTACTGCAACAGCAAGACCGCTCCGGCCTCTGCGAAATCGCTCCAACGCCTCCGTCCCTTCCCAAGCAGGGAACCAATCCCGCTCGCGGTCAACACCGCGCCCTCCCCCGGCATTCGGCCCCCCCTTCGGAATCGCGTCTTCCCCGCAGGCCGCTTCCGATGGAGAACATGCAGTACGCGGAGGAGCTGGTGCGGGAGTTCCTGGTCTTCCGGGGCTTCACCGCCACCCTCCAGTCCTTCGAGAGCGAGCTCGCCACCGACGTCGGCCGGGGCTTCCAGGTCGACAAGCTCCTCGACCTCATCTTCGCCGCCTACGTCCCCAGGTTCCAGGCCGACAAGCTCCTCGCCCTCTTCGGCTTCCTCCGGCAGTGCCTCTCCTCGGCTTCCACCGAGGCGGCGCTCCTGGCTTCCCTGTCCAGGCTGGAGGTCGCCGTCATGCGGTATTACATCGTCCACGCCGTCCGGTCCGGGCGGAGGGATAAGGTCTTGGAGTTCTTCGGGGCGAGCGGGAATGATCTGATGCGCAAGGATCAGGATTGGACTCCCTGGTTCGGTAGGTCGAACGGTTGAATTCTTTTTTTCTTTTTTCTTCTTTTTTCCTGAGGTTCAATTTGTTGTGTTGGAATTCCGGTTCGTTTTTGGTCATGGATTGTGCATTTTCGAGCTTGTTTTTCAGCTATACCGTACGTGAAGAATCCTAGCTTGGATCCTCAGTTTCGGGTTTACTTTTCGAAGGAGTGGTACGAGGCATTGCGCGTTGCTGTGAGGAATTTCTTCGATGAGATCTTCAATGGCACTCATATCCTTTGGAATTGCGTGCATACGCATATCGTTGCTATTTTTTTGCTTTCCATAGTGCCTCTTAGGCTCTAACTTTTAGAGTATAGATGGATGGTTGGTCCTGATGATTCTGGAGCACTTCTATTATGTAGAAAGTAGAAGATATGGAGCTTTCTCTTGCTGCAATGCGGACGGCTGGGGCTTTCACCAGCCGCATTGCAGCCATCCACTTGATGTCCTGTGATGCTGACTTTTCTCTGTACTAAACCAATCATCTCCGATTCAAGTGTTGCCATTGTTATTGTTGAAAAGATGGTTGGCCTGTTGGTAGGCGGTGACAATCTTTTTTTTTTTTTTTCGTTTTTCTGATTCTCATCTTGTGAATGGAAAATGCATGAGTGCTCACTGCAAATTTAGCAAGATTTTTCTTAACTAGACCACGCATTCCGGCCTTATTGACCATCAGTTTGGAGAAGAACACTATCAGCCGTCTCAAAAAGGAAATTAAGCAGCTAAACAGTAAGTTAGCACAGCTTCAAGCTCTGTTGGAGGAAAAAGAAGCACAATTACGCCAATCAAGGAGGTAAGTCTGTCTTTCTTTTTGGGGTAAACTGTCTTTTATTTTATTTTTACCTCAAAACTTATGGGTCTATCGTCTGCACCATTTTCTGATGATATTTTTATTGTTGTGATTATGCTTGTGAACAGTCATGCTGCATCAGTGATGGATGCTGGCATAGCTCGGAGTAGTTCTTCAACTCTGTCAAGTGGTGTGCTTGATGAAACTATTGTATCATCACAAGATAATCAAGACACCCATCATGATGTTACTCCCATTCCGGGTGATAGAGGGCTGGCCCAGGACTTGGTTGATGCTGCAAAAGCCAAAGTCAAATTAGAATCTCTTGCAGCACCATCTGCTCATGTTACAACCTCTCTAAGTGTATGTGGTGATAATGGAGCCGGTGGTTCCAGTCTAACGCTCCGAGATGGTACCTTTGGTAAATTTCTATTCTGTATATTTTCTCTGTTTGTCTGAGTGCAGTTAGTGGTGTTGGACGAGTTTGCACAAGTGCACAATCCTCCATAGTGAAACAAAGATATGGGAATAATGTATGGCTGGAAGATCTTCTGGACTATTAGGATGTGTTGCATTTCGTGCAATAGATGACCCCTAAATTCACAAAAATATCTTCATTCCATTTTTCACCAGAATATCTGCCATGACTGGAATATTTGTTTTACAAAGTTACACATGGTAAGTAGTTGCATAATGCATTGATTAGAAACCGGAAGAGAAATGGAGGGAGAAGAAGAATTCCCGGAGGTGAATGTAGACTTTCAGGTAATTCTGTCAACCTGATTGAATGACATCTTTTGGAATAACACGTTACACCTTGCATTGGTTAAAGTGTTCTCTGGTATTGACTCCCACTCTGCAACTCCATGGACTATAGGAAACGTTTTTGGGCCATACAAGTCCAATCACTCGATGCCGCTTTTCTGCCTCTGGGAACAATATTGCCAGTGCATCCATGGATGGCACAGTCAGGTTCAAAATCTCATTGTGACTTATATAAGCTTTTCTCTTTGGGCCATTGCCAGTTTCAAACTTATTTTCTAGTTTGGATTGATCTTCTTTGTTGAAATGAATAAGCTTTTCTCTTGGGGCATCTATGCCTGATAGAATAGGTACTGCCAACAATGGTTTATTGGCATACATCCTATTAGCAAGCTTCTTGTCCAAGACTATCTTCTATTTCTTCAACTATTTGGTCATATCTGATGTTCTTCTTTTACCTCTTTGGTGCATTTCTATTCAGAATATGGACCTATGACTCATCAACTTCAGCATCAAGAAATGCAACTATTTACTGTGGGGCAGAGATCATGTCACTTGACTGGGAGTGTAAATCTGATCGCTTGGTATGATTTGCATCTTATTCCAATTTCTTGGCTAACCTACAAATGTTTCTTCAAGAGATGCCTTTCATTAAGACCTTATTTCTTTTTTACTAAAGCTTCTCATAGGAACTGCTGATGGAGGAATTAAGGCATGGAATGTTGACGCAAAAAGGGTTGTTTGTGATCTCAATACAACAGAGGCTTTTCCAAGGTTTTAAAACACGAGTTGTGATTTTGTACTTCTTCAATTCTTGGTTCTTGACATTTGTGTTGTTCTGCAGTGTCTTGGATTTAAAATGCAGCCCGGTAGAACCAATTTTTGTTTCTGCTGCAGCATCGAGGTATTAAGTTTTACCTTATGAGACTAGGGGAGTGACTTTTTGTTGCATTTTTAAAATTGATTCCTTTGTGGGCCATGAATTTAATATGAGTTTTGAACTCCATATGAGGATTAGTTTGTGCAGTTTTTCCATCATTTGGTTGTTTTCATTTTCTCTGGATAATTTTTTTTAGTCTATTTGGTTTGGTTTAAAATGCTTTCATTTTGATCTTAAAATATCTTGACATGGTTCTACACATACTGGATCTCGTGGATCTTCTCTGTTGCGAATTGTATGTAGATTAGCAACCTTTGGCTGAGATAAAACTGTTCCACAAAAAATGAGGAAGTTATCCAGTAGATTAAGTTGACTACAATCGATGTTGCTACTCTGTGAGTAAACTTTGAGGCTATATGTGACTTTACTATCCTCTGGATGAAGTGTCATTGGTTTAAATAGAAGATATGTTATCAAAAGTAATCTTGTGGAGAGCCAACGCTTATAAGGTCCTTTATCTTTGGCATGCTAAAAGTCAGCCATACTCCTTGCTGCCTAATGCAAATGTCCATGTATTTCTCTTAGCAGAACTTAAAGATATGACAAAACCTAAGCTAGTATATGACGGTGCCTGCATGTTCATCTGAATATAGCATATCTGTCTTTAGCAGATGAAACTTTTTCTTAAAAATTTTCAGAAATCTATTCCATTTCAGGTTGCTGCATTTGCAATGGAGATTATTTTCTTTGTAGATGCACTCGATAATGGGATCTTTTCCTTTGTAGGCATGTTTCTGGTCATATTGATGACACGGCTTTTGCTTCATTAACTGTATGGAACATGAAGACATGGAAAGCAATGGTATGTGTTCTTCTTGTTCCTCAAACAACCTATGATTGAAGTTGCCAATTTATCCACCATCCTTTATGACTGGACAAGTACCTGGTTTTCCTGAAGACAGTCCTTCCTCTTGGTGAAGATCCCCCTGCAATTACTTCTTTGTGCTTTAACCACAATGGGAAGATTCTTGCTGCCTCTGCCACGGATGGAATGATTCACATGTTTGGTATCCTTTTAGTTTCTACAATGGTGATGGCAATGGAATTTGAAACAAGGACATGTTGATCTGTCTTTGCCAGATAGCCTTATCTTCCCCTCCCCCTCCCCAGATCCATCATCTTCGAGGAGGAGAAAAGGGAAGTTCTGAATTTTCATGAGCTTATGTGGACCTTATTATGTGTTGTAGCTGGATACATTGAAGAAGACACATTACTTTGGAATTACCATGAATTCATTTCTGTTTGATTTTAAAGTTTCATAATCTTCCATTTCTCCAATATGTAGCCTATGACTAGTAAATGTTAAAAGGGAATGCCTTAACTAGCCATAGACATGTCTGCCGGTCTACAAATTACTGGGTGGCCTGCACATGATTGTGGCATAAGCTCCATTCTTTTTGGAGCTGATGAGACGAGCATATTTAGTTTGGGTACAGATGGAAAGGCAAGTGCATTCTCTTGTCATGATTTGTGGATTCATATCTTGGATGCATCAAACTCGAGTATCCATTAAGTCCATTCCATCCCATATCTAATTATGTTTAATCATGGTATGAAATATCAAAAAGTTGATGGTCTTGCCCTTTTAGGTGCTTGAGTGGAGCTTGCAGAAACAGGGTCATGTTCTGTGGTCAATCAATTCAAAGAGGTATTGATTGCCGACCACATATTTACCTTGACAACCATAATATACTTCATATGTGATATTTTATGGTTCTTGATGTCACTTGAATGTCAAATTGGTTTCTCAATTTCATTTATGCATTAATTTGATGGATTTATGAATCGATTTCCAATAAGAGTGAGGCATTGTCCTCACTGAGTGGGATGATCCTTAACATGTGATTGTCATGGTAACTCATGTCACATATAGTTGTTGCATAAATTAATCTCACGTGAGTGAGTTATAAAATTTCGGCAGTAATTATGTAGTTCATGTTATGCTTGCAGCTCCTGTCACTTAAGGCATGAAATGGCTCTAGATGCGAATGGAAGGAGATTGTTAGTAACTTCTGGTTCAGTAAGAGCACCCATATACCAGGTAACCTTTCTCTCTCACTCTCTCACACAAGCACGCACGTGCACACACACACACAGAAATGATGTAGAGTGATGAGTAGGGGCTTTTAAGCTGTGTTTTTTCTTTACTTTTACTTTCATTAATAGTGCTCTGATCAATGTTTTCATTATATATTACTTGGAAATGATGTGAGCTCATATCTCATTGCGTTTATTTGGTTCAGATACATAGTCGGGCAAGTGGTTTGAGAACTCTCCCTCACAGTGCTTCTGTGACAACGGTGGATTGGCACCCAACCTTGCCCATTTTCTTGACTGGGTCAGCTGATAACTCCGTGCGCGTGACATCCATGTTATGAAGGCCCTATCATTTGAAAGCTAGTAGGTGCTTTACTCTTCCATTTTCAAGGCGTTTGTTCTTGTGATTGATTGTTGTATGCTTTAGTTGGATGAAAGATCGTCAGATTAATTTTGCTCCTTGATAGGTTTAGCAATTAGTAGTTCCCAACTCATTCTTGTGATTCAGTTATAGAGGTTGTCATAGGCTCAGGTGTATCATATTGAATTTTTTCTTATTTCAGGCCTGCAATAAGTTTGTAAGATAACCTTTGATATGATAGATTCAAAATGCTATTATGATTTCTTGTCTGCTTCTATTATCTCTTTTTTTCTTTTTCCCTGTTCACATCCATGTACGAAAATGGAATGGAAAATTGTCTAATCTTTGTTTTGAGTCAATGCATTTCCCCTTTTTATCAAGTAAATTTGGCAATCAATCAAGTTAGGGCTTGGACTTTACATCATGGAAATGTTTTGAGCTTTGAGTCTCTACTCCAAATTTCAGCCAGTTCTATTGGAACTGGCCTGGATCGCTTGTTCAATTAATAAATTAAACCCGATCGAGGCAGATGATGCCTTTCAGGCTAGTGTACAAAACTGTACCAAGATACGTTGACTCAGAAGGAGCTCAGGGAACAAGATTGTGGCCATGAGGATGATTGGCTCAAGTTGCAACAATATCGGGAATGGAGATTCTGTAAGGAAAAAGAAAAATCAGACAAATCAGGGAAGAGTAATGGGTTGAGCCTAAAAATTGCTTTTGTGACTTGTAATCTAGCATGAGCTCACTCCATATGTGCTTTCGGTTCTTGCAGCTTGCTCAGGTTTTCCCAATTTCTGTTTCTGAGTTTTGTTAGAATCTTAACTTGCTCACTTAGTTTTGCGAAGTTTATTGATCATGTCATTTGTCTGCCTTTAGATTTTACCAGGTGGTGGCTACATGCCATTCTTGCTAGATGTCCTGTTGGTCTTGATGTGCTGACTATCATGCCAAGACCGGCGATAGCTGATTTTTGCACCTTTAACAGGTCCTTTCGCCCAGTAAAAAAAAAATTATGTATAATTTGAGAGGGTTTTGCCCACTCCCGGAGTACGACAACCATTATCCAAATTAATCATTACACTTTGAATTTGACAACTAATGATCCATTTGAATGGATGGGAATATTGTACTCTTGGTGCGCTTCGGGTTATATAACTAATCGTTAAGAAAACATTCACTTACTGATGGCATTGTTTAAGATAAACTCTGCCCCTTTGTCTTATTAGCATTTCTGGCTTGTGCTTCCGCGTTGTAATCACGCATTGGCCATTCTACTTATGATTTCCCCTTATCTTCTCAGAACGGGCAATAGCAAAAGCAGTTAAACAAAGTCCACACGCATTAACTCGATGAAAATTCAGCACAAGGCTTAAAAAATGTCACTTTCAATTACATCCTAGTTTCTCCAGTTCTCGTCGGCTGGGTTCATCTAAGCATAAACCGACACCATACAATAATGCCCGGTTGATGGATGACTCTAACAGCACGTTATCAAAATAAACTCCTTGATATTTTTGGGGACGTTGTGTTTGTTATCTTTTGAACTAGGTTTAGTTGATATTTTTGGGGACTTGTGTTTGTTATCTTTGAACTAGGTTTAGTTGATATTTTTGGGGATGTTGTGTTTGTTTTCTTTTGAACTAGGTTTAGTGCATCGAATCAGAATCAATTTTCCGACCCCACCATAAGGATGACCCAAAATGAGGAGTGTTATATCCAAGAGGTATATGCCAAGTATCGCTCCAATTGGAAATCAGGTGTGGAAAGTTTGGACCAATATAAAAACCGGCTAACCTTATCGGATTCGAGTGTATCATGACCAGTACGACAAAATTTTCTTTTCTGCCCACTAATGTCATCATGCAAGAGTCTCCACAGCGGCACAGCCCACCTACCCAAAGGA
Source organism: Eucalyptus victrix (assembly GCA_016097545.1). Taxonomy (NCBI): domain Eukaryota; kingdom Viridiplantae; phylum Streptophyta; class Magnoliopsida; order Myrtales; family Myrtaceae; genus Eucalyptus; species Eucalyptus victrix. Next base: position 2,978,109 of record CM027845.1, read on the forward strand.
AAGAAAACAAGAAAACACTGTTATCTGGTCAGAGATCTATAGTCACGGGATGCTTCTTCTATAAAAAGCAACCTCCCCACACACCAGCAGTCCAAGTTCGAACACCCACGTATTCAGGCTGATTAAAACAGCGAGAAATGCCAAGCCCACCTCGATCCAAACCGTCCCTCTCCCTCCTCTTACTTCTTTTCAGCTCGTCACTCATCCGAGCCTCTCATGGCGGCGGGATTGCCATTTACTGGGGCCAAAACGGCAACGAAGGTACCCTCGCCAGTACATGTGCCACCGGCAAATATGCCTACGTAAACCTCGCATTCCTCTATAAGTTTGGCGGTGGCCAGACCCCGCAAATCAACCTCGCAGGCCACTGTGACCCCACCTCGGGTGGCTGCACTAGTACAAGCAATGGCATTCGGAGCTGCCAGAATCAGGGCATCAAGGTGATGCTCTCCCTAGGCGGCGGTGTTGGGAGCTACTCGTTGGCATCTCAGGCCGATGCGAGGAACGTAGCGAATTATCTGTGGAACAATTTCTTGGGTGGCACATCAAGTTCTCGTCCGCTAGGAGATGCAGTCTTGGACGGTATCGACTTCGATATCGAACTTGGGTCTACCAAATACTGGGATGATCTTGCCCGTTATTTATCAGACTATAGCAAGCAAGGGAAAAAGGTGTACCTAACGGCAGCTCCTCAGTGCCCATATCCCGATAGTCATATGGGGGCTGCGCTTAACACCGGTCTTTTCGACTACGTCTGGATACAGTTTTACAATAACCCTCCATGTCAATACAGCTCCGGCGATATTAGCAAGCTCACAAGTTCTTGGAGCAAATGGGTTGCTTCCATAAACGCCGGGAAGATGTTCGTGGGCCTGCCGGCGTCCACGGAAGCAGCAGGAAGTGGGTATGTTCCACCAAAGGTGTTGACTTCTCAGATACTTCCTGTCATAAAGAAGTCAGCAAAATACGGAGGCATAATGCTGTGGTCAAAGTACTATGATGATAAGAATGGTTACAGCGACTCCGTTAAGAGTAGTGTATGAGCTGGATCTCCATGCATGACAGGAGTACAGTCTCATCTCTAGAATTAAATAAAGCTGTTGGCAGGCGGTATGCCCAATACCTTAAGGCTTAGGCCATTAAGTAATGTGGGACTATAATATTCTGAGAAAAGTTTACTGTTTATGAACTTTATCTTCCAGAACAGTCTCTATTGAACCACTTATCTCTTCCTCAATTTGTTCTATTTTTCCTGCATACTACGTTTAAAAGTGGCCTCAACTAGCTCAGTAAAAATCAGTACCTCACTAGCTAGCCTGGGCAATCCTGGAGGCTGATGGAGGCAGCAATCTGCTCTTGTCACCAATGTTCGACAAAATCTCTCAATAAATCTATCTCTAGAAGTGGTCGAAATTATCCACATTCATTCCTTGTCATAACCTCATATTGGCCATTATTAACCAGATCAAGTAAACACAATACAGCTATACTGTAATCTCAATACCAATAACAAAACTACTCACACCTCAAATTTACCACTGCCCTCATAACGAATACCTGAGTCATTGACCGTACTTCCCTCCCTTTTACGAACGGAAGTAAGCACAAATCATGTGATTCACTAGATCCCAAAGATGGCTCCGGTCAAAGATTTCCTTTCTTTGCTTGCAACAACTGTCATCTTGTCCTCTTTTTATTCTATATCTCTCAACATGCTTTCTCCATATTTTTATCAAAAAGGCAAGAAGAATTAAAGACGGGCATAGCTCTAATGTCCACAGCTTGCCTTCCTTTTTTTTTTTTTTTTTTGGCTTCTGGCTTGTTTTCCACCACTGTGATATATTTACATGGATAAATTCGCCGTCATGTTTCAAGACTCTTCAGAGAGTCTAGTGAACGGAGGAAAGCGTGCAAAAGCGAAACTTTTGTTACCCAATTAACTCGTTTGTATAACAATACCAATGGTAATCGAGGGTATTTTCATTTCCCCCCAAAGTTTCGGGTATTACACTAGCATAGAGTATATTGCACTACAAAGTACAAACAGAAGTTGGATCCATGCGAATTTAAGCAGAAAATGACAAAATTAGATGGGACCATGACACTGACTAAACAAAAATAATCTTTGCAATAGAACTAAACATTAGTTAATTACCAGAATTAAGAAATACAACTTCCCATCCTCCTGCAGCTTTATTCACTTCCAGCAATCTTTTTCTTCAGCGTTTCTATGTCACTGGCCAATTCCTTTCTGCTTGACTGCAAACGAGTAGAAGAAATTGGCATCACGTGGCTCGCTTGAGAGGGAGCCTCAGGACAAGATGATGCAATGCACTCTGCACTCGCATGCATTTGTCCCAAATCTCTCCACCACAGAAATGGTAGAGAATAAACCATCAGACTTCAAAAGAACATAATGATGCTTCCATCCAGGTCTAATTTTAAACATGGCATTCCCAGAGCATTTCCTTTTCATGCAATACATACTATACCGAACAGTTATAGTTAAGGTCGGAATATCCTAGTAAATATTGCCTTAACATGTAGCTTTCATGTACCGGTACCTATAGAAAACCTCCACTATCCTTTATTTGCTCCACCAACAAGACAATGTTTCCATATAAACTATATTGTCAAGAGCACTCCCGATACACTGCAAAATCAAGTCTTTTGCCAATACTATCTTGCCAGGAGTAAGTGAAAATGCTACCAGCAGAGAAATAGAGCATTAATAGCCAATTATACCTAAAAGAGCAAGTATCTGTAGACAAACCATCCTGTGTATCCAAGACCTACCAACTCCATGACCTTTGGCAGCTGTAAGCAAACCAAGTCAGAAGAGCTCTTGCCACTGGGAGACAATCAAATTTGTGGCAATTTCCGCAGGCAACTAAAGCCAAAGGATCATCCCAAAATTTTAGAACTTAAGGACCTTTTCTTTTGCTCAGGATGTTATGTAGGCACCTTAAATAAGTTCTCAATTGCAAGAACGGAAGAAAACCAAACCTACCAAAGGGACCGAGTTGATAGCCTCAACTACAATGCATGACAGCCAAACAGAAACTATTGCTCCACCACCATATAGGAAGACTGGATTTGTCTTCAATAGCATCCCACTGCCAAGTTATCATCTAACGTCAACCTTTTTTTTTTTTTTATCAAACAGAGGTAATTGTCTGGACGACAAATGCAATATTTAAGGCCCAGAATCACCATTTTAATTGAAAATATGCTGATGCTGTCATATGCTCAATGTTAAAGAGTCGACTAAGTCATGACCCAACTTAACTTCAATCACTAGACATCATGAATATGGAGTGCTGCAGTTAGCTTACCTCATGAAATGTTAGCAAGAAATAATGCTTATCCCTTTGGATAAATTACAAGCCATTTTTTCCCTTTGTCAGGAAACATCATTATATACCAGTTAAATGATATCAGACAAAAATATTACCTCAAAGGGCTAAAATCAGGGGAAGAAAATAAATTCACTTGAGACGAATTTTTGATGTTTCGATTGTGCTGTGTGTGTGGTTTTCATAATCCAACACTGCAAAATAATAGCACCCTAACCTTCTCCTTCAAGTCAGCAAACATCTCTCCAACTTCAACAGGACTAGATGTCTCTTCAGAAGAAGCTCTGATCTGGACGGACTTGAACCTGTTGGATCTTCAATTAGAGAGAGACCGTTAATTCAAAGTGCCAAAAAAGGTAAAATTTTCGGAACTTTGATAAACTCATCGTCATGTGAAAAAACACAAGTATGCAAACAATTTGGAAGACAAAAAATTGTCATGACATAAGGCCATCAACGATTCTGCCAATTTAACTAGGTTAACATGTGTAGTTTCTTTATATTTCTGCTTTAAAAAAATGCCTAACGATGGTGGAGGATGGTCAAGGCAGCAAAAACTACTTATCAGATCCATCATCATGGAAGCAATGGAATTCAAAGCAAAGATACGTTGATCTGTCTTTGCCAGATAGCCTCATCTTCCCCTCCCCCTACCCAGATCCATCATCTTCGAGGAGGAGAAAAGGGAAGTTCTGAATCTTCACAAGCTTATGTGGACCTTGTTATGCGTTGTAGCTTGGATACATTGAAGAAGACATATTACTTTGGAATTACCAGGAATTCGTTTCTGCGTGGTTTTGGAATATCATTGTCTTCCGTTTCTCAAATATGTCGCCTGTAGACTAGTAAATGTTAGAAGGGAATGCCTTAACCGGCCATAGACATGTCTGCCGGTCTACAAATTACTGGGTGGCCTGCGCATGATCGTGGTATAAGCTCCATTCTTTTTGGAGCTGATGGACAAGCATCTTTAGTTTGGGTACAGATGGAAAGGCAAGTACATTCTCTTGTTATGATTTGTAGATGCATATCTTGGATGCTTTGAACTTGAGTATCCATTAAGCTCATTCCATCCCATAACTATTTATTTTCAATAATGGTATCAAATATCAAAAAGTTGATGGTCTTGCCATTTTAGGTGCTTGAGTGGAGCTTGCAGAAACAGGGTCATGTTCTGTGGTCAATCAATTCAAAGAGGTATCGATTGCAGACCGCATATTTACCTTCACAACCATAATATACTTTGATATGTGAGATTTCATGGTTATTGATGTCACCCGGAATGTCAAATTGGTTTCTAAATTTTATTTATGCATTGGGTTGATGGCTTCTTGAACCTATTTTCAATAAGAGTGAGGAATTGTCCTCACTGAGGGGGACGATCCTTAACATGTGATCATCATGGAAACTCATGCCATGTATAGTTGTTGCATAAATTAATCTTGCATAAGTATGAGCTGTAAAATTTCGGTAGTAATTATGTGGATCGTGTTATGCTTGCAGCTCCAGTCGCTTAAGACATGAAAAATGGCTCTAGATGCAAATGGAAGGAGATTGTTTGTTACTTTTGGTTCAGTAAGAGCGCCCATATACCAGGTAATCTCTCTCTCTCTCTCTCTCTCACATGCACACACGCACGCCTAGAGAAACGATGGAGGAAGCGATGAACAGGGGCTTTTAAGCTGCGTAGTTTCTTTACTTTTACTTCTCGTTAATAGTGCTCCAATCAATGGTTTCAGTGTATTTTGCATGGAAATGATGTTAGCTCATATCTCATTGCATTTATTTGTTTTAGATACGAAGTCGGGCAAGTGCTTTGAGAACTCTCCCTCATAGTGCTTCTGTGAGGACGGTGGATTGGCACCCAACCTTGCCCATTTTCTTGACTGGATCAGCTGATAATTCCACGCGCGTGGCATCCATATTGTGAAGGCCTCATTATTTGAAAGCTAGAAGGTGCTTTACTCTTCCATTTTCAAGGCGTTTCTTCTTGTGATTGATTGTTGTATGCTTTTGGTTGGATAGATGATCGTCAGATTAATTTTGCTCCTTGATCGGTTTAGCAATTAGTAGTCCCCAACTCATTCTTGTCAGTTATAGAGGTTGTCATAGGCTCAAATGTATCATATTGAAATTTATCTTCAGGCCTATAATAAGTTTGTAAGATAACCTTTGATATGATAGATTCAAATAGCTATTATAATTGCTTGTCTGCGTCTATCATTTCTTTTTCCCTCTTCACATCCATTTACATAAGTGAATGGAAATTTGTCCACTCTTTGTTTTGAGTCTTACGCATTTCCCTTTTTTCTCAAGTAAATTCGGTAATCAGTCAAGTTATGACTTGGAAACCACCGAGCAAAGGGGAGTTGTAAAATCAACATCGATGGGTCATTCGTGGATGGTGATACAACAGGAAGTGTTGCCGGAGCATGCCGGGACGAAGCAGGAAGACCGATTGCTAGTTTTGCCAAGGAGATTCGAGCGACTTTGGCACGGTAGACCGAAACCCACACGTGCCTTGAAGCGCTCCATTTCTTTAGAGATAGATCTGAGCTACCCCTCACGATAGAAGATAGATCTGAGCTACCCCTCACGATAGAATCAGATTGCTTTAAGTTGATCTGCACACTTACAGATCATGATATGTCCTCCTGGGAAGTAGCCGCTCTTATCACCGAATGCCTTACTTTAATGGGCTAATATAAGCACATTTGTGGGGCCCATTGCGGTAGAGAAAAGAACCAAGTGGCTGATGGGGTTGCTAAGGCCCATACACGAAAGAATCTACCTTTTATTTGGACTACTAATCCCCCTCAAGTTTTATGAAACCTTTTATGTTCAGAGGCCCATGTAGGAGGTAATTCTGGAATCACTTGAAACAATGAAAGAAATTTGTTTTGACCAAAAAAAAAAAAAAAAAAAAAAAAAAAAAAAAGGTTATGGCTTGAGGGTTTACATCATAGAAATTATTTGAGCTGGGTTTCTCCTCTAAATTTCATCCAGTTCTATTGGAACTAGCCTGGATCACTTGTTCAACTCGATAAGGCAGATGATGCCTTTCAGGCTAGTGCACAAAACTATAACAAGATCACTTCAACTAGAAAGGAGCTCAGGTGACAAGATTGTGGTCATGAGGATTATTGGCTCAAGTTGTGACAACACTGGGAATGGAGATTCTTTAGGTAAAAAGGACAATCGAACAAATCAAGGAAGAGTAATGTGTTGAGTCTAAAAATTGCTTCAATGACTCGTAATCTAGCAGTCATCGGCGCCCTCTTCATGTGCTTTCGGTTCTTGTGGCTTTCTTAGGTTTTTCCGATTTCTGTTGCTAAGTTTTGTTAGAATCTTAACTTGCTCACTTGCTTTCGCGAAGTTTATTAATGAGGTTAGTATCATGTCACTTGTCTTCCTTATGATTTCCTCAGGTGGTGGCTACATGCCATCCATACTAGATGCCTTGCTAGTCTTGATGTGCTGATCATCATGCCAAGACATGCCAAGACCGGCGATAACTGATTTTCGCACCTTTAACAGATCCTTTTCACTGCATAAAGAAATTTATGCATAATTTGAGAGGATTTTACCCACTCCTGGAGTATGACGACCATTGTCCAAACTAATCATTACACATAAAATATGATAAGTAATGATTGATTTGAATGGACAGGTAATATTTGTACTCTCGGTACGCCTCGATTGATATAGCTAATCATAAGAAAACATTCACTTATTGCTGGCATTGTTTAAGAGAAGCTTTGCCCTTTCATCCTATAGCATTTCCAGCTCGTACTTTTGCATTGTAATCATGCCTTGACAATTTTACATGTGATTTCCCCTTACCTTCTCAAAATGGCATTAACGTGATGAAAATTCAGCACGGGGCCTAAAAATGTTACTTTCAACCACATCATCTTGTCTCCAATCCTTTTTGGCTGGCTTCATCTTAGCATGAACGGACACGTGCAATATTGCACAATTGACAGCACGTTATCAAATAAAGTCCTTGTTGATATTTTTTTTGGGATGTTGTGTTCGTCAACTTGAACTGGGTTTAGTGCATCCAATCATAATCAATTTTCCAATTCTGTCACGAGTGTGACGCACAAGTATGACATAAGTGTGAGGAGTGTTATATCCGAGAGGTATATGCCGAGCATTGTTCCTGGAAATCACATGTGGAAAGTTTGGACTAATACATGAATCTGGCTAACCTTATTAGATTCAAGTGTATCATGATCACACTTGTCACACCCCACAAGCTAAAAGAATGGGGGTGACACGGTTGTCCTTCTTTCCAAAAGACGCAGTCTCTAACCATCTAATCCCTACTCCCATAAGTCTCTGTCGACACTATTCTTGCTTTAATAATCGCTAACCAAAGACCTAAAAAGATCGGGAAAGAGAGAAATGAGCAATCACAAGCTCAATGATTAATGTATATCTTCTAAAAGGATCAAGTACCCACTATACATACATATATACAAAGCCATACTAGGACTTCACAACCCAAACATATGGTATAAATTAAATATTGACTCACGTATGAGTTATCTTATATCAACACAGCTTTGTACAAGTTAGAGATACTAATTTAAATCCATTATCACAATTCAAGCATCAATGGTTGAATCCCTTGATTAATCTTTATCAAATACATACCAATAGTCCAATCCATCGATTAATCTCAATTTAAACTTGTATCACACATTAATTGTCTATTCCACTGATCAATCTCCTATCACATCACATCTCAAGACCCTGGAGGTGATTTCCACGAGACCATGTCATTGTGTAGCACTTAGCTCTTGAATAGTACAAGATCCTAGAAGTGGCTCTTGCGAAATTACGTTATCGGGTAGCATTTGGCCCTCAATTCACATATATCAATAGTACAAGGCCTTAGAGGTAGCTCACACGAAATTACGTTATCGTATAGCACTTAGCCCTTCATTACGAATACTAATAATACAAGGCTCTAGAGGTAGCTCACACGAAATTATGTTATCATGTAGCACTTAACCCTTTACTGATCCATATCACAATTGTTCTCACAAATCATAACATAACCTTTCACAAATCGATTCTTTCCACAATACCAATTCAAAATCCGTATATAAGTTGGTTTCACATATCGAATCAAAACATCTTTCATAGGCCATACTCAAAGTCAACCTAATTCATTCGGACAAAGGTTTCCCAATCACAAAATATATACTATTTCCTAACTCCGTTTATTAAATATGTGTGTGTGTGTGTGTGTGTGTTCTTTTCATAATAGTCATTTCTCACACCATTACATAATTCATTTCATAAACTAGTAACATTTCAAAACGTCTTTCTCATTAAATATTTTCCAAATCATAAAAGAACCCATTCCATAAATTAGTCTCATCAATATACACATATAATCTTTCATGACAACTTCAATAAGACATTTCTCAAACTATTCTCAAATGAATAAAAGTAGTAAATGTCTAGTCCATTATTTTTATGATTTGCACATAATGTACTTCATACTTTTCAAAGTTTGCAAATTTAAAAATGAGATAACACTATTCACCTGGAAATGCCCAAACCAAACAACGCATAGCTAAATGGGCTGATAATTTTGCAATCTTTCAATTAAACAAGAATCAATGTTAAATCAAATAAAACTCTACCTCAATTATGAAATAGTTAAACTATGCTTAAGCACTAACAAATCAACTTCTACATGCTTACAAATCTCCCATCCGAAGTGACTCAAACTTAACTTAATTCGGAACTTGCCCGTGAAACCCTATAGTTTCACTCTGACAAAATCATTGTGCCAAAACAACTTCTGTCATAATCCACAACTCTACAACGTAATAAACCCCCATTTCCATGAAATGCCGAAGTCCCATAACTCAAAAATTGGACTCTACGGCTTGATTTTCTCAAAATTTCGAATTTAAGTCCTAAACTTGAAAAATACTCCGATTGGATGAACAAGTGTGAATACCTATTAGCCATTGTGGATCAGAGTACCTTTGACTTGGCAATGAAACACCGTCCATAACTTAAAAATGAACTGCTGCAAACATGATGTGCAGACCATTTCCACGAAATGCCGAAGTCCCATAAGTCAAAAATTGGACTTCACAGCTTGATTTTTTCAAAATTTCGAATTTAAGTCCTAAACTCAAAAAATACTTCAATTTAATGAACAAGAGGTGTGAATACCTATTAGTCATTGCGGATCGGAGTGCCTTTGACTTGGCAATGCGTCCACGGCGAGCATGTGCTGCACATGATGTGCAGACCAAACCCACCCCATGTGCTGCACATGATGTGCAGACCAAACCCCCCCCCCCCCGGGCTTTCCCTCCTCCGTTTCTGCTGAACATCCCCTATTTATTTTTATTCCCCCCCTTCTTGACTTGTCATTGTCAACCTCCTTTGATTTATTTTTTTGTTTATTTTTGTTTTCTTTCTTTGACTTTTCAACTCTCTTTTCTCTCCTCAGTTACGCTCCCGGACCACTGATATGGCGCACATAGCAAAAGAGAAAAAGAGGAGAAAGAGTCAGAGAAGTGGGCCCCAGTTTTCGTCCTTTGTCCGGCTTCCCCAAAATGAAAGACGTGGCGGTCCCGGACCACCCAATATTTTTTCAGTTCTCACTGCGCAAGCTCTCGGCTTAAAAGAGAGGAGCCGAGTCCTTTTTCTCCCTTTTCCTATTCTCTGACTTTTCAACATTTGAATTTTTATTTTCCTTTTGGGCTCCATCACTCTTGACTTGGTCACGATATAACAACCACGTTTCGACCACTACGATAAATTGTCTGTTCTTCCTCCCAATAATGTCATCATGGAAGAGAAATTTCCACAACAAGGAAACACTGTCCTTGTCAGAGATCTGAAGTCACGGTCACTGGATGCTTCTCCTATAAAGAGTAGCTTCCCCCCACACCAGCAGTCCAAGTTCAAACCCACGTATTCAGACCGATAAAACCAGCCAGAAATGCCAAGCCCACGTCCATCCACACCATCCCTCTCCCTCCTCTTACTTCTCTTCACCTCATCTCTCATCGGAGTCTCTCATGGCGGCGGGATCGCCATTTACTGGGGCCAAAACGGCAACGAAGGTACCCTCACCAGTACATGTGCCACCGGCAAATACGCCTACGTAAACCTCGCATTCCTCAATAAGTTTGGCGGTGGCCAGACCCCGCAAATCAACCTCGCAGGCCACTGTAACCCTACCTCGGGTGGCTGCACCAGGATAAGCAACGGCATTCGGAGCTGCCAGAATAGGGGCATCAAGGTGATGCTCTCCCTAGGCGGCGGCGTTGGGAACTACAAGTTGGCATCTCGGGCCGATGCGAGGAACGTAGCGAACTATCTGTGGAACAATTTCCTGGGTGGCACATCTAGTTCTCGTCCACTAGGAGATGCAGTCTTGGACGGCATCGATTTCGATATTGAACTTGGGTCTGCCAAATATTGGGATGATCTTGCCCGTTATTTATCAGACTATAGCAAGCAAGGGAAAAAGGTGTACCTAACGGCAGCTCCTCAGTGCCCGTATCCCGATAGTCATATGGGGGCTGCGCTTAACACCGGTCTTTTCGACTACGTCTGGATACAGTTTTACAATAACCCTCCATGTCAATACAGCTCCGGCGATATTAGCAAGCTCACAAGTTCTTGGAGCAAATGGGTTGCTTCCATAAACGCCAGGAAGATGTTCGTGGGCCTGCCGGCGTCCAAAGCAGCGGCCGGAAGTGGGTATGTTCCACCAAAGGTGTTGACTTCTCAGATACTTCCTGTCATTAAGAAGTCAGCAAAATACGGAGGCATAATGCTATGGTCAAAGTACTATGATGATAAGAATGGTTACAGCGACTCCGTTAAGAGTAGTGTGTGAGCTGGATCTCCATGCATGACAGGAGTACAGTCTCATTTCTAGAATTAAATAAAGCTGTTGGCAAGCGGTATGTCCAATACATTAAGGCTTAGGCCATCAAGTAATGTAGGACTATAATAATTTTACTGTTTATGAACTTTATCTTCCAGGAAGGTCTCTATTGAGCCACTTATCTCTTCCTCAATTTGTTTTATGTTTCCTGCATATTACATTTAAAGTGGCCTCAACTAGCTCAGTACAAACCAGTACCTCATTAGCTAGCCTGGGCAATCCTGGAGGCTGATGGAGGCAGCAATCCGCTCCCGTCACCAATGTTCGACAACATCTCTCAATAAATCTATCTCTAAAAGTGGTCGAAATTATCCACATTCCTTGTCATAACCTCATATTTGCCTTTGTTAACCAGATCAAGTAACACAATAAAGCTATACTATAATCCCAATACCAATAACAAAAATACTCACACCGCAACCACTGCCCTCATCACAAAAACCTGAGTCAATGACCGTACTTCCCTCCCTTTTAAGAACGGAAAGTAGGCACAAATCATGTAAAAGGTCATTTACATGGATTCACAAGATCCCAAAGACAGCTTCGGTCAAAGATTTCCTTTCTTTACTTGCAAAAACTGTCATCTTGTCCTCTTTTTCTTCTATATCTCTCAACATGCTTACGACCTGTTCTCTATCTCCATATTTTTATCAAAGAGGAAAGAAGAATTAAACACGAGCATAGTTTTTTTCCCTTTCGTCGACCTCTAATGTCCACCGCTTGCCTATTTTTTTTGCTTCTAGCTTGTTTTCCACCACCGTGAAGCACTTACATGGATAAATTCACCGTCATGTTTCAAAGACTCTTTAGAGAGTCCAATGTACGAGGAAATCGTGCAAAAGCGAAACCTTTTGTTACCTAATTAACTCGTTTATATAACAATACCAATGGTAATCAAGGATTATTTTAATTTGCCCCCAAAGTTTAGGTATTACATTAGCATAGAGTATACTACCCTGCCAAGTATGAACAGAAGTTGGGTCCATGTGAATTTAAGCAGAAAATGACAAAATTAGATGGGACCATGACACTGACTAAACAAAAACAATCATTAAATAGAACTAAACATTAGTTAATTACCAGAATTAAGAAATACAACTTCCCATCCTTCCCTATTCACTTCCAGCAATCTTTTTCTTCAACGCTTCAATATCACTGGCCAATTCCTTTCTGCTAGACTGCAAACGAGTAGCAGAAATTGGCATCATGTGGCTCACTCGAGAGGGAACCTCAGGACAAGATGATGCAACGCACTATGCACTCACATGGATCTGTCCCAAATCTCTCACCACAGACATGGTAGAGAATAAACCATCAGACTTCAAAAGAACCTAATGATGCTTCCATCCGGGTCCAATTTTAAACATGTCATTCCCAGAGCATTTCCATTTCATGCAATACATACTATACCAAATAGTTATGTTATAAATTAAGGCCGGAATATTATAAACATTGCCTTATCATGTAGCTTTCATGCACTGGTACCTATAGAGAACCTCCATTATCCTTTATCTGCTCCACCAACAAGACAATGTCTCCACATAAACTATATTGTCAAGAACATCATGGATACACTGCAAAATCGAGTCTTTTGCTGATACCATCTCGCCAGGAGTAAGTGAAAAAATGCTCCCAGCAGAGAAATAGAGCATAAATAGCCAAGTTTACCTTAAAGAGCAAATATCTGTAGACAAACCATCCTGTGTATCCAAAACCTACCAACTCCATGACCTTCGGCAGCTTTGCAAACTATGTCAGAAGAACACTGGCCACTAGGAGACAATCAAATTTGTGGCAATTTCTACAGGCAGCTAATGCTAAAGGATCATCCCAAAATTTTACTACTTAAGGACCTTTTCTTTTGCTCAGGATGTTACATAGGCACCTTAAATAAGTTCTCAATTGCAAGAACAGAAGAAAACCAAACCTACCGAAGGGACTGAGTTGATAGCCTCAGCTACAAAAGATGACAGCCAAACAGCAATTGTTGCCCCACTACCATATATGAAGACTCTGGATTTGTCTTCAATAGCATCCCGCTGTTATCATCTAATTGTCAACATTTTTTTATCAAACGGAGGAAGTGTCTGGACGACAAGTGTAATATTTTAAGGCCCAAAATCACCATTTTAATTGAAAATATGTGGATGCTGTCATTTGCTCAATATTAAAGAGTCGACTAGGTCAATGGGCTAAAATCAGGGGAAGAAAATAAATGGGAAAATGTCACAAATGGTCCATATACTATTACTTAATGTGCAATTTGGTCCATGAACTTTCGATCGGCTCAATTTAGTCCCTAAACTATTAATAAATGTCCGATTTGGTCCCTAAACTTTTGATTGGCTCAATTTGGTGCCTCAACTATTGATAAATTTGAGCCGATCGAAAGTTCAGGGACCAAATTGCACATTAAGTAATAGTATAGAGACCATTTGTGACATTTTCCCAAAATAAATTCAGTTGAGACGAATTTTTAATGTTTCTATTGTGCTGTGTGTAGGTTTCATAATCCAACACTGTGAAGTAATAGCACCCTAACCTTCTCCTTCAAGTCAGCAAACATCTCTCCAACTTCAACAGGACTAAGTGTCTCTTCAGAAGAAGCTCTGATCTGGACAGACTTGAACCTGTTGGAATATTCAATGAGAAAGACTGTTAATTCGACGTGCCGGAAAGGTAAAACTTTCGAAACTTTGATAAACTCATCATCATGCGAAAAAACACAAGCATCCGAACAAATTAGAAGAAAAAAGGTTGTGATGACATAAGTCCATCTATGATTCTGCCAATTTAACCAAATTAACATATGTAGTTCTTCATATATCTGCTTTAAAAAGATGCCTGTTAGAGGAAATTAAGCAGCTAAACAGTAAGTTAGCGCAGCTTCAAGCTCAAAAAGAAACACAATTATGCTGATCAAGGAGGTAAGTCTATCTGTCTTTTTGAGCTAATTTCTTGATCCGGGGTTTCAATTAAATAAAAAGGCTAAAGGAAAAGCCGCTTACTCAGACAATAGACCTCAAAACAAAAGAAGAGACCCGCACTCACACCTTAGTCTCACTCTCAAACAAAAGGAAATGATGATTCAACGAAAGGGACCTTAGACGACTCGACTAGATCGAAAGCCTGGAATGATTCTGGACTAGTGCTGTTGGACAAGTTTGCACAAGTGCTTAATCATCGATGGTAAAACAAAGATATTGGGATAATGTATGGCTGAAAGATCCTCTGGACTATTAGGATGTGTTGCATTTCGTGCAACGGATGAGACCTTAGATTCACGAAAATATCTTCATTCCATTTTTCACCAGAGTATCTGCAATGATTGGAATAGTTGCATTACAAAGTTGTACTTGGTAAGTAGTTGCTTAATGTATTGATCAGAAACTGGAAGAGAAGTAGAAGGAGAAGAAGAATTCCCTGAGGTGAAAGTAGACTCAGGTAATTCTGTCAAGCTGATTGAATGGCATCTTTAGGACTAACACATTACACCTTTTATTGGTTAAAGTGTTATCTGGTAGTGACTCCCACCCTGCAACGCCATGAACTATAGGAAACATTTTTGGGCCATACAAGTCCAATCACTCGATGCCACTTCTCTGCCTCTGGGGAACAATATTGCCAGTGCATCCATGGACAGCACAGTCAGGTTCAAAATGTCAATTTGGCCTATATAAGCTTTTCTCTTTAAGCCATTGCCTTTTCAAACTTATTTTCTAGTTTGGATTGATCTTCTTCTGATAAGCTTTTCTCTCCGGCCATCTCTGCCCAGATAGAATAGGTAGTGCAAACAAAGGTTTATTGGCATACGAGCAAGCTTCTTGTTCAAGACTATCATCTATTTCTTCTACTCTTTGGTTGTCCGGTGTTCTTCTTTTACCTCTTTCATGCATTTCTATTCAGAATATGGACCTATGACTCATCAACTTCAGCACCAAGAAATGCAACTATTTACTGTGGGGCAGAGATAATGTCGCTTGACTGGGAGTGTAAATCTGATCAATTGGTATGATTTGCATTTTAGTCCAATATCTTGGCTAACCAACAAATGTTTCTTCAAGAGAAACCTTTCATTAAGACCTTATTTCTTTTTTACTAAAGCTTCTCATAGGAACTGCTGATGGAGGAATTAAGGCATGGAATGCTGACGCAAAAAGAGTTGTCTGTGATCCCAATTCAACAGAGGCTTTTCGAAAGACATGAATTGTGATTTTGTACTTCTTCAGTTCTTGCTTCTTGACATTTGTGTTGTTCTGCAGTGTCTTGGATTTGAAATGCAGCCCGGTAGAACCAATTTTTGTTTCTGCTGCGGCATCCAAGTATTAATTTTTCCCTTACAGGACTAGGGAATGCCTTTTTGTTGCATCTTTACAATTGATTCCTTTGTTGGCCATGCATTTAATATAAGTTATGCACTCCATATGAGGATTAGTCTGTGCAGTTTTTCCACGATTTAGTTATTTTCAATTTCTCTGGAAACTTTTTTTTAAGTCTATTTGGTTTAAAATGCTTCCATTGTGATCTTAAAATAGCAGACATGGTTCTACACATACTAGATATCGTGGATCTTCTCTGTTGCAAATTGTATGTTGGTTAGCAACTTTTGGTGGCTCTGAGATAAAACTCTTCCACAAAAAAGGAGGTTACACGGTACATTAATTTGACCGCGATTGATGTTGCTATTCTGTGAGTGAACTTTGAGGCCATAGGTGACTTTACCATCTTTTGGATGAAGTGTCACTGGTTTAAATACAAGGATATGTTATCAAAAGTAATCTTGTGGAGTGCAGACACTTATGAGGTCCTTTATGTTTGGCATGCTAAAAGTCAGCCATGCTCCTTGCTGCCTAATGCAAATGTGGTATTTCTCTTAGCAGAACTTAAAGATATGACAAAACCTAATCTAGTGTTTGACAGTGCCTGCACGTTCATCTGGGGATATCATATCTGTCTTTAGCAGATGAAACTTTTTCTGGGAACTTTTCAGAAATCTATTCCATTTCAGGTTGATGCTTTTGCAATGGAGATTATTTTCTTTATAGATGCACTTGATAATAGGTATTTTTATCCTTTGTAGGCATGTTTCTGGTCATTTTGATGACTCGGCTTTTGCTTCACTAACTGTATGGAACATGAAGACATTGAAAGCAGCGGTATGTGTTTTTCTTGTTCCTGGAACAACCTATGATTGAAGTTACCAATTTATTCATTGTCTTTGTGACTGGAACAACTGTCTGGTTTTCCTGAAGACAGTCTTTCCTCTTGGTGAAGATCCCCCTGCAATTACTTCTTTGTGCTTTAACCACAATGGGAAGATTCTTGCTGCCTCTGCCACAGGTGGAATGATTCACATGCTCGGTATCCTTTTAGTGTCTACAACGGTGATGGCAATGGAATTCGAAGCAAAGACACATTGATCTGTCTTTGCCAGATAGCCTCATCTTCCCCTCCTCCTCCACAGATCCATCGCCTTCGAGGAGGAGAAAAGGGAAGTTCTGAATCTTCACAAGCTTATGTGGACCTTGTTATGTGTTGTAGCTTGGATACATTGAAGAAGACATATTGCTTTGGAATTACCATGAATTCATTTCTGTGTGGTTTTGGAGTATCATTGTCTTCCGTTTCTCAAATATGTGGCCTGTAGACTAGTAAATGTTAGAAGGGAAGCGATGAATGAGGGCTTTTAAGCTGTATAGTTTCTTTACTTTTACTTCTCGTTAATAGTGCTCTGATCAATGGTTTCAATGTATATTACTTGGAAATGATGTTAGCTCTTATCTCATTGCGTTTATTTGGCTTAGATACGAAGTCCGGCAGGTGGTTTGAGAACTCTCCCTCACAGTGCTTCTGTGACGACGGTGGATTGTTACTCAACCTTGCCCATTTTCTCGACTGGATCAGCTGATAATTCCGTGCACGTGACATCCATATTGTGAAGGCCATATTAATTGAAAGCTATTAGGTGCTTTACTCTTCCATTTTCAAGGCGTTTGTTCTTGTGATTGATTGTCGTATGCTTTTGGTTGGATGGATTATCGTCAGATTAATTTTGCTCCTTGATTGGTTTAGCAATTAGTAGTCTCCAACTCATTCTTGTCAGTTTTAGAGGTTGTCATAAGCTCAAATGTATCATATTTAAATTTATCTGCAGACCTATAATAAGTTTGTAAGATAACCTTTGATATGATTGCTTCAGATTGCTGTCATGATTGCTTGTCTGCATCTATCATTTTTTTCCCCTCTTCACATCCATTTACGAAAGTGGAATGGAAATTTGTCCACTCTTTGTTTTGAATCAACGCATTTCCCTTTTTTATCGAGTGAATTCGGTAATCAGTCAGCTTATGGCTTCGGAGTTTATATCATGGAAATTGTTTAAGCTCTGAGTTTCTCCTTCGAATTTCAGCCAGTTCTATCGAAACTGGCCTGGATTGCTTGTTCAATTAATAAATTAAACCCGATAAAGCTGATCATGCCCTTCACGCTAGTGCACAAAACTGTACCAAGATCACTTCAACTCGGAAGGAGCTCAGCTGACTAGATTGTGGTCATGAGGATGATTGGCTCACGTTGCAACAACAGCGGGAATGGAGATTCTTTAAGGAAAAAGGACAATCGGACAAATCAGGGAAGAGTAATGGGTTGAGTCTAAAAATTGCTTCAGTGACTTGTCATCTAGCAGTCATTGGCGCCCTCTTCATGTGCTTTCGATTGTTATTGCTTGCTTAGGTTTTTCCGATTTCTGTTGCGAGTTTTTTTTTTAGAATCTTAACTTACTTTCGCAAAGTTTATTGATCTGGTTGGTATCATGTCATTTGCCTCCCTTGTGATTTCCTCAGGTGATGCTGGCTATATGCCACCCATAGTAGATGCCCCGTTGGTCTTGATGTGCTGATCATCATGCCAAGACGGGCGATAGCTGATTTTTGCACCTTTAACAGGTCATTTTCACTGCGTAGAGAAATTTATGCATTTGAGAGGATTTTACCCACTCCAAGAGTATGACAATCATTGTCCAAACTAATCATTACACGTAGCATATGATAATTAATGATTGCTTTAAATGGATGGTAATATTTGTACTCTCAGTGCACCTATGGTGATATAGCTAATCGTCAAGAACACATTCACTTATTGGTGGCATTGTTTAGGATAAGCTCTGCCCTTTCATCCTATTAGCGTTTCCAGCTTGTGCTTCTCCGGTGTAATCATGCCTTGACCATTCTACTTGTAATTTTCCCTTATCTTTTCAGAACGGGCATTAACGTGATGAAAATTCAGTATGGGCCTAAAAATGTCACTTTCAATCACGTTATTGTGTCTCCAATTCTCTTTGGCTGGCTTCATCTCAACATCAACCAACACCGTTCAATAATGTGCAATTGATGGATGACTCTAACAACACGTTATCAAATAAAGTCCTTGATAGTTTTTGGGATGTCGCGTTCGTTAACTTGAACTGGGCTTAGGGCATCTAATCAGTATCAATTTTCCGATCATGTCACAAGTATGACGTAAATGTGAGGAGTGTTACATCCAAGAGGTATATGCCGAGCATTGTTCCAATTAGAAATGACGTGTGGAAAGTTTGGACCAATAATGAACCCAGCTAACCTTACCAGATTCTAGGACCAGTACGATAAAATTGTCATTTCTTCTCCCCAATAATGTCGTCATGGAAGAGAAATTTCCACAGCCCACCTACCTTCAAAGAAAAGTAAACAAAAAAACACTGTTCTGGTCAGAGATCTGAAGTCACGGTCACGGGATGCTTCTCCTATAAAAAGTAACCACCCCACACGCCAACAGTACAAGTTCAAACCCACGTATTCAGACTGATAAAACCAGCCAGAAATGCCAAGCCCACCTCCATCCACACCATCCCTCTCCCTCCTCTTACTTCTCTTCACCTCATCTCTCATCGGAGCCTCTCATGGCGGCGGGATTGCCATTTACTGGGGCCAAAACGGTAACGAAGGTACCCTCACCAGTACATGTGCCACCGGCAAATACACCTACGTAAACCTTGCATTCCTCTATAAGTTCGGCGGTGGCCAGACCCCGCAAATCGACCTTGCAGGCCACTGTACCTCAGGTGCCTGCACCAGCATAAGCAACGATATTCGGAGCTGCCAGAATCAGGGCATCAAGGTGATGCTCTCGCTAGGCGGCGGTGCTGGGAACTACTCATTGGCATCTCAGGCCGATGCGAGGAACGTAGCGGACTATCTGTGGAACAATTTCTTGGGTGGCACATCAAGTTCTCGTCCACTAGGAGATGCAGTCTTGGACGGCATCGATTTCGATATTGAACTTGGGTCTGCCAACTATTGGGATGATCTTGCCCGTTATTTATCAGACTATAGCAAGCAAGGGAAAAAGGTGTACCTAACGGCAGCTCCTCAGTGTCCATATCCCGATAGTCATTTGGGGGCTGCACTTAACACCGGTCTTTTCGACTACGTCTGGGTACAGTTTTACAATAACCCTCCATGTCAATACAGCTCGGGGGATATTAGCAAGCTCACGAGTTCTTGGAGCAACTGGGTTGCTTCCATAAACGCCGAGAAGATGTTCTTAGGCCTGCCGGCATCCACGGAAGCAGCAGGAAGTGGGTATGTTCCACCAAACGTGTTGACTTCTCAGATACTTCCGGTCATAAAGATGTCAGCAAAATATGGAGGCGTAATGCTGTGGTCAAAGTACTATGATGATAAGAATGGTTACAGTGACTCCATTAAGAGTAGTGTATGAGCTGGATCTCCATGCATAGTGTATGAGCTGGATCTCCATGCATGAGAGGAATAGTCTCATCTCTAGAATTAAATAAAGCTGTTGGCAAGCGATATGTCCAGTACAATAAGGCTCAGGCCATTAAGTAATGTGGGAATATAAATTTCTGGGAAAAGTTACTGTTTATGAACTTTATCTTCCAGGATAGTATGTATCGAAAAACTTATCTCTTCCTCAATTTGTTCTATGTTTCCCGCATGTTACGTTTAAAAGTGGCCTCAACTAGCTCAGTAAAAACCAGAACCTCATTAGCTAGCCTGGGCAATCCTGGAGGCTGATGGAGGCAGCAATCTGCTCCTGTCACCAATGTTCGACAAAATCTCTCAATAAGTCCATCTCTAAAAGTGGTTGAAATTATACACATTCCTTGTCATAACCTCGTATTTGCCATTGTTAACCAGATCAAGTAACACAATACAGCTATACTGTAATCTCAATACCAATGACAAAACTACTCACACCACAGATTTACCACTGCCCTCATAACAAATACCTGATGAGTCATTGACCGTACTTCCCTCCCTTTTAAAAACAGACGTAAGCACAAATTATGTAAGAGATCATTTACATGGATTCACAAAATCCCAAAGACATCTCTGGTCAAAGATTTCCTTTCTTTACTTGCAAAACTGTCATCTTGTCCTCTTTTTCTTCTATATCTCTCAACATGCTTACGACCTGTTCTTTACCCCCATATTTTTATCAAAAAGGCAAGAAGAATTAAAGACCGGCATAGTTTGCTTGTTTTCTTGTACCTCTAATGTCCACCGCTTGCCTATTTTTTCTTTTTTTCTTTTTTAGCTTCTAGATTGTTTTCCACCACTGTGAAGTATTTACATGGATAAATTCACCATCATGTTTCAAGACTCTTTAGAGAGTCTGGTGAACAGAGGAAAGCGTGCAAAAGTGATACTTTTGGTCCAATTAACTCGTTTGTATAACAACACCAATGGTAATCGAGAATTATTTCTATTTCACCCCAAAGTTTCAGGTATTACATTAGCATAGAGTATAGTGCACTACAAAGTACAAACAGAGGTTGGATCCATGTGAATTTAAGCAGAAAATGACAAAATTAGATAGGACCATGACACTGACTACATAAAAACAATCATTACAATAGAACTAAACTTTAGTTAATTACCAGAATTAAGAAATACAACTTCCCATCTTTCTGCAGCTTTATATACTTCCAGCAATCTTTTTCTTCAATGCTTCAATATCACTGGCCAATTCCTTTCTGTTTGACTGCAAACGAGTAGCAGAAATTGGCATCATGTGGCTCACTCAAGAGGGAACCTCAGGACAAGATGATGCAACGTGCTATGCACTCACATGCATTTGTCCCAAATCTCTCCACCACAGACTCGGTAGAGAATAAACCATCAGACTTCAAAAGAACCTAATGATGCTTCCATCTAGGTCTAATTTTTAATATGTCATTCCCAGAGCATTTCCATTTCATGCAATACATACTATACCAAATAGTTATGTTATAAATTAAGGCCGGAATATTGTAAACATGGCCTTAGCATGTAGCTTTCATGCACCGGTTCCTATAGAAAACCTCCATTATCCTTTATCTGCTCCACCAACAAGACAATCTTTCCACATAAACTATATCATCAAGAACACTACAAGTACACTGCAAAATCGAGTCTTTTACCAATACTATCTCGCCAGGAGTAAGTGAAAATGCTACCAGCAGAGAAATAGAGCATAAATAGCCAACTTTACCTTAAAGAGCAAATATCTGTAGACAAACCATCCTGTGTATCCAAGACCTACCAACTCCATGACCTTTGGCAGCTGTAAGCAAACTATGTTATAAGAGCTCTCGCCACTAGGAGACAATGAAATTTGTGGCAATTTCTATGGGCGACCAAAGCTAAAGGATCATCCCAAAATTTTACTGCTTAAGGACCTTTTCTTTTGCTCAGGATGTTACATAGGCACCTTAAATAAGTTCTCAATTGCAAGAACAGAAGAAAACCAAACCTACCAAAGGGATCGAGTTGATAGCCTCAACTACAATGGATGACAGCCAAACAGCAACTATTGCTCCACCACCATATAGGAAGACTGTGGATTTGTCTTCAATAGCATCCCACTGTCAAGTTATCGTCTAATGTCAACATTTTTTTATCAAACAGAGGGAAGTGTCTGGACAACAAGTGCAATATTTTAAGGCCCAAAATCACTCTTTTAATTGAAAATATGTGGATGCTGTCATTTGCTCAATATTTAAGAGTCGACTAGGTCAAGCTGACCCAACTTAACTTCAATAACTAGACATCATGATCACGGAGTGTTGCAGTTAGCTTATCTCATGAAATGTTAGCAAGAAATAATGCTTATCCCTTTAGATAAATTACAAGTCATTTTTTCCCTTTGTCAGGAACCATCAATATATACCAATTAAACAATATCTGACAAAAAAATTACCTCAATGGGCTAAAATCAGGGGCAGAAAATAAATTCACTTGAGACGACTTTTTGATGTTTCTATTGTGCTGCGTGGGTTTTCATAATCTAACACCGCAGAGTAATAGCACCCTAACCTTCTCCTTCAAGTCAGCAAACATCTCTCCAACATCAACAGGACTAGATGACTCTTCAGAAGAAGCTTTGATCTGGACAGACTTGATCCTGTTGGAATCTTCAATGAGAGAGAGACTGTTAATTCAATGCGCCAGAAAGGTAACACTTTTGGAACTTTGATAAACTCATCATCATGGGCAAAACACAAGTGTCCAAGAATTTGGAAGGAAAAAAATTGTGATGACATAAGGTCATCTATGATTCTGCCAATTTAACCAGATTAACATATATAGGTCCTCATATTTCTGCTTTAAAAAAATGCCTACCGATGGCGGAGGATGGTCAAGGCAGCAAAAACTACTTATTAGTCAGTGAAATTCCAAAACTCCCAACACACCAAAGTAGCTGAGGAAGAACAAGTATTTTGTCTTCAATGCAATCAAGGGCTCTTCTTTCACCTCTGATGCAGTCAATGCCTATCAAATTGAGTGCACTGATGGAATGAAGATAGTGATTTTTGCTCGTTACATGGACATGGAAGTCAGCTGATGCAAGGATTAATGCATTGCTCAGGTCCCCTCAACATTGCTAATGTTACAAGCAATAACTCCATTCACAAAGCCCCAGCTAGTGCTTCTTTGTGCCTGTGTATGAATTAAACCGAACTGTGGAACCCATATAGCAGAACATTCCCAGGCAAAAACACTAAGAAGGCAGAATGACATTATAAATCCGCTATTTCCACGGATTCAACTTAAGCCTCAAACCAGTCACTTAAAATGTAAATAACCAGTTGTCCTTGAAGCAAAAAGAATGTCTTAAACCCGAACTAAAATTAAGTAGCAAGATAACTGCCCCAACTAGCAACAAATCCAGCTAAATTTCGTTTCTCCATTCCAAAGCAAAAGAACCAAGATTCGCTTTCCTTGCATCGTTGAATTTGTCTTTTACTACAATTAAATATGAACCAAACGTAGTCAAACAGAGCTGATCGATACCGAAATTTTGTCGCCTACCACAACACTCGGCTTCAAAACCGACGAAAGCTCTAACACGATCCAAACCAAACTTGAACAAGAACCGAAAATGAACAGAGAAAAAGGTACGAGGAACTCCGATGGAGACAAATGGGTTCTTCGAGATTCCACACTTTCTCAGCAACCACAGAGATCATTACAGGCACCTTAACAGAATCTGGTGGGTTTCAGTGTGCCCAGAGAGAGAGAGAGAGAACCACCTGAGACAAGTCTAAGCGACGAGCATGACCGACGGGGTGACGGGCGAGGCAAGACACAGCGGCGGCGCGAAGGCGACGTCAGGGAGAAGCGTCGCGTTGACGCGGTCGGCGACGGCGAACCCGAAGCTCCTGCAGCTGCATAAGCTGCTTCCATGCAACACCTCCCTCTCCACTCCAGAAAATTTGGTGACTCAGAAGTCAACCCGAGCATTGAACCTCCGCACTGAACTAATCTGATACAGGCTTGACGTACGACCGACTCCCTGAATTTTTTTTAATTTATTTAATATAATTCGTGTGTTATTTTGTCTAACCCTTAAATTTTTTAGGTATGCTCAAGTTATTAATTTAAGTTCGGAGACAATATTAAATACTTTTCATAGTGCAGTGATTATGTTAAGTATTTATCAAAATTTTAAAATTATATTAAACAAATTAAAAATTTTAGAAATTATATTGTAGATCAATTGAAAATTCATGAATTATTTAAATCATATTCATTTTTTAAAAACGATCCACAAAAATGCACAACTCTTTCAATTGAGAGATAAAAAATGTCCTAATTAATTTTTCCCTTGACACAAACTCACATGATCCAGGAGCGGGACGTTGTTTTTCAAAATCAAGAATTCATCTTTTTTAGAAAAAAAAAAAAGGGTGGGGGGGGAAGGAGCGGCACTAAATTCAAATTAGTCAAGATTCTTAAAACTTGAGTTGTTTCTATCCCAATGTCAAAATCAGTGCTCCAAATTAGCGGTGTCGACCGAATTCGTCAGTTTGCATAAAGGGAAAACTGGTTTTATTTGCTCAAATTAAAGTTCTTGCATTCTTCTTGGGATTCAATAAGTGGGAATATCTATGTCCTCGGTAAATTCATGCTGTTATTTTTTTAAAAGACTCGGCCCAATTTTTAAACTATAAATTGAAGATAAGAATAGAGAAAAGAACCGGTAACATGCAGGCTAAGGGGGGAAAGGGTGGAATGAAAATGATGAAAATAAACATATTAACTCCATTTTAAAATGCAAATTTTTAGTATTTCCTCTAATTACACCAGACTTTTTCCCCCACCGACTCATTCTAACCGCGACTCTAATGGTAGTTAACATACATTCAGAACATGCAAAAACAGCTCAACTCACCCTCTTGGAGTATATATCAAATCTGTGATCCGACTTTTTAGAAGGGTCCAGCAACGCAACGTATAGAATCATCGAATATATCTTCGGCGAGCAATAAATGTTCCATAAACAAAGAAAATCAATCACAATGTACAAGTTCAGCAGTCATGTTCCAGTAGAACTACAAGATTGTTCGTATCAAAGCTCAGCAATATAATTAGTCGAATCAGCTTTTGAAACAAGTCATTGTACAGAAGCTAAGAAGATCAGTCGTGATGTACAAGTTTTTCAGGGTCACAGCTGCAATGTGCTCTATGTTGACTGTGATGTGAATGAAGAATAAGGAAGCTGTTACTAGTCAGGCCAGGCAACGAGATTTTTCAATGGCTTGTGTTAGTTGTCAGTCAGAAAATAGAGCCTTCGAAACAGAACCATGCTTTGATGAAGGATCTTGCTTATTCTTGCCACTGTTGGCTTGCAGGCAGGAGCGTTTGTTGTCAGTCATCGGAGTCTCAAAAACCATGTCACAGGTTGTCCTGGTTCGATCTTTCTTCTTCAGTAGCTTTCTCCTAGGATCGGACTGGTTCTTCGTTCCCCCAGGCTGCTTTGGAGCCCAGACTCTTTGGAGATCGGGTACCCAGCTTGTGAATGATGCGAATCTCCGAGCCCTCTCTCTTCTTTCCTGAGCTTCATTTAATCTGCGGAGATGCTCCTCGAGATTTGCTCTGGCATTGTCGCCTTGCCATCGTTCATCTAATTCATTTTCTGCTGAAACCGATCTATCAGACTGGATGTTTTTGTCCATTTTATCTTCATCTGTGCATTTACTGCTGTCTTGACTATTGAGTTGCAAATTGGGCAACTCGTCTTCCTCGTCATTGAATAACAGCAAATCCATTTTTGAATAGATGCGCTGGACCACCTCCTCTAGATCGGTAAAATATCTGAAACTCACAGAAGGAGAAAAAGTAAGAGTGCTGGATATTTCCTTAGCCCAATATGTGAAGTAGAAGCTTTTGATGGTTAAGCTGGTACAATTTTGCTTATGAATATAAGAGAAAAACTACATGTATAGTTTGGCTTGAACCTGACTTATGATTATCCAATACTTCTATTAAACAGAGTTAACTGCCTCAGAAATAGACCTGGCTGCACAAGCACCCCTTCAGAAGTACTGCAGAAGAATGTGGACACAGTTCATATTTTCTTTTTTTCTTTTGGTCGCACACAATTTATATTTCACACTACACAAATCCTTTCTTGGCGTGTGGATAGAAAGACATTATGCCAATGTCCATGCAGTTTTGGGGAAAAAAGAAGCAGGTCACAAGTCACAAACATGTTGCCATGCCATGATACTGCATATCAAGAGCAGAAATTTCCTAACATTAAGTGTTACCAATATGATATACCTGCTCTTGATGATCTTTCCCACATAATTATGAAGGCTCCAATCGCCAAAAAAGCCACCCTCCATTTGGCATTGGATGCACTCCAAAAACAGGCATATTTGCTTCACAAACTTTAGCTTCACCGACTCCTTAAATATAGTTGCTATTTGCAAGCGCAATATTTCCATTCGGAAAAATATCTGCAATTCGTATCTGTTGCTTATTAAGGAAAAGGAAAATAAAAGACATCGACAAAAACCATCTAGGGCTGATGTAAAGCTGCAATATGATGAGCCCAGATGGAAAAGAAGTATATTAGAAAAGGATACTCTCTAATGACACGCGCTGAAGCAGTTGAGTCTGACTTTGGACAGGATTGATCCCTGGTTTTGTTCCTTTCACTTAAGTCCTTTGGATCCAAAAGCACAAGTTTCATCAACTCAGCAGCAACCCTGCTGCAACTAGCGTCATCTGCATTTGCTGAAGGGGACAGATTCACTGCAGCCAGTTCAGATTCAAAATTCTGGTATATATATAATGTGCAGGATTTCACAAGCCGTTCTGCCAAAGCCCCCAAGTCTACCCCTTCAGATTCAATTCCTTGACGGGTCTTGCTGGGTATGCTACTGAGGAAATCTTCTGGACTTACCATATCATTTCCACATGCAACTTCATCTTGTACTCTAGAAACTGCAGTCAAAGAATCCTCTCCGCAGGAGGCACATGCAGAGATTGGCTGTTCATTCACTTCTGGCGTGTCTGCTTGTCTGTTCTCCATTTCTATTGGCATGTGAACTTGGGGCTCGGATCCATCTGAGTTAAGGCCAGGTTGGATAGCTCTTTGAGCCTGTTTCATCCAGCATTTCAAAAACTTTAACTTCTTGGACTTACCAGTTTCCCTGGAAAAATATAAGTCCTCCAATTTCATTTCTAAACCTTCAAAGGCACTTTTAGAGAAGGCAGGCCAAGTAAGTTTCTGAAGTAAATGCAAGTTCTCTCTGTTCTTTTTCCTTTTACTATCACCAAGTTCGATCTGCTTCTTTGTGGACAAAGATTCACACTGAAAGTCATTAGACCCAATTGTGTCTAGCATATCTGGACTGGACCTAAGCACGTTGCTATCGTGCTTCCCAGCAAACGGCAATGGATTCACTGCTCCCATGTTTGGGGAAGAAGCAATCTTTGGAAGGAACAACAGAGCAGAAGATACGGTGAATGGTTTAAGAATCCCAAAGCGTGAATCTCCTCTCCCATTCTTAAGCGACACTGAAGCCCAAAAACCCTCCCTGCATATAAAACTCAAGAAAATTTCCCATGTAGGAGGGGTTCTATTCACTTGCTCGCCAAACTCTTTCGCTAGTATTTTAAGCACCTTATCTCCCAAAAAGTCACTGCTGCTACCAGAAGTCTGATCCATCCTATGTTTCCTCAGTGTTCACAAACAAGAATCGGTTCAGAAAATTGCCCGTCAAGCTTAGCAAACTTATCCTGCTTTTGTACTGTCTTGACATTTATCATCGTGATCCCATCAATGAACTGTTCCATATATTTGCTCTTTCCTTCATGAAGCCCAGGTCGCAAACTTTTAGATGCTGGACTCAACAATACTTCTTTACCTTCATATCTATGCACCGTTTTCAACTTAACCAATTCTAGCTCGCAGCATTTGCATTCCAATGGCTTTCCGTTCACATCTAAAATCTCAAGGCCCAAAGTGGCACGATTCCTATTAACACGATTCTGAATGTCAACGTATCTCGACAAGACGGCAATTCTAGGATAAATCAATTCAAAGGGCACAAGAGCAGAACCCAACACAATCGATTTAGTCGAGCAAAACCCCCACCCTATTCTCCTAATCGCATCCTTGAAAGCCGCAAACCATTCTGAATCTTCGTCCCCAACCTCTTCCACTTCACATTCCGATTCGCAGTTCACATCAACCCAGCTGAAATGAATATCTTTACTAACGAATGCATCGTTCACGTTCTTAAAAAACCCGTGAAACTTATCGCACAACCAATCCGCACTGCTCATCCCCTCACCTCCCACCTCCACTCCCAAGAATTCACAACCCGATTTCCTATCTCTACACGCGGGCGACAACATAACGACCAAATTAGACCTAACACCGAAATCACCGCACGAAGCCGTACCCGAACCTTCCTCGTCGGCCACGAGGTCCCAGGCGTAGTCGTGCAGGAGCTGGCGCATCGAGGCCGCGACATTCCCCGCCCTTCGTGGCGGAGGCGGCGGCGCATCGGAGCTCGATCCCGCCCCCGCGAGGCCGCCGGAGAGGGAGGCGAGGGAGTCGGCGAGAGAGCGGAGGGTGGCGGCGGGGCCGTCGAAGGAGAGGTGGAGAGGGGAATTGGGGATCCTGGAGGAGGACAGGATCGGGGAGAGGGAGGAGAAGAAGAACTTGAAGGAGGAGAGAGCGGAGGAGAGGGGAGGGAGGGAGAGGAGGGTCCGGGCGGAGGAGACGACGGAGGAGAGGTAGGGAGGCGGCGGCGGGGCCCGGCCGCGGAGGAGCGGGTCGAGGTCGACGAGGAGAACGACGCGCCGGGTTCGGGAGAAGTCGGTGATCGGATCGGTCGCCATAGAAAGGAGGGAGCGCGGGGTGTTTTTCTGTGGATTGAACTTGAAGCAGAGTGCGAGGGAGGGAAGGAGAGGTTTTTATTTTTTATTTTTTTTTATTTGAAGGTGGTGTGGAGCGGCGGGAAATGAGAGGAGCGGCGGGCAATTTTTTTTTTTTGTCTGCGGAGCTCGGTCCCACTAAAAACTTAAAAAGTCAAAGTTGGTGATTTCAAGGAAAATTACATGTGGTTTTTATAGTTTGAATTTGTTTAGCGTAATTTCTAAATTTTATTCCTAAAAATATTGTCCATTAATATTTCGATTTTTCGATATGATATCTAGACTTTTCTCACATGTTCAATTTAGTTCCTAAACTATATAAATTTCAATATTTTCCATAAATTTAAATTAATAGAAGAATAATTTAGAGATTAAATTGAACAAATTTAAAAAATTATGGGATTATATTGTATATTGAAATAAAGTTTAGAACAAATTAAAAGATCATTGGACACATTGTGCATTAAATCAAAAATTACTGACTACTTGTCTTGTTTTCTCAAAAATTTGGCCAATCTTTAGCCCAAAGGATAGAGATCGTTTACACCTTAAAATTAATAATCTTGGCATCCCGTTCTTATGAACATGTGATAATGCCCAACCTAGCTAATAAATCGGGGTGCCCACTCAAGTATTCTCAAAACCAATTGAAAATCAAATCACCAAAACTCTAGGCAAGATGCTAAAATGAGTTTAAATGACAAGTAATTATATATTTTTAATGCGGAGATTGCTTTAGAGGTGTATAAATGATATATGCAAAAGAAAAAAAAAATGCAAGTGGTTATTAAGTCCAAAACGAGGTGTCCTTGTGGGTTTTTCTAAAGATAATTAAGTTTTTCATATTATGGATGATTAGTTGTGGGGCAAATTGCATCTTACCTTAGGATCGGAAATTGAACCATACGGTTGTTGATTCCTCATTTGTAAATTGGGAAACAAATTTATCCACTTTTGGATCGAACAGGTTTGATTTTTTTAAATGTTTCATTTTTTTTCCAAATATTTTTACATATATTGAAATCTTTTTAAGCACAAGATGAAATTATTAATCATAGGAAACTTATTAATAAAAGAAGAGTTACTCCCACAAATGATATTTAACTCTTGCCCTTGATTAAAAAAAATAAAGAAAAAAAATATTCGTTGGGCCGACTCGGTTCGGTTTCTTGGTTCCAAAATTTTGGAACTCAAAATGAGACCGATTCCTATGAGAATTACCCATGACTAGCTAGTCTAGTTGGACTCTTGGGTTGGACCAAGTCTATTGCACATACATCTCTAGTACATATCAATATCACGTGCCACCTAAGGAAAATATTAAAAAATCTTGGAAAAATGATGTGCAACGTACCATTTTTTTTTTCTTTAACATGTTGCACTTTGTACCCCCCTCGAAAGTCACGTGCGCACGTGCCAGTCCTTCATTTTAAAGCGACAGGGGTCTCTGTCAAGGAGTA
This sequence comes from Eucalyptus victrix, assembly GCA_016097545.1. Classification (NCBI taxonomy): domain Eukaryota; kingdom Viridiplantae; phylum Streptophyta; class Magnoliopsida; order Myrtales; family Myrtaceae; genus Eucalyptus; species Eucalyptus victrix. The sequence goes on from CM027845.1 coordinate 3,008,587, forward strand.
GAAAGAGGGTGGTGGATCACAAATTGGGCCGGAGCCCAGTTTTCCCGGCTCGAGCCCACCCATTTCATTTGAAAAGTTCTCGCTTCCCACTCTCCGCGCACGTGAGCCCACACCGAAACAGAAGCGAGAACACTCTCTCGAAAGTCGAAACATAGACGAACAAGATAACGAGTTCCTGCTTCTCCCGACTCAGTTCCCAACCCGAGTCGCTCGCGGTCGCCCCCGCCACTCCCCAACCTCCGCACCTCCACGGCTGAGCTCACGGCGGATCCGGCACAAGCCCAGCCCCGAACCTCCGAGGACGATGATCGTGCTCTCGCCTTCGAAGCTCGCCCCGGCTCCCGCCAATCCCTCCACGAGCTCCTCCTCCCTTCCGCCGGCTTCCTTCTTCCCCAATTCGCCCAAACCCGCACCGCCGCCGCGTCTGCATGTCCGCTCCAGGGGGCCCCGGACCCTGACGGGGACCTTCTCGAAGTCGTCGCCGGAGGAGGACAAGTGGCTGAAGCGCCTCCTGGACAAGACCAAGCCGCTCTACTCCCACAGCTTGCCCTGCATCAAGGCCTGGCTGAGGAACCCAGGGGTTCTTCCAGAGCCTTCAATTTAGTCCCTAAATTATATAAATTTTTTATTATCCATTAATTTAAATTAATAAATAATAATATTAAACTTTTTATATAACTTAAAGATTAAATTAAATATGTACCAAAAAAATTAGATATCAAATTAAATAAATTAAAAAATTATGAGACTACATTGTATATTAAAATAAATTTAAGAATTACGGGCGGAGGGCCGAGCTCCTTATTTGTCGTACAGTTGCTGGGAGTAGTCATGAGGAGGCTATTGAGTACACGTATTGTAAATCGTTCTGCAGAAAACATCAACAAAGTCAACAACTGTCGACAAAAGATTCGATCATGCAGCTCGACGAGCAGGCGTGCGTGGAAAAGGAGAAGATAAGAGGGGCTAAATACGTGTAGAGCATCATCTAGTCCTCCGAGCTGAATTGGGTCTCCTCGAGCCCCTCGAGGAGGTTCTTCAGCTTCGCGATGCCTTCTGCATGAAAGCCCATCCTTGCTCTAGGTCGATGGTCTTCATGTCGTTCATCCTTGTAGAGCCACAGCTCAACTCTCAAATTCCTCTGCAGGAAGAAGAACAAATCCCAAGGAGAAGCCACCTCGTCCCACCACATCCCCCCAAGCGCTTCCTTCCCAGCGCCAGCACAAGAGACACGAAGCGGGAAGCCTCCCCCGCCGCCCCACCGCCACCACTGCACCAAACCAAGCAAACGACTCCCAGACGCAGCGGCGGCAATCGCCGAACAGAGCACGGCCACGACCGAAACAGAACTCGCGCAGCAGCGAGAACGGCGGCAACCCTAAGAAGCGGCGGCTGGGGCTGCCCCGCCGGCGCGGCCGAATCCAAAAGGAGGCAAAAGAAGCGCGGAAGAAGATGCAACTACAGACGGACGACGACGCCGGCGACGCCGCGCCGCGCGTACGGAGGAGGAGAAAGCCGACCTGATTCATTGGAGCGGCGAGAGCAGGAGGAGGAGGAGGAGGAGGAGGAGGAGGGGGCGATCGGCGCTGCAGGATCCCGCCGGCGCGACGGCGAAAGCGACGGAACGGGCGGAGCTTGCTCGCAATCACGGCGAAATCAGTCTAGAGAGGAGGGGCGGGGCCTGGAACGGGCCTGCGGATTTGTTCCTCTTCCTGCAGAGGAACTCTACAAGGATGAACGACAGGAAGACCATCGACCTAAAGCAAGGATGGGATTTCATGCAGAAGGGCATCGCGCGAAACGCGGGATCCACGAGATGATCAGAGAGAGAGAGAGATCCATGAGAGAGAGAGAGAGAGAGAGGGGGGTTGTGGCGTTTGGGGGAGATGGATTGGGTTGGAGGATAGCGGGGAGGGAGTTTATATAGTTTTCTCGCTCTCTCTCTCCACCCGCTGAAATCACGGAGGAAGACGCTAAATCATGGGTCCCACTCACCACCTTCTCTATAAGTCATCAGCTTCTTGCTGCTCGTGTTCACCTCGACCCTCGCCTGCCAAACCTCGATCTTTGAGTTCAAAGCCTGTAGTGCTCGGGAAGAGTTTCATTCCACCGGAATCCTTTTGGCTATTTGCTTGGTGTTCCAAAGTCCAAGAGGATGAAAAGCAACTAGAGATGTTTTGTGATTTGGCATTCTTCAATTTCGACTCTATTGAAGACTTCCGTGCTGAGAGTTAACTATTTGTTAGAATACCTATTGTATATCAATTGTCTCATGGAGTTAAAATTGATCCAAAAAATTGATCCGATAATCAGTTGTAAAGTTAAAAAAAAGAATGACATCATTTCCTTTAAAAAAAAAAAAGAAGGATAAGGGCTGGATTCCTTTCCCAACAAGCATATAGATAATATTTCCTTTTAAAATAATCACTTATTTCTTTTGAAGTCATTAGTAATAATAAAAAAATCATCATTATTAGTAAATTCAACTAGTTTTCATTCATTAATTTTTATAATCGATGTGAAAATTTTTTTTATAAAATATTTTTCAAATCATCCATTATATAAAATATGATATGATGTGAATATATTCAACTTTAATATTGCAATTCACCAAATAATTGATAAAATATTTTTAAAAAAATCTAAATATCTCATATTCTATCATATCCAGGTTATTTTGATTAAGAATCTGGACAACCAAATGTAGTCTTTGGGATTGGATAAGTTTTTTTTTTTCATTGAATTTTTTAAATATGTCGAAAGTTATTTAAGTGTGGGATGAAATTATTAATCATAGAAAAGTCACTAATAAAAGAAGAGCTACTCGCACAAATGATATGCACCTTTTGTCCTTAATAAAAATAAATAAATAAAAATAATATACCTTAAGCCAGCTCAGTCCGGTCCAATTCCTCAAGCCTCTCTCTCTCTCCCTCTCTCTCTCCCTCTTATTGCTCTCTTTTCTCTCTTTCTCTCTCTCTCTCTCTCTCTCTCTCTCTAGCTCATTGTTGCAACTCACCTAAGTATTCAGTGGCCATTTTCTCCTGGCTAGCTCCCCAAGTAGCCGCCAGCTCATTCCTTCCCCCGACATCGACCTCACACCCACCTCCCCTGCCTCCCTCTCGCTCCCAAAATCACATAAAATCACCCCCATACACCCTCCCAATCCTCCATTCAATTCCTACCCAATTCTCTCTCCTCCCTCTCACCGCATTAGCATCATCAAGCCTCCATCTTGAAGTCTTCAATAGAGTCGAAAAAAAAAAAAAAAAAAAAAGATAAGGGCTGGATTCCTTTCCCAACAAGCATATAGATAATATTTCCTTTTAAAATAATCACTTATTTCTTTTGAAGTCATTATTAATAATAATAAATGTCATCATTATCACTAAATTCAACTAGTTTTCATTCATTAATTTTTATAATCGATGTGAACAAATCTTTTTTTTTTTTTATAAAATATTTTTCAAATCATCAATTATATAAAATATGATATGATGTAAATATATCCAACTTTAATATTACGATTCACAAAATAGTTGATAAACTATAAAAAAAAAATCCAAAGATTTCATATTCTATCATATCCAGTCCTATCTTGATTAAGAATCAGTATGACCAAATGTAGTCTTTGAGATTGGATAGGTTTGTTTTTTCATTGAATGTTTTTAAATATGTCAAAAGTTATTTAAGCGTGGGATGAAATTATTAATCATAGAAAAGTCACTAATAAAAGAAGAGCTACTCACACAAATGATATGCACATTTGGTCCTTAATAAAAAAAATAAAGAAAAATAATATACCTTAAGCCAGCTTAGTCCGATTTCATTGGGATTAATTTGTAAAGCTGCACGCCAACGCTTTCATATCCTTACTTAGATCAAAGCAGCTTGGGCCGGTTTCAAAATTTTGAAATCCCCAACTGGACCGAGATTCCCATAGAAACCACCCATAATTAGCAATCCGGTCCAATTCCTAACTTGGAGTGGGATTGATGCGCATCCCTAGTCCATTCCAATATAATGTGCTAACTGAGGAAAAGATATATATAAAAAAAAAATCTTGGAAATTTTATGTGTAACATACCATTTTTTTTTCCCTTAACGGACATTATGTACTAAATCGAAGAAAAAGTTGCACTCTACACCCCACGAAAGTCACGTGCGTATGTGCTAGACCTTCCTTCTCAGTTTTTAGCGATTGGGGTCTTTAGGGCTGTTTGGTTGGGCATTCCTAAAGGGCTTTGGGCCCCCAAAGCCCCTTGGGGGAAAAATTTTAGTGTTTGGTAACTTTTTTGGAAGCTCCTTTGCTCAAATATGAGCATTCGGAATGCTTAATGCTGAAAGCTGAAGAGGGGCAGCATTGAGCATTCGGCATTTGGGAAATGCCACGCCTACTATTTATCATTTTTCTTCCCCATTGTCTTCTTCTTCTTCTTCCCAGCCACCGGGCTTCTTCGACAACCACCGCCACTGCCACCTAAGGGTCGCGCGTTGCCGATGACCACCGTTTGGAGGTGCCGTGATGCACGACCCAGGCGGCGTGGACCTCAGGCGATGTCGCCTGAGGTTCGTGTCGCCTGGTTCCATGCAAACCAAGCGACACCGCTTGAGGTCCGCGCAACCTCAAGCCGCCAGATTTGGCCTCTACGACCTCAGGCCGCTAGATCTGGTGGTCCGGAGGCCAGATCTGGCCACCGGACAGCTAGTCTAGCCTCTACGCCTCCAGGCGCTTAAGGTCGCGGCGACGGCGTCGCCTAAGGTCGCGACCTCAAGCGGTTGGACGACCAAATTTGGCCGTCCGACACCACCGGCTGCCGGATTTGATTTTCAAATTTTTAAAATAAATAAATAAATAAAAGCAAAAGCCCATTTGGAATAAGTTTTGCCGAACGGTATTTTTGCACAAGCAACTTTCCAATGCGTAAGGGCGCACATGACAACCATTTTGTTCCATAAATAATTTATGAAATATAAATGTATTTTTCTATTTCTATTTTTAGAAAAGTTTCTAAGCAAAAATAACCGTTTGATAACGACATAAAATTTCTTCATTTTGGATGATGGCGGTGACGATCGACAACCTTTAATGTAAAAAATAAAAATAAAAATGATTTAGTAACAAAAAAATAAATAATAAAATAAAATAAAATAAATCATAAATAAATAAAATAAAAGTATCTTTTTATTTTAAAATTAAAAAATCCTTAAAAATAAATTTATTTTATTTTACGAATATATTTATTTTAAAATTAATAAAAATTAAAAATAAAAGTAAATTTATTTGGCAAAACACTCAAGGAAAATAAAAATAAATTTATTAAATTTATTTATATTTATCATAAATAAATTATTTTTAATAAATTTATATTTAATAAACTAAAAATAAAATGATAAATAAGAATAATTTATTTATTTTTATATATTTATTTTTATTTTTAAATGAACAAAATGAATATATTTATTTTTATTTATTTTTATTTTTAATAAAATAAGGAGAGGCGAAGGAGAAGGAGAAGGAGGAGGAGGAGGTAGAGACGTAGAGGAGATGAAGGAGGACTCATCGAAATTAGGGTTTAATGGGAGAAATTATTTCTAATTTCTCTTATAGAAATCAGAAGTGGAAAATTTCTACTTCTGATTTCTCTTCCAAATCAATATTTGGAATAGAAATTTATTACAGAAATAAAAAAAACTGAGTAGGTTTATCAAACAGGTTTCTATTCCAGAAACTGGTTTGTAATAGAAAAATTATTTTTGGAACATAAATTTTGGTTATCATGCACCTCCTAATTTGCCAAACGGCCAAGCATTCTCGAAAATCCCTTTTATCCTAAAGATATTTGCATTTGGCCAAAAACATTTTCTCAAATCCGAACCAAACGGGCCTTTTGTTGAAGAGGAGAAAGAGGGCGCGGACCGCAAGTTGGGCCCGGGCCCGGGACCAGGCCCAGTTTTCCCGGCCCGAGCCCACCCATTTCATTTCGAAAAGTTCTCGCTTCCCACTCTCCGCGCACGTGAGCCCACACCGAAACAGAAGCGAGCACACTCTCCCCGTAGCATAAACGAAGAAGATAACGAGTCCGTGCTTTCTCCCGACTCAGTTCCCAACCCGACTCACTCTCACTCGCCGTCGTCCCCGGCCACCCCCATCCGCCGCAGCTCCACGGCCGAGCTCACGGCGGATCCCGCACAAGCCCAGCCAAACCTCCAAAGACGATGATCGCGCTCTCGCCTTCGAAGCTCGCTCCGGCTCCCGCCAATCCCTCCACGAGCTCCTCCTCCTCCTCCCCTCCGTCGGCTTCCTTCTTCCCCAATTCGCCCAAACCCGCCCCGCCGCCGCGCCTGCATGTCCGCTCCAGGAGGCCCCGGGCCCTGACGGGGACCTTCTCGAAGTCGTCGCCGGAGGAGGCGGAGCTCTCCTCCGCCCCGGAGGAAGACGAGTGGCTCAAGCGCCTCCCGGACAAGACCAAGCCGCTCTACTCCCACAGCTTGCCTTGCATCGAGGCCTGGCTGAGGAACCTGGGGTTCTTCCAGAGCAGAGAGGACCGCGCCGTCTGGTTGATTGAGCTCCCCGAGTGGCACGCGCAGCTCTCTCTCGATGTCACCGATCTTTATATAAGGTAACATCGGAGCTTCGATTCCTCTGTCCTCTCTCCTACTCGAAGGACTTCTCGTGCTTATTTCCGAGTTCATGGGATTGAGATTTCTTTCGGTGCAGCTTATGCGAGCCACGTGCTTGTTGTTATGTCTTGCGTACGCGGTAGCCATGTAGATACTAGTTCTCGGACTAACGATCGAGATTGGCTGAAGAGTTCCAAAACACATCAGCAGATAAGGTTTTGGCATTGTGAAACGTCTTATCCATTTTGGAAGATACTAGTGCATATGATTGCTGAGTGCTGCCTTATGGGCGGGTTTCTACACAACAAAGATTGTCCTTTTTTCTTTAATCTTGAGGCCACTTAGTTATATAATGTTCATCGAATGGGGGATACAAAGATGATCGAACAGCCTAAAGTTTCGAGTTAATTCGTCAAACTTAGCTCTTATCCGTTTCAAGTTCCTAGAAGAATACTTGAACAGCCCATTGTCATTCAATTCAGGTCATAGAGAAATTAATTACTTGGATGAGAGGCTGCCTTTGACCTAGAGTTCTCAAGAAAGTTTATGCATCCCCGGCTGCCCAATCGGTAAGAAGATGGATCCTGAACAGAGAGCGGGGATTGGCTCCAAAGAAACAAACGGAAAGTAAACGAGAGAACTGAAAAAGATGTTATCGTATCTCATTAGCCACTTTATGAACTGAGTACCCTTGGAAATTGCTAGTTGCTATCTATTTCTTAAACTGGCATCATGACACTGGCATTCTATTCTGAGATGATGATATGTGGCTTGACACTAGGAAAATCTTTCTTTGCTCGAGGCATTTGCTTGTTTGAACTGGCATTGTTTTGCTCAGCAGGCAGTTCTCTCTTTTCTTTCTGGACAATTTGTCAAGAGTTATGGCAGTAGATCAGTAAGAATCCAAAATGAAATGGTGTTTGGCTCTCTATAACTTAAACATGATTGCTTGATATAATTCCCGTGGAAAAATATTTAGAGTTTGTAAATTGGTTAATCATTTCTTTTCTAGTCAGATTCTTCCTTAGTTTGCTTTTCGTATTCATAACTCTTGATGAGTTTGCATGAGCTAATTGAATCTAGTTCCTCGGTGATTTTTCCTGTGTCCTCGGCCAATAAAATATGTCTGTATCACACATATGCATCTGCATCTAACAAACATGGCTACTGAATACTCCCCTCCTCTTGGGTGTTTCTGGTCATGCTCTAGAGAGAGTTACATTAGTTACACAAAGAAAGGGAGGGTTTTCTTTTACATGAAAAGCGAACCTTAACTTTCAGTCACTCCTAGACTATCCTTTCCCTTCTTTATCTAGACTAGAGAGGAAAAGAGCTGTTCTTTGCTTTTGGAAATGCATATTGGGAAAAGGTGTGCTGTAACAAGTGTATCACGTGGCATGCTGATGGTGAATAATCCAATAGATCATGTGGTATTGCAGACGTAGTATATGCCACAACAGCATGGCATGTGTATGAGTGTTGCATGATATATTTTGGTGACGCATTTTGCTTGGAATACAGTTCCCTTCTTTTGGTTTTATTGAAATGAACTAGATTGAAAGCCTTGTGCATCACTGAAACCTACACTCTTTATACTTAGAATTCCAAATTCTTTGTGCAGATACCTGAAAAGTGGACCTGGAAACCTCGAGAAAGACGTGGAGAGAAGATTCAGCTATGCATTGAGTAGAGAAGATATTGAGAATGCTATTCTTGGTGGACCTTGAGAACAAGTGCCGTACTTTGTCGCGGTCCCATTGGTTTGGACAGAGTGTCCTGAGGAGGAGGAGGAGCACAATGATCTTGAAGTATTGAAACCTCAGCATCTTCCGGCTTTTGCATGGAGATTGTTCATGCACCCTGTATTGGCGGTCCATGTTTTTTTCAAATGCCCTTCTCACTTTCCATTGTCGAATATTGGTTCTTCTGCGAGGTGAAGTTGCAATACGAACCAACATAATGCGGTTGCATCATTTATGAACTTTTGCTTACAATCATATGATGAAAATCACTTAATTCACTCAATTTGTTTCGCGGAAAATGTTTACCTTATTTTCTAGCGTTTGATTCGTCTAGGAAAATAAATCAACAGAAAATCTTTCCTTACATTAAGGATAATGATTTCTTGTTTAAAAAATTAAAAATTATTTTAAAAAAACATAATCGATGTTTAGACTCAAAATTCTATATTTGGGTACGGACGCTCAAATGCTGGTTCTTGAGTCCATTGAGCTGGGCCAAGACCCTAGTGTCTATGCTTGAGGCCAACGAGGTTGAGCTTGAGACCCTAATACTTGCACCCACACTCGAGTCTATGAAGGCCAACCCTAAAATTCCGGTGCTTATGCTCGAGAACACCTTGGCCTAGGTACACAAAGGTTGGGCATGGGATCATAGCACCCAAGTGTGGATCCCTAACTCTCAAGCCTCGATCTATAAATGTTGTGCCTAGATCCATAGAGGTCGGGCTCAAAACTTTGATGCCTACATTCGGGTCCATCGAGGCTAGGCCTTAGACCATGGTATTGTGCCCTGATATCGAACGCTTGAGTTAGGCTTTATTGAGGTAGTCATGACTCTATTGCTCGTACTCGATTTCCCAATTAATCATGCACAATTTATTAGTGCTCAAATAGTTTATGTCTATTTAAGAAAATCAAATCAAACTTTTTACACCAAGTGATAGAAATATTTTTCAAGTCATTTATAGGTTCCGGCCAAATACCCAAAAATATTATCATTTTCCTTAAAAAATGACTTTCTGAAAAATATTATTTTGCCAAATAAATGAAGCCAACATATCAATTTGGATAGTGAGAAGATGGTCGTATGCCAATCGAAAGGAAGACAATCTTTGTCGGCGCATGTGACTGAAGATTACATTGGGAGGTAGGGGTGAGCATGGTCTGGATAGACAACTCCCTCCCTAAAATTGGGAACTGCCCACAAATGATTGATTCCGAAAAATTGGAACCGGGAAATACCTATTGGTTTCCTGGATCCACTCGAGAATCGGATTGCTAATCTAATCTTGTTCCCAAGTGTCAATGGAATCTGTCCCATCAAGCTTCATGCACTGCAACATTTTTTGACAAGCCAAAATAAAGCAAAAGATAAAGAACTTCTCTATTCTTAATTGCAATATTAGTAAAAAGATTAAACTCATATTCAAAGTTAAGAGTCAATGTTGTAAGTCGGTGAATGTTGAGCATGAGAGTCAAGATCATGAGTGAGAAATAGAGAGATGACTTATACGAGGTAAGAGTGAGACAAGACAAGTACCTAGTTAATGGGTGTTGAGCTTTAGATTAGGGATTTTATGATTTTTGTTTTTCTAAAAATTTTTTAGTTGGAAAATTTTCTTAAAAATTAAATATACATTTATATATTACCAGTTTGGTTTGGACGGGCAAGCGGGTAGTTCCACACGTAGAATCGGGAATTGGACTAGTAATCACCTATTCCAATAAATTTGAACTAAGAACTAGATCGATTCCCTTAGGAACCGTCGGTTTCAATCCAATCCGATTCGGTTTTGGGCGATTCCCAACTCTTTTGTATATCCTTATTGGGAGTTCCTTGTTGGAACAACTTAGCGCAAATGACGATCGAATAAGTATGGGTATGCAAACGATTCTAACAAACAATGCTGTTGTCTATTTCTTACATGATACGTTCAAGCATCCGCAATATTTAGCTTGATAATAACAAATGAGCTAGAGTCCATCAACATTTTATAAGTTTCGAGTTAAAATCTAAAATATAAATACATTGGAAATCTTAAAATTTATGTAAAAAATGTAATTAAATTATAAAATTTGTTACAAAAATACAATCGAGTTTTAAAAATTTCAAAGAGAGTGTAATTAATAACAGGATTTGATTAAACAAATTTGACAAGCAAATTTGACAAGTTTTATTAATTGATTATACTTCTCAAAAGTTTTAGTAAAGACAATTAAATTTTAAAATTTTTTATAAAAGTTTCATCGAGTTTAAAACTTTTAAAAGGAGTGCAATTAGTGGCGGGGTTTGATTGAATAAATTTGATAAGTTTTATAAATAGATTATACTTTTCAAAAGTTTTAGCAACTACAAGTTTAGAACTGTCATGTCCTTAAGAAATTTTTTGGCCCATTCAAATTGGGCCTCACACTGAGAGAGCCCACAAAAAATTTGGGCCGCACCAAATCCAAGCAAACCAGAACCGGTTAGCTGCTCCAACCTTGGACGACGACCGGCCAACGGCTTCAACGGCAGTCCAATTTCCAATCTCCTCCTCCTCCTTCTTTGTCCTTCAACTTCGACACTGAGAAACCGATCGCTTCTGCTCGCGCGTCGACTCACGAGTTCGCATTAACGATCCAGGTTGCAGTTACCGCTGCAGGCTCAGGCCGTTTCCAAACCCTAGCCATCCACCGTCTCCGTCCCTCCCGTCCGATTCCGGCGAAACCTCCGACTGCTCGATCCGAATCGGAACCCCGCGCCCGATCCGGTCGGCCCGATCACCGTTCACCGGAGCCGCCGCGCCCCGGTTCTCGGCGTCGCCGGAGATCTCCGCCGGCGTCGATTGTCTTTTTCTTCTTTTCAACTCGTGCTGTCGAATTCGAAGGACCGACCGGCGCTGCGGTAGCGGGATAGGCAGGAGACGATGATGCATAGCAAGGGATCGAGCCATCGGCTGTCGGGGATGGTGTCTCGGTCGCGGATTTCGGGCCTGATGCTGTCGATGTTCGCCACTTTCGCTTCCTTATACGTCGCTGGCCGGTTCGTGATGCTCTGGAATTGTTTCCATGTGAATGTGCTGTGTGAATTCGAGTGCCTGCAGGACGTGCATCCTGATTTTACTTTTTCTCCAGCTCTTTTCAAATTGAAGTGATGCGTGCTGATGTGTGCTTCTGAAAAATGCTTCTGTCTGTATTTGGTGTCAGGCTATGGCAGGACTCGCAGAGCAGGGTTGACTTGATCAAGGAGCTTGATAGGATAACTGGCCAGGTGAGTTTTTTGCCAGCCTATGTAGCGTTTCTATTTTGAGTCAGGTCTGTTTGTTCATTCTGTTCCTCTTCTTTGTCACATTCCTCTTGGCACCAATTTAGACTTTTCTCCAGTATATGGGATAACAGTTTGGGATTACAATTTAGACTGCCACACATTTTGGTTTACAATACTTGTTGACAATTGGGTGCTGCTTAGATTCAGTTCTTGTTCTTTTCTCCCTTTTTTGTTTCTTTTAAAGGAATTATCCTTGAATTCGAGTAAAAAACAGCAGACATTGTCATGACTTGTAAATGGATGTGTGCTCCATTTTAAAATGTTGTGCATTTCATGCTGAGCCTGAGCTGACCAAAATGACTAAGATGAGCAGTGTCTTTTTGATGATAGGGGCAATCTGCTATATCAGTGGATGACACATTGAAGATTATCAACTGCAGGTAAAGTATCTGCCTACTGGCATCTGACTTATATCGAGATCGCTTAATCAATTTTCTGTTCAGTGCTCATCTTGTGGTCCCTCTAGTTGTTTCTTGGATATTATGAGAATTTCTTCTCAGTGAGTGTTGTGAAACATGTTTGGCTTTCTAGGGAGCAACACAAGAAACTAGCAGCCCTAGAGATGGAGTTGGCTGCAGCTAAAAAAGAGGGTTTCATCTCTAAGAACTCAGTGGATGATTCTAAGGAAAGACCGTTGCTTGTGGTAGGAATTTTTACAAGATTTGGCCGCAAGAACAACAGAGATGCAATTCGGAAGGCATGGATGGGAAGTGGTATGGTAGCAATCTCTGCTTTTGTCGGCAGAATCACTGATATTTATACTTACTAAATTAATCCAATGCATTAATTAGTTTCTCCTTTTTAATCCTCATGTACAGGTTTAACCCACCATTTTGAGATAATTAGTCTGTCTATGCTTTATTCAGCATTTGTGTGACATCTCACTGACAGCATCACTTGCCTATCCCTTTCTGGCATATTGAATGTCTGTATTCTATGCTATGATGAAGTGGATTCATGAGCCACATACTCTAAGACAGAGGATTAGTTGATCAGGTGCAGAATTGTCTTGAGAATTGGAAGTAGGGGCTGGACTCTAAGTAGAAGAAATTGTTTTCTGCCATACTTGTCAAATTCCCTATGAGCAATAATACAACCAATTTAAAATAGTTTAGGGAAGGCTTGGTTGAATGAAATCAAAAGTTGGATGAAAATTCCCTGTAGTGGAAAAGGAGTTCAGAATGTAGACAATATTTTCTAGGGAAGCTGCTGTGCAAGGTAGCACCAGTGACCTCTTTTTGCTCTTGACAGGAGTTTTTTCTAACTTACTCTCCAAGTCCCACCTTATTCACAACCTCTAGGCCTATTGCTTAGGGTCTAATAGTACCAAGGACATACTGTAAAGGCCTAAGTTTGCTTATTGATGCATTGATCAATCTGATTTATCATTGGCATGCCATGCTTTTAATTTCTCGTTCCTTAATTTGTAAGGCGTTAACCTTCTATTTCAAACTGTAAATGGAAACCTTTCTCTTCACAGGTACTGCCCTAAAAACGTTGGAGGATGAGAAAGGCGTCATTGTTCGTTTTGTTATTGGAAGAAGGTATGAGGTTTTCATGTTTACCAGCAATTTTGTTCTTCCTCTTGGATGGTTGATTGAAGTCTTTGTATGATTTACTTTGCAGTGCAAATAAGGGAGACAGCTTGGATGGGGCAATTGACAGTGAAAACAGGCAGACGAATGACTTCATCATTCTTGTTCGTGCCTTGGCAATAATTTATAGTTGCATATTGATGATATTGCTGAATTGAGCTATGACTGTTGTTAGATTTTCTTTTACACAGCTAAATAATCGCCATATCTATCACGATTTGATTGAGGAATTCTTCTGCGATTTATTGAAATCTGCAAGAAAATCTGTGACGCAGAAAATGTGTTTACCATCTCATGTGCTTATGAGTAGGATAGGAGCTGAAGAAATGCATCTTATTTAATCACAGAAAATTAGTATTCAATGAGAAAAGAGCCAAAACCTGATTAGAAGAATGTTTTCAGTATATGAAACTGGGAAAGTTTAAGGCGAGCATAGCTTTGTCCAAGTTGGTTTCATCATAGTTATGCAGAAAATCGTTTTCTTCTCTAATCTTATTTGATGCCATCCTCTACATAGCTTGCATCACTTTTTCTTTTAAATCAAACTCCTGTTTGTCAGTATTTAACTGGTTGTGGATACAATCGTTTCATGATTGCCATGAATGCATTCTGTGAGTTTCCCACATTACTGTTCCTTGATTTTGCTGTGGGCCTCTTGGATGAATTGTGATTGATGATGTAATGCAAGATTGTTGATTTTGTGTGTAACAGGATGATCATGTTGAGGCACCCGAGGAGACTCCAAAGAAGGCAAAATTGTTCTTTGCTCATGCTGCTGAAACATGGGACGCTGAGTTCTATGCTAAAGTGAAGGATGATGTCTATGTAAATATTGGTCAGTTCAATTTTCATGTAGATAAAGTTTATATTGTGAAGTATATGGCATAGACTTGGATCTCAACCCTTATCCTCTAGGTTTCTGGTAAAATAATGTTAAAATTTGCTGATTTGTCATCTCTAATTGGACTGTAATTCGTGATTAGATATTTGCTGTCTGCTACAACAGTGCATGTTAAGATTATATCTGCTCATTGTGCTTCTCTTAACAGATGCCTTGTTGACTGCACTTACGGCTCACTTGGACAAGCCTCGTGTTTATATGGGGTGCATGAAGTCAGGCGAAGTATTCTCTGAGCAGTGAGCATGGCATCCTGAATACATGTATTGTTAACTTACCTTTTGAATTTGTCAACTCACTTGGCTGAGTATTTGCAGGGGTCATCAATGGTATGAACCAGACTGGTGGAAATTTGGGGATAAAAAATCGTAAGTCCTATATAGCTGATTTCCTTTTTCTCTCACAACTTTAGATCCGGAGGATATTCACTGACGTTGCATTTGCTAAGGAGTATTCAAAACCAATGGTCATTGATCCATCAGAAAGTATAAACATCCCATCCCAGACATAAAACTTGATAATTGTGCTGGTCCCTCTTGGTCATGCTCATACTAGGTCCAGGCGGCATATTGCTCCACGGTGACTTCGCTGCAAGATGTTTGCTGCTCCTCTGCTCCAAGGATTTAGTACAATTATCATGGTCCAGCAAATTACTTAAATGTCCACGACTGAACCAAAAATGAATTTGTGAGGGAAATTCTGGCGATTGCCTGCAGTCTGCTTGCTGCCCTTAACATGCAATCATCTTAGTTTGATTAGTTGTCATTTCTTCGTGACTGATTGAACCATGTCTGCATGTACATGCACATAAGTAAAAACACATATGAATATTAAATTTTTAGAATATAAAGTCCAGAGGAAGTGGAGACTTTGAGGGGTAAGCCTCTGCTCAGCCTGCAGTAGCATTAAGAAATTCGTCGAATAATAATTCAGCAAATAACGTGACACATAATTAGGGTCTGCCCTGGATTTAGAATTAGGATTTCACTAGAAAAAATTGAGCATTAAATGGTTACAACTTAAAGGTTTTCTTATATGGGGATTCCCTCATGTTTGCCTTTGTATTTTATACTTAGTATTTCATATTCTGTATGTGTGTGAGAAGTTTCATCTCTTGACTGTGCAGATACTTTCGCCATGCTTCAGGGGAGTTGTTTGTCATATCACGAGCTTTGGCAAAATTTGTATCGATAAATAGGTAGGTACCTTTCTCTTTTGCTTTTACTCAATTACCTCTATGCAATTGCGTGGATGGATTCATAGTAATCCTATTGTGCAGATCCATTCTTCGTGCATATGCACATGATGATGTGAGCGTTGGGTCCTGGTTTATTGGGCTTGATGTCATGCATATAGATGAAGCAAAGTTTTGCTGCTCATCTTGGTCAGCAGGTCTCTCTCTCTCTCTCTCTCTCTCTCGGATTCATGTTGTGGGGCTGGGGCACAAGAGATGCTGTTTATCACTGCACAAATTGACTTTTTTCTCCCTGTTTCAGGAGCAATCTGCGCAGGTGCTTGATGCATCGCTTACGACACTGGGGTTATACTGCACACAAGGCCCGTCGATTCTTTCAAGAGTTCTTTGCATATAGAAATCTGCAACTCTTTTAGGTTAACTGGTGGAGGTGATGTGTGGAACTGGAGATTTGGCAGCCCTCCTTTTTGACTTTAGCATATTAGCTCGTTGCTGAAGAAGGCTTCAAAAGATGAATACCTGGAGGCCAAAATAGGTCCCGTGCTGGATGCAGAACGACATTCTTTGAGTGAAGCGTCTAGCAAATGGGTCATTATTCTTTCATTTATAGTGACAGACGAGATTCAGCCCCATTTAATGGCGTGGATGTGCTATTGGGAGATTGTACTATGATTGGCGGCTTATTCTCTTTAATTAAAGGGAGTTCGTGATACTCATGTCTGGCCCGTTCGATGCATGCTCACTTCTGTCGTGCTGGTTACTGACTGATCCATCCAGACTTCTTGTAGGATCTGTTCATTGCTCGACAACCTATTCTGCGCATTCCTGACTAGGCATTTCGTACCATACTGGCAATTTGTGTGCGGACGATATGGAATGAATTTTGTTATGTGTTGTTCTGGTTGGTAACATTTGCTATTTTTCATTTCTACGAGACAACGGTGAATATACTTCTTCCGCTGAAATGCAAGATCAGAATAGAGAGACCTCTCTGTGCAGCACTTAAAGAAACCATGAAAGTAGTTTGAAATGTAGAAAACAGTGGGACACTGGGTAGATCTCGAGATGAGCTTTCGTTTCACTCGTTTCACTGGACTATTATTTTCGTAGGTCCCGTATGTATGCTGAGCTATCGTATACAGAAGAGCAGAAATGATAGGTAAATTCTCCAGTAACGGTGGTGAAGGCAGAAAAGGCGACATTATCCACTTCTCACTTGATAACAATCCCATAAGCCCATCTAGAGATCATCAAACAATCGGTCATCGCTTAGTTCTTCAGTCATTTGCAAGCATCGGCAAGTATAGACCATCAGATAGTAAGAACTATTGGCATTACATTACTGATAGCATAACTTCCAGGTTCGTTTTGATGATCGCATATTGGTAATGAATTAAACAGCCAGAACAGGCCTATCGTACAGCTTGCGCGTAACGCTGTGCAAAAGGATATCCACAGAAATTTTTGGACAGCAACATTAGAATGCAAAATTAAAAAAGAAAAAAGTTGCGATGGTTAGGGAAGCTACTCTGAATATCAGAGCCAGGTTTCGATCCTGGGACCTGTGGGTTATGGGCCCACCACGCTTCCGCTGCGCCACTCTGATTTGTTGATGTACTCTCTCCATTATATTTTATATAATCCATGTATAAGTGGTTTGGGAATATAGTGCCAAAGGAATAGAAATTGAGATCGCTTTAGTTTAACACAAGATATTTCTCAGATCACGTCATGAATTAAGTATGAGATGTAGGGTGACGTATTGTCGGCCATACATCTGTGTTCCTATTTATTTCCAGCGCCATATGAAATTGTTAAAATAAAAAAAAAAAAAAAAAAGGACGGGATGGTGCCGTGAAATGAAAGAACTTATAATGCCAATGGTCAATAAAAACAAGAAAGAAAAGAAAAAATGGCTTATGGGATATGAGAGGTGGGATTTCATAGTACCATTTCGGGGAAAATTGTAAAAAAGTTCAAAACTTATTATATTTTTGTCGATTCAATTATAGATCTTTTAATTTTATCAATTCAATTCTAAACATTTTAATAATTTGTCAATTGAGTTAATCCGGTTAATTTATCTTGAAGAATGCTTACATGGATACTCAGTTATCGTTGGGCAGCTTATGTGGACATAAACGACAAAAATCAAAATGACGACTTTTTTTTTTTTTTCCTTAAACGTTTTCATTACTTGCATTTCATTCTTGCCCCAAATCAAAAGGAATGAAAGCCTGATTTCAAAACTTAGAAAATGGTAACCACGAATCGATCGATCATGCTCAAGATTAATCAATCTTGCGAGGGGATTTGTGTGGATTCTCATGAGCAGCTTGTGAGGGACCTCCACAACATTCGTGAGCAGCTCGTGAGGGACCTCCACCGACACTTGCGAGGAGAGGGGATCTCGTGTGACGCTCGACAATGGCCGTCCGATGCTCTAAAACGTTCAGGAGGAACCAGGGGATTTCTGCGAGTAGCTCGCAAAGGAACTTGACGGCGATGACTTGGCATAGCAGGAGGAGGACAAGCCATGACTACGCGGTTCATCGAGACCTGATTTGACACGAAGACCCGATTCACCCATACCCAATTGTGACTTGATTTGGCCTTGAGATTTTGCACCAAACACGACATTAAGGTATGATTTTTTTTGGACTCTGCCGCTTTGCAATTTAGTTTGTTTCAGCTCTTGTATACGCAAGTAGAGCTTGAAATTAGTAGTTTTCTTTCTGCGAAAATCAATCATAAATGAGGCTGCTTTGATATACTGAGCTTCTGTTATTTGAAATTGTTACACTTTGCATTCATATAGAATCATTATCTGTGTAATATTCAACTTGTTCGATAAAATGCCTAAGTGACGTTACAATGTATGTTTGTGAAAGAGTGAGTTTTACAGTAATATCATTCGATGTTAACCATCCAAGAGCTATTGGAACATCAATTTAAATAGAGCTTATTAAAACTATACATCATAGCTTGTGGACCACCAAGTATATAAATGATCAATCAAGTTGTTTTTTACGGACTTGTTTTTGTTATAGATTGTCGTTGCCTTTTTGCTTCTATTTTCTGTATTACCATCAAGTTGAGTGTCAATAGATATGTACAATTCAAGTCAACCTAGTTTAGAATTATTAGAGGCTAATCAAACTTATCTATGTTCCCTTTTTTTCTCATAGCTTTAAATTTTTACTATAACTGCTTCCCAAATCTATTGGTTATTGGGTTTGTAGCGGTTGGTGGTTCAAGTTTTGTTCACATGCGAAAGCATTAAATTGCTTTTATTGCTTGATCTACTTGTATTGCTGGGGATATCTCAAGAAGTGTGGAGAATGTTCTGGTTCGTTAAGTAGTAGAACCAATGCAAGAATAGAGGAATCATCCTTTATTGGATAGCATCTTCATCTTGACTTTCAATAGTGGCAAGTTTTGCAGAGTTGTTTGTTGCGAAATTGAATTGAATTTTCACATACTATTAACTAATTTTGCATGTATCTATATATCTATTCATCATGTTGGATATTGTCTTGACTATTGAAAGTGTCCCTTATACTATCCTCACCTTTTCTCCTGCAGATGGCACAATCAATGACGTCGGTCCCTCAAACTAACAAAGATACATCCGTATTTGGCTCTTGTGGCCTCAGATCTCTATGAATAGCAAGGACGAAGGACAATAGGTGAAGAGATACCACGGTTACCCAAGATACAACCATAACAATAGAGAGAAAAGTTGCAATTTTTTTTTTTGGTTGACGGGGAGATTAGTCAATTGGTAAAAAGTGTGTCCAAAAGTTTTTCATCGGAGCAATATAGTGCAAGAGCTAATGTCAACCCATAATGAGAATGATGGTTGTTCGATAAAGGCTCAAGTGAAATCTATCAAAGCACAATTGAAGCACGAATCCCAGTTTGATTGATGAAGATGTTTGTTTCTTCACCTTTCTGAATCGATTTCCACATCATCATCAATCACTGTCTCATTATTTAAACCAATGACCTCACCTTGATCGACGCCTTCACCTTGATTGACACCCTTAGTAGCACCCTCACCAATGTTGTCATCTTGATTGGCGCCCTCACCAATGGTAGCACCTTGATTAACACCCTCACTAGTATATTGATCATCACATTGACCAGCTCCCTCGCCTTCCTCATTGTCAACATATTCTCCATATAACTCAACCAACCCATTATGCAAATAATGGAAACGTAGATTTAGAACAACGGTATCATTCTATATGTATTTCAACCAATCTTCTAGAGATTTCTTAGGAAATTTTAAATAAAGCTTTTCAAATTTTCCATTTACCCAATTTTCAAGGTCTCTAATGAATCTTTCATAGCTAATTGATCCGATACCTATGTGTACTGATTCCATCTTGCCCCCAACATATTCCAACGTTGGGCAATGAACTAATTTTCCACATTGGAAAAGACAAACTAATGTTGTCTTCTTGATCGTCTTGACCCTTCACATTCAATGGAATGAATTTGGTAAGGGTAGAATACACCCCATGGTCGATCAAAGGTCACAAACACATAATGGAAGGACAAGACAATAACACACGAGAAAAAAAAAAAAGCATTGAATGCCTAACAACCAATCAACATCAAACACCTAACATCTCTTTTCTCTAATATAACAATAAATAAAAAAAGGCATCAGAGAAAATTTCTCTTGGGACAACGAAGCAAATGGATTATGATGTATGCTTTAAGATTTAAGACTTTGGATATGCATGCAACCAAGCTACACCAGATGATGGAAGAAGCACGAAGTGTAAATGATCAAAAGCTTTTTGAACTTGAGAAGAAATTTGAGGTGGCTATAGTACTATATTCAAGGTTCCATGGATATTAAAGAAACAAAAAACTACATGAATCTGATGGATATTAAAGAAACAAAAAACTACCTGAATCTGACTAACATTACTTTCATTATGGTGCTTATAAAAATGTGCTACTAATGAAGAAAAAGGCCAATGCTATAAAAAGTAGCGCAAGTTCAAACGCGAGGAAAAAAAAATTGGTACTAGTTGACAATTATTCTTTGAAAGAACCTCATTTTATTCAATTTTTATTTATCTATGCAGTCAACACTTCTTATTTGTCAACCAATATTAAACATATGATTCTCTATTGACGTAAGTTCAAATGGCTTTGCAAAATATTCAAGAGAGTGCAATTAGCAGAGCCACCAATTGAATAAGAAACGTCAACTACAGTAAATTCCACCCGGGTTGTGAAGGCATAATGGAACGTGTACATGGAAAAGATAGAGTCACAATTCATTGAGGGCAATTAAGCTAAGTATCGGAAACACTAAGTTGGGGTCCATGAAAATGTATTTTTTTTTCATGTTTCCAAAGTGCCAACAACACGAGTGAATGGGGACCACAAAATGTTGTGTTTGCTACGGAATCTCAAGGTAGAATCGGGTCTCAAATGGGTTGTGAATTGGATCTTTGTGTCAAATTGGGTCTTTGCACGACTGTGGCTCTTCCTCGGTGCCGGTCTGGCCATGTAGGCCAACCAGCACTGACTAGATATCCACGTAAGCATTTTCTAGGATAAATTAGTTAGATGAACTCAATTGGCAAATTATCAAACGATTTAGAATTGAATTGGTAACATTAAAACGTTTAGAACTAAATTGATAAAAGTGCAATAGGTTTATGACTTTTTGGACAATTTCTCCATCATTTTGTGTAGTTTCCAACCGAATGGAAGATACAACTGTGTTTGCATTTGCTTGGTATTAGATAGCTTGAATGACGGGCTCGGTGTCGAGCGATTACACAAATGACGGGATATCGATGGTAGAGGAGTCTGTCGATAATCATGAATGTCGATGACCAAGTGCTGTTATCGGCATATGATGACAATTAGTTAGCAATTGATAGTAAATTTAGTATGAGTTAAAGGCGGGACATTGAAAGCAGTAAAGGTGGCGATTGAGGAGTTATTAACAGTTCGTAGAGAAGATTGACATGCAACAACATAGAGCAATCATGAGGTCTGAAATTGAGACTAACGACGACTAAAGCGTTGTAAGTGCTTGTAAATAAGATAATAATATACGGTTACGGAAGTGATAATAGAGCCGGACAATCATGGGCACGCGATTGTAGCTTTTATATGGAAATTAACGCTTAGGAGCAATTATGGTTTGTAACAGGCTATGTAAGCCATGTTGAGTCATCGTGAAAAAGCTCCAATCATCAACACAATGTATCTTTTAAATTTATCGATTTAATTTTCCCATTACTACATTTACAACTTTTTTTATAATTGTCCTAGGAGAACTAAATAGTGTTAACGAATGATATTCATTCCTTGTAAATGTTACATGAATTAGAGTTTCTCAACATTTGGATCAGAATTTCAAATTAAGTCATTGAGTTGACTCACGCCTGTGAATCATTGCAATTTTCCTCGTCAAGCACATCCAACCAATCAGAAGTGTTTCCCGTCAATCCTTCTCTCTCTTTTTTTCTCTTCTCTTTTCTCCCTTTCTTTTCCCTTTTTCCTTCTTTCTTTTTTTCCTCAATCAGAGTCCTCCTTTTATCCCTTCTTTCCCTTTGCGTTTTTTGGTTTTTAAGCCACCTATCCCTTCCTTCTTTTTGACCCAATCAACAAAGATCTCTTTCCTATTTTTCCAACGCCACTTATTACACAAACATATAGAATAATACAAGAAAAGGGAGATTATAAATATAGAAGCTAATGAATTCACAATTTCACAGCACAAGATTGGTACAAGGTTTAGGACTAATCATCAAAAAATTGAAGACTTAATTAGTATAATTGAAATGTTTATGACTAAATTAGGACTGGATCAACTAAAATGAAAGATTTATGATGGAATTGGTACAAGTATAATAGATTTATAGCTTTTTTTTTGGTAGTTTTCTTACTTTCAATGGATTGTAGATGTTCTTGTAATTTCACATTACAACTTTTTTCGCTTCAATCAGCTGGAAGATTCCTTCTATGGAGCATCCCAAGAACAAGGGCGAAGATAAGAATTAAACAATTTTCATTCTCTCAGCCTGCCACCATAGAAATGATCGGCCGCATGATGAGCTATGTTGTTCGCCGACTCTTTCTGATATCATAGCTGAAATAAATGCTAGTTGTTTAGTGTTTTGTGTGAAAAAAAATATGTTGTAATGGTGACAGAATTTTAATTAGAACGAATTAAAAGAGTTTTTAACAAGAACAAAACAAAATCTATTCTTTATCTACTTAATTTGTATTTTCCCACGTTACTTATGATTTAAATTCCAAGGTAAAAACAAAATGCTAGCGAATTGTCATTCTTAATCACAGCTCCACCATTGATCACCATACACGCAAGTATAAAAACTTCATTGAAGTTGACTAAAGTATGTTGACAATATTCCATAACTCTCTCCCATTATAAGACATCAAAATATTCCACATAGCAAATACATCGCTAATGAAAATGATGATGTCTTTCCTGGGAAAGTTTCCAAGCTAAGAAAACTTGCCACAGTCCACTGAGAGAGAAAGAGCAAGTGATGGCTTCTAAGATAAGGTGTTAGTCCACCAATGGCAACCTCTCCACTCCCTGCTTACTCATGTTTGTAATGCACCTTCCACTTTGCACGAACATAGGCACCCTAAGTGGAGGCACGATCAAGTAATCGGGAAGAGCCACTCTTGTGCCCGCTGGCATGAGGTTCGAGCTCGGCTTCTCCTCTACGAAAGGGCATGTATATTGGAATATGTTATTACAGGTCGGACCCTCGGATCATCGCATGAGTCGCCAACCGGGATGACCCACTTGTTGATCCCGCAGGTTCGTTTGGCTTCGTGGATGGCGAACTCAATTTATGGGATGAGCAACGACACATCCGTATGATTAAATTCAAGGGTTCAAGCTCTTTGACCTTGATAGTGAAGCTTTTAAATTCGGGGAATGTAGTGATTATGAAAGGCAACCAGAGCGAAAGCATATTGTGGCAAAGCTTCGATCATCCAACGGACATGTTCCTTCCGGGGATGCTGATGACTGATGAATTCAAGTTGACTTCTTGGGCAAGTCAGGATGAATCGAAACATGGGAAGTTCACGTTTTAGAGGGATCCACAAGGCGAGTACGAGGTGATCCAGGACCTATCTCCTTATTAGAAAAGCGCCATGTACAACAAGTTCCTACGAGCTGATGAGATGTTTAGGATCATCTCTCTGTTGCTTTCTAACTTCACAGGGGCTGCTACTTCCCTGCTAACTAGTCCGACCTCAGGCTACAAAAACATGACCTTGGCTTTGGCCTATGATTATGGCGACGTCCGGTTGGTCATGAACTACAATTACAGCTACTTTAGTTTATTCTCAAAATCATGATAGCAACAATATTCATCTATTGTAATAAGGCCCTAAACTCACCGATCAGCCAAATCATCGCAATCAACAAGCCCTTGCATTTCATGAAAGATACACATGTATTGCACAAGCATTACATGAAGATGAAGATGCACGAGTTCGCTAGGGGCCTTATCTAAAAATAAGTTGGCAACTTTAAGACTTTCTTTAAGATAAGATCCACTTTGAACCATATTTTGAGAAAAATGACTCCCTTTTTGGGTTGTCAAAATTCAACATAACAAGAGACAACTATGAAATCTCGAAGAAAGAAAGCTTTCTAAGACATTGCACAAAGAGGAGAGAAGTGATGATGGCCCATTTCTTGAATTGTCAACACCTTATGTGAACATAAGAATTTCTTTTGCGACGTAATTGGTTATATCTCCTCGAT
Organism: Eucalyptus victrix; assembly: GCA_016097545.1. Lineage (NCBI taxonomy): Eukaryota > Viridiplantae > Streptophyta > Magnoliopsida > Myrtales > Myrtaceae > Eucalyptus > Eucalyptus victrix. Next base: position 3,032,748 of record CM027845.1, read on the forward strand.
GGTTGGAGGTGTTGGAATTAGTCAAGAAAAACAAGGTTTGAGGGGTTGGTCTTCGAATGAGAAAGCAAGAAGAGAAGTCAAATTGGAGCCAACTTTGCTTACTAAATGCTAGGGGATACCGCCGACTTAGGCCGACTAAAAGTAGGTGGATCCCCTCTCCGATTGCTTAATGTGTAGAGGCCAAAAGAGGGAGGCCATAGAGAGAGAGCCTCAAAGTGGGAGAGCTCCACAATTAGAGGAAGATTATAAGCATCTATATCATTGAGAACATAGTTATTGATAGACTCTTTTTTACTATGATCAGGAAAGATTATTTTTGTAATCATGCGTAATTTTGGAAGAATAACCCTTGCAAGAGATCAAGCCTCAAGGCAGTCTGCGCACCGTGCAAGGCCGACTTGATGTTGATCTCGTGCACGTAATGCTTGACACATTAGCGGGGAAGGAAGAAGGGCTCGCCTGCTTAGTGATCGCTGTCGGAGTTGGTAGAGTCTAGGTCGATGACAAATAAGAAAAACCACTTTCCTCCAAACCGAATAAACAAGTCATTTTATTTGAGAGAACTAATAAAAATGATGATGTCTTTCTTGGATCCGTTTGGATGTCGTAGCCCTCATTAGATCTGGGCAATGGGTTATGCTTTTTCTTAGATATGCGCAATACTTCCTGTTCTAATTGTCAAAAAAATTTAATTCAAGTAAAAAATCAAAGATCTGACTATTAGGGAAATGTATTTCTTCAAATGACGTCATTTTTTAGGAAACAAAAGGATTTACATATGAATTTATTCAAGACACTTCTAAAAAATAAATCAAGGTGTCAGTGAACTGCCCAATGTCACATCAATTGGGCAGATGAAGCATAACATGGTTCCGATTAAATTATATTGTTCACTAAAGTCAAGATGTGATGGCTTATCGGGCAATGACAAACTCAAACTGCTCCTTTGACCTTCCACATGTCCACAAACATCTGCCAATGCATAAGAATATCATCTGGCTGCAATCAACCATTAGTGCTAGTATAATAAACGTACTATTGAAATAAGATAATTTTTTTTTTTTGGTAACTCAGGAACCCCCGCGAAATAAGATAATTTTTTCAAGATGGGTTTTCCAAAGATTTCTTAAAATCATATATTGTTTTGTAATATTGTCTTAATAAACACTTTAACTCTCTGGAAAAAAGAAAAACAAAAAGGCTTGGCCAAGTGAAAGTTCCTTCTACGTTGCCTCATGAGCGACGTGGATTGACAGAGTCATAAAAGGATTGAAAACGCATTTCCCGTCTCTTCAATCTCTCTAAATTCATTTCTTTTGGTAGTTAAAATTATTATGTCCCCCAGGTCCAGCCAGAAGTTTCAACTCGCCTTTCGGTGGCTGTCAAATCTGAAGGTCAACTCTCAGAACCTTTTTCTTTATATTTTCTCCATTATTACCACTGGAATCGATTCCTCTTAAAAGCAAGCTCGTACAGAAAGTAGTTGATTAGCAAAGAGCTTGGCGTGAGCTGGACTTTGATTAGCCTGCAGTTAACTCTGGGATGCGCATGATAAAATTTCTGAAATATAAATTGATTTCTGGTCAGAAATTGATTTCTCAATTTCTATTTCAGAAACTGAGAAGCTAAAAATTTTAGTTTCTGATTTCTTCTTCAAATCTATTTATGGAATAGAAATCTGTTTCAGAAATAGAGAAATCAAATTATTGCGTTATCAAACGAATTTCTATTCCAAACCATTCCTACTCAAGAAATAACTAGAGAGGTTAATCATTACTTAACACCCATGTCTTGGGTGAAAGAGACAATTTTGATGGGAGAACAATAATAATTCGAACAATATCGAATCAACGCAGTGAAATAAAATAATCTCTCTTCTTGTGTAAACCTAATAGGAATCGATATAGTAAAATAAAATAAATATCAAACACGCGAACACATGGAAAATCTCATCAATGTGAAGAGATAAAAAATCATATGAATTCTTCACTATCACTTCTCTAGTAAATACTAAAGGTACATAGTAGTAAAAACTTCATTAACATAATTTTTGGTAATACACATAAATTTCATAAGAGATCAATGATAAATTTGATCAAAAACGTATATTTTGATCAATTCACGAAAAAACCTGATGTATGGAACTTCAAACGAAAATGAAACCGTTCAAATTCGAGAAAATTGTGCCATGAACATGCCAACAAAATTTCAGTTTGATTGAACCACGAATCAACCTCCAATGCCAATTTGATGTAAATCGATATTACCAACTTTCTCTTTTTTCTCTTGTTATTATTTCCTTTTGTGGCTATCGCTTTATAAAAATAGTGAGAAATCTTATTTCTCTATATAACTTATTATATGGCTCAAGCCCAAAGGGCTTGCAACTCATTGGGTTTTCTCCATATAAGAGTGAACCCAGTTAACAAACTTAAATTAGGCACATTTTTGCCTACCTAACTGAGACAATTACATGCAACATCAACATAGTTCCAACTTAAAAATTTCAGTCAATTGACAAGCCTTGTTCGAGTTTCTTCGATAACTCGTTAAAATAATGTTAAGACCAATAATCTCATTTATCTTGTCAGAAGCCATTTGATTCTTGGTCCGACTCTCCATTTCCAATCGAGGATCATGGAGAGTTTTGACAAGGACTGAGGGAAATGGCGCATTAGCTTTATCCCATTTGTTATTATGAACGCTAATCATGGGGATTTTGACTTGACTAGGAAAGAAACTACTGTCTACATTGGTGGGAATATTCAACATCAGTAATCATATCAGCTCCCTCTATTCAATTTCAGAATATATGACCTAATCCTTAGTATGAAGAATCGTGTTACCCACCAAATTGATTTGGTCTTCTATCTCATTTTCTTTCCAAAGAATAATTGTAATTCACTTTATCCTTTCGCTTTATTAGGTCGAATCACCGCATACTAGGTTTCGAGATATTATATGGATATCCGAACTTTCATATAAATTATTTTTGTTGAATTAACACAAGTTGCTTCATCCTATTATATCGAATAAGATTTCATGCATATAGCAGGCGGTGTCCGCCCTTTTATTGCATGCATATTGTAATAGTTGAGTTGTATAGTGAAATTGCTTCATTTTTTTCTCCTAATTAGGGAAAAATCAGTACCATGCCACCCATATATTGATAATCCAGGGCTAGTCTCATGCAGCCATGCTCTATAGTTTTTGATAAATTATTGCAAGCCCCAACCGCCTTTTTGACTATATTACATATCATATTACACTAAAAGTCGTACATAAATTCTAGGGGGAATCGAGTGACGCGAACCCTAAATGATTCCTCTCGCAACCTACATTACTTTAATTCCTAGTTGTTTCCATTTTCAACAATCTGTTGCGGACTCGAAGTCACTACCATCAAGTGCGCAGATGACTCTTGGCCTCAAAAAGAGATTGTTTGCATTTGGGGTGTTGCGATCCAGTCTGGTGGATAACTTAGGCTGGATCTACGCCGTTCTTTATTTTAGGGTTTCATGCAGAAAGTGGCGCGAATGCAGAGACAAAATTGGGTTAGGTATCAGCTGACACATGCAGTAGACTTCTTAGAGGGTGGGCTAAATTTGTATATAGAGAGTTGTCAGCTTCTTCTGTTTATAATATGGCGGCCCTTTCCTCTTCTCCGTTGCCTCTCTTTTGTCTCCACATGCAGTCCCCTGGTCGTGCGCTGCGAGAAACAAAACATTATGAAGCTCGTCCATTTTAATGTTATTGTCTAGCTTGAGAGAGGAAAAAGAAGAAAAGAAGGAAGAAATTTGCATGTGACGCTGCTTCTGCAAGCAACGGACAGCTCATCATTTACCATCATGCCCGCCATCATTGCACTGACCTTCTGGTAATTCCTCCCTCTCTCTCTCTCTCTCTCTCTCTCATGCACACAGAGAGAGAGAGGAAGAGTGTAACTTCTTCTTCTTCTTCTCCATTTGAATTGTTTGGCACCTTTTACAGATGAAGATTGGAGTGACGAGACACATCTTTTTGATGAGGAAGGACTGTGAAGGTGCTTCAATCTTCCCCAGAAGCCAGGGCTTCAATCTTCCCCAGAAGCCAGGGAGGCTAGAAGTAAGCAACTTTCTCTCTGGTCACCGAGAAAAAAGATGCAATTTCTTCATGTTCTGGAAAATGTGCAGAATGACTTTTCTTCTTTTGATAAGCAATGAGCTCTCTTTTTTGTGATGCCTTCGTGCCCCTGGATACCACGAGCTTGTGCTTTTAACTAGACTCTGCTTTTTCCAAGTTTTACCCTCTAGGAGCTCAACTTATCTTGTGAGTTTCTTTGCACTGAGTACTGTGAAATCCCAGAAAGATCATAGGATTGTTTGATGAAGGAAGGTCAACGATCGGGTGTTGTAAAGTTAGATTCTAGCTTCCAGATTGTTGATTTCTTAAGTATAAAGTGGCGATTTAGGTGAACCACCCTCAACCTGTAATCATCCAGCTTCAGGAATAAAAGTCCAGCATGCGTAGCCTGCTTTGCTTGACAAGGCAGGAAAGATGAAGCTCTAAGGTCAAGTATTGCTGCTGCAAAAGTATACAATCAAGACAAATAATATAATTCAAAACACGCAAATGATAAAAAAAAAAAAAAGGAAAAAAAGAATTGCGATATGTTCGGTTTTGTGTGGCAAATCAGAAGAATTCGGATCTCGAAAGTGTGCTGACTTTTTTAGCTGGGGGAGTCGATGGAAGTAGAATATAGCTGAACGAAAGACTTTTCAAATTAATGAGATGAAATTTGAGATTCTACCTATCCATTTTTATAGCTTGTAGACTTTTAGTTTACCTTTTTCAAGGGAATTCATGAAGACGAGTACAAACTTGCAGGAGCTGCTCGTTCTTCTTCGAGCCTAACTATTCTCCAAGTATATTGCTGTGAACTGGCTGTAGAAAATGGAAGGGAAGCACCTCGTTTTTCTGACAATTGTCTTGTTGGAATCGATTTGCTCGAATGTCTCGGCAATACCCAACGAGGATAAGAAAGCATTACTGGATTTTCTTGGCAACGTTTCCCTCTCGCGCCCTCTCAAATGGAACAAGGATTCTTCTGTGTGCCGGTCCTGGACAGGGGTCAAGTGTAATGACGACCAATCGAGGGTTGTCGCCCTCCAGTTGCCTGGAGTGGGGATCAAAGGTCCAATACCGCCGAACACACTGAGTCGCTTATCGGCACTTCAAATGCTGAGCCTCAGATTGAATAGTATATCGGGTTCATTGCCGTCTGATTTCTCCAAGCTCAGGAACCTGACTGGCCTTCATCTCCAGAGCAACAACTTCTCGGGTCCATTGCCTTCGGATTGGTCCGTTTGGCCGAATCTCACCATCGTTAACTTGTCCAACAACAAATTCAGTGGGAGCATACCCCCTTCAATTTCCAGTTTGACCTACCTAGCTGCTTTGGATCTGGCGAACAACTCGCTTTCCGGCGAAATTCCTGATCTAAATCTCCCCAAATTGCAGTTGCTGGATTTGTCCAACAATGATCTTGCAGGACGCGTGCCTCGTTCGCTTCAAAGGTTCCCTAGTCAGACATTTGTAGGGAACAGTGTTTCCTTCGAGGTTGAGGCATTACCTCCGACACTTCCAGCTAAACCTCCTAGCGCCGGACCACCCAAAAAGGCCAGCAAACTCAGCAAAACGGCACGTTTAGGAATCATCACCGGTGGTTGTGTACTAGGAGCCATGGCAATCGCTCTGTTCATGATCATGTTCTGTTCGAGCGGAGGAATCAAAAGGAGGGTACTGCTGAAGTCGCAGAAGCAAGAAGCGTCTCAAAACAAGAGAGAGGTCGCCGAGAGCCAAGAGAAGGACAACAAGATCGTGTTCTTCGAGGGCTGTAACTACGCATTCGACCTCGAGGACTTGTTGAGAGCTTCTGCCGAGGTGCTGGGGAAGGGGTTGTTCGGGGCGAGCTACAAGGCGGCCCTGGAGGACGCGACCACGATGGTGGTGAAGAGGCTGAAGGAGGTGGGCGCGGGCAGGAAGGAGTTCGAGCAGCAGATGGAAATGGTGGGGCGCATCAGGCACGAGAACGTCGCCCAGCTCAGGGCCTACTTCTGCTCCAAGGACGAGAAACTGCTCGTGTACGATTTCTTCCGCGAAGGGAGCGTGTCGGCTCTGCTACACGGTAAGCTGCTCGTGCATGATCACCATGCATTTAGCTCCACTTCAATGTTCCTGAAAGAAGTTACGTATTTTCAGGCACCGGACGCGAACGCCGGGGTCCTCTGGACTGGGAAACTCGCCTGAAGATCGCCATCGGCACGGCGAGAGGCATTGCTCACGTCCACGCGCAAAACGGCGGGAAGCTCGCCCACGGGAACATAAAGTCCTCCAACATATTCCTAAACTCCGAGGGATACGGCTGCGTGTCGGACGTCGCGCTGGCGCCGCTGATGAACCAAATCCCGCTGCCGCTGATGCGGATGTCGGGCTACCGCGCCCCGGAGATAACGGACAGCCGGAAGCCGACGCAGGCGTCGGACGTCTACGGCTTCGGGGTCCTGCTGCTGGAGCTACTGACGGGGAAGTCCCCGATGCACGCCACGAGCGGCGACGAGATGGTGCACCTGGTGCGGTGGGTGAGCTCCGTGGTGAGGGAGGAGTGGACGGCGGAGGTGTTCGACATGGTGCTCCTGCGGTTCCCCAACATCGAGGAGGAGATGGTGGAGATGCTGCAGATCGGGATGGCCTGCGTCGCGAGGATGCCGGAGCAGCGGCCCAGGATGCCGGACGTGCTAAGGAAGGTGGAGGAGATCCGCCGCGCGCACCCCGCGACGGCGCAGCCGTCCCCGGAGATCAAGTCCCCGGCCTCGACTTCCACCCCGTCCCCGACCCGCCCGGGTGCCGAGACGGCGCCGGCGCCGCCGCCCTCCGCGAGGCAGCCTTAGAACTCCGTCCACGAAGCGTCGTTCTATAAGTTTTGGTCAATTCACCTCGAATTGAACGCAAAATCAGACGAGACGTGTAGTAGCGCTACTGTTTTTCCTCTCTGTCTCGAGCACGAATTTAATTAATTGCTCGAATTCGAAGAATTAGAAATCGTGTCGACATGGTGGAGCCACATTCGGGGCACCCATGAATGCCATTTTTTCGAAAATCGGGACATCAAGTTGACACGGTGCGCTGCCGCATGCGGAACAATTCAACGCCGATTCGAAGGACCGGTTCCGAGCTTTGACCATCCAATCATCATCATCGTTGAAATTCAACTCAATTCCAAATTCCCACCAAAAAGCCTGCGTAGCAAAAACGCAGGCGCCGGGGGCCCCCGCCAGAAACGAGCCGAAACGCAGCCTCCCGGTCCGCCCACCGAATGCGACGGCGGCACCACCGACCCGGGCATTATTCACTGCATCCCCAGATGCTCATGCCGTCCACCCATAAAAAGAAATTAATTAAACTAATCAATAAAATGAAAGTATTCCGAGGAAATTGTGCTGGCTATTTTCTCCTCCTCCACTTCGACTTCAATTGGGATGAGACCGGCCCGCATGATTAGAGATACGAATTTCGGATTTTTGGGTAAAATTATGATGGTAACTATTAACTGACTGGGGAGTAATAATTGTCTTTTTCTTTTACGGAAAAGAGAAAAAGGAAAAGATGGGGAAGCGACATCCGGAACAGCTTTCGGCGAAACACAGAAACCAAACCGTCCCTCACACGGTACCGCCGGGGGCCCACACGGTGGGAAAAAAAAAAAAAAGACGAGTCTCCAATGAAATTTTCGGGTTCGGAGGAAAAAAAAAATAAATAAAAGAGAGAGAGAGAGAGAGAGAGCAAAAACGTCATTATTAAAGTCATCGCCCCTTCGTCTCCTCCTCTTCTCTTTCTTTCTCTTGCAGAGTCTCGCCATTGCCCTTACGTCTTCCCTCCTCGTCGGCGCCGATCTCTCCCTCTCCTTATCTCCCTCTCTAGATTCCGAGGGGCGTTCGGCTGTTCATCTCTCTAGATTCCCAGGTACGTCTTGGCTCTGATTATGGTTCTCGTTTTCTTCCGTTCTTCTTGTGTTTGTTTTCGTGGGAAATTTGTTCGGCATACGTGAGTTTCGGCCGGTGACGGGATTCGTTTTGTGTGGTGAAGATCAGGTGATTCCCGATGGCGTCCAAGAGGATCTTGAAGGAGCTCAAGGATTTGCAGAAGGATCCCCCCACGTCCTGCAGCGCCGGTATTTTCCCCTCATTCCTTTTGTCTTGCGTTCGTGTTTCTTCTTTTGCTCGTTCGTATCCATGCGCGTCGATAATCTCGTGTCGATCGAGGTTAGAATCTTGTTGAAGGCTCCCGCGTGTAGATTGGACGGTGTTTGTCTGGGTTTCGCGTGTTGTTAGGATGTTAGAAGCTTCTAGAATCATGGACCAGGGAGATCCTTCTGCGCCGGTGTTTGAGCAGGGATTGTATTGTGGGTAAAGATCGATCTTTTCCCGTGGAGGGCTGCAGTTTCCCTGGACATAATTAGAACTTGTTCTGCTTGTCAATTTAACCTAAAGTCTAGAACTTTCTGATGGTTTCGGAATTGTTTGTTCTGCGTGGTGGAAGTTTTGTCCTTCTTGAGCTGGCTTTAGAGGGTTGCGCGAATAATCTGCGATGAACCTTTTATTGGAATTTCCCGTAGAGCTATTACTCCTTTAGTGCTGCATAGGCATGTTGTTCAGCTACATACTACCCTCGAGATTACCCGGAGAGAATTTCAGATGATGGAGAAGATGGTCTGTCCATCGGGGTTGGGTGTCGAGGTGAGAAAGTTGGGAAGAGGCTGATTCGACCCATCAATTTTATATCCTCTCTCTGCTAAAACTGTAATATTAGGGTGGTGCCTTTCTAGAAGTATTTCTAAACCTGCACTTTCCCTAATTATGACAGCCACGGCACCCTTAACCAATTTGAATTGGTGAGAGGGATGACATCACTCAAGTTTATCTATTGATTCATGCATTTCCAGTCTGTTACTATACTGTTTTGTCGGTAGCTTTTCTGGGAATAGGGCATGTATATCTTTGATATATCTCGCAATGTATGCCATTGTTCATCGCCAACAGTGGGCCACTGACCTTGACATTTCTGTCCACCGTCTTATATTGACTTGTCATGTTTGTAGGCCCTGTTGCAGAAGACATGTTTCACTGGCAAGCAACCATTATGGGTCCCCCAGATAGCCCCTATGCAGGGGGCGTCTTTCTTGTAACTATACATTTTCCTCCAGATTATCCATTCAAGCCTCCGAAGGTACTCAATCGCTGTTTTCTGTTTGTGGGCTTTGTTAGTTTTGAGTGCTTTAGTTTTGCGGTTTCGAATTACCAAAATCCTTGAGAGCTGAAGGAGCTCCATGCATGTTCGTACATTTCCCTGATTTTGACAGCCAAGTACATATTAAGATGGTTCACGTGTATCCATTGCTTTCAAATGGTGTGCTGTCCTTTGTTGTTTCATGCATCTCTTAACCAGTTTTCCGTATTTGGAATGAAGAAGCATTTCCTGGTTTCCATCGATTCATTTTTGTGAAAAGTCAACTGTGCTTTATGCAAATGTGAAAAGAAAAACACGTAGTGTATGAGTTAAACATTATACATCTGTTGTGAAGCTTCTTTATGCTATAAGAATATTACTCTAATATTATTCTCATCCTACTGCCTGTTTTAGTTTTTTGATCCGTCATTGAATATTATGTATGAGGTGCCAAATGCGGAATGGAATGATGCGAGTATGCTTTTTCAAAAGCGAAGTCATTCATAAGCTTGAATTTGTTGGAAGTGGGCCATTCTGTTCCCAAGGTGCTTGTGTTGATGATTTGTCGTGATCTTTCTTGGATGTGCTAGAGAATTTATTTAGGAGTGTCATGATGTTGGAGACTGACGATCTAAAAGCTTATGTTAGTGAGCTCTAGCACTTGGGTGCTTGAAGTTAGTTGCTGGTCCACCAGTTGTTTTTTTAACCTCCAATAGGCCACAGGGGCAGACGCTAATCATTTCCTATTGCTAACTTCAATTCTTTCTCTTCTTTCTTTGTTTTGAAGTTGCGTTTTAAAATGGAACAAATTTGACCCTGCATTTAATCTCATCATGCAGCAGGCTAACATCAAAGTAAATAAGCAAAATGGCAGCAATACCTCGTGATAGGAAGGCTTAGATTGATATTGTGAAAATTTTTCTCCTCTTTCTTATAGGTGGCATTCAGAACCAAGGTTTTCCATCCCAATATTAACAGCAACGGGAGCATTTGTCTCGATATTTTGAAGGAACAGTGGAGTCCTGCCTTGACCATTTCCAAGGTGATTATTCTTCAAAACTACATTGCATTCATGTCCCCGCTTAGCATATCTGTGGCCATAGTTGATGTTCGTAATAGGGTCTATGCTTGATTTAGCGAAATCAGTTTGGCAAAATATTGGATTGCCTCTATCAGATCGAAGTTATGCTTAGGAAAACCACTCTGTTTGTCTCTTTCTGAAATCGTCATTTCCTTCTCTATCAGGTGTTGCTTTCGATCTGTTCTCTTTTGACGGATCCGAACCCAGATGATCCTTTGGTGCCGGAGATCGCTCACATGTACAAGACGGACAGGAACAAGTATGAGACAACTGCGAGAAGCTGGACCCAGAAGTATGCCATGGGCTAAATTAAAAGCGATTATTATTCGTGGCGGGCAAAGGGCCCGTCTTTCTCTTCATTCTTGTCTAAGGATGTAACATTCGGATGATTGCTTAAATTGGAACTTAAGAACGAGTTCATAGCATTTCTTCAGTTGAAAGAACAAACTCCTATCTTAATGTTATATTGTTTCTGCGAAGGGTGGTCCGCGGGACCATCGAATATGTCGAAAGCTTTCACCACTTCTTTTGACTGAGATCTTTAAGTAAGTTAATCGCGTTGCATTGCATTTCATTGTCGTTGTCCTTGTGTTTTATCCTTCAATCTAGGTTATGATCAGCGATACAACTTAATACCTGAGTTTGGCTCAACTTAAATATGAAAGGGTAGATGCTCGACTCTTATGTGTAAATAAATAATAAGTTGCTTAAGGTTGTGTTTGTTAATCGGTCAAATATTGTTTGTTACTATTCTATTGTTTGTTCCTTGAAATAAAATAAATAAAAAAAAGAACAAAATCTATTCGATAACTTTTTTGTTTTTGGAAGAGATTTTGGAGCAAAATTAAGAAATACAAAAAAAAAAAAAAAAATAATTTTTTGTTTTCAATAACAATTGAAGAGTCAATATATTTATTTTCTTCTTTTTTTATATTCTTCTCATTTTACTAATTGGTGGTAAGCCTTGATGATGGTTAGAGACCAACTAAGGACATAAGCCTTGCCAGCAATTGGGCAAGGTTAGGCCTTGTCCCCACAAGGTTGCCTAGAAGCTAGTAAGGTTGAGCCTTATCGAAGTCCAATTGTCAACTCTCATTTGGCCGGTCGTTAGCCATTGCCGGGGTGGGCGACTGGCAAAATGAAGAAGAAAAAAGAAAAAAAATAAAAGAGAAAAATGTAATAAAATTTAAAAGAAATTTTAAGTCACAAAAAAAAAGAGTCGTACAAAATGCATTTTTATTCTGAGCATATAAATTTTATTTAATTAGTAAATGTTTTCAAATACTTAGAAACTTTCTAGGAAACAAAACAAGAAAAAATTATTTTTGAATAGAAATTATTCTTGAGAACTGAATGGTTATTAAGCGCACCTTAAGTCTGCAAATTAGAGTAGAGTTATTAGTTCTTAGTTCTAGCTCGATTTGGTGAAGTAGTCTAGTTAGTTCCAATTCACCTAAATTTGAAAAGTACTTCATTCAAAAGCTTGAATTCCTCGTAATAAGGTATCCCGGCTTAGGGAAGTATATCGGTTCAGTTTCCTGAATGTTCTTGAAATGCAGTACAAGTAACGAATTCAGGGCACCGCAGTTATAGAGAAGTACATGATGGATTTGGCGTTGGGTTAAGATGCGGCATCATCATTGACTCGGTTGGTCGAGTCGTAAGCCAGTGTTCTTTTATCGGCTAACGCATTGGAACGTTAAGAAAGGCAACATTCTCTAGATACATGTATTTTCAGGAGTTGGTATGCCTAAAAACTGAAAGTGCCATAGAAGTCATATTGCACATGACAAATTCTTGTCTTGTCAACGATTGTTGAGAATTGTATATGATAAGATGAGACGCACTTTTTCCTTTTTTGTTGGACGAGAAGCACTTAAAAGAAATGTATAGATAAATTGAATTTATAGCCCGACAACATTAGTGTGGAGAGGATATTGTTATTAAATTTAGAGTGATAACTTCAGTCATAAATTTTTCGATTGTGTTAATTTTATTTTGCTTTTAACTCATCAAACTTTCAACCATGCTAATTAATATTAAACCTTTTTTTTATTGAATTACTAATTCAATCATTTTGGTTAATTGTGATAGGAAATCACTGATGCAGTGGTCCAGTCACCGCTAACATTAATATCAACAATATTTCAAATTTTCTTCAACGTGTTGATGGGGTAACGCAACCCTTACCTAGGCCGTTGTTGGCCACAACAAAGGCGTCATAGTTAGTCATGCTAAGGTTAGCGAAGGCCACAGCCCTTGCCTATGAGGATCACAGGCCCCTACCTTGTGCCTAATGGTGGTTGTTGGCCCTTAGCTAGTGCTTGATGGCCCCCATCGACCTTGTCTAAAAATAGGAAAAAAATAAGAAAATAAAAATTAATGAAAAATCAGATTTTTTTTATTTATGAAAAGTTACATAATTAGCCACATCAGGACGGTCACACCGACCGAACCACCATGTCGACAATTCCTGATTAAAATTAGTTTAAATGAATACATTGGTAATTCGTTAAAAAGTTTAAAATTGTATTAATAAAACTTTAAAATGTTTATGACATGTTTATTTATGATTGAATTGGTCACCATACTATAGGTTTGGTATTTTTTTGGACAATTCTCCCTTAGCGTGGAAACTCTTTCTAAGTAAATGCGCACGACAAGTAATTTCGCTTGCGTACCCCGTTCATCTCTGCCGTGAGATCACGAGGGCTTTACGTGAGGAGATCATTTTAAGCTAATACCAACGACCCGGATTTCGCCATGCTCGAAAGAAGCCCATATCCATACTACACCTTGATCGAATCAGGCGTCTCGGACCAAGCATTTTGGAAGAGTCGTACTACAAACCCTCAAGTGTCGGGCCTGGATAGAATCCAAACCGGCCCGACCGACGTCGAGAGCCTACGTACGGAAAGCCAAGGATCCGGGCCAGCCCTAAACCAAACCTCGTCATCTCGGCCAACTCACTTGTCCTAAGGGCCGACAACCCACGAGAGCCCATACAATCATTCCCGACCACGAGCGCACGACGCCTGGTGAAAAGGCTCAGGCAGCACTTGGAAAGACCAAGATCGCGAAGGCGAAGAAAGCAAAAGCATCATCGATCAATCAATGCGTGTGGAAACGCCTTGAAAAAATCGAATGGACGGCGAGCGGCGGGCGGGCGGGCGGGTCCGAACGATCCGCCCTCCCCCACCACCCAACTACGCGAGTCCTACATCACCGCCATCATCCCCACCACAACGCCATTATTTTTCCGAAAGGGAGAAAAACCGAAACGGAGCCCGAATTATTTTTAGGGGCTCCCGAGTCAACTTAACCGGCTGGCATTTAATGACGGGCTTCTTCTCCCGAGGTTAATCGCGATTTCGTCGCCCCCCCTTTCTCCCTTTCGGATTATATAATACGAACGGGAATATTCAGAAAAATCCAGCTAAGTAAACTCAATGCTTTGACCCGAATCTTCTCCACGGTCACTAGCTAGTTCCCCTTCACTCTTCAAGAGCTAAACTGCCCTTTCGTCATGCGGAAACTTAGGGTATTTTTGTCATTATCATACGTTCGAATACGAGGCCATCTTTTTTCTCTTTCAATTATTATTTTTTGAGGCGAGAAATTGATTTTTTGGCTCCTCCCCCCACGCCCGAAGTCACGCCTCGAGCTTTTACCGTGTCCCGGGATCATGTTGCTGTTGTCGTCTCATCGAACTGGGCGAAACCTTACTTATATTAGAGATTCCGTACAAGGTGCCCTGAAATTTAATTCATCCCACCCACCACCCCGAAATGCCACGTCAGCATGTGGGCTTCGAGGGACCGGCAAGCTGGGGAGAAAACCATATGATATGATATGATGATGCCTAGGAATCGCAGCTACGTGAGGAAAAAAATCAAAATCCTCATTTGAATTTTAGGTAACCTAACCTTCGATATTTCGCTGCGAAAAAAATCTGAGGAGATTGCGACCCATGTCGTGTATTTCCAGCATGTTCTTCGTATGTACTGGGCCACACGTGTCGAGTGTCCATCTAGGGTAAAATCTGAGTACGAACACTAATCTCACGTATAATAATAATAATAATTACAAATGGGTCGTGCCCACGAGAGGGAAGGAGCATGGTCCCTGAAAATCAGGTTCATTTAATTTTCAGACCTAAGAACCTAATCCTGGACTTTCATGTCTCAGGGCTTGTCCCCTGCTAGAGAAAAGATCGCCACAGCACGAAAATTCCAAACGATTGCTCTAAAGCTCTTTATAAAATGGGGAACAATTACGTGGAATACCCTCAGGTGCCCACCGGAAAATCGTATAATATAGTTGCGCATTTTGTTATTGTCGTTTTTTTTTTTGGTAAAGATTTTGTTATTGTCGTTCATATGCGGAAAAGTTGAGAATTTTCGTACGTTGCATTATTGGGTCAATGATGGGTTTCTGGTTATCAACCGAGTCGCCACTAGGTTTTGCCGGATTTAATCATCGCCTTTTTACAGGTAATTCCATAATTAATTAAGGAGCTAATCCAGTTATTGGATTAATATTAAAACATCTCACTGATTAACTGAAATTGAGCAAGGAAAAAAGCTACGGATTTGATTAAAATAATAATATAAGGACATATACGTTAGACATTTTTGGACCCCAAGATGATGCGAAGAGCCATACATAGACACGACCTCAAAATCTGCACAGTGTATAACCATAACAAAATGCTGTTTATGTGAATGATTCAAGAAAACCAACGAGAACGGCACACAATATCAATCTCACAACCCTATAATTGATCGAACTTGTTTCATTAACCAACTTAAGATTTTCGCAAAGAAGCTCGAAGACATTTATCTACAAAGTTCAAAATCACTAATTATTGAAATGTTCACATTAGTTTCTGGATTAATGTCCAAAAAACATAACGCTTCCCTATGCCAAATAAACCCACACTTCGAGACCATGGATCATTAAAAGACTTTGTGCTCTCTCTCTCTCTCTTTCTCTCTCTTTATTTCCACGTTCGTAGCATTTGGACTTCCAAGCCAATAAGGCAAAAGTGCAATTGTACAATCTTGCATTGAAACGAGGGAATTTCCATAAACAATTCGACATAGAAATGGGGGAAACTGTTAAACAAACGTCGCGACGTAAAGTCATCATTAAAATATTAAAAGAATATAATTAAATAATTAATTAGAAAAGGAAAAATGGTGGTGAGTGAAAAAGGCTGTCTGGTTCCCACATCACCCCCACGTGAGGAACCGCACGTGCTTTCCATTGGTCAGCGCGAAGGCGCGAACGGCGCCGGTCACCGGTTCCGCTTCAGCGAAAGGTGCCAGTGGGGGAGGGCCCACCGGCCCGGCCGGTCACCTGTTGTCGTCGAGTCTCAGGACAAACCTAGACCGGGGTAGTTCCATGTGTTTGTATACGGTGCCCAAAAACCTTCACACCAGGATATCTTTATAGCCCCCTTTTACACCGAAATAGACAATAGAAAACATTTCGATTTATTAATTCTTATTAATTTGACCAAACCTAGTGAAAAAGGCAAAAAGATGTGTGATCGTAGATAACTACATGCCCGTGTCCTAAATTTGTTTTTCTACATAATCTAATCTTTAGAATATAGATGGATTCATTGCTTTTTTGACATGCCAAATATTACGACTGGTATAACATTGACCTCAAATCAATCTCAAGGAAGTACATTAAGTGAGCGACATGTGCACTATTGATCTATGATATATTAATATTCTCCTTCGGACCACATGGAAATTACTATAGTATCCTATTATTAATTATTATTAATTTGATAAAACGTAGTGAAAAGGAAAAAAAGATGTGTGATTGCGGATAACTACATATCTGTGTCTAAATTCATATTATGTCTATTTAGACTTGAAATATCTGGAAAATACAACGTGGCACATGTATTATAAATAACCCCTTCAGCAATTTTTGCAATTTCTCCAACTAGGCATTATTGTACTCATGAATTTTGTACTTAAGGATTCATCGTTTTTCGACATTTCGAATATTGCACAATAGTACAATATTGACCTCATTTGGTAACAAAACCCGATATTGTGATCAATCTCAAGAGAGTACATTAACTACATGCAGAGTATCTCCTCATCCTAATCAATTGGAGACATATGCACTATTTAATCTATGATATAATAATGTCTCCACTAGACTTTATATCTACCCCCCGACCACATGGAAATTACCCTGAAATCCTTCATTAACATTGGCGGTCAGAGGCGACCACGATTCACGCACGTCGCCTTGCATGGGAGAGAGCGCGATTATTCTGGCTTCGGTGCTGGATTCACCCTCGAAATCGAGAAGGAGGAGGGCAGCGAGCATCCATGTGCATTCAATTCGCCGAATTAATTGCTGCTTTGAATCGAAAAATGCGATATCGATAATGCAGCAATCGGGTTAAAGTATATTCATGTCGATTCGTGGACACCCACTTCGGAGCATAGTGTAGAATCTTGTCTCTGTGAAAAATCGAGAATCGAACTCATTCTTTTAGCCCGGTCCCCGTGTCAACTTGCTCGACCAGAACTCCTGTTGTAGCTTAGCTATGTGATGGAAGTCGTCTCGATCCACCAGAGCTAAGACTTGCATGATAGCACCTTTTCGAGCTTTCCTAACATGGAATGATTCGATTTTAAAAGTACAAAACTTCCCGTAACCTCGGCATGGTTGACGCATTGGAAATGTTTAAGAATATTGCTAGAGATATCATTGAATGTTAAAGATATCATTTGATATTTCTTTATTCCCTAAGGTAGCTAGTTTCCATTTTAGATTAATTTACTTTGTTTTCCATACACTTTGATTGGGTATAAACACATTCTTGAACCCGCGTTATAGGGTCAAAGAAACACGATAGTACTTCTTTTTTTTTTTTTTTTTTTCAGGACTAGTTGAAAGCTACAAAATTTTCTTAATCAATGGCGTAATAAGTGCTCTTTAAAATACTCGTCGACGAAGCACTCACCTACAAACTCACTCATGAGCGTGGCTTCATGTCCGCTAACTGATTTGGTTCATACACCATTGAAATACAGTGAATTCACGATAATATTCTGCATATCATGTCCATGACGTAAGATGTTTCCTTTAGGATCATCAAAATATTATACAATATTTACTTCGATTTACTTTGAATTGGATACAAACGCCCGAAACGTCCGTCATTCTACACCACTTAAGCTTTAGAAATAAATGGCACCCCCCTTGAATTCAACATTTCATAATAATATATATATATATATATATATATATATATATATATATATATATGTATGTATGTATTCCATACGATTTCCTAACAATTGTCAAATTAATTCATCCATCACCTCTGTTTCATTGCTTGGTCATAGCAACTCGAGAAGCTAGCCCTAGGCTTGGAATCTCAGTAGGAAATGAATTCTCTAATGGAGCGATCTGATTAGTAAATGATGGGATAATCGCAGAGATTTCCACCGCATTTATTAGCACTGACAATACACGAAGAAAGGTCGACTACGTGCATGCATGCATGCAATCTGTGGAATTCCTGACCCATTGATTATGCTACTAACATACGTGCTGCGCATCACCATTGCATTAAATGTCGCATAACATAATCAGTGCACTGTATTTAAAATGCCCCATTAGATTTAAGTTCCATGGATTAAGAACTGCCAGGCATTATTTAAAAGATGAAGAGAATGCTTAATACTCTAATTATCTACAAGTTGGCTTCGCCCACAATGGTCGATATACCCAGCTAAATATTGAATAAACTCGCCATCAGTTGTCTGATTAATCCATTTATTATATTTAATTAGGGTATAAATTATTCGCTTGATATTTGTGCATTTGATAAGAGGAGTCGAGAAATGTTAACGAGGTCATTAGGTTGATTTTGCATAGTCTCCAAAGAAGGTAATTCTTGGTATGTTGCATTGTTTCATGCGTGCTTCTCACGAGCCTTTCAATTATAATTGGAAAATTTCAGGTGGACATCGTGTATGGATCACTGTGGTAACACAAAATACTTAAAATCTGACTTTTATGTTTTTGGTAATTTAAGGATGTCACGGAGGCTTGGCATCCTAGAGATTCATTGAGTGTCATGTAGTTCCGTGAACAAGATAAATTCAAATATTTAACTTGTGTTGGTCTTGAGTTGAAATAGTCTGCACATGTTGAAATACCCCACTTGACAATGGGTCATGTATGCTCTCTGTGTACATATTGTCTCCCCCACCTAAAATTTTAAACTTTTATGTTAGACTTTGTAATGCAATATCGGACTTCGGTGTTATCCCTTTTAAGTGTGTGTCCACCACCCCCACTAATTAAATTTTACGTGTCATTTTTAATTTGGCTTGCATATAAAAGAATGTACTGAAATATTTTATATCTTGACCTTTATGCTCTTAATATATTTTTGGTCTCTCTTGACCTAAAAGATTAAGTGTTTGGGTTGGACTTTTTTACACTTTTGATACGTGAAAGATGTTTATTTTTAACTGCTAAAATTAATAAAGCAATTGCATAGCAATGTAGATTATGATTCTTCTTGAAGGAACATCACATAATAAACCATCTAAGAACAACCGATGACCGACCTTAAAAAAGAACCACATATATTACGACCGACCCATTACGATGATCTTTCGCAGAGAGAGAAAGACATCATCCTTGAGGTCGTTTTTCTTTTCTTTTTTGAAAGAAGATAAATTTCCTCTCTTGGAGAAGATGCATTTTCGATTCTATTAACATCTCCGGGTCGATTCGGTTCGTAATGATTGAATTTATAAATGATCAAATCCAGGAGCAACCGCGATAATGGCATCGTAGAATGTGCACCTCGGAGAGAGAGAGAGAGAAACATCTCTTGCTTCAAGAAGCTTGTGACTGGATTCCCATGGAAGTTTTGGGGTCATTTAAAAATTATTAACCAGCGCAAAACCAATCAATATCATATTTAATTCGTTCTCTGTTTTATAAAAGAGGTGATGAGTTCATTTTGGTTACTTCCTCGCAATGAGCAAGATCTTTTTCATTTACGATGAATACTTCCTACGATAAGCGCAACAAAAAGATACAAAACATCTAAATAATTTCTCATAAAATATATTCGATACTTTCTTTAGAACGCTTGTCGGTACATCAAAAACCCTAGGTAATACGAAACACCTTAATAAAAATCCAGAGGATAATGGTCATTTGGTACTTAATGAATCATTGCCTTCCATGAATTTGCGCTCCATCAAAGTTCGAGCTGAGCTGATATTCTAACTGCACACTTCAAGGACCGTGCATGGTTGTGTGTAGTAATAAAGCTCGAGTCGTGTTACAGTTTTGGCCCTTCTTTTTAGAATAGATCTTGTCGTTCTTTCTTATATTATATGTCTCTCGGACTTATTTAGCTTGATGAGGAAGACAGGTACAAGCAATGCTGGATGAATTACACGTTAGTTGTGATGGGGATGGAATTATTCTAACTCCTGCGTACGCGTGGCCATCCATATCGGTAAAATTTTATCCATATCATACTCCAACATTATTCAATTTGCTAATTTTATCACGGTGCATTCATATAGGCTCCAAATGGGCTCATTGTTTATCCACATCACACTCTGATATCGTCCTCCACGGCCACATTGTTTGGAATTGGCCAAATTTCATGTTGGAGAAACTTGATTAGAAATATGTGCTAGTAGGGCTCGATTAGGAAAAAATAAAAGTAAATGAGAGAAAGCTAATTTTTTATTTATTTAAAAAAGCATGACTGATAAAATTCTTTAGCGGTTGATGATGATTACATTGTTCCGAAATGTACATGGCCAGGAAAGATTACAACCAATTATAACATCAAATATGGTCCCATAAACAATAACACTTTCGCATACAAACATTATGTAATACATTTTCTAGGGGAAAAGTATTAGAATAGTCCTTAATCTATTATATTAGCGTTAATTTAGTTTTAAACCTTTCGACATAGCCAATTCAATCTTCCGACTAATTTTGGCTAAATATTGTTGACATGGACATCGACTGGCCTACATGATATGGTCAACCTTGACGTAGACAAAGTTTAGTAATATTATAATATTTTTTCAAATTTATTTATTTATTTTTATTTTTCCTTTTTTCTTTGCCCAAGCCTCACCAGAGGTTGGTAAGGTCTAATTTAAAATATCAATTATCCACATCAGCACTAGTTGTGCCACATTAGCTTGCTGACATCCACGTCAACAATATCTAGCCGAAATTAGTAGAAAGGAATGAATTGAATTTAGAACTAAATTGGCATTGATGCAATATATTTAGGACTTTCTTAATGCTTTTCCCCACTTTCTTGTAATGCTTGGGAGAATTTACACTTAAACCCACCTTTTCTTTTGGCATAAATATAAAGGGAAACATCTACTTTTCAAAACAATAGTTCTACAATCTCTACCACACAATTTTTGTCTCATAACATGAAATAGTCTAGCTTGGTTATAAATTTGGTTATAAACTGAATTTATAACCAGCTGCCTTCATGTCCAAGATACTGGATTGGCAGTCGTCGAGAGGCCAGTGCAATAGAGCTAAGATCAGGCCGGAGGGTATTTACCAAATTCGGTTATAAATTTCCCCCGCGGTTAACCCTTCTGTTTTATTTACGTGGAACGGGGGCTCCAATAACAATGGTTCTACAATCTCTACCACACAATTTTTGTCTCATAACATGAAATAGTCTAGCTAGATAGCCAAAGATATTAACCTATTGCTTTTAAAGAAAAAAACCTCGATCTTTTCAGTCCAACTCCATAATATCACGGCATCAGTATCGTTAATGTGATATGTTGTTGTTTTTTCTTTTTTTTTTTTTTTTTTTGGGGGGGGGGGGAGGGGGGGGCGCATGTGCAAAACATTGCAATAACTTGTTGGATTACGTCATGCTATACATTTCAATGTTAAGCCAAAATTTTCTGCCAACATGCATTATGGGACTCATAAAAAGACCAAAGATTGATATGTTCCCATTCTTATAATGATAAAAGTACGTAACAAAGATTATAAATCACACATTTCAAGGAAAGCTAAGTGCTAGGGAGCTAAATAAATCTTTGCATTCTCTTCCAAATTAGACAGAAACAATCTCTGCTTAGCTTGAGGCTCAATGCGGGTTTAATGCACACCGTTTTCTAGGGCATTACACGCAGGAACCAAGCGCAACGAGACAAGCACATGGGATTAAGTTGGGGGAAGATATTTCTCAGTCAGCAAGAGACTCGCACGGGAACGGCATCGTTTTTATATGGACAACTTGCGAGCGTGACAAGCGGTGATTTGTCGAGCTCGATGTAAGCTCCTTAGCTGGCGTTTTGGGCGTTGGCTTCGCTTGGCTCCATGCATTTTCTGCCGCAGCTTTTAAGAAGCTCTCTTGATCGACCCTTTTTTGAATTTGTCTTTGCTAATTCGTGCAACACCTAACTGCATACGTCCATTGACATGCTTATTGATTAGTGCTTGTTCAAGGACATTTTGGCCAGCATTCTCCCTCTGATAAATCTCAATTTAAGCAAGAAATCATTGGATTCTTGTGATGCTTATTGATTCGGTACTCATTACCGGCGTAGTTTCGACACTTCTTGTCTTGCCAATAATGCCTCTTTGGACACGACTTCAGAGGCGGCATACAGTATTTGTGTGGAAACCGCACATCGACATATTGAGACAAATTTGAAATTCATACAGAACAGTACAATATAAGTTGCAAAGGAGAATGTCGATAGGATGAATACCGTGTTCTTAAGGAATCGATCTATTGAATAAAAGGTTCAATCACCTCAACAACCACAAGATATAGTTTCATTTGTAATATATTCAAACAATATAATACTAGTTTTCTTATATAAACTGTTAGAAGAAGACGCATGTCGTACGAGGAAGATGAACATGAGCCAACAATCCAACATGGTCACTTTTACACTTCAGATGTTAAAAGTAAGTAGAACACCAACTGAACAAGCTGATCTGCCGTTCTGGAGTAACTTACGATCGTCGAAAAAGTTCTTTGCGAACTATTGGAAAAAGTTCCGCGAGCATAGTTCCAAAAGTTGACCATCGGGACAGGGCTCTGCACAGTGTGAGGAAAGAGATAACCAGTGAAAAGCTCGATCATACCAAGAAATTTCGTTCAACGACCCCGTCTAAGTTGTACTGCAAGGCACAGTAATAATTCGGGAAAAGAAGATAAAATATAGGGATCGACCAACTAATCTTCAAAAACCCTTCTTTGAATTGTCTAATCCTCCTCTAACTAGTCAGTGTTACGGCATGATTACAAGCTTCGATCGAAGCTTATGTCCTAAGAAGGATTGATCCTCGAGATGTGTTCCCTTGATTTATCATCGTGCACGTGAGAAAGGGAAAAGAGTTCTTCCCCATTATTAGCTCCACCTCTCTTTCTATCGAATTCTTACGTGCAAGCGTGCTAAGGCGTGACATTTTTGTACATTACCCTTGTTTGCCCACAAATAATTATTAGACACTCGTCTCAACTTTTTTATTTTTTTCCCTGAAAATAGAAAAAGAAAACGAGGGAAAATAGAAACGGGGACAAAGAGAAGATAACTCCATATTCTTTCAACGCGTGTGGGAACAAAAATGAAAATTTTGTTTCTTCTTTTCCACAAGTTTCGGCACGCTAGGCTCTAAGGGCAAGAAGATGCCACATACACCAAACACGCCATAATCCAAACCGGCAAAATCTATTCGCCCGGAAAATGATAATTTACTTACCTAACTTAGGGATGCCGAGAGCCCACCAACCAATCATCCACCAACACATGTGACGAGGGGCCATGCATGGAGATGATGATCCGGGGGGGTCAATTTTAGAACGTTTTCATGTGGGCGGGGGAAAAGGTCTCGTGGGGATGTAAGATACAAAAAGGGGGTCGGCTCCTTTTGTTTGATGCATCGTCTGTGGAGTAAATGATGATCGCTTGATTTTGAAGTAAAGAAAAGCCGAAGACCCGAAGGCCGGACCACGCTCATTAGTCATCTGATAATTCCCACTTTCCCGAATTAATTAAACACTCTCGTTTTGTACTTACCATTTGATTCCTTGGACCCGAGATTTGGAATCAACAAGGTTTTCGGTCTACGAAATCCGCGGCAAGGATGAGCTTTGGTTCACCGGCCTGCATCCTTTCTGATTTCTCTTGGAACTTACGGTTCCTCCGACGGTCCCTCGGAAGTCCTTGTGCTGGAACATACGTCGCCGACAAAGCTAGTTCTTCCGTGTATCGATGCAAATGGTCCGTTGTATACACTATTACCACCGGTTAAGGAACAATAATACCTCGACTCACTTGGCGACAACGCCTAAAAATCCAACGTTTGCCGAGTTATACTAGCTGCCCCCCAATTTGTATGTCACCGGACAAACATGTGTAGGGAGAGAGCTTTCAAGGGGATCATATTTCTCGTGCAATAATGACTGTACGGATGGGCGGTAAAAAGCTTGTTGAAAGCTTATGATGATGGGCGCGGGGGAGGTTTGGAGAAGACGGGGAAGCGTGGATGATTTCGCCGAGAAAAAACATGCTATGTTGAGTGCGAGATGATGGGGTCGACCATGATGAGCCAACGTGTGCGGTTCCACGAGACTTGTGTCTCTGACCATAGGTTTCATGTGGTTTTAAGGTACAACTGATTTGAAATGATGACCATACGAGACATTGCGGTTAGGAGAAATTGACCAATCGACAAGGAAATCAAACCAATCGAATCGACTAAATTTCTTTTCAATCCTCCAACGGCCATGTCATTAAAAACTTAGGAGACAGCTTTTGATAGGCTCGATTACATATCTCACAAAAGAGTCATAGTAGATTTTACTTGACCAACCCTTATTTTTCTTTTATAGAAAACCTACTTCGATGGTTAAATTAACATAGTAAAACGGCATTAAATTATTTGGGAGACCATTTAGGGAAAGCACGTTACTCGGCGAAGATATGCTGATGCGCACTTGTGGAATGGCATTGAAACTGTGGCGTGGAGGCCGCGTGCGACATGCGAAGACCACGTCGGACTTGGGGAATAATAATAAATAAATGGACGAACAATCTCAAAAGTAGGAAAAAGACATAACGAGAGAGAAAAAACCCAGAGACGTACACCCCGGGATTTTAAAATGGCTGCAAGAACAAGGTCTTCCACGTTAGTCCGAGCTGTAAAACAGTGAAATTTTTCAAAAGGGGAAAAAGCCAGAAATTCCTAATTTTTCTACCTAATTGTCACTTAAGTTGGGATAAGTGTAACCTCTTAATTTGTTTACTTGATTCTTCGTGCTCAAATGATACGTTTAGGGTAAGTATCAACTGGTGTTGACCACATTTTGACTTGCCTTGCTATTAGAACAACCTATTACATGCGGAGTGGTGAATCTTTTACCCCCGCAAACTATCTCAGACAGATATCTCGACATATTTTGACCGGGATGCTTGCCTCATTTACCTGGATTGATGATCGAAACGTGGTTGACACACCAACGGGAGCACCAAGCGAGAAGAAAGGATCTTCATCCATGTCGAAGGAAGGAGATATTTGAAAATTTAGTATAACAAATCAATGAAATTTATCGTGTGATACGCTTATTACACACGAGGAGCTATCAATCTTGCAGAAGAGGTAAGTATAGGTCAGATATGGCAAACAAATTGTAATTTTGAGACTTTCTTATGAATGGCGAAAATTTACTAAAAGAGTCTTGAATATATTGTATAATGCCAATTTAGTCTTAAACTTTTCAATTTGATCAATTTATTCTAAACTTTTTGATGACTTACCAATATAGTTTTTCTATATAATTTTGGTTAGAAATCGGTTACATGGATCCCAAGCAACCAACATAGTACAACCGGTGTTGACTAGACAATTTTTGCATTTTTTTTTAATTTTCAAACTTTCTTTTTGAAAATAAAACTTAAAAAATTAAAAAAATTGCCCAAATCAAAGCCAGAAAAAAGGTTAATAACCAGCCGGTTTTGAAAAAAAAAAAAAAACCAGCCGGTACTCAATTTTTGAAAATTTAACTTTATCAATGTAACTTGTCGAATAGGATTGATGTTTCACTTTCTAATATTTTTAATTCGACACGTTACAATTGAGAAAAGAAGATGCGTCCGGTTTGAAGGAGTGAGTATGGGTCAACGATCTAAATGAAACGGTTATATTTTCTCGCCTTGCTAGTTGGAAGAAATTTCAAATTATACTTCTAATTGATTAGAGGGTTACAAATTTCGGTTATGCAACTTAAGTATATATATTATTTGTGCGTGAAGTCCGTGTTGAGAACGCACAATCAAATAGCTATTGGAGGAAACATAAGCCAATAAAGGATAGAGGAAAATATGGATCCAAATTAAATTCGAAATCACAAGTCTCTTACAAATTAAGATTCGCAAAACAACTTATGACACGTGTGGAGCATGCCGTGACAATAATTTATTCGATCGAATCAAAACAAAAAGGTTTAACATAACTGATACATCATGTTATATTCGAGTGAAATGATTGTTATGATTTAACAACTTGAACGCGATGGGAGCGAATGGAAATGTGCGGGAAAGGTCAAATACGTTGAACGAAGTAAATGACATGGTCAAAAGTAATGACGAATAAATGTAGTTCGGAGAGAGAGGGCTAGAAACGCCATTTCCTGACTTTATCAAAATGATTCGACATAATTATACACATGGCTTGTGAATGAAAACAGGGTTAATCACGAAACGACCGTTTTGTGTCGTGTTCAGATATCTTGTCGTAATTTCTGATCGCTGTCATGTCGAGAAATTATCATCTCCGGTCAAACCAGAAGGTGAGTTGGCTGGCAGGAGGGAGAGAGAAATCAATCAAATTTTGACCGGCCGGTCGAACTTTTCAACAGGGAACCGCGGGCATCTTGGGCCTCACGTGACTGCCATCACAAAGCCCAAGATGCACCCCCACTAGTTACTACCACCACCACCACCCTCAGTGGTGGTGCAGTGGCGAAGCCCCCAGAGGGCCGGGCCCACCGGCATCCCACGTGTCGGCCTCCGGACGCGGCCTCCTGGATGCGGCAGGGGGGCGTGTGGTGGGGTCGACGCCGGAATCCTCGGCTCCGGCGACCGACCCTCCCGTCGGTATGACTCCCCCCGCACCTGCCCCTCCCGCCGGCCACCTCGGGCCCCACCCTTTTATATTTGGCTGGAAAAAGCCTGTTTTCCATATAAAAGAGCGAAAATCAAATATCGCCGAGAAAAAAAGAGGAAACAAAATTAAAAAAAGATATTGCGAATTCCGATTTCGGCTGTTGGACTTGGATCCTATAAAACAGCGATTCCATAGTTTCCACTCCCCTCTCACTGCAACCGCAAACAAGAACTCCTACAGCAACAACAGCAACGACAGCAACAGCTATCAAACTCCCCACCCCAAAACCCTCCTTGCTTCCGCCATAAAAGCACTCCCTCCCCAGCTTCTCCCCTTGACGCCTTCACCTTCTCGATCGGGCATTTCTCCTTTTTCCTCTCCCGCGAGGCCCCTTATAGGAAAGCTTGAGCAGGCCCTCGATCGATTCTTGAGGGAACAAATTTATTGGCTTTCCTTCTTTTCTTGCATCCCCATCAATTTTCCAGGAAAAATCCAGAGCACCTGCCTCGAGTTGAAATCTCCCCCCCAAGAATCTCCCTTTCCTGCTCTTAGATCCTCGGTATATATAGAGGGTCTCTCCCCGTTCTTCCGATCAGCGAGTCCAAGATTCACTACCCCCTCCTCTTCCTTCTCTCTCGCCTTTCCTTTTCGTTTCGTGTTTCTGGGTCGCGCCTTTCGTATCTCCATAGATGCGAGTTTCGAGAATCTGAGTGATAGCCAAAGAGAGAGAAAAGAGAGAGAGAAAAAGATGGACGACTGTTTCTTCAACCCAGTGAAGTACACCGAGCACCGAACCGTCGCGAGGAAGCTGACCAGAGCCGCGCGCAAGAGCGGCCCGCCGGCGCCCACCCGGGTCGTCCGGATATTCGTCACCGACCCGGACGCCACCGACTCCGACAGCAGCGACGACGAGGCCGCCGGCGACCCCTTCTTCTTTCCCCGCCGGCGCGTCAAGCGCTACGTGCACGAGATCAGCGTCGAGCCGGCCTCGCGCGGCGCCGGCGCGCTGCAGGCGGCCTCGATCTCTCGCAAGAGGCCGAGCCTCGTGGACCCGCAAGCCCCGAGGAGGCCGCTGAAGGCGGCGGCGATGGAGACGGCGGCGGGCTCCGGGCGGAAGTTCCGGGGCGTGAGGCAGCGCCCGTGGGGCAAATGGGCGGCGGAGATTCGGGACCCGGCGCGTCGCGTGCGGCTGTGGCTGGGTACCTACGACACCGCCGAGGAAGCAGCCATGGTGTACGACAACGCTGCAATAAAGTTGCGCGGGCCCGACGCCCTCACCAACTTCGCGACCCCTTTGAAAGAAGCGGCCGTCACGGACGATGTCGACGCGGGCATCGAAGAAGTGCCCGCCGAGGACAACATCAACACCGCGGCGTGCGGCTACGACTCCGGCGACGACTCGCGCAACCTCTCATCCCCGACGTCGGTCCTCCACTTCCGGACGCAGTCCGGGGAGGAGGCCGAGCCGGCCGGACCGGCCCCACAAGTCGAGCCAGCGGAACCGGTACGGGAGGAGCCCGGGACGTCCAAGCCGGCGGCGGAGGAGGACGTCCAGGAGTGCCAGGGGGAGACGGGCGAGTTCGCGCCTCTGGACTTGCCGTTCCTGGACGACTTCTTCAACTTCGACCCGCCGGAGTCGACGCTGTTCGACGAGACGACGATAGGGACGTTCTCGGACCGGCTGCTGGCGGAGGACTTCATGAGCGACATCTTCGTCGACCGGCCGGAGGATTTTGGGTCGTTGTCCCCGATGGACATGTGTCAGGGGAACGATTACTTTCAAGACATCGGAGATCTGTTCGCATCGGATCCTCCCGTGGCGCCTTGAAAGTTCGAAAGTTTCGATTTTCCCAGAGAGAGAGAAGAAGAAGAAGAGAGAGACTGTCGCTGTCGGCTGGCAGATTTTCCGGCAGTTTTGGGTACCGGCGGCGAAGGTCTCGCCGGCGGCTAGTTTTGTGGAGATCAAAAGAAATTTTGGAAGTAGTTCTTTTTAATTAAATTATCTATTTTGTTTAGATTTTGATTAGGGAATATATGTGGTTAGTATGCAGCAGCTGTGATGAGATTTCATACCATTCCGCGAGGATATTCACAATGATTAGGCCATTTTTTTCCTTTCCTTGATGGGTAGAATAATGGAGCAAGAGCAAGGCTTTTTCCCTTTCCCTTTTTGTTTTTCTTTTTTCCTTTTCTCGAGAGTGTAATGTGTACGATTCCGAAGGATGATTGAAAATGAGAAAAAAATCAAAATAGCCAAGCCTTCCTCTTTTCTTTTCTTCCTTTTTTTTGGTCTTTCGATTTGAATTATTAATTGCGGACAGGTACAGTAAAAAACCCTCCAAATCAAATTCGCGAAACGGAGGCATGTAATCTGCTTTTTGGATCTTTTTCCGATATTTGGCTCGTTCTGAAGGGGGAAGATCTTATTCGGTGTCCAGAGGGGGGCCTTTAATGTGTAATTTAATTTGGGAAAAAGTGGAATTTCTCGTGGAAATGCCGCCGTGGCATTCCTTTTTGCCACCCCAATCGAGCAGGCGCAATCGGCGGTGTGAGCCGGTTTTGAACGGGTCAAGTCGGTGCGACTCGTGTGTTATGCCATCTCCCAATTGTTATTTTTATTTTTATTTTTCTGCCTTTTTTGGCCTTTTTTTGCGGGGCTTTGACCGCTTTTTCCCCCATCGTCCTCGCTTGGTAATTTCGCTTTTGCACTGGCCTAAAACGCCGCGCCGTTCCGTTGCGGACTTGAAAAGCCAACTTTGGCCCGGACAGGCTTAAAAAGCAAAGGGACAAGGATAAGAGGAGGGGATGGATTCACATTACATTGATTATATAAAAACCAATTTCTAACTTATAATAAGTGCACAGTAAAAAGAATTAAATAATGTAAAAGGGGTACTAGAGAGCCCGTTTCGCTGTACTTGCGAATGTCACGCGACAAATTTTGAATGGTGAGTGCACTAAAGATGCATGATTGGGAGATTATGGAATGACTAATCATGCCGTGGATGCCTTAATCCGACGTTAATCCTAAACATTAGTATTATTAAAATAAGAAGAAGGAGGAGAAGAATATGATAAACGAGGTAGAGATTTCTTTTTTTGGAATCGGACCCATCGGAAAATCTCTGTCGCGGGAATTGGAAAAAGGCCGGTCACGTTCGGTGTTCTCGTGCGGAAATCTCTGGTCTTGCTTCCATATTACTCAAAGAAGAGGGGGTCGGAAAAGTTCGCATGATCATCATGTCCGGAAAACCCCACAGAAAAAAAAGGTTATTACATTTTTTCTAGTGTGAAGATTTTCGATTTTCGCATCTTGGCCTATAGAAATCGAATGTAAAACCCACGTGCCCCCCGCAC
Source organism: Eucalyptus victrix (assembly GCA_016097545.1). Taxonomy (NCBI): domain Eukaryota; kingdom Viridiplantae; phylum Streptophyta; class Magnoliopsida; order Myrtales; family Myrtaceae; genus Eucalyptus; species Eucalyptus victrix. The sequence goes on from CM027845.1 coordinate 3,062,653, forward strand.
GTACAGTAGTCGGTCGTTGAGAGTTTACTGTTGTCGTCCCATGATGATGTCTCTTTAAACAGATCTTCAGCGCCTCTTTCCTCTTTTTCGGCCACCATCATAGTCTTCACGTAATCGTAATTAGGGCTTGTCATAACCGGTTTTGCTTTCAAGGTGTATTATTGTATTTTTGTTAATCGAGTTCTTCTATATATCCATATGGAGAAATTAATAGGTCCCGTGTCACGGGACGACATGTTGTATGTGTGCTATGTTATTCTCGATTATAGGAGTGGACAATATGAATAAGATAGATTAGCGCAAAAAAAAAATTAGAAAATTTATGGTACATAAAAGTTGAAAAGTTAAAAGGTTGTCAGCAATTTATCTCACCAACCCAATAGGAAGTGGGGTCCAAGCAATGGGATATTAATGCTATTACCTTTTGTCGTAACATTCAAATATCTTTTTTTTCAAGAAAATTACTCGGACTAGATTTAGTTCTACTAATGACTTTTGCCTTCTTCCGCAAAGCATCATTCCAGATTAAATGGGGAAATGACATGTTATGTATACCTAAACTGGTCATTTTACAAATGACCCTTCTGTACTAGTTATATAATGTTTTGTTCATTATATATACACATATGCATATATTTATATATGTATATTTTCTTTTTGCCCCCGCGAAATTAAAGGAGGAGCTCTCTTTTAAATGGCTAACCACCTTGAAGAAAAGTTTCCAAAAGAAGTTCGTACACCTATTGACTTTTACGCCCGCATCGATGTCGTGGGCGATGGATTCATTTATCACGCTGTACTAAGAATTCTGTCTCTTTATAAATGGACGTACTATGCTACTCAATCTCAATAATCTTACTCGACAGCGTCGTCATGCCATGATTTGTGGGGCTCTTTCTTCCAAATGTTCTTTCTAAAATTGCTTCCTTTGATTATTTTTGGGGAAAAGTTTAAATGAGGGTCAAATAGTGATTGTTTTCTCAAAAGAGGTTGTAAAATGAATCTCAATTCAAATAAGAGCTCTAAAGTGTCCAACTTAGCCTTAAGTAACACCCCCAAGATTACTAATCAGCTATTTTTTTGTCGGCTAGCAAGAATGTGCACCTCACATGCTTGCCGGATGGTGAAGATTTGGACAATTAGTTGTTGCGACTCTCGTCGAGGCGAAATTTCTCAAAGGGTTTAAGGGATTGCTAAGCAAGCACGAAGCCAGCGGTTAATCTTGTTATAGGCTCTCTCAAACCATATCAAACACAACTTAGTTTCCTTGATGAATTATAAAATGTTATTTTCATTTGAGGAGTTGTCACTAACCTATTGGAGGATGATTAGAGGCCAAAGAAAATGTGGGAGGATGTTTTACTTTTGCGATCTACACATTCGGCCTAGGGAAGTTGATTACACTAGAAATTTATTTAACACCCAAAATCAATACATTTTCTTTTTTAAGCGAAAACATATTTCACGTCCTTGATCTATTCTGTTTTTTTTTTTTTTAAAGATGTATAAGTACAAGTGATCATGAAAGATACACGTACGACAAAGTTTAGTTAAGATAATATCTAAGCAAGATATAATTATCACAACAGAAGTAACGTGCGGTCAAGAAAAAAATAACTCGAGTTTTATTGGAGAAAATTTAAATACCGCATTGTTATTAAGCCTTGGAATAGGACTCCCGTGAGCTGTGCATAACACTAAATGTGCATTAAAATATTAATAAATATGAATTCCTTATATAGGCTATAAAAACAAATGCTAAACAAGGAGAAATCAATTGACATTTGTTTGAGAGGCTGTGTGGAGTAGAGTCTCTCGTTCTTGCTCTATCCTAATGGACGTTGAATTTTTGCAATACACACGAATTAACTAAAATAAAATAAAATAAGGGTTGCTAGTGCAAGCGCTCGGAACAATATCTCTCCACTAGGAATTAGAGAGACTAAATCATGTTTTAAAGACTCGGTTTAAGGGTTCTCTACTTAAACTCGGATCACTTATAAAGAATCGAAGAGAGATTTTATTTAGGTGTATGCATGTGTACCATCTCAAAAAATGTATGTTCAGCAGGCCGGTGTGTTTAAGGTCTTATTTGAGATCAAGTTGGCAATCTCATGATCTTATTCAAAATAAGATTGGTCATGGACCATCTTTGGAGAAAAACAATCGCACTTTAGGTCCTCGTTCAAAAAATTTCCTTATTTTGGGAGAAATGAAATAATAATTCAGTCCTTACGTGGGTCAAAATGGAAAGGAGTGCCGCCATCAATTCATAATTTCCTTTTTCTTTTCCCTCTTAAAGAATGCAATACCATTAAAATTGGTCGGAGTAGAGCCATCTCTCTCCAAATCATGAAGGAAGATAATTTCATATTTTTCCTTTCCTATTATTTTATAAATTAAAGGACACAAAACTTTTATCCTGAGCTCCATGTTCTTATCCATAATAGAAATAGAATAAAGAGAAAAAGTCTCTGAAATTAGTGCGTAAATATCCAAAAAGCACATGCATTCACCAAGTATGGCGTTGGACCATCAATCTCACGACCTATCAATCTATCTCTAAATATCCCAATTGCTTTATCAATTACTTTTTCGATAATTTTGGACGACAGCCGTTGGTCTCATGAATCATGAGCTTTAAAAAAGTAAAGTTTGGATACAACATTGATTGGAGCACAACTCGTTCGCAACATAAATCGAAAGAAGTCATGACTAAGTCAATAATTGTTGGGAGTCTAATCATCGAGCGCCTTTGCCCGCCAAGACAACGCTCATCATATATTTTCGGGAATATTATTGGATAATTCACACATGAAAGATATCAAAATAGAGTAAGACGCATAAGAAAACTTTATTTACTCAAAACCATTTTTCTTGCTCTTGACTTTATAATTATCTTAAGACAACCCAGTTACTAATCTTTTAGTCAAACTTTCACATTAACTAATTAAATTTCGACAATATGCACGTTGGACATCGTGGTAATGATGTGGTGGTATGATCAGACAGATTGCCCTTTCGGAACCAACAAAGGCTTTAAGATGTTTCTTCTGAGTGGCCACGGTCAAAGTAGGTGAAATAATTGCTGTTAACGAACTTCTACTTTTGGCAAAAAAAGAAGGGACATAATAAGTCTCAACAGTAAGCAAAACTGACCTCTTTTTGGGGGATACACCAGATCGATAATTACCCAGGAAAGAGGTACAAGAGAGGGGAAAAAATATAGGTCTTATAATCAAAAGAACTACACAAGACTCGATTAAATTGATGACTTTTGCAACTATCTTGGGGTAGTTGATGGCCGCCAAATTTGAAAATAGGAGTTTGATCTAGACCATAAACATTCCTTTTGAATCGACTTGTTCCCTCACAATCGAGTTGGGTATTCGAAAGACTAACATGAAGGTTAGAAATTTTGAACAAGATTCTCCTACGAGCATATGTGTGTGTGTACATATGATGATTCCAGTAAGGGTTGGCATAATTAGCTTGGGGACCAGGAGATTTCTTTCTTACAACTTGGAGGCAGTCTATTCAAATCTCATTAAATGTATCGATATTATAGTTTGCGAGACCACCTATTTATTGGATTTGTAGAGTATTTCGTGAATTTTCAAATAATCAGATTTTTACGCTAGTGCCCATGGGCTTAAATAACAAAGACGTGAATTAAAAATAAACAACAGCAGTGGTGTAATTTGAAGTCCTTATTAGTATGATCATGTAACTCTAAGTTTGACAAGATCGATTAAGGTGTCATGAGATTTTATCACGGAAATTATGTTCAAGTCTTATTAATTGCAAGCAAATCGTAGCTTGTAGATGTATCTGCACAGATCAAATGTTTGAAGTTAATTAATTTATAAGGATTGTAGAGTGTTTCATGAGTTTCAAAATAACCAAGTCTTTATTTCCGTAACCTGAGGTGTTTATTTATGAAGAAATGATGATTATAGTGAATTAAACATAAACAAGGGCACTGTTGCACTTTAAAGTTCTCATCAGTACGACCGAGTGATATTATCTCTAAAATGATATTTCTTTGCGTACAAATTACCTTCTCGGACGCATCTCAGACAAATCTGGCTAATAGCAATTATCGTTTTCTACTTATTGCTTATTTACTAAATTTTGGGACTGCTGCTGGCTTTTTTTGGGTCAAAGACTGCTGCCGGGATGGATGGGAGGAAAAGATCAGATTTCTGGCCATAGATAGAGGCACGTAATGCCGGCCGCAAAGACACATCCATATCTGAAAAATTAGTAATTTATCTTCTTCTTTTTTGCCTAAATATTTGATTTAGTTGCGCATATCTTATGAATGGATTAAGAAAAGACCCCTAATTTGTCATTTTCGCTCACCATATGTAGCAGATTCTATCTGCAAAGCCAATGGAAAGTCCAAACGACATGCCGAGTGAATGAACATCTTTGGCATTATGTGCAAAACACGTGGGGGAAACATACATGCGATGTAAGCATCCAGTCAACCTTGAAAATGCTTGATTCATCTAAATTTTGATTCCCACCGAGCGTTTTGAGCCACAAAACGGATCAGAACCAAGTCATGATGAACGAGCTCCCGTGTCGATCGCAAATTCAGCACGATCAGTGGCAATCACAGCGATTTGGCCACCACCATCTTGATCCGAGGTTGACCAATCGAAAGGCGTGTGGACCACAATGGCTCTCGTGTAAAATGGAAGAGCATCTAAGGACCCATGAAATCAAAACTTTCTGCTGAGGGGAAAATGCAAGGCCATGAACGTGGTATGATATGATCTATGTGGACTTTTGTCCCTTGGAATCATCATGTGGGTTGTGGAAAAGGTCTGATGTGATGTGGGAATCCCAGAACAATGTTTGATATTGGCCATCCCTCTTCTCATCACCTCTTGTAGAAATGTCGCTTCTTTTCACACGAAATAATGCTTGGGATGACAGAAACCGAATTAGAAAGCCAATTTGTTGTGCTAATCAATTTTGTGAGCGTGCGTTTAATGTACCTAACTCTTACCATTTTCACTTTCTCATCCTTTTCTTTCCCCATGCCGTATGAAGAAATAACATAAGATTTGCCACATACGATTGGATTGGTCATGCATAGTTCTTCATTAGCTAACTAGCGAAATTCCGCATTATGGGCGTGTTTCAAACACTAAAGTAGTCACTTCATAGATAATAACTTCCGCACAAACATACATTTAGAAAGTAATGGGCGGCAATTATCAAGAGACTAAGTTTCCTTGATAAAACCCATTCCTTCTTCATCCCGCTTCCATCCCATTCATTTGTTGTGCAACGAATGCGTCCTAACTCCAATTAGGTTTTATATCATTTCGGAACAAATCGAAAACATCTCACACCTAGTTAGACTTAGAGCATCATATAATGTGCATAACAACATTTGCTAGGCTTCCATAGTGGTCAACTTCACTAATCTAGCTAGCATTGACCATCCTTTTCCTCATACGAATTGGGTCATACTAGCTGTACGAATTAACAATCATTTTGCCAACCCAAACAAGATAAAAATTTTCACCCCGAAGAAGATTGTTTTCTTCCTTTTTCCGTGTCCCCAAAACCCACCAAATCAAATCGATGGCCCACGATCGGCAACTTTACAGCGAAACTAAAGAAGAAAAAGGGCGGAGGACAAAAAGGAGGGATGTCCTCTTCTAATCTGGTGTGGAAAAAAGGGCAAATGTCTTCATGCATCCAATGGGGGGAAGTCAAAGGATGTACCCAAAAGTTTTCCAAACACCCTCCAAATTATAAGCCTCATTATGCGTTCAAATCCCCACTTTTTGTCTCCCACTTAAAACGAATAATCCTAACATTCCCCTCCCATCCAGCAAATGCAAATTTGGCGTTTTCTCCTTTAAACGACGTGTTGACTTTTCGTTGGGTTTTTCAATGTGTGTGGGGGGTGAATTCGAGTTGGATTTGTTGAAGGGGGATTGATTATGGTGGAAAAAGGGGGAGCGCAATGTTCATAAACTGTACACCGCGAGGGGACTCGATGACGTCGATGCGTTCGCCACTAAAATGGTCGTGCCTCTGCTTTAAAGGACACTTTCTTTATGACGAGTCGGCCTTCCCATGGTTCAAACATTTCACACCCAAGTTTTAGCCAGCGCATGTGAATTATTACGAGGTGGTGATGGATTTTTGGCCTCCCGAGCTTCGCGTTTTCCCGTCCACATATCGGAAAAAGGATTGACTTTTTGCATTAGATTTGCTTCATCAAATCGATGGCCAATTCGATGAATTGGACATTTAATCTGGAATGAAGCATGGAGTTTTGATGGGGTCAAATCAATGACTACGGATGTTACCCAAACGAATCGAAAATGTCTTTATGCTGCAGGCGGGGCATTCTACGGTGTGCAGCCACGAAGAACTCTAGGCCCAACGTGCGAGGCCCATTTGGATAATTAGGGTAAAGCCCGTCCCACGCTTGACAATCTTGAGTCTTACAAGTCACCGGATTAAGAACAGATGAGTTAGGATTTCCAAACAAACTGGTCCTTAGCTAATTAAACTGCTCGTTAATAAAATCAAACTAGGACTTTACTTTGTTCGGGACTCTCCTTTATCATGACCTCTTTTTTGAGGTCATATAGAGTTTATAAGTTGGGCCAAAGTTGAGTAATATGGGTTCGTCCATGCTACAGTTACATTATTAAGCGAATGTCTTGGTTTAATAAACCAAATTAAATCTCAGGAGGATCACTCGAGGTCTGGAGAGTTCTGCATTTAAGGAACAGTGGTTCTAAATTCTCGCTTCAGCGAGCATTCGCATGAAACGTGGGAAACAAGAGTTTCTTGCATCAAGTTCGATGTTGATTTTGGACATTTGGCACGAGTCACCGGCTTTAATCCCTCCCGGCCAGAACCATATGGATCGCATATTTATGGAGGCGTAGCAATGTGCAGACTTATGGCAAAGAAAGGGTCGGCACCTACCAAGTACCCTACGGATCGTGGAAGAACCGCCGGTAGATATTTTGCAACTTCATGGAGCTCGACCACAGAAGCCGCTGCTTCGCTAAACCTGTTAAAATTTCCTCGTGTGGAGGCTGTCTTTATCTTAGGACCCTTGTCCTTTTTGTTGGTACCCAATACAAAAAAGAGAGGCAGAAAGGGCAACGTGGAATGGGGGAAAACCAATAGTTAGATTGACAATATTCATCATCACAAGATCTGAAAGAAAGATAAGTCCACTTTACATAAACACAATTGTCAAGGAATGAAAGAGAAAAGAGAGGAGGAGATGCAGCTAACAGCCTATAGCTGCCCCTTGAAACTTTGCACTTGCTCTCTCGTCAAGTCTTTTGAGTCTTCGATGAGATCATCCGCATTTTTCTGCCTGCGAAGTTTCAACTTCCAAGCTAAAAAAACATGAAAAGGAAACGGAAGCATAAACCCCAGTCGTTCACATCTCTACTAGAAGAATATGTCCAGCCTAACACATAGAACCTAAGTACATGAGAATATACACAGCAAATTCGCTAAAGTTCCTAAAGAAAACTGCATCATCATAACTGTGATGCCAATGATTCCATTCCTCAAAGTCTCGTGGGAAGTAATGGCAAAGAGATTGACAAATAAAATTTGCAGATCTCAAGTTAACCCCGGGCCACCAACACATCCAATTGGCCCAAACTACCTCTAGATGATGATTCCCTTGCTTGAAAGTCTTCCTCACATTAAAACTGTAGTTATCACCTTCGTGCCTATGTTTGAGTTCTTTATAAGCTACTTTATTGAAATGCAGCAGTGTCATCATAGTAACAGTAACTAATGCAGCATTTCCCAGTACTCCACCCATAAGGGACTTCCTTGCAAAATTGAAACTGGAAATTAGGGCTTTGATCAGAATGTTAGACCTGTTTCCATGATTCACCACACTCTGCCTGGATGAACCGTTTGCGGCACCAATAGATTATCGCATGAAACAAAGCGACTTGCATCACAAACGTCTCCAACAAAAGCTAGGGCTTCCTCAATTACTTTATATTTCTTGCCCTGGTGTTCTGCCAATCTCATTGCAAGAATAACGCGACTTTGTTCTAATCGTGCAAGTGCAGCATCTCTCTCAGCACGTTGCTGTAATTGTACAGTCTGTGAAGCAGAACAAAGTGACATTAGTGCACCCATAGTCAATAATACTAAGCACGATCCTCACCACATAAATATATAAATGCTTGTTATGATGCCTCATGAATCCTGACGGACCCATTTCTTCAACATGTACCAAATGAACACTCATGCTGTTTACCAAAAATTTCAACTTAATAAAAATCAACTTTCGGCACTTAACTCGCGCAGCCTAAAACAAGAGCAACTTTTGCATGACAATCACTTTTGCTTACACTGCAGTAAACTTTGGGAATCTCGACCAAAATTTCCATCAAAACACTCATGAAAATGGCAGACAGTAGTTAACAGAAAGAAATACTTATCTGGGCTGGACAAGCCACATGGCTTATGCAATTAAATTTCTTTAGCTGATCAAGAGATCGAGAATTTATCTTCTATGGCTATAAGAACTATGATATATATCTAAAACTTCTCTGTTACTTGTAACCAGAGGTTCTGCCAAGCTCTAGCCTCAGTTCTCTGACTTGAAGTTTATCAGCAAGATTTTCTTGTATTCTCTTTCTTTGGACTTATATCCACAATCCAGATTTCGCTCACTCCAATGTGCATGATGCATCTGCCAAAATAATTCAACAGGTCCTAACCTCATACATACATGACTCACAAGCTGAATTGAGAACATTTACAGCTTAGCCTCCAAATGCCCCGACTAATCTAATCCCAGAAGTTGACCATAACATAGGCCTGAACGGACGACCCACTTGTGATACGTTACCAAACCCAAAGGCTACTGTAGGTCAAATTTCCTCAATTTCAGCAAAAAACAGGAAAAATAAGAAGCAGAAACACAGACAACAGTCCAGCTTCTTATTTCTAGGTTCTTCCGATATGAAGTTTTTCTGAGAATCAACTTTCTTTTGCAACATCATTTTTCTTCCTATATTGCAGACAAGATGGGACATCAAACCCATGTAATACTACAACACCAACAACTGAACCCTTCCCGTCTAGTTCGTGTTCTATAAATGGATCCTTTCACTCCATTCCTCTTTGCTCTCTATTACATACACCTTCATCTCATTTGACCGTGAACCCAACGTCATATTTAGGATTAGTTTTGCAACATCAATTCTCATTTCAGTCAATAATCAATGTTAAGACAAATTCATCCCATATAAGTTAAAGCACATAAATCAGCAAGAACTGGCCTTTGCACTCAAAGTCACAACCAACGATACACCCAATTTGCTCTCAGTAAAAATTACTTTACACAGTTTACGCTCGAGTGCAAGCTAATCCACGGAGTCTTCAAGCGTGCAGACATATTTCTACTGGGAGAGAGAAAAAAAAAGGACGAAATTCAAATCCAAGACTCACATGAAAAAACTCGAGCTGGTCCTCTAGATTCTCCAGAGCGGTGCGAATGGCGTTGAGGCTCTTGGCCTCCCGCACCGCCTCGTCGTAGACCCCGAACTCCTTCACGAACACGTACCCGCCGCCGGACGCCGCCCGATTATCCTCGGCGGCGGCGGCGTCGAACTGCTGCTTATTCTGCGACGGCAGCTGCTTCTGAGGCGGCGGCGGCTCCGGTTTGCGCAGGGCCTTGATGGAGTTGAGGAAATGAGCGCGGGAAATGGAGTGGATGGCGTCGCTGAGCTTGTCGTGCAGGTCCCAGATCTTCTCCAGCACCGCCTCCACCTCATCGATCTCCATCTCTCATCTCCCGACGACGAACCACCGCCGACGACGACGAAGAAGAATTCGAAGCAAATGGATTCGAATCCGACTCTAGGGTTTTGGTTCCTCTCTCTCTCCCTCACTTTTACCGCCCCTTTTTCGGGGCTTCAACAAATCTCGAATTTGAGCTGCCGGTTCGTCGTCGTTTTGGTTCACAGCTGGGGAGAAGCGGACGCACAGTCCCGACGCACGGTCCCGGCAAAATTTATTGAAACTGATGGATATTGTTCTAATTTCCCATTCTAGGTGTGAACCCACTTACCTGAACCAAATTGAATTGGTGATATAGAAATATATATTTAATTTTTAAGAAAAATTTCGAACAAAAAAACTTAAGAAAAATAAAAACCTTAAAATCTTTGTTTTAAAGCTCAATTCCTATTAATTTAATGCGTCTTGCCTCACTCTCATTTCGTTTAAGTTGTCTCCTTATCTCTTACTCATAGCCTCAACTCTTAAACTTGATGCCCATTGACTCACAACCAATCTTTTTACTAATATTGCAATTAAGAATAGAAAAGTCCTTATAATTTGTTGGAAAATGTTGGTGAAGCCCGGTGGGACTTATTCCATGGATCCACTCGAGAGCTAAACCACGACGATTTGGTTCCTAGGCGGATCCATGAAATTGACGGGCAATACCAAGCTCCAATGTTTTCAAACTGTTCCATAGTAGGTGGTTCCTGAATCTAAGATGCGAACCATTCACTTGGACCATGCTCATCTCTAGTTACAAGTGTATCAATTTGGAGTTCTTTATGATATTAACCTTCTTTGTTAGATAAGACATTGGTAATCTTAAATTTAAGGGTTGATACCATAAAAAAACCTCAAACCATACTACACTAGTGTCAAACTTACCAATAATTGACATAGATTTCCACGTGAACTTATTTCATATCAATTGAATTATTGTTATATGTTATCTAACTCAGTAATTTTATGGTAAAAATTTGATAGAAGCTAATGGAGGGTATGTATGTTATGAGTTTATTGGTTTGGAATTTTTGGTGAACAAAAATTTAGTCCGGATAAATTTGTCACAAGTGTACTGGTTTTTAGCTCTTTGTAATATTAATCCTAAGCTCAATTTGGCCTTTGAAACTTTTCTTTTTTTGCTTTTTGTGTTTAATTGGGTATTTTCTTTTCAAGCTTTGCTAGTATAACAATCTTTGTAATATTGTGAGAATAACAGTCTATTGTAAACCACAGATTTTTGAAGAAGTATGTCCCATAACAACTTAATTATTTATTATGTGATTTTTTGTGGTCCAAAATAAGTGTTATTTTCATAGTACATTAAAGACTATCATACAATCATTTTTTTTCTTCTTTTTCTCTTTTTACTTCTTAATTTAGACCGAATAAAATGGATGTAGCTACATTGGGCCGGCTTATCCCTGGTGATCTCGACTAGGCCTATCTTGTTGACCAAACTTGTGCCGGTTTGAAGTAATAATGCCTCTCTTTTTCACGCCAAATCGAACCGGAAGATGGACAGGTCAGAGAGAACATTAGAAGAGAGCATTGAGGAAGAGATCTCTTATTGAAAAGCAACTATTATTCGACAAAAGAGATGACGGACCATTTCAAGACGTTCATACATACATAAGCTTGGAAACATAGAATTTTAATTAAGACAACGAACGACCTCTTCTCATCGCTGCATTGAGCTTGATAACATTCTTATTTCATATGTAATCATGTTTATTCTCTCTGAGTTAATAGATATGCAGTGCCACTGCTCCTTGAAGGAAAATTAAGCTTGTTAAGTCGGGCTCCGGCCGTCGTGCACCTCCTAAATGACAACCGACCGGCCTTCCGTCTTCTCCTCCGACATCTCCATCTCACCATGGTGCATGCCCTCGTCCTCCCCCGAGATCTCCTCCAACGACCTGCCTTTGGTCTCGGTCACCATGAACGTGCAGCAGAACCCCAGCAAGTTTATGAACGCCAAAAATATCATGGCGCGCTTTATTTTGTGTGGGTTTTGGCTGAGCGTGTAGCTCTGGACCCCAAAGGCTGCGACCAGCGCCCCCGCCTTACCAGCCGCAGCGCTCATGGCGTGGCACGTGGACCTAACGCGGGTGGGGAACAGCTCGGCCGGGAGAACAAAGGTCGTGCTGTTGGGACCGAAATTCGCGAAGAAGAAGGTCAACCCATACAGAAGCGCGAACAGCCCTGTCTGGTGTTTAGCAGGGTCACTGAGGTTGATATAGTTGATTCCAATGATAAGCATGAATACAGACATCATGAAGAAGCCGATGAGCTGGATGTAGAAGCGACCGATCTTCTCGATTAAGAAGACGGTGAACCAATATCCCGGGAATGTCCCAAACAAGGCAACCACGAACATGGCCTTAGAAATCTGAAACATTTCCTGGATAGCGTTGACGTTGGCCGGCCTAGATATGAGGTGCGTGTTCTGGAATATGTCTTTCTGTGCCAGGTTTTGGCTATAGAAGGCAATGTCCAGCAAGAACCATGTGCTCATTGTGCCAATGAGATGCCTACCATGCCTCCGGTTAAACTCACTTGAGAACAGTTTGTAGTCATTGTTCGCCTTGAATTGGCCCAACCTGTCTTGATCGTCTTGAATTTCGATGTCCAGGACCCGGCCCATGTCTGCAGCGGCTTGTTTGGCATTCCCTTCTATGAGTGCGGTGTACCGACCGGTCTCAGGCATCTTCATTCGCCAATAGTAAGTCAGTAAGGCCGGTAAAGCTCCAAGCATGAGGATGATCCGCCATAAGAAATCCGCTTCTGGTTGTGTAGAAAGCACAGGATTGTCATGATATGCTGGGGCGTTAGAGTAGCTGAGGAACAGTGCGGAAAGGATCATGGAAACGAGTCCCGCGAAAATAATCCCGACACCCTGCATAGCGAAGACCGCAGCTATAAAAGAGCCCCTAGTTTTCTTGTTTGCGTACTCGGACATGATGGTGGCGGAGAGAGGGTAGTCGCCGCCAATCCCGAATCCTAGCCAGAATCTGAAGAAGCAGAGTGTGGTCATGACAGATTTCGCGGTGGAACCGAAAGAAAGGCCGGAGCAAATGGCACATATGACCATAAGAATGAGGGTGATCCCATAGACTCGTTTGCGACCGAACTTGTCACCGAGCAAACCGAAGAAAAGTTGACCCGCTAGGGTCCCTATCAGGGCAACGCCGATTACGAAGTTGTTGACGCCAACTGGGAGTTTCCCCGGGGTTGGTGAATAAGGATTTGAGTAATAAAGGCGACCCAAGAGCTTCGTGACCGGGGTGATGCAAAACAGGTCGTAAGCGTCCGTGAAGAAGCCCATACCTACAGTTACAGAGCCAGGAAGTTGTTTCAGAAAGAGTCACCGTATATAGAATAGGGCAATACATTGATAACCTTTACACGAGTTCGGAGGATCTATAATGATTCCCCGGTTATAATCTCGTCGATAATCTTTTCAAACTAGGATGCGCTCAGACCAGCTTTCTCTAGAGCCTAGAACATGACACTCTTGTTACCGTCGGAGTTTCGACCGGCTTCCTCCTTCTCTACTGTTGGGAGTTTAAACTCGAACCCCTCGAAAGGCTTTACGAAATCTCCGAGGTGTGTGGCTATTCATTACGTACGCCAAGGTTTAAATAAACCACGACCTCAGCACAAAGTTCATAGCCAGCATTACCTGCGATTACAATGGACGTGATGTGGTACCATTGCGTGTGAGCCGTGTCGAGAGCATGCAGAACTGCTAAACTGCTGGAAACCATTGATAACTTCCTTCTCTCTCGGCTCTTGATCGATAATGGCTCGATCGTCTTTGGTGGTCGCCCTTTGTTCTCCTGTCCGTCTTATAGCAGGAGGTCGCGAAGGAAAGCGACCACGGAATGATGTCCGGATGCTGGCGTTTTGGTCTATGCCTTTGAGAAAACAACGAGGTGGGTATCGCCAAGCATATTCCATCTGAACATCGATATCGCGATTATCGATTCATCACTCGAAGGTTGATTAGCCAAGGGTTGTCCGTGCATGGTTCGTATCAAACGAAGGGGATGTGGGGCGATGGGATCATCGTAAAAGACAATCTGCTGAATGGCTGCGAAAGCTCAGGTCGAGCCCCCTAAGCTGCTCACGACTTTAGCTAGATATTCCAGCCGAAAGCCTCGAAGAGTTCGGCTGCGAAAGTCCTCGGCAGAACCTATTTACTACTTTAATTAGGGCGAAATGGTTATCATAGTTGGGGTGAAAGTGTTTGATCGAGACGCCATATTATAAGCCTAGTGCAAAATTTTGCGATGCGAAATTTGGTATTCTTTGTATTTCTTAACTTATTTCTATACTAAAGATCAATTGTTCACGATTGAGCTTAGAGACAGTCGGGATCTAATTATCATCCCAAAGCATTGGGTTTATGCAAGCTATTTCTTCGGATTGAGTTATTCAAGTACTTGTTGGGTTGCGATATCACTGTTTTTTTTCTGAAAATTTTGGGTTTTTTTAACAAGTTTTCATCGGCTTATCAATGACTACGTGAGCGAAAATAAGGCAAATTTTAGGATTCCCAATACAACCAACCCTGTCTTTTTACTTTGGCTAAGGTCGTCGTTTTGAGAGGGGTCAAACTTATGCAATGAACAGTTGTTCGAAGGGAAATGAGAAAGTAACGGTGCCGCCCCCACCACGGATTTTCCCAAGGAGACCGAATTCCTTGAGAGAACCGTGACATTTGGTGGGTCCCACCAAGGGAATTCAATAAAAATAAATAAATCAAATAAAAAACTAAAAAACAGTACATACTAGAAACATCATCAACATAAAATATCTTTACATAGAATTTAGAGAGAAGGATTTGCACGTTTTTATTATAAGACAAAATAAGTGTTGGTTTTCTATTAACAACATTTCTACGATGAAACATTTTTCACACTTGCAATCTCAAATGAAAATATTCATCATTGAACAAAATAAATACGATCATCAAAATAAAGAGTCGAATACCTCATTTACATAGCTTAAAGCCATCACGGACCAAGTTATGCAAAGTTAATTGAATAATCAAAATTAGGATCATCTTGTGACTAATAAAAATAAATTTTATATTAAATATTTAAGTATATTGAATTTTTTTATTAAAATTTCTTACCTCAATGCTTTTTTCTTTTGTACAACCCTACTTTTTTACCATGCTAGCCAACTTTCAAATTTTTCACTTATTCGGTAATTCTTTAAAATCTCATTAAATTAATTCAAAATGCATGTGTGGCTTGCTAATTTGACTTTTATTATATTTAGAATTAGTAAAAATATTTTCGCAAGTACTCTACAAAAGAATGAAGTTTTATATTTAAGTAGTCATGCACAGTATTAATGGGCTAAGCAGGAATTTTCATCTTCTTTATGGAAAAATAATTATTTTATTTAATATATGAGAATTTTTTTCGTGATTTTTTTTTTCCAAATTTGTTTTGCTGGTTGCTATTCTCAGGGAATTTATGGTCCACAGGGCATCGTTATTCTCAGAGAATAACGCTACTGTTCTCTTAGCAAGACCCGTTGTTTGGATGTCCTTTGGATGTCCATTTGCATGGAAAGTTCATCGAATTTTTGGATTACCTACGGATTAAAAAAGAAAAAAAGAAAAAAGAGGAGTGAGTTGTGGAACTGCACAGTTCCTTCCAGCTGTGGAAAGGCCAAGGTGTACAATGTCACAACATCGTGTCACCTATTATTTAGGATTTTCAAATCCTATCCGCTGTCGGGGAGATATAATTCTCACATGACCAGATTAGTAGGTGTGAGTTACGATTGCACATTATTAGTAGTGTTCTCTAAATCATCACATAAACAATAGTTATTCTTCAAATATTTTGAAAATATTATTGAATGAATAATGGATTTCACTCTTGACTTGTTGATCTCCTGAAGTGTTCATAGTTAACACCTCCATTTATTTCGCAAGCCTAGGTAATAAATCATACTTTAACAATCTAACGTGATTTCCGTTACCCTCATGTAAATAGTAAGCACCTCAAGCGAAATTTGATGATAGAAAAGTAATCGATAATTTAATATGACAGAAGTTGATAAGTCACTCCAACTTAGACTGATAACTTCATACGAAAATCAATAATGAAGCAAGAGTAAGTTCTACACATAAAAAAATTGGCGAGTGAATATGAAAATTGCTAATTTACAAAAGCTGAAAAATGGAGAGCCGTTGATCATTTTTGTTTTTTAACTATCAGATTTGTGATACTTAGTGACACTAGAACCCGGGAATATTTATATATTCTTTGGATACGAAGCAATATAACTTAATCTGCAGTGAATTATATGGCATTAGTTTATTTTAGGTATTAACTAAAAAGCGTGTGAATTCATTGGGATAAATGTTCCACGGGGCACCGGAAATCGATTTAAATGGGCAGGTCCACATTATTACTCAGCAATTTCCTGGCAGTATATTCACGAGAATATTCACGGATAAAGCGAGAACGTAGAAATTTCCTTAACAATGTTCCTTATTTGTCTATGCGGGCGAATTCTCCAACTCTTTTTTTTTTTTTTGGCTTGGAGGCTACTCTGAAAAGGAATATTATGCGTGACGTACCGAACTTTAGATTAAACGAAAAAAACTTAGGAAAACCACATGGATTGAGTTGCTTATGAGCTATATTCAAGGTCGATTTCTCGGCTTTTCCGCAATTCAAAATGCTAACTCCATAAAATAAGAGTCAGGTGTGTTATTTCTGGGAAAAGTCAATTCACGGAAATTTTTTTCACCGGAACAGATAAGAGCAATAACTCAAATAGCACATAAATCCAATTGAGTAACTACATCGATGAACATGTGAGAAACGTAAATGAGTATCATTTGAGCTCGATGAACCTAGGGATAGTTTGACTCTCGATAGTTTGTGTTTACTTTAGTTGCGCCTTGAGCATTTGTTTCTCTTTCCTTTCTAATCAAACAGGAGCATGCAAACAATGGAGTTTCTGTCGACTTGAGTCTCCATGACAAGAAAAAAACACAAAGCCCCGAGTTCAATGATATGAGTTGAGATTGGATATGATATGAGTCTCTATCTATCTCCCGTGTGCTTTAACCTTAAACTACATCCACCGGCAATGATACATAAAACGATATAATTGGGAAACTTATCCAATTAATCCTAATTTACTACATAGATAGCATTTTAGTTATAAACTTTTCAATTTTATCAATTTAGGGGCCATTCGTTTTACATAAAATAACTTCCTAGAAAACGTTTTTCGCATTTTCCGATATTCATTTCACGAAAAATGAATTAGTTTGGGAAAATATAAAGGAAAATATTTTCCACTTTTGAGAAAGAGGAAAACATTTTCCTCACTTTGCCTTATGTTATCTCACTCCCATGTTAACCTTTTCATCTTTATCTTTCTTTTTCTTTTTTCTTTCTTCATTTTAAAAATCCATTTTTTAATTCTCTCTCTCTCTCTCTCTCTCTTTTAAGTTCTGGCTTGGCCAATCGTCGGCCATGACTACTACCGGTGACCGGCGACCAGCCACAAGTGAGCCTCAAGCTTGCCGACCTTGGGTGAGCTTGAGGCTTGCCGCTCACTTAATTAGCAGTGAGCCAAACGAGCACGGAGTGAGCGGTGAGTTCAGGCCTTGAGTGAGTGCGAGCCTTTGGCTTGCCGATTTGGCGAGCGATAAGCTCAAGCTCTCTCGCCAGTGTAGTATGAGTTCAAGCTCACCTTTGGCCAATCGCCAATTGTTGCTGTAGTAGCCGACAACTAGCTAAAGAAGAAGAAGACAAAAACAAAGAAAATAAAAGGAAAAATAAAAAAGAAGATAAATTTATAAAATAATTTTAAAATCAATTTTATTTGAAATATAAAAATAATTAAAATTATCTTTTAGAAAAGTAAAATAAAAAAAATATGGAAAAAGAGCGCATGAAGGAAAAAAATTTCCTTATCGAATAGTGGAAAATATTTTCTGCTTCTTTTCAAATTTCGATTGAATACTTGAAAATAATTAAATTTTCCTTGAAAGTAACTATTTGGAAAAAAAAAATTTAGAAATGTTACAATTTCCGCAAAACAAATAGAGCTTTAGTCTTAACCATTTCCATAAAATTCCAATACAGCCATCTTATCCCATTTTTGCCGAAAATTACTGACAAAGCAATTTAGTCACAGCTGCACATCACCGTTAGCGATTTTCCGGCCAAAACTAGCCAAAATGATTATCTTAAAATTTAAATGACAAAATTTAAAAGTTTAAGGTCGAAGTAGATTATAATCCCAATACAATTTATGATGTGACCCAATAATTGCTTTGCAACAATCGAACTAATTCGTAGTCACACTTCATCGTTGAACTTGTGAGTGGGTCCGGTCCAGTGCCACGAGCCAAAAAATGCTTCGAATCAAACGCATCGAAACGATGGACAGACTTTTGAATTGACGGGTGAGCTGCCAAAGCCCATGAGTTATGCGCAGTAAATTAAGCTTTTGACCATGTGCCGGCTTTCACATAGAGTTTTGGACTAAAGCCTTCCACAAACGTTTGGGCTAGTTCAAAACTATTAATACAAAAAAACTTAAAAAATTGATTGGTGATCACAACGTTTAAGGAGTGCAAAAAAAAAAAAAATCTCTCTTACCATTTACAAAAGAAAAACTTTGTTCAATAGATCTCTTTTTTGACGTAGAGTCATCCCATTATACCTAACGAGTCCCACTATATCTAATGAGCTAATTATAATTTCTTTTGCTTTGAGATCGTTAGGCAAACATAAGTCCCCCTTCAATGAAGAGAACGATTTCGTCGCACTGACCATCAAACGTTTAACTTATTGTTAAGTATACATCATTGAAATTTATGTTCGAAAAGGAAATGATATTTTAACGAACACCGAAGAGAAAATAAAAAATCTGGGTAAACTCGTCACCCCACCTCATTCTGTTGCTTCCTGCATAAAATTCTTCTTGCACCTCTCCTCGAAGCCTCTAATCCCCTCGCCTGCACCTCTCCTCAGCGGCACCTCTCCTCTCTCCTCCCATTGATCCTCCCCATTGATTGCACCTCTCCTCCGCACCTCCCATTGCTTGCCTGCCGGAGTCTGTGCTTGCATCCAGTAAGATCGGAGTTCCTCCTACTCCCCGCTCGCAGTCCACAGTCAGTCAGCTTGTCCGTTTCCCTCACTTCAGTGCATTTCTTGTTCTTCTGTTTTGCGCACATTCTATCGAGGAGCATTTCCCTCCGGAACGCTCTCTTGGTAAGTTGGTAGCCTGTGATTTCCTGAGATCGTCCAAAATACTCGAGATCTAGATTTAGGATTTAGGAGAAGATCGTTAGGTTTGGATGGATTTAGGAACTGCTTGTCTGGTAACTGATTTTAGGGATTATGGTATTAGGGAGGAGGATTAGTGTGTTTAAGTGGTTTTTTGCCTCCTTGCCTTTTAAACTTTAAAACAAACAACATCATATTTCAAAGGTGTGTCATCATTCACTAGTTCATTTCCTTGACATCCAAGGGGAAAGAAGACAATGTGGAGCTTAAGTTAGAATTCGGGCTTGCCGGTCATATGTGGTCATCAGTTTGTAAATGACATATTTGGACCTTCATTTCCTTTGTTTAATAAGCAGATAGTTCAAAAATTTCCCTAAAAACATAAGTTTGGATGAAGTGAAGCAAACTAATAAGTTTTAAGGGTGGCTTAGAAAAAGAATTCCTCATTTTACTCTTAATTCCTATTATATCTCTCCATGGTTTGAAGCCCCAGTTCCATCCTGGTATTTAGTGTTAGATATAGATTGAATCCTAAACCCTTTGTATATAGCCATTAATGGAGCTCTAGGTAGGTAAATACAGAGGTAAATACAGAGTGGTAAATACAAGAGAAGATCCTGGGGATATAGGATGTATTTTGGAACTGCTGGATTAGTGTGTTTAAGTGGTTTTTGCCTCTTCCTATTTTGCCCTCTTTAAACTCTCTAATTGTGCCTTGATTTCCCTCTGTTTTTTTTTTTTGGTAAAGATAAGATTACATTTCCCTCTGTTTAATAAGTAATAGTTCAAAAATTTCCCTAAAAACATAGGTTTGGATGAAGTCTGAAGGAAATGTTTTTTATGAAGTTTTAAGGGTGGCTTAAAAGCTCCTTCATTCAGATAAGTAAGATAAGCTTTGCCTGGTGTTAGAAAAAGATTAAATCCTAAACCAAATCAATGAGGTAAATATCATCCAAATTTAGCACTTAGGAAAAGATCCTGGGGATATATGATGGATTTATGAACTGCTTGTCTGGTAACTGATTTTAGGGATTAGGGTATTAGGGAGGAGGATTCGTGTGTTTAAGTGGTTTTTTGCCTCCCTCCCCTTTAAACTCTAAAACAAACAACATCAGATTTCAAAGGTGCGTCATCATTCACTAGTTCATTTCCTTGACATCCAAGGGGAAAGAAGACAATGTGGAGCTTAAGTTAGAACTCGGGCTTGCTGGTCATATGTGGTCATCATTTTGGAAAGGACATATTTGGACCTTCATTTCCCTCTGTTTAATAAGCAGATAGTTCAAAATTTCCCTAAAAACATAGGTTTGGATGAAGTGAAGCAAACTAATAAGTTTTAAGGGTGGCTTAGAAAAAGAATTCCTCATTTTACTCCTAATTCTTGTTATATCTCTTCATGGTTTGAAGCCCTAGTTCTATCATGGTATTTAGTGTTTGATATAGATTGAATCCTAAACCCTTCATATATAGCTCCAGGTAGGTAAATACAGAGTGGTAAATACAGGAGAAGATCCTAGGGATATAGGATGGATTTAGGAATTGCTGGATTAGTGTGTTTAAGTGGTTTTTGCCTCTCCCTATTTTGCCCTCTTTAAATTCTCTAATTGTGCCTTGATTTCCCTATGTTTTTCGGTAAACGTAAGATTAGATTTCCCTTTGTTTAATAAGCAATAGTTCAAAAATTTCCCTAAAAACATAGATTTGGATGAAGTCTGAAGGAAATATTTTTTATGAAGTTTTAAGGATGGCTTAAAAGCTCATTCATTCAGATAAGTAAGATAAGCTTTATCTGATGTTAGAAATAGATTGAATCCTAAACCAAATCAATGAGGTAAATACAATACAGAGGTAAATATCATCTGGATTTAACACTTAGGAGAAGATCCTGGGGATATAGGATGGATTTAGGAACTGCTTGTCTGGTTAACTGATTTTAGGGATTATGGTATTAGGGAGGAGGATTAGTGTGTTTAAGTGGTTTTTTGCCTCCCTCCCCTTTAAACTCTAAAACAAACAACATTAAATTTCAAAGGTGCGTCATCATTCACCAGTTCATTTCCTTAACATACAAGGGGAAAGAAGACAATGTGGAGCTTAAGTTAGAACTCGGGTTTGCTGGTCATATGTGGTCATCAATTTGGAAATGATATATTTAGACCTTCATTTCACTCTGTTTAATAAGCAGATAGTTCAAAAATTTCCCTAAAAACATAGGTTTGGATAAAGTCATAATGGTCTTTAAAGAAAAGTATCTTCTCATTGCTGTGGCTCTTCTTTTCTTACATTTCCGATCCCTTTTTTTTTTATTCTAGCAAGTACAGAGAGTTAGAAAGAGCTTGAGGAGTTTGGATGTTTGAGAGCCTGTAATTGCTGGTGGGGAAGGATGTATTTTCAACTGCTTGCTCGACCATTGCTCCCTTTAAACTTGTGCTTATTTGTAATATTTTTTCCTGGATGTGGCTCTTTAAAACCTAGCATTTTAAGACCTAAGACCTAGCATCTATGAATTAGGAATTATGCTGGATGATTATCTAATTATCTAATTTTAATTTTAAGCATGTACAGATGTTTGGGACTATGAAAGGTGTATCCAAGCTATCTAGCTTATGGAAGCCGAGTGCCACTTCGAAGGGTCTAGGTGATTTTATTTCTTAAATTTAATGGTTAAATTTTTTTTTGTTAGAATTAAAGAATATTTGTCTTCCAGTAGGAAGTTTATGCACCACATCTCGGATCCTATACAACTCATCTCCCATCCCCACCCCCACCCCCACCCTTTGGAAGACCACCACTCTTATGCACAAATTGGTAGTTAAGTGCCAATCCCGCCACATATACATCCTCGGTGTGAAGCATGATACCAAGGTTAGTGTCTGTCTAAATTTTTTAAATAAATAATATCTATCATAATGCCATAAAAACTATTTAGTGAAAACTAATTGGTTGCTTGCAGGAATCACAGCGAAGAGTTACATCAGAAATTAGGCAGCGCAACCCAGACCTCATATTGTTAGAATTATGCAAATCCCGTAGATATGTGCTTGAAAAGGAGAAGAGTAGTGAATTTTATACAAGAGGCCAAGGCCAAGAAGATTAGAGTAATTTTAGGAGATTTACCCATTGAGGTATTTGCTTTGTTTCAATTTTCCATTTTTTATTATGAAATCATAGGGCCAGGATGCCTTTGGTACTATTAATACTTAATGCTAATGCTAATACTTAATGCTATCTGTAGATAACAATAAGACGATGCCTCAAACATTTAGCACCAAAGGAAGTAGAGACGTTACGTGAGATAGCAAGTATAGAGGTATATTGGATAACCCTGATTGCAATTGGGCATTACTCAATTAGGAAAATAGATGGGATAAGCCGAGTCTTATTAGCTTTATGTTTTCTTTATGTTTTTTATATTGATGTTTGCTGTTTGCATTAGGTGGAGGTGGATGCTTTAGGTTTGTTCTTCAAACATTTAGATAAGTTTCCAAGCACAAAGGGATCAATATTAGATGCAAGGAATATGTAAGTATTTGATTATTCTGGGTGAAAAAAATAAAATTACTAACATAAATTTATGGTTTCAGGTTCATGGTAAAAAGAATGATCCTAGCTGCCAAAGACTCTCGTTGCATGGTTGCAATTCTAGGTGTTGCTCACCTCCCAGGAATTAAGCGCCTTTGGAGGAGGGAGATAAGGAACTGAGCTAAGGACACTAACCCATCTTACCAATCCCAAGTCTGTGTATAGAATTGATGTCTAGAATTGATTTCTTTGGAGGAGGGAGGTAAGGAATTCAGCTATTTTCTGCTTGGAACTACAAATTACTCCATAATTTGTACTTGTGCTTTAATCAGTAATCCATTACAGCACTACAGCATACGGATATTGATGTATGATAACAATCAACGCAAAACCCCCACATAAGTTACTCCAAAAAAAAAAAAAAAAAAAAACAACCTTAGTGCTCTACTTAGAACATTCCAGCAGGAATGTTAGGAAGTTTATGCACCAGGACCCTATACAACTCATCTCCCATCCCCACCCCCCCCACCCCCACCCCCACCCTTTGAAGACCACCACTCTTATGCACAAATTGGTAGTTAAGTGCCAATCCTACCACATATACATCCTCGGTGAAGCATGATACCAAGGTTAGTGTCTGTCTAAATTTTTTAAATAAATAATATCTATCATAATGCCATAAAAACTGTTTGGTGAAAACTGATTGGTTGCTTGTAGGAATTATAACGAAGAGTTACATCGAAATTAGGCGGCGCAACCGGACCTCATATTGTTAGAATTATGCAAATCCCGTAGATATGTGCTTGAAAAGGAGAAGAGTAGTGAATTTTATACAAGAGGCCAAGGCCAAGAAGATTAGAGTAATTTTAGGAGATTTACCCATTGAGGTATTTGCTTTGTTTCAATTTTCCATTTTTTATTATGAAATCATAGGGCCAGGATGCCTTTGGTACTATTAATACTTAATGCTAATGCTAATACTTAATGCTATCTGTAGAAAACAACAAGACGATGCCTCAAACATTTAGCACCAAAGGAAGTAGAGACGTTACGTGAGATAGTAAGTAGTGAGGTATATTGGATAACCCTGATTGCAATTGGGCATTACTCAATTAGGAAAATAGATGGGATAAGCCGAGTCTTATTAGCTTTATGTTTTCTTTATGTTTTTTATATTGATGTTTGCTGTTTGCATTAGGTGGAGGTGGATGCTTTAGGTTTGTTCTTCAAACATTTGGATAAGTTTCCAAGCACCAAGGGATCGATACTAGATGCAAGGAATATGTAAGTATTTGATTATTCTGGGTGAAAAAAATAAAATTACTAACATAAATTTATGGTTTCAGGTTCATGGTAAAAAGAATGATCCTAGCTGCCAAAGACTCTCGTTGCATGGTTGCAGTTCTAGGTGTTGCTCACCTCCCAGGAATTAAGCGCCTTTGGAGGAGGGAGATAAGGAACTGAGCTAAGGACACTAACCCATCTTTCCAATCCCAAGTCTGTGTATAGAATTGATGTCTAGAATTGATTTCTTTGGAGGAGGGAGGTAAGGAATTCAGCTATTTTCTGCTTGGAACTACAAATTACTCGATAATTTGTACTTGTGCTTTAATCAGTAATCCATTACAGCACTACAACATAGGGATATTGATGTATGATAACAATCAACGCAAAGCCCCCACATAAGTTACTCCAAAAAAAAAAACAACCTTAGTGCTCTACTTAGAACATTCCAGCAGGAATGTGAGGAAGTTTATGCACCAGGACCCTATACAACTCATCTCCCATCCCCACCCCCACCCTTTGGAAGACCACCACTCTTATGCACAAATTGGTAGTTAAGTGCCAATCCTGCCACATATACATCCTCGGTATGAAGCATGATACCAAGGTTAGTGTCTGTCTAAATTTTTTAAATAAATAATATCTATCATAATGCCATAAAAACTGTTTGGTGAAAACTGATTGGTTGCTTGTAGGAATCATAGCGAAGAGTTACATCAGAAATTAGGCAGCGCAACCCAGACCTCATATTGTTAGAATTATGCAAATCCCGTAGATATGTGCTTGAAAAGGAGAAGAGTAGTGAATTTTATACAAGAGGCCAAGGCCAAGAAGATTAGAGTAATTTTAGGAGATTTACCCATTGAGGTATTTCCTTTGTTTCAATTTTCCAGTTTTTATTATGAAATCATAGGGCCAAGATGCCTTTGGTACTATTAATACTTAATGCTAATGCTAATACTTAATGCTATCTGTAGAAAACAACAAGACGATGCCCCAAACATTTAGCACCAAAGGAAGTAGAGACGTTTCGTGAGATAGCAAGTAGAGAGGTATATTGGATAACCCTGATTGCAATTGGGCATTACTCAATTAGGAAAATAGATGGGATAAGCCGAGTCTTATTAGCTTTATGTTTTCTTTATGTTTTTTATATTGATGTTTGCTGTTTGCATTAGGTGGAGGTGGATGCTTTAGGTTTGTTCTTCAAACATTTGGATAAGTTTCCAAGCACCAAGGGATCAATACTAGATGCAAGAAATATGTAAGTATTTGATTATTCTGGTGAAAAAAATAAAATTACTAACATAAATTTATGGTTTCAGGTTCATGGTAAAAAGAATGATCCTAGCTGCCAAAGACTCTCGTTGCATGGTTGCGTTCTAGGTGTTGCTCACCTCCCGGAATTAAGCGCCTTTGGAGGAGGGAGATAAGGAACTGAGCTAAGGACACTAACCCATCTTTCCAATCCCAAGTCTCGTGTATAGAATTGATGTCTAGAATTGATTTCTTTGGAGGAGGGAGGTAAGGAATTCAGCTATTTTCTGCTTGGAACTACAAATTACTCCATAATTTATACTTGTGCTTTAATCGGTAATCCATTACAGCACTACAAAGATACGGATATTGATGTATGATAACAATCAACGCAAAGCCCCCACATAAGTTACTCCAAAAAAAAAACAACCTTAGTGCTCTACTTAGAACATTCCAACAGGAATGTTAGGATGTTTATGCACCAGGACCCTATACAACTCATCTCCCATCCCCACCCCCACCCCCACCCCCACCCTTTGGAAGACCACCACTCTTATGCACAAATTGGTAGTTAAGTGTCAATCCCGCCACATATACATCCTCGGTGTGAAGCATGATACCAAGGTTAGTGTCTATCTAAATTTTTTAAATAAATAATATCTATCATAATGCCATAAAAACTGTTTGGTGAAAACTGATTGGTTGCTTGCGGGAATCACAACGAAGAGTTACATCGAAATTAGGCAGCGCAACCCAGACCTCATATTATTAGAATTATGCAAATCCCGTATATATGTGCTTGAAAAGGAGAAGAGTAGTGAATTTTATACAAGAGGCCAAGGCCAAGAAGATTAGAGTAATTTTAGGAGATTTACCCATTGAGGTATTTGCTTTGTTTCAATTTTCCATTTTTTATTATGAAATCATAGGGCCGGGATGCCTTTGGTACTATTAATACTTAATGCTAATGCTAATACTTAATGCTATCTCGTAGAAAACAACAAGACGATGCCTCAAACATTTAGCACCAAAGGAAGTAGTGACGTTTCGTGAGATAGCAAGTAGAGAGTATATTGGATAACCCTATTGCAATTGGGCATTACTCAATTAGGAAAATAGATGGGATAAGCCGAGTCTTATTAGCTTTATGTTTTCTTTATGTTTTTTATATTGATGTTTGCTGTTTGCATTAGGTGGAGGTGGATGCTTTAGGTTTGTTCTTCAAACATTTGGATAAGTTTCCAAGCACCAAGGGATCAATACTAGATGCAAGGAATATGTAAGTATTTGATTATTCTAGGTAAAAAAAAATAAAATTACTAACATAAATTTATGGTTTCAGGTTCATGGTAAAAAGAATGATCCTAGCTACCAAAGACTCTCGTTGCATGGTTGCAGTTCTAGGTGTTGCTCACCTCCCAGGAATTAAGAGCCTTTGGAGGAGGGAGATAAGGAACTGAGCTAAGGACACTAACCCATCTTACCAATCCCAAGTCTCGTGTATAGAATTGATGTCTAGAATTGATTTCTTTGGAGGAGGGAGGTAAGGAATTCAGCTATTTTCTGCTTGGAACTACAAATTACTCCATAATTTGTACTTGTGCTTTAGTAATCCATTACAGCACTACAAATATGGATATTGATGTATGATAACAATCAACGCAAAGCTCCCACATAAGTTACTCCAAAAAAAAAAAAAAACAACCTTAGTGCTCTACTTAGAACATTCCAGCAAGAATGTGAGGAAGTTTATGCACCAGGACCCTATACAACTCATCTCCCATCCCCACCCCCACCCCCACCCTTTGGAAGACCACCACTCTTATGCACAAATTGGTAGTTAAGTGCCAATCCTGCCACATATACATCCTCGGTGTGAAGCATGATACCAAGGTTAGTGTCTGTCTAAATTTTTTAAATAAATAATATCTATCATAATGCCATAAAAACTGTTTGGTGAAAACTGATTGGTTGCTTGCAAGAATCACAGCGAAGAGTTACATCAGAAATTAGGCAGCGCAACCCAGACCTCATATTGTTAGAATTATGCAAATCCCGTAGATATGTGCTTGAAAAGGAGAAAAGTAATGAATTTTATACAAGAGGCCAAGGCCAAGAAGAGTAGAGTTATTTGAGGAGATTTACCCATTGAGGTATTTGCTTTGTTTCATTTTTCCATTTTTTATTATGAAATCATAGGGCCAGGATGCCTTTGGTACTATTAATACTTAATGCTAATGCTAATACTTAATGCTATCTATAGAAAACAACAAGACGATGCCTCAAACATTTAGCACCAAAGGAAGTAGTGACGTTACGTGAGATAGCAGGTATATTGGATAACCCTGATTGCAATTGGGCATTACTCAATTAGGAAAATAGATGGGATAAGCCGAGTCTTATTAGCTTTATGTTTTCTTTATGTTTTTTATATTGATGTTTGCTGTTTGCATTAGGTGGAGGTGGATGCTTTAGGTTTGTTCTTCAAACATTTGGATAAGTTTCCAAGCGCCAAGGGATCAATAGTAGATGCAAGGAATATGTAAGTATTTGATTATTCTGGGTGAAAAAAAATAAAATTACTAACATAAATTTATGGTTTCGGGTTCATGGTAAAAAGAATGATCCTAGCTGCCAAAGACTCTCGTTGCATGGTTGCAGTTCTAGGTGTTGCTCACCTCCCAGGAATTAAGCGCCTTTGGAGGAGGGAGATAAAGAACTGAGCTAAGGACACTAACCCATCTTACCAATCCCAAGTCTATGTATAGAATTGATGTCTAGAATTGATTTCTTTGGAGGAGGGAGGTAAGGAATTCAGCTATTTTCTGCTTGGAACTACAAATTACTCCATAATTTGTACTTGTGTTTTAATCGCAATCCATTACAGCACTACGGATATGGATATTGATGTATGATAACAATCAACGCAAAGCTCCCACATAAGTTACTCCAAAAAAAAAAAAAAAACCTTAGTGCTCTACTTAGAACATTCTAGCAAGAATGTGAGGAAGTTTATGCACCAGGACCCTATACAACTCATCTCCCATCCCCACCCCCCCCCCACCCCCACCCCCACCCTTTGGAAGACCACCACTCTTATGCACAAATTGGTAGTTAAGTGCCAATCCCGCCACATATACATCCTCGGTGTGAAGCATGATACCAAGGTTAGTGTCTGTCTAAATTTTTTAAATAAATAATATCTATCAAAATGCCATAAAAACTGTTTGGTGAAAACTGATTAGTTGCTTGCAGGAATCACAGTGAAGAGTTACATCAGAAATTAGGCAGCGCAACCCAGACCTCATATTGTTAGAATTATGCAAATCCCGTAGATATGTGCTTGAAAAGGAGAAGAGTAGTGAATTTTATACAAGAGGCCAATGCCAAGAAGATTAGAGTTATTTTAGGAGATTTACCCATTGAGGTATTTGCTTTGTTTTAATTTTCCATTTTTTATTATGAAATCATAAGGCCAGGATGCCTTTGGTACTATTAATACTTAATGCTAATGCTAATACTTAATTCTATATGTAGAAAACAACAAGACGATGCCTCAAACATTTAGCACCAAAGGAAGTAGAGACGTTTCGTGAGATAGCAAGAGGTATATTGGATAACCCTGATTGCAATTGGGCATTACTCAATTAGGAAAATAGATGGGATAAGCCGAGTCTTATTAGCTTTATGTTTTCTTTATGTTTTTTATATTGATGTTTGCTGTTTGCATTAGGTGGAGGTGGATGCTTTAGGTTTGTTCTTCAAACATTTGGATAAGTTTCCAAGCACCAATGGATCAATACTAGATGCTATGTAAGTATTTGATTATTCTGGGTGAAAAAAAATAAAATTGCTAACATAAATTTATGGTTTCAGGTTCATGGTAAAAAGAATGATTCTAGCTGCCAAAGACTCTCGTTGCATGGTTGCAGTTCTAGGTGTTGCTCACCTCCCAGGAATTAAGCGCCTTTGGAGGAGGGAGATAAGAAACTGAGCTCAGACACTAACCCATCTTACCAATCCCAAGTCTGTGTATAGAATTGATGTCTAGAATTGATTTCTTTAGAGGAGGGAGGTAAGGAATTCAGCTAGTTTCTACTTGGAACTACAAATGACTCCATAATTTCTACTTGTGCTTTAATCAGTAATCCATTACAGCACTACAACATACGGATATAGATGTATGATAACAATCAACGCAAAGCCCCCACATAAGTTACTCCAAAAAAAAAAAAAAAACCTTAGTGCTCTACTTAGAACATTGAGCACCAGAAAAAAATAATTCAAATAGTTTTTTATCTAAGCAAGAGCTTTTCCGAAAATGATGAGTAGGACCTACCTCCTTTATGACAGCACAAGATAGTGCCCCGGAAACAAGCTCGATGTCATTCCACCCACGACCAGTTCATCCTTCACCTTCCCACAACATACCACATATACCCCTTTAAGGATTTCCCCCTTCCTCACCTGAGTAAAATGAGCAAAGACCAACAGAAATTTAATCTCAGAAAGAGCTTTTCGCAAAATGATGAGTAGGACGTAGATGTTTTATGAGGGCGCAAGACCCCCAAACAATCTCAATGTCATTCCCATCCATGACCAGTTCATCCTTCACCTTCTCCAAACGGACCATAGATAGTCCTGCACGGATTTCGGCCTTCTCACCTGAGTAAAACACTTGAGTAAAATGAACAAAGAAAAAGATTATTTTCAGTTTCATCTAGACCCACATGATAAGTAAAGTGAAAAAAAAACAATAAGGGTGGGCAAAATCATCAAATGATTTGATTTTGGGAACACTTGTTATCATAATATAAGTCCAAACCCAAAAGCCAAAGTATCCGGCCCGAAGCCTGCAGCATCCATTCGGTATACACACGCCTATAGCACAGGGCTATACTGATTCGTTAAACAGGAGAAGCTAATAGACAAAAACTGCACACACTTGCTGTGTAAACATAGGTTTGGATGAAGTCTGAAGGAAATATTTTTTATGAAGTTTTAAGGATGGCTTAAAAGCTCCTTCATTCAGATAAGTAAGATAAGCTTTGCCTGGTGTTGGAAAGAGATTGAATCCTAAACCAAATCAATGAGGTAAATATCATCCGGATTTAGCACTTAGGAAAAGATGCTGGGGATATAGGATGGATTTATGAACTGCTTGTCTAGTAACTGATTTTAGGGATTATGGTATTAGGGAGGAGGATTCGTGTGTTTAAGTGGTTTTTTGCCTCCCTCCCCTTTAAACTCTAAAACAAACAACATCAGATTTCAAAGGTGCGTCATCATTCACCAGTTCATTTCCTTGACATCCAAGGAGAAAGAAGATAATGTGGAGCTTAAGTTAGAACTCGGGCTTGCTGGTCATATGTGGTCATCATTTTGGAAATGACATATTTAGACCTTCATTTCCCTCTGTTTAATAAGCAGATAGTTCAAAAATTTCCCTAAAAACATAAGTTTGGATGAAGTGAAGCAAATTAATAAGTTTTAAGGGTGGCTTAGAAAAAGAATTCATCATTTTACTCTTAATTCTTGTTATATCTCTCCATGGTTTGAAGCCCTAGTTCCATCCTGGTATTTAGTGTTAGATATAGATTGAATCCTAAACCCTTAATATATAGCCATTAATGGAGCTCCAGGTAGGTAAATACATAGTGGTAAATACAGGAGAAGATCCTGGGGATATAGGATGGATTTTGGAACTGCTGGATTAGTGTGTTTAAGTGGTTTTTGCCTCTCCCTATTTTGCCCTCTTTAAATTCTCTAATTGTGCCTTGATTTCCTTATGTTTTTTGGTAAACGTAAGATTATATTTCCCTTTTTTTAATAAGCAATAGTTCAAAAATTTCCCTAAAAACATAGGTTTGGATGAAATCTGAAGGAAATATTTTTTTATGAAGTTTTAAGGGTGGCTTAAAAGCTCATTCATTCAGATAGGAGAAGATCCTGGGGATATAGGATGGATTTAGGAATTGCTTGTCTGGTAACTGATTTTAGGGATTATGGTATTAGGGAGGAGGATTAGTGTGTTTAAGTGGTTTTTGCCTCCCTCCCCTTTAAACTCTAAAACAAACAACATCAGATTTCAAAAGTGCGTCATCATTCACTAGTTCATTTCCTTGACATCCAAGGGGAAAGAAGACAATGTGGAGCTTAAGTTAGAACTTGGGCTTGCTAGTCATATGTGGTCATCAGTTTGGAAATGACATATTTGAACCTTCATTTCCCTTTGTTTAATAAGCAGATAGTTCAAAAATTTCCCTAAAAACATAGGTTTGGATGAAGTCATAATGGTCTTTGGAGAAAAGTATCTTCTCATTGCTGTGGCTCTTCTTTTCTTATATTTCTGGGCCCTTTTTTTTTATTCTAGCAAGTACAGAGAGTTAGAAAGAGCTTGAGGAATTTGGATGTTTTAGAGCTTGTAATTGTTGGTGGGGAAAGATGTATTTTCAATTGCTTGCTCGACCATTGCTCCCTTTAAACTTGTGCTTATTTGTAATATTTTTTCCTGAATGTGGCTCTTTAAGACCTAGCATTTTAAGACCTAAGACCTAGCATCTGTGAATTATGAATTATGCTAGATGATTATCTAATTATCTAATTTTAATTTTAAGCATGTACATATGCTTGGGATGAAAGGTGTATCCAAGCTATCTAGCTTATGGAAGCCCAGTGCCAGCACTTTAAAGGATGGGTCTAGGTGATTTTAATTCTTAAAAATTTAATGGTTAAAAGTTTTTTTTTGTTAGAATTAAAGAATATTTGTCTTCCAGCATGAATGCTAGGAAGTTTATGCACCAGGACCCTATACAATTCATCCCCCATCCCCACCCCCACCCTCACCCTCACCTTTTGGAAGACCACCACTCTTATGCACAAATTGGTAGTTAAATGCCAATCCTGCCACATATACATCCTCGGTGTGAAGCATGATACCAAGGTTAGTGTCTGTCTAAATTTTTTAAATAAATAATATTTGTCATAATGCCATAAAAACTGTTTGGTAAAAACTGATTGGTTGCTTGTAGGAATCACAGCGAAGAGTTGCATCAGAAATTAGGCAGCGTAATCCAAACCTCATATTGTTAGAATTATGCAAATCCCGGAGATATGTGCTTGAAAAGGAGAAGAGTAGTGAATTTTATACAAGAGGCCAAGGCCAAGAAGATTAGAGTAATTTTAGGAGATTTACCCATTGAGGTATTTGCTTTGTTTCAATTTTCCATTTTTAATTATGAAATCATAGGGCCAGGGTGCCTTTGGTACTATTAATACTTTATGCTAATGCTAATACTTAATGCTATATGCAGAAAATAACAAGACGATGCCTCAAACATTTAGCACTAAAGGAAGTTTTAACGTTTCGTGAGATAGCAAGTAGAAAGGTATATTGGATAGCCCTGATTTCAATTGGGCATTACTCAATTAGGAAAATAGATGGGATAAGCCGAGTCTTATTAGCTTTATGTTTTCTTTATGTTTTTTATATTGATGTTTGCTGTTTGCATTAGGTGGAGGTGGATGCTTTAGGTTTGTTTTTCAAACATTTGGATAAGTTTCCAAGCACTAAGGGATCAATACTAGATGCAAGGAATATGTAAGTATTTGATTATTCTGGGTGAAAAAAATAAAATTACTAACATAAATTTATGGTTTCAGGTTCATGGTTGCAGTTCTAGGTGTTGCTCATCTCCCAGGAATTAAGCGCCTTTGGAGGAGAGAGATAAGGAACTGAGCTCAGGACACTAACCCATCTTACCAATCCCAAGTATGTGTATAGAATTGATGTCTAGAATTGATTTCTTGGGAGGAGGGAGGTAAGGAATTCAGCTACTTTTTGCCTGGAACTACAAATTACTCCCTAATTTGTGCTTATGCTTTAATCAGCAATCCACTACAGCACTACAGCATACGGATATGCAGCATACGGATATGGATGTATGATAACAATCAACACAAAGCCCCCACATAAGTTACTCAAAAAAAAAAACAACCTAGTGCTCTACTTAGAACATTGGGCACCAGAAAAAAATAATTCAAATAGTTTTTGATCTAAGCAAGAGCTTTTCCGAAAATGATGAGTAGGACCTACCTCCTTTATGACAACACAAGACAGTGCCCCGGAAACAAGCTCGATGTCATTCCACCCACGACCAGTTCATCCTTCACCTTCCCACAACAGACCACATATACCCCTTTAAGGATTTCCCCCTTCCTCACCTGAGTAAAATGAGCAAAGACCAACAGAAATTTAATCTCAGAAAGAGCTTTTCGCAAAATGATGAGTAGGACATAGATGTTTTATGAGGGCGCAAGACCCCCAAACAAGCTCAATGTCATTCCCATCCACGACCAATTCATCCTTCACCTCTTCGATTGGACCACAGATAGTCCTGCACGGATTTCGGCCTTTTCACCTGAGTAAAATGAGCAAAGAAAAAGATTATTTTCAGTTTCATCTAGACCCACATGATAAGTAAAGTGAAAAAAAAAACAATAGGGGTGGGCAAAATCATCAAATGATTTGATTTTGGGAACACTTGTTATTAGAATATAAGTCCAAACCCAAAAGCCAAAGTATTCAGCCCAAAGCCTATAGCATCCATTCGGTATACACACGCCTATAGCACAGGGCTATACTAATTTGTTAAACAGGAGAAGCTAATAGACAAAAACTACACACACTTGCTGTGTAAACAATCATCAAGAGGACCAACAGAACAGAATAGTCCACAAGCTATCTCTAGCTCTCCTAACGACGTGAAGCTATTCATATGCAGAACTTTACTTCAGAAAAAAGACCTCTTCACTTCGAATTTCCATCGAACATCCATCGAATAGACACCGCAAGATTCCAACTTTTGGACTAGATTCTAACCCTTGATGGGGAAGTGAGCGTACATGTAGCGCATGCATAAATTCTTGTTTATGCATACAAAAAAAATTTCATTTTTTTATGGATGTCTTGTACCTGTAACCCTTGGTGACGCCGGTGATGAGGTTCTCGACGTGGCTGAGGGCGGTCCGGATGGCGGTCGAGGTCTTCCGAGTGCCGAACCAGGCCTCGATCCTGAGCTTCCTCTTGCCGGTCTCCTTGTCCTTTATCAAGTGGAAGTCGAGGTTGAGGTGCTTGAAGTTGCGGGTGAGCTTGCCGCGGGGGCCCTCCACCTCGATCATCTTCGCGGTCACCTTGATGGTGACGCCGTCGGGGATGTCCATTGTCTCCGAAGAGAGGATCGTCTTCATCTTCGCTTTGGGCGGCGGCGGCAACGGCGGGTGGCTCTGCTAAAATCGCGGGGCTGAGAGAGACTAGGTTGTTGCTTCGCCTCGAAGCCCTAGCGAGCGTGACAGTGACTGTTTTTTATACTTGCATGGAGAGAGAAACTCTTAAGATCGAAATTGGGCAGGACGTCGGGTATGGCCCGGAACGCCAGGCCCGAAGGCTTTTCTTTCCGGGCCGGTCCTGCCCATGAACAGCTCCTGGGCCAGCATATGCCCAGTTGCCGTCTCTTTAAAAGAGAGGGCCCATTTGGTTCGGCTTTTGGGAATGCATTTGCCAAAATGCAAATACCTTTGGGTGAAGGAGGCTTTCCGAAATGCAAATATTGTTTGGTAAAATTTGCATTTGTAAATTACTTTTATTGAATTAAAAAAACAAAAAAATTCCTATTTTTCTTTTTTGAAATCCGGCCACCGGACCGCCGGAACCGGCGGCCGGACTGTTGAATCCGGCGGTCAAATGGTTAGATCTGGCGGCCTGGGTCGCGCGATTTCAGGTGGCCATCGCCGGGGGTCGTGCGACCTAGGCGACCAGGCGACGGCCGCGTGCGACCCAGTCGACGGTCGCCTGGGTCAAGCGACCAAGTGACGGCCGCGCGCAGCACGGTTGCCTGGGTCGCGCGATCCAGGTTGTCGACGCCTGGGTCGTGAGATCCGGCGACCCCAGGCGAACAATCGCCGGGGTCAGGCGACCCTTAGGCGGCGGTCGCCGGCGTGCGCCATCCCTTCGCCAGTGGTCATCGATCTCCGATCAGCAGCTTGGAGAGGTTGGAGAAGATGAACAGTAACCGAGCTACTTGCATTCCCAGGATGCAACTTGCAAATGCACCTCAAGAGCTCCATTGGGCTAAAGGCCTTTAGACTCATTTGGAGATGCAATTGCATCTTACCAAAGTTGCGCAAAAATACGAACCAAATGCGTTTGCATTTGGCCAAAGGACTTTAGAGTCCAAATGAGCATTTGGAATGCTGAACCAAACAGGCCCAGAGTGTGAAGCCCGAAATGAGATGGACGTGTTCGGGCTCTGCGGTCTGGAATATCGTTAGGCCTAATAAGGAGCCAGGGATTAGGGGTTGGGCTTGGGCAATTAATATGGGCCTCATTGGAACTGTGACTAAGTCCAACCGTGCAATTACACGCGACGCAAAAAAGTTACTGAGTAAATCTTGATACGGTATGGGAGTACGACTTGAAACTAGGGGTGTGTATGGTCTGAACGGGCCGAGTTCCCAGCCTAGAACTGGGACACCCGCTAAGGACCGGTGGTTTGGCTCTTGGAATCACATCGAGCTTCCCAAAAATTGGAACCGCAATCCACTTGTTAGTTGCACGAAACAACTTTGATTTTCACCGAAATTGCTGGTTCTTTGCCTCACCTATTCTTCTTCTCCTCCTCTTCCCGCTGCTTCTTGTGTGCTTGCTTTTTGCCTACTAATTGCTTGGCTTTTTGTCAATGACTTTTCTAGGATCATGACCTTTGGTGTGATTGGCATGATATTAGATTACCCACTTTAATTAATTTTTTAATTATTTGATTTGGATTAATTATTATTATTTGGGTTTGTTAATTAGTAATTTCAATTTTTTAATATTAAAAATTTAATATATTATTATAATATACTGGGTGAGCGAGTGGACGGATCCGCCCATGGAACCATAAATTGGAACCTCAGTTCTTTTGCACACTCCTAACTTGAAGAGTAGAGGAAACTCGAATCTGGTACCGCACAACACCACCGGCTCGAAACCGACATGATTATTGACTTCACACGTTGTCACCTACAGGACTTGTTGGCACTATGAATCAAATGTACAATATTTTAGCAACAACAAGAAGATACGGCAAGGTTCACCAACATGAATAGACACTACGTATTAGTTCTCTCTCTTTCATTTTCATTTTAAGTTATGATAAGTAGTGTGAATTTTTTTATTAGGTGTCCAAAAGCCAACTTTCAAAAGTCATGGATAATGTGAGGTGCTATTAAGGTGACATAGGGGGTACTATTCATTCTCCAATACAAGCTAGTAGTTTTCGTGTATTTGACATCGAATGGTATCAAACACCAAGTACTTTCAATTAAGCCGCATGCCCGTCGCACTCTTCTAGCTCATGCGTTGATTAATTACTTCGAACTCTACATTAGAACTGAATTGGCATGCGTGTGAGCAGATGAGGCTTGAGGAAATTAAGAAAATGATGTGGAAGTGGTCAGGTATACCCTACCACCATCTAATCATATCTAATGTAACAAATCATAATTCATGAAAGATAGGTACATTAGGAAAAAAAGAAGCCACATAGCTGCACAAGAATATCTAATCCGGTGGCGGTTTAGATATTTCCATGCCTACCTGGCAAATCTAGTGGGACCTGACATAGGAACATCGCACGTTCAAAACGATGATATTTGCTATTGTCATGGATTGATATCATTCAGACATGCACCTCCTGATTTTTGTGTTTTCTTTTTTCTCTTCTTTCGTGGCTTTCGTCAAGGGATTTCGGTAGTTGAATTTGAGGCATAAGTGCATAGCCGGTGATCTTTGAGCTACCGCCTGTAGCCACTAGGACTTCAATTCGACTTAGATAGGGTTCTTTTTGTCCATGACCATTAGCTCGACTGTCTATAAAAGCCAAAGGAGTCATTGACCTTATCTATGTTTGAAAAAATATATGGTTGAGGCAAAAAAGAAACAAATTGCTAAGATAAAATGTTAGTACGATCCCACCACCCCATGACATAATATGATATAGTGATGAACTAATTGTAATTTGACAAAAAGTTATGAGGCGCAATATAACCTTTTCTATATCAATATCAATATACAACAACCATGTCTTTTCTAAAAGTTGTTTGTTGAACACGTGGTTATTGTAATTTACAAGGAATCATGCATCCTTTTTTTTTTTTTTTTTTTGGCAAGGACCGCTTGTAAAACTCTCTACTAATTTTAGGGATAATTATTATTAAAAAAAAAAACATAAATCTATAGCATGAATGTCAATTTAGTCAAAAGCTCTTTAGTTTAATCAATTTTTTTTTGGTTGAAAGTAAACATTTTATTCATATATCAAGAACTCAAGATAATACATGAGAGGTTCAAAACAAAGCAAATCCCAAACGAAAAAGTAGAACAAAAAAGAATAAAATGTCTTAATAAGCACACTCTCATCTTACAGGAATAGATCCATCTCAACCTAAAAGCATAATGAACAGCGCGTGCTTACCGAATCTCGTATCATCATAAGTGATAGGTGCACTTCGTAATCTCTTGCTTCAAAAGCTACAATTTGTCCAATGAGCGGTGCACGCTTAAATTCAACGTTTTCAACACCATCACCATCTAGAGACGCAAAAAATAAGTTGAACAGGCTCCAAAATCTATATATAGATTAGGAGATATTGAATGAGCACATAAATGCCTCTAAGTAACTTCTCCCAAATCTAGATCTAGCATATGAGAGCTTCCAAAACTCAGAGGAGTCTTATAACCGCTTCCAAGAAATTATGAACTCACCATATTCCTCCTCAATTTTATTGGACTTCTTGATTTGGAGCATACTTTTCGCTTGCAAATGTCGGGTATGTTACATGACACGACTAGCATGTGAGCGTAGACAATTTCTTGTAAATATTAAAAAAAAAAAACTGATTTTTTTTTCTTTTTTTCTCGTTATGGATAGTGACGGTCATTGAGCCTACAAGCCCTCATTAGATCTACGCAAAGGCTTGTAGGCCCTTGCCAAGTGGCCTTGTTTGTTGGTCTCAATGGAAAAAAATAAATAACATAGAATCACATAAAAAATATAAAATTATAAAATTTCACAATTTTTTTTTTTTTAAATTTGTAACATCCACGTGAGCATCGGCCATGTCATGTGTGACGATCCGTGTCTATGTCAATTGTTTCTTTTCTCAAAATAGTTGAAATGGCTATATTGACAATTTGTCAAAAAGTTTAGAATTAAATTGGTGGAATTGAAATATTTGGGACTAAGTTGGCATTTATACAATAGATTTATGATTATTTTTTTTGTAATTTTCCTATCATTTTACTACCTATTTATTACCCTTGCCCCTTGCTCTTCATTATCTCTCTCTTTTCTAATTGTAACCCCTTATTATTAAAGAATTTTTTTTTTAATGTACCGGCATTACAATTTATATTGTCTACCAATGCAGCTACTACGATCCGAAGACATAAATTACGTGGAGTTGAGGCATAGTACAGAACAAACGAAACATAACAAGTGAAAACATCCGTTAGCTTTCTGATTTCTAAATAGTTGCTCAATCGTATTGATATTAGACTATTGTAACATCAGCCAAACCCAATTTTTATTTATCACAAAAATGTTGCGGAGACAAGAGTTGAACCCATGACTTCATGGTTATGTAATGTCAATTTGAAGTCCTTTTTATGCTCGAATGCTTTTATACACACACATAATCTTATTCATACAATAATCCATGTAAAGTGCGAGTTATGCAAAATTGAAGATATTTCAGAACCATTGTGGTGTAGATTCCCAATTTTTGCTTTGGGTTCAATTTAGAAGGAATATACTTCCAAGGTCTTAGGTTGTTGGTTCCTCCATCATCACTTCGCTTTTTCACACGAGACCATTCCGAGAAATGTAATTCTTCCATAACCCCTTTTTTCGGAAGGTGTAAGGTTCTAGGTTCTTGACGAGGGTCACCTAGCCTAAGGCGAGGATGGCCTCACCGAGGACGAGGGTGAGGGTGCCCTGCCCTCTTCGAGCATCATCGGAAAGAGGAAAGGGATAACTAGAAAAAAAAAATAAAGAGAAAAGGAAAAAGACTCAAAAAAAAGACAAAGGACGAAAATGCTCTAAGTAATTGGAAAGCCGGGTCCTTCTTTGAAATTGACACGGTCACTTTATACTTTTATTTGAGAAAATCATGGTATTTTATGCTCTTATATAGAACATGATCCACTTCGGATCTTTATTTGGAATTTTTCTACTGCTTACATATAAATTCTTGCAATGTTTGCTTTGGGCTCAATCCGTAGGTTCGATCGTTAAGGAGAAGTTGTTTCCGAGCAATCTCCACGTTCGCCCGTCATGACAGCATTTCTTCTTTCATCTCCGGCTCCTTTAACAGCAATCTTTTCTGGAAGCGAGTGTGCTCTTTAGTTTACTCGACTCTTTCCCCATCTTTGTCTCGTTTTTGTTCAGTTGTTTTATTTCCTACAGCAATATTAATTTCCTCGACCCTTTGCCGGCGGCCCTCCGAAAATGTGTCATGTCATCGGGGAACCAACGGGCCGGGACCGTCCGTCCTTCGCACGCTAACCCAACGTCCGATGTGCCTTTTCCAAACTCCTCTTTTAATAATAGAGCCAAACAAGATAATAGAGCTAAAAAAACAATCGATGAAGTTCTTTTGCTTTTAACAAATTAAGGAAATTTTGTTTTTCATTTTGAAAATAATCACTGGGGTAATTACTTGCTTAGACGTGTTTTACTTAAGATGGAGTAAACAAATGTTAAGTTTAATTCTTTGAGAAATTAATATACCTCGTCATCTATTATGGCGTTTCTATTTAAGCATCTTATTTTGTGTGTGACAATTCCTCGATGTCTAATCATCCTTAGTAATTTGTCTCTTTTTTTTTAACCCAAACTCTAATAGGATCGGTTCATTCAATGTAATACCAATAAGTTCTTAAAATTGAACCGCGCTATTTCGATAGGATTATCGATTGATGATAGATCCAATATAATAGAGAAATGATTTGATGATAGTATTTGCTATATTGTTAGAATAAAAATATGTTCAAGAAATTTTTCCCCGCCACAATAATCTCTCCAATAGGAAATAAAAAGAAAAGGGGGGAGGGGGATGATCACCTTTAGGGCGACTGGAAAATAAGAATTAATTCATTCCCATCACCTATCTAAAATGGACATCAAATTAAAATCCCCAAAATTGCACCTCCCATACTTATTTCCAGGAAAACAAATCTCGATAGATCAGAAAATACCAAATAATAATCTCGAGTCAAATCTATCGAGACAGTAGCACTTTAAATCTTAAATTTGTTATATCCACCGATATCTCAAACTTGTATTAGTGTGACGAAAGTTTAGATGATTGATGTAAAGAATTTTGACGATATAAAAAAAATTTGGAGTATTTATATCCAGGTGAATATAAATAAGCATAATTTATGATTTTTGACTGTAGTATTAATACGAAGGGAAGTCAATTCACCCTTTCATTAAAAAAAAAAAAAGCAAAAACAAATTGAAAACGCCAGCTGGCAGAAAGGAGGCCCCCGCGAATCTCGCCAAGCCTCACGCGCCGCAGAAAGACCTAGAAGCAACTCAAAGCAAAAAGAAGGGGCCGAACGGGAAAATAATTAAAAATAAATAAATAAAAAAAAAACGAAGGCGAACGCATAAATAGATAAATCCCCAAAAATACGCACCCAATTTTTGAGGAGGCCTGAAATCGGTCCCCGCTTGTGGAGCTTCGACCAGTGATTTCGATTTCGATTTCGATTTCGATCAGTGGTCGCTGCCGCAACGGGGATCCATACGATCGCCACTGGAATTCTCGCCTCCTTCTTCTTCTTCTTCTTCCATCCATACGGTCCGTCCGA
Source organism: Eucalyptus victrix (assembly GCA_016097545.1). Taxonomy (NCBI): domain Eukaryota; kingdom Viridiplantae; phylum Streptophyta; class Magnoliopsida; order Myrtales; family Myrtaceae; genus Eucalyptus; species Eucalyptus victrix. Next base: position 3,103,741 of record CM027845.1, read on the forward strand.
TGAAACAGTGAAGCTCTTTTTCGTGTCTATTTCGTCATCGCCTTCGTCATCGCCGTCGTCATCGACGTCATCGACCAGTCGCTTTCGCCCTGCCGTCGCTAGAGGTGTGCATTCCTCCCCCCCTTCTCCTTCCATGTGTTTTTCTGCTTTGCCTCTTCTCCAAGGAAATTTGGGGGGGTCGGACTTGGAAAAAACAGGGAAGGCGCTCGCGACGGCCTTGAAAAACGGGGCGCGTTGATTTTGTTCTTCGCTTTTCGATTGGTCGCGCGAAGCCGTTGGGAAGGGGGCACGGCAGCGTTCTCGTTTCGGGGGAGTTTGAGGTTTGCTTTCTTTTCTTGAACCCTAGAGAAGACCGCTTGAGTCGGCGGAGGGAAGTGGGAGGTGCTGGAACGAGGTGAATCGCTAGCTTGTTTCTATTTCTCGTGTTTGCCCCTTTGCGTTAGTGCATTGAGACGGACCGATTTTGGGTTGGTCTTCAACTGCGAAAAGGGGGAAAAACAAGAAAGGGTAGAAGCTTGTTTGATCCTGGAGAATCCTCTTTCCTGTTTCTGATGTGGTCATCTCTATAACGAGAAGAACCCATAAGTTTTTTTCTTGTTTTTTTTCCATTTTTCGTCAATTCTTAGTAATGTTAGTCCCATCAAAGCAGCGATCTTTTCACTTCTTGCTTTATGAAATCAAAGGACAAGGGCAGTAAATTTCGAAGACGAATTAGAGATACTGTAATCAATGAACTTTTCATGTTTTATATAGTTATTTGTGCGATTGTCGGCCTTGTCATAATTCCTTAAATCCTACTGATTCTAATTGCAATCATTTCAGTTGTGAGATGAGTGGAGAACATAGTCTTCTGGACAGTGAGGATAGCGGGGTGGTGCATTCTGAGCGAACAAATGACCTGTGGATGAACACGGATCAGTCTTCGAGCATCCTAATTGACAGCCACAATATGCTGGTGTTGGAATCACCTGTCCATGGTAGGGAGATGAAGGAATTTTCTGGTGCACAGGATCAGCATTCAACAGGTGCATCGGATGAAAAATTAGGTTTTGTGGAGAGAGCGTTTTCTGCAGCCGGTGCGGCATTTTTATCGGCCATAATTGTCAACCCTCTCGATGTTGCCAAGGTTAGCTTGTTCTTGAGCTAGCGAGCATGTTGCCTAAGAATGACTGAAGCCCCAGTCATGCTTTGAAGGAGTGTATCTGTTGTTATAATGTTGTTATAAGTTTTTCCCTGTTGACCATCGGCTATATACACATATCCTATTTCTTTCCATGTTACCTCAATGGCTCGATTCACTTTTGGTTTAGTGAGATTCCATTTGAACCAGGTCATACTACCATTGCTAGATTTTCGGACTTTCCTTGATGATCGTTCATTCATTGTGCTGCTTATGTTCATCTGTTTGGTGATTGAGAGGAAATCTTGAAAATAAGATGAATTTTGTGAAATTGTGAATTGTATACATTCTCTGTCGAGGAGCTGCCATTGTTGAAGTGAAGATTATTGCAATTTCCATAGATTTCAGACCATTTAGAGATTTAAGTCCTGGTTCTTTCTCTGTTTTGACTTCCATAGATCAGTGTCACGATTAATATGGGAAATATATAGAGTGGCATTCTTATGTCTTTGAGCCCGTGCTTTTGGAATGGGGAGTTTTTGATCTCTAACTTCTGTGAATCAACTTATAGTAGCAGAAGGAGCTATCATTTAATATCCTTCATTCCTCATGCTCTAAATGGGTTAACATATCTTGCAAGTCTTTCTAATTGTATTGCCTCTGTATCCACTAATTGTTAATCACCTTCTAGTTGGGAAGCTGATCTGATCTTTAGGATAACTTTTTACTTGGTATTTTCTTCTAGCTTATGATAATTTGGAATTTATTTCTTAACTATATATTTTGTTAATGGTAAACTTCAAACGAGATATCTTCAGCTTTTACATTTTTTTTTTTTTTAATTTATAATGCTTCTTTCATCTGTTGGATGTTTTTTTTTTTTTTTTGCCCCTGAATCATTTTCTTTATCAGACAAGGTTGCAGGCGCAAGCTGCTGGGGTTCCTTATTCCCATCCATTGAGTAATATCACAAGTCGCATGGCACTTTTTGGGCCAAATATGGTAAACATGCACCTTTTATGTCGCTTTGCTTTGTTCTGCCATTTTGGGTTTCTTTTTTTTTTTTTTTTTAACTCATTCAATTAAGGACCTGCTGTTGATTTTTCTTGGTTTCTGTTGCTTTAGATGTTTGCGGATCTGAGATGTTCTCCATCTTGCACACGTGCTGGAATGCATGGCACGGTGTCAATATGTCCTCCAGATTGTTTTCAGTACAAAGGGACTCTAGATGTCTGGTACAAAATAATTCGACAGGTTGGTTTGTGGAATATCATCCTAGTGATGTTTTTTATAGGTTTAAAACCTTCTCTTGTTGGCGAGCCTGAGAGGTTTGCACTACTGTTGTTAATTACTGGTTTTAATGGGTAAATTTCATACTTTATGCCTATCTTAAATGATTTGAGTGAGACACACCATAGCTTTACACTTCACTGCCATTCTAAGGCCAGTCTTTTGTTTTTCTTGGTTGATTTTCCATCACTTATGTGGAAGTGCTTTTTGCAGGAAGGATTTTCAAGGCTGTGGCGAGGCACCAATGCAGGCCTTGCATTGGCTGTACCAACAGTAAGCCTCTTGCACTTTAATATATTGATTTTCTGAAGAAATGTACAAATTCACCGAATAATTTCCTGTTCATTTGCTTATTTCCAATCGTTTTCTCTTTTGGTCAGGTGGGAATATACTTGCCTTGCTATGATGTATTCCGCAACTTATTAGAAGATCGCACTGCCTTGCTTGCACCTAGCTTGACGCCCTATGTTCCATTAATTGCGGGGTCACTAGCTCGCTCTTTAGCTTGTGCAAGTTGCTACCCCATTGAACTGGCCAGAACTCGCATGCAGGTATTCTATGTTTGCATCTTGTTTTTTAATTTTATCTCTCAAGATTCAAGAGTAATTTAGTTTTAGATAATTCTTAAGAGTAGATTGGCACAGATGTCTTTGGTACTTCACATTGGTTGTGTATTTTCTGAGCCTGATGGTATCATGAACATCGGTGGTTTTCTTTTAATTGTGGATGGTGTACTTTCTTTTTTGCTCTAGTTTGCTTTATAGTTTTCATATACTTTCTTAGTCTGGTTTAATTTCCGACTTTATATTCTATTTTTATACATCAGTGTTTATTGCATTTTTAATTGGTTTTTCCATGCCAGGCTTTCAAGGCAACAGAAACTGGCAAGAAGCCTCCTGGGGTATTGAGAACTCTATTTGAAGTAGTGTCTCATGTCAGAGGCACAAGTAATACACCGAACACCTGTGAGTAGATTGGCAATTTGACATTTTATTCCCCACTCCCCCTCTCTCCTGAAGTCTTTCAGCATGTGGGTTTTAGAGGGAGTGTGTACTGTGGAATGCTGATGGGCACCTTTTCGTGACAGTGCAAAACTACCGTGCTCTGTGGACGGGCATGGGAGCACAGCTTGCTCGAGATGTCCCTTTCTCAGCAATCTGTTGGTCGACACTTGAACCTGTGAGCTCTCTCTCTCTCTCTCTCTCTCACAACTTAGATTGTGCAATTTGACATGTTGCAGGTTTTTTCATCTCCTTGGTACTTCTCTCTCTTGAATCTGATCTTGATTTATGTGAGTACAGATTAGGAGAAAACTGCTTGGGACCATTGGTGATGAAGCTAGTGCATTTGCCGTCCTTGGAGCTAATTTTTCTGCTGGATTTGTAGCAGGAAGTCTTGCCGCAGCTGCTACATGTCCTTTTGATGTGGCCAAGACAAGAAGGCAGATAGAGGTTCGTTATTTCATGTCAGAGTCATCTTGCTAGGGAGTTTATTTAGGGATTTGAAACTTAAAACTAGAAACTTTAAAAGCACATGCATGTTCAAGTGATTTTGGTTACCTGTCATTTAGATTGGATTACATGGATAAGTTGTGGATGATTTTGATATGCTGATGGAAAGCCCCGTAACCTTTCATTGCACAGTAGTATTGCAAAATAGTATGCGCATGAAGTTATATTGTCCTGTAAATAAACTTCTGTCTTTGATTTGATGCCAACTTTCTCCTTCATCTTTTTCCAGATGGATCCAATGAGGGCGTTGAAAATGACAACAAGGCAGACTTTAGTGGAGATTTGGAGGTACCTATAATTTACACAAGCGTGTTTTGGAGATTTTATAATTCTCATGTGATATTTGATGTTTTCTTATCCAAAATCCTCATGCTGCTTGATATGGCTCCTTGGTTGAATATGTACATACTTGACCTGAGGAATTTTCATTTATTTATGGAAAAAAGAAAAAACTATGAGGTGCTGCACGGATAGATGCACAAGAAATTTCTCTTACTTCTATGTAAATCTAGCTTTTGGTAAAGAAACTCTTAAGCATTTTATTCCTCCTGTATTTTCTGCACTAAGTGGGATATCCATAAGGCTTAAATATCGTTTGTTATTGGAATGCTGAGTTTGTAGTTCACTTACATAGTGGCACAGAAAGACCTGTCTGATGGGTCCGATGGGAAAGTGGCCAGCATTAGTGTTTGACTACTAATCCTGTGATTGGTATTGAATTTTCGCGTTACAGGGATGGAGGCTTGAAAGGACTCTTCACTGGAGCTGGTCCTCGTGTTGGCCGTGCAGGGCCTTCTGTAGGCATTGTGGTATCCTTCTACGAAGTTGCAAAGCATGTCCTGCACACCCAGTATGCAACTTCATGATTGGGCTTATAGCAGGCTGGTCCTGATTTTTTGTCTCCTTGAGGTGTGACCACCAACGGAAGCATCACGTTCTGACTTGACTTGAGAAACATAGACCTCCCCATAGATTATTGACCTCCTTGTGATACAGAAGGCAGCTGGAAACAAGCAATTCTCATCTTTTCTTTTATTCTTGGCATTGTAGCCAAAGTACAGCTTTTTACTCTCTTTCCTCACAATGGATGTTCGTTCCATTGAATTCTGAATGCTCACAAATGGGCAGAAATTTTGTAGAGTTTTGATTTTTTGAGCACTTATTGGGTTGGTTGCCCTCAAGCCTAATATAATCATATCCCCAGTCTTCACAGAATTGGATGACATGAGATCTCTCGTGGCAATTTTTTGCCCTTTACGGGTTAGCATTGTGGCTGCAGATGATATGTTATTATGCAGAATTAGTGACTCAGACACTGATGCCACCGAATAGTGTAGAAGTTGAATCATTTACCGAAATGTAGGGTCAATACATGATGAGAGGGCGAGGTTTTTGAGTTTGAAGTTTGGTATAATGTCTTTGAATAGTTATTACCCCGTCAGAGTCAGGATGGTCGAATTCGCTGCTTTAGCTTTCAGGATGTTAGAGTTAGCAACAGAGTGAGCATTGGGGGCGTTTGATTGCTGGTCTGCATTGTATTTTCTGTGCATGGTTAAGAATAATGTGCTCGTGTTGGTGGTTTCCATGCAGCGTTGGATAGGAGATAAATAATGCAACCAAAGAAGGTGCTGCGATTAACAGGTGCTGCGATTAACATTTTGCTGGAAAGATGGTGGGGTTAATAGATAGGGCGTGGAAATCCTGAACAGCCCCGTAGCATTTTTGCCTTTACTGGATTTATGTCTTGACTTCCTGGTTGCATGACTATACGTAGGATTACATTTCTTCCACTCTGCAACATCTCAGGTCGTGTAATTTGAGATAGAGGGGTTTGTACAATTGCCCATAAATGCAATATCTACTCCAAAACGGACGTTCCGTGAGTGCTTTGCTGGAACGTATCGTGTTGTTTCAGAAATGATATTGTAGCAAGAATCTTCAACGAGGATCATGTTGGTTGGTTCAGAATAATATCGTAGCATTGATCATGTTGGTTGGCTCAGAATAATATCGTAGCAAGAATGAAGTAAGTGTGTGATCAATTGAGCATGACACGTAGCAAGAATGAAGTAAGTGTGTGATCAATTGAGCATGACACCTCGACACTCATTTAATGTCTTAAGCCTTTTGATCGTTTGAACACAGCATCTTGAGGGCTCAAATAATATCTTGGCATCTTTTTAGGATGACAAAAGTGGCTACAATGAACATAAGAGTCCATCGCACATTCAGTGGAAGGAATTATTGGAGGGCATTACAAAACATATAGATATCTTTCTAATTAAGAGAACATTTGCTCTATTTTAAATTCAGGATAATATGATAAGGCTCGCAATTGTAATCTCTCTTTTCTTTTATTGGAAATCTATTTCCATTTCAAAATATCAATGTTGCCCAAAATAAAGAAGAGAAATAACCCAAAATCATGATGAAACAAGTAAAAAAGAATCAAGTTATAAATAAAGAAAAAAATACTTTTTCTGCCCGGCCGCTATCCTGTCACAAAAGATTCAACCCGGTCCCTTCACACCATCTCCAGTCACACTCAATCAACCCTAGCCAGACACAAATTAAGAAAAAGAAAAAAAAAAGAAAAAAAAAAAATTAAAATACCAATATGCTTAGGTTTCGTCTCCTCTGGCCTTAAAATAAAATTAAGCAAAAATAAATAAACAAATAAAAAGGAAGCTTCGTGTCCTGCGCCTGCAACGCCAAACCGGAGGATCGCCCTTTTCGTCTGGAGAGACCATTTGAGAACGAACGGTGGATGATGTTGACGTTGAAGGCATCGGTCAGCGACATCAATGGATGAGATACGTGAGGATGAGGGCTATCAGCATCAGCACGTACGCTATCCCTTGGTCTATCGACGTCCCTGCACGTCCGACCACCAACACCAGCAAACATCAAGATCGAATTTTTATCACCTTTTGCAGGTCAATCGCCAATTTCGCTGTTACCCATCACGCATCATTCTTCGCTAGTTACCTACTTTCGAAATTACAGACGAAAGCTGAATAGAAAAAGCAGGGGGGAACCAAGGGTGGGGGAGAAAGAAAGTCACGGACCGTCGCTGGCGGGCGCCGGAGCTGGAGCCGGATATTGGGCACGAGCCGTGGGCAACATGATGGCGTACATCATGACGATGATGGCGAACACTCCGACATTGACCTTAGAAACGCCCATTCTTGCCGCGCGTTCCTCTCTCTACCTTCCCCTGCTAACTCCGTCGCGAAATATAGGAATGGTTCTAGCGTTCCTTCGACGAGCGCTAGAGGAGAGATAGAGAGAGACAGACCTCTTTTGTTTTTCTTTTGGTAGGAAATACGGAGACCTCGTCCCGTTCGCGAATGGAGTGGAACCTTTATGGGCGAGAGATCATGCAGGAGGAGGGGGGTTCGATTCGTGTCCATTCTTGGAAAACAGAGATGCTTGGTCCACCCGCACGTTTAGGGCGATCTTTAAAACGAAATTAAAAAGGGGAAAGAAAGAAAAAAGAGAGGAGGAACCAGCAATGAATCGATCGATGTTGAGGTTCTGATACGTTATGCACGATTGCTGCTGGTCGTGAGTTGTCGTTTTTGGGAATCTAGCAAAAACACAGCCCTTTTTTGCGTGCTGCTGCTCTGTTCTTGTGAGCTGTGTCTTTACGGGCCCTTCATATTTCCCGCTTTAGATTAGGGGTATAAATTATTTGCCATATGTACACCTACGCATCTATTGTGTGTGTGTGTGTGTGTATGTACTGTTTTGTTATCCCTACAGCTGTATTCCCGTAAGTGTACCGTAACGACGAGCATTATTAATGTAGGCTGCAAAATCAATCAGGCGTCGGACCACCCATTTTCAGAGCATCCATCGTTTAGGCGTTATCATAGGAACAATTGGTATTAATTAGTCCCGTAGGCCATTTCAATTTAACTAAAACTCATGAAAAAATCGTCGGTTAATCCCTCTTTTGCTTTTGGACCACATAATAATTGGTAAATTTGGATGCCATCCTAGGCACCATGTTTACTTAGAAGGGCCGGACTTTTATTCCAATTCTGAGTCCAATATGTATGACTGAACTCGACTCCCCCATCAATGTCATGTTTGATTGATGCCCTTAGATTCATCTTAGGTGAGTGAATTCTGAATCTATCTCGATGAATATGCAAGTCAGGGAAAATCTGAGTGGATTGCTAACTTGTTTTATCGGCCATCTCAATATTTTGCCCTCTCCGTCTAATTAAACTCTTGAATCATAGAACTGTTTCGAAGAACTGTCATAGTTCATGGAACAATAAAAAACAATTGACTATCAAAAGTTATTTCCTTTATTGCATCCTGGGGAGCTACAACATCCACCAAAAGCAGCTCATACATGTACCACATGGTCCTAGCTTATAAATGAAAGTACGGCACCATGGAAACACGAACATGAAACAGCAGATTGTACCAGCTGAGCTAGCTTCCTAGTGCTGAGGAGGCCAGAGGAAAGTTCCGATGGCGAACTTCCTCTTCCGCTCGATGTCTCCGGCCGCCACAACTGAGCTTGGGAGCCCGTACTCGGAGAGGAGGCGATCGAGCTGCCATTCAGGCATGTTCTCGTAGTCTGACTTGGAGTAACTCGGGTAATGCAGCGGCATTTGAAAGCCACGATCTTCACCGTTGGTGTTCCTCCCTCTCTCTTCCCGAGACCGCATTGTTCCTACTTTGTATGCACCACTTGATGAGTCCATCTCCTCTCTCTCTCTCTCTCTCTCTCTCTCTCTCTCTCTCTCTGTGAGTGAGAGCTTGAGAAACTGTTTGCCTCAAAACCCTTTAATATGCAAAAATTTTCTGCAGAACGTTTGTACAGTTGCACGTGAAGGCCCAGGACTTCATATATTTTTATTACTAGGAAATAGAGAAGTTTTCACTCCACCTAAACCTCTTAACTTCACTCACAAAAATAGAAAGGCCTCATTTATTTTATGTGTTTTTGTATTGAATTGCTGTGAAACTCAACCCTAGTGTTTGTATGGTGAGAGAAGTGCCAAACAGAAAGCAATTGCCAGTCGGCGGATGCCGGATGCCATTCTTTCCGTGCCAACGTCAAAACGTGCAAAAGTATTTGGAGTTGTTGTGTGTGGTCACCAACCACCTTTGTCCTTCCTTTCATTTATTAATTTCTTATGCCGCCTGGTCCTCTTCTCTAGAATGTAATAAATGATTACTCTTAAAGTAATAATTTGAATAATTACAGATCACAGTGCAGGGAGGGCTAGAAAAGCAGTCACCACTGGTGCAAACGAGGAGGAAAATATTCAAACTTAACCTGGCAAGATCATATTTAGCATTAGTTGAGAGTACAGAGGGACTTGTCCTTCTCTTTAACGTAGAAACTCCGCAAATCGATAATGTTTAACCAGAAGCAGAATCAGAGAAGGAATAACAGCAATAAATCACTGGACGAGAAAAGCTACTGCCTTCGTTAATCAGCAAACTGCATACATACGACATTGACACAACCACGCCGTCAACTTCCGCTATACATGACACGGCACATGTACAAGCCCCTACGCTTTTTAAAGCAGATATCTAACCTATACATATCCATCTAATTTCCACAAGACTCGCACTGTGGTTCAACTCAAAGCACAAATAGTTACAAAATTTTTTGTCCAGATGGCAAGATGTCCTCTAACTTCATCATTAGCATTCAAACAGGCTTCAAGAAGGAAAGAAAAAAGGGTCCTCATTGTTCTTGTAGATCTGAAACAGCTGTTTAGAGTAGTGATCAGCCAATTTTCGGCAGAGATCTAATGCTTCAGGGTCATGCTCCTGTAACTCCTCAACTGACTTTCTTAGGCCACCAGATGTATCTCCTTCGGTAAGAAACTCACCCAGAGCGCAGCCCCTAAGCAGAACACCACAATATATTAACAAGAGAGCAGCTGGAATTCATACACTGGATACATAAGATTTGAATTCAATTCCACAAAACCCCTAAAGGAACATATTAAACAATATTATCGCCAAGTCAAAATGCTGCATTATTAATTATTCACAAGGAAGTTCGGACAGGACATGCAACTGGTCATGCAAAAGGTACATTATCTAACAAAATAAACGTACAAGAAACAAACACAACCATCGGGTAACACACACACACACACACACATATATATATAACGAAAACAGCACACATCTTGTTGCAAAGGAAGTACAAACAAATAGAACCATCAGGCAACAAATTTATCAAGCAATAAACATATGTCCTGAAACTTGTAGTAATCCATAGATCGATTGTAGCATATAAGCTTCTAGCACAGTGCAATGCCACCTCATTCGTTTAAAGAAAAACAAGGTAAACATAAGATGCTTATGTATAAGATAACATCAAAGCAGTCTCACAAGGAAACATAATACACATGCAACTTGCGGGCAGCTTTGACAAGCAAATAATAACCCAAGCATCCAACATATGCATCACTACTAAACAAATTGACAAAGGAAAGAGTCTATCAGTATGAATGTGGAAATACAATCTACCTGGGTGCATCAAACTTGCTAAACCCACGCTGATTGCTGTAAAATGCTTCCTTACTAATTCTCTCATCAGCAGTCTGCTGTCGATAGAGAGCACATACAGCTTTCATGCATAATTCAGGTTCCTTACCAAATGCTGCAAGCATGTCTGCCTCAAATTTCCACTCAGACTTATGATCTTTGCTTCTTTTAATTCTCGATAAAATCTCGCCAAAGCCTGTTTCACCATCAGATGTATCTTCTGACTGGCCAGAAGCATCATCCACATCAGAAGCATCATCCCCATCAGAAGCGTCATTGACCCGAGAAACATCAGAATCATCAACTATAAAGCTGCTCAAGCTGTCGTTATCACTGTCTAATCCAAAATCTTCAGAATCCTCACCCTCAGCATCTTCAGTGGTAGGACCTGCAGGATGATGATGAGCTCTACTGGATGGTTTTCGTTTTGCCTTGGCTTTAGCCTCACGTTCCCTCAATGTCATTAGATGCCGCCTCGTGGGGGTTTGGGCATGTTTGACATGGTTGTCTGGAGAAGCATTAGCTGTTTGGCACCGATTCATTTCAGAAGTGGTGACACGTTCCCTCAATGTCATTAGGTGCTGCCTGGTCTGGGCACGTTTGACCTGTTTGTCTGGAGAAGCATTAGTTGTTTGGCACCGATTCATTTCAGAAGTGGTGTCACCAGCTTTATATAATTCCTGAAGATGCATCCTCTTTAGGCTACCTATTGGAACACAGTCATCGTCACCACTCTCACTATCAGTCTCAATAACATTAGAAGCCCGTTTCCTTTTTGGAGTCAGTACAGTGGAGTTATCTTCATCACCAGCTATACTGTCATGGTAGTCCTCTTCGTGACAGGTCCTTGCACTGTTCTCAATAGTCATTGCTTTCCCACCCTCTAGAATCCCCTTATATGAGCGGTAATCTAAATCCAAAACCTTTGTTTCCTGATCGTTAACACCATACATTTCGTTGTTAGTTTTATCTTCTTCTTCATCACTATCATGGATGTCAATAATGCCAACAGTGTGGGGTTTGGCAACTCCAGCAGCAGTGTGGGGTTTGGCAACTCCAGCAGCAGATGGGGCCATTTTTCTGCTGGGGCTTTCCTCCTCTTTGAATAGTAACTTTTTCCTAGCTCTCCTGCCATACTGTAGGCATGCAACTTCTTTTTCACCTTTAACATCACACAAGTTACTTTGCATTGTAAAGTTTAGAGGAGTACCTGCCCAAGAAAAACCAAAGCATATTGGACGTGGCCATAGCTGGTAATTTCACCAAAAAGGGAAGTATGTACAGATTTGACTACATGTCAAAAATGCTGATCACTGTGAATGATCTCCTCATAGTCCCTTTTTCTTTGGCTGTGTAACACTTGCCAATTAGATAATCAAGATGAACTAACTAAATAATAAAGTTTTAAAAAAGGTTTTGTATTCTATTGTACGCATGAGATACATAATAATAAGATGATTGATGTTATCATGCCCATCAATCATAAATGCTAGAAAACTTTCTATCTAATTTAAAAGCAAACAGAACGATGTTGAAAGATCAAAGTATGTGAAACTTTGAAATTTGCAGTTTCTTTACCACATAGTTTGCTACCAGAGCCTCCATCAACCAAATCCACCATCTGTGCATCCCCATGTCCACCGCATGACTCCTTGGGATTGCCCATTTCCTTTCTTCTGCTCACACCATGTGCAAGATCATTAGGAAGTTCAACTCCCATTTTGCTTCCACTGAAAAGGCGATGCCCAGCTTGTGCTTCTGACTTAGAGTTAGCCTCCATCTGTAAAACCCGTGACTCCAGTTCCTGGAGGCTTTGTCTCAAAACCTTTAGATCTCTTTCAGCCTTGTTCTTCTCACATTCCAGAATCCTGTTCTCAATCATAAGCTGGACAAACTTATCTTCTTCTTCATGCTCCTCTACCAAGTCAACAAACTTCTTCACCCCTGCATCGTTAGTTTTACCACTTTTACAACCTTTATTGCATTCGAAACCTGAAATTTGTTCATTGATCTCACTGTTGTTTTGCTTCAAAACCCCAACTTCACGCTCAACAGCCTGCTTTTCAGATTCTAACGCCTTGAATTTGTCCTCGAGCACTTCATAATCACTCTTCCATTTCTGGTTCTCCAATTCCAACCTCGCAATTCTCTCTTCAACACTCTCACCCATATCCGCAGCTGCACTAAGCGTACATGCTTCCAACTCTTTTTCGACAAAATCCAAGCCTCTGTTGTCATCCACGCATTTCACTTCATCCGAGTTCAAATCCATATGGAATCACGGTGTCTCCTCAACTTCAACAAATCAAACACACCAAGATTAACATCCGAAGCTTCCTATTAGAAGAGCCCTAAGCAGCATAACTACACAGCAAGGGGCAATTATGAAATTTAAAAAAAAATCCTACATACCAGTTAACACTAAATAACTGGGTCACATACCAAGAGCATACAGGCTCACTCTAGTCTCTAGCTTTTACGTAATACGATCCAACAACAACCTAAGAGACCATAAACAGAACAAACCAATGCACAATACGAGGAAGAGGAAAATACCCACAATTGAAAATATGATCTTTCTTTCAATTCTCTCAACCGCTTCACACGGCGAAAGAGCAGTAGACTCTTTCGGATAAGACAAGCTTAAAGAGCAGGCGCATCCCAAACGGGAGGGCTGGCATCGATCGGCTTCGTTGTGGGAAAAAATGAAGCCTTCAGTCACATACTAACAGCATGCAGGTTCACTCTAGTCTCTAGCTTTCGCGTGATACGACCCAACAACAACCTAAGAGACCATAAACAGAACAACCCAATGCACAGCACGAGGAAGAGGAAAATACCCACAATCGAAAATACAATCTTTCTTTCAATTCTCTCGACCGCTTCACACGGCGAAAGAACAGCAGGCTCTTTTTGACGAGACAATTGTGGGAAAAAATGAAGTCTTCAGCCTCGTTCTACTGGGGCTTACTGTCTTCGTGCTTGTCAAAGGTGACCGAGTCTGTGGAGAGAGAGAAAGAGAGAGAGAGTGCGGAGTGTGACATGGAAGATGGAAGTCGGAGAACCAGAGAGCACCGGCTGGCTTCTGCGAGACGATTGACGTCACCGGAAACGGTGTCCGGACACGTGGCCGTTGCACGTTCGGCACGTGCTCTTCACGATATGAAAATTTCCCATTTTTTAAATTTTGCGCCTTGCACAGTTATTTAATAAGACAATATCGCGATACGTTATGTTGCCGTAAAAACTGAAATCAACATTTCTTAATTATAGGGCGAAGGAAAATCACCGTTTATAAATGGAAAATTCACATGACTATCGGAGTTTGTTCTAGTGGCTATCTTTCTAATATCAAAAGGGAAAATAGGGATTCGAATCCTCACATTTTTAAAGGTTGGAGTGGCGATAATTTAATTTGAAGTAGGATTTTTTTATTGTTGCACCTTGAGGCATGACAAAAGTCTAAGGGAAACTGACATATATAGTCTTTGAACTTTAGTTTAATGTGTAATTTGGCCTATGAAATATAAAATAGTTCATGAACTTTTAATTAGTTTAATTTAGTTCCTATCCTCAAACAGCATGAAAATCTTTAATGTAATAGTCCTTCCAAGTATTATAGTGAACGTTTTTATTTAGTTCAGGGATTGGATTGAATATATACTAAAAATTTAGGGATCGCACTATATATTAGGCTAAAGCAGAGATCATATTGAATAAATTAAAATTTTATGGGCCAAATTATACATTAGGTAAAAGTTCATGAATTATTTGTGTCATTATCCTTTAGAAATTAAAGTATTTTTTTTCGACAAATAAGTATCTCAAGATGTTTGTTGATCTAATATTTTATAACTAGATATAGTCTTAATTTGTTGGCTTTGAGTTGGGTCAAAATGTCCGAAAATACTTGTCAAACTTACATCTTTTTGTTGAACCTTAATAAAAAAAAAAGGTAATACCGCATTGAATTTTAACATGTGAATTAATAATTTTTTCGAATCAATCTGAGAGCTAGTTTGCATCGAAGGATGGGATAAAAATGGCCCTTTTTGGCACTTAGCATCGCGCATTGTACCGGATAAACCCAAATAGGTCCGTATAAAAATTGGACGACTTGTCCCGACTTAGATGTGGGATAAAGTTTTTCACATTCGATTACATCTAGAAAGAAAATGGAAAAAGATGAAAAATTGAAAGAAGATAGAAAAGAACTGAAACGATGAATTTGCTCTCACACAACAGTGCTGCCGGCACCTGATGATCGTTTGAGAGTTTCAGTCTTGCATGAGAAGCAAGGTGGTTGGTGGAGCGAGGCGATCGCAGCTGTCACCTTATTTCGATGACAACTCCGCGGTTGTCATACATACCTCGCAGTTTCTAATGAGTTTAATCGACTCATGACTCAAAACATGTCGCATGTCACCACCATGACTAATCAAAACCCACCATTGAGTTTTGATGAAAAAGAGCAAAAAAAAAAAAAAAAAATCCAGCTATAGAGAAGGCTATCATTTTCCTAAACCCAACCTAGTATGTTAGGAAAAGGACTTCATGGGAATCAAGGCAGGGGGACTCGAATTTAAAGGTGGTCCAGATCTCGCGGTTATCATTACCCCATTTTACTGTTGAGATTGACTCCGAGACTTCGAAAACAGGAGTAATTTAAGGACATGTTCAGGTCCAACCAAAACCCACCATTGAGTTTCGATGAAAAAGAACAAAACAAAAAAACCCAGCCATAGAGGAGGCTATCAAGCCTATCATGGAAAATGGCAGCCTGTGTAGGCGATGATGTCATGGAAGTGGATTTTTTTTAGTTTTTTTCTAGATTAATTAAATTAATATTTTATTTTTCATATAATTCTAGTCTAAATTAAATCAAATCACCTTGGACATGACAAATTCACCTATTTTTCTTATCCTATTCTATTCAATCCGAGTGCTTTATCTCGACGACAGACACTGAATTCCACTCGAACTTGCAGTATGCACACAGAAATCCGCGTAATGCCTCGGAAGAACTCTGCTTTTTCATTGAAACAGAACTGATAGTCCGTTCAATCTTTGACTGATACGAGGTATGCAGAAATTCGATTTCCTCCCTTTCTTTTTCTAGTCATTTGCGAAAGGATGTCGTCTGTTTTTCTGTAGATTTCACGAAAACATGGATACCCGAAACGTAAATTTCCGATCTTGCGGTTCATTGCAATGATTCGGCTGTTCCTCTGTTATTATTGCGTCCTTCTTTCCCTCAACGCGGCAGCTCATGCTAGGTGTTCGATGAAATGTTTCCGAAGAATTTACGGGTTGTTTACTTACCGGTACTTTTGGCAGAGCATGTTTCCCATTCTGGATAAATGAGGCGCCTAGGTGGATATTGGGTTGTAATAGTTGAGACTGAATTCTGGTTTTACTTGCCCGAGACAAATCGTGATTGATATCCTTTGCCAATGCTCGTGTTAATGCTATATCTCACAGGAAACTAGTTGTGACAGCTCATGTCTAGCGCTAGCGGGAGGAGATGCCTCCTGCTTTTGGAGAAATGCAGGACCATGAGACACTTGAGAGAAGCTCACGGACAAGTGATCACGTGTGGGCTTGGAAGTAACAGCTTTGCACTGAGCAGGCTCTTAGCTTTTTGTGCAGACCCGCGTTATGGAAGCGTTCATTATGCATGGGAACTTTTCCAACGGATTCAAATGCCCACCATCTGTATCTACAACACCATTATCAAAGCTTTCTTGCTCAATAACGAATTTTTCAGTACCGTGAGCTTGTACAATAGGTTGTTGATAAGGGGTTTTTGTCCTGATAATTACACGATTCCTTATGTATTGAAGGCTTGTGCAAAGCTGCATGAACATTATCTGGGAGAGTCTGTTCACGTGCATGGGATAAAAGTGGGACTTCTGTCGGATATTTTTGTGGGCAATAGCTTGATCTCTATGTACTGTGAGCACAAAAGTATGAGAGCGGCAAGAAAGGTGTTTGATGAAATTCCTAGGCGGTGCGTTATCTCATGGACAATAATGATTTCTGCATATGCAAAGGTGGGAGATGTTGATAGTGCAAGGGTGTTGTTTGATGATGTTACTGAGAAGGATAAAGGGATATGGGGTGCCATGATTTCTGGATACGTACAGAATGGTTGTGTCAAAGAAGGACTGTACATGTTTCGCTTGATGCAGTTGAATGGTGTTGAGCCTGATGAGTCAGTGCTGGTTAGCACACTCTCTGCTTGTGCTCACTTGGGGGCTCTCGATATTGGTATTTGGATTCATAGGTATGTCAACCAGTGGCAGTTAACATTGAGTTCCCGACTGTGTACTGGTCTCATAGATATGTATGCCAAATGTGGGTATATAGACATAGCCAAGAAACTGTTTGATGAAATGCCGGAAAAAGATAATGTTTGCTGGAATGCTATGATTTCCGGATATGCATTCAATGGTGATGGAGAGAGTGCTCTCAAGTTGTTTACAGAGATGGAGAATGGCGGCATTAAACCAGATGACATCACATTCATTTCCATCTTCACTGCATGCAACCATTCAGGTTTGCCATGGGAAGGTCTGAGGCTGTTGTATAAAATGTTGACAGAGTACAACATTGAGCCTAAGAGTGAACACTATGGTTGCTTAGTTGACCTCCTCTGCCAAGCAGGGTTCTTGGAAGAAGCAAAAGAAATACTCTTGAAATTTCCAGGGAGTGGCCCGTTTGAAGAAGGCATTGCTTGGAGAGCTTTACTTCAAGCTTGCTGTAAGCAAGGAAACTCACAGATGGCTGAGTTTGCAGCTGAGAGACTTGTGCAGCTGGAATGTCACAGTGGAGCATATGTTCTACTTTCTAACTTATATGCTGTTGCTGTGAAGCAAGATGAAGTTCGAAGAGTAAGAAAGTTGATGACAAGTAGAGGAGTTTACAAGGCACCTGGTTGCAGCTCAATTCAACTTAATGGGGGTGTTTATGAATTCATAGCTGGAGAGAAAACACACCCACAGATGGATAGGATATATAGTACTCTGGACAAGTTGAATAAGCAGTTGGACTGCTGAAGGTTGCAACCCTTTTCCAGTATCTGTTCTACCATTTGCACTTCAAAGAATGGTTTAACCCTAACATGGTTTTGGTGTGCCACTTTGAGCATAGCATAGCAACAAGAAGATGTCCCAGTCTTCGAATGATTCTGTTACCAAGAGGAAATAATAAAGAGTGAAGGAGTTGAACTACACAATAACTGTGTTTCAACTCTCTGACATGTTCACAAAATGAGAAATCTAGTTCCCAAACCCTCTGAGATATTCACAAGATGAAGTATGAAATGCCCATGAGGAATTGGTGCTTCGATAAAAGGCTAATGAAAGCTTGAGATGGGTGAGACAATGTGAAGTTACCAACATTGGATGGGCAGAGTAAGCTCTGGAGATAGAAGTTTAAGCAAGATTGAGATAGACTTGTTTGATGTGGCTGTTAATACAAAGGATTCATGAAGAACCAATTTACTCGAGGAAGGTGCTGGAGGGATTTCTCTTGTTTAGACTCCAGGATGACTAAAAAACTTTTATTTGGATCTAAGATATTATGAAATTCCAATTTTACAGTCTTTCTTAAAAGTCTGTTGTCTCTCCTACCAGGGATTTGAGAAACTTGGATGTGATAGCAATCTGTGACTTACGTTTGACCTTGTCCCCCTCTCTCACAATCTCTCTCTCTCTCTCTCTATGTGGAAAAAGTGCATTTGGTTTTGAGATGACTGATGTGTGTTTTCTCTGGTGATTGGATGACTGATAATTTTGAACTAGTGGTATAGTAGAGAATTTGCAGCGTCTAGTTCCTAATCTCTCTTTTCTCTGGTGGGTTACAGGAACGAAAGAAATGTGGTTTTTGAGGCTCATCAACTCGAGCGCTGCCTTTTCTCTTAGAAAATCATTCTATAACAAGCAGTGGTTTTTACCATTTACACAAGGGCCTTCTTCATCCGCAGGGGATGTGGAAATGAGGGAATTTGTTGAATACATAGATTCGCTCAAGAACTATGAAAAATCAGGAGTGCCAAAAGGTGCAGGCACGGATTCGGATGACGGGTTTGATCTTGGTCGGATGAGAAGGCTGATGGGTCGTCTGGGAAATCCTGATTCGAAGTTCAAGGTTTGTTCTTTGCTCCAAATTCTTTTTCATTGTCCTTCTAATTGAGCCGCATCCTTTGTTTATAAAAGTGAACGTATTTTGACCCATGAGAAGTTCAAGAACTTAGATTCATCCCTTTACAGCTGGTTAATGCAACATAATCTTTGTTACTTTATAATTCATTTATTTGTTAACTATCACGATTGAATGTGTTTCGGTCATTTGCATGTGAAAAGTACATTTATTGGACTCCTTATTTTTTCGTCTGATCATTGGATCAATGAAGTAATTTCAGTTTTCATTTCTGAGACATCCTTGTAGAGGTATCTGTTTATCTTGCCTGCTTTATTGCTTCTCTGTTTCTCTCTAATCTGAGTATGTCTTCATGTTACTATGACTGCTTAGGCTGTTCACATTGCTGGGACGAAGGGGAAAGGATCTACTGCAGCATTTCTTGTGAACATCTTAAATGCAGAAGGATATGCTGTTGGTTGTTATACTAGGTGTTGTGTTATCACATCTATTGACTTTTTTTACATTTCCTTTTCTTTGGTTGCTTTCTCATTGTCTCCTTCCTAGTGACTTGCAATGTGTTCTGTTGCAGCCCACATATTCTGTCAATCAGAGAACGTATTTTGGTGGGAAATCCGGCCAAGCCTGTGCCAGCAGAGAAACTAAATTGCCTATTCCACCAGATAAAAGACATTCTTGATGAGTCAATAGTACTTGAAAATGGTAGGCTGAGTCATTTTGAGGTAAGCTAGCCTATTTTTCACAAAAAACACTTTATTGACTATTTTAAGAGTTTGTGTGCATGAGTTTTTCTGGTAGCTGCTGCATAGAAATACTAGCGATGAACAATAAAACCCGTTTAGTGGGCTGTAAATCTGAATGTATTTGCCTGTTTGATTCTCCCTCTGACTTGTCTTCCTTTTTCTTTGCCCCTGTTTTACTCCTTTTGTCCTCTTTTGTCTTTTTGTTGCACTGATGATGCATTTGAGTTCCAAGTGTGAGTTTTTGCAGTCAAATAAGATTAGGTATCCACTACATTTCCTTCCTTTTTTTAAACAGTTTATAATATATGCTGACAAAGATAACTCCATCAGCAGCATGCATCATTTTGTCAGAAAGCTTGTTGATTTTTAGTCTTTCTTGGCTATTAAATTCACTATCGAGGGATTGCTCTGGTATAGGTGCACTGTGTTTGCAAATTCAGCAACATGCACCCTTTTCTTATTGACTAATCTTTTTCATACTGATGAAGCAAAATATTTCAGGTTCTTACTGCTGTGGCATTCACACTCTTTGCCCAAGAGAATGTTGATATGGCAGTTATTGAGGTTGATTTTACTAATTATGAGACTCTTTTCCATGGCTTTACGCGATTCTTTTCACCAGTTTCCATGTGAATTCTCTTGTCATCCTCAATCATGAGTGAAAACTTGGAAAATGGATACGATAGTGATGTCCTTTTCTTTTGGAAACAGGCTGGGCTGGGAGGTGCTCGAGATGCTACAAATGTAATTTCTAGCTCTGGACTCCTTGCATCAGTCATAACAACAATAGGCGAGGAACATATGGATGCTCTCGGAGGTTCTTTGGAAAGCATAGCAATGGCGAAATCTGGGATCATTAAGCACAGCCGTCCAGTTAGGTTGTTCTTGCTACTTATAGGTGACATGTTTGTAACTACCTCCTTGTTTACTTGAACGTCTTTCAGAAACTGTAACACTTTCTTCTTTAAGTTTGGTTGAACATTTTAAAGGAACTCTTCATTAAGTCTAATCTTGCTGGAAAAGCAACAAGTGGACATGGGCTCGTGATGAATTGTTCCATTTCTCCTGTGAGAAGTCACATTTAAAGTAGCTGGTTGTGGAAGTAGAACCGCAGTATTCCATGGCAACTGGACTTTTCTGATTCTCCTTCAAATTAATGCATGGATCTTTTCTGAAACTTTTAACCATTTAATCCTGTTAAACTGGATGAAGTGTGAGATTTGCATAGAGCATAAGAGCTTCTAGAATGACATTGGTCACTAATGCTCTTGATACCTGCTTGTCTATATTGGGGTCACTGGACTCCCTTTCTGGCCAAGTGACTGCTTAAGATAGAATTAATTTTTGCATAAAGTATGTTATCTTGTGCGATGTTCTTATAATCAGCTTAGCCATGCTGTTAACTCTGACATGTGATCATGATCTCAGTTGGTGCTGGGGGGACCATTTGTTCCACAAATTGAGCGCATTCTTCGCGATAAAGCTTCAGTAATGAATTCGCCAGTGGTCTTAGCATCCGGTGCTGGGAATAGAAGTGTTATAAAAAGCATTTGCTTTGTTGATGGTAGGCCTTGTCAGTTTTGTGATGTTGTCTTCAAAGTTGAGAGGGACTTGCAGCTGGTATGACCTTATTAGAATCTCTGAATAGTCTCTAATCGTTACGTTATGAGTTATTAAGAGATTTCATGGACACATGTTTTTTGGATCATGCAGTCCAGTAATTTGTTGGATGTAAAGATGTCCATGCTTGGGGATCACCAGCTTCAGAATGCAGTGACGGCCACATGTGCTGCACTCTGCCTTCGTGACATGGGTACTAATAATTACCAATGTTTCATTGAGTTCATTTTCCATGATTTTCTGTGCCATCGTGGTTGTCGTTGCTTTTTAATTTTGTTGCAGGGTTCTATGCTAATGAATTGATGCATATTGTGCTTGCTCATCTTCAGTAATCTTTATGAGATTTTGTGAAACCATGACCGATTATTCTAAAAGGTTAAGTTGTCAGATAAATGTATGTTTTAATGTTTAATTATTCTGACACTCGCCTCACGCTTAGCCTAGTTGTTTTGCTTTGTATTGACATATTTAATTGGGGAAGTAAATAGGGACGGGAAAGATTTGAACTTAGGATCTTTGGCTCTAATAGCATGTAAGATATTGTGTGGAACTATTGTCAATTGTTCTAAAAGCTTATGATGTATGTGTGAGATCGTGTTGGGACATCAAGCAATTAATATATCTTAATTGGCGCATAACTCATTGATTCAAGCTTTTGAGTGAATGTAGATTCAATTGAATATATTGATGAGTTTGGACTTGGGATCCCTCTTGGTGATCTACCTGCGAGAAGGTATTGAACTTCTGCTGCACATTCCCAACAAATGATATTAGAGTTGGAGGTCTTGAATTCGAATATTTCCAAGGCCCATTTGCCTCCCCATGTCCGAGCATATTAGTATATCCAATTTGACCTACCTTCACTCAAAAACTTAAGTCCATACATTATTGGCCAGTTAGGATATATCAATTGCTCCATACCACATGACTTATCCAATGTGGGATTCACAAGTGCATTCTAACAATCTTCTCCTCACACATCAGGCTTAGGTTGGAGTTGCAACAACCTTCTCTGAGTGACTTTTAGGTTCATACTTGTTGGTAAACAGGGCTCTAATACTATGTGAGATTTTGTGTGATTACGACCGACTGTTCTAAAAGTTTAAGCTGTTAGATGAAAGTGGGGTTTAATATTTAATTATTCTAGCAAACTCCATTTTGTATCATAATTATTTAGAAATGCTGAACTTGTGTCTTGAGAGAGCTTGATTGTCTTTCAAAAGCCAGAAATATTCTGTCTGCCTGTTTTTGTATGAGATCGAGCACTCATAGACAATCGACCTTCTTGCGATCACTTTGTGACTTCTGATTATTTTTGTTGGATCTGACACTAAATGACAATTTGTTCAATGCTTTATATTAGTTCTTTCTTGATGTTAGACACTTTATTTCATCATAGCATAGAGGTGATCAATTTTGGTGATCATTAAACATGTTGCCTGTCAGTTTAAGAATATGTAAAAGTATGTTTTGTTTCTTTGTTTTACGCGTCTTGTCCTCCTGACTGCAGTATGGACAATATCTGATCGATCCATAAGAGCAGGATTGGAGCGTACCCATTTGCTTGGAAGAAGCCAATTTCTTACATTTACAGAGGCTGAGGCACTGGGACTACCTGGAGCAGCAGTACTGCTGGATGGAGGTATTGTGGTGCTCAAAAGCCTATCTTGTGCCTACACTTTGCACTTGACTAGTTTTCTTTCCTGACAAGCCAATTTTTTTTTTTTTTAAAAGGTCTGTATTTCCTTATATTATGGTAGTATTATGATTTTAATTTATTTGTACTGTAGATATTTCTTTATTGAGACTTGAGAGAAGTACAGGCATCTGTAATTTGCCATGGTTTTAGTATCCATAATTTTGAGGGGAGTCAGCATCTGGTGTTGTGCATTTTTGCATGTACTCCTGCCATAGAACATGTTTGCTTAGTAGATTAGTGACAAATTTTGTGAATCTTGTTGTGATTTCTGTATTGTTCTCAGCACACACCAAAGAATCTGCTAGAGCTTTGGTCGATACCATCAAAATGACCTTTCCTGATGCACCGTTGGCCCTCGTTGTCGCGATGGCTAGGGACAAAGACCATGCAGCCTTTGCAAAAGAGTTCCTTTCAGGTAATTTCTGGTTGAAGTTGCTTGGCCCACTTTCAATCTCATCACCGATCTAAGCAAATCAAATTAGCAAGTGAGATAATTAGATGCTAGAAAAGATTAGAAAGTTCCAGTAATCTGGTTAGTTATGGTCTGTGCTGTATGTCTAGCGCAACCTCTCATTGTAGGTCTTGGTTCTTCTATATGCCTTTGCTTTTGAGTACTCTAGCACACCAAACGATTAGCTGTGCCATTTTCCAGGTGCAAGATTAGAAGTTGTCGTCCTGACAGAGGTTAATATTGCCGGGGGTATTGCTCGTACAACTCCCTCGACTTTGTTACGAGATTGCTGGATTCAAGAATCTGAAAGAATGGGCATTGCAGTTCTTCACGATAAAATGCCTGAATATCAAGAATCATTCAGGGATGGATCGGAGTGCTCTTTGATTGGGATGGAAGATAGAGTCATATTAACTGCTGCCGACAGTTCATTGGCGGATGCGCTGCATGCTGCAAATAGAATTCTGAAGAGAAAAGCCAGAAAGGGACTGGCTCTTCATGTAGTTACTGGATCTCTACACATGGTTACATCAGTGTTGCTTTCTCTTCGTGGTTGAGTCGTTCTTTTTATGAGCTTTTAATCTGTTATTTTTGTGTATCACTAATTGGATATATGTTGCCACTGGAAGTTGCTTAATTTTATTCCATCATGGTCTTTGAGAGTATGCTTTTAATTTTCTAACTCAAAGGGCTGGTCGATGCATATATTTTCCCCAGGATTGTCCGAATTTTGATAATTTCTTTATTGTCTATCTGTGGACATTTTCCAAAGGAGTTAAAAGAGTAAAATTCACCTCATGTTTCGAGTTTTCAATAGCCGGCTTTTGTTGGGTTCTCTGAACAGCTTGCTGAAACGGTAATATCAATCGGCCAAAACCATGCCGAGCCCATCAAAATTGCTTGTCTTGGGGCCTTCGATGGTCAATTCAAGAGATCATTGCCTACTTGTAATTCGATCATAAGAACATGCATATCGTCAAAATTTTGATAGTGTTTCTTTGAATGAATGCTTGCAAAAATTTTCAATGAACGCTTTTTATTCATCTTTAAGTGGTTAGACGACTGCGGAATCTTGGTGAACCCTAATTCAGGAATTGTAGAAGCATTCGCGTTGTACATATGTAGGAGGGACATGACATATGCTTATTATATTCGACACTGAATTCTGCAGAAAGTATATGATTTTAGCTCGAGGGGTGCTTGCGCTCATATATACGGCGTAAGAAATCGTATAGATTTTGCATGACAGTTTCCCAGCCTGTCGGTACTTGTGCATGTAGCTCCCTACGTCAGGCCAAGTACCATACCACGAACAGAAAGAAACTGTGTAAAACAATTAAAAGCCTTTTTATTCTTGAAAATCTGAATACAATCACGGGTACAAGAGCGATCGAGATCACAGGAAGAGAAAACTTCAAAAATGGAAGGTCAACTATAATACACATCGACTGGGTGATTAGATTTGATGAAGTATAATTAGAGATGAGTAAAGAGACATCATTGCATCTGGCTTTCCTTGCCTTGCTAGCCAGCTATAACTTGAAAACGCTAGGAAAATTTGCTGAAAATCCAAACCTAACTATCACTCTTGATATTACCACATTGTTTCCTAAATTTTTGGGCTTCAAAATTTAGGGAAAGAATTCAGTGCTGTCGAAGGTAATGTTCTCGTTAGTGAACTCCATGCCGTGAAGCGGAAGATCTGAATCCGAACGTGCATTTGCTTGAGGGTTGTTCCCTGAAGCAGCGGCTGAGACAATCATAGCAAGCTCGGATTCTGGCGCGCCGAAACTGGGGCCAGCCTGGAAACTGTCTAACCTAGCCGGAGGCACCGAGAAGCAGTCGGTCCCCGAAGTTGACAGAGACAGGAAATCAGGGTTACCAGAGAAGTTGCTGTTGCTATTCATGACGCCGAAAATGTTTTCTGGGTTGGAAGGGAAAATGAACATTGAAGAAGAGAGGTTGGGATTGCCATTGTTGGAGTCCAAGTTCTGAGTTGCGATTGCGAGGCCTTCACGGAAGTCAATCGCAATGTCCTGAGGTCGGGTTTGGTTTTGTTGGTGTTGGGATTGTACGCTTTGGAGAGGGGTGGCGTCGACGGAGGCATTGAAATCGGTTTGATTTTCAGGCGGTAGAGAAGGAGAGATGACAGCGGCAGGGTGCTGATTGCATGTGTGCCTCCCGCGGTACGTGACCTCAAAGATAGTTGGGTCGTCATCAGATCTTTGCACTTGCTTGGTAGCCAAACAACCTTGGACATTCCTATGAGTGCACCTATAATAGCCCCTGAATATGAAGTGGGAGAAAA
Source organism: Eucalyptus victrix (assembly GCA_016097545.1). Taxonomy (NCBI): domain Eukaryota; kingdom Viridiplantae; phylum Streptophyta; class Magnoliopsida; order Myrtales; family Myrtaceae; genus Eucalyptus; species Eucalyptus victrix. The sequence goes on from CM027845.1 coordinate 3,129,183, forward strand.
TGATCAAAACATAATAAAACTTGCGCGCCCTCGTAGCCGAGCTACTTTGATGATGTTCAATTATACGTCGAACTTTAGTAGGCTAAGGAAGAGGAACGCTATAGCGACGTAAAAAGTGCTGCTGAGCAAAACTAACCGCTAGTAACTGAAAGCATTCTTAGGTGATCGTCACATCAGAAGAAGATGGCTGATCATGAAGCGAGCCGTTTAGTATGAAAATCAAATGATTATGGAGCTAAATGACGAGGTCTTTCATCTGGTCTTTTTTAGACTGACTTCCCATCTGAGGAAAAAATGGAAGGAATCTGTCTAGTCCTATGACGTATCGAGTTCCTTGGACTAGAAGTGAGAAAGGCAAAGATCATGAATGTGTTTACTTTGAAACAAAGGACTAATGTTCTAGTGGATTTTGGGGGGATAGAGCTTCAAGACGTGAGAATTAGAGGATTGATCATCATCTCCAAACTCACCGTGGATACTTGGCTCCAAGAATGTCCTTCTGACCATACTTCCTCCAGCTGAATCCATCGTCGAGCGGCCCTTCGAGTCCTGTCCCCGGGGCGACCCGGACTTGCTTTGTCCACCGCTGCATCGCCTTTCTGCAACACATTTGGTTGCCGTCACAAATTTATGTAAACATCAGGAAACTGTCATGCATGCAACGAAAGTAAAAGGAAAAAGAAAAACATCCCATGATTCATAACTGTAATTGGTTACCTCTTCCTGGGAGTAGAACCATCATTGAGATCCCGGTCCGAGTCTCCTCCGCTCATCGGGCTCCCGCCCAGTGAAGGGGGCGACTCAGAAGCCCGGCGCAGGCAACCTCCAGCCTGGGGCTCCGCGTTGAGCATGGACAGCGCCTTATCATATGAGGCCATGATCCTGTGGATGAGCATTTCCTGGGTTTGATCGTGTGATGAAGAAGATGATGACGACAACAACGAAACAGCTGAATGGAGCTGGCGTTGGAGTTGCTTGGTCAGTTCTCTGCCCTGTGTTAGCTCATTCAGCAAGGTCATTTTCTCCCAGTCTCCCATGTTCTCCATATGACTTCAGGATCTCAACGACAACGTCAAAGATGACTTGGTTTCCGAGCTGTTTCTGGTACCCAAGACTCTAGTCGCATCCGAGATCAGATGCTCTTCGAGCAAAGACCCCGAGCAACAAAAAATGCCGAAGAAGACAAAGGCCCGGAAGCATGCACAAGAGAAGCGGCTTAACAGCAAAAACTGGTGATGGGTTTCTCGTGAATTACAAGACGCCGAGATTGGCGGGAGCTAAAAAAAAATGGGAACCGGGTCGGTCTAAATAGATCTGGAAAAGAATTTATGACATGAGAAAAGCCAAGCCACACAGAAGTTTCGCGTCTTGAATGGGTTCAGAAGGAGGAAGATCCAAGAAACATCAGAAAAAGAAGCGAAAGCCTTGAGGAAGGAGGGAGATGGTGGCGGGGGTGGTTAATATTTTATATGAAGTCCAATCCTTCTGATTCTAAGGGAAGGGGAAAACGAAAGGGAGGAGGGAGGAAGTTTGACCGAGGAAAATGGAGGAGGTCCGAGTAATAACACAGGTTCTCAGAATTTGAAGACCGGTCTTCGGTCATAGCCACAGGAGTACTATTCCAACTTTCCAAGTCTAACACAACCACGCCAGCAAGGACAGTCCAATGGCTGACCGATTCTCTCCGTCATGAGATGCGCCGAAACAGTGGATCACATGTCCATCGCTTTTCCTAACGCCCCTTTGAAAAGTATACACATGTCACCAGGACTCTCCGAGCAAAGTGTAGAGCAAAGTGTAAGGAACCGAAAGTTCTGAGTGAATGGACTAGTGGCTGGGGGAGGCATGATTTTGTCAGATTCAGTGAGATTAGGCCTTGCCCACGATGGGTGAAGCCCGACTTGCTAAATTTGATGACAGCGAGCCTTGATAATCTAGTGGGCAGCCTTGGCGTGGCCACCCTCGCAGCCTCTAGCAAGGTCTTGCCTCGCCTAGCCCTTGGTGAGACTTGCTCGATCAACTTGGCCGGCTCTCCCTTTGACCTGTTGCCAGACCTTGGCTTTAGGCAATTGGCTAGTAGAAGAAAGAAGGAAAAGGAAAAAAAAAAAAAGGAAGAAAAGATAGATAAATAAATAAATAATTCAAAATAATACTAAAATATTATTAAAAATTGTTAAAATATTATTAAAAATTGTGTCAATGTCTTTTTTTTTTGATAATTTTCCTTTCGATTACTTGATATGACAATTTGGTGTGTTATTTTATGAATTGGGCTTGTGAATTACTTACATCGAATTTGATATTTATGTTGTTTATAGATGTGGAGGTTTGTTGTGAAAACCCCGGTGGTGATGATGTGTGGAATGTACATGAGATTTGAAAAGGCAGTCAAAGATTGGAGCTTTTACGACGGAAGAAAGAGATGGTCATGACCGAGGAATCTTCAAACGCTGTTCCGCGTCGTTGCTACCACCGTTGCTCCCAACTTCCAAGCAAAGCTAGAGTTAATTATTAAAAAATAAATAAAATCAGACAAAATAATATATAAATGCTTGAGATAGAGAGAGATGGAGTTAAAGAAATGGTGATGAGGTCATATCGACGTTAGCGTAAAACCTCTGCTTACGTTGACAGCGATAGACCACTTCAAGCGTGCCGTTTGTTTCGGGCACATGTCGGGCCACCTCACAAAAAATTAATGTGGACAGGAAGCTTCATTTCAGACCAGGGATAACTTGGGTTTTAATCAATCTTGTTCAACCTCATTATGTGCACCGGTAACGCTACGTGTCGTACTGACGTGATATAAACCCAATATTAAATTCGAAATGCACGTTTGCGTAAATTGGTATAGTTCTTACTGCTGAAGATCGACAAACTAACACTAATGCAATAAAATTTCTCTAGATTGACCAGCTTATGTCCACGTCCATCAAATTAACATAACATCTAATGAAATTTGCCTTTTAATTCGTTGAAATTTATGTTGAATTCACCTTATATCATCATCATCATCATCATCATCGTCCTCAATCTTAATATCGGATAACTAGAATGTATTGAGACGGGATATATATTGAATTGAGGAGAGAATGTTGGTGGAGATTGTATCAAATTACAAGCACTGATTAAATGTATGCGTCATCAGAAAAGTTAGTGCTTTGAACATATGAACCCAACCCACATGAAAATTTATATTTGCATAATAAATAGAAATTAAATTTCAATAGTTAAAAGTGTTAAGAAAACTTCTTAATATGTTATAAAGATTGACAAAACCTTTCATAAGTGTCTATTGAATAAGACAAAAGTATTTTCAGGTGATATTATTGAAGAAACAATGTTCAGACTTTATTATCTGATCAAGAAGTCTATTTAAACTTAGAAAATATCGAATATATAAAGGAACAATTGGTGATCTGGCTCGAATTTCTTTCCTTGGAAAGTGTTCACTGTCTTTCAATCCTAAAAGATCAAGTTGCAACGAAATCCACTCAAAGCGAGGAACCAATCATCCAAAGACAAGATATCTCCAAACGAAGAATTCTACTTATGGAAACTTAACTTTGGTTGTATGAGCCATTGAATGAAGGGCAGATTGTGACATAGTCACTTAACAGTTACTAAATCTTCTTGAAGCGTCCATGTCCAACTGGTTGATTGGAATAATAATACTATAATTATTGTCAAACAATCAATTTGGAATTAGAGGAGTATAAAAGGAGATTCTACGTTGAAAAGACAACAAGGTCATGAATTTAAAATGAGAAATGATTGAGTGGTAGTTTTTAATGTACTCGTAAGAATAATAATCTATATAAGACCACAAAAAAACTAAATAACAAATAATTATAAATTGTCGTTGAGTCTACTCCTTTAATAATTTATGACGCATAATAAGTTGTTATTCTTATAATAGCCTAAAAATCGTTATGCTAGTGTAGCCCATATAAAATTCCAAAGTTCCACTTTACACACTTGTCTTCGTGAGCTTATAATTGTAATCATTTGAGAGGTGTGAACAATGTCATAAGTGCATGATTTGGTGTAAGATGGTGAGTCCTATTAGCTTGGGTATAAGCAACATCAACTCTGAGTAGAAGCACTTGGATATAAGTGGCATGACTTGACTGTAATTTTTCATTAATTATCTAGTGAAATTCAACTAGTAAGTTGTCAATGAGGAAGAGTGAATGTCTTTTTGTAATAAGCCAAACCACTATAATTACTTTGTGCAAATTTATCTATTCCTTAGACTCTTTATTGGTTTTCGTGATAGCATATTACACACAAGAGAATCTAATCACTGTGCAGTTTCTCTTCCGACTTTATTCACTCGTAATAGAAATCTTGATTTTTTTTTTTTAAATTATGCTTTAATTTGTCAAGTTTGTGTATAATCACTTATTCACCCCTTCTTAGATAATATGAACATTTTAGTATTAGTTTGACAGAAGTTTTAATCAAAGAGTTATATGAAAATAAATTGATATAGAGATGAGAAAAGTGAAAGAGTTTTTGTATCGATCGCTTTTTTCCTCACATTATTTTACAAATTGTGTATCTTTACAAAGTTTTTTGTATTGGTCGCTGAAGATGAGGACGTAGTTTGTGTTGAAGATGAGGAAAATATCAACATCATATCTTGTTAGTAAAAGATCATATCTTTGACTTGTTCAACAATTTTCCCAAAAAAGGAAAAATAGAAGAAAGCCAGGGAGTTAACATGGGTGCTAACAAGACAAGCAAAATTCTCACTCCTTGCTCTTCTTAAGCAATTGCTGGAATTTAATGAGAAGATTACACATGAGAGTTTCTCTTGTTATAATCCCATTGGTCCGCCAGGAATGGGGAACCGACCGAGTAGGTGCCTCTGCTTTAGGCACCGAGTGGGAACGTTAAATAAAATAAGCAAATTTTAAATAAAGCTGGACCTTTCATAGTGCGTATTGTGGTATTTGCTAAACAAGAAAATCCCTTTCTGCTCCCCTTAAAGTATTCGAAAAACGTGTAACAAAGGAGATCATTAAAGAACTAAGTATTGGTTTAAAATAGGCTAAACATGTCTGGGGAAATCCAATCTTGGGCAGATGAATATGGGGGAGATGGAGTTGACTAATTGAAATTATTCCATTGATTATTTTAAATCGTGACTAGGGTTTTGCTTAGTGAATTCCGATGTTAGATCTGGACAATTTGTGGGTAGTTTGCATGCGTAAGCTGACAGTGTTACAATAGTTTAAAGAAGTTTCCCTTAGTAGTATTAGAAATTCTTTTATGTCAGCTCATCAGGACGTTATTATAGTTTAAAAAAGTTTCCCTTAATAGTATTATGACTTCTTTTATGTCAGCTCATCAGGATTGTAGTTATTATGTAATCTTCCATTTTCTCACGCACGTACTACTGTTGACACGATCGCAAGTGTATGAACCAATTTTTCAGGAGCAATTAACAAGAACTGTTTATGTCGTGCAAGTGTGAACAGACATCATCGTCTCTCCTGGCTGCATTTCAACGAGGGTTGACCTAATTGGAGTATCTAGCATACAATTCTACTCAGATCCCATCGAGTCCGCATCAAATTCTTAAATGATTAGAGTATGTAATTAGAGCATCATGCATTTGACCTTTTCAATTTGCAAATGCTCTAATCGGACACAATTGTTGAAAGGAGTATCACCCCGACATTCAGAACATCTAGCCGTGGACAACGGTAACAATTACTTTGCTTTTGAGTGTATTTTTGCCCTAGATGATTGAGAAAGGAGGAAGTAGGACCCAAACTCAAGACCTAATAACAGGCATGAGATAGAAACTGCACACTATCATTTGAGATCCTCAATCTAATAGATTTGTTGTAATTTTTGGACTTTTGTTTTTTTTTTTTTCCAATAAAATTGGCCCTAAGTTGAGCTCAAATCTTAAATTGATTTAGATAATCAACTCCACTTGAGTATCGAGCTTCAAACTTGTCAAGTTAAAGTTTCACAAGTTGCAATGTTCGCCCTTGCTGCATGGCTACCGTGACTCACCAACGCAATTGGGAACAACGCTCATGTCCCGAACCAACGAGAGATGCCCAACTGGAGAATAATTAGTAAATAGTATAGTAATCTGTAGGTCATAAAAACTTAAAAAGAGAGAGACTGTTATCACATGTTCAAGAACACCGCCATGTGATTTCTCGAAAAGGCTCAAATATTTTCACCACAAACATCATTCGAACTCCTAATCCCGACCCCATGCCTTTTTGCACTACAATTGAAATCCAAATAATGGAAAAATGGGTCCACAACTCTTTTGATATCGATCTGAAAACTTTCACTTATCAAAAGGATAGGGACGGCATCTTTCTACAAAAGCTTGAGCTCAACCCTTTTACTCAAACGTGCTACGGAAACACTACCAACCTCGTTCCAAGATAGATTCAACATCTGCCCTTTTCGATGATTCTCATCCCGACAGATGGGCTAAAAAACTTTTCTCATTTCGGCCAAAATTAGTCGAAGGATCTTTTACATCCTCCCCCGTCGTTGTACCTTTTGCTTAATCACAAAGTCTATGGTAAGAAAAGAAAGAACAGAGACGGGCAGCGAAGTTGGACCGGTTCAAAATGCCCAATCATTGTCGCAGAGGTGGGGCTGGGTCAGCAGGACCGTGATGTTTCCCTTGGAAAATTGACGTCAAAAGCTGGGGCCGGAGGAGGAGAAGGACAGGGCGCAACGAAAGATGCAGAAGGGAAGCGTTTCGAGGGCAAACGATCGACGAGCCGCAGCGACAATGAGTGCACCTTCTAGACGGCTGGACGCTGATTGGACGACCGAGTCCACGATGGACCAGGCGTAGCTTGTTTTTGAATCGCGCGTTCCGGGAATTCACACACTGTTGTGCCCTGTCAGAAAAGCGTCCTGGAACGAGTAATGGTCCGGGAATAGTCGGAGAGGCCGGGTCAACGGCCAAAATGGGTCGTTCAAATTTTGTATTTTTGGGGTTGAAATTGGGGACGACCTTTGGAAATCATTATGAGTGGGGGGGAAGAATTTTCTTCGAATTTCCAGCTTTGATTGGAGTCGGGGATCCTTTCACATCTCATCTTTGATGATTGACAAGGTTAATATATGACTAAACGGTCAAAAAGGCAAAAATTTATGTGGGACCGATTATCATTCAATACTGTTTTATTTCGTGCTTGAGAACACCGTTAGATGGACTGAACTAGAGATTAGGGTTAATCAAAATTTAAGCAGAGATTGACCACCTAAGACACGAGAGCCAATTTTTGCTCCAAATGAAGATGAGACTAGTGTCGGGTCATTTTGGGTTTTTTATTCACGCAAGGCTTTCGGGAGTGGTTCTAGTTTAGAAATTGAAATGTAGGATGTATATTATTGAATTGTTTTCTCATCTCGAAAAAAGAGTAGAGTCAAAAGAATATACTCGATTTTGGCTGATCGCTCCATTTTAATATCGAACCAAAAATGGTATTTATTGTGAGCGCACTATTCAAAACGTTTATTTTATTAGAATTGGTGCGTTTTCTCATGAGGGTGAGTTTTAGCCCCAAACCATCTAGCGAATCTCAGACTAAATCTGGTCATAGACGGGCATCCACATCCAAATTACAAGTTTATTTTGATTAGCTCGAGCTAAGCCCAAACCCATCACACAAAATGTAATATACTGGCCCAATTTGAGGATCGATGAGCCTTAGATAGGTGATGGGTCTCCCTTGAGTAAAAAGAGCTACATTCTCCATCTATATATCAAACAAAGTAAATTCTAATTAAAGCTAACTAATTCACTTCGCAATTTCAATTGGAGCTGCCCTTCACAATCAAAGTTTAGGAGAAAACACGGGCGGCGGCAGCATCAAAGTGCTAAAGTTGTCCCCATTGAAAAAAAAAAATGTGCCAAATTTGTTCACAGATAGTAATCAGGAGTCAGACAATGTCTAGCCCACGCAGTGCATATGTCAATCCATGACTAGTAACCGACCCGGTGCTCGATGGGCCGAGCCTATGCCTGTATTCCTGACCACGATGGATGGAGTTGTTCCAGGTACATATTGATTCATAGGGATTATGCCCATTAATTGCGCAAAGAATCAGAGTTCCGTTCTTCTACAAAGGCCAATGTCGCCCTCGCAACCATGAAAAAGTAGAAACACCAAAATTTGTGAATCTCACAATGCCATAACTCCAGCCCCTGTTCTTTTGGCCAGGAACCCGTATGGCCAACGAACCAGAAGCCGAGAGCGTAATTAAAAGCCAATCACTTGATAAATGTCCCGGGTTTTGCTTTCTTGCGCTCTCTTCTTCTCTCAGCAAACCCCTTGCGGTGCTTCATGATCCAGAACCTCTCGATCTCTGCCGCGCTCCGTCCCGGAATCCGCCCGGCTATCAAGTCCCACCTGCAGAAAAAGAGGCCGTCGCTGAAGCAATCGCATTATGAGATAAAGCGAGTCCCAAATCATGGTGGCACAAAAATTTGGGTTGACCAAATGAATTACCTTCAACTATGTAGAAATAGCATCGACTTTGATATCAAAGAAGCCCAATCATGGAGGCCTAATGAGCCATCAAAGCCTAAAAGTGCCCTCCCTTTTTGGATTCAATCATTTGTCCTTCTTACGTGGGCCAAAAGGGTTTTACATGCTACAGGAGAACTGCTACGCGCATATTTATGTACTTGGAATGTATTTAGGCCTCTCATTGTTTGCAAATATATGTTGTCAAATCAATCAAAAACCCATCGTATGTTTGTCAATTCAATTTTGAACTCTTAAATTTTGTCAATTTAGTCATAAACCTTTATATGAAGTTTTAGCATAGTTATTTTGGTCAATTTTATACTAAAAATCGCTAACTTGACGATATGCTAGCGATTTCCGAAAAATAAAATAAAATTAAGCGGAATGACTACATTGGGAAATTATTATAAAAAAATTTTAAGACTGCATTGGCAGAATTAAAAAGTTTAGAATATAATTGTCATTTATACAATAAGTCTAAGATTGATTGGATAAATTTTCAAAAAATGAGAGAGATCTATATTCAATTTAACCAAGTAAGAATTCTTGTAGGTTCGTCGAAAATTATCTTGATATATGTAGGACCAGTTTGCAATTGCTCTGATCATTTAAGTCATGTCTCATCTATTCTTCTACACCATATGGACATAGCACGGCATCTTCACAAAAATAAAAATACAAATTGGCATTTAATTGAAATTCTCAAATGAAATCATGAAATCTAAACCGAGGTGGAATGGCCTTCTTGATTGATTGCTTTCTTTAAAACAGAGGTATTCACCAAATGGAGCGCTAATATTGTCAATTTTTTTCATTTGGTCATTCGACAAAGCAAAATTAGTTGAAAAGATCGAGACAACAGTGAATCCCCATGAAATCCGCTCGAGAGGACAAAAACGTGAGGCGCAAATCATGCGACAGGCTCTATATCTGGTGGACGAGGAGGGACCAGGATGCGTACAAGAAATCGGCAGTCAAGTCTTTGGGCATCATGGTGGGTACCTACGCGAGAGAGAGCCCGCGTCTCATACTCCATCCTCGTTCGATATATTGCGTCTTGAATCGAGGCAAAAGAAAGGGAAAGTTCGTTCCAAATCTCAGCTAAGGAAAACCATTTGTTTCGTTCTAATTGGGGGACAACCATCGGCAAGCGGACGGCGGCCCACGCGATGATGAGTGCCCTCCCGTCGTCGGGCCTCTCCGCCGGAACTAGCCGGGCTCAGCCTGGCCTAGCCTTTGGCAACGACACCATTTTCTAACGCTTCTAACTTCTAAGGCGCGCAAAAAAATTTGATCTGTCTCGTGAAATTGCAAAGAGAGGAAGGACTTTTATACGTTACTTGGAAAGACGGAAAGAATTCGATGCTCACTTTTCGCCGACGAGTCTATGCATTCTGTGAATCAGGTCCTCCTCTTGCTCGGTCATGTCTATGTCCTCCCACTCGGTACTGCTGACCTCTGTTGAATGAACAACAAAGAAACGACCTTTTAGCCTAAGAAAAGTAGCACGTACATGTTGTCATGGAAAAGAGAAAGAAAGCGAGCGAGAAATGGTGAGCGAATAGAGGGAATGCGAAATCAAACCTTCTGAATCAGAAGGTCTGGCGATTCTGGCTTGTCTTCGATGACTCTTTCCCGGAGCTTCCATAGGAAATTGCCGGAAAAAGAAAGAGAAGGAAGAAGAAGGGGAGAAGGGGAGAGAGAAAACGAGTAGGATGCGCGTGTGGATGTTGGGATATGGACATCCAGTAGTAGAATGAGACTTGCTAGATATCAGAGAGAGAGGGGAGAGGGAGACAGAGAGAGTATGTTGATAATGGACAAGCGCCACAAAACCCGTCCCGCTCAACGTGAGAGGCTTTGGCCGCATTGCCTCAGTTGACTTGTAGGATTTTGTGGACTTGTAGTTGACAATCCAAACCCCATCTAGAGAGAGAGAGAGAGAGAGAGAGGCCTCCAGTTGAAATCTGCATAAAGTTGGAGTACTGTTCTTATTTTGAGCTACCTACTCTGCATGGTCCTCAGCTGATATTCGTGTAATTTGCATGATGAATCATATTTGTCATATAGTGTAATTTCCCCTTATACATGGGTTCCACCTGAGCTAGTAATACATCTGCATGATTCTTGACTTTATACAAGCTTGAGTAATTATGCGATCTTGTATACCCAATTTCTTAATTACGTACATGGATTGTATGTAGATCCGACACTTCCCATCGTTTACAGTTATCCCATCACCAATTTTCAGAGACCCTTTAATGGTTATTCATAATGAGTGAGAATCAAAAGAGATAAACTTGGTCTTGGTGGTTTGGTGATGCTTTTGCTTGGTGACTGAATTCGGGCAGCTCTGCCACCATGTTACTGTGAAGCTTTCAGGAGATTTTCGTACGTGGAGTTCTCATTTGACTCTTCAATTTTGGTTGCGGTCATTTCTCAACACTTATTAGATTTCCCATCTGAATTAGAATGCTATATATAGTTGACAATTAGATCACTCAAAAGCCAGCCGAAGAAGATGGCGGCGAGTTTAAACTGAAAACCAGACAAATGGGCTGTAATGGCGACTTATAAAGACTGAGGGCTAGTTACACATCAAACCAACCACATGATGCATAAGAGTTACATTTGAATAAAGATCAAACCTAGTGTTCTTTATTGAATTTGTGATGAGACATGAACTGCTTCTTTCCCCAAAGTACAATGCGTTCTTGTCATGTTATGATTCAGCGAAGCATGTGGCCATCCATGTTGGGACAGAAGAGAAGCCAAAGAAAAGAAAACGCTAGCCTTCAAAATGAACCAAACCCCTAGCATTCCCCTCTCCTCTACCTTTCCTTCCCATATCAAGCCAGCTTGAAGATAAGGAACCGAGAAAACAATCATTAAACACTGTTTTTCTTGCTGTTCATCTCTTGACATTGACCTCAAAAGAAAAGAAAAAGAAATAGAGTATGATATAAGCAAAAGCTGGTGATTGCTGATTCTCCTGGAATGATAGGTGGCTATAAATAAAGGGGGTCGAAACAATGATGAGACAAGAAGGGATATAATTAACGACTTGAAAAGGAGATAATCTTGACACGAGAACTTTTGTAAGTTTCCTGGTTGTCCGGATGCACTTCAACTAACAGTCTAGATATTCATCTGAAACAGTCTCAAAAAAGGGTTTTTATCTTCTGAGTCTTTGCTTTTACTTGGCTTGGATATGTGCCAGCTTTTAGACAGCCATCGCATTGGCATAGTATATAAAAAAAGGCTGCAGACGAGTAACTTTTTGTCTTCTTTCTTCCTCTCAACTAATCCCCTTGTCCACCCGGTTTTTCTCTAATGTAGCATTGCTAACAGCGTGCACAAATCGAGATGGTACTTGTGATATTCTTTTCTAGGACTTTGAAGCTTTGTAAAGATGATCTATGTCGTGCTTTTAGAACATAACTATATTGTTTTGAGGTAGGTGGCTTTCTATATATATGTCTTTTTTGCTTTTTTTAAGATATGCTAAGGTAGGTGGCTTTCTATATATATGTCTTTTTTGCTTTTTTTAAGATATGCTAATATGCATTCGTCCTAGTTTTAATAATCTTAATTGGGGTTTCTAGATACTAGTTTACGAGACCCCAACTTAAAAAGGACAGGAGAAAAGGAATGTCACTAGTCTTGTAATTCCATAAATGTGCTTGTGATGTTTCATGTTTGGTTTGAGATCCTATTTCAAGTTTCTCTGTAAGGAGTTGTCAATTGGAGGTAGGGACACCTCTTACAAAGGGCTCAGACACTGATCAATGCAGTCGTAGAAGCCAAAGACAGCAAAACAAACAAATACAAGGGTGGGAGTCAGATATGAATTCAAGCTGAAACAGAGAAAAGATGCTATACGGAATTAAGAACATTTATTGAATGAGGAGCAACTTGATTAAGGTAATAACTTATAATCTCGATCATTGGAACGGGGCAGATGATTGTTTGATAACCCTAATAATTCATAAAAAAGAAAACACGAAAGATACTAAAGATCAAATCATGCTCTTCCATTATCGATCATGTATAATCTAGAACGAGAACCGAAAAAGAAAACATGTTAGCCCCAATACCCATGATAGCAGCATCAATTAGGTAGGACAAGACGGTTTAACTTATTGATATCGATTAAACTTCCAATAATTAAAAGAACCAAAATTTGAAAAGAGGGGCGATCCTCGTTTTCCTTTGCTATCAAGGATGTTGTCCGCACATAGCAGCATACCCTCGTGAGAACGACACGTTCATCGAATCGTCGTTCGCGGAGAAAACGATGGGTCGTTTTTGTCGGGATTGGACTCGGAAGAACTTTGGAGACGTGCACGAAGTTTCGGCGGGGCATCTCCGGCTTCAGTCAATGATCGGCAATTTCAGAGGGGCCATCGCGATCCGATCGAGCCGACGCTTGGAGACATTAATTACCTGTCGAATGGACCCGATGCGAGTCAAGTCCAATTTTTTATTATTGAACCCTAATAATGAAACATATTTCTTCACATCAATAAATGGGGATGGACTCGGAGGAAGGATGATTCTATTTAAGTTATTTGTTTTGCAAAAAGTAAATGATTTGTAAAATTTTTTTTATCTAAAAATGATCGCTTGTATTTCTTTAAATAACACGTCAATGTAATTTTTTCCTAAACTATGCTCATTGTGATTTATTACCTAAATTTTTTGTGACATAAAAAACAGAAAACTTGTGCTTATATGACACATATACCTGAAACTTTTTCTTATGCCACCATGTGCGACATGAGTTCAAATTTGGAGGGGGGAAAACCTCATGTGGCAATGCCATACACTTATTCGATTCAATGGATGTTCGATTCTTTATCATTTTGGGTTAAATTTGAATTATCCTTTCATTCACCCTCTTATCCGGAAGGAAGATGATTTCCCTGACCAGCTCAAAACGCTGTTATGGTACTTAACCAATAAGTACTTGATAGCCATTGAAATTCCTACCAGAAGATTCATTGTTAACCTCACAAGGATATTCATGCTCGGAAGAAACATCGAAAAAGAAAGTGACAAGAACCTCTTAGACTTTCTTAATTGGTTTTATCATCCTACATGTTGGAAACAAGACTTAGAAAATGAACTGAGAACCATGACACCAAATCCTGAAGTTCATACCATCCTCTTTTTCCGACGTCCATGGAATTTTTGCAGAAATAATGGTAGCATTTTGGATAGGCCACTTGAAATAGGAATCACATCCTATAAACTCCACTTGAACAGCCGAGAAGCCCGGATTCACAAATCTTATCCAAGATCTGTTAGATTTTGTGAAAATGAGTATCGAGAACTCCAGAGAATCTTATGCCAAGAAAACAAAACCATTCCTGAAGACATTTGGAATAATGTACCCACTACGTGGGATCATTATGACCTAGCACCAGAAGCTAAGGAAGTACTTAGGCAGTACAGACAAGCTTCATCGTCCCAAGAGCAGGAAATGACAGCCGAAGACGACATTGTCCAGTCCACTCAAGACCCCTATGCTCGCTTTGGAGGTCTCCTGTCCCAGGATCCCTACGAACAGGGACCTCCGTCCTCATTCCAGAACATGGACACATTGTACTATGCACAGCCATCCAACTAGCATCAGCCGAGTTTTCCTGCCAACACTACCAGTGAAAATACAGACTGGGCAGTAGAAGAAGCATCCCATTGGACTCATGAACAAGCATCGTCGTCAAGAAGGCTAAATCAGATCCTCTCACCAGAAGATCTTGAAGCCCTTCAGCAAAAATACGAAGCTCATCTCTTAGAAGACAGCTCAGAAGACTCAGACTCAGTCTGTAGCTACAATGCCCGCGACGGACGAGACCGTTGAGTCCATACAATTTCACTGTAGTAAAGTCACTGTTCACTTTTACTGTAGCACTAGGCTAGGGAATGTACTGTTCACAGTATAGTTACTGTTCATAGTGTGCGAATAATTCCCTCCCGAAAATTTCCGGTGCCCCTGTTTATACCCGGACCCATGAGCTTGGTCCTTGTTTGTTGCCTTGTGACCTCATTTTGCCTATATAAGGCAAGGAGGGTGTATTGTGTTGGGCAGAGTCCCTTGAAGTAAAGTGTGTGCTTTGTGAGAACTCTCCATGGCTTTCTAAATTCCTCTTCTTCTCTAGCCTGGTATGATCCTTCGAGAAATGCAGCTTGGGTAGGTTAGAATCGTTTCCATCCTGGCATTTTTGGGTGTCTCTAGGCTCTGAACTAAAGGGCTGAGTGGTTTTCTGCTAAAAGGCTGTCCCTGAAGGGCTTGAACGAGAGTTGTTCGCCCAATGTGGGATGCATACCTGCAGAAAATTTATTTGAAGTAAATGTGTGACAAAAGTATAAGGAAAATTGTTTAAAAAGTCCTAAACCTACTGTAGTTTTGTCAATTCAGTCATAAACCTTTTAATCTTACCGATTGAGTCCTAAATCTTTTGTCAGTTTGTCAATTGAGTCCATCCGGCCAATTTTGGTCGGAAAATGCTGACGTGACGTTGGCGGTGTCTAGGTAGGATTGCTAGCGCCGAGGTAGACAATTTTTAATAATATTTTAGTATTTTAAAACTATTTTGCTTTTTTTAAAAATATTTTATGTTTTTTCCTCTTTTTTTTTTTCTTTTCTTTTTGGCTTTTCCCTTGCCCTTTTCCGGTGGCAGGCCATCGGCCACAAGCGACGATCGGCCACCGGCTAGCCTCGCCCAGGCGAGCGTCGGCCTCACCCCTGGTCGAGTGGGCGATGGTTGGCCACCGGCCACAGGCCGACGCCTGGGCGACCAGGGGTGAGGGTTGGCCTTGCCTGCCACAAGCAAGGCTCAGCCGGGCGAGGGGAGCCCTCGCCGGGGCTCGCCCTCGCCTAGGCAAGCGTTGGCCTTGCCGAGGCTAGGGCTGGCCTCGCTGTCTCCCGGCTAGGCCTCGCCTGTGGTGGGCGAGGCCAGCCGGCTGGCTATGGTTGGTGGCCGATGGCTGGCCACTGGAAAAGGGCAAGGGAAAAGCCAAAAAGAAAAAAAAAAAAAGAGGGAAAAAACATAAAATATTTTAAAAATCATTTTTTAAATATTAAAATATTATTATAAATTGTCCACTTTAGCGCCGGCAGTCCTACGTGGCACCGCCAACGTCCACGTCAGCATTTTCCGGCCAAAATTAGCTGGATGGACTCAATTGGCAAACTGACAAAAGGTTTAGGACTCAATTGGTAAGATTGAAAAGTTTAGGACCGAATTGGCAAAATTGCAATAGGTTTAGGATTTTTTAGACAATTCTCCCCAAAAGTATAAGTTTGGTAAAAAAGTTTGGGGGTAAATCTATTAGTGGAGTTTTTGGTATTACAAAAAACTTAAGGTAAATGTGCCACAATAGATATAATTTGAGATTTTTAGTTGCTTTTTCCCTCTTAATTATCAATAATATTTTATGTTTACATATTTTCATGGACGATAAAAATACAAGCGATCATTTTTAGGTAAATCATTCATTTCCAAAAAAATAAATGTACCATCATCTCTTTATTCATTTATTTACTAATTTTATCTTTTCCAAGATACAAGATACAATTATCGATGGCAAGGAAATTTTTTTGGACGTGCTTTGTTTTGCGGTGTCTTCAAGTAGATTAAATATACGGAATCTACACCGCGTATATTATATATAATGATATATAATCAGCGGCATCGCTCTTTAATTTGCTACTTGAAAATATTTCCAGTTATGAAATTAATCTACCATAATTTCTTTTGCCTTGCTGAACAAATGAAAAAAAAAAGAAAAGAAAACTTAGGGAGCATAGACCATCATTATGCAGAGGGTAAGGGCTTGAAGGCCCAGAGATCGGTCCATTGGGCCCAAACCGGCCCACAGTAGGAACAAAAAAAAATTGGGCCCATTGGAGACAGGCGCTCGTTATCATATAAGCAAGCGCGATGCTAACGTCAACAGGGGTGCTCTCCGTGCGCCTACCGGAGCCAAATAAACTTCCCGAAACCACGTTAAACGAATATCCCTGATCCTTCTTCTCCCCTCGCCCTCGCCCTCGCCCTCGCCCTCCTTCTGAAACCCTCGGTTCGAGATTCGTGTCGGGAATCGGCGGCCGGCTCCACGGATTTCACAGGTGACGATCCGATTCCCTCCGACCTTTATTTATTTTTTCTTTTTTTTCCTGTCGAGTGCTGTTAGTTTCTGCCCTAATTTTCGCGGTTTGAGTTCAGTAACGTATGCTGATAGGTCTTGTTCATCGAGAACCGTAAGGTAGTTGTGTCCGGAATGGATGGTTTCGGTATGGTCGAGGGCGTCGTGCGCTTCTCGCTTTTCGTGTTGATTTGATTGCGCTATTGCGGAATTGGATCGTGGTCGTGGGTTTTGAAGATGCATTGCGCGTGCGATTGCCTTTGCGCTCCTTGCATGTTGATCTTTGGGTGATTCTTCAGGCTATGAATATCTGATCTAGGCGCTAGGCGCGCTTCGTGATTGTTGGTGCGCTAAAAATAGTATCGGGGAAAAAAAAATGGTCCGATAGTCTTTCGTGATGTGGTGTTTAGGAAACGGTAATTTTATTGTTGATGCGTATGTTATGGTCCCGCAGTTGTATCATGAGTCAGTAAGTCACATACAGACGGGAAATATATTACCTTTTGTGATGCCTTTTGGTGGAACCCTCGTGTGAGCATCTCCGGAAGGGGAGGGGGTTAACGTTATCATGAGAGTTTGGTTGGATATTTCCTACACCAAGGGTAAAAAATGGTCAAATGGCTAGGTATTGGTTTGTTACTTTTTTAGTTAGGACATGCTTAATTGAGTTTCTGGTCCCCCTAATCTAATTGGCTTAAGTGAACTTTGAAAAGACAAAAACTGATCAGATTAGTTGATTTGCTAGTTCAGTGGATTGTGATGCATGTGAAGTGTCATTCAAGTATATTCTCTCTGGAGATGCTGCTCACTTGGAAGTTGGAACAAAATTGCTTGAGTTGAATCATTTGCCAAATTTATTAAGTAGTGAGATTGAGGAATTGTTAGTGCACTGTTGTTGTTTATTGGGAGGACACTAATGACGAAACACTTTTTCTCTGCAGGAGTGGGAGGGGGCTCTGTATCTCCTGTTTGTTCTGATGGCATCAGTCTCTAGTCAACCGCAGTTTCGTTACACACAACCCCCATCCAAGGTGCTTCATTTGAGAAATTTGCCATGGGAATGCACTGAAGAGGAACTAATTGAACTGGGGAAGCCATTTGGCAAAGTTGTCAACACAAAGTGCAATGTCGGAGCTAACAAAAATCAAGCTTTTATTGAATTTGTAAGTGCTATCATCCAGTCCATCTTGTCCCCTTGTTTATTCTCCCCTTCCCCTAGCTTGTTTTTGCAATATCATTGACTATCCTTTCCCCCCTCATGGTGCTCTCTATAGGCGGATTTAAACCAGGCTATTGCAATGATCTCATATTATGCATCATCCTCTGAGCCTGCTCAAGTGCGTGGAAAGACTGTCTACTTGCAATACTCCAATAGGCAAGAGATAGTTAATAACAAAACCACAGCGGATGTTGCTGGCAATGTGTTATTGGTAACAATTGAGGGCAGTGATGCACGTCTGGTCAGCATTGATGTTTTACATTTGGTAAGTTTTTTGCTGAAACTTTTCTTGCAATTGTTGTGAGAGGTAAAGTTGCTCTCAGGATGTCAACATTGAGTAACATAGTAGGTTGTAGCTTGTCGTGTTCTAGTAAGCTTTGTTTGACATGAATGTCAATGAATTAGCAGGCCCCTTTCAAGGCAATATCTTCAATGGCAGCTTAGTGCATCGGAAGAAAGAAAGCATGTGTGTTTGTCTCCTTTCTCCTTTTCTCAACACACCTCTTCCTTCCTCTCTCTTCCCTACTCTTCCTCCTCAGCTACCAATTCGTGCCATTATTTGAATTTAGGATGGTTGCAGTTTGAATGTTCTTACTTATCCCTTACCTTTCATGTGTATGGGTGTTAGTGTCCGCATGATTTGCTTCTGTTGAAAGCAATTACTGCCATCTTCTTGAAAGAAAAATGCCAAGAAGAAAAAAGATCCATTTTGATTGATGATTTGTCATTTGGTAAAAAAAAAAAAAAAAAAATTAAGTTGACATAAAACTATTTTTACTACACTTGTTTTGTATTTTCTGCTTTAGTTGTTTTTCCCTCTTAACATCCACATAGTGGAGACAAGCAAGAAGCATGGTTGTTCTTTGTCATGAGTGCACTTTGTAGGTAATACTCATGAATTCTAATATTTTGCGGGTTTTATTGATATCAAATGAAAGATGGCGGATACGATTCTTCCTTTGCAAAATGAAATTATTGTCAGATAGTAATAGTAAGGCTGTCAAAAGGCCTACATATTGCCTAAGACGAAGTTATCAGCTATCAACAAACAGCATTTAGTGGTAGGGTCAATTGTGCTTGTCATGAAAGTGAAAGGTTTCTTTTATTTTTTTTTTGCCTGACTTCGTGACATGTGAGAAGCCGGCAAAAATTCGGTACCTTTTGCCAACTTGTGAAAACGGTATTTTTGTGCATAATATTCCTGCACCACTGGGTCTAGAAAGGTGAAGTATACAAAGTGTTTCTCTTGCATCATAGTGATTTGTTTCTTGTTTGGGAGCTTGGCTGATCAACAACATGAAAATGTGACTGGATAGGCATACAAATAACACATTCTGAACCACACACCTGATCCCTACGTCTAAGAGTTGTTAGGAAGATTTTGACGCCTCCATTTCAAATTGGATAAATCTCATTGTTGCATGAAAGCTTTTCCTTTTTCTGAATGTGAAAAATTCTCTGACAGCTCATCATAGGGTTTTTATTGCTTGCAAATGCTTGGGCAGTGATCCTTGTTATGTTTGGAGCGCCAAACCTGATATTTCTAGCAACATTTTGCTGATTTAGATGTACTTTTGAAATCATTAACCAATCTCTTGATCTAAAACAAATTAAATGCTGCATGTGATGCTTCTGACTTTGGTACGTATTTGTGTAAATTTTCATATTTGTCTCTCTCGGAAAGTGACATTTGAATAGATTCTGATGATATCTCTTATAACACTGATATTGAGAGGGGATAGGGGTTGGAATTTCTTTTTTGATAGAAGTAAGTGTCTGTGTTACCATGCTGATGTCTTGGAAAAGCTCATTGTTGTGTTTGGGGTGGCTTTGAACCTGTTTTTGATCAATTTTTAGCCTTGGCTCTAGCTTTTGACCTTAGCTTTAGCTTTGGCTGTTTGGATCAAATTTTTATTTCATTTGAATAATTTTAATATTGAACACCTTAAATTTTCATTGGAACTTGTTGAATTAATTTAAGCTTTTTCAAGAATACAACTAACTAAAATATCGCAGCCAATTGTGATAGAAAATCTTCTTATACTGAACATTTTTCTTGGTTAATTGGTAATGCAGGTCTTCTCAGCTTTTGGGTTTGTTCACAAGATTACTACCTTTGAGAAAACTGCTGGATTCCAGGTGACAAAAACTGAGATGACTTTTTTTTTTTTTTTTTTTGGTTTTGTACAGAGTTTATAATTTAAGCAAAAAATTCTTGACTAAAATCTTGTTTGTAGGCCCTGGTGCAATTTTCGAATGCCGAAACTGCTTCTTCTGCAAAAAATGCCCTTGATGGAAGATGCATTCCTAGGTGACGGTTGTATTAATTTTTTGACATGGTATTTTGTCCAACTGGAACTGGTACATGTTGCCCAAAGTAATGCATATTTTGGCACGAGTTTATCACCTTTATATTGTGTTTAAAGAATAATTCCTAGTTAAGCTAAAAATCAAATTTCTCTAGTTACAAAGAGGCAGTTCTTAACATAGAGTGGCATGTTTATGTGCTTTGAGAATTTCTTTTGGGTTGCGATAGCATATTATCTTCTAGTGCACTCACATGAATGTTACTGACTGACTTTGTCTTGGTTCACAGCTATTTGCTTCCTGAGCACATGGGGCCATGCACCCTCAGGATCACATATTCAGCCCACACAGATCTGAGTGTGAAATTCCAGAGCCATCGTAGCAGGTGACTTTCTAATTGGGTTGTTTATACCAAGCCTTCATTTGATGTCCGTTTCTTGATTGATCGACTGTGTATTTTACCATGGACATTTTTTTGTTTATCAGGGACTACACTAATCCATACCTTCCTGTTGCTCCATCTGCTATAGATGGCAGTGGTCAGGTAAGGAATCAAAAATCAACATTTGCTTTGTTGTAATCACATCCGCTGTTAGAATGAGTTGGGCATATTATTTTGTCTGCCTTATGATTTGATTGATTTGATCAAACATTGCATTGTATGCTGCAGTTGAGTGTTGGCTTGGATGGGAAAAAATTAGAACCTGAGAGCAATGTCCTTCTTGCATCAATAGAGAATATGCAGTATGCAGTAACATTGGATGTTCTTCACATGGTATTTATTTTATTTTATTTTTAATTCTCTCATCTGCATTCTTGGGTAAGCATGTGTTTTAAAAGTTTGTCACCAATTTTGCCTGGTTCAGGTCTTTTCAGCTTTTGGACCTGTACAGAAGATTGCCATGTTTGACAAGAATGGAGGGGTCCAAGCATTGATTCAGTACCCTGGTTAGTAAGAGCAGTGAATTTTTCTGGATGAAGAATATCTTTCTTGCATTAAGGCGAAAAATATGCATGCATCTAATCAAGTGCATGTTGGTTGTCACATTGCTGTCCATGCAGATGTTCAGACGGCTGTAGTTGCAAAGGAAGCTTTGGAAGGGCATTGCATATATGATGGGGGGTTTTGCAAACTCCATATCTCATATTCGCGCCATACAGATCTTAGCATAAAGGTAATCACATCTGCTGCCCCCTGGTATTACGTTTATCTCAACAAGTTGTGACTATCCTACGCCGTGGATGTACACTTCCTTGCTTTTGATACAAAAGGAAAAACTCCCTCTCCTATATCAAGTTTTCCAGTTGAATTTTGAAAGATGCCACTTCCAATTGACCATTTGATCAAGAGTGATTACCATTCAAAGAGTCACTAGTATGTCAATCACATGTTTTTAGTTTTCACTTAAAAACAGTTAAAGTGAAATCTGTTCCCAGTAGAAGGGCGAATGACGTGAAATATGTATAAACCTGATAAATAAGGGATGTCATTATTCTATTTCGCCAGTATAAGCTGTTTCACTTTGAGAAAAGTGGCGAAACATTCATTGATGTCTCTGGCAACAAGAACTTTCATTGGCTGTTGACTTCAAATATGCCACACGTTCAAGGTTCTGCTCATCTCCTTGGATCTGGTGTTACCATTTTCAACATGACCATATATAAGTCACACCTGTTTGCAGTTGTGTTTTCTGTGTCATCATTCAGGGAATCTGAACTCTCTTGTTTCCCTCGCTTTGAAAGATAAACTTTAGGTGCTAACATGATTTAAACTTAGTCCCTTCAACATGAGGCATTTTGTGTAATTTGTTCTTATATCATGAATTGGTGGGAATTTGAAAACTGAAGCAAGTGTTGTGAGCACTTCCTTTTGTGAGAATTTACCGTTGTTATTTTAAGATAAAATAGTACGGAAGCCTGGTCATTTTAGTTAAGACAGACCTAGAATCTGTTGTTTATTCATCTGTTATTCATTGATCATTGTGTGGGGGAGGTTATGAGTTATTAGCTTGGTGAATTGTTAGGACTGGCTGGAAATAATTGTCTTAGTATTTTGTGCTGCATTTCAGTTTCTATGTTAGATATATACAGTGCGTCATAATAATTTTGTCTTGCCTTTGAATATATGCGAACATTAATTTGCTGATATTGTTCTCTTACATTTTTACTTTTGAAGAGTAACAGAAGTAGGTGGGAGATTGTTAATTGACTGATATGCTAACTATTTTTCCAGGTTAACAATGATCGGAGCAGAGACTACACAATCCCCAACACCCCGATGATGAATCCTCAACCTTCAATTCTAGGGCAGCAACCGGCTTCAGCTGTTGGTGCTGCGCCCCAGCAGTATGGTGGAGTGCAGTACGCCTCGACTCCCGTGCAACCCACAATGCATCATCCACCCCCTGCTGGCTGGGGTCCGGTCCCTCCAGCTCAGTCCATGCCTATGCAAGGTCACAACCCACCACCGTACATGCAACCGGGGACTGTGCCTTTCCAGATGGGCCCTGGGATGATGCATGGCGCGGGCCACCCTGGTTTGCCGCATCCGCCACCAATGCCTCCATATCAGTCACAATAGCATTTCTTCCTTCTCTTGGTGCTAAAGGTGTGATAGCCCTTAGTTGACGCAATTCCCTTGGGCCTGAAGCTCTGGTGGTATCCTTTTCTTAGTAAAATTTTTTGGGGAGATGGGTGTGTAGCTCGTGCTATGATGATACTATGTTTGGGAACTGTAACTTGCCATTTGATTCGGAGGTTTTAGATATCTACTTGTTCATCATAGAGATGATTGACTTTCTGCACCAATTTGTGAACCTGTATATGAGTTGGATTGGATCTCTCTCTCTCTCTCTCCCTCTCTCTCTCTCTCCCCACCCCCCTTCCCTTGTGGCCGGATGAAAGTGACGATTCGGCTATCCGGTCAAGCGTCGAGAGGAACTGAGTTAAGCTGATATACAATTGCTGTCAAATTTCGTTGGATGTGGCGAGTCTAATATTTGGAGCAATCCCACAAGATGAAATTAGTGACCGTCATCCGTTGATTATTTTTATGTTTTATTCTATTTTGTCGTTGGCCGGAACAGCATCACCACTGCCGTCAAGGTTAACCACAGTCTATAAATATTGTCACAACAGCAGCCGCCACCTGCCATCAAAAACATAACCACTACAACAATTACGTGCTATTCCTGCCTGGGAGGTTGCTGCTGCCGTCGTTGTTACCAGCTAATTTCTACTCTTTAGAATTTGACGAGGGAAAAACAGAGACAATCTCGCATTTGTCAAGCACGGCAAAATGTTCTGCAGATTTCGTTTCTAACTGAAATGAAAGTCATGAAAAGACCATCTAGACCAGAAAACATAAGTTGGTCAAATCAGTGTCAAACGGTCTCCTTCACTTCAATCTCTCCGTATGTACTCCTTCCTTTTTCTTGTTAATGCCTTGGAACACGACGATGGCGAAAGGTTTTTTTTAGAAAGATGCGCAGAGGCTGCAAGGGATTTTACATTCATGTCCCGGAAGTAGGAGGTTTCCTTTACCCAATACAAGCAAATGAAGACCTGAAAAAGCCAAATTCATGCGACCTTCAACGTGAGAAAAGTTGAGGCAATAGGAGCATAGTATTACTAACGTCCTGTGTCTCGACTTTTTACATGACTGACAAACCACAGCCACAGGAATTGTGGTTCCCGAGTCAAAATATGAAAGAACAAATGAACGGTGAAATCCTCTAACTTAGAAACTGTCCCTTTCCGTCTGCAACTTCTGTCATTTACATAGACAAAACGTAGCCTTCACTCAGTCATCGATGTGGCAAGGTCCGACAAAAACTTATTTACTTCTTTCGGATCCTTTAGAGAGTAAGAAGCCTTCGTATCCTTAGGCACCGAAGAGACGACAATAGAAATACCTTGTCCCCTTCTCTCTATTACCTGCAAAAATCAGGTAAAGACAACTCGTTCAACTATTTATTACCGATGGAAATCCAGCCATTGCACTCAAAATAAGGTTGAGAGCAGAACTTCATGATTTAGTGACTAGACTAGAACCTTGAAAGCGTCTTCGTCAGTTCGGTCATCTCCTATGTATAATGGAAGGACGTCTCCAGAATTGCTGAGTCCTAAATTCTCGAGTAAATACTCCAGAGCATGTCCCTTGTTCCACTCTATACACGGTCGAATTTCCATGACCTGAAATTTTTGTCAGCAAAAGTATATGATTGAGCGTACAAGTTGTGACGAAGTAAAAAAATGCAGTAACTTGAGGAAAAAGGCATACCTTTCTTCCCCTAGTTAAATGAAAATCCGGGTAGTTCTCTAATACAGATTTCACTTTCTCCTCCAATATCTTGTAATCCTGCACATTGATCAATTGAGCTATTGTTTCGTCACTCTTCTTCATATGCATTGCCAACCAGAGAGTACTCACAGAGTAACATTGGCTCTGGTAAAATGAAAGTGCATGAACAGACTCTGTTGTACCTCTTTACTGACTTGACGAAAGTGCACGGAGACGCAAAATCTGTTATCCTCGAGCCGGGCACCCTCTATTTTACTGGTGCTTTCCTCTAATGCAGTGAATATCTGTTGAAGGAAAATGTACATTATCATACCACTGCTATTGAATAGGGACTAACTCCAAGTTTCAATGGTAGATAAACCGGGTTCCTCGTTATTGAAACCGTCAGAAACAGACAACCAGTTGAATTAGCTCACCTCTTGAATTGCGGGCAGGAACTTCTTTGCTGGTTGGAACGAACCTTCATTTCCCTGGGGGGCCAATAAAAGTTGATTATAATTCTAACAAATACCAACAGTGCGAGATTATCATTGATTGACTGGATTCTATAATAAAGTCGTTACTGATAAATGAACTATACGCACGCTTGTGAGTCTCAATTACCTTTCGATTGAGCAGGGGAGGGTGCTTTCCACCTGATGTTAGTGGCCTTGTCGGAGCCATTATGTCCATTCCATGGCTTCCGGCATAGTAAACATTATCTAACTGTACAAACTGTTTCACCTGATAAAGGAGGAAGAATCACTATGATAAGCACGTGCTCCTATAGATTTCTTTCGGCACAGATGAGTTACATTTCTTCTAGCTCGATGAACAACATTTCATTCACATACCTTGTCTCTACTCCTTCCACTAATAATAGCAGTTGGGAAACGCTTTGAAACATCTCTTACAGCACCGCGCATCTGTAGTTGATGCAATACTAGTTAATAACAAGTGATTGGCAGAACTATTTGAACGTAGTGGGTAAAATATGTGATTACCTCATTGGTCATAAATGCGCGGTCAGGGTCATTTACAATGGGAGAGAGGGTGCCGTCGTAATCCAAAAACACGACGATCCTCTTGCCCTTTGCTGCTTCCATCATCTTTTTAAACATGATCAGTGCTGATGGGTGTTGCTTCTGTTTTTTTGGAACATGTGGAGGGAAAAGGAAGAGGACTTAGTTGTACAGTCATAATGCAGGGGAAAACGCCTGCTTATAGTGTAAAGAAAGCTTACCGTCCAGGACGAATACGCCGCCTTGTCGTCAGGAGCTATCGGATGATTACCCCCACCATTCTCCTCGCTCTTAGGTGTGGAGATTGCATGTACTTTGGGTCTATTAAAAAGAGACCTCAGAAGTGCAATTACCGCATTCGCCTTTTTGAAAATGTCCTTCATCATATCTTTTTTTTTGGTAAAGACCTTCCTCATATCTTTTTTCTTGGTAAAGACCTTCGTCATATCTTTTTTCTTGGTAAAGACCTTCATCATATCTTTTCACTACATGTTGGCAAAAAAAGGAAAGTGCACATGGAATTAATCAAAGTTAAACAAGAGAGGCAACTGCAATACTTTATAAACGCAACTACAGTGGTGTCTACTGTTGTCGATCAATACCCACTATTGTAGATTCTTATGACCGGTGAGTTATAAGTTAGCAAGCAGACCAGGCTAGTGGGCTTTTATTAGCACCGCCACACGCTATGTAGTTCAGCCCCATCAAGCAACCCGTCCAAGTCAAGTTTTTTTTTTGAATCTTTTGACAAACTTTTATGATAATTCGATCCGACATGTGCACGGCTAGAAGTAGCATGATGATAAAGAATAATCAAATCTCCTCAAAACTTACCTGAGATCTCCTTTAGGTAACCCGAGTGAGTCACTCTTCACGCTTCTGCTTCTATAACTATACACCTGCAATTGAAACAGAAGATCTTATAATGAGAAAATTGAGAAAGCCAAATCCTATTATCCGATAATGAGACCGACCACCACCAACTAATTCAAAAGAAGGAAAAAGGGAGTTGTTCGGGCGAGATAGAGGAAAAGAAAGCAAAAGAAGAGCGATGAAAATGGAAAGACAAAAGGGAATTGAGATGTCCCAACTGTCCACTGGTCCTAAGACCGACCAAAACCGACTTCAAGTCAATTGATGTTGAACCCACGTCCACTTTCGAAAAAAGAACCTATGTATGTGGAGGTTCATGGCTCTACAAAAAGGGTAAAGAAAGGTGCTATTGTTGGACCGACACGTCTCACTGTGTGACACGGTTGAGCACGATCCAGTAAACGTCTGGGGTCCTGGTTACAAGCGTCTCTTATCTAAGTCCAATCACGAGCACATATATTTGAGGATTAATACATTCTGGAAAGTAAGAGAAGGGAAAAAGGGACGCAGTAGTGCACGGTCGTATTCAAGGGGGGGCTCCCAGTGCAGTTTTTTCCGGTTTAATTCTCTCTCTAGAAAGGCTAATATATCATGATGTTGGGCTACAAGTGTCACGAAGCAATTCCTGGGATGTTCCCAAGATGAGGTCGGTTTATGAAGGGTCGCTTTCCAAAACCAAAGTGGGATGGCTTTTGCGGAGAAAAGTAGATGGTCGAGTGACTCAACATTGCATGGATGGCTATGTAATGGATGTTGATTTCTCTCTCTCGTTGGGGGTTTGCGGTCAGAGCCGACTCAGTTTATGCCGACATGAACGAGACTAACTACAGGGGAGTTTCATAATCTCACCCCCACATTGCATGACACGTTCAATGAATTGGAGGCGTGTTTTGTCGGTCTCGTATGTCCTACATTAACTAACCAAACCGTCCAATCCTAACTAATCTTCCCTTCCAATCGCACGTAATCCTATGACCGGCATCCAACTTCTCTTGCTCTCTCTCTCTCTCTCTCTCTCTCTCTCTCTCTCTGTGCATGTCGCTTTCCGATAGTGTGAACTTCATACAACTGTCAGCTGGACATGCAATAACTTCATTTCTCACAATATAATTAAGTATGCGCTACCTAAACTCGGTGTATACTTTTTCTTCAATGAACAAAACATGAAAGAGCACTTCTGCACGTGACTCATGGGACGATGACAACCTAAACTCCATGACAGTGCTCCGCGTTTAGCTTTTTTAAATTAGTACGTCTGTGCAAAGATCCAGAAGACTTTAACTTATGAACTCGATTAAGTGATGTCATGGACTACGCACAGTCTAATTCCAAAAGAAAGAAAACAAAAACTCATCGGGTATCCCCACATCAAGCGGGGCCTCGCGCGAGACAAAAACCAAAAGGAGCCGAACCAAAAGCCTCCACCTGCCACGAAATGACACAACACGTGTATCCCGCGAGGCCATAGATTGACTCGTTCGGCCTTTTTAATTTCGACAAAAAGGACTTGACTTTTTGAAAATCTGGACCCAGTCCTAGTGTGAAAAGCGAAGATACATGGAAAAAGCAATATAAGGAAAAGCTGTCTTCGGGAAATAAAGTAAACAAGAACCAGACAAAACCCCATTTCACGCGTCCGCCCAAAACTGGTCAGCTAGAGTGTCCAGACCTCTGGATCGCTGTTCGGTCGACGCATCAAAGCCTGGTTTCTCAAACTTTTTAAGCCCACAGGTAGAAAAAGAAGGCCACCCACCGAACCCGACAACACGGGGGAACGACCAAAAAGTCTCCGCCCTCGTTTCGAAGCAACTACTCATCTGCGAAAGTACAGATCTTCATGTCGAGACAAGACATGCCCTTGTTTAGCAGAAGTTGACTGATGACTTAGTCGTAATAACCTAGCAAAGAAGGTGGTCCGAAGTTTAGCAGAACCTTCGTTGGAGAAACTCTATTGTGTTTAGGTGAAATGTCTAAGTCGTCTTCAGCTTTTGAAGGTGGAATCATGCAGGACGTATTGGCAAAAATGACAGGGTGAAACAGAGCACCTTTTGGAACAAATTAGAGGTAGCCCAAGACAAACCCATCACCTTCGAAAATCCGAATAACTGTAAACTACATACGCCCGATCGACGCGATAGGGCGTTAGACGTGTCTCGACTCGTGATACGGGTGACTTTGTCTTCTGTTAGAGACCTACAGTGTGAGCTAATTCTTTTCCACTATATACAGAAGGGAATAGGTCAAGAAGCCAACAGCAAGAAGCCAACAGCGAGGAGGAGGGAAACATAGGACTCGGGAGTTGTGCTGAATTTGATCATCTGCTGTTTACTAGTCTTACGTTGATTGAAGTGAGAGGTGATTCGCGGGTGCATGCACCGTAGGTCGGTGCTATCGCCCAGCTACTGCTCACCCACGAGCCAACATGCGTAGAAAACCGTTTTTTCTTTTAGGTGCTGGTCCTCTCACAGAGCGAGTCCACTTTAATGGGCCCAGCACCAACCAACCAACTAACCTAACCGAACCGAATACCGAACCGGTCGGCGGGCCCCCAGCCGCAATCCCCCGCCGCCCACCTGGCGGGCACTGCCGACAAGCCCCTACGTGTCGTCCGACACGGCCGTTCAGTCTCAAACCGGGGTCTTTTCGCATGTGGGAAACCTATGCCCTCGCACTTCCTTTTTTCCTCTGTCCGCC
Source organism: Eucalyptus victrix (assembly GCA_016097545.1). Taxonomy (NCBI): domain Eukaryota; kingdom Viridiplantae; phylum Streptophyta; class Magnoliopsida; order Myrtales; family Myrtaceae; genus Eucalyptus; species Eucalyptus victrix. The sequence goes on from CM027845.1 coordinate 3,158,265, forward strand.
CGGGTCTAAAGTCCGGTCAACTGGGCCCCGCGATCAGAACCACGTGGGGGCTCAGCTCCGTGACATGTGTACGGCGTACAATGCACTAGACTTTTTGGTCTCACATTCTTTGGCAAGGCGATCAAACTCTAGACCGCCTCTTATACTTCCCCCTCAATTTCGACACAGTAATGAAGTCAATGAAAAAGGCACGAGATTTTCACAATTTTGAGAAGGTAACTAGTAAAGTGACTTCATCTAATCTATTGTATCACAGCACACTTAAGTAGATTAATCAGATTCATATTCACAAAAATACGTAAAAAGATTCATTGAATAAAAAGTGCTAAGCATGCGCGGGGACGTCACACGCTAGCGAATCGAGCATGTGGAAGACAAGGCAAGAATGATGCAGCCGACATATTAAAAAAAAAGTGGTGGAATAAAACGATGGCCAACCGGCTCTTGCTGACACTCGACACACGGTCGCTTTCATCATATAAAGAAAAAGGAAGGAAGGTAGGAAGGAAGCAAGGAAGAAAGAGAGCAAAGACAAAGAAGAAGAAGAAGGACCGAAAAGACTAGCAAGGGTCAATGCTATACAAAAACCCAGAAAAGCAAAAAAATAAAAATAAAAACACGAACGAGAACTCAAGATCCCGCGCCAATCAAGTCAATAACATTCAAGACTGCGACAGAATGCAGAGAGAGAGAGAGAGAGAGAGAGAGAGAGAGAGAGAGAGAGCACTCACAGAATTACAGTGCTCGTCGTCGCCGGCCGAGGCCTCAAACCCTCGCGAGAGCTTCCTTCAATAGAGAGAGAGAGAGAGAGAGAGAGAGAGAGAGAGAGAGTGTGTCCTGTTTTTATTTGTATGGGCTCCGTTGATGTGCTTGAGCGATGAGGGAGACTGATGTGAGCGAAGTTAACGTGAATTTATAGAGAAGGGCTGCACTCTGCTGGAAGAGAGAGAGAGAGAGAGAGGAGGTGTCTCTTGCTGAGAGACTTCGGCCTTTTACTTCTTCTTCTTCCTTTTCTTTTTCTTTCTAATATTCAATTCGACGAAACTGCTTTTTGCCCTTGGAAGCGCCTGGCGCACGCGATTGACCAAAACGCCCTCTTCTCTTCCCTTCCCTGGCCTTTTTCCTCCTGTCCCGACGTGTCAAGTTCCCACCACGGAATGAACACGTCCGTCGACCCTTTTGGAAAGGCCCCGCAGGACAGAGAGGAATTTTATCTTTTGGAAACGTAATTAAAGGTTTGGATAGTGCTAATTATGAGCGCTCACTTATAGCAAGCTGATCAAATATGGTGGCAGCGATAGTCCCTCCGCCATTAAATCATACGTCAACAGTTCTTGTTTTGCGCGCTGTCGACAATAGTAAAAAAGTTTTCACGGACTTTGTTTATAAGGATGGTCGTAAGATTCTCACCGAAAGTTTAGGAAAATTATAATTGGTTCGTTAACGTAATTTTGTGTTGATACTTGTCGAAAGTCTTCTCGAATAATTGATAGCAAATAGAGAGTCACGGTTTCTCATGAACCGCCTATCACGTATTGGTCATTTCCGATACTTTTTCAAGAAGTTGCGAGGGAAAAAGAAAAAGGGTACTAGGAAGTTTGCAATGAGTTTCTCTGCTCCCTCCCTCCCTCCCTCCTCCTTCTCTCTCTCTCCAGCCCTTTTGGTGGGGCAATAATGCAGCTTTCTTAGGGATATATTCTAACTGACATAGTGAAGTCATCTACCTCACATCAAATGGTCTTCTCTTTGATGACATGCAGTTCCAAATGTGATCACATGTAATTAAATTTCTTGCATAATAATAAGTCATAGTACCTTTTTGCTAGTCAGCGAATCTTTATGACAATCTGCATTCACACCAAAAGTCTTGATCATCCATAACCATGTTACTACCTGCTGCTCATTATTGTGCTTATTGCATAAGAGCAGCCAGTGAATCATGTGATTTCTGCAGATCGCTTAGCCAATGTGTTCAAGTTATACCATAACTGCACAAGATAAGAGGGTGATTATACTTAGTATCCTCATTAATTATGGCTGTGGATTTCGCTTTTCCCGAAAAGAATCTGCTGGCAATAAGCTCTTTTTCCCTTCTCTGCTAACGAAAGATTCTTATCCTATGCCTCCAAAGCATAAGGTCGATCAACTTTTACTCCCTTGCTCTCGTTGCGTGGACTTTAGGGCATGGACTCAAGAGAAGAAGGAAATCCACTGTCCCTGGTCATGAATCTAACGATCAAACTTGACAGCTCTGATGTCAGTTGGAAATAATGTGGTCGTCTGCTAGGGTCACGTGGTCCTTTTCTGCATGAACTTCGCGTACTATTCCACGTCAAAAGTATTCGACGGCTATTTCATTGTGCATTATTCCTTTGACGACACAAGTACGATAGACCGAACAACAATGTGGAAAGGGAAAAAGAAGGAAAAAGAAGAAAGCCACCGAGCATGCTCGATAGCCAATCTTTCCAATAATACATGTGATGTGGGCCAAAGGTTTTACATTTTCATGCTGTTACACTTTAATGATTTAGATCCTTTCTGTATTTAGAGAGCGAATGGACTTCTTCGATCTATCTCTGTGAGTGTTAGCATCATCATCATCCCACTCGATGCCATTGTATATCTCTGTTGTCGAGCTTAGCTATTAGCGACACCAACGGGCCGCCCTGTGCCCTCCTTCTTGCTCCTTCACTTTACTGTGAATCTCTCCCTCTTCTGTCTTTGTCCTGTTCGTGCGAGAGGTCGCAACCCCATGCGACCCTAGATCGACGTACTAGACTAGCCTGTATGTGCATGTTTTGTTCACTGCCTTGGAAAGAACTTACCAAGGACCAAATAGATTTCATTAGGAAATCGTAAGATTCAGAGCAAAGCCCTTTCCTTCGAATGAAAAAGAAGGGAAACAGCACGGCAGTTGCATTGGGCAAGTTGTCAGATAATGTTGACCAAACTGAAATCCCCCATCGATACGGTACAGTCAATGCACATTACTTTCAACGTCTAAATTCACGAGAATCTGCGTTAATTATTGTTCCTTGTAACGCGAAACATTCAATGCGGAGAGACTCTTGGGGAATTGTGAATATGAGACACGAACAGAAAAGCTTGTCTCAGTAACAACCGATTTAAGAAAATCATCTGCAGTTGGTCACGGTGTCGTCTTGGATTTGAATACTAGGTCAAATGTAAGAAGAGGACGCCGCATGTGAGCAGACCTGTGGCTATACTGGGGCAGGATTCCCACACTATCCTAAGGATAAGAATCGAATCCAGGATTTGAAGCTTTTGCTTCATAAGGTAACCCGTGCATGTCGGATATCATTGCTACCTTAGACAGAATGAGATTTCGTTATTTTCATTTGAGTGTCACCAAACATACTAAATCTCCACGGAAGATTTCAAAAAGAAAAAACTTCAAGTTGCATAAAATTGTTTGAAGGGCAAGGGTCATGATTCATCAGATACACGATATTCTCTTTTCTTCCATTTACATTATTTGGTAAACGACTTTTAAAAGAATATTACGTGTCCAGACCCCTCAAGGTACTTGATTAATCCGACCGGCCCATCACACTTCTCATATTTCACAAAAATTCCAGTCATCACAACAGTCTTGCGGGTCGACCTATGTCAAAATCCCACATTTCATGGTAAATGTAATGTGCATCTTCAACGTTTACTCAAATCTACAATAAAAAAAAAAAAAAGGATTTGATCTTTAATTTGGTCAACATGGGTCGGGATCAAATTGATAAAACAATGTACCATCGAGTTTCAGACAAATCAGCTGGTGAATGAGTTCTAACGTAGAGCTCACTTTACCTTGCGTACAGACAGACCATGTATGTCCAAGGTCTCAATATTTTAAATAGAATTAAGCAAAGAACGAAGAGAGACGGACATCACACCGACATCTTTTTCCATAGAAGAATGTTTGCAATTGCCACTTGCCAATGCAAGAGAAGACACTCTTTATCTGGTCCAATTAGGTGGTGCGTAGGTGAATATTATTTTCTTGATTTCTGGTTCTGCCTTCAATATTTTAATTAGACTTGTCGCTTGGCATTCAAAGCCAAAGTTGGCCCCCTCAAATAATGATATAAGAAAGTTAGATTTGACCGGCTAAATTAATGCTAGAGCCATTGAAATTCCGTGTCTTTGCACTCCAAAAGTGAGGACATCCCCTGGCATAAATTTGAAATATTAACCGAACCGCTCAACCACTAGAAACTATCATGTTTGTCATTAAAAAATTCATGTAAAGTTTCGCAAATTTAAAACTTTGAAATCGGTTTTATTTTTTCCGACTGTCGCAATTCCTTTCTCTATCCTAAAAAATGACCATCGAGACCATGTTTATCGTGCTTTTGTTTACATGGTAGGTAATATGACTTGTTTTTGGTGGTCATGGGCCTTTCTTATCCCAAAAACTAACTTGAAGGGTGAGACTTTCTTTCATACTTATAAACTAATCATTAGCTCTTTTCACAATTGATGTGGGACAACCTTAATCTCCCCCTCACACATCGAGGGGGTTCAAGGCACAATCGACAATCTCAACAACCTTTTCCTCAAACATCGAGCTTGATCTCCCTTCACACATCGAGAGCCTAGGTAGAAGGAACAATAGGATATAACTCTCCTGTGTGACTAAAGGGGGTTGAAGACACAATTGACAACCTCAACAATCTTCCCCTCACTCATTGAGCTTAGGTAGAAGGAACAACAATCTTCCCCTCACAGATTGAGAGCCTGGGTAGAAGGAACAAGAGCATATAACTCTCCCGTATGACTGAGGGGGGTTGAAGGCACAATCGACAACCTCCACAATCTTCCCCTCACACATTGAGCTTGGGTAGAAGGAACAACAATCTTCCCCTCACACATTGAGAGCCTGGGTAGAAGGAACAAGAGCATATAACTCTCCCGTGTGACTACGGGGGGTTGAAGGCAGCCTGGGTAGAAGGAACAAGAGCATATAACTCTCCCGTGTGACTGAGGGGGGTTGAAGGCACAATCGACAACCTCCACAATCTTCCCCTCACACATTGAGCCTGAGTAGAAGGAACAATGGGGTTGAAGGCACAATCTACAACCTCCACAATCTTGCCTCACACATTGAGAGCCTGGGTAGAAGGAACAATAGCATGTAACTCTCCCGTATGACTTTTTTGGATCTAGACTTGCTGGCAACTTGGACCCTAATACCAATGTTGAGCGGCCTTCAGCTTTTCTCACCTTAAAAGTGAGCTCAAGGGGTGAGACCTTTTTTCATACTTATAAACCGACCACCAATCTCTTTTACAATCGATGTGGGGCAATCTTAATAACTTATAGTAGGGGCAAGTATGACAAATACACTATGTTGAATCGTATTATTTATTTATTTTGAAACTTAGACTATAATATTTTACTTATAGAATGAGACTATAATGCATATCTCACAGCAACAGTGTATATTAAACACCCCACGCGTTGTAGAAAAGAAGAGGACAAGTCATTGTCTCTCCTTCCCCGTAAAATTCCTCGAAACTGACCGAAAGGGATTGAAGAAATTGCTTGAGAAACTTCTCCGAAGTTCCAACTCTTCGAATCATGTCTTCGGTCGGGTTTCGTACGGCATCGATCAGTCAACGTGTTACAACCCCATGGTGCAAACGAGGGTGCACTTGGGAATCTCCGTCTGGGGCAAACAACCTAAGTAAGGCCAGCCGGTATCATCGACCAAGACAGCACCGTGCAATTAGCGTCAAAGACGCAAACCACTTAATTTAATCTGACACTTCTATCCTATGTTTTTTCAGTAAGGAAAAACGATATAATTTCTGCATGAATCACACTGGATTAGTTCACTGTTGCGTGTGCAACCTTGGTCCATGTAATAGAAGAATAGAGAACCCTTGTACAACATGCAACTTTGGCACATGCGTGCAAAGCTTTTTCCTGAGGGGCACCGTATGGAGTAACAGCTCTCTCTACCGTTTTGTTTATTTTTTTATTTGGAAGAGAATATTAATTCCATAGAATCAATCTGGTCGGCTAGAAATTGTCGGAGATTTGACTAGGAAGAGGAGCGACAAAGTACAATGTTGACTTGCTTGTTACTGCTTTTACTTTGGAACGTCAAGTTTGGGATTCCCACGGTCGACATATTTGAAAGGTGAACGAATCTTTGGTGCTTGGAAGTCAAGTGAAGACTTGGACTGGTGGCTTGAATTTTATTCAATTTGAAACTCGATTGATGCGTATGAGAGCAGTAAATTAAGCCATGAATTTGTGGAGTATATGTCTTGAGTGGGAACTACAAAGAAAAATTCCCAAATTTATAAAAATTGTGCCAATTTAGTCCTAAACTTTTTGTATTTGTATTGATTTAGTCGATTCATCTAGTTTTAGCCAACCAACTTTGATACAGATAATTTTTTATATAATATATTTTTTGATTCTTTGTTATTAAATCTTTATTTTTTTTTTCCTTCTTCCTCCTTCCTCTAGCTGAATGCTAGCTGGAGATTGGCTTGAGGAAGAAGGAGGAAGAAAAAAGAGAAATAAAAAATAATTTTAAAAAAATATTATTAAAAATAATTCACATGAGCGTTAGTTGGCTAAAATTGAACTGATGGATTAAATTGTCACAAATGTAAAAATGTTTAGAACTTAATTGATAAAAAAAGATTTAGAATTAAATTAACATAATTACAATAAATTTATGATTTTTTTGGTAATTTTCCCTTTCTCAAGTTTGAACCACTAGAGAAAACATGACATAAATAGGTTTTCCAGTTCAAGTAGATTTTCTTATTCAAGTGTGTATTTAGATTAAATGATTTTATAATTTGAGTAGCTTTTTTTGAAAGCGTTTCCTATTTGTGATATCATTTATGGAAGAAATAGAATTCTACTCAGTTAATGCATGCTAAAGCAAACAAGAAGAGTGTTAGGGTTATTTGTTTTTGTGAGTTTTATGATGATTCTCTGCAAGAAATTATGATATAAAATGGCTTGTTTTGGTAATCAAAAAATTAGTTTAGGGTAAATTTATCACAAGTGTATCAGTTTTGAATTTTTCATGACATTAATCCTTAAATAAATATAAAAAATGAAATCCAAATAGAATAACATGACTTTGGAACGAAATAATGCTACTAGACACTTAATGAATCTTTCATATTATAAATGCTATTCCATAAGGATTATTAATCTCTCAAACAGATTAAGTATCTTATTTAGTTATGGTAGGCTTTTCTAGTAGATTTAATAATGTACTTACCGTCATCTTGTTTAGGGGAAAAAGATTCTTCCTCCTTTGCCCACAAAAAAGAGTTACGGGAGAGGACCGGTTTTTAGTTTTTGGAAACGGAAATCGGTGGACGCCAAGCTTGTCGCTGTGGAGGGCATTGATTTTTTTTTTGTTTTGTTTTGGGGGAGGGGGGAGGAACTTGGACCGGATGCTGAGGGAGGCAAGGGTCTGGGAGATCTTGTGGTCAATGAAGCCAAACTTGCTGACGCCGGTGAAGAAGATGGTGCTGCCGGTGGAGGAGGATTTGAGGAGGAGCGTCTACGTGAAGCGAAAAGTCTGAGGGAGTTTGAGGTTCTAGAAGAAGTTGAGGTGGCTCCGCTGGGATTGGAAGAGGTTGAGGAGGGTGGATTCGTCGATGGCACATGGCAGTGGCTATGTTCTTTGCTTGATCCAAGGATGAATCTGGGGTTGTAGGAGGGAGGTCTACGGAGGAGAGAGGAGGGAGAGACCTCATTCTTCCCTCTTCTTCTTCGAAAGTTGAGAGAGAAATTTGAAGATCTTGCATTTGGTCTAGTTTAGGTGGTTTGATTGATCCGGTTCCTACTTTGGAACCAGGAATTGGAATGCCTGTCACTAATTCCACTTTTATGGAATCGGGAACTAGAGCAGCGCCTTTGGAAATCGGCCGATTTGGTTTGATCTTGGCTATTCTCGATTCGGGCGGTTCCCATTGCAATCCCTAGAAAATAAGCTTTTGAGATAGTCGACTTGGATTGGCTAATGGAAGCTTTTGGCAAAGAACATTTAAAAAAAAAAAAACTCATATGATGCGTTTGATTCACCAAAAGAAATAAGGTAATAATGAAATAGCCTTCCATGAGAATAGAAAATGTAGGAATTGAAAATGAAGGATAATAATAAAATAACCGCCATAGTTTGGTTTGTAGAATGGAATATAATTTCAACATCATCATATCGTTTTTTTTTTTAAAACCATTATACCATTAAAAATAAGTTAAGAATAATAACAAATTCTCATAATACTTTCAATGATAGATAATTGGAGCTTAATTTGTTTTATTGTCGTAGTTTTAAAAACCATAAATAAAAAGATCTGACAATTTATAGATTATTATTATATTTTAATGTAAAATAGTAAATAGTTAGTATAGTAGTAAGAAAGCTAGTGTAATCATTATCTTCCAATAATAATTAAGTAATGCTATAATTGTAGACAATATAAAAGATCTAATCATTACTATAATTCAATAATTATATTATTAGTGGTCTAATTACCCTATAGTTTTCATTTAATTATTGTAATTACAGCACACATGGTTTTGGTATTACATGAATATCTATAATTAATTTGATTAAAAATTATTTTATCACAGTATGTGTATTTTCTAGCAATTGCTATATATTCTAGTAATGCATCATCTAATTATTGTGATATCTAAGATTTATTAAATATTGCAGTTATTATCTCACAATTAGATAATGATATTAAAATCTTTGTTTATATATATATGGATCAACAATTATGATGTGGTATTTTTAAAAGATGTGCATTTGAATTTTTTTTAGTTGATCTATTGCTATTCTAATTCACACTCTCAAACTTTTACTTTGCTTTTTTGTAGGGTATGGGAGTCGAAATTCACATCTAAAACTAAGTTGTCTTCACCCCAACTTTCTTTGAGAAAATGAGAATTTGAACTCTCCACTTCTCAATTTCCATGTGAAAATGGTGGTGTGCATTTTAATTTTAAAAAATCCATTTCATTTATAATTTAAAATCTTTTTGATTGAACGGGAACCTTTTTATCCACGCTAGTTGGCATAGTTGGTAACATTTAATATGAAATAGTACCCATCAAATTAAAAAGATAAACATAAAAATAACCTAACTTTGAAAAATCTCAAGTACATGATTCCATTCCCAACTAGAAAATGGAGAATTGACACGGAGGTTCTCTCTTTTCCACTTGGCCCAATACTTGGAATCGAACATCTAAACCCAAACAAGAAAAATAAAAAAATAATAGGTGAGAAAGTTTTTCCAATTTTGCCATAATTGTCCTTGTCGATCATTGATTTAATTGCTAAGAAAACATCACCATGGCGTTTCTAACCCCAAAGTCCGTCAAATATATAGATATTAACTCTATTTAAATACCTTTTTCTATGCCATGATAACCTCAAGAGGAACAGAAATGGCAAGACACTAGCAAGCTATAACAATTAGTGTGGATGAAAATTTTAGATTTAATCGAAAATAATCTAAACTCTAAATGAAATTGGTCTTGTAACATTTCAAAATGTACACTTTCTAAAAACATGGCATCATAATTGTTGATCCCCATCTACTTGCGCGCAAAAAGGGTACCAAGTTTTGACAAATTTAATCACTTGCAAGTGGGGGTAACTAACGAGTGGACGGCTTCCTCCGAGTCAAGCTTGGGCGGCACTCTTGCATGAGAAAGTCTGACCCGCGCGACTTTAATCAGGCTGGTCCTACCAGATATAAGCTTTATGTTATGTGTGGGCATGGGCATGTTCTTAGTTCACTGGGTATCATATATAATTATAATGGATTTTTTTTTTTTTTTAATTATATTTGATTGAGAAAGTGGCTTGGACGGTGGAATCATGATAGACGTGGACCAAAGGCTTAGTTGATAAAAAGCTACTCAGAACTTGTGATTGAAGTTACCAACAGGGTGAGGCACAAGTTATTACTTTTCATGAATTAGTCTCTCACATTGCATTGCATTAAGGTCGCCGATTCTCTTCAATTAAAGAGGTCAATAATCGCGTCACCGGTTTTTTTTTTTTTTTTTTCGCACATATACTTGTAGGCCTGCGATTCGATAGAAAAGTGCAGTCAGCTGTACATGGATGATGACGAAACAGCCCGAAACCTAGAAATTCATGTAGGGATCGCCACATAATGGGTATCGTCTTTCTGTTCTGAACAACGATTAATGCTGAGAACTAGTTAAGTATTCTTTAACTAGTCAAAAACCTCAACATCAATTTCAAGTTGTGAAGCTGACTTGTGATCACGCTCGTGGTCGAGAAATGACGACGAGCAGGGCTGAATCTATCTGACTAGCTACCTCCACATCTCGTGCCCCACAGTAATCTTGCTCGTCCTTCGTTGGAAGCACAAGCGATGACAGAGGGGCACACGTGCCAATTTCGCAAGTTCCGAACCTCATCGCAGGTGGACACCAGGCTGCAAACCTCAGGGACCTTTTCAACCATCGACTTTTAATGGCTCGCGGCTTGAACCACTTGGATTCAAACCGTCTTTGCTTTCTCTCAAGGTGTTCATGTCATTTAATGCGGTTTAGCAAGAAATTCTGCGTTCATTCCCCTTACTTGGTTTGGAGTTTCCACCGGCGAATCTCATCCTGTGTCATGGCGGTTTTGTTCTTTTGCCCATCAGTGAGTGCATTCAACTGGTAGTGAATCAAATCAGATAATAGCAAATAGGATGATATTTATCTTTATGTATCAATCAATACATCTCCTAGTACAGACAGACACAGTTTGCCCATCTGGATAAATGTAAGACCCCATTTCATGTCTCAGTATTAAGCGAACACAAAATTCTCATTATATTTAGGGATTGGGCTTGTACATCATATTTAGGTTTTTATATTGTTTTAGGCTTTTGCATGATGTGCATGATTGGGACCTGTTAAGTAGAGAGGAAGATTGAATAACTGAAGATGATCACTTTCTATCTTGCCCTTAAGATCAAAATGAGATGTGAAGTTTCAAGTTTGTCTATGTCGATTCAACTAATTAATGATGTTTTAAACTTCTGTGCTGACAGTCTAATTATATAGTTTTCAAAACTAAAATAGTCAGGTATTAACTAATATAGCTTCATGGGAACAATGTGTACGGACTTGCCGAGATCATAGTATCCATAAGATAAATGAAATATAATTAAGGATGAATCCAAGTAACCATAGCAATGCACCCTAGTGACATCAGGAACACTCTGGAACAGAACAGAGCATCAATATCTAGTATCTGAAAAACTGCATGCTTCAGGAAAATCCCATAGGCAAAAAGCACCACTGTTTTAGATTCCACGGATCATATTGCCGAAAGTTTGCAAGATCCATTTGAGGCCTTCCGCTTGGTATTTTGACAGTAGTATGACCATCTCGAGGGCTTACAAGGAGAATAATGGATCCTGGTACAAGTAACATAGGGGCAAGGGAGAAAATTCTAAAACAGAGATTCGAAGCAGACAATGAATGAGACAAATTAAGAAGCATCTCACCAGTAGTCATTGCATGAGCATGTTCTGTCTGTGCAATGGTGGAACTGGTTTGCATCCCTTATGACTATAGAACTCTGGTTGCCATGGAGATATACTTGATCGCAGAATGACAATCTCTGCAAATGCTAAGATTCTTACACACACAGATAGGTTTCAGATTGGAGGTGCTTATAAGGCCAAAAGCAACGGCAATTTTTTCACTGTGCTCAAATATCGTTCCTTTTGTCCCTCCTCCGCATCATAAAGAACAAATTCAGTATCCAGAAGATCACCGAGTTTCTTTATTCGACTAGCCAATTGGTCCTGTTCGTCATAGATCTCCTGAGCCTTTGGGTGTGACATGTCACCTGTGTAGAACTTTTATTTTTTCACTTCAATCCAGCTACAACCAGGTTCTTTTGTAAGATTTTTCAGTTTCATCCTCTTCCTGATTGCTACTGCATCTTCTTATAGACCAGTTGATGCATATGCATTTGATAGCAAAACAAAAGCAGCAAGGTCATCTGGCTCTGGCTCCTGCTCAAAAATCATTGATGCAGCTTGTTTTGCAAGTACAACATTGCCGTGAACTCGGCAAGCTCCGAGAAATGTACGCCAGACAGGTGTATAAGCCCTGAAAGGCAGTGAAATTATAAACTGAAGGGCTTCTAAAAGGGAGCCTTGTCTGCCCAATAAGTCCATGCATGCATAGGATTCGATTCTGAGCATGAATACATGTTCTGTTGATCTAGAGTGTTTCCATCCATCAGATACCAAACCCACATGGCTACAGCAGGATAAGACAGCAACATAGGCGATCTCATTTGGCCTCACCCTGGCCTCAAGCATTTTATGGAATGTGACCAGAGCTCTCGTCCATTTTTTTGCAAAACCAGTGATCATTGAAGTCCAAGTTTTAACATTTTTCCCTCATCTCACAGGAAACTCAAAAAGCAGCTTCTGTATTTCCACACCTGGAATACATTGAGATCAAACCATTGAGAATGCACTGATTTGAGTGGAGCCCTGATTTGCTTCCCCTCACCAATAGCGCCAATACAGGCAGCTCCACTTAAAAGGCTGGAAAATGTAAAAGCATTTGTCCAATTCCTCTCTCCTCAATCTCATGTAGAAGTTCAAAGGATTCATCAGACTCCAAACTTCTGGCAAAGACATCTGCAAGGGTATCATAAGAAATCAAATTCTTTTCATATAGTGCACCAAAAGCTCTCCAAGCATATGATTGTATCCCCCACAAGTATCAAATGCAAAGCACATTTTTATAGCTACAGCGTATATTTGTATCCCCATGTCTATTATCACAAATACTTCCACATACCTTGAGAACACTAGCTAATGTGAATTGGTGCTCATTTTCTTCAGTTTGCACACGTCCTGTGATTATCGGTGTCCAAGACATCACGTTGCAATCTTGCATCCGATTAAACACCTTTCTCAAATCATGAATTGATCCACTAGCCACGCATTTCACGTACATGTCCACCAAGCTAACACAGACATCTGAAGCCAGTCCAGACCATATAATCAGGAATGCAATTGCACCCCAAGGGATAGTAACTCCAACGCTGAATATGCCGACATAACAGCCGTAAGTGTAAATCTATCTGGCACAACCCACTCCCCAACATATCCTAATAACAAATCAACAGCTTTATTTGGACAACCCAGCTGAGTACATCTGGTCATCATCAAAGTCCACACAACCACATTCCTCTCGGGCATTTTCTCAAACAACTTACGAGCTGAAACCAAATCAGCACTACCCTGCGAAAACATGTCAATTGCTGCACACCCGACACACACATCAGAATCATGATAGCCGCTTTTAATTATAAACTCGAAAATCTATCGCCAATTGATGCATTCTTCGGAACCGAACAAGCCCGAGGGTAAAAAAAAAACCATCTTCAAGCATATGAACGAAAGTATCGACATTTCTTTTCGTTTTTTTTTTTTTTTTTTTATTTGGGGTCGAAGTATCGACTGCTTCAAACGCGATGTGGTTATTGGCATAGCAAGAGATCATGGAAGTCCAAGAAACCAAACCCCTTTTATTACCCATGTCCCTAAAAGTCCTCTCCGCCTCAGCCCAGTCATTGCATTTTGAGTAGCGACTGATAAGCGAGTTGAGAACCACCGAGTCGGGCTCAGCTGGGACGAAGCGAGCGACCGATGGACGCGCCTCCCGAGCGCGAGCCCTCGGGAGCGAATGCAGGACTTGAGGAGGAGGAGAGAAGGTGAGGAGGTCGGGATGGGACCCATCACGGGACATGAGGTCGAGATGGGTGAATGCTCCGCGGAGTTGGCAGACATCGAGGTCGGTGACCAGGCGGCGGTCGAGGGGCGAGGGAAGGAGAGAGAGGGAGAGAGGGAGAGAGGGAGATTCATTGCATTATACAAGCCGAGCTTGGTCTGAAATGTCAGGAAACAAGAGATGAAAACAGATAGCCAAAGAGGCAATTCTTCTGCAAAACACAGGATGCTTCAAAAGCTAAAATCACGATTTTACATAGTCAATTATGCTTCGGATGGAACTACGTTTATTTGGCGTTCATTCAAACTGGAAAGAAAAGAAAATCATACAATGTGCGATTCTGGAATCTCATTGCTATTTTGAAATTGGTATGCTTCAGAAATTGTTGGGGCACTTGATGTAGTTGGGAATGATTCAAGTTCTATTTCAGCATCCACATCATCAAATGGCTTCTCAGACGGATATAGAAGCGGCTTAGGAGGGAGTCGAAGCTTATCGATATCTCCTTCAAGCATGTTTAGGACCCGGCTCATTGATGGCCGATCGTCGGGGATTAACTGTATACACCAAAGGGCAACTATTACCATCTTCCTCATTATCTCCCTGTCCCCTTCTACTTCTTCTATTTCAACCTCGCTTTCTTTGTTGAGTTGATCATAGACCCACAGAGGGAAATAAATTTGACTTGAACGTTCAACATTTGCCTTTGCATTTTTCCTCCTACTAGCCATTTCCATTAGCATCATCCCAAAACTATAAACATCGGCTTTATATGAGACACCGCCAATGTCCTTGTAGAATAGCTCGGGAGCCATATATCCCAAAGTTCCTCTTGCTGCAGTCAACGATATTATGCTGTGATCCACAGGATAAAGTCTTGCAAGCCCAAAGTCAGAAACTTTTGGGGTGAAATTTTTATCTAGAAGAATATTGTGAGGCTTGATGTCGAAGTGTAGAATTTGCATGTCGCACCCCCGATGTAAATATTCGATGCCCCTAGCCACCCCGAGAGAGATCTCATATATTTTCTGATAGTCAAGAGAATCGTCGTCATCTTGAGAGAAAATGTGTTTATCCAAAGATCCATTCGACATGAAATCGTACACGAGAGCTTGCTTAGAGTTGTTGAAACAAAAACCAACAAGTTCCACCACGTTAACATGGTTGATCCTTCCAATAGTAGCCACTTCGCTTATAAAATCTTGGCCATTAGATTTTGGTTTGTTCAAAATCTTAACAGCAACTTCATTGCCACTTCTAAGTATTCCTTTGTACACAGAGCCATATCCTCCTTCACCTAATTTGTGTTTAAAATTTTTTGTGATTTTCTTGATGTCCGAGTAAGAGTACCTTATGGGCAAAAAGTTGTTATGAGCTTGTAGGAATTCTTCAATCTTTCCATCCATTGCTTGGTGCCTTCTCATCCACTTATAGATTAAAAATGTTAATACACATGGAGCTCCGAGTGTGAATTTTGCCGCGAGGAACTGGGCTGTGGAAAAAATTGTCCATAGATTAGCATAGTGTAATATAGAAAGTTATCCTTTTTTGGGTCAGATTTTCATGGTTGTGAGGAATAAAGGACTAGTCAGTACCTAAGAAAAAGGGGACATAAGGAAGTGCATATCTCGCAACTATCGCCACCATAGTAGTATCTGTAGCAATCAAGAGAATTTGTTTAGAGATGACTGAAAATGATTAATAAGCATTAACAACCAATCGATGGAGACCTAAATTATTATTTTGGCGGTAAAGTATAAAAATAGTACACGTTAAGATATGACCAAGTAAAAAAAAAATTGATACAATCACTGCAAAGTGCAATGACGGACTTTTATTTATTAAAGTTGCAAATGGAGAAGTCTAGAACAAAGAAGAGTGACTGAGTTTCGCTCTCCCATATGGCGTCTAGATCCAACTTTATTCATATACTCAAGGAATCCATGTTATCATAGTGTGATCATTTTTATTGAAGAAAGATGATTTCGCTTTTGTTCCCCTAGATATGCCAAATGATTACGTTTGCCAGTGTGTAATTCTGATTTACGCATATCATCTAACATATGCGCAATTTATTCTCCTGCATAGTAATACCCACCATGAAAGTGACACAACGTACTATGTAATCAAACATGTTTCCCCAATCAAAAATAAAGTAATCAAATTCAGAAAAGCTCCATGGGTTAGAGAGCAATAAAAGAGCGATGCATATTGAATCTATTCGGAAATCTTATTGAACTTTTTTATTTCAGTGATGCGGCAATTTTTTATTATTGGGAATTCATAGAAATTAGCGACGCAATGTGCCGGTCACAATTATGATGAGTATCCAATTGAAACTTGTCGTGTTACTTGATAAGTAAATTTTAATAAGATCTCTTCATAGAGCGTGCATTTAAGAAGAGGAGGAAGGAGCGAAGAAAAGCTAAAGCGAAAGTCGCTTACTAGAGTTATGTTCACTGCACCTTCCCCGGTAGTTGAAACCGCAGAAGCAAAACCAAGATATTCCACTTGACGAACTGTTATAGGATAGATTGAATCCCTGCGCCATGTCGTTGTGGATGTCCTTGTATGATGATCTCCCACGATAACACTGAGCACTTCCCCAATCCCAGACAGAGTTCGATGCCAATGTCATCATGGTTATAGTGCAAGAATCCTCGATGTCTGACGCACTTCCACCACACCCAAGGAAAGCTGATCGAGAAGACCCACGAAAGGCATATGAGTACAACTCCGTCTGGGAAAAATCTGGAGACATGCCGGTAGAGTATGCTCCCCCGATGCACGGTTTGGTATCAACATACCAAGAAGGAGCGGCCGGCTGTGAGCACTTCACAAAGACCATTGAGTCCCATAAAGAAAGATAGTAGCGATCAATTCCACTAAAGTTGGAGCTCATCAACGAGTGACGGGGAAGGGATGAGCAATTACCCTCTTGCAGGCCATCGTCAACCAGCTTTATGACACCATTAAAGTTAATCTTGTCACGATAAAAATCATAATGGATCGACTTCACGTAATATCTACCAGCTCCCCAATATAGAACAGTGCGGTTACTTTCACAACTAAGCTCATAATCGGAGTGGCCACAACCTTTTCGATCGCTTTTTAATCGAAAGGGATAACTTATGTTACGAATGTCGCCGCAAGACGAAGCGATGCATAAGTGACTATTCTTGGCATTGGAACTCGTCCCTAACAGTAGAATTTGTAATATGAGCAGAAACACACGATACACGCATATGGAGCCGAGAGAATTAATCATCTCTCCACTCCTCGATGCAAGAATGGTGGTTTTAGCTTGGTGATTGTTGTGGCGGAGGCTCAACGAGGGGAGGAATTATATATGATCGAAAGGATCAGCTTGGGGATCAACTATAATTGAAATTTCCAAGTCAACAAGCAACACCAAGTCAAGTTAAGAAAGGTAACTCGTGTGGACCAATCAGAGGTTCCATCAGTGGAAATTACGCAAAGATTGTTGTACACGCAACCAAGCTCACATAACACGGCGGTGAATTATGGACAGCTGTGACACTGATTAGGGAGCAAAAATCAACAAGATGCACCACACGAACTTGTGGATCCTTCCTGGACACGTCAGTTGTGAATTCTTGACCATTAGATTTTGACTTATTTAAAGTTGTAATGACAATTTCATTATCACGTGTAAGTATTCCTTCATGTACAAGGCCATATCCTCCTTCATCTAACTTGTCTAAATATTTCTTTATATACAAGCCATATCCTCCATTTAGTTTGCGCTTGGACTATTTTTATTTATTTATTGAATATCTGAGTAAGAGTATTTTATAGGTAAAAAATTATTATGAGTTTAATAATTCAGAAAAGCTCAGTGGGTTATAGAACAATAAAAGAGCGATGTATGCTGAATCTACTTGGAAATCTTATTGAACTTTTTTATTTCAGTGATATGCCAATTTTTTTTATTGGGTATTCAAAGAAGTTAGCAACGCAATGTGCGGGTCACACATATGATGATTATCCAATTAAAACTTGCCGTGTTACTCGATAAGTAAATTTTGATAAGATATCTTCATAGAGCATGCATTTAGGAAAAGGAGGAGGAAGGAGTAACGAAAAGCTTAAGCGAAAGTCGCTTAGTGGAGTTATGGTAACTGCGCCCCTGGCGGTAGTTGAAACCCAAGAAGCTAAAAAAAAAGATATTCCACTTGACGTACTCCAATAGGATAGATTGAATCCCTGCGCCATCCCGTTATGGATGTCCTTGTAGTTGTATAATGAGTTCACACGATAATACCGATCCCTTTCCCACCCCGAGAAAGAGTCCAATGCAAATGTCATCATGGTTATAGTGCAAGAATCCTCGATGTCCGATGCACTTAATCCACCATACCCAGAAGAAGCATATGAGTACACCTTCGTCCGGGAAAAATTTGGGGGCATGCCGGCAGAGTATGCTCCCTCGATGCATGGTTTGGTATCAATATATGAAGTAGAAGCAACGGACTGTGAGCACTTCATGAAGACCACTGAGTATCCAAAATAGGGATAGTAACGATAAATTCCACTTAAGTTGGAGTTCATGAACGAGTAATGGGGAAGGGATGAGCAATTACCCCCCTTGCAGGCCATCATCAACCACTGTTGTGGCACCATGGAAGTTGACTTCGTCACGATAAAAAGCATAATAGAATGACCTCACATAATATCTACTAGCTCATAGATATAGAATAGTGTGGTTATTTTCACAAATCAGCTCATAATTAGAATGGCCGCAACCTTTTGGATCGTTTTTCAATCGAAAATGATAGCTTATGTTATGAATCTTGCTGCAAGATGAAGCAATGCATAAGTGATTCTTCTTCACACTGAAACTAGTTCCTAATAGCATAATTTGTAATATGAGCAGAAACACATGGTACATACATATGGAGCCGAGAGAATTAATCATCTCTCCACTGCTCGATGCAAGAATCGTGGTTTTAGCTTGGTGATTGGGGCGGAGGCTCAACAAGGGGAGGGATTATTTATGATCGAAAAGATTAGTTGGGGGTCATCTGTCATTGAAATTTTCAAGTCAACAAGTAACACAAAGTCAAGTCAAGGAAAGCAACTCGATTGGACCAATCAAAGGGTCCATGAGTGGAAATTATGCAGAGATTGTTGTGCACGTAGTCAAGCTCACATAACATGGCGGTGAATTAATTTATGGATATCTTCCCCATTGATCAAGAAGGAAGCAAAAATCAACAAGATGCACCACATTAGCTTGTGGATCCTTCCTGGCTACTTCACTTATGAAATCTTAGTTGTTAGATTTTGGTTTATTCAAAATCTTAATAAAGATTGGACAATATTTGAATATCCAAACTTTACGTTCCGAATATAGATCATTAAATTTGATGGGATTCACATGGCGATGGGCGGAGGAAGCACCCTGAAAACAAAGCCCTTAATTTAGAGACCATACCATAATCATTAAGTGAAATAATTATTGATTCCGTACGCATTCATTTGTGGAAAGACAAGAATGCCTAACTATCTTAGTTTCTGTAAAGGATATACTTCCGACTTTTTATCTATTTTGGGGTGCTTTTCTTCCCTCAACTCATGACTCTTCACGGATTGAACGAGAGAAAAAAGAAATGATTTTTTAGTGGAACCTCAAAAAAATTTGAGAAGTCAGCGCGTTTGTTTTTGCTTCACTAAAAGCAAAAGGCAACTTATTATTTTCCCGTCAAATGTTAAAATACTACTCGAATTAAAAAAAGGAAAAATCTCAAATAAGGGCTTGAAGTGGGTTCATTTTCTCAAAAAAAGGACCCAAAGTGAACACTGTATCAAATAAGGACCCAAAGTGGATAATTTTGTCTCAAATGAAGACCCAAACTTTTAATCTTATTTATAGCTTGGGGTAGTTTTGTCCAAGAACATTTTTTCTTTAATTTTTTCTTTCTTCACCTCCTCCTTCACTCTACATGGCCTCCTTCTTCAACACCATAATCAGGGCCCCTACCAATGACCTCGTGAGCTTCATGTCATCACGTAGTTGGTCCTAGTGACAAGAAGTCGGATTGGAGTTATTAGCTACTAGTCACCTTCTCGGATACTAAAATCGACAGTTCCTCAAGATGCATCAAATCTCAGCTCGCTTGTGCTCATCCTAAAGCTCGAATTGACCTCCATCTGGACGATGCTGGATTTTCTATCAGGGGCAACGGTTGATGAGGTCGAGAGCTCGAATAGGACTTGTCAATAGCAGCAATGGGGCAACAAAGTACAACAATTTCTACAGTTAATGATCTCAGATACGACTAATGATCAATCTCAAGATGGGGTATCGATTAAGGAGAAGAGCTGTGTCAATGAGAATAACAAGAGTTTGAGTGGGTGTCTCCAAACTAGGAATTATTGAAAGGAGCCATTGGTATTGTAAAGGGGAAGGGAGATCTTTGAAAGATTGAATTTACGCAAGAGAGGCAAACCCAAATTTGATATTGATGAGGTAAACTCTTGCTGAGGTTGAAATAGTCGCCAGCTGCAATGAAATTGTTCTTTGGCGTGGAATTATTGATTACCACGTGTTAATTGAATAAAGGCATAAGTTAGTCAAACAAGACAATCTGGCAATGCTTGGATATTGCTACCCCGTTGTTGGCAAGTAGGACGGAAAACAACACAAAAAATTGCAGTTGCTGGATTTGCGGAAGGCCTGGAATAAGTGAAGTTTGATGCACTCTCGAGGTGAGAGAAATACGTCGCCAAAGGGATTAGTTGTATAGCTTGGGAGTTGGACAAGAAGTTGAGTCTCAACAAAAGTAGATTCATATTATGGCTTTGAGATTAGAATTTGTGATGAATGTTGGAATAAAAAGAACTTATTTTTGAAAGCTCATTTCAGCTTTGTGGAATTGTCTACAAACCATTTTGAGGAGCGAAATTTAAAATTTTCAACAAGTTGGACTACGTTGTAATGACTTGTATTAAAGAAAACCCAATCTTGGTCATACGACGAGATGACACAAAGAGCGATGGAGAGGCTGATAATGGAGGTGATGTAGAGAGTGAGAAAGATGAAAAAAGAAAAAAAAAAAAAGAAAGAAAGAGAGAGACGAAAAATAAACAACAATGTTATTGGACAAAAGTACCCCTGATTGTGAATATAATTAGAAGTTCAAGTCCTTAATTGAGAGTAAGTTAGCCACTCCGGGTTCTTATTTGAGACAGTGTCCACTTTAGGTCATTTTTTGAGAAAATGGCTCCACTTTAAGTCCTTATTTGAGATTTTCCCATTAAAAAATTATACCCAAAATTATGTGTCGATGTTTATTCGTGATGGAAATTTCAGATACTTGAGTTGAAGTTCTTCGATGTTCTTGTCCATTGTTAGGTGCCTTCTTTTGTACTTGTAGATAAAAAATATCACCACAAATGGTGTCCCGATTACGAACTTTGCTATACAAAAAAGCACTAAAGAAAATTCTGATAGGTTAGAATAATTTTTTTTTGACATAATTATTGTAAGAATAAATAATTGTGGCTTACCTAATAGTATTGTAAAATATCAAGTAGTCCAAAATGCAATATCATCGAGGACACCTGTGGAAGGCATGAATGTTGTGACAAGGAATTGAAGGAAAGAAGTTTGGAAAGCAAAAGTCATGAGGAAACGGAGTAGTGGCAAGCTACTT
Organism: Eucalyptus victrix; assembly: GCA_016097545.1. Taxonomy (NCBI): domain Eukaryota; kingdom Viridiplantae; phylum Streptophyta; class Magnoliopsida; order Myrtales; family Myrtaceae; genus Eucalyptus; species Eucalyptus victrix. The sequence goes on from CM027845.1 coordinate 3,179,747, forward strand.
TGTACAAGTTAAATTTTGTCCAAAAGAATATGGGAAGTGGGATGCATGCTTTTGCAAATAAATCGAAACATTAAGTTTTGTTTTTCACGCAGATGATAGATGATAAAACATTATTTTTCGCTTTATTTTTGGTCAACAAATCTAGAGAAACATTGCTTTTCATTTTTGTTGAATAATTTTGTTCCTCCAATCGATACATGACCACAATTTTTTTAAGTATTGTTGACAAGTGTCTCTTGGATTATTAGTTAGGTGACTAACTGAAAAATGAATTAAGAAAACAAAAAAAAATGCAAATTCTATGCCGGCAAAAAGTTCGTCATGTGGTTGGTCGCACAAGAAACCATTTTTTTTTTCTTTTCGGTGGGGGATTTAACCCTTTTGTGGAAAGAAATTATAATCTAGACATAATTATACATTGCCATACACTATCATGTATATTTTGTCATAATTTTCTTGGATACTAGATATTCCTATCATTTTCCAATTTCGAAGAGAAAGTAGCAAGAGAAAGAGTGTACATATATATATATATATTTTTTAAAATAATGTACAGAATCATGTAAGATCACGCTGAAATTTCATTGCCGATAGTACTTACTGCCATAGTAGTAGTTGGATCCGCAAACCTTGTCGCTCCAGTACATATCCATTAAGCGATGGGATTGAAAGAAGTTATGGAAATAGAAGTAGCGATAAAAACCAAAGGAGCAAAAGAAAGTTTCCTTCTCTGAAGATGGAACACCGTAGGTGATAACAAATCCATCGGCCATGATGCTATGGATTAGCTCATAGATGTAGGAGCTACTGTTGATGCGTTCTTTAAGCCCAAAATAATCTGTCCATGCCCATCCACTAATATTGCAAAAATCCCTAACATCCGATGCACTTTGTAACGACCCGGGCCCCACTGTTTAATATACACAAAGTCCTCACACCGAGTCCTCACCCTTACCCCTCCCCTTCCTTGGGCTGTCACACTCTCCACCCCTTAAGAGCACATCGTCCTCACTGTGGACTCCACATGCGGACGCGGTCGGGAGTCGGCTCTGATACCATTTGTAACGATCCGAGCCTCACTGTGTAATATTGTCCGCTTTGGACACTGAATCCTCAAGACTTTAAAACGCGTCACACATATTAAAGGAACCACAAGCATTATAAACTAGCTCAGGACTCCCCCCTAAGTGTGTGGGACTAGAGATGACCCCTCCCCTTTCTTGGGTTGTCACATACTTGGATTGAGCAAAGCATACAAGTTCCAATTCGATGACAAGTTGGAAGAGTATGACCCCTTAAAGCATGGACCAGTAGAGATATAGGATGGAACACTAACCGGCCTTGAACAGTTTACAATGGCCAACTTACTTTTGTTGAAGAATCTAAGCGGAAGAAATTGGCGAGAGATAAGCAATTGCCCTTTTGCAGCCCTTTGTCAACCAATCTAATTTGGTAAGCGGAATATTGATAAACTGCACATAATATTGACGATCAATCTAGTAGCAAACATTGTGATTATCTTCACAAGTCAGGTCGACGCCCCCTCTATTTGGGTTACTCGTTAGTTGAAACGGGTAGCTTATATTGTAAATATCACCACAGGAAGAAGAGCTTCGTAGATTACTCAGCTCAACATTACTAGTCATTCTTAGAAATAGAGCAAGAATGAGCAGCAACACTTGATAGATATGCATGGAGTCGAGAGCACTGATCATGTCACTTTTGGTCTTTGGGCGAAGATGTTTGGTGTGCGTGGAGGAGAGGCGCAATTTAAAAAGATTGAAAAGAGATGGGACAATTCTTGTTTGATTGGAGACTTAGCGGTCGCCTTGTCCTGTAGAAAAGCCTAGGTCAGTCAATGTAACAAATGGATGCCAGACAAGAAATTAAAGGGGTGGGCCCAAATGGAGGTTCCATTACTAGAGGAACGGTCGGTGGCCGTCGCTATTTGAGACCCCCTTAATCACGTGTGTGTGTGTATGTATATATATAGTGCATCTGGAAAATTTACACCCACAAAGAATTCAAAGGATCTTTCACATTTTTTATCTTTCTTTCTCCACTTTTAATCCTTCCACTGGTGATTGTCGGGTGCACACCACATCTCATCAACCGACAAATTCATCTCACCCGCCCCCCCTCCCCGGGGGCCCCCGGCCTCCCGCCACAAAGCACTGGACTTCTGATTCGCAAACAAATTCATATCTCCTTAATTTCTTCTTCGTTTTTTTCCTCGTCCCTTCTTCTTCCCTCTTCTTTCTTCACCCCCGGGTCACAATCAAAGGAAAAATTGATGTATAGTATTAGAGGCAAAGGATCAAAAATAAAAACTAGCTTACCTCAAATTACTACATCTCCTTCTTAGTTGAACCTTTTATGTTCAATCGTTGGTACTTAATCACTTTATATATACTCCATACTTACTAAATCAAGTCATGAACTTCAAACATATATCAATTGTTTACATGGTCCAATCATTTCATGAAATATATACATACTAATATATACACACACGAGATGTATCCCATGTAATATAATGCGCGAGAATTTGAAGCAACATTGAGTCCTCCTAATGACTTTCTAAATCACAGAGTCTTTACATTTTCTTTATTAAAAGTTTTGTCACTTTAATGATGACGGGACAGATATGGGGAATAACATTTTCAGCTAGAATCAGAAGGGATAAATACTTTAAATATTATTGAAGACAAAAGTCACCCCGATAGCTTTTCATGTGGATTGAAGATTAGTGTGCAACATTGGTGCGATCGCTTCACCAATGACATCTCTTTTGATTTGCGCTTCTAATTAACTCCAACCAATTCATTAAAAATTAAATATAAATATGCAAGAAAACTTTGATTTGGCTATGAAAATAGATGAGCGGTGTGAGGTTGATTAAGTTGCTAACTAAGAAGAATTGTCACCGTGTTTTGCGCAAAAGAATGTTTAAAAGTAAGAAAACGTGAAGAATCATTAGACGGAGCCCACGAAAAACTTCTTGCATTCAGATTGAAAAAGTTGCAAGACATTTGTCGTGTCCTACAAGGCCATTGATTTTGAACTAAGAAAAGGGTGTAATATTAAAACTTCTCTCGTTCAAATTGACTAAGTTGCAAGACATTTGTCGTGTAAGACACGGCCATTGATTTTGAACTAAGAAAAGTGTATAACATTGACAGAATCACATTAGCGCGTAACTCCATGACCCTTTTGAAAAATGCTGAAAATAGCAACTATCATTTTGTAAAAAATACATGTAAATTGAACAGAAAAAAAAGGATTTATATATGTTGCTACTAGCACATAAATATTATCTTAATCAAGCGGCTATTTTCTCATTCTCAAAAGATATTTATAAATCTAATGAATACATTCTGAGAATCTTTTTAATGTCTACCATTTGAAACTGTGGTGATAGTAGACTATTCGCCTAAAAGATAGTTAAAGCGAGGCCATACTACCCTTTATGAGTCTTGAGCATCTCTTTGGCGCTTTGGGGCATGGTGCTCCAAGTGGTATATCCGTTGCAAATTTGATTGTTCTTCTTGTTGGCTTTACAGTGATTTACCAACAATAGACAGATGTTCATCACGACTTAATGAGTGTTTATCACTAGGAGCATCGTGCCCGCGACATAGTGGGCAACCCACTAAATCTCGGCCATTCAATCCGAATACCCGGTAAATAATCAATGCGGTTCGGTGGGCAACTCAAGTCAAGCCGGAGTCAACCATTTCAGTGGTTACAATCAAGCAAGATCTGCTTCACAAAGCCATGTTGAATCAGACAAATATTCAGGTTCAGCATCTTGAAAAAAATGTCTGTCGATTCATAATTGCACTCTTTAGGCTCTTAAATCTTTAGGTGCAAAACCAAAAATACCTGTGCATACCATCCACAGATTATTACATTGTGATTTAAATCTATTCGAGTGTCCAAAACATATAAAAAAAAATCATTGCAGATAAGAAGGAGAATTCTTTCCATTCTCGGACATTTATTTCTACCCAAAAAACACAAATCAGTGGATTTATATAACAAGTAACGAAATTGTTGCTCCATTCAGTTTTTTCAACTTCAAGAACTTGCTTGCACTAGCGAAGGACATGCAATTCCGTGAAGGCCATGATGACGCGAATGAGTTTAGAAATCCTCGGATTCAACAAGACCACAACAAATAGAGGAGACGACATCACCTGTAGATAAATTGTTTTGTAGCCCCTGCATCTTTCTCGTGTTCAGGGATCTCACGTCCATGACCACCACTTTAGACTTTAAGGATGTTATGCTAGTTCTCTCCGCAATTGGACCGCGTGGCCACGCCAATCGACGTGAAGAGGATATTGAGAAATGATGAGGACGGAACTCATCTCGTACGTGGTTCCGTCCACCTCGTCCCAGATCCGTAATTGCGAGGGACCATCGGACAAAAACGAAACGAAACAAGGTAAAAAGTATGGGGAGATGCGGATCCCGTAAACTGATACGTTTTCCTTGAAACCCTTCCCATCTAATAAGGCCATGTTACTAACTAACAAGCAATAATCCGCGCGAGCTCGTTGTGCGATTTGTGTTAAACATCAAATGTCACATACAAGCCACTCATAAGGTTAGTTCGTAACCATTGTTTATCGTTTCGCCGAGCATATCGTTTTATCATCTTTAGATGAATTCTTGGGTGGTTTTTGCAAAGACATGTTCTCCTCATGGCTCACTGACAAACTGAAAATTTTTATAGATATTATTGAACAGGCAGGCTAAGAGATGACGGTAAAAATTACTATCACCCTGTAATTAACTAGTGTTTTTCTACTAACGGCCACGTAGGATTTGTAAGAAAAAAAAAAAAGACCACACCGCATTTCTGTCTCTTAAAACTTACAAGCTGAGCGGAAAGATTCGAGTGTGTCAAAGTTGCAAGTTTCTAAGACTTAAATGCACGAAAATGAAAGATTTAAAACTCAAGTTCATTACAGTGACACAGAAGTTTTCGAAAAGAAAAACTTCACAATGCATATAATTGTTTGAAGGGCAAGGGTCATGATTCATCATATACATGTTAATCTCTTGTTTTCTACTTACATTATTTGGTAAACGATTTTTTAAAAAGAATATTACATGTCCGGACCCCTTAAGGTACCTAATTAATCTGATTGGCCCATCACACTTCCCATATTTCACGAAAATTCGAATTCTTACAACTGTCTTGTAGGTCAACCTATCTCAAAATCCCACAATTCATGGTAAATGTAACGTGCATCTTGCTTCATCGTTTTCTTACCTCAAATCTACAATTGAAAAAAAAAAGGGATCTGAACTTTAATTGGTCAACTTGGGTCGGGATTAAATTGATAAAAAAAATTGTAATATCGATTTTCGGACAGAATGATCAAATCGAATCAGCTGGTGAATGAATTCTAACGTAGAGCTCACTTTACCTTGCGTAAAGACAGTCCATGTATGTCCAAGATCTCTCAATATTTTAAGTAGAATTAAGCAAAGAACGAAGAGAAACGGACATCGTACCGACATCTTTTTGCATAGAAGAACGTTTGCAATTGCCACTTGCCAATGCAAGGGAAGACCCTCCTTATCTGGTCCAATTAGGTGGTGCTTAGGTGAATATTATTTTCTTGACTTCTGGTTTTGCCTCCAATTTTTTAATTATACTTGTCACTTGGCATTTAAAGTTAGATTTGACCGGCTAAATTAATGCTAGAGCCATTGAAACTCCAAGTCTTTGCATTCCAAAAGTGAGGACATCCACTAACCTAAATTTGAAAAATTACCCGATCCACTAAACCACTAGAAACTATCATGTTTGTCATTAAAAATTTCATGTGAGGTTTCGCAAATTTAAAACTTTGAAATTGGTTTTGTTTTTTCTGACCGTCACAATTTCTTTCTCCATCCTGAAAATCGACCATTGAGACTATTCTTACCTTGCTTTTGTTTACATGGTAGGTAATATGACTTGTATTGGTTGATCTTGGACCTTTCTTATTCTAAAAGCTAGCTTAATGGGTAAGGTTTGTCCTTACACTTAGAAACTGACCACCAACTCCATCCATAATCGATATGAGACAACCTCAACAATCTGCCCCTCACACATCAGGCTTGGGTTGGAGGCATGACAACCCATAACTCTCTCGTGTGATTTTTTTGGGTCTAGACTTATTAGCAACCCGAACTCTAATATTAATATTAGGTGGTCTTGAGCATCTCTCATCCTAAAAGTTAGCTTAAGGGGTGAGACTTTTCTTCTTACTTATAAATTGACTACCAACTTCTTCTACAACCGATATGAGACAACCTCAATAACTTTTAATGGGGGCAAGTATGACAAATAAACCATGTTAAATCATATTATTATTATTATTATTATTATTATTATTATTATTATTATTATTATTATTATTATTATTATTATATCTTGAAACTTAGACTATAATATTTTACTTATAGAATGAGACTAATGCATATCTCACGGTAACACTGTATATTAAACATCCCATGCGTTATAGAAAAGAAGAGGACAAGTCATCCTCTCTCCTTCCCCGTAAAATTCCTCGAAATTGACCGAAAGGGATTGAAGAAATTGCCTGAGAAACTTCTCAAAAGTTCCAACTCCTTGAGTCATGCCTTTGATCGGGTTTATACGACATCGATCAATCAACGCGTTACAACCCCATGGTGCAAAAGAGGGTGCACCTAAGGATCTTCGTCTTGGGCAAACAACGTGAGTAAAGGCCAACCGGTATTATTGACCAAGACAGCACCGTACAATTTGCGACGGCCCGAGCGTCAGTGCGCAGGAAGGAGGGATGGCAGTGCGTCCGCGCCTCGGTCCCTGTACATGCGCAAAGAAGGAGTCCATTTCTTGTCTCACATCACCTAAGGAGGGAGTTCTAGGCTATTTTATAAGGCCATGGGTCCCTCAAAATTGTACATATGCATTTTCTTGGGGTAGTATGGGCTATCTCGAGAAGAACAAAACCGTGAGGATTTAATATGTGTACAGTAGAGACTCGGGATGTTACAAGTGGTATCAGAGCCGTGGTATCAGGTCGACTTTCAACCTCCTAGCAAGGATGCTGTTCGGTGGAGAAAGGAAGGAGTTCCTCTTTTGTCTTGTATCGCCTAAAGAGGGAGTCCTGGGCTATCTTATAAGGCCATGAGTCCCTCTAAACTGTACATATACGTTTTCTTGGGGTAATATAGGCTATCTCGAGAGGAACAAAATCATGAGGACTCATTTGATCTGGCGCTTTTGTCAGTAACGAAAAGCGATGTAATTTCTGCGTGAATCACACTGGATTAGTCCACTTTTGCGTGTGCAACTTTGATCCATGTAATAGAAGAATGGAGAACCCTCGTACGACGTGCAACTTTTGCAGACGCATGCAAAGCTTTTTCCTCAGGGGCATCGTATAGAGTAAGAAATCTCTCTACTGTTTTGTTTAATTTTGTTTTTTATTTGGAAGAGAACAATATTAATTCCATAGAATCAATCTGGTCGGCTAGAGATTGTCGGAGAATTGACTAGAAAGGGCAGCGACAAATTACTATGTTGACTTGCTTGTCGCTGCATTTACTTTGGAACGTCAAGTGTGGGATTCCCACAGTCGACATATTTGAAATGTAAACGAATCTTCGGAGCTTCGAAGTCAAATGAAGACTTGGACTGGTGGCTTGAATTTTACGAAAGCAGTAAACTAAGCCGTATATTTATAGAGTACATGTCTCGAGCGGGAACTACAAGAAAAATCATAAACCTATTATATTTATAGTAATTAAGTCTTAAAATTTTTTTGAGTCAATTCAATTCTAAATTTTCTACATTTGTGTCAGCTAATTTTAACCAACCAACATTGATGTGGATAATTTTTTCATAATATTTTATTTTATTTTTGTTATTTTTTTCCTTTTCCTTTTTTTTTTCCTCATTCTTCCTTCTTCTTGTAGCTGATCACCGCCTTTGGCCGAAGATCAGCCGGAGGAAGGAGGAGGAAGAAAAAGGAAAAAAAAAAGAAGAAAAAAAAACTTAATAAAAATTCAAAAAAATATGATTAAAAAATTAGTCACGCTAGCATTGGCCGGCTAAATTGACCGGGTGTACTAAATTGACATAGATGTGAAAGGTTTAAGACTTAATTGACTAAAAAAAGTTAAGGACTGAATTAGCACAATTGCAATAGACTTATGACTTTTTTGGTAATTTTCCCTATCTTAAATTTGAACCACTAAAGAAAATATGATGCAAATAGGTTTCCTAGTTCGAGTAGATTTGCTTATTCGAGTACATTTTAGTTTAAATGATTTTATAATTTAAGTAGCTTTTCTAAAAAGGTTTCCTATTTGTGACATTATTTATGGAAAAGATGGATCTCTATTTGTTTAATGCATGCTAAAGAAAACAAGAAGAGGGTTATTTATTTTTATGCGAGTTTTCTGGGTGAGTTCTCTACAAGAGATTATGACATAACATGGTTTGTTTTAGTGGTCAAAAAATTAATTTGAGACAGTGGACTTGGATTGGCTGATAGAAGCTTTTGGTAAAGAGCATGAAAAATAAAATAAAATCATATGATACGTTTGATTCATGAAAAGAAATAAGGTAAGAATGGAATAGCCAACCATGAGGATAGAAAATGTAGGAATAAAAAAAAAAAAAAAAACTGCCAGTAGTTTGGTTCGTAGAATGGCATACGATTTCGAGACCATCCTATTGTTTTTTTTTTTTTTTTTTTTTACCATTATACCATATAAAATTAGTTGATATAGTAAAAAAGTCTCATAATACTTTCGATGATAGTTAATTAAAGCTTAATTTGTTTTATAGTCGTGGTTTTAAAAACCATAAATGAAAAGATCTGAGAATTTATAGATGATTATTATATTTTAATGTATAATAGTAAATGGCTAGCATAATAGTAAGAAAGCTAGTATAATCATTATCTTCACACCAATAATAATTATGTAAGGATATAACTGTGGAGAAGATAAAAGACTAATCGTTATTATAATTCAATAATTATATAATCAGTGGTCTAATTACATTATAGTTGTTATTTAATTATTATAATTAGAGCACATATAATTTTGGTACTACATGAATATCTACACTTAATTTGATTAAAATTTATTATATCATAGTATATGTATTTTCTAGCAATTGTTGTATAATCTAGTAATACATCATCTAATTATTGTGATATCTATGATTTATTATTTAATTGAAATATTGCAGTTGTTATCTCATAATTAGGTAGTGATATTAAAATCTCCGCTTAGTTATGATTTTTTTTTTTTTGGGTTGGGAAAACAAAAACTATATCGAGGAACTAAAGTAAGTACAACCCGCAGCAATGGCATCAGCACAAACAAGATCAAGAAGGTAAGATGGTGGAAAAAGGGCCCAGTTTTGATTCGGTGAAGCCCGTCCATGGGCCTTTGCAGCCCAATCAGCAACCACATTTGCTTCACGACGATAGAAGCCCAGGGTGAGATTAGGGAAAAGAGAAAGCATAAAGGCAGCTTCGGAGAACAAACTCCTCTCCTCCCATGGCGGCTGCCGCTGTCGATTCAATGTCTTGATAAGGAACATACTGTCAGATTCAACGAGCACAGTGGTGTGAGAGAAGCCATGACCAATCAAATGCCAGAGAGCAAGCAAAAACACTTGGATCTCCGCCTATAGTGCCGAGGTTGCAGCAAAGCTTTTGGAAAAACCACCGGTAAGTCTTCCCTGATGATCTCGACAAACACAAGCCATGGCCCCTTCATTACTTCCTGGTTGATGAGAACCATCAGTATTTACGTTTAAGACCCCTAGATCTAGTGGTCACCATATAGATCTCCTGTTTTGAAGCGATTTGCTCTTACAGGTCAAAGATCGAGCAGAGGCCCGAGTTGCATGTGATTGAGCAAGCACTTCCTCGGCCACGTGAGTAAGATCGGGAGTCTTATGGCTGAAAATGAAGGCATTTCGAGCATGCCAGATCCGCCAAAGAATATTGGCGATAGTTGCCAAACCAGGTAAGAGGTCCTGTTTGCTGACTTTCTCCATGATCCAGTTGTCAATACGTTGAATGCCCTGATGTGAAATATGAATATCGATTTGGGGATGAAGTCACACATGCTTATTCCATGGACAGAATAGGAACAAATGATCTAGGGTTTCTAGGGTCTTCTGATTGCATAATGTAAAACATGGATTGTCAATGATAGGTCGATTGTGCAGATTCGCTCTTGTTGCTAAAGCATTATGACAAAGTAACCATAGGAAATGACGAACCTTAGGGGCAGTTTGCATTTTCCATAATTTTCGCCATAGCCAGGTTGGGTGCTGATAAAAGGTTGAAGTTGCTCTGTTGATATGATTACTTGCTGTTTGTCTGATTGCATGATATGCAGTTTTAACCATATAATCTCCATGATTGGTAGCAATCCATATTAGTTTATCCTCGGCAAAATTAGGTTTTACCGGAATAGTTGCAGTCTGGTTAAACACCTGTGAGTCGAAAAATCTATGAAGCAGATTGTACTTCCAAGTGTTGGTGGTGTGATCTATAAGGTCAGCCACCAATTGTGGTGCTTCTTGGAGAGGAGGTCCACCTAGTCTTCCAATAGGTAGCCACCGATCTTCTCTTATTCTAATCGATCGCCCATCTCCTACTGACCAACAAACAGAGTGTAAAATGGCATTCCTTCCACTCAAAATACTCTGCCAGCCCTAGGATGGGCGAGAGCCTTTTTCTGCAATATTAAATTTGATGAATGAAAGTATAATCCTTTAAAAACTTTACCCCATAAAGATGAAGGCTGATGAAGAAGATGCCATGCTTGGTTTTTTACCAAGCATGGCCATATTAAAACTGATAAGATCCCGAAACCCTAAACCACCAACATCTTTTCTTTGCTTCAGTACTTTCCAATTTCGCCAATGGATTCTTGTTTTGTTTCTGTTAGTCTGCCGCCAAAATCGTGCAATTCGTTGTTCGATAGATTTGCAAAGAGAGATAGGTAATTTAAATATAGACATGGCATACTGTGGTATGGCTTGTACCACAGTCTTGAGAAGAATATCTTTCCTAGCCTTTGAGAAGAGATTTTCCTTCCAACCTTCCAATTTTGCATGAATTCTAGCCAGGATCCACGAGAACAAATCCTTTTTCAAGCGCCCCCAATTAGATGGTATTCCTAAATATTTACCACATCTTTGCAATACTGGTACTCTAAGTGCCCTGGCCATATTCTCCTATAAAGTAGTAGGGCAATTTTTGCTAAAATAAATTCTAGATTTGTTGTGATTAACCTCTTGGCCCGTTGTTAAGCAATACTGATTCAAAACATTCAATAAATTCTGACATTTATGAATTGTTCCATCAAGAAAGAATATAGTGTCATCTACAAAGAATAGATGTGATAGAGTCAGACACCATTTGTTGAGTTTGATACCCTTAAGAGCACCCATATCCACTCCATTGTGAATAAGATAAGATAATAGGTTCGCCATAAGGATAAAAAGATATGGGTATAAAGGATCTCCCTGGCAAAGGCCTCTAGTAGGAGGAAAGGCCGTAGATGCTCGCCATTCATGCTGATACAGGAGGATGTTGTGGTGATACATTGCATGACCAACCTAATCCAATGTGAATGAAATCCTAGTTTGTGTAGATAATCATGTAGAAAATCTCATTCGACTCTATCGTAGGCCTTCCGCATATCCATCTTAAGAACAACTCGAAAATGTTGCTTCCTCCTCTTTGATTTAAGTTGATGAAGAACCTCTTGAACTAGTAAGATGTTGTCTTGTATTTGTCGACCACTCACAAAGGTGTATTGTTCCTCAGAAATTAGAGTTGGTAACATAGGCTTTAGTCTATTAGCAAGCACCTTAGAGATTATTTTGTAGGCATAGTTACACAAGCTGATAGGGCGATATTGATCTAGGCATTCAGGGTGAGGGATTTTAGGAATCAAGGCAATAACAGTCTTATTTAAAGCTGAAGGTAACTAACTTGAGATAAAGAAATTTTGAATTGCTTTGAAGAGATCATCTTTAATAATGTCCCAATGATTATGATAAAATAAACCATTCAGCCCATTTGGGCAAGGAGCTTTGGTGGCTCAGCACCTCTTCGAAAGTCAGCGTTGCCATTAAATATTAGCTTGAACTTGAACCCCTTTCATTTTCTCTGTTGCAGGTAGTAGAGCAGTGGTAAGAACGCTGCCTGGCAAGGCACCACCCTGAGACGGCTGATCTTGTTGAGTTGGCAATGAAGTCCTTATGATTGCAGTGGGCTGGAACATGGGAGCCTCTTGTGTGGTGGTTGGTGGCAGCAATAAAGGGAGGTGATGAGTAGTCGTGGGGGGCGTTTCAAGTACACTTTCCTCCATTTCCTCCTCCATATCCAACTTTTCATAGTAAAGCTTCTAGTAAGGACTAGACTCCTTAACCTCTACTCAAAGCCACTGACCATAAGGCAACTTATCCTTTCCATCCAGCTTGGTTTTGTCAACAAGAACAGCTGTACAAGACGTTGTGTAATGGCCTAATTTACCACATGAATAACAGAAGTGTGAAAGTCGCTCATACCTAAAATCCAACCATATAGTCTTGTTTTTGATTCTGATTAGCTGTCCTGTTTTCAGTGGTTCAAATAGATTAAGTTCAACCCTTGCTCTGCCCGCTCTCAGTGTAGAGCCTGTTGTACTATCAGCCTTTACTTGTAACACTTGGCCTACATTCCTAACTGCCTTAATGATCATATCTTCAGTGCAGCACTTCAAAGTCAGATCGAAAATTTGTACCCATAAGGCGCAGGTGGAAAAGTCATAGCAATGCAGTGGAGTATTTGGAATCCATGACTTGAAATTGACGAGATGATCGGAAAAAAGCCAAGGTCCACTCTCTAAAATTCTCTATTTGTCCGCCTCAGCTTTAAATTTTGCTAAATATAGACCCGCCTCCCTTTGCAAAATTTCCACCTGTTCCGTCCTCCATGCCATCTTCAAAGTGCTTTGAAATGCCGGAAAATTAATAGAGGGATTGGAATTGATTTTACCTATGAGAGTCAATTGACATTCCTCTAGTGTTGCAGGAGATGGCTCGACATCCACACGTCAATGTTCTGTGCCGAGCATAATCGCTCCAGTCGTTGGCAGAGCGCAGCAAGTCGAGAAGAGTTCTCGGCTTCATCGTGTTCCATGACCTAACTAGGGGTTACAACCGAGATGGGTATTACCGAAACAGGGCAGAAACCCGGCCATGCAAACAACAAGAGATTAATCCTGAAGAAAGAAGGGGCAACGAAAAGATGAGGCAGAAGAATTAACCCAAGTCTAATGAAGAGGAAGGATGGGCAAGAAAACTCGCATCAGTGGAGAAGAAAAAGGCACCAAAATGCGAGTGCCGAGTAGGTTAAGGGCGCGCATGATAAAATTTCTGTTTCTCAATTTCTCTGTTTCTCTGTTCCCGAACAGGTTTGGAACAAAATCCGTTTGGTAACGCAATTTGATTTCTCTATTTCTGAAACAGATTTCTATTCCGAAATAGAGAAATCGAAGAAATCGAAGCTGAAATTTTTAACTTCTCGGTTTGAAATAGAAATAGAAATAGAAATTTTTTTCTCAACTTTTCAATTTAGTCCAAAATATTTTAGATCACTAATATTGAAATAGAAATAGAAATAGTTAATTTAGTCCAAAATATTTTAATGATTTTTTAATATAATCATTCTAATCAATATTGATTGAAAATCTTAACCATTGGGCTAGATGGTGAGAATTGAATGAACAATGCTTCATTTGTTGCACGTAAGAGATTTTATGCATGGTAATAGTCAATTGGTCATATTCATATCTAATGAGTCTTTCTTCACTTACTCTTCCGTGTATGCCAGCCAACGACTCTATTTGGCTAACTATTTTTTTAATCATAAACTTCATATTAAGGCGGTAAAAATGGGTCAAATCATTAGGGTTTGATCCGATTTTTCTTTTATAACGAAAAGAGATCTAATAAGAAATATGTTGTTCTTGTAAGAGTGTTGATGAAAATATAGATTTTGATAATAAATTTTTAAATAATCCTAGTGTTGATAATTTTGAAAAAAATTGGTGACGATTTTTGAACACGGTGAGGATATTTTTAACAAAATTTGGAAAGAAATTGGAATTAGACTTGAAGTTAGGATTTTTTAGGAGATTAGACTATTATAATCATGGCTATCATTAGACTTATTTGATTAATGTGAAATCAATTTCGGCAAAAACATAACGACATATTCACTACACTTGAATTTCAATTTTTTTGCCACGTTGTTTATTTTTCGAAAGAAAATATTACGTAATAGGAAACGTAAGCACGTGTAATATAAATTCCATGAAATTGTGTTTTCAACTTTTCTAATGTATTAGTATTATTTCGACTATTTTTTGTATTTGAGGATTTTCTATATTGTTTTAGTATTATTTCGGCTATTATTTTATATTTGAGAATTTCCTATGTTGTTATCTAATCAATTTCTATTCCTAGAAATAGAAATTTTATTCTGTTATCAAACGGATTTCTGTTCTAGAAATAGAAATTTTGAGTTGTTATCAAACGGGTTTCTTTGCTCAAAACTTGTCCGGGAATAGAAATTGAGAAATCAATTTCTGGCCAGAAATCAATTTCTGAAATAGAAATTTTGTCATGCGCGCCCTAAAGAAGCGAAAGCAGACATCTGCAAAGCTGTCACCAAGAGAGAAGGTAGAAAGGGGCGAGAATGAAGAAATTGGCATGGTTGAGAGTCAGAAAGGGGAAGAAGAAGACAGTTAGGGTTGATGTATTAAGCTACCATACTGGTAGGAGAAACTCTACACGACGAGAGAAAAACCGAACCAAGCGGTTATCCGCTTAGTTATGATATATAGATAGAAATCAACAATTATGATGTTGTATTTCTAAAAAAAATATGCATTTGAATTTTAAAAAATCGATTTCTTTAGAATTTAAAATCTTCCCAATTGAACGGACCTCATTATCCATGCTAGTTAGCATGGTTGGTAGCATTTAATGTGAAAAAGTACCCATCAAATTAAAAAGATAAACATGAAAATAACCTAACTTTGAAAAATCTCAATTACAAGATTCCATTCCCGACTAGAAAGTGGAGAATTGACACGGAGGGTCTCTCTTTACCACTTAGCCCAACACATGGAATTGAACATCTAAAAACTCAAACAAGAAAAAGAAAAAATTATACATGAGAAAAGGCAAGACACTAGCAAACTATGACAATTAGTGTGGATGAAAATTTTAGGTTTAATCGAAAAGAATCCAAACTCTAAATGAAATCGGACTTTTAAAATTTTAAAATGTACACTTACAAAAAACACGGCAATGTAATTGTTGATCCCCATCTTTTTGCACGTAAAAAGAGCGCCGAGTTTTGACAAATTTTAATTAGACAGGGGTAATGTAAAAAATAAAAATAAAAATTAGACAAGGGTAATTAACGAGTGGACGGCTTGCTCGAGTCAAGCTTGGCCGGCACTCTTACATAAGAAAGTCCGACCCGCTCGACTTTAGTTAGCTCGATCCTACCATATATAAAATATGTGTCGTGCGTGGGCTTGGCATGTTCTTACTTCACTGGTATCATATAAAAATGTGATGGATTATTTCGTTATTTTCAATTATATTTGATTGAGAAAGTGGTTTTGAGGATAGAATCATGATAGATGTGGACCAAAGGTTTAGTCGATGGAAAGCTGCTCAGAACTTGCGATTGAAGTTACCAATAGAGTGAAGCACAAGTTATTACTTTTCACGAATTAATCTCTCGCGTTGCATTGCATCAAGGTCGCCGAGTTTCTTCAATTAAAGAGGTCTATAATTCCGTCACGTTTTTCTTTGTTTTCACACGTATACTTGTAGGCTTGCAGTTTGATAGAGAAGTGCATTCAGCTGTACGCGAATGATGACGAAACTGCCCGCAACCTAGAAATTCATGCAGGGATCGACCGCCGGATCACCACATATGGGTATCATCTTTCTGTTCTGAACAATGACTAATGCCGAGAACTAGTCGGGTATTCTTTATACTTGAGTTAGACAATTTGGCAAGAAATTTAACATTGGCTGTTTCGTACATCGATTTCCCGGATGCTCCTACCGTTCATGAGAGTAACTAGTCGAACACTTCAACATCAATTTCAAGTTGAGAAGCTGACTCGTGATCATGCTTGTGATTGAAAAAAGACGACGAGCAGGGCTGAATCTATCTGACTAGCTACCTCCACATCTCGTGCCCCACGGTAATCTTGCTCGTCCTTCGTTGGAACTTGGAAGCACAAGCGATGACAGAGGCTGCACACATGCTGATTTCGCAAGTTCCGAACCTCATCGCAGGTGCACACCAGGCTGCAAACGTCAGGGAACCTTTTCAACCATCGACTTTTAATGGCTCGTAGCTTGAACCACTTGGATTCAAACCACCTTTGCTTTCTCTGAAGGTGTTACGTGTTACTTAATGCGGTTTAGCAAGAAATTCTGCGTTCATTCGCCTTACTTGGTCTGGAGTTTCTACTGGCAAATCTCTTCCTGCATCATGGCGGTTTTGTTCTTTTGCCCATCAGTGCATTTAAGTGGCAGTGAATCAAATATGATAATAGCGAATAAGATAATTTTAATCTTATATATCAATCAATACATCTCCTAGTACAGACGGACACAGTTTGCCTGTCTGGAAAAATGTAAGACCCCCTTTCATGTCTCAGCATTGAGTGAACACAAAATTCTCATTATATTTAGCGGTTGAGCTTGTACATCATATTTAGGCTTTTATATTGTTTTAGGCTTTTGTATGAGGTGCATGTTTGGCACCTGTTAAGTAGAGAGGAAGATTGAACTACTGAAGATGATCGCTTTCTATCTTGTCCTTAAGATCAAAATGAGATGTGGAAATTCAAGTTTGTCTATGTCGATTGTTGGGATGGTTCGACTAATTAATGATGCTTAAACTTCTGTGCTAACGGTCTTATAGTTTTCGAAACTAAAGTAGTCAGGAATTAACTAATATGGCTTCATGGGAACAGTGTGCATGGACTAGCCGAGGTCATAGTATCCATAAGATAAATGAATTATAATTAAGGATGAAACCAAGTAACCATAGCGATACACCCAAGTGACATCAGGAATGCTTTGAACAGAACAGAGCATCAGTATCTAGTATCTGAAAAACTGCATGCTCCAGGAAAATCCCAGAGGCAAAAAGCGTGACCGTTTTAGATTTCACATATCATATTGCTAAAAGTTTTCGAGATCCATTTGATTCGACCATATCTAGGGCTTACATAGAGAATAATGGATCCTGGTTCAAGTAACATAGGTGCAAGGGAGAAAATTCTAAAACAGAGCTTCGATGCAGACAATGAATGAGACAAATTAAGAAGCATCTCACCTGTAGTCATTGGATGAGCATGTTCTGTCTGTGCAATGGTGGAACCGGTTTGCATCCCTTATGACTAGAATTTCCGGTTGCCAAGGAGGTATACTTGATCGCAGAATGACAGTCTCTGCAAATTCTAAGATTCTTAAACACCCAGATAGGTTTCAGACTGTAGCTGCTTATAAGGCCAAAAACAACAGTAATTTTTTCACTGTGCTCAAATATTGTTCCTTTTGTCCCTCCTCCACATGATGAAGAACAAATTCAGTATTTAGGAGATCACCAAGCTTCTTTATTTGACTAGCCAATTGGTCCTGTGCATCATAGATCTCCCGAGCCTTTGGCTGTGACATGTCACCCATACAGAACTTTTATTTTTTCACTTCTATCCAGCTACGACTTGGTTCTTTTGTAAGATTTTTCAGTTTTATCCTCTTCCTGATTGCTGCTGCATCTTCCCATAGACCAGTTGATGCATACACATTTGATAGCAAAACAAAAGCAGCAAGGTCGTCCAGCTCCCACTCAAAAATCATTGCTGCAGCTTGTTTTGCAAGTTCAAAATTGCCGTGAACTTGGCAAGCTCCGAGAAATGTATGCCAGACAAGTGTATCAGCCCTGGAAAGGCATTGAAAGTATAAACTGAAGGGCTTCAACAAGGGAGCCTTATCTGCCCAATAAGTCCATGCATGTATACTATTTGATTCTGGGCACGAATCCATGTTCTATTGATCTTAAGTGTTTCCATCCATCAGATACCAAACCCACATGGCTACAAGAGGATAAGACAGCAACATAGGTCATCTCATTTGGCCTCACCCTGGCCTCAAGCATTTTATGGAATGTCACCAGTGCTCTTGTTGCAAATCCATGTTTTGCAAAACCAGTGATCATTGAAGTCCAAGTTTTAACATTTGTCTCTCATCTCACGGGAAACTCGAAAAGCAGCTTCTGTGTTTTCACACCTGGAATACATTGAGATGAAACCATTGAGAATGCATGGATTTGATGCGAGCCCTGATTTGCTTCCCCTCACCAATAGCGCCAATTTGGGCAGCTCCACTTAAAAGGCTGGAAAATGTAAAAGCATTTGTCCAATTCCTCTCTCCTCAATCTCATGTAGAAGTTCATAGGCATCATCAGACTCCAAACTTTTGGTATAGGCATCCGCATGGGTATCATGGGAAATCAAACTCTTTTCAAATAGTGCATCCAAAGTTTTCTGAGCATCTTCCATGTGGCCTGACTGGGAATACATGCTAATAAGAGAATTACCCACGTAAGTATCAAATGCAAAGCACAATTTTTATAGCTACAGAGTATACTCGTATCCCCATATCTAATATAACAAATAATTCCACATGCCTTGAGAACACTAGCAAATGTGAAATAGTGTGGCCGCGGTGGATCTTTTATTATTTCCCAAAATAGTTTGATGGCCTCCTCATTCTTTTCAGTTTGCAAATGTCCTGTGATTATTGGTGTCCAAGACATCACGTTGTGATCTTGCATCCGATTAAGCACCTTTCTCAAATCATGAATCGATCCACTAGCCACACACTTCACATACATGTCCACCAAAGCTGCATCCAACACAGACATCTGAAGCCAGTCCAGACCATATGATACAGGAATGCAATTGCACCCTAAGAAACATTAGCTCCAACCTCGAACTTCTGATAAAACAACTGTAAGTGCAAATCTATCTGGCACAGCCCACTCGCCAGCATATCCAAAAACAAATCAACAGCATTCTTTGGACCACCCAACTGAGTACATCTCGTCATCATCGAAGTCCACGCAACCACATTCCTCTCGGGCATTTTCTCAAACAACTTATGAGCTGAAACCAAATCAGCACTACCCTTTGAAAACATGTCAATTGATGCACACCCGACACACGCATCAGAATCAAGATAGCCGCTTTTGATTATAAACTCGAAACTCTATCACCAGTTGATATATTCTTCGGACCCGAACAAGCCGAGGGAAAAAACCAAGCTAAAGTATCGACTGCTTCAAACGCGATGTGGTTATTGGCAATTTGGCATAGCAAGAGCTCATGGAACTCCAAGAAACCAAATCCCTATTATTACCCATGTCCCAAAAGGTCCTCTCCGCCTCAGCCCAGTCATTGAATTTAGAGCAGAGACTGATGAGCGAGTTGAGAATCACAGAGTCGGGCTCAAGCTGAGACGGTGCGAGCGCGCACCCCGGGAAGGAATGCAGGACTTGAGGAGGAGAGAGAAGGCGAGGAGACCGCGACATGAGGTCGGAGTGGAAGATTGCTCCGCGGAGTTCGGAAACATCGAGGTGGGTGACCAGGCGGCGGTCGAGGGGCGAGGGAAGGGGAGGGAGAGAGAGAGAGAGAGAGAGAGAGAGAGAGGGACTCATTGCATTTTACAAGTCGAGGTTGGTCTGAAATGTCAGGAAACAAGAGATGAAAACAGATAGCCACAGGCAATTCTTCTGCAAAAAACAGGATGCTACAAACGCTAAAATCACGATTTACATTGACAATTATGCTTCGGATGGAACTACGTTTATTTAGCATTCATTCAAACAGGAAAGAAAAAGAAAATCATACAATGCACAATTCCATAATCTCATTGCTATTCTGAAATCGGTATCTTTCAGAAATTGTTGGAGTACTTGATGTAGCTGAGAATGATTCAACGTCTATTTCAGCATTGACATCATCAAACGGCTTCTCGGACGGATACAAAAGCAGTTTTGGAGGCAGTTGCAGTTTATCAATACCTCCTTCAAGCATGTTTAGGACTCTGCTCATTGATGGCCGATCATCAGGGATTAATTGTATACACCAAAGGGCAACTATTACCATAGTCCTTGTTATCTCCCCGTCCCCTTCCATTTCTTCCATTTCAACCTCACTTTCTTTACTGAGTTGATCATAGACCCACAAAGGGAAATAGATTTGACTTGAACGCTCAACATTCTTTGCATTTTTCCTCCCACTTGCCATTTCCATTAGCAGCATTCCAAAACTATAAACATCGGCTTTATACGAGACACCACCAATGTCTTTGTAGAATAGCTCGGAAGCCATATATCCTAAAGTTCCTCTTGCTGCAGTCAACGATACTATACTGTGATCCATGGGATAAAATCTTGCAAGCCCAAAAAATCAGAAACTTTTGGAGTGAAATTTTGATCTAAAAGAATGTTGTGAGGCTTGATGTCAAAGTGCAAAATTTGCATGTCACATCCTCGATGTAAATATTCTATCCCCTTAGCCACACCAAGAGATATCTCATACATTTTCTTAGAATCAAGAGAATCGTCACCATCTTTAGAGAAAATGTGCTTATCCAAAGATCCGTTTGACATGAAATCGTACACGAGAGCTTGCTTCGAGTTGTTAAAGCAATAACCAACAAGTTCCACCACGTTAACATGGTGGATCCTCCCAATAGTAGCCACTTTGCTTATAAAATCTTGGTCATTAGATTTTGGTTTGCTCAAAATCTTAACAGCAACTTCATTGCCACTTCTAAGTATTCCTTTGTACACAGAGCCATATCCTCCTTCCCCTAATTTGTGTTTGAATTTTTTTGTGATTTTCTTGATGTCTGAGTAAGAGTACCTTATGGGTGAAAAGTTGTTATGAGCTTGTAGGAATCCTTCGATGTTTTCATCTATTGCTCGGTGCCTTCTCATCCATTTATAGATTAAAAATTTCAATACACATGGAGCTCCGAGCATGAATTTTGCCGTGAGGAAGTGAGCTGTGGAAAAAATTATTTGTCGATATATTAGCGTAGTGTAATATAGAAAGTTATCCTTTGCTGCTTGAGATTTTCAGAGTTGTGAGGAATAAGGACTAGTCATACCTAAGAAATAGGGGAGATAAGGAGTGCATATCTCGCAACTATCGCCGCCATAGAAGTATCTGTAGAAAGCAAGAAGAATTTGTTCGAGATGACTGAAAATGATTAAAAAACATTAACAACCAATCAATGGAGACCTAAGCTTATCATTTTAGCAGTAAAATATAAAATGAATACTCGTTAAGTTATGACCAAGTCAAAGATAAATTGATACAATCAGTGCATAGTGCAATGACAGACTTTTATTCATTAAAAGTTGCAAGTGGAGAAGTTTAGAATAAAGAAGAGTGACTGAGTTTCACCCTCCTATATAGCATCTTTCTTTCCCTCGGGGAATCCATATTGTCGTAGAGTAATCTTTTTTATAAAAAAAAATGACTTCACTTGTGTTCCCCTAGATGTACCAAGTGATTAATTCTGATTTCCAAACATCAACTAACATATGCGCAATTTATTCTTTCGCATGATAATAACTACCATATAAGTGACACGAGCTACTATCAAATCAAATATTTTTTTCCAAATCAAATATAAAGTAATCAAATCTAGAAAAGCTTCATCAGTTATAGAACAATAAAATAGCTCAATCTACTCAGAAATCTTATTTAACGTTTTTATTTCGGTGATGTGGCAATTTTTTTTATTGGGTATTTAAAGAAATTAGCGATGCAATGTGTGCACCCCACATATGATGGTATCCAATTGAAACTTACCATGTTGCTGGATGAGTAAATTTTGATAAGATCTCTTCATAGAGCTTGCATTATAAGAAAAAAGGCGGAGCAGGAAGTAAAGAGAAGCGGAAGGGAAAGTCGCTTACTGGAGTCATAGAAACTGCAGCTGCCACGGTAGTTGAAACCCAAGAAGCAAAATCGAGACATTTGACCTGGCGAACTCTGATAGGTTAGATTGAATCCCCGCGCCATCATGCTGTGGAGGTCCTTGTAGTTGTATGATGAGCACACACGATTATACTGATACCTTCTACACCCCAAGAACTGTCTTGATGCAATTGTCGTCGCGGTTATAGTGCAATAATCCTCGATGGTCGATGCGTAACTTCCAAAAAAAGCATATGAGTACCCCTTCGTCTGGGAAAAATTTGGAGGCTTGCCGGCAGAGTATGCTCCCTCGATGCACGGTTTGGTATCAAGATACCAATCAAAAGCAACGGGCAATAAGCACTTCAGAAAGACCACTGGCGTAAAAGATTCCCAGTCGAAAACACTTCCAATTAATTCCGACATCGCCAACCAGTAACGAGGGAGCGATGAGCAATTCCCCTCTTGCAGGCCATCGTCAACCACCGTTATGTAACCTTTGAAGTTAACTTCATCGTCATACCAATTGTAATAGATCGACTTCACATAATATCTATCAGCTTGCAAATATAAAATCGTGCGGTTATCTTCACAAAGTAGCTCATACTTACCGCAGCCTTTTGGATCGCTTTTCAAGCGAAAGGGATAGCTTATGTTACGGATCTCACTACAAGATGAAGCGGTGCATAAATGACTCGTCTCTAATAGTAGAACTTGTAATATAAACAAAAGCACACTATAGATGCGCATGGAGCCTAGAGAATTGATCATCTCTCCACTGCTCAATGCAAGGATGCAGGTTTTAGCCTATGAAGCACGGAGACGTTCGGGAACCTTTCGTGTTGTGTCGAACATGCGGTCAACACGTGTCAGAAAATTCGACGCGTGATCAACTCTTCTCGATATGCGAGTCGGAGCGTGTTCAGAATCGCAAGAGGCTAGGTTTCTAGAGCGAGTCTGCAAGCGTGAAGGGAGAGTGAATCGTTGTAGAAGGCGATGGAGGGTGGGGACGAGGCGAGGGAGAGGAAGTGAGGCTGCGGAGGCGAGGCCACAGCGGTGAGGCCGTGATGGTGAGGTTGTGAGAGAAGGCTGGAGGAAGAGAGAACCAGGCAACCTAGATGGCCGCGACGGAGGACCGGAGACGAGGCTACAATTGCAAAATGGGGAGGACTAGAGGCTAGATAGCGAGCGACTGCAACGAGGCGACCAAGAGAGAGTATAGATTGAGAGGAAGAGGATTGTGCACTGAAGGAGGAGGAGGGAGCGGCCAGTGTTTTCTGAGAGTTTTCAAGGCTGCTCGTTTTGTTTTAGGAAGAAGGGTTTCTAAAAGATAAAGAATGGGTACCTTGCAAGGAGGATGAGCATAGACAGAGGAGGAGGAGGCTACAATTTAGGTTTTCAAGGAAGGGCAAAAAAAAGGGGGGGGGGTGCCATGGAGGAGTCTAAGGAGGATGAGGCAACTAGATTGGGGTTTCTAGAGAGGGCAGAAAAAAATTTAAAAATGAGGTGTCGTGCAAGGAGGAGGCACCTAGGAGGAATAATAGGTGGCTAGTGTTTGGCTTTTCAAGGAAGAGCAGGAAAAAAAATTTGAAAATGATAGTATTGTGAAGAGCAAAAAAAAAAAAATTAAAATGGGATGCTTGTCCAACTGGGCGGGATTTATCCTTTTTTTCTTTTCTTTTTTGGAGGGAGAGGGTGGAGGGTGATTTAAAGAAAGAAAAAAGATGAATAATGTTTAATAATAATACATTATGATCACCCTAAAAAATTATAAATTTATTTAAATAAATTGACTCTACTCTTTATTTTTGAAATAATCATATGTATATATAAAAATATTTATTTTTTTATATAATATGTCCCAACGATCGAAATTTTTTATTTTTTGAAAAATGACGTGTCGGCAGATCGTATCACGTAATGTGTCGTGTCGCGTGTTCGTGTCGATATTACATAGGTTTATCTTAAAGATTTTGGCGAAGGCTCAACAAGGATAGGGATTATTTATGATCAAATATTAGTTGGTGGGTCATCTGTCATTGAAATTTCTAAGTCAACAAGTAATACGAAGTCAAGTCAAGGAAAGCAACTTGTGTGGACCAATCTATTAAATTAATGTCTCAAGGTTGAATTCGGACCGAATTTGTTGAGAAAAATTTCCTAAATAATTTAGCAGATTGGATGAAGAAGTCATTCTTTTCTTGGACTCTTTATAGCTACATAAAGGAGGAAATAAAATAAAATAAAATAAAATGGAGTAAAGGTTATTCATCTGCAGGTTATTCGTGGAAGTCGTCTTTGGGTTCGCTCGTGCTCTGCTTCGAAATCTCTGCGTGAAACAAGTAGGAATTTTCATTTTGAATCTCTCTGCAAGTTATCCATGGTGGGCCCAAAGTCAAATATTTGACTTTGGGCACACAATAGTCCAGAGCTGGGTTTTTTTTTTTTTTTTTTTTTTAGCCCATGGAAATAAGAGGAACTAGCCTCTGCAGCGTCCCACTTCCACGTTGAAGTAAAATAAAAGGAAATGGGCCCAAGTCAAATATGTTGACTTGTTGGGCCCACATATGAAACCCTAACGTGGGTTCTTTATTGGGTTAATACCCTAAAAATTCCAAACCTGGTACATTTGTGACAAATTTATCCCAAATTATTTTTTTGATCATGAAAAACCCCAAACTAGTATACTTGTGACAAATTTACCCCGATTGATCATAAAAAACCCTAAACTAGTATATTTATGACAAATTTACCCCAAACTAATTTATTTGACCGCAAAAAACTCAAAACTGGTACATTTGTGACAAATATACCATTGACTAAATTGGATTAATATCATAAAAAAATCGCAAAAATTGTAAATTGTGACAAACGGAGCATAAAATCCCAAATTAATATACCGGTCAATTGTCACGTGTCATTTAACTTAATAATTTCACTATAAAATTTAACAAAAACTAACAGAGGGGAAATTTGTCACAAGTATATTAATTTGGGGTAAATTTGTCAAAGGTATATCACTTTGGGGTTTTTGATGGTCAAAAAAATAGTTTGGGGTAAATTTATCATAGGTATATCGGTTTGGGGTTTTTAATGGTATTAACCCTTCTTTCTTTGCATATGCTGCGATAAGCTGTGGAGTGCCGCACACAGAGAAAAGAAGAACGGAGTATGAAGAAGAAAAAGCAAATGTTTTATTTGGAGCACATAGAACGTTTTGCTTCATCTTGAACATACAGTGATTTTGTACGGTGAGTTTATATTCAAGTGAATTATTTATTTATAAACACATTGAATTTGAGGTTAAATCTATGTATAGGAAACATTCGAGCGTGTGAGCAATTGTAAATTCTGATTATCTAATTATAATAGATTATTTGCTGTTGGCTCTCCCCGTGAACGTAAGTATCAATATTCAGACCAAACCACGTAAATTTTTAGTATCTTTATTATTTCTCGTTTATTTTTCTGGTGATTTCGCATTGAGTAAGATCCTGTCGTCTCCGCATATTATATTCCAACACAATCAAATGTTCCATGAGTGGAAATTATGTAGGGATTGTTGTGCACGTAGTCAAGCTCACATAACACGGTAGTAAATTAATTTATGGATAACTTTCACATTGATTAGGAAGCAAAACAAAAATCAACAAGATGCATCACAATAACTTGTGAATCCTTTCGGCTGCTTCGCTTATGAAATCTTGGTTGTTAGATTTTGGTTTATTCAAAATCTTAATAACAACTTCACTGCCATTTTGAAGTATTTCTTTATATACATAGCCATATCTTCCTTCACTTAGCTTGTGCTTGATTTTTTTATTATTATTTGAATATTCAAGTAAAAATATTTTATAGGCATAAGTTTGTTATAAGCTTATAGAAATTATTTGATGTTGTCGTCCATTGTTGGATGTCTTCTCATGCACTTATCGATTAAAATTATCAACACGCATTGAGCTTTGAGTATGAATGTTGTTGTGCTGGTACGAGTTGCAGAAAATATTCCACATAAATTAGCAGTACTGCATATAATTTGCTATCCATTCAATTCGATGTTAGACATGACTGTAATTGCATAGAAGTTCTGCATATCATTTGCTATACATTTACGAATATATTGCACTTTGATTTTCCTAGCAAATAAATGTCCTTCAAACAGAATTCTATCAATTTGCTGATCAAAATGCCCGTGAAACCTTCACTCGATATGACATTACGTGTAATTTCACTTGAAGCCACACCACTGTGTCAACATTTCCTAAGGAAATTGATTAGATTACAATAAGAGTGTATTAACTGAAAGTAAATTAAAGATCATTGTGTCACGTGAATGAAATTAAAGTTTAATGAGCCTATACCAAAGCCAAGGTTGACGGTCTCCATTGAATGTATCGTCGCATGTTTCGCAGCCCATCCTATTGAAATCCATATAGTAAGCGAGAAATTAATTTTGTTAAAACGTGACTTTATAGTATGATCTAAGAGAATCGATTGTCAAGATGGAGACAAATCTAACATACTCAGATGAATTTACTCTCACTCAAAAGTGTAAGTAAAGGAGTCATGGACAAATTAGAATATATTAATCACTCAACACCACACCACTTCTCTAATGTGAGACTTTTTCTAACACCACTCACATGTATATCTCGATAGTGAGTAGATTTAAAATTTAAAGTTTTTACAAAACTTTTTTAATGATTTGTAAAAGAAATAGTGAATACTACGACTCAACAATAACTTCAAACAACCCAACCACGAGCAATGCAGTTGGTGTGCGTTTTCTCTCTCATTGCCGAGGTCGAGAGTTCAAACTCTCTCGGTGCTAAAGTGTCTTAAGCAGGAGGTACTAATGTTGAGGTACTAGGCTAGCCTTCCCTAAGGTTTTACGTCTAAATAGTGGCTTGCGACGACGTCCGACGGTGCCACCGGGCATCGGAAGGCGGTTTGACCCCGATTAGTGTAAGCGAAAGAGAGTCTTTGACGGTTCCTCGATTACAAAAAAAATAATAATAATAACTTCACACAAATTCATCAATAGTTTACATTTCTCTAAAAAGAAAAAAAAAAAAAAAAAAAAAAAAAAAAGAGAGAGGCCCCAGTGCTTTTAATTTAAATCTTAGGCTGGAGATGGAAGAGGGACCGATTTGCTCAGCCGAATAAGACCTTCGTCACCGGGGATGAGCGCAACATACTGAAACCAAAGAATTGATATTAGATTGAGAGGCCATCCGAAACTCATCTGACAACAAAACTAACATTTTTTTTTTCCGAAGATTGGACAATATTTGAATATCCAAACATTACGTTCCAACTTTAGATAAAAAAATTTGATGGGATTCACATGGTGATAGGAGGAGGAAGCACCCCGGAAAACAAAGCCCTTAATTTAAAGACAAGACCACAAACAACAAGTGAAGTAATTATCGATTCCGTACCCATTCATTCGTGGAAAGACAAAGATATTAGCCTCCGTGGAAGCACGGGTCTGTAAAGGATACACCTCCGACTTTTTTTTATCTATTTTGGGGGTGCTTTTCTTCCCTCATCTTATGTCTCTTCACGGACTGAAGGAGCGAAAAAAGACATGATTTTTTAGTGGAACCTCAAAAAAATTTGAGAAGTCGGCGCATTTGTTTTTGCTTCACTAAAAGCAAAAGGCAACTTATTACTTTCCCGTCAAATGTTAAAATACTACTCAAATTAAAAAATTATACCCAAAATTATGTGTCGATATTTATTCGTGATGAAAATATCAGATACTTAAGGAGTTAAAAGAACCAAAAGAGCAAAAAGTGTTGCAGTAGCCTTTGCACTGTACGTACCAAGGAAGCACGAGCTAGAAACTTTCCTCCGCGGTACAGGCTTTAACTTATATGTAGCTGATGAAGACTTCATTGGCTATCGCGTTATGGAGTTGCTTATGTGGTGAAAACATACGATTAAAACATGCCCATGTCATCATGGGTGATGCTGCAACATTCCTCAATTACTGATGCATTTGCATCTATTGCATTTCGTATATAGCCGCTTATTTGAGATACTTTGCGAGATTTATTCTGAGGAGTATGCCCCGTCGGTACATGAGGAGTAGCAACAGGTCTGGAGCACTTCAGAAAGACCACTGATTTAACATAAAACGTAAAGTTGGAGTTCGTCGATGAATTATCTGGAAGAGAGGAGTGATTACACTTGTGCGATCCAACATCAAGCATGAGGATATCACTAGTGACATGGTCATTATTTCCATAGATGAATTTGATATTGTATTTCATATGACTATTTTCACACGCTAGCTCAATTCTTGAGTTACCACAGACTTTGGGATCGCTTTTCAATTGCAAGACAGCGCTTATCTTGTGAACCTTGCCACAAGATGAAGCTGGACATGATCTATCATAGCTGGCGTCACAAGTACATGCCCCTAGTAGCACGGCAAGAAAGACCAATGATACAAGGTAGCTGCGTGGAATTGAGGGGGAAATCACGTCCCTCTCAGTCTGTGGGCAATTGAAATTTGGGGCGCGGTATGTGGGGAAGGATCAACGCGGATCGGATGTGAGAGAGAGAAGTTGGATACGAAGACTTGGGGTCGTCTATTGAAAAGTCCATGTCAACCAAACAAAACAAAATCAATCAAGTCAAGAACGTTAGAGGAGTAGCGAGTAGGACCAAACATCATCATCTTTTGCTAGCAAGAAAACATCCCATTTCTTTTTCCTTTTCTGGTCAAAAGAAAACATCCCAATTGACAACCCATATATTTAGCCATCATATGACATCATTTCATAGTTTTGGAGAATTTTTCTTAGATAAGTGAAGTATTTCACATTTTCCGAGTAATTTATGATGTTAATGGGTTTCTTTTTTCAAAGATGACAAGAAAGTCGTCTTAGGAATGCAGACCTTAAATCAAATTGAATCCACGTGAATTATGAATATATGGATTCTAGTAGTTAAGCATTGCACATATTCAATTCAAAGAAAAAAGGAAAATGTTAAGAAATAGAAAGGATTATCCAATCTATTCCCCCATTATAGAAGAAAATTTCCCGAAAGTCCTTAGAATAAAAGAGTTAAATTTTGTTTGTTCCCTCGCTATCTCTGGGAAGAATCTTGTAGCGTGTTCAATAGTTTGGCACCGGAAACAAAAGGAGGTAGGGTTCACCAGGAAAGGGTCAGAGTCTAACTAATGGGACCTTTGGCTTGTTATTGATGTAAGCAGTGACGAACTAAGATTTAGATTGAGGGGTAGTGAAACTTTTGAGGAAATATGGAGTCAAATTTCATTTTACTCAAGAATTTTCGATAAAAGTGTCACTAATAAATTTAAAAAAAATACAATTTCAATTCAAAGTTTTATATATTTTATTCTTGATTCTATATCCAAATCTACGTAAGTATTGGGACAAGGGAGTGCTTTTTGCTTGATGTCTCTTGGTTATAATTATGTCAAATTTTCAAGTTTGTTTTTTAGCTAGAACTTTTCCACTAAAATAGTCAATTAATTAAGGTTGGCTTCATCCTTATTTATTTTTTTTTTAAAAAGATTAACTACACGACATATATTTCGCATACGAGGCATGTATATAATGTTAAACAAGAATTACAATTTCTTACATGAAGAATTATATGAAGAAATAGATAATGCAATAGACTCGTCTGTACATATAAAAAAGATGAGAATATGTCATCAGTCTACTTACCTGCAATTTACAGATTTGCCTATTGAGTATAGCATATCGCAATTTCCATTAAGCAAATTGACACTGATTTTAGTAGTTTTTTTTTTAAAGAAAAAATTGACCATGAAATTAAAGATGCGGTGAATTTCTATATAGTAATCTGTAGATTATTTTCAAGGGGAAGTGATTCACTTATAATTGATTATTTCGTATGTGTATAAATTTCATGTAAGAAAATTTGGGGAGAGGAAATTTGCCGCCGATATAGGTATTTAAGCCAATTGAGGAGTTTTCAGTAAAGTACTTTGAAATTCTACAACCTCGTTAATTAAAATTGCCTTAGCTAAGTTATAATTTTTAAGAGGAAATTGTCATTTTTCCTTTTTAATTTTACTTACCAGTAGTTTCATGTTAATTTTTAAAACGGAATATGAGTTTTTCCAATATTAACTTCATAGAACTGATTCATCTAAGACCTTTTTTTTTTCTTCTTTTTTTCTTTTTTGGTAAAGAAGACCTTCTTCTTTTTTATCTTCATAAAACTTGTTTTTCGTGCAAACAGATGGTGTATACTTTTGTAAAGCATAGACGTGGATATTTTCTATGAAAATAAATTCATAAGTCGAAATCAACGGTTCTTGACATCGGTATCATGAAAGGAGCATGATCGCAGCTTATTATTAGCTTTTAATGCGCAATACCCTAAATCACGTAATGAGGGAGGAAATGTCCCAATGTCTGTCCCCTTCCCCTACCGTTTTTGTCCTTACTCTGTAACTAATTTCTCAAGTTCCGAACCTCATCGTAGGTGGTCACCAGGCTGCACACTTCAGGATACCTTCATCGACTTTAATGGCTCAAAGTTTGAACCACTTGGACTCAAATTGTGTTTACTTTCTCTGAAGGTGTCCATGTTATTTAATCTTGTTTAGCAAGAAATTATGCGTCATTCCCTTTTTTACTTGATCTGGAGTTTCTACCGGTGAATCTCTTCCTGCGTCGTGGCAATTTTGTTCTTTTGCCCATCAGTGCATTCAACTGGTGGTGACTCAAATCTAATAATAGCGAATAAGATGATATTAATCTTATGAATCAATCAGTACATCTTGTACAGACGGAGACACTTTGCCATTTACAGGATGCTCCCAACTTAGCTTTTGGCATCGATTTCATTCCATTTTGTGTTCTCCGAACCAAGATTGTTTAGTCATTAAAAGTCTTTAATTTTTTTTTACCCCGTTCTGGTAAGGTCCTTTGTGCTTTATCCGTTTCTAAGTATCTGAAGCAATCGAAACAACTGTGCAAAAATGTACATTGTTTTTTGAACTGGCGAAATGACCCAATATTCAAGAGCTGCATCTCGCTTTTGCTACTTTTCTACTTATGCTTGGCCCTGATGAGCGACTTTATTTTGCGGCTTCTATTTAGGAGTACCCTCGCTAATTAGGCACGAGGTGAGGGCTATCCGTCCGCTGATTTCTGAGTAAAGCGGATATCACCTGTTCCTTATTAACATAGTTGTCTAGTAGAATTTTTGCTTAGTAGGGAAACTCATGGCGAGGGGACAACAACGAGGAACAAAATGGCTGTCTAAAAAAAATGCAAGACACTATCTCTATCTCAGCAATGAGTGAACACACAAATTCTCATTATATTTAGGGATTGAGCTTGTACATATTATTTAGCCTGTTTTATTGTTTTAGGTTTTTGCATGATGTGCATGTTTGGGACCTTTTGAGAGGAAGATTGAATTACTGTAGATTATCACTTTCTCTCTTGTCCTTAAGATCAAAGTTAGATGTGAAAATTTGAGTTTGTCTATGTTGATCGTTGAGGTTGTTAAACTAATTTATGATGTTTAGACTTCTGTGGTGACAATCTAATTATGTAGTTTTCAAAACTAAAATAGTTAGGTATTAACTAATATAGCTTCATGGGAACTGTGTGTGGACTCGCCAACATCATAGTATCCATAATATAAATGAATTATAATTAAGGATGAAACCAAGTAACCATAGCAATACACCCTAGTGACATCGCGAACACTCTGGAAACCTACATGCTCCCGGAAAATCCTATAGGCAAAAAGCGTGACTGTTTTAGATTCCACAAATCATATTGCCGAAAGTCTGCAATATCCATTTGAGGCCTTCCGCTTGGTTTTTTGACAGTAGTACGACCATATCTATATACATTTCAGAACATGACATTTACAATTCTTGGGCTTACAAGGAGCATAATTGATCCTGGTTCAAGTAACACAGGTGCAAGGGAGAAAATTCTAAAATAGAGATTTGATGTGCAGACAATGAATGGGACAAATTAAGAAGCATCTCACCAGTAGTCATTGGATGAGCATGTTATGTCCGTAAAATGGTGGAACTGGGTTCGCATGCCTTACAACTATAGAACTTCCGCTTGCCATGGAGATACACTTGATTGCACAGAGACAATCTCTGCAAATGCTATGGTTCTTAAACACCCAAACAGGTTTCAGACTGGAGGTGCTTAAAAGGTTCCTTCTGTCCCTCCTCCACATCATGAAGAACAAATTCAGTATTGAGAACATAACCAAGTTTCTGTATACGACTAGCCAATTGGTCCCGTTCGTCATAGATGTCTTGAGCCTCCGGGTGTGATGTATAAAACTTGTGAACTATACTTTTCACTTCAATCCAGCTTCAACCAGTTTCTTTGATAAGATTTTTCAGTTTTATCCTCTTCCTGATTGGCGTTGCATCTTCCCATAGACCAGCTGATGCATACAGATTTGATAGCAAAACATAAGCAGCAAGGTCATCTGGCTCCTGCTTAAAAGTCATTGCAGCTTCTTGTTTTGCAAGTTCAACGTTGCCGTGAACTCGGCAAGCTCCAAAAAATGTATGCTAGACCAATGTAACAGCCCTGAAAGGCATAGCATTTATAAACTTAAGGGCTTCAACCAGGAAGCCCGATCTTCCCAATAAGTCCACCATGCATGCACAATACTCGATTCTGGGCACGATTCCATAATCTGTCTACATTGATCTAAAGTGTTTCTATCCATCAAATCCACATGGCTACAAGAGGATAAAACAACAACATAGGTGATCTCATTTGGCCTCACACTGGCCTCAAGCATTCTATGGAATGTGACTGGAGCTCTCGTTGCAAATTTATGTTTTGCAAAACCATTGGTCATTGAAGTCCAATTTATAATATTTTTGTCTCTTGTCTCATGGAAAACTCAAAAAGCAGCTCCTATGTTTCCACATAGAGATCAAACCATTAAAAATGCACTGACTTGAGTCGAGCCCTGATTTTACCACCTCACATTAATTTGCTCCCCCTTACCAATAGTGCTGATACAGGCAACTCCACTTAAAAGGCTGGCAAATGTAAAATCACTTGTCCAAGACATCATTTTACGATCTTGCATCCGATCAAACACCTTTCTCGAATCATGAAGTGATCCACTTGCTAGTTGTACATACATTGGGCTCTCAAGTCAAGTCCACTTAATTGAACCCACTTCACAAAATTCAAACCCCGCCCAAACAAGTTAGATCCAACCCAATTAACTAAACCAGGCCCAATTCGCCAAGCTACAGCTTACGCCCGACACTCACCACCCTTGTAGTAAAGACGAAGCCCAAATCACCAAAATTACCACTTCAAGCCCAAGCTCACGAAGCCTAAATGAGCCCAGAGCCCACTACTCTCCCCCCATCAATTTTCCAATCCCGCAACTGCTCCTCAACGTCGTCTCCTTCGAGCACGCCCGAAACGCCTGCGACCTCCCCTCATCTTTTACGCTCGGTTCCCTGCTCCCGGAAAAACTCCCCCACCTCCAATCTCTTTCGGGATGGAGTTTTCATGTCTAAAAATTAATACCTAAAGCTTCACTGAACCGGAAACACTCAAAACCTTCCACCGGCAATACTCTCACACCGCCGTCGCTAATTCTCCGCCCATCAGATATAACCATTGCCATGTTACCGGCCACCACCAGCCACTTACTTTCACAGCCAATCATGACCAGAGAAGAACAGAAAAAGCTTGGATTTAGCTGAGACATTTTATCGAACACTCGGCGGGCGTCGACTGAGAGGAACCACGACAAGCATTTGTGACACGGGCCGAAGCCAATTCCATCCATGATCAACAAACAACGCCCAGCATAAACAATATAAGCCACGAGAAACTCGGCGTGCGCCAAAATCAGAGCCGGCGAGCCTGGGTCCGTAGATTCATTAAAAACAAAAAAACACACATAATAGAGGCGTGGGAGCGTACGACCGTGTGATCCCTACCCGGCTCGGCAACAACGGCCAGAAGGCGAGTCCGAAGCTGAGCTCTGCGTCTCGCTTTCTCTCAGTCCCTTCGTCTGCTCACTCTCCGTTCTCGCTCTCTCCCCCGCCCCCCCGGGGTTCTTCCTCTCGGCCGCATCTCTGTCCAGTCACTCTCCCTCTTTCGAATGCTCACCCCACTCTCTTTTACAAGAAATCTCCCCGGTAAGTCCCCCTGCCACCACCTCTCTCCTCGGGACCAAGTTAGGTCCATTTCCAGCTAAGCTGGCCTCTGCACTCGTGCCTAGCACGCCCCCTCTACCAGCCGTAGCTCTGTCTGTCGCTCGCTTTCTCTGCCTCCTACGCGCCTGCGTGAGGGAGAGAAGAAGAGAGTGACAAAAACGTTGGAGGCCTGGGCTGAGAAGGAAGAAAAGAAAGGGCCGGGCGCAGGTGGAGAGGAAGGAAAGAGGAGAGGCCGGGCCGACCCTCTCTTCTCCTTTTCTAAAAATAAGAAAAAAAGAAGATTTGTTTTAATAAATTCCATTACTGTAAATACAAACTAAAAATTATTTTTGTTAAGGGCCAAGAGCGGTCTCTAATTTTTATGAGATAAATAAATAGTCAACATATGTGTCGTATGGTTATTTACCTGTTACCTTGATTCTTTTTAGAAAAAGATTATACATAATAGGTTGTATATTAATTAATTTGATGGGAGCTTGAGGTTTTTCGAAATTCTAATTCTCTTTCTGTGGTTTTCGAGTAGTGATGAGCAGTTTTCATGGTTACGTGCCCCCTCTTGTCAGCTGGCCATGTCAACTTATCTTCTTCCAGGGCTTGATGCAAAAGAATGGAAGCAACCGCCCATTCCTCCTCATCATAGGCCCCAGATCCCTGTCTCTCTCCCTCCACATCAATTAATTTCTCCACTCTTAACTAGTTCCATATCAACAGATGCAGACTTGACACTCGCTTTTCCTCACTTGCCACAAATCTCCAGCTTTAACTGCCCTTTACCAAAGCTATCCCCCGGCAGCTCTCTACCCCTCCTTGGCCTCCATAAATTTGCCACTGTGGCAATACATATCTCTCAGCATTTGCACCCACCGATCCTCTATCTTCTACATCGCTCTTTATGACAACTTGGATAGTAGGATTCTCATTAAACAGCTGAAGCTCCTTGAACCTCATGATTCTCCTCGGCAGAAGTATGAGAGTTCCCGCCTTCCTGATGCATTCTCCTTTCCTCATCTTACCCCATCAAAATATAGAAATTAAACTATTAACGTCCTCACACCACTTCCTCTGGAAAGAATAGCACCCCATGGAGTAAATTAGGATGACAAAACTGGGCTTCGCGGGCTCAGGTTTCCAACCGAAGCTTCCTTTGAATCTTTTCCTTTACAAAATTAAGGTAGCATTTTTGGACTTGTCCTAAATAAAAGGCAGTCCTAATTACTTCCTAGGATTGTTGATATTCCTGATCCCAAAAAGATTGCTTATAGCTTCTCTAGTTTCCTTTTTTGAATTTGCACTAAAGAACAAGGAAGACTTCTGAAAATTATGCAGAGGCTCCACCAAAAATCTTCAAGGCAATTCTTCAAAATCATTGCACTTACTTGGAGTTGCTTCAGCAAAAAGGAGATGGGTAAGCACAGGGCCTTATCTTTTGCCATGGATTCCAGCAAAAGTTCCTGCAGTAGATCACTAGAGCTCATTTTCCTCAAAAGGTTCTCTATAAATTCTCATTCGAAACAATCATAAGCTTTTTCCATATCTATATTAAGGGCACACTCCTCACTTTTCCTCTTCTTATTTTTCTGATAATAAAATAGTTCATGAGCCACTCTAATGTTGTCCTGAATCAACCTGTCCGCCATAAAGGCGCTTTATTGAGGCGAGATTAGCCCAGGTAGACAAGTTTTAAGCCATTCACCAAAATTTGGAGATGCTTCGTATAGAAAGTTGCGCGCACAAGCTAATGGGGCGATATTGAGAAACATCTTCACGATGGGAAGACTTTAGGAGTTAAAACAGTGTCGGTAGAGTTTAAGGAAAGAGGAAACTAACCAGACTCAAAAAGAAGTTCTTCACCTAGCAGCTTGATTTAGTCCATAAATTTTTAGCCCATTTTAGTTATTTCAGCTGGATTCGGTTCGCTAGTCTTTTTTCATCCTTCCAATGCTTGGTGCCTAAGTCTAAGTTAGATTATATTGATGTGGTGAATCCTTCCGACGGTAGGCACATCATCAATAAAATCTAGGCCATCGGCTTTGGATTTGTTCAAATTCTTGATGACCACTCCATTGCTGCTTTGGAGCTTTCCTTCATGAACCGATCCATATCCTCTGCTACGTAGTTTGTACTTGAACTTTTGAGTTATCTTCTTGATATCATAGCAAGAATGTCTTATGGGCAAAATGCTGTTAGTAGCTTGTAGAAACTCTACTATCTTTTAGGCCATAGCTAAGTGCCTTCCGCTTCACTTATGAATTAGAAATATCAATTTAATTGGATGCTATTATTATACTTAAGGGAAATTTGCATTTGAGTCACTGAAAGTTTACCTCTGCCTACAAATGTACTTAAGTTTGATGTACCTACCATCAATATACTTTAATATACGTAACCTTGAAGACCATATGATAGGCCCTTCAATATTTTCTCAAAAAGTTGATCGATTTCCGGTCAAAGTAAATCTATTGCAAGAAAATAAAAATTTGTTGCGATTGGGGAATAAAAGGTTGGATTTCGAAGAGCCAAATGCTGAGTGACATCTATATGCAATAGCCACAAATAAAAAGTTAAAACTACTTGCGGACTGATTGTGATGCGAGGAAAGAAGAGGGGATTCATACCGGAGTGAAAGAGGAAACTCGCAAGTATATATAAGGTAGCATGTATCGTTCACAGCCCTCTTTGGTGAATATTCTACAGAAAATAAGTGATTTAATTAAATTGATGATTAACTGGATTAGTTAGAATTCACATAGGATGAACATATAGAGTACACTTCCCAAAGAAGGTTATTATATGAATTTACACGTACGTCCCATCTAGCGTCCAAGCTTAAGAAGGGTTACGATATGGAGCACCCATGGACATGGTTTTCCTAATGAACAAGGTGGTATATCAAATTTTAGTGAAGTTAAAAGTAATCCACGCTAAATTCTAAATCAAATATCTTTTTTGTTTATCAAACAAGCTAGATGAAAAAGTTGGGGAAAGTGTCAAAAAATTCCTAAACCTATTGCATTTGTGCAATTTAGTCATAAACATTTTATTAGTGTCAATTTAATCATAAACATTTTGACTTAATGCCGATTCAGTCATTTTGGCCGGATCTTGTTGATGTGGATGTCGGTCAATGTTGACTAGCTTACATGACACCATCAGTACCATCGTGAATAATTTTTAATAATATTTTATTATTATTATTATTATTTTCCTTTCTTTTTTTCCTTTTGCCCGTGACCGGCACCGACCACAGGCGAGTTGAGGGTTGCCATCACCTACACAAGCAAGGCTTGGCCGGGCAAGGGTCGGCCTTGCCATTGGCCTAGTCGAGGCCAACACTCACTGAGCCTCACCTAGGTGACGACAAGCCCCAGCAAGGGTTGCCCTCGCTTATGGCGGGCGACGGCAACCCTCGCCCAAGTGAGACCAACTCACCCTACCATGGCTAGCCACCGGCAAAATGAAGAGAAAGAAAAAAAAAAGTTGGAAAAAATAATTAAAAATAAAAAATATTAAATGTTATTAAAATTTGTCTATGTCACCATCAACGGTGCCATGTAAGTTAGCCAGCGTCCACATAAGCAAAATTCGGCTAAAATTAATCAGAATGATTGAATTGGCACTAAGTCAAAATGTTTATGACTAAATTGGTACTAATACAATAGGTTTAAGACTTTTTTGACACTTTCCTCAAAAAGTTTATCAAGTTAAACTTATAAAACATGGCCTAATATAAGAAGAAACAAAGTAAACTTCATAAAATTACTTGTCAATAATTTCGTGCTAACTTCAAAATGGAATTTGAGTTCTTTCGAATATGGACTTCGCAGAATTGTTTCATCTAAGACCTTCTTCCTTGCCACTTTGATAAAAATTTGTTTCTCACATAGACAAATGTGACTACTCTGAAAAATCTCTTAAAATGAATTCATAAGTCTTCGATTTTGAGAAATCATATGCTGGTAATAGCACATTTAGTAGCAAGATCGCAAGTTATTATTGTTCATCCTTTGGAAGGATGATGCAAGAGAGTACAAGTAAATGAAATACAATAACTCAACATGAACATAAGAGCTAGAAGAAGAAAATCTCGAAAGTAATTACTGTCGAGCTTTCAAGTATCCCATACACAATCTAGATTGTGGGGACATATAACAAATACAAAGCTTTTCTAATCAAACCATGCATGGTTCTTTATACATCATTGCTCTCTCCAAAAGGAATACTAGCGGAAAGTATTGGAGTGCTTGATGAAGTTGAGAATGTTTCTAGTTCCATTTCTCCTTTGTCATCATTTACCGACTCATCTAGTGGGTAAATAAGTGGTTTTGGAGGCATCTGAATGTTAGCAATATCTCCTTCAAGCATTTCTAAGACTTTGTTCATTGAAGGCCGATGGTAAGGGTTTAATTGAATACACCAAAGAGCAACTATTATCATCTTTTTTATCACATTCCTTTCCTCTTCCACTTCTTCCATTTCAACATTTTTTCCTTCATTTACTTGGTCGTATATCCACAATAGAAAATATAATTGGCCTGAATGTTCTGCATTCGCATTTATATTTCTCCTTCGACCTGCCATTTCCATGAGCAACATTCCAAAACTATAGACATTTGCTTTATAAGATACACCACCGATGTTCTTGTAGAACAACTCAGGTGCTATATATCCCAACGTCCCTCTTGCAGCAATCAATGAGACTATGCTATGATCAGTGGGATAAAGTTTCGCAAGTCCAAAGTCAGAAACTTTTGGAGTGAAATTCTCGTCTAAAAGAATATTGTGAGGCTTGATATCAAAGTGTAGTATTTGCATGTCACACCCTCGATGTAGGTATCTGATCCCCCTCACAACCCCAAGAGCGATCTCATATATTTTCCAGTAATCAAGCTTATCACCTTCCTTAGTGAAAATATGCTTATCCAAAGATCCATTTGACATGAAATCATACGCAAGAGCTTGTTTCAAGCCTTCAAAGCAAAATCCACAGAGTTGCACTACATTAACATGGTGGATTTTTCCAATAGTAGCCATTTCACTGATAAAATCTTGGCCATGGGCCTTGGACGGCTTCAAAATCTTGATGGCCACTTCGTTGCCGCTTCTAAGCTTTCCTTTGTATACAGAACCATATCCCCCTTCACCTAGTTTGTGCTTAAAATTTCCGGTGATCTTCTTAATATTCGAGTAAGAGTACCTTATGGGCAAAAAATTGTTATGAGCTTGCAGAAATTCTTCGATGTTCTTGTCCATTGCTAGGTGCCTTCTTTTGTACTTGTAGATAAAAAATATCACCACAAATGGCGTCCCTACGAACTTTGCTATACAAAAAAGCACTAAAGAAAATTCCGATAGGTTAGAATACATTTTTTTTTTGACATAATTATTGTAAGAATAAATAATTGCGGCTTACCTAATAGTATCGTAAAATCCCAAGTAGTCCAAAATGCAATATCATCAAGGACACTTGTGGAAGGCATGAATGTTGTGACAAGGAATTGAAGGAAAAGAAGTTTGGAAAGCAAAAGTCATGAGGAAACGGAGTAGTAGCAAGCTACTTTGTACAAGTTGAATTTTGTCCAAAAGAATATGGGAAGTGGGATGCGTGCTTTTGCAAATAAATCGAAACATTAAGTTTCGTTTTTCACGCAGATGATAGATGATAAAACATTATTTTTCGCTTTATTTTTGGTCAACAAATCTAGAGAAACATTGCTTTTCATTTTTGTTGAATAATTTTGTTCCTCTGATCGATACATGACCACAATTTTTTAAGTATAATTGACAAGTGTCTCTTGGATTATCAGTTAAGTGACTAATTAAAAAATGAATTAAGAAAACAAAAAAAATGTAAATTCTATGCCGACAAAAAGTTAGTCATGTGGTTGGTCGCACAAGAAATCATTTTTTTTTTCCTTTTCGGTGGGGGATTTAACCCTTTTGTGGAAAGAAATTATAATCTAGACATAATTATACATTGCCGTACACTATCATGTATATTTTGTCATAATTTTCTTGGATACTAGATATTCCTATCATTTTCCAGTTTCGAAGAGAAAGTAGCAAGAGAAAGAGTGTATATACATTTCCATTAAGCGATGGGAATGAAAGAAGTTATGGAAATAGAAGTAGCGATAAAAACCAAAGGAGCAAAAGAAAGTTTCCTTCTCTGAAGATGGAACACCGTAGGTGATAACAAATCCATCGGCCATGATGCTATGTATTAGCTCATAGATGTAGGAGCTACTGTTGATGCGTTCTTTAAGCCCAAAA
Organism: Eucalyptus victrix; assembly: GCA_016097545.1. NCBI lineage: Eukaryota > Viridiplantae > Streptophyta > Magnoliopsida > Myrtales > Myrtaceae > Eucalyptus > Eucalyptus victrix. The sequence continues at coordinate 3,220,332 of CM027845.1, forward strand.
TAATCTGTCCATGCCCATCCGCTAATGCTGCAAAAATCCCTAACATCCAATGCACTTGGATTGAGCAAAGTATACAAGTTCCAATTCGATGACAAGTTGGAAGAGTACAACCCCTTAAAGCATGGACCAGTAGAGATATAGGATGGAAAACTAACCGGCCTTGAACAGTTTACAATGGCCAAGTTACTTTTGTTGAAGAATCTAACCGGAAGAAATTGGCGAGGGAGAGACGAGCAATTACCCTTTTGCAGCCCGTCATCAATCAATCTAATTTGGTTAGTGGAATAATTGATAAACTGCACATAGTATCGACGATCAATCAAGTAGCAAATAGTGTGATTATCTTCACAAGTTAGGTCGAAGCCCCCTCCATTTGAGTTACTCGTCGGTTGAAATGGCTAGCTTATATTGTAAATATCACCACAGGAAGAAGAGCTCTGTAGATTACTCGGCTCAACATTACTAGTCATTCTTAGAAATAGAGCAAGAATGAGCAGCAACACTTGATAGATATGCATGAAGTCGAGAGCACTGATCATGTCTCTTTTGGTCTTTGGGCGAAGATGTTTGGTGTGCGTGGAGGAGAGGCGCAATTTAAAAAGATTGAAAAGAGATGGGACAATACTTGTTTGATTGGAGACTTAGCGGTCGCATTGTCCTGTAGAAAGCCTAGGTCAGTCAATGTAACAAATGGATGCCAGACAAGAAATTAAAGGGGTGGGCCCAAATGGAGGTTCCATTACTAGAGGAACGGTCGGTGGTCGTCGCTATTTGAGACTCCCTTAATCACGCGTATATATATATATAGTGCATCTGGAAAATTTACACCCACAAAGATTCCAAAGGATCTTTCACATTTTTTATCTTTCTTTCTCCACTTTTAATCCTTCCACTGGTGATTATCGGGTGCACACCACATCCCATCAACCGACAAATTCATCTCCCCCCGGGCCCCTGGCCCCCCGCCACAAAGCACTGGACTTCTGATCCGCAAACAAACTCATATCTTCTTAATTTCTTCTTCGTTTTTTTCCTCGTCCCTTCTTCTTCCCTCTTCTTTCTTCACCCCCGGGTCACAATCAAAGGAAATATCGATGTATAGTTTTAGAGGTAAAGGATCAAAAATAAAAACTAGCTTACCTCAAAATTACTACATCTCCTTCTTAGTTGAACCTTTTTTGTTCAGTCGTCGGTACTTAATCACTTTATATATACTCCATACTTACTAAGTCAAGTCATGAACTTCAAACATATATCAATTGTTTACATGGTCCAATCATTTCATGAAATATATACATACTTATATATACACACACGAGATGTATCCTATGTAATATAATGCGCGAGAATTTGAAGCAACATTGGGTCCTCCTAATGACTTTCTAAATCACAGTCTTTACATTTTCTTTATTAAAAGTTTTGTCACTTTAACGATGACGGGACAGATGTGGGGAATAACATTTTCAGCTAGAATCAGAAGGGACAAATACTTTAAATATTATTGAAGACAAAAGTCACCCGATAGCTTTTCATGTGGATTGAAGATTAGTGTGCAACATTGGTGCGATCGCTTCACCAATGACATCTCTTTTGATTTGCGCTTCTAATTAACTCCAACCAATTCGTTAAAAATTAAATATAAATATGCAAGAAAACTTTGATTTGGCTATGAAAATAGATGAGCGGTGCGAGGTTGATTAAGTTGCTAACTAAGAAGAATTGTCACCGTGTTTTGCGCAAAAGAATGTTTAAAAGTAAGAAAACGTGAAGAATCATTAGACGGAAGCCCACGAAAAACTTCTTGCATTCAGATTGAAAAAGTTGCAAGACATTTGTCGTGTCCTACAAGATCATTGATTTTGAACTAAGAAAAGGGTGTAATATTGAAACTTCTCTCGTTCAAATTGACTAAGTTGCAAGACATTTGTCGAGTAAGACACGGCCATTGATTTTGAACTAAGAAAAGTGTATAACATTGACAGAATCACATTAGCGCGTAACTCCATGACTCTTTTGAAAAATGCTGAAAATAGCAACTATCATTTTGTAAAAAATACATGTAAATTGAACAGAAAAAAAAGGATTTATATATGTTTCGACTAGCACATAAATATTATCTTAATCGAACGGCTATTTTCTCATTCTCAAAAGATATTTAGAAATCTAATGAATACATTCTGAGAATCTTTTTAATGTCTACCGTTTGAAACTGTGGTGATAGTAGACTATTCGCCTAAAAGATAGTTAAAGCGAGGCCATACTACCCTTTGTGAGTCTTGAGCATCTCTTTGGCGCTTTGAGGCATGGTGCTCCAAGTAGTATATCCGTTGCAAATGTGATTGTTCTTCGTGTTGGCTTTACAGTGATTTACCAACAATAGACAGATGTTCATCACGACTTAATGAGTGTTTATCACTAGGAGCATCGTGCCCGTGACATAGTGGGCAACCCACTAAATCTCGGCCATTCAATCCGAATACCCGGTAAATAATCAATGCGGTTCAGTGGGCAACTCAAGTCAAGCCGGAGTCAACCGTTCCAGTGGTTACAATCAAGCAAGATCTGCTTCACAAAGCCATGTTGAATCAGACAAATATTCAGGTTCAGGATCTCGAAAAAAAATGTCCATCGATTCATAATTGCACTCTTTAGGCTCTTAAATCTTTAGGTGCAAAACCAAAAATACCTGCGCATACCATCCACAAATTATTACATTGTGATTTAAATCTATTCGAGTGTCCAAAACATATAAAAAAATCATTGCAGATAAGAAGGAGAATTCTTTCCATTCTCGGACATTTATTTCTACCCAAAAAACACAAATCAGTGGATTTATATAACAAGTAACGAAATTGTTGCTCCATTCAGTTTTTTCAACTTCAAGAACTTGCTTGCCTTAGCAAAGGACATGCAATTCCGTGAAGCCCATGATGACGCGAATGAGTTTAGACATCCTCGGATTAAACAAGACCACAACAAATAGAGGAGACGGCATCACCTGTAGATAAATGGGAAAAGTACCAAAAAATTGATAAACCTATTCAGTTCTAAACTTTTCAGTTGGACCAATTCAGTCCTAAACGTTTTACTATTGATACCAATTCAGTCCTAAACGTTTTACTATTGGTACCAATTTAGTCCATCCGGCTAATTTTGGCCAGCCGGTGCTGACATGGACGTCGATCGTGGCGGACGGCCGACATGGCAATTTTTATGATTTTTTCGAATTTTTTTAATGATTTTTTTAATGATTTTTAATGATTTTTTATTAATTTTTTTCCTTTTCTTTTCTACTTTCTTCTTCGTGGTTGTCGGCGAGCCTCCGGTGAGGCTCGCCGGCCACTAGGCGAGGGCCGCGAAGCCCTCGCGCCGCCGTCGACGAGGTGGCTTCGCCCGGATTTGGGTGAGGCCAGCCTCGCCCGCGGTTGGCGAGGCCATGGAGGCCATCGCCAGGGTGGAGGCAAGGGCCGTGAAGCCCTCGGCCGCCGATGAGGGTCGCGACCCTCGCTTGGCCTCGCCCTGGCCTTGCCGCTAAGTCCCTAGCGCCTCCTCCGCTGTCGACCCGGGAGCTTCTCGACCTCCTCACCGCCGCCCTCACCTCCACGAGATCTCAATTCGAGGCCCTGGTCCCCCACCTCCCGCGACTCACGCCGCCGCTCCTCCGCCCGATCTTCGCCTCCAAAACCCTAGCTTACCGCCCCAACACCCTCCTCTCCTTCTTCCGAGGCTGGCCTCGCCCGTGGCCCTAGGTGAGGCCGAGCGAGGGTCGCTACCCTCACCGGCGGCTGGTGAGGGCTTTGCGGCCCTCGCCCAGATTCGGGCGAAGTCGTCGGAGGAGAGGCCGAGCGAGGGCCGCGACCCTCGTCGGCGGCAGGCGAGGGCTTCACGGCCCTCGCCCAGTGGCTGGCGAGCCTCATCGGAGGCTCGCCGGTAACTCAAAGAAGAAAGCAGAAAAAAAAAAAAAAAAAAAAAGGAAAAAAGATTAATAAAAATTAATAAAAATTTCAAAAAATTTCAAAAAAATTTCAAAAAATCATAAAAAAATAATAAAAATTACCACGTTAGTGTTCGACCACCGGCTGACGTTCACATTAGCATCGACCGGCCAAAATTGACTGGATGGACTGAATTTGTACCAATATTAAAAGGTTTATGACTGAATTGGTCTAATTGAAAAGTTTAGGACTGAATTGGTACCAATGCAATAGGTTTAGAACTTTTTTGGTACTTTTCCCGTAGATAAATTGTTTTGTAGCCCCTGCATCTTTATCGCGTTCAGGGATCTCACGTCCATGACCACCACTGTAGACTTTGAGGATGTTATGCTAGTTCTCTTCGTAATTGGACCGCGTGGCCACGCCAATCGACGTGATGAGGATATTGAGAAATGATGAGAACGGAACTCATCTCGTACGTGGTTCCGTCCACCTCGTCCCAGATCCGTAATTGCGAGGGACCATCGGACAAGAACGAAACGAAACGAGGTAAAAAGTATGGGGAGAAGCGGATCCCGTAAACCGATACGTTTTCCTTGAAACCCTTCCCATCTAATAAGGCCATGTTACTAACTAATAAGCAATAATCCGCGCGAGCTCGCCGTGAGATTTGTGTTAAACATCAAATGTCATATACAAGCCACTCATAAGGTTAGTTCGTAACCATTGTTTATCGTTTCACCGAGCATATCGTTTTATCATCTTTAGATAAATTCTTGGGTGGTTTTTGCAAAGACATGTTCTCCTCATGGCTCACTGACAACCTGAAAATTTTTATAGATATTATTGAGCAGGCAGGCTAAGAGATGACGGTAAAAATTACTATCACCCTGTAATTAACTAGTATTTTTCTACTAACGGTCACGTAGGATTTGTAAGGAAAAAAAAAAAAAAGACCATGGGGATGTACAAGTAAAATAATTACTTTTATTATAGAACAATATTACAACTCTTTATACTATCACACTCTCACAACTACTCATTGTACTTGCTTTCCTACTCACTCACAACCCTCACACGAACACAACTCTTGCACACACCCACTCACTCTCTTTCACTCTACACTCACGTACACACTCTACTCGCACTTCATACACAAGGCTCTCTATCAAACTACTCTCCATGGACAAGAGCCTTATTTATAGGGCGTAAGGTCGGTCAATGAACCGCATTCCACACCCTTCCTATTATTATTTTACTTCAACTTTCTGATTATGTGTTAGTAATTGCAGCTGAGGAATTCTCTAGATAGAAAAATCTGGAGAAGTAAAGAGTGAGAGAAATCTGGAGAATTCTAGAGAGAGAGAGAGGCGGTGATCTTCTCAACAGACCACGCTGCATTTCTGTCTCTTAAAACTTACAAGCTGAGCGGAAAGATTCAAGTGTGTTAAAGTTGCAACTTTTTAAGATTTAAATGCATGAAAATAAAAGATTTAAAACTCAAGTTCATTACAGTGATACATAAGTTGTCAAAAAGAAAAACTTCACATTGCATAAAATTGTTTGAAGGGCAAGGGTCATGGCTCATTAGATACATGTTATTCTCTTGTTTTCTACTTACATTATTCAGTAAATGATTTTTTTTTAAAGAATATTACGTGTCCGGACCTCTTAAAGTATCTGATTAATCTTATTGGTCCATCACACTTCCCATATTTCACGAAAATTCGAGTTATTACAGCTATCTTGCAGGTCAACCTATCTAAAAATCCCACATTTCATGGTAAATATAAAGTGCATCTTGCTTCAACGTTTTCTTACCACAAATCTACAATTGAAAAAAAAAAAAAAAAAAAAAGGATCTGATCTTTAATTGGTCAACATGGGTCGGGATTAAATTAATAAAAAAATGTACTATCGATTTTCGACAGAATGATCAAATCGAAACAGCTGGTGAATGAGTTCTAACGTAGAGCTCACTTTACCTTGCGTAGAGACAATCCATGTATGTCCAAGATCTCTCAATATTTTAAGTAGAATTAAGCAAAGAACAAAGAGAGACGAATATCATACCGACATCTTTTTGCATAGAAGAATGTTTGCAATTGCCACTGCCAATGCAAGGGAAGACCCCCCTTACCTGATCCAATTAGGTGGTGCTTAGGTGAATATCATTTTCTTGACTTCTGGTTCTGCATCCAATTTTTTAATTAGACTTGTCACTCGGCATTCAAAGCCAAAGCTGGCCCCTCAAATAATGATATAAGAAAGTTAGATTTGACTGGCTAAATTAATGCTATTATTGACCATACCAGAAGTTCCAAACATTGCGATTATCTTCACAAGTCAGGTCGTATAGAGTAGAGTTCCATCTGGGTTACTTGTCAATCGAAATGGGTGGCTTATACTGTGAATGTCACCACAAGATGAAGCGCTGCATCGATTATTCGGCTCGACATTACTAGTCATTCCTAGAAATAGAACAAGAAAGAGAAGCAACACTCGATAGATATGCGTGGAGCCGAGAGCACCGATCATGTCTCTTTTGGTCTTTGGGTGAAGATGTTTGATGTTTGGTGTGCGTGGAGGAGAGGTGCAATTTAAAAAGATTGAAATGAGATGGGACGATCCTTTGTTTGATTGGGGACTTAGCGGCCTTATCCTGTGGAAAAGTCCAAGTCAGTCAACTCAACAAATGGACGCCAGTCAAGAAATTAAAGGGGTGGACCCAAACCGAGGTTCCATTATTAGAGGAACGGTCGGTGGCCATTGCTATTTGAGACCCCTTTTAGCCAGGGATACATACAGTGCATCTAGAAAATTTACACCGACAAAGAATTCGCAGGATCCTTAACATTTTTATTTTTATTTTTATTTCTCCACTTTTAATCGCCACCGTTCTTCCAATGTCTCCGCGTGAAAAATGGGTGCACACCACATCCCATCACCAAACAAATATATATATCTTTCTCTCTCTCTCTCCCCCCCTCCCAATCACTTCTGATGCACAAACAAATTCATATCTCCTTAATTTCTACTTCGTTTTTTTCCTCGACCCTTCTTCTTCCATCTTCTTTGTTCACCCCCGGGTCACGATCAAAGGAAAAATTGATGTATAGTTTTAGAGGCAAAAGATCAAAAATAAAAACTAGCTTGCCTCAAAACTACTACTGCCCCTTCTTATTTGAACCTTTCCTGTTTGGTCGTCGGCACTTAATCACTTTGTATGTACTCCATATTTGCTATGAACTTCAAACATAATTCAATTATTTATATGGTTCAATCATTTCATGAAATATATATATGTATATATATATATATATATATATATATATATATATATATATATATATGTATGTATGTATGTATGTATGTATGTATATATATACAAGAGATGTATCCCATGTGATATAATGCATGAGAATTTGAAGCAACAGTGGGTCCTCCTAATGACTTTCTAAATCACATCGTCTTTATATTTTTTTTTATTAAAAGTTTTGTCACTAATGATGACGGGACGGATACGAGGAATAACTTTCTCAGCTAGAATTAGAAGGGACAAATACTTTAGATATCATTGAAGACAAAAGTAGCCCCCATAGCTTTTCATGTGGATTGAAGATTAGTGTGTAATATTGGTGCGATCTCTTCACACTAGTGACATCTCTCTCTTGATCTGCCCTTCTAATTAACTCTAACTAATTTGTTAAAAATTAAATATATATTTGCAAGAAACTTTGATTTTGCTATGAAAATAGATTAGCGGTGTGAGGTTGATTAAGTTGGTAACTAAGGAGAATCGTCGTCGTGTTTTGCGCAAAAGGGAGAGAGTTCAAAAGTGAGAAAACATGAAGAATCTATGGACTTGCTTTTTGGAAGCTATAAGGAGACATGCTTTCGGGTGGCCTCTTTAATTTATCGAATTTTGTGCAAAAGAGAGTTTGAAGGTAAGAAAACTTGAAGAAGACGGAAGCCCATGAGAAACTTCTCGCATTCAGATTGAATAAGTTGCAAGACATGGGTCGGGTCTTCCACGGCCATTAACTTTGAACTAAGAAAAGGGTGTAACATTGAAACTTCTTGCGTTCATATTGAATAAGTTGCAAGACATTTGTCGTGTCTTACACGGCCGTTGATTTTGAACTAAGAAAAGGGTATAATAATGATAGAATCACACTAGCGTGTAATTTCTATGACACTTGTTAAAAATGCTGAAAATAGCAACTGTCATTTTGTAAAAGATACATGTAAATCGAACAGAAAAAAAGGATTTATATATATATATATATATATATATATATATATATATATATATATATATATATATATATATATTCCTACTAGCACATAAATATTACCTTAATCGAATGGCTATTTTGTCATTCCCAAAAGATATTTAAAAATCTAATGAATATGTTATGAGAATCTTTTTAATATCTACGACTTAAAACTGTAATGATAAACTAACTATTCGCCTAAAAGATAGTTAAAGCGAGGTCATACTACCCTTTGTGAGTCTTGAGCATCTCTTTGATGCTTTGAGGTATGGTGCTCCAGAGTGGCAAATCCGTTGCAAATGTGATTGTACTTCTTGTTGGCTTTACAGTGATTTACCAACAATAGACAGATGTTCATGACGACTTGATGAGTCTTTATCACTGGGAGCATCATGCCCGTGACACAGTGGGCAACCCACCGAATCTCGTCCGTTCGATCTGAATACCCGGTAAATAATCAATGCAGTTCGATGGGCAACTCAGGTCAACCGGAGTCAACTGTTTCAATGGTTACAATCAAGCAAGATTTGCTTCAGGGAAAAGTATCAAAAAAGTCCTAAACCTATTGCATTGGTACCAATTCAGTCATAAACTTTTCAATTGGACCAATTTAGTCCTAAACCTTTTAATATTGGTACCAATTTAGTCCATCCGACCAATTTTGACCGGCTGGCGCTGATGTGGACGTCGGCCGGACGCTGAGGAGGCAATTTTTATGATTTTTTCAAATTTTTTATTAATTTTTTTTCCTTTTATTTTGTACCTTCTTCCTGGCGGTGGTCGGCGAGTCTCCAATGAGGCTCACTAGCCACTGGGCGAGGGCCATGAAGCCCTCACTTGTCGCCGGCGAGGGTCGCGGCCCTCGGCCGGCCTCTCCCAGGGCTGTCGACGAGGCGGCTTCACCCGAATCTGGGCGAGGCCAGCCTCACCAATGGCTGGCGAGGCCATGGCGGCCACCGCCAGGGCGGAGGCGAGGGCTGTGAAGCCCTCGCCAGCCGCCGCCGAGGGTCGCAACCCTCACTCGACCTTGCCTAGGGCCGCGGGTGAGGCAGCTTAGCCCAGATCTGGCCTTGCCCTGGCCTTATCACTGAGTCCTCGGCGACTCCTCCGTTGTTGACCCCGGAGCTTCTCGACCTCATCACTGCTGCCCTCAGCTCCATGAAATCCCAATTTGAGGCCCTGGTCCCCCACCTCCAACGCCTCACGCCGCCACTCCTCCGTCTGATCTTTGCCTTCGAAACCCTAGCCCACCGCCCCAACACACTCCTCTCCTTCTTTCGATGGTGCCAGTCCCACAACCCGTCCCTCGCCCACTCCCCGTCCCTCCTCCTCTCCCTCCTCTTGCGGCAAGGCCAGGGCGAGGCTGGCCTCGCCCAAATCCAGGCGAACCCGCCTCACCGGCGGCCCTGGGAGAGGTCGGTCGAGGGCCGCGACCCTAGCCGGCCACCGCCAGAAGAAGGCAGAAAATAAAAGGAAAAAGAAAAAGAAAATTAATAAAAATTAATTAAAAATAATAAAAAAATAGAAAAAATCATAAAAGAATCATAAAAATTGCCACGTCGCATCGGCCATCGGCCGACGTCCACGTCCAAGACCAGCCGGCCAAAATTGGCCGAATGGACTGAATTGGTACCGGTATTGAAAGATTTAGAACTGAATTGGTTCAATTAAAAAGTTTATGACTGAATTAGTACCAATACAATATATTTAGGACTTTTTTGGTTCTTTTCCTTCTGCTTCACAAAGCCATGTTGAAAGTTGAAATTAATAAATATTTAGGTTCAGGATCTCGAAAAGAATGTCGGTCAATCCATAATTGCACTCTTTAGGCTCTTAAATCTTTGGCCTATCGATAGTGATCATGATTTAAATCTATTCGAGCAGCAAAAACATATAAGAAATCATTGCAGATAAGGAGAATTCTTTCAATTCTCGGACATTTATTTCTACCCAAAAAACTCAAATCAGGGGATTGATATAACAAGCAACGAAAATGTTCCTCCATTCAGGTTTTTCAACTTCAAGCACTTGCTTGCACTAGCAAAGGACATGCAATTCCGTGAAGCCCATGATGAGGCGAATGATTTTAGACATCCTTTGATTCAACAAGACCACAACAAATAGAGGATACGACATCACCTGTAGATAAATTGTTTTGTAGCCCCTGCATCTTTATCGTGTTCAGGGATCTCATGTCCATGATCACCACTGTAGACTTTAAGGATGTTATGCTAGTTCTCTTCGTAATTGGACCGCGTGGCCATGCCAATCGACGGAGAAAATTGTCCAAAAAGTCCTAAACCTATTACAGTTTTGCCAATTGAGTCATAAACTTTTCAATCTTGCCGATTGAGTCCTAAACCTTTTGTTAATTCGCCAATTGAGTCCATCCAACCAATTTTTGCCGGAAAATGCTAACATGGATGCGGGCGGTGCCACGTAGGACTGTCGGTGCTGACGTGGATAATTGTTAATAATATTTTAATATTTTAAATATTTTTTATTTTTTTTATTTTCTGTTTTTAATTCCATAGAATCAATCTGGTCGGGTAGAGATTGTCGGAGAATTGACTAGAAAGGGCAGCGGCAAATTACTATGTTGACTTGCTTGTCGCTGCATTTACTTTGGAACGTCAAGTTTAGGATTCCCACGGTCGACATATTTGAAATGTAAAAGAATCTTCGAAGCTTCGAAGTCAAATGAAGACTTGGACTGGTGGCTTGAATTTTATACGATTTGACAACTCGATGAATGTGTACGAAAGCAGTAAACTAAGCCGTATATTTGTAGAGTATATGTACAAAAAAATCTTAAACCTATTATATTTGTGCCAATTAAGTCTTAAACTATTTTTAGGGTCAATTCAATCCTAAATATTTTTCTTTTGTGCCAATTTTGTCTATTTGGCTAATTTTAACCGGCCGACATCGATGTAGACAATTTTTCCTTTTTCTTTTTCTTTTTTTTCCTCCTTCCTTCTTCTAGTCTATCACTACCTTTGGCTGAAGATTAGCCAAAGGAAGGAGGATGAAAAAAAATAAAAAAACTTAATAAAAAATTCAAAAATATATATGATTAAAAAATTATTCATGCTAGCATTGACTGGCCAAATTGGCTGGATGAACTAAATTGGCATAGATGTGAAGGTTTAAGACTTAATTGACAAAAAAAAGTTAAGGATTGAATTAGCACAATTGCAATAGATTTATGATTTTTTTGGTAATTTTCCCTATCTTAAGTTTGAAGCACTAAATAAAATATGATGCAAATAGGTTTCCTAGTTTGAGTAGATTTGCTTATTCGAGTGCATTTTTAGTCTAAATGATTTTATAATTTAAGTAGCTTTTCTGAAAAGGGTTTCCTATTTGTGATATTATTTATGGAAAAGATGGATCTCTACTTGGTTAATGCATGCTAAAGTAAACAAGAAGAGGGTCATTTATTTTTGTGAGTTTTCTAGGTGAGTTCTCTACAAGAGATTATGACATAACATGGTTTGTTTTAGTGGTCAAAAAATTAATTTGAGGTGAGCTTTTGAGACAGTGGACTTGGATTGGCTAATAGAAGCTTTTGGCAAAGAACATGAAAAAAAAAAAAACCATATGATACTTTTGATTCACAAAAAGAAATAAGGTAAGAATGGAATAGCCAAACATGAGAATAGAAAATGTGGGAATTACAAAAAAAAAATAACTGCCAGTAGTTTGGTTTGTAGAATGGCATACAATTTCAAGACCATCCTATCGTTTTCTTTTTAAAACCATTACACCATATAAAATTAGTAAGGAATAGTAAAAAATTCTCATAATACTTTCGATGGTAGTTAATTAAAGCTTAATTTGTTTTATAGTCGTGGTTTTAAAAACCATAACTGAAAACAATTTATAAATGATTATTATATTTTCATGTATAATAGTAAATGGCTAGTATAGTAGTAAGAAAGCTAGTATAATCATTATCTTCACACCAATAATAATTATGTAAGGATATAACTGTGGACAAGATAAAAGATCTAATCGTTATTATAATTCAATAATTATATTATCAGTGATCCAATTACATTATAGTTGTTATTTAATTATTATAATTAGAGCACATATGATTTTGGTACTACATGAATATCTACACTTAATTTGATTACAATTTATTATATCATAGTATATGTATTTTCTAGCAATTGCTGTACAATCTAGTAATACATCATCTAATTATTGTGATATCTACGATTTATTATTTAATTGAAATATTGCAGTTATTGTCTCATAATTAGATAATGATATCAAAATCTCCACTTAGTATGATATATAGATAGGGGATCAAGAATTACGATGTCATATTTCTAAAAAAATGTGCATTTGAATTTTAAAAAATCGATTTCATTTAGAATTTAAAATCTTCCCAATTGAACGGACCTCTTTATCCATGCCAGTTGGCGTAGTTGGTAGCATTTAATGTGAAAAAGTACCCATCAAATTAAAAAGATAAACATAAAAATAACCAAACTTTGAAAGATCTCAGGTACAAGATTCCATTCCCGACTAGAAAGTGGAGAATTGACACGGAGGGCCTCTCTTTACCACTTAGCCCAACACTTGGAATCGAACATCTAAAAACTCAAACAAGAAAAAGAAAAAAAATAATACGTGAGAAAGTTTTTCCAATTCTACCATAATTTTCCTTGTCGATCATTGATTTAATTGCTAAGAAAATATCACCATGGCGTTTCTCACCCCAAAGTCCGTCAAATATATAGACTTTAACTATATAAGTACCTTTGTCAATGCCACGATAGCCTCAAAACAGGAAAAGAAAAGGCAAGACACTAGCAAACTATAACAATTAGTGTGGATGAAAATTTTAGGTTTAATCGAAAAGAATCCAAACTCTAAATGAAATAGGACTTTTAAATTTTAAAATGTACACTTTCTAAAAACACGGCATCATAAATGTTGATCCCCATTTATTTGCATGTAAAAAGAGCTCCAAATTTTGACAAATTTTAATCACTTGCGGGTAGGGGTAATTAACGAGTGGACGGCTTGCTCCGAGTCAAGCTTGGGCGGTCCTCTTACATGAGAAAGTCCCACCCGCACGACTTTAATTAGCCCAGTCCTACCATTTATAAAATATATGTCACGTGGCCGTGGGCATGTTCTTACTTCACTGGATATCATATAAAATTACAATGGATTATTTATTTTTCTTTTCTTTTTTCATTATATTTGATTGATAAAGTGATTTTGAGGATAAAATCATGATAGACGTGGACCAAAGGCTTACTCGATGGAAAGCTGCTCAGAACTTGCGATTGAAGTTACCAACAGAGTGAGGCACAAGTTATTACCTTTCACGAATTAATCTCTCACATTGCATTGTATCAAGGTCGCCGATTTTCTTCAATTAAAGAGGTCTATAACCGTGTCACGTTTTTATTTGTTTTCACACGTGTACTTATGGGCCTGCAATTTGATAGAGAGTGCATTCAGCTGTACATGGACAGTGACGAAATAGTCCGCAACCTAGAACTTCATGCGGGGATCGGCCGCCGGATCACCACATATGGGTATCATCCTTCTGTTCTGAACAATGATTAATGCCGAGAACTAGTCGAGTATTCTCTATACTTGATTTAGATAATCTGGCAAGAAATTTAACATTGGCTGGTTCGTATATCGATTTCCCGGATGCTCCTATCATTCACAGGAGTAACTAGTCGAACACTTCAACATCAATTTCAAGTTGAGAAGCTGACTCGCGATCACGCTCGTGATTGAAAAATGACGACGAGTAGGGCTGAATCTATCTGACTAGCTACCTCCACATCTCGTGCCCCAGAGTAATCTTGCTCGTCCTTCGTTGGAAGCACAAGCGATGACAGAGGGGCACACGTGCCAATTTCGCAAGTTCCGAACCTCATCGCAGGTGGACACCAGGCTGCAAACCTCAGGGACCTTTTCAACCATCGACTTTTAATGGCTCGTGGCTTGAACCACTTGGATTCAAACCGTCTTTGCTTTTTCTCTGAAGGTGTTCATGTTATTGAATGCGGTTTAGCAAGAAATTCTGCGTTCATTCCCCTTACTTGGTTTGGAGTTTCCACCGGCGAATCTCATCCTGTGTCATGGCGGTTTTGTTCTTTTGCCCATCAGTGAGTGCATTCAACTGGTAGTGAATTAAATCAGATAATAGCGAATAGGATGATATTTATCTTATGTATCAATCAATACATCTCCTAGTACAGACAGACACAGTTCGCCTATCTGGATAAATGTAAGACCCCATTTCATGTCTCAGTATAAAGCGAACACAAAATTCTCATTATATTTAGGGATTGGGCTTGTACATCATATTTAGGTTTTTATATTGTTTTAGGCTTTTGCATGATGTGCATGATTGGGACCTGTTAAGTAGAGAGGAAGATTGAATAACTGAAGATGATCACTTTCTATCTTGCCCTTAAGATCAAAATGAGATGTGAAGTTTCAAGTTTGTCTATGTCGATTCAACTAATTAATGATGTTTTAAACTTCTGTGCTGACAATCTAATTATATAGTTTTCGAAACTAAAATAGTCAGGTATTAACTAATATAGCTTCATGGGAACAATGTGTACGGACTTGCCGAGATCATAGTATCCATAAGATAAATGAAATATAATTAAGGATGAAACCAAGTAACCATAGCAATGCACCCTAGTGACATCAGGAACACTCTGGAACAGAACAGAGCATCAATATCTAGTATCTGAAAAACTGCATGCTCCAGGAAAATCCCATAGGCAAAAAGCACCACTGTTTTAGATTCCACGGATCATATTGCCGAAAGTTTGCAAGATCCATTTGAGGCCTTCCGCTTGGTATTTTGACAGTAGTATGACCATCTCTAGGGCTTACAAGGAGAATAATGGATCCTGGTACAAGTAACATAGGGGCAAGGGAGAAAATTCTAAAACAGAGATTCGATGCAGACAATGAATGAGACAAATTAAGAAGCATCTCACCAGTAGTCATTGCATAAGCATGTTCTGTCTGTGCAATGGTGGAACTGGTTTGCATCCCTTATGACTATAGAACTCTGGTTGCCATGGAGATATACTTGATCGCAGAATGACAATCTCTGCAAATGCTAAGATTCTTACACACTGACATAGGTTTCAGATTGGAGGTGCTTATAAGGCCAAAAGCAATGGCAATTTTTTCACTGTGCTCAAATATCATTCCTTTTGTCCCTCCTCCACATCATAAAGAACAAATTCAGTATCCAGAAGATCACCGAGTTTCTTTATTCGACTAGCCAATTGGTCCTGTTCATCATAGATCTCCTGAGCCTTTGGGTGTGACATGTCACCTGTGTAGAACTTTTATTTTTTCACTTCAATCCAGCTACAACCAGGTTCTTTTGTAAGATTTTTCAGTTTCATCCTCTTCCTGATTGCTACTGCATCTTCTTATAGACCAGTTGATGCATATGCATTTGATAGCAAAACAAAAGCAGCAAGGTCGTCTGGCTTTGGCTCCTGCTCAAAAATCATTGCTGCAGCTTGTTTTGCAAGTACAACATTGCCGTGAACTCGGCAAGCTCCGAGAAATGTACGCCAGACAGGTGTATAAGCCCTGAAAGGCAGTGAAATTATAAACTGAAAAAGGGAGCCTTGTCTGCCCAATAAGTCCATGCATGCATAGGATTCGATTCTGAGCATGAATCCATGTTCTGTTGATCTAGAGTGTTTCCATCCGTCAGATACCAAACCCACATGGCTACAGCAGGATAAGACAGCAACATAGGTGATCTCATTTGGCCTCACCCTGGCCTCAAGCATTTTATGGAATGTGACCAGAGCTCTCGTTGCAAAGCCATGTTTTGCAAAACCAGTGATCATTGAAGTCCAAGTTTTAACATTTTTCCCTCATCTCACAGGAAACTCATAAAGCAGCTTCTGTGTTTCCACACCTGGAATACATTGAGATCAAACCATTGAGAATGCACTGATTTGAGTGGAGCCCTGATTTGCTTCCCCTCACCAATAGCGCCAATACAGGCAGCTCCACTTAAAAGGCTGGAAAATGTAAAAGCATTTGTCCAATTCCTCTCTCCTCAATCTCATGTAGAAGTTCAAAGGATTCATCAGACTCCAAACTTCTGGCAAAGACATCTGCAAGGGTATCATAAGAAATCAAATTCTTTTCATATAGTGCACCAAAAGCTCTCCAAGCATATGATTGTATCCCCCACAAGTATCAAATGCAAAGCACATTTTTATAGCTACAGCGTATATTTGTATCCCCATGTCTATTATCACAAGTACTTCCACATGCCTTGAGAACACTAGCTAATGTGAATTGGTGCTCATTTTCTTCAGTTTGCACACGTCCTGTGATTATCGGTGTCCAAGACATCACATTGCAATCTTGCATCCGATTAAACACCTTTCTCAAATCATGAATTGATCCACTAGCCACACATTTCACGTACATGTCCACCAAGCTAACACAGACATCTGAAGCCAGTCCAGACCATATAATCAGGAATGCAATTGCACCCCAAGGGATAGTACTCCAATGCTGAATATGCCGACATAACAGCCGTAAGTGTAAATCTATCTAGCACAACCCACTCCCCAACATATCCTAAAACAAATCAACAGCTTTATTTGGACAACCCAGCTGAGTACATCTGGTCATCATCAAAGTCCACACAACCACATTCCTCTCGGGCATTTTCTCAAACAACTTACGAGCTGAAACCAAATCAGCACTACCCTGCGAAAACATGTCAATTGCTGCACACCCGACACACACATCAGAATCATGATAGCCGCTTTTAATTATAAACTCGAAAATCTATCGCCAATTGATGCATTCTTCGGAACCGAACAAGCCCGAGGGTAAAAAAAAAAAAAACCATCTTCAAGCATATGAACGAAAGTATCGACATTTCTTTTCCTTTTTTTTTTTTTTTTTGGGGGGTCGAAGTATCGACTGCTTCAAACGCGATGTGGTTATTGGCATAGCAAGAGATCATGGAATTCCAAGAAACCAAACCCCTTTTATTACCCATGCCCTCAAAGTCCTCTCCGCTTCAGCCCAGTCATTGCATTTTGAGTAGCGACTGATAAGTGAGTTGAGAACCACCGAGTCGGGCTCAGCTGGGACGGAGCGAGCGACCGATGGACGCGCCTCCCGAGCGCGAGCCCTCGGGAGCGAATGCAGGACTTGAGGAGGAGAGAGAAGGTGAGGAGGTCGGGATGGGACCCATCACGGGACATGAGGTCGAGATGGGTGAATGCTCCGCGGATTTGGCAGGCATCGAGGTCGGTGACCAGGCGGCGGTCGAGGGGCGAGGGAAGGAGAGAGAGGGAGAGAGGGAGAGAGGGAGATTCATTGCATTATACAAGCCGAGCTTGGTCTGAAATGTCAGGAAACAAGTGATGAAAACAGATAGCCAAAGAGGCAATTCTTCTGCAAAACACAGGATGCTTCAAAAGCTAAAATCACGATTTACATAGTCAATTATGCTTCGGATGGAACTACGTTTATTTGGCGTTCATTCAAACTGGAAAGAAAAGAAAATCATACAATGTGCGATTCCGGAATCTCATTGCTATTTTGAAATTGGTATGCTTCAGAAATTGTTGGGGCACTTGATGTAGTTGGGAATGATTCAAGTTCTATTTCAGCATCCACATCATCAAATGGCTTCTCAGACGGATATAGAAGCGGCTTAGGAGGGAGTCGAAGCTTATCGATATCTCCTTCAAGCATGTTTAGGACCCGGCTCATTGATGGCCGATCGTCGGGGATTAACTGTATACACCAAAGGGCAACTGTTACCATCTTCCTCATTATCTCCCTGCCCCCTTCTACTTCTTCTATTTCAACCTCGCTTTCTTTGTTGAGTTGATCATAGACCCACAAAGGGAAATAAATTTGACTTGAACGTTCAACATTTGCCTTTGCATTTTTCCTCCTACTAGCCATTTCCATTAGCACGATCCCAAAACTATAAACATCAGCTTTATATGAGACACCGCCAATGTCCTTGTAGAATAGCTCGGGAGCCATATATCCCAAAGTTCCTCTTGCTGCAGTCAACGATATTATGCTGTGGTCCACAGGATAAAGTCTTGCAAGCCCAAAGTCAGAAACTTTCGGGGTGAAATTTTTATCTAGAAGAATATTGTGAGGCTTGATGTCAAAGTGTAGAATTTGCATGTCGCACCCCCGATGTAAATATTCGATGCCCTTAGCCACCCCGAGAGAGATCTCATATATTTTTTGATAATCAAGAGAATTGTCATCATTTTTAGAGAAAATGTGTTTATCCAAAGATCCGTTCGACATGAAATCGTACACGAGAGCTTGCTTAGAGTTGTTAAAGCAAAAACCAACAAGTTCCACCACGTTAACATGGTGGATCCTTCCAATAGTAGCCACTTCGCTTATAAAATCTTGGCCATTAGATTTTGGTTTGTTCAAAATCTTAACAGCAACTTCATTGCCACTTCTAAGTATTCCCTTGTACACAGAGCCATATCCTCCTTCACCTAATTTGTTTTTGAAATTTTTTGTGATTTTCTTGATGTCCGAGTAAGAGTACCTTATGGGCAAAAAGTTGTTATGAGCTTGTAGGAATTCTTCAATCTTTCCATCCATTGCTTGGTGCCTTCTCATCCACTTATAGACTAAAAATATCAATACACATGGAGCTCCGAGTATGAATTTTGCCGTGAGGAACTGGGCTGTGGAAAAATTTGTCCATAGATTAGCGTAGTGTAATATAGAAAGTTATCCTTTTTTGGGTCAGATTGCTGCTTGAGATTTTCATGGTTGTGAGGAATAAAGGACTAGTCAGTACCTAAGAAAAAGGGGACATAAGGAAGTGCATATCTCGCAACTATCGCCACCATAGGAGTATCTGTAGCAAGCAAAAGAATTTGTTTAGAGATGACTGAAAATGATTAATAAGCATTAACAACCAATCGATGGAGACCTAAATTATTATTTTGGCGGTAAAGTATAAAAATGGTACACGTTAAGCTATGACCAGGTAAAAAAAAAAAAAAGAATTGATACAATCACTGCAAAGTGCAATGACGGACTTTTATTTATTAAAGTTGCAAATGGAGAAGTCTAGAACAAAGAAGAGTGACTGAGTTTCGCTCTCCCATATGGGTCTAGATCCAACTTTATTCATATACTCAAGGAATCCATGTTATCATAGCGTGATCATTTTTATTGAAGAAAGATGATTTCGCTTTTGTTCCCCTAGATATACCAAATGATTACGTTTGCCAGTCGCTCGTGTGTAATTCTGATTTACGCATATCATCTAACATATGCGCAATTTATTCTCCTGCATAGTAATACCCACCATGAAAGTGACACAACGTACTATGTAATCAAACATTTTTCCCCAATCAAAAATAAAGTAATCAAATTCAGAAAAGCTCCATGGGTTAGAGAACAATAAAAGAGCGATGCATATTGAATCTATTCAGAAATCTTATTGAACCTATTCAGAAATCTTATTGAACTTTTTATTTCAGTGACGTGGCAATTTTTTTATTTTATTTTATTGAGTATTCAAAGAAATTAGCAACGCAATGTGTGGGTCTCACATATGATGATTATCCAACTGAAACTTGCCGTGTTACTCGATAAGTAAATTTTGATAAGATCTCTTCATAGAGCGTGCATTTAAGAAGAGGAGGAAGGAGCGAAGAAAAGCTAAAGCGAAAGTCGCTTACTAGAGTTATGTTCACTGCACCCGTAGCGGTAGTCGAAACCCCAGAAGCAAAAAAAAGATATTCCACTTGACGTACTGTTATAGGATAGATTGAATCCCTGCGCCATGTCGTTGTGGATGTCCTTGTATGATGATCTCCCACAATAATTCCGATCCCTTCCCCGATCCCAGAAAGAGGTCGATGTAAATGTCATCATGGTTATAGTGCAAGAATCCTCGATGTCTGACGCCCCTGATCCACCACACCCAGAGAAAACTGATAAACCAAACCCACGAAAGGCATATGAGTACACCTCCGTCTGGGAAAAATCTGGAGACATGCCGGTAGAGTATGCTCCGCCGATGCACGGTTTGGTATCAACATACCAAGAAGAAGCAGCCGGCAGTGAGCACTTCACGAAGACCACTGTGTCCCGCAAAGAAGGTGAGTAGCCATAAATTCCACTTAAGTTGGAGCGTGTCAACGAGTGATGGGGAAGGGATGAGCAATTACCCTCTTGCAGGCCATCGTCAACCAGCGTTATGTGACCATTGAAGTTAACTTCGTCACGATAAAAAGCATAATGGATTGACTTCACGTGATATTTACCAGCTTGCAAATATAGAATAGTACGGTTATTTTCACAAATAAGCTCACCATCAGAGTGACCACAACCTTTTGGATCACTTTCTAATCGAAAGGGAAAACTTATATTATGAATATCGCCACAAGATGAAGCGTTGCATAAGTGACTATTCTTCGCATCGGAACTCGTCCCTAACAGTAGAATTTGCAATATGAGCAAAAACACACGGTACATACATATGGAGCCGAGAGAATTAACCATCTCTCCACTCCTCAATGCAAGAATGGTGGTTTTAGCTTGGTGATTGTGGCGGAGGCTCAACGAGGGGAGGAATTATATATGATCGAAAGGATCAGCTGGGGGATCAACTATAATTGAAATGTCCAAGTCAACAAGCAACACCAAGTCAAGTCAAGAAAAGTAACTCATGTGGACCAATCAAAGGTTCCATCAGCGGAAATTACGCAAAGATTGATGTACACGCAACCAAGCTCACATGACACGGCGGTGAATTGATTTTTGGATAGCTGTCACACTAATTAGGAAGCAAAAATCAACAAGATGCACCACACGAACTTGTGGATCCTTCCTGGACACGTCGGTTATGAAATCTTGGCCATTAGACTTTGACTTATTTAAAGTTGTAATAATAATTTAATTGTCCTGTCTAAGTATTCCTTTATGTACAATGCCATATCTCCTTCATCTAGCTTGTCTAAGTATTTCTTTATATACAAAGCCATATCCTCCATCTAGTTTGTACTTGAAATATCTTTTTTTATTTTTTTATTTGAATATCTGAGTAAAGAGTATTTTATAGGCAAAAAGTTATTATGAGTTTATAGAAATTCTTTGACGTTGCCGTCCATGCTAGGTGTCTTCTCATGCACTTATAGATTAAAATTATATCGTATGAATGTTGTTGTGCTGCTATGAGTTGCAGAGATGATTCTGCTTAGATTAGCCATAAAACATCTGTTTGTGTTGCCCATATTATGATAAAAGTCCTGCATATCATTTGCTATCCATTCAATTCGATGTTAGACCTGATTGCAATTCCACTGAAGAACTGCATATCATCTGCTATCCATTTATGAATATATTGCACTTCCATTTACTCGCAAGTAGCATGTAAATGTCCTTCAAACAGAATTCGACCATTTGCAATCTTAACTTGGCATGACATTACGTGTAACTAGACTTGAAGCCACACCATGCGTATAGTGGAGGTCCTACCAACATTTCTCAAGGAAATTGGTTAGATTACAATTAAAGTGATTAATTGAAAGTGATTTGAAGATTATAGCATCAAGTGAATAAAATTAAAGTTTAGTGAGCACGACCGAGAGTCTTGATTGTTTGTATTATCGCATGTTTCGTCACCCATCACGTAGAAACTCATAGAAAACAAGGAAGTGATTCTGTTAAAACGTGACTTTACTGGATTAATTATAATTTACATAGAACGAATCCAGAGAATACATTCTCCAAACAAATTAATCATGCAAAAGGAAGGAAAAAAAGTTTATGAGTGTAGAGAGTCAAATACAAGACTGTCAACATATTCAGTTAAACTCACTTTCACTTAAAAAACTGACGTTCACTTAAAAATTTAAATAGAACGGCTGAGTGACAATGAATAACGAGGGAGAGATGAGCAATTATCCTTTTGCAGCCTGTCGTCGACTAATTTGATTTGGTTAACAGAATAATTGATAGATTGCACATAGTATCGACCATCACTCAAGTACCAAACAGTTCGATTATCTTCACATGTCAAGCCATACAAACTTCCATTTGGGTTACTCGTCAATCGAAACGGGTGGCTTATATTGTGAATGTCGCCATAGGAAGAAGTGCTCCATCGATTACCTGGCTCGACATTAGTAGCCATTCCTAGAAATAGAACAAGAACGAGCAGCAACACTTGATAGATATGCGTGGAGCTGAGAGCACTGGTCATGTCTCTTTTGGTCTTTGGGTGAAGATGTTTGTTGTGTGTGGAGGAGAGGTGGAATTTAAAAAGATTGAGAAGTGATGGGACGATCCTTGTTCGATTGGAGACTTAGCGTCCTTGTCCTGTGGAAAAGCCCAAGTCAATCAACTTAACAAATGGATGCCAGTCAAGAAATTAAAGGGGTGGACCCAACCTGAGGTTCCATTGTTAGAGGCTATGTTGCGTGTCGGAACGCTCGGACACATTGTCAATGCGTGTTGGTTTTTTCGACACGTGGTCAATCTGACACGTTTCGACACGCGTGTTCGGGAGGGTGGAAGAGATGGCAAGGGAGCAGACCGTGAGCGACGGCGAGAGACGGCCGAGCATAGACTGAGGCGAGGGTCGCCACTGTGATGCTGCGATGGATCCGACGAGGCTGCAGCTTCGAGGGAGAAAGGATCGAAGGCGAGAGGAAGAGGAGAGGAAGGCGGTCGTGCGGCGAGTGGCGAGGAAGGGGGTCATGCGGCGAGCGGCGGAAGGGGGTCATGTAGCGAGCGGTGAGGAAGGAGAAGGATCGAGAGGAGGAGAAGAGGAAGGGTCGTGCGCGAGCGGCAAGGAGGAGGAGCAAAGGAGCTAGGGTTTCTGAAGAAACTCAGAAATAATTAAAAATTGAGAGTCTGATGGGCCATCACGTATTTTGGGGGAGGGAAAGTGACAAGGACATGTGGGGGGAGGAAATGAACGATGGCGGGGAGGGAAAGGAAAAAAAAAATGAATTTGGGGGCAGGGGGAATGGACCATGGTGGGGGGGGGGGGGGGGGGGGGGGAAAGAAAAATAAATTTGAGGATGGGAGGAAATGGATGAGGGAAAGAAGAGAGCGGGGTGGATCTTAACGAGGATTTTTTTTTTAATTAGAAAAAAATAAATGAAATTAAAAAATAAATTCAAAAAATAAATATATTGAATTAGAATTAAATTAATTAAAAATAAAAATATTCATTTAATATATAACGTGTCGTGTCGTGTCGCCGTGTTTGTGCTATATAGGTTAGAGGAACGGTTGGTGGCCATCGCTATTTAAGACCCCTCTTAATCACGGACACATACAATGCATCTAGAAAATTTACGCCCACAAAGAATTCGCAGGATCCTTCACATTTTTTTTATCTTTCTTTCTCCACTTTTAATCGCCACCGTTCTTCCAATGTCTCCGCGTGATGGTTGGGTGCACACCACATCCCATCACCAAACTAATATATATATATATATATATATATATATATATATATATATATCTCACTCTCTCTCTCCCCCTCCCAATCACTTGGCTTCTGATGCACAAACAAATTCATATCTCCTTAATTTCTTTCCTCGTCCCTTCTTCTTCCATCTTCTTTCTTCACCCCCGGGTCACGATCAAAGGAAAAATTGATGTATAGTTTTAGAGGCAAAAGATCAAAAATAAAAAAACTAGCTTGCCTCAAAACTACTACTTCTCCTTCTTATTTGAACCTTTTCTGTTTGGTCGGCACTTCATCACTTTATATGTACCCCATACTTGCTAAATAAAGTCATCAACTTCAAACATAATTCAATTATTTACATGGTCCAATCATTTCATGAAATATATATGAATATATATACAAGAGATGTATCGCATGTGATATAATTCACGAGAATTTGAAGCAACAGTGGGTCCTCCTAATGACTTTCTAAATCACACCGTCTTTATATTTTCTTTATTAAAAGTTTTGTCACTAATGATGACGGGATGGATACGAGGAATAGCTTTCTCAACTAGAATTAGAAGGGACAAATACCTTAGATATTATTGAAGACAAAAGTAATCCTGATAGCTTTTCATGTGGATTGAAGATTAGCGTGCAATATTGGTGCGATCTCTTCACACCAGTGACATCTCTCTTTTGATCTGTCCTTTTAAATAACTCTAACTAATTCGTTAAAAGTTAAATATAGATATGCAAGAAAACTTTGATTTGGCTATGAAAATAGACTAGCGGTGTGAGGTTGATTAAGTTGCTAACTAAGGAGAATCGTCGTCGTGTTTTGCGCAAAAGGGAGAGAGTTCAAAAGTGAGAAAACATGAAGAATCTATAGACTTGCTTTTTGGAAGCAATAAGGAGACATGCTTTCGGGTGGCCTCTTTACTTTATTGAATTTTGCTCAAAAGAGAGTTTAAAGGTAAGAAAACTTGAAGAAGACGGAAGCCCACGAGAAACTTCTCTCGTTCGGATTGAATAAGTTGCAAGACATTTGTCGTGTCTTACACGGCCATTGACTTTGAACTGAGAAAAGGGTGTAACATTGAAATTTCTTACGTTCAGACTGAATAAGTTGCAAGACATTTGTCATGTCTTACACAGCCATTGATTTTGAACTAAGAAAAGGGTGTAACATTGAAACTTCTTGCGTCCAGACTGAATAAGTTGCAAGACATTTGTCGTGTCTTACACAGCCATTGATTTTGAACTAAGAGTATAACATTGATATAATGACATTAACGCGTAGTCTCCATGACACTTGTAAAAAATGCTGAAAATAGCTACTGTCATTTTGTAAAAAATTCATGTAAATTGAACAGAAAAAAAGGATATATATATAAAAATATATATATATATATATATATATATTATATATATATATATATTCCTACTAGCACATAAATATTACCTTAATCGAACGGCTATTTTGTCATTCTCAAAAAATATTTAAAAATCTAATGAATACGTTCTGAGAATCTTTTTAATGTCTATCACTCGAAACTGTAATGATATACTAACTATTCGCGTAAAAGATAGTTAAAACGAGGTCATATTACCCTTTGTGAGTCTTGAGCTTCTCTTTGGTGCTCTGAGGCATGGTGCTCCAAGTGGCAAATCTGTTACAAATGTGATTGTACTTCTTGTTGGCTTTACAGTGATTTACCAACAATAGACAAATGTTCATCACGACTTAATGAGCGTTTATCACTGGGAGCTTCGTGCCCGTGACACAGCGGGCAACCCACTGAATCTTGTCCGTTCGATCTGAATACCCGGTAAATAATCAATGCGGTTCGGTGGGCAACTCAGGTCAGCCGGAGTCAACCATTTCAATTGTTACAGTCAAGCGAGATCTGCTTCACTAAGCCATGTTGAACCCAACGAATATTCAGGTTCATGATCTCGAAAAGAATGTCAGTCGATTCATAATTGCACTCTTTAGGCTCTTAAATCTTTAGCCTATCGATAGTGATCGTGATTTAAATCTATTCGAGCGTCAAAAACATATGAGAAATCATTGCAGATAAGAAGGAAAATTCTTTCCATTCTCGGACATTTATTTCTACGCAAAAAACTCAAATCAGTGGATTTATATAACAAGCAACGAAAATGTTGCTTCAATCAGGTTTTTCAACTTCAAGAACTTGCTTGCACTAGCAAAGGACATGCAATTCCGTGAAGCCCATGACGACGCCAATGATTTTAGAAGTCCTCTGATTCAACAAGACCACAACAAATAGAGGAGACGACATCACCTGTAGATAAATTGTTTTGTAGCCCCTGCATCTTTCTCGTGTTCAGGGATCTCACGTCCATGACCACCACTGTAGACTTTGAGGATGTTATGCTAGTTCTCTTCGTAATTGGACCGCGTGGCTACGCCAATCGAAGTGAAGAGGATATTGAGAAATGACGAGGACGGAACTCATCTCGTACGCAGTTCCGTCCACCTCGTCCCAGATCCATAATTGCGCGGAACCATCGGACGAAAACGAAACGAAACGAATCAAGGTAAAATGTATGGGGAGATGCGGATCCCGTAAACTGATACGTTTTCCTTGAAACCCTTCCCATCTAATAAGGCCATGTTACTAACTAATAAGCAATAATCCGCGCGAGCTCGCCGTGAGATTTGGGTTAAACATCAAATGTCACATACAAGCCACTCATAAGGTTAGTTCGTAACCATTGTTTATCGTTTCGCCGAGCATATCGTTTTATCATCTTTAGATAAATTCTTGGGTGGTTTTTGCAAAGCCATGTTCTCCTCATGGCTCACTGACAAACTGAAATTTTTTATAGATATTATTGAACAGGCAGGCTAAGAGATGACGGTAAAAATTACTATCACCTTGTAATTCACGAGGTATTTTTCTACTAACAGTCACGTTGGATTTGTAAGGGAAAAAAAAAAGACCACACCGCATTTCTGTCTCTTAAAACATACAAGCTGAGCGGAATGATTCGAGTGTGTCAAAGTTGCAAGTTTTTAAGACTTAAATGCACAAAAATGAAAAATTTAAAACTCAAGTTCATTACAGTGATACAAAAGTTTTCAAAAAGAAAAACTTCACATTGCATAAAATTGTTTGAAGGGCAAGGGTAATGATTCATCAGATAAATGCTATTCTCTTGTTTTCTACTTACATTATTCGGTAAACGACTTTTTAAAAAGAATATTACTTGTCCAGACTTCTTAATGTATTTGATTAATCTGACTGGCCCATCACACTTCCCATATTTCACGAAAATTCGAGTTATTACAACTATCTTGTAGGTCAACCTATCTCAGAATCCCACATTTCATGGTAAATGTAACGTGCATCTTGCTTCAACGTTTTCTTACCACAAATCTACAATTGAAAAAAAAAAAAAAAAGATCTGATCTTTAATTGGTCAACATGGGTCGGGATTAAATTGATAAAAAATTGTACTATTGATTTTCAGACAGAATGATCAAATCGAATCAACTGGTGAATGAGTTCACGTAGAGCTCACTTTAGCTTGCGTAGAGACAGTCCATGTATGTCCAAGATCTCTCAATATTTTAAGTAGAATTAAGCAATGAACGAAGAGAGACGGACATCATACTGACATCATTTTGCACAGAAGAATGTTTGCAATTGCCACTTGCTAACGCAAGGGAAGACCCTCCTTTTCTGGTCCAATTAGGTGGTGCTTAGGTGAATATTATTTTCTTGACTTCTGATTTTGCCTCCAATTTTTTAATTAGACTTGTCACTTGGCATTCAAAGCCAAAGTTGGTCCCCTCAAATAATGATATAAGAAAGTTAGATTTGACCGGCTAATTAATGCTAGAGTCATTGAAACTCCAAGTCTTTGCCTTCCAAAAGTGAGGACATCCACTGGCTTAAATTTGAGAAATTACCCGAGCCGCTAAACCACTAGAAACTATCAGGTTTGTCATTAAGAATTTCATGTAAGGTTTTGCAAATTTAAAACTTTTAAATTGGTTTTGTTTTTTCCAATATCTTTCTCTGTCTTGAAAATTGACCATTGAGACTATGCTTACCTTGCTTTTGTTTACATGGTAGGTAATATGACTTGTATTGGATTATCTTGGACCTTTCTTACGCTAAAAGCTAGCTCAAGGGGTAGGGTTTACCCTTACACTAATAAACTCACCACCAGCCCTATCCACAATCAATGTGAGACAAATTCAACAATCTGCCCCTCACACATCTGACTTGGGTCGAAGGCACGACAACCCGTAACTCTCTCATGTGACTTTTTTGGGTCTAGACCTGTTGGCAATCCGAGCTCTGATATCAATATTAGGTGGTCTTGAGCTTCTCTCATCCTAAAAGTTAGCTTAAGGGATGAGACTTTCGCTCACACTTATAAATCAACTATCAACTATTTCCACAACCAATATGAGACAACATCAACAACTTTTAGTGGGGGCAAGTATGACAAATAAACCATGTTAAATCACACACACACACACACACACACACACACACACACACACACATATATATATATATATATATATATATATATATATATATATATATATATATTTTATATATATTATTTTGAAACTTAGACTATAATATTTTACTTATAGAATGAGACTATAATGCATATCTCACGGTAATAGTGTATATTAAACCCCCCACGCGTTATAGAAAAGAAGAGGACAAGTCATTGTCTCTCCTTCCCCGTAAAATTCCTCGAAATCGACCGAAAGAGATTGAAGAAATTGCCTGAGAAACTTCTCAAAAGTTCCAACTCTATGAGTCATGTCTTTGATCGGGTTTCATACGGCAATGATCAGTCAACGCGTTACAACCCCATGGTGCAAAAGAGGGTGCACCAAAGAATCTCCGTCTCGGACAAACAACCAGAGTAAAGGCCAACCGGCATCATCGACCAGACAGCACCGTACAATTAGCGTCAAACGCGCAAACCACTTAATTTAATCTGGCACTTCTACTTTATGTTTTGTCAGTAAGGAAAAACGATGTAATTTCTGCGTGAATCACACTGGATTAGTCCACTTTTACGCGTGCAACTTTTATCCATGTAATAGAAGAATAGAGAACCCTAGTACGACATGCAACCTCGGCACACGCATGCAAAGCTTTTTCCTCAGGGGCATCGTATAGAATCAGAAATCTCTCTACTGTTTTGTTTATTTTTTTATTTTTTATTTGGAAGAGAACAATATTAATTCCATAGAATCAATCTGGTCGGGTAGAGATTGTCGGAGAATTGACTAGAAAGGGCAGCGACAAATTACTATGTTGACTTGCTTGTCGCTGCATTTACTTTGGAACGTCAAGTTTGGGATTCCCACGGTCGACATATTTGAAATGTAAAAGAATCTTCGAAGCTTCGAAGTCAAATGAAGACTTGGACTGGTGGCTTGAATTTTATTCGATTTGACAACTCGATGGATGTGTACGAAAGCAGTAAACTAAGCCGTATATTTGTAAAGTATATGCAAAAAAAAAAAAAAATCTTAAACCTATTATATTCGTGCCAATTAAGTCTTAAACTTTTTTTAGGGTCAATTCAATCCTAAATATTTGTCTTTTGTGCCAATTTAGTTTATTCGGCTAATTTTAACTGGCCGACACTGATGTGGACAATTTTTCCTTTTTCTTTTCTCTTTTTTTTTTTTCTCCTTCTTCCTTCTTCTTCTAGTTGATCACTGCCTTTGGTCAAAGATCAGTTGGAGGAAGGAGAATGAAAAAAATAAAAATCTTAATAAAAAATTCAAAAAATATATATATGATTAAAAAATTATTCATGCCGATCGACTGGTCAAATTGGCCGATGAACTAAATTGGCATAGATGTGAAAATTTTAAGACTTAATTGACAAAAAAAAGTTAAGGATTGAATTAACACAATTGCAATAGATTTATAATTTTTTTGGTAATTTTCCCTATCTTAAGTTTGAACCACTAAAGAAAATATGATGCAAATAGGTTTCCTAGTTCGAGTAGATTTGCTTATTTGAGTGCATTTTTAGTTTAAATGATTTTATAATTTAAGTAGCTTTTCTAAAAAGGGTTTCCTATTTGTGATATTATTTATGGAAAAAGATGGATCTCTACTTGGTTAATGCATGCTAAAGTAAACAAGAAGAGGGTTATTTATTTTTGTGAGTTTTCAGGGTGAGTTCTCTGCAAGAGATTATGACATAACATGGTTTGTTTTAGTGGTCAAAAAATTAATTTGAGGTGAGCTTTTGAGACATTGGACTTGGATTTGCTGATAGAAGCTTTTGGCAAAGAAATAAGATAAAAACCCATATGATACGTTTGATTCACGAAAAGAAATAAGATAAGAATGGAATAGCCAACCATGATAATAGAAAATGTGGGAATTATAAAAAAATAACTGCTAGTAGTTTGGTTTGTAGAATGGCATACAATTTCAAGACCATCCCATCGTTTTCTTTTTAAAACCATTATACCATATAAAATTAGTTAGGAATAGTAAAAAATTCTCATAATACTTTCGATGATAGCTAATTAAAGCTTAATTTGTTTTATAGTCATGGTTTTAAAAACCATAAATGAAAAAAATTTATAAATGATTATTATATTTTAATGTATAATAGTAAATGGCGAGTATAGTAGTAAGAAAGCTAGTATAATCCTTATCTTCACACCAATAATAATTATGTAAGGATATAACTGTGGACAAGATAAAAGATCTAATCGTTATTATAATTCAATAATTATATTATCAGTAATCTAATTACATTATAGTTGTTATTTAATTATTATAATTAGAGCACATATGATTTTGGTACCACATGAATATCTACACTTAATTTGATTACAATTTATTATGTCATAGTATATGTATTTTTCTAGCGATTGCTGTACAATCAAGTAATACATCATCTAATTATTGTGATATCTACGATTTATTATTTAATTGAAATATTGGAGTTATTATCTCATAATTAGATAATGATATCAAAATCTCCACTTAGTTATGATATATAGATAGGGGATCAACAATTATGATGTCATATTTCTAAAAAAATGCATTTGAATTTTAAAAATCGATTTCATTTAGAATTTAAAATCTTCCTGATTGAACGGACCTCTTCATCCATGCCAGTCGGCATAGTTGGTAGCATTTAATGTGAAAATGTACCCATCAAATTAAAAAGATAAACATAAAAATAACCAAACTTTGAAAGATCTCAGGTACATGATTCCATTCCAGACTAGAAAGTGGAGAATTGACACGGAGGGTCTCTCTTTACCGCCTTAGCCCCACACTTGGAATCGAACATCTAAAAACTCAAACAAGAAAAAGAAAAAAATAATACATGAGAAAGTTTTTCCAATTCTACCATAATTTTCCTTGTCGATCATTGATTTAATTGCTAGGAAAATATCACCATGGCGTTTCTCACCCCAAAGTCCGTCAAATATATAGACTTTAACTATATAAGTACCTTTGTCAATGCCACGATAGCCTCAAAACAGGAAAAGAAAAGACAAGACACTAGCAAACTATAACAATTAGTGTGGATGAAAATTTTAGGTTTATTTGAAAAGAATCCAAACTCTAAATGAAATAGGACTTTTAAATTTTAAAATGTACACTTTCTAAAAACACGGCATCATAAATGTTGATCCCCATTTATTTGCATGTAAAAAGAGCTCCAAATTTTGACAAATTTTAATCACTTGCGGGTAGGGGTAATTAACGAGTGGACGGCTTGCTCTGAGTCAAGCTTGGGCGGTCCTCTTACATGAGAAAGTCCCACCCGCACGACTTCGGTTAGCCCAATCCTACCATTTATAAAATATATGTCACGTGGCCTGGGCATGTTCTTACTTCACTGATATCATATAAAATTACAATGGATTATTTATTTTTCTTTTCTTTTTTCATTATATTTGATTGAGAAAGTGATTTTGAGGATAAAATCATGATAGACGTGGACCAAAGGCTTACTCGATGGAAAGCTGCTCAGAACTTGCGATTGAAGTTACCAACAGAGTGAGGCACAAGTTATTACCTTTCACGAATTAATCTCTCACATTGCATTGTATCAAGGTCGCCGATTTTCTTCAATTAAAGAGGTCTATAACCGTGTCACGTTTTTATTTGTTTTCACACGTGTACTTATGGGCCTGCAATTTGATAGAGAGTGCATTCAGCTGTACATGGACAGTGACGAAATAGTCCGCAACCTAGAAATTCATGCGGGGATCGGCCGCCGGATCACCACATATGGGTATCATCCTTCTGTTCTGAACAATGATTAATGCCGAGAACTAGTCGAGTATTCTCTATACTTGATTTAGATAATCTGGCAAGAAATTTAACATTGGCTGGTTCGTATATCGATTTCCCGGATGCTCCTATCATTCACAAGAGTAACTAGTCGAACACTTCAACATCAATTTCAAGTTGAGAAGCTGACTCGCGATCACGCTCGTGATTGAAAAATGACGACGAGTAGGGCTGAATCTATCTGACTAGCTACCTCCACATCTCGTGCCCCAGAGTAATCTTGCTCGTCCTTCGTTGGAAGCACAAGCGATGACAGAGGGGCACACGTGCCAATTTCGCAAGTTCCGAACCTCATCGCAGGTGGACACCAGGCTGCAAACCTCAGGGACCTTTTCAACCATCGACTTTTAATGGCTCGTGGCTTGAACCACTTGGATTCAAACCGTCTTTGCTTTTTCTCTGAAGGTGTTCATGTTATTGAATGCGGTTTAGCAAGAAATTCTGCGTTCATTCCCCTTACTTGGTTTGGAGTTTCCACCGGCGAATCTCATCCTGTGTCATGGCGGTTTTGTTCTTTTGCCCATCAGTGAGTGCATTCAACTGGTAGTGAATTAAATCAGATAATAGCGAATAGGATGATATTTATCTTATGTATCAATCAATACATCTCCTAGTACAGACAGACACAGTTCGCCTATCTGGATAAATGTAAGACCCCATTTCATGTCTCAGTATAAAGCGAACACAAAATTCTCATTATATTTAGGGATTGGGCTTGTACATAATATTTAGGTTTTTATACTGTTTTAGGCTTTTGCATGATGTGCATGATTGGGACCTGTTAAGTAGAGAGGAAGATTGAATAACTGAAGATGATCACTTTCTATCTTGCCCTTAAGATCAAAATGAGATGTGAAGTTTCAAGTTTGTCTATGTCGATTCAACTAATTAATGATGTTTTAAACTTCTGTGCTGACAATCTAATTATATAGTTTTCGAAACTAAAATAGTCAGGTATTAACTAATATAGCTTCATGGGAACAATGTGTACGGACTTGCCGAGATCATAGTATCCATAAGATAAATGAAATATAATTAAGGATGAAACCAAGTAGCCATAGCAATGCACCCTAGTGACATCAGGAACACTCTGGAACAGAACAGAGCATCAATATCTAGTATCTGAAAAACTGCATGCTCCAGGAAAATCCCATAGGCAAAAAGCACCACTGTTTTAGATTCCACGGATCATATTGCCGAAAGTTTGCAAGATCCATTTGAGGCCTTCCGCTTGGTATTTTGACAGTAGTATGACCATCTCTAGGGCTTACAAGGAGAATAATGGATCCTGGTACAAGTAACATAGGGGCAAGGGAGAAAATTCTAAAACAGAGATTCGATGCAGACAATGAATGAGACAAATTAAGAAGCATCTCACCAGTAGTCATTGCATAAGCATGTTCTGTCTGTGCAATGGTGGAACTGGTTTGCATCCCTTATGACTATAGAACTCTGGTTGCCATGGAGATATACTTGATCGCAGAATGACAATCTCTGCAAATGCTAAGATTCTTACACACCCAGATAGGTTTCAGATTGGAGGTGCTTATAAGGCCAAAAGCAACGGCAATTTTTTCACTGTGCTCAAATATCATTCCTTTTGTCCCTCCTCCACATCATAAAGAACAAATTCAGTATCCAGAAGATCACCTAGTTTCTTTATTCGACTAGCCAATTGGTCCTGTTCATCATAGATCTCCTGAGCCTTTGGGTGTGACATGTCACCTGTGTAGAACTTTTATTTTTTCACTTCAATCCAGCTACAACCAGGTTCTTTTGTAAGATTTTTCAGTTTCATCCTCTTCCTGATTGCTACTGCATCTTCTTATAGACCAGTTGATGCATATGCATTTGATAGCAAAACAAAAGCAGCAAGGTCGTCTGGCTTTGGCTCCTGCTCAAAAATCATTGCTGCAGCTTGTTTTGCAAGTACAACATTGCCGTGAACTCGGCAAGCTCCGAGAAATGTACGCCAGACAGGTGTATAAGCCCTGAAAGGCAGTGAAATTATAAACTGAAAAAGGGAGCCTTGTCTGCCTAATAAGTCCATGCATGCATAGGATTCGATTCTGAGCATGAATCCATGTTCTGTTGATCTAGAGTGTTTCCATCCATCAGATACCAAACCCACATGGCTACAGCAGGATAAGACAGCAACATAGGCGATCTCATTTGGCCTCACCCTGGCCTCAAGCATTTTATGGAATGTGACCAGAGCTCTCGTTGCAAAGCCATGTTTTGCAAAACCAGTGATCATTGAAGTCCAAGTTTTAACATTTTTCCCTCATCTCACAGGAAACTCATAAAGCAGCTTCTGTGTTTCCACACCTGGAATACATTGAGATCAAACCATTGAGAATGCACTGATTTGAGTGGAGCCCTGATTTGCTTCCCCTCACCAATAGCGCCAATACAGGCAGCTCCACTTAAAAGGCTGGAAAATGTAAAAGCATTTGTCCAATTCCTCTCTCCTCAATCTCATGTAGAAGTTCAAAGGATTCATCAGACTCCAAACTTCTGGCAAAGACATCTGCAAGGGTATCATAAGAAATCAAATTCTTTTCATATAGTGCACCAAAAGCTCTCCAAGCATATGATTGTATCCCCCACAAGTATCAAATGCAAAGCACATTTTTATAGCTACAGCGTATATTTGTATTCCCATGTCTATTATCACAAGTACTTCCACATGCCTTGAGAACACTAGCTAATGTGAATTGGTGTTCATTTTCTTCAGTTTGCACACGTCCTGTGATTATCGGTGTCCAAGACATCACATTGCAATCTTGCATCCGATTAAACACCTTTCTCAAATCATGAATTGATCCACTAGCCACACATTTCACGTACATGTCCACCAAGCTAACACAGACATCTGAAGCCAGTCCAGACCATATAATCAGGAATGCAATTGCACCCCAAGGGATAGTAACTCCAATGCTGAATATGCCGACATAACAGCCGTAAGTGTAAATCTATCTAGCACAACCCACTCCCCAACATATCCTAAAACAAATCAACAGCTTTATTTGGACAACCCAGCTGAGTACATCTGGTCATCATCAAAGTCCACACAACCACATTCCTCTCGGGCATTTTCTCAAACAACTTACGAGCTGAAACCAAATCAGCACTACCCTGCGAAAACATGTCAATTGCTGCACACCCGACACACACATCAGAATCATGATAGCCGCTTTTAATTATAAACTCGAAAATCTATCGCCAATTGATGCATTCTTCGGAACCGAACAAGCCCGAGGGTAAAAAAAAAAACCATCTTCAAGCATATGAACGAAAGTATCGACATTTCTTTTCCTTTTTTTTTTTGTGTCGAAGTATCGACTGCTTCAAACGCGATGTGGTTATTGGCATAGCAAGAGATCATGGAAGTCCAAGAAACCAAACCCCTTTTATTACCCATGTCCCTAAAAGTCCCCTCCGCCACAGCCCAGTCATTGCATTTGGAGTAGAGACTGATAAGCGAGTTAAGAACCACCGAGTCGGGCTCACCTGGGACAGAGCGAGCGACCGATGGACGCGCCTCCCGAGCGGGAGCCCTCGGGAGCGAATGCAGGACTTGAGGAGGAGAGAGAGAAGGTCAGGAGGTCAGGATGGGCCCATCACGGGACATGAGGTCGAGATGGGAGATTGCTCCGGGGAGTTGGCAGACATCGACGTAGATGACCAGGCGGCGGTCGAGGGGAGAGAGAGAGAGAGAGAGAGAGAGAGAGAGAGAGAGATTCATTGCATTATACAAGTCGAGCTTGGTCTGAAATGTCAGGAAACAAGAGATGAAAACAGATAGCCAAAGAGGCAATTCTTCTGCAAAACACAGGATGCTTCAAAAGCTAAAATCACGATTTACATAGTCAATTATGCTTCGGATGGAACTACGTTTATTTGGCGTTCATTCAAACTGGAAAGAAAAGAAAATCATACAATGTGCGATTCCGGAATCTCATTGCTATTTTGAAATTGGTATGCTTCAGAAATTGTTGGGGCACTTGATGTAGTTGGGAATGATTCAAGTTCTATTTCAGCATCCACATCATCAAATGGCTTCTCAGACGGATATAGAAGCGGCTTAGGAGGGAGTCGAAGCTTATCGATATCTCCTTCAAGCATGTTTAGGACCCGGCTCATTGATGGCCGATCGTCGGGGATTAATTGTATACACCAAAGGGCAATTGTTACCATCTTCCTCATAATCTCCATGTCCCCTTCTACTTCTGCTGTTTCAACCTCGCTTTCTTTGTTGAGTTGATCATAGACCCACAAAGGGAAATAAATTTGACTTGAACGTTCAACATTTGCCTTTGCATTTTTCCTCTTACTAGCCATTTCCATTAGCAACATCCCAAAACTATAAACATCAGCTTTATATGAGACACCGCCAATGTCCTTGTAGAATAGCTCGGGAGCCATATATCCCAAAGTTCCTCTTGCTGCAGTCAACGATATTATGCTGTGATCCACGGGATAAAGTCTTGCAAGCCCAAAGTCAGAAACTTTTGGGGTGAAATTTTTATCTAGAAGAATATTGTGAGGCTTGATGTCGAAGTGTAGAATTTGCATGTCGCACCCCCGATGTAAATATTCAATGCCCCTAGCCACCCCGAGAGAGAGCTCATATATTTTTTGATAATCAAGAGAATTGTCGTCATCTTTAGAGAAAATGTGTTTATCCAAAGATCCATTCAACATGAAATCATACACGAGAGCTTGCTTAGAGTTGTTGAAGCAAAAACCAACAAGTTCCACCACGTTAACATGGTGGATCCTTCCAATAGTAGCCACTTCGCTTATAAAATCTTGGCCATTAGATTTTGGATTGTTCAAAATCTTAATAGCAACTTCATTGCCACTTCTAAGTATTCCTTTGTACACAGAGCCATATCCTCCTTCACCTAGTTTCTGTTTGAAATTTTTTGTGATTTTCTTGATCTCCGAGTAAGAGTACCTTATGGGCAAAAAGTTGTTATGAGCTTGTAGGAATTCTTCGATCTTTCCGTCCATTGCTTGGTGCCTTCTCATCCACTTATAGACTAAAAATATCAACACACATGGAGCTCCAAGTACGAATTTTGCTGTGAGAAAATGGGCTGTGGAAAAATTTGTCGATAGATTAGCGTAGTGTAATATACAAAATTATCCTTTTTTGGGTTAGATTGCTATTTGAGAATTTCATAGTTGTGAGGAATAAAGGACTAGTCAGTACCTAGAAAAAAGGGGACATAAGGAAGTGCATATCGCACAACTACCGCTACCATGGGAGTATCTGTAGCAAGCAAGAGAAATTGTTAGAGATGATTGAAAATGATTAATAAGCATTAACAACCAATCGATGGAGACCTAAAATATTATTTTAATGGTTAAATATAAAAATAGTACACGTTAAGCTATGACCAAGTAAAAAAAAAAAAAAAATGGATACAATCACTGCAAAGTGCAATGACGGACTTTTATTTATTAAAGTTGGATCTAGACGCCATATGGGAGAGTGAAACTCAGTTACTCTTCTTTATCTAGACTTCTCCGACGCCATATGGGAGAGTGAAACTCAGTCACTCTTCTTTATTCTAGACTTCTCCACTTGCAACTTTATTCATTCACTCAAGGAATCCATGTTATCATAGCGTGATCATTTTTATTGAAGAAAGATGATTTCGCTTTTGTTCCCCTAAATATACCAAATGATTACGTTTGCTCGAGTGTAATTCTGATTTATGAATATCATCTAACATATGCACAATTTATTCTCCTGCATAGTAATACCCACCATGAGAGTGACACAACGTACTATCTAATCAAACATTTTTCCCCGATCAAAAATGAAATAATCAAATTTAGAAAGCTCTATGGGTTAGAGAACAATTAAAAAGTGATGCATACTGAATCTAATCAGAAATCTTATTGAACCTTTTTATTTCAGTGACGTGGCAATTTTTTTTATTGGGTATTCAAAGAAATTAGCAACGCAATGGGTGGATCTCACATATGATGATTATCCAACTGAAACTTGCCGTGTTACTCGACAAGTAAATTTTGATAAGATCTCTTCATAGAGCGTGCATTTAAGAAGAGGAGGAAGGAGCGAAGAAAAGCTAAAGCGAAAGTCGCTTACTAGAGTTATGTTCACTGCACCCGAAGCGGTAGTCGAAACCCCAGAAGCAAAAAAAAGATATTCCACTTGACGAACTCTCATAGGATAGATTGAATCCCTGCGCCATGTCGTTGTGGATGTCCTTGTATGATGATCTCCCACGATAACACTGAGTACCTCCCCAATCCCAGAAAGAGTTCGATGCAAATGTCATCATGGTTATAGTGCAAGAATCCTCGATGTCTGACGCATTTCCACCACACCCAAGGAAAGCTGATCCAGAAGACCCAGGAAAGGCATATGAGTACACCTCCGTCTGGGAAAAATCTGGAGACATGCCGGTAGAGTATGCTCCCCCGATGCACGGTTTGGTATCAACATACAGAGAAGAAGCAGCCGGCTGTGAGCACTTCACGAAGACCACTGAGTCCGTGTAAGGACCGTAGGGATAAATTCCACTAAAGTTGGAGTTCATCAACGAGTGACGGGGAAGGGATGAGCAATTACCCTCTTGCAGGCCATCGTCAACCAGCTTTATGACACCTCTGAAGTTAACTTTGTCACGATAAAAATCATAATAGATCGACTTCACGTAATATCTACCAGCTCCCTAATATAGAACAGTGCGGTTATTCTCACAAATAAGCTCATAATTGGACCAGCCACAACCTTTTCGATCGCTTTTTAATCGAAAGGGATAACTTATGTTACGAATATCGCCGCAAGATGAAGCGATGCATAAGTGACTATTCTTCGCATTGGAACTCGTCCCTAACAGCAGAATTTGCAATATGAGCATAAACACACGGTACACGCATATGGAGCCGAGAGAATTAATCATCTTTCCACTCCTCGATGCAAGAATGGTGGTTTTAGCTTGGTGATTGTGGCGGAGGCTCAACGAGGGGAGGGATTATATATGATCGAAAGGATCAGCTGGGGGATCAACTATAACTGAAATTTTGAAGTCAACAAGCAACACCAAGTCAAGTCAAGAAAAGTAAGTCATGTGGACCAATCAAAGGTTCCATCATCAGCGGAAATTACGCAAAGATTGTTGTACACACAACCAAGCTCACATGACACGGCGGTGAATTGATTTTTGGATAGCTGTCCCACTGATTAGGAGGCAAATATCAACAAGATGCACCACACGAACTTGTGGATCCTTCCTGGACACGTCGGTTATGAAATCTTGGCCATTAGACTTTGACTTATTTAAAGTTGTAATAATAATTTCATTGTCCTGTCTAAGTATTCCTTTATGTACAAAGCCATATCCTCCTTCATCTAGCTTGTCTAAGTATTTCATTATATACAAAGCCATATCCTCCATCTAGTTTGTGCTTGAAATATATATATATATATATATTTGAATATCTGAGTAAAGAGTATTTTATAGGAAAAAAATTATTATGAGCTTATAGAAATTCTTTGACGTTGTTGTTCATTGCTAGGTGTCTTCTCATGCACTTATAGATTAAAATTATATCGTATGAATGTTGTTGCGCTGCTATGAGTTGCAGAGATTATTCCGCATAGATTAGCCATAAAACATCTGTTTGTGTTGCCCATATTATGATAAAAGTCCTGCATATCATTTGCTATCCATTCAATCCGATGTTAGACCTGACTGCAATTCCACTGAAGAACTGCATATCACCTGCTATCCATTTATGAATATATTGCACTTTCATTTAGTAGCAGGTAGCATATAAATGTCCTTCAAACAGAATTCGACCATTTGCAATCTTAACTTGGCATGACATTACGTGTAACTAGACTTGAAGCCACACCATGCGTATAGTGGAGGTCCTACCAACATTTCTCATGGAAATTGGTTAGATTACAATTAAAGTGATTAATTGAAAGTGATTTGAAGATTATAGCATCAAGTGAAAAAAAAATTAGTTCAGTGAGCACGACCGAGAGTCTCGATTGTTTGTATTATCGCATGTTTCGTCACCCATCATGTAGAAACTCATATAGAAAACAAGGAAGTGATTATGTTAAAACATGACTTTACTGGATTAGTTAGAATTTACATAGAACAAATCCAGGGAATACATTCTCCAAACAAATCAATCATGCAAAAGGAAGGAAAACAGATTTATTGAGTGTAGAGAGTCAAATACAAGACCGTCAACATATTCAGTTAAACTTACTTTCACTTAAAAAAATTGACGTTAACTTAAAAACTTAAATCAATGAATTATGAATCAAATATAATATATTAATTACTCAAGACCATACCAATTATATGATGTAGGACTTTTCTAACACCACTTACACTTGCATCTCAATGATGAGTAGATTTTAAAATTTAAAAATTTTACAAAACTTTGTTTAATGATTTGTAAAAGAAATGATGAATAGTATAACTCAACAATAAGTTCAGACAAATTCGTCAATAATTTTCATCTCTAAATTGAGAGGCCTGAGTACTTTTAATTTAAATCCTAGGCTAGAGATGGCATAGGGACCGATTTACTCAACTGAGTGCCGACCAGAACCCGGCCAAATAAGACCTTCATGATCATATGAGCGCAAAACAATGAAAGAATTGATTGAGATGGAGAGGCCAGGCCCAAACTCAACCACGAGATTCAGAAAAAAATGAATGATTCTCTTTTGATTGTTGACTTGGGGTTGACTTGTCCTATAGAAAAGCCCAAGTCCTCTACGTAACAAATGGATGCAAGTCAAGGAAATGGAAGGGGTGGACCCAAACTGAAGTTCCATTATCAGTGGAGCGTGTCCAACCTTGATCGAGAAAACGTAAAAGATGTTTTTTCACATGTGATCTTTCTTTGTCCACACGCTTTCACTCTCTCTCAACGTGACTATTGAGTGCACATCCCGTCAACTAACAAATGCACCTATCTATCTCTCTCTCTCTCTCTCTCTCTCTACCCCCCTCCCCAAAAAAAAAAAATCCGATTCCTTCTTCACTACAGAATCTTTTCTTCTTATTATCATCTTCATAGTTTTTTCCCCTTCTCTGCGGAAAAGGGAAAGTGGGTTGAGGGTCTTTCTCAGCTAGAGTTGGGAGATATATAGAGTATTAAAAGTGCATAATCAAGTAATAATTGAAATAGATATGCATAAACAACAATATGGTATTTGTTTCTAAGAATATTCAAAACCTTATTGTAAAGTTTTAAGAGCTTATTCTATTTTTGCGTGAAGGGAATATTTTTTTATCAAGGATTTTCATACATTTTTAAGAGAAAACATATTCAAAAATATCTTTTAAGCCGATTTCTAATTTTTTTTATTTTTTTTGGAATTTTAAATTTTTTAAAAATATTTTTTTATAAATAATTAATTTTTTTTATCTGAAACTAGGCACCCAGTCCGCGTAAGGACAGAACCTTGGCCTCGTCGATATAGGCCATGTACATACATGGGGCTCTCAAGTCAAGTCCACTTAATTGAACCCACTTCACAAATTCAAACCTCCACCCAAACAAGTTAGATCCAAACCCAATTAACTAATCCAGGCCCAATTCGCCAAGCTACAGCTAAAGCCCGACACTCACCACGCTTGTAGTAAAGACGAAGCCCAAATCACCAAAATTACCACTTCAAGCCCAAGGCTCACAAAGTCTAAATGAGCCCAAAGCCCACTACTCTCCCCCCATCAATTTTCCAATCCCGCAACTGCTCCTCAACGTCGTCTCCTTCGAGCACGCCCCAAACGGCTGCGACCTCCCCTCATCTTTTACGCTCGGTTCCCTGCTCCCGGAACTCCCCACCTCCAATCTCTTTCGGGATGGAGTTTTCACGTCTATAAATTAATACCTAAAGCTTCATTTAACCGGAAACACTCAAAACCTTCCACCGGCAATACTCTCACACCGCTGTCGCTAATTCTCCGCCCATCAGCCAACCATTGCCATGTTACCGGCCACCACCAGCCACTTACTTTCACAGCCAATCATGACCGGCGAAGAACAGAAAGAGCATGGATTTAGCTGAGACATTTTATCGAACACTTAGCGGGCATCGACTGAGAGGAACCACAACAAACATTTGGGACACGGGCCCAAGCCAATTCCATCCATTATCAACAAACAACGCTCAGCATAAACAATATAAGCCACGAGAAACTTGGCGTGCGCCAAAATCAGAGCTGGTGAGCCTAGGTCCGTAGATTCATTAAAAACAAAAAAACACACATAATAAAGGCATGGGAGCGTACAACCATGTGATCCTTACCCGGCTGGGCAACAATGGCCAGAAGGCGAGCCTGAAAGCTGAGCTCTGCGTCTCGCTTTCTCTCAGTCCCTTCCTTTGCTCACTCTTGGTTCTTGCTCTCTCCCTGCCCCCCTAGGTTCTTCCTCTCGACCGCCTCTCTGTCCAGTCCCTCTCCCTCTTTTGAATGCTCACCCCCCTCTCTTTTACAAGAAGTCTCCCTGGTGAGTCCCCCTGTAACGACCCGAGCCCCACTGTGTGATATTGTCCGCTTTGGACACTGAGTTCTCACGGTTTTAAAACGCGTCACACAAGTTAGAAGGGCTCCAACCATTATAAACTGGCCCAAGACTCCCTCCTAGACGATGTGGGATAGGGACCCCTTCCTTGCGCACGCCCGGAGACCGAGGCGTAGATGCACAGCCATCCCTCCTCCCCGCGCATCGCCGCTCGGGTTGTCACACTCCCCCCCAGGAGCACAGCGCCCTCACTGTGGCCCCACACACGGTCGGGGATTGGCTCTGATACAATTTGTAATGACCCGGGCCCCACTGTGTAATATTGCCCGCTTCGGACATTGAGTCTTTACAGCTTTAAAATGCGTCACACAGGTTAGAGGAGCCAAAGCCATTATAAATTGGCCCAATACTCCCTCCCTAAGTGATGTGGAATAGGGACCCATTCCTTACACACGTTCGGAGACCAAGGCGTAGATGCACCGCCATCCCTCCTCCCCGCGCACTGCCGCTCGGGCCGTCACACCCCCTGCCACCACCTCTCTCCTCGGGACCAAGTTAGGTACGTTTCTAGCTAAGTTGGCCTCTGCACTCGTGCCTAGCACGCCCCCTCTACCAGTCGTAGCTCTATATGTCGCTTGCTTTCTCTACCTCCAAAGCACCTACATGGGGGAGAGAAGAAGAGAGAGACAAAAATGTTGGAGGCTTGGGTTGAGAAGGAAGAAAAGATTGGACCAGGCTCAGGTGGAGAGGAAAGAAAGAAGGAGAGGCCGGGTCGACCCTCTCTTCCCCTTTCTATAAAAAAAGAAAAAAGAAAAAAAAAGAGGATATGTTATAATAAATTCTATTATTGTAAATACAAATGTTCCTAATATCTATATACTATGTAATTTACTGAAAATTATTTTTGTTAAGGGCCAAGAGCGGTCTCTAATTTTTATGAGATAAATAAATAGTCAAAATTTATGTGTCGTATGGTTATTTACCTATTACCTTGATTCTTTTTTGAAAAAAATTATGCATAATACATTGAACATTAATTAATTTGATGGGAACTTGAGGTTTTTCGAAATTCTCTTCCTTTTTCTGTGGTTTTTGAGTAGTGATGAGTAGTTTTCATGGTTAGGTGCCCCCTCTTATCAGCTGGCTATGTCAACTTATCTTCTTCCAAGGCTTGATGCAAAAGAACGGAAGCAACTGCCCATTCCTCCTCATCATAGACCCTAGATCTCTGTCTCTCTCCCTCCACATCAATTAATTTCTCCACTCTTAACTTGTTCCATATCAACAGAATGCAGACTTGACACTCGCTTTTCCTCACTTGCCACAAACCTCAAGCTTTAACTGCCCTTTACCAAAGCTATCCCTTGGAAGCTCTCTACCCCTACTTAGCCTCCATAAATTTGCCATCGGGGAAGTAGATATCTCTCAACATTTGCACACACAGATCCTCTATCTTCTACGTCACTCTCCATGACAACTTGGATGGTAGGGTTCTCATTAAACAGCTGAAGCTCCTTGAACCCCATGATTCTCCTCGGTAGAAGTATGAGATTTCCAACTTTTCCGATGCATTCTCCTTTCATCATCTTTACACCCCCATCAAGTATAGAAATTAAGCTATTAACGTCCTCACACCACTTCCTTCAGAAAGAAAAGCACCCCATAGAGTAAATTGGGATGGCAAAACTGGGCTCCATGTGCTCAGGTTTCTAACTGAAGCTTCCTTTGAATCTTTTCCTTTGCAAAATTAAGGGCAGCATTTTTGGACTTGCCCTAAATAAAAGGCAGTCCTAATTACTTCCCAGGGTTGTTGATATTCTTGATTCCAAAAAGATTGCTTATAGCTTCTCTACTTCCATTTTCTGAATTTGCACTAAAGAATAGGGAAGACTTCTGAAAATTCACCAATTGTCCAGAGGCTCTGCCAAAAATCTTCAAAACAATTATTCA
This sequence comes from Eucalyptus victrix, assembly GCA_016097545.1. Taxonomy (NCBI): domain Eukaryota; kingdom Viridiplantae; phylum Streptophyta; class Magnoliopsida; order Myrtales; family Myrtaceae; genus Eucalyptus; species Eucalyptus victrix. The sequence goes on from CM027845.1 coordinate 3,264,871, forward strand.
AGATCAGGCAGTTACTTGGAGTTGCTTCCATGTAAAAAAATGGCATCATCAGCAAAAAGGAGATGGAGATGGGTAAGCATAGGGCCTTATCTTATTCCAACAAAAGTTCCTGTAGCAACTCGCTTGCACGGTATTTTAATAAAACATCAACCACTAAATGAATAGAAAAAGGGATAGCGATCCCCCTATCTAATACCTCTAGATCTGGCTATATTTCCAACTGTTTTTCTTCCTTATAAATTGATGTTATATACAACAGAACACACACGTCATTTTTCCAATTCTATCCATATATCACTAGAGCTCATTTTCCTCAAAAGGTTCTCTAGAAAATCTCATTCGAAATAATCATAAGCTTTTTCCAAATCTGTTTTAAGGGCACACTCCTCACGTTTCCCTCTATTCTTATTTTTCTGATAATAAAACATTTCATGAGCTACTCTAATGTTGTCCTGAATCAACCTGTCAGCCACAAAGGCACTTTGTTGAGGCGAGATTAGCTCAGGTAGACAAGTTTTAAGCCGTTCACCAAAATTTGGAGATGGTTTGTATAGAAAGTTGCGTGCATAAGCTAATGGGGCGAAATTAAGAAACATCTTTGCATCAGGGGGACTTTAGCTATAACATCCTTGATTTTGACCCTTACCTTGGTTCCAATTAGTAGGTTAAGGATCGGCATGCCAATGTCGAGAATAGGCCATAAGTCAACCTGAGGGTTAGTCATGAGCCATTTAGCCCATTCGAGAAATAGGCGAATAAATGATCGGTTAGGCTTGAATAGAGTGATTGACCATGGTTATATCATTCGACCATAAGGATCGGTCGTGGGACGATCATGCTATCATGGATTAAGCAATGGACGATTATGGATCAATTTTGCACAATTGTAAATTGGTCGCAGTTGATTTTGCACGGTCATTATGCTGGTTGAGAATGACCATATATTGATTTAATGCAATTGTGCACTGTGACAGATCAATCAATCCTACACGATTACATGATAATTAAGAATCAATCATAGATCAAATAAACTTAATGTGGATCGGTTTTGAATTGATCATGGACTATGGTGCAGGACCCTAGACTGGCCACATGACTAGCCCAACAAGCCCAAGGATTGGACCTTGGAACTAGTTGAGTTCCCTTGTGCATTGTAAAGAGAATTTCTAAAACTAGTTCCACCGATTAAGCTCGATTATGTCTAGCCTTGTCTGATCATGGCTTAGGCATGAACCTTGAACCAAACAAGGAAGTCGATCGCAGTTAGACTCGAATAATTCCCATTCATTTAGAAGGCTTTCAATTTAGTTACTTTCCCATGGAGCAGTAAATGCTTTATGAAGTTAGTTAATAAACGTGGGTATTAACTGATATAGCCACTTGGCATAATATGGTCTTGCCTCTTGAAGATGATAATGAGTTTTGGATTTTAGCATATAAATGGAGGGTGAGTCACATGCCTATTTAAGGAGCTTGAAGACCAAGTTAGATTAGTCAAGGTTTCTTAAAAGATAAGAACAAAGGTAATTTATGCAGGTATAGGCATATGTGTCCCTAATAATCTAGGACCATAATTTCCCTAAAATGAACGTGAAAAGTGAGACTTTGGATGTAAGGAGAAAGGGCTACATGCCCATTTTGAGAAACGAGGCAAGGTTAGGTCTTTCTGGATTGAAGATAAGAATGCATTAAAGACTTTTGAACATTAGTGCAATAATACTAAATTGAGTCATATGCTTAGGTGTCCCTAGTTGTTTAGCCTTAATCATTCCCCTAAATTGAGACTCGAAGACCAAGTTGCCTTCCAATTAATGCCTTCCTTTAATGCTTCTTGACTTGAGACATAATGGTGTCTTGCAAGAACACCATGGACACCACTTTTGGAGAAGAATAGGAAGACCACCTCTTCAATTTAGGATCATCATTATAGGATGAGTCATGGCTTAAATGGACCAATTAAATGACCAATTAGAAGCTTGACACATGGATTTCTAGAACATTTTAGGATGATCTCATCTTATAGCCTTACCACCTTGCTCATTTAGGCTTGTCACCTAAGTCCTTGTCATTAAAACCCTTTAGCAAGACAATTATTGGAGAGAGCATTACAAATAGAGAGAGGACTCATTTTTACCCAAGGTTTAGACACTCAAGCCATTATCTCCCTCTCCATCACTGATCACCCCCCCTCTCTCTCCCTCTCAGTCTTTCTCTCTCTCGAGCATCTTTCTCGCTATTGTTTACTGCCGCCATTTGGGCTGCTGTTAAACTACCAGTTTATATAGTTGTAAGTGAACTTACTAATATTTTGGTTAGGGCGTTGTGATGCATTATTCTGAGTGTATAGTGAGTCCTTGATTGAAATTATTTGGATTGTGTTTTTGTTCAATAAACTTCGGTTTGTGCTTTTGCTTGAATTGTTTTGGAAGAGGTCTTGCTTGAACTTGTTACTATTTTGCAAAGCTAGTTCACTATTCCACAAGTGTATGTTCTAGTTCACGCTTCGAGCTCCGAAAATGGGTTTCGCTGGCCTTGAATGTATGTGGGATCACGACAGATCAATTTTTTCTTGATCTTGATGTAGTTTGATGTGTATTGTTTCCAAGCCAAGTTTGGCACTAGATCAGTACATAAATGTGTCTGATCAAGCCGCGATCCTTGATTCGTGCCTAGCATGTTTAACATCACGGTTCCAAAAAGAATTTCACATACTTGTGCATGGCACACCTTTGGGCCCCTTGGACTAAAAGTGAAGATTAAAACTGGATTATTGCTTGATGCATGGTCATATGAGGAACTAATTTTAAGCCACCAACTAATGAATTTCAGCAACGTTGCCTAATGTATTTCGGAAGAACCGATGGATTTTAGTTAAGCCGTTGACCAATGGATTTCTATGACGTTGCCCGATGAGTTTTGGATGTTTGGTGGATTCCGAAAGAGTCAATGGATTTTGGCTATTAATGAATGAGCCCCATGTGCACGAGTTCCTCATATTATGGAATAGATCTTGGTTTATGCTTGCATATTATTGAATGAGAATTTCTCATGTTCTATCAAAGACAGAGCTTTTGTTTTGCTATTGATTTGCCATCGATAAGTGTTTTGGATAAGTTATACGTTTGTTGAAGAGGCGAAGTATCCTCCTATCTAGAAATTAGTGGGTTTACTTATTAAGTTTATAACTCACCCGTTGTCTTTTTTAGACTTATAGGTATGGACTCACCACCTATACACTTCATGTGCTTTGGTTTGCTTGCAAATATGGAAGTCTTGATGGTGGACATACCTAGGGAGGACACCATATATCAAAGGGTCACTACTACCGTTTGGGTTGAGGAAGGCCTCGATGATCTCGTTCCCTACTATTACTGAGCATGGTATGTGTGGTTTGATGGGGACCTTGTTGGGCCCCTTTGCGAGTTCAACGGGCCACATAGACCAAACAATGATGACCCATCTAACGGGACCATAGATGATCCCTAAGTGACTGGTCCTTGTAGGGATACCACTTTTGGTTAGCATCTCATTAGAGGAGATAGCATTATCCCAAAGTTTAGCGACTTTTTGAAGGGATTGGTGACTTTTGTAGATAAAGCTTGGCCCAAGTGAAATGGGCTTGTAAATATTTGAAATAAAACATGTCAATATAGTAGTTTGCTTTGTGTATATTGTCAAGCCCCAATCCTCGAGCATGCACACATCCTTATAGTTGGTTGATTTTATAACGCGATATTACAGGACTAAGTATTGCCGACCCTTTCGTTTATTAAGCACATGTGAAGTGGTTATAAATCCTCAGACAATAACAAAATGGGATAGAAAAGTAAGGCTATATTTTTTATACTAAAATCCACAACCAAACCTTTATACATGGCATAGCTCAAAGTCTATTCATAACATTCTAGTCACACTCTATATACACAACACAAAATTCACAAAAGATGATGGGATCTCAATCCTCATTGGGGTCGTACTCAGGATCATCCTGATCCTCTTTTAACTATTCTTCACTAAGCTCACATCCTTCAAGCTCTTCATCTTTTATTGGGTCATCGTCCTATTCTAGTTCCTTCTTCATAGGCTCATCTACGGGCCTGAAATGTTGTCTCATAACCGGGATGAGACTATGTCTCAGCAAGTTCTACCTCACTAAGACTCGATTAGGAAACCAATACGCTAACCGGGCTACCTATGCACGCATGGGTCAGAAGACTTACCTTGGCCTCAATTCCTTCCTACAAGTTAGTATATATATCAAATATACATCATCACATCACATCACCCAATCAGATCGAATCATCGATCAATCGACCTAGTCGATTACATGTTATCCAAATTATCTCTTGATCGACCCCTTTCATACTTTCTATAAGTCTGATCAACATCAAAGACTACTCACCCTAGGTGATATGTAGATAGTATGTTATCTTATCTCCAGACGACATATAGAGTCATCGAGCTATCAAATCATACCGTACTATCTCAAGATGATATGTAGGATTATCGAGCTGGTACATCATACCGTATTGTCTCAAAATAATCTGTAGAGTCACCGAGCCGGTAGATCATACCGTCCTATCTCAAGATGACATATAAAGTCACCTAGCCGGTATACAGACAATTTATCATACCATACTGTCTCAAGATGTTCCGTAGAGTCATCAAGCCGGTAGATCATACAATTTATCATACCGTACTGTCTTAAGATGCTCCGTAGAGTCATCAAGTCGATAGATCATACAATTTATCATATCGTTCTGTCTCAAGATGCTCCATAGAGTCATCGAATCGGTAGATCATACAGTTTATTATACCGTATTGTCTCAAGATGCTTCGTAGAGTCATCGAGCTGGTAGATCATACCGTCATGTCTCAAGATGCTCCGTGGAGTCATCGAGCCGGTATACATGCCATTCCAAGCAAACAATCAAATAACCAATTTTATCCTTTTCAATAAAATGCCGTGTGTGGGTACACAATTGGCCCTAGCCAAAATATAATATTTTCCTTTCCATAACTCCCACATTTTTGTAGTCTACTCAAATCTTTTTGGCATTATCAACCGATGCCCGGTTATTTTTCAATTAATAACCAATGATTATCCAATTAAAGAATAATTCCTTCTTTCACAAATAATTCAATTCAACATGAAATAGAGCTTAATTAAATAAAAGGACTGTGTCATGAGAATCAGTATAAAATTTCGGTCGTCGGCTATCCTTGCCTAATTCCGAAAAATAAATAATTAAATAATTAATTTCGAAAATTAATAAATAAATACGATAAATCCAATTTAGGCCCATAATGCCTAATTGAAGCCCGATAAGGGTTGAGAAAAATCTCGAGATGCATTCAATGAATAGTATATGCAGTTCTCTAGCTAAGTACACTAACCACCTAACTAATATGTAATGCAATTGACTAATAATCAGTAATCCATTCTAATCTAACCACCTAATTGCAATTAATTAAATCTAATCAACCATTAAGTATCATTAGTCTACTAAGCAATGATTAGTGAGATTACTCACTTGACAAAGCGAAGACCGGAACATCGCGATTGAGCGACGGTGGCCGAAATCCGAATTTTTGGTGACGTTGACGATCACTCGGGCCTGGCCCAAAGGCCTTGTAAGCCCACAGCAAATTGCTGGGCTTGGGCTGAACTTGCAGTTGGGCTTGGCTTCGCAGGCTTGGGCTGCTGAATTCTTGGGCCAAACTTCAAGTGAGTTGGGTTGGGCCTTAAACACTGGGCTTGCTGGACTTCAATAAAGCTGCTGAAATGGGTTGATGAAAATCACTGGGCTGCTGACTTACGTTGAAGAAGTTGGGCCGACCTGGAAGTTTGGGCTGTTGCAACTGAAGCCCACGACTTCAAATGGCTGAAGCTAGTTGCAGAAATTACGGAGGTGCTGGACTTCGGCTTCGTTGACGTGTATATGACGCTGCTGGTAAGAAAAACCGAAGCTGCGAAGCTGAGGGTGGCGTGGACTGAAGATGCATGCGTGGAGATGAAGACACGAACGATGGGAGCAGGCGGCGTTCATTCGGTTTGATGCAGCTGGAATGGATTCACGAGCTAAGTTGGGCCGTGAGATTCGCTGGAGGACGCGTGGATCGGTGCAAGCTGTTGTTGAACGTTGACTGGAGAAGTAGCTTCGTGGACCAGCGGCAGAGGGATGGAGCTGCAGCTTGCTCGGTTTAAATGGACGAAAAGAAAGTGTGAGGCTTCGTGGAGTCAGCTTTGAAGAGGTTTGCTGGGCTGTTCGGTTGATGGTTGACCAATAAGAAGGAAGCTCGGACGCATGGAAGTTGGACTTCCATGGAAAAACGTGGAGCTAGTCGGTTGAAGGAGAATCGTGGCTGAAGGAAGAGAGTGAGTGGAGAGAATTTGAAGAGAGAGAGAGTTGGGGCGCTTCACGCATCGAGGAAAATGAAACAAAAGCAAAAGCACAAGCAGGAACCAGCGGCCAGCTTGCAAGAGAGCCTTCAAATTCCAAAATAAATATCTAAATCATCATTGCTTTGGCCAACAAAGTCTACATGTAGATCCTCTATGTCCCCAATACTTTCTAGCATAAAATTTTCCCATATAATCCAATTTTTGATGTAAAAAATACAGCCCCCTTCAAAGCTCCGAAATTCATTCAATCTTGGACGTCCATTTCCCAAATCGACGTGCAAAATTTCTAAGGAAAAAGCCCGAACAATTTTCTATAAGTCCTCAATACTCAAAGCTCGGCTTGGAAGTCAAAACTCGCTTAAATTTGGCCCATACGAATTTCTGTTAATTTTCCGAGATGGCCGAATCGATTTTCCGTAAAAATCTTAAGCTCGACGGAATTTCTCCGAAAGATAAGATGACGTCCTATAAATGAATTGTGATATGCTCGAACGTCCGATTTCTGAAATCGAATTCAATTTCATGGTTAAAATCGATCGAACGTGATTATAGTTCGATCCGACCTATTAGGTAGCTTTTAGGGATTTTATAGCGGTTATATCCCTTAACGGCTTTATCCAATAGATTGGTTAACTCGTGAGTGATCAGCTCAGAGAAAAAATACCATAGGCACGCCGGCAAAATGCCCATTTCATATATTCGGGATGCAGCAAAATTCGGGATGTCACATATATACTTGCACGTGTGTTTTTCCAACTACTTGATTATGTTGTTGATGTTATGGTGAACGGGTGTCATTGTATCGCTTCCGCTTGTGCTTAATTCCAAGATTAATAAAAGAAAGAAGCATGGGATGGTGACATGCTTGGGATGTCGCAAAAATAACCCCTGTCACTCGTGACCCTGGAGATGGAGTTCGGGTCATTACATTAGTAGTTAAAACAATGTTGGTAGAGTTTAAGGAAAGAGGAAATTGACCAGACTCAAAAAGAAGTTCTTGACCTTGCAGCTTGACTTAGTCCATTTTAGCTATTTTAGTTGGATTCGGTTGCGCTATTTTTTTCATCCTTCCAATGCTTGGTGCCTAAGTCTAAGTTAGACTATATTGACACAGTGAATCCTTCCGACAGTGGCCACATAATCGATGAAAATCTAGGCCATTGACTTTGGATTTGTTCAAAATCTGGATAACCACTTCATTGTTGCTTTGGAGTTTTCCTTCATAAACAGATTTATATTCTCCATTGCGTAGTTCGTACTTGAACTTTTGAGTTATCTTCTTGATATTATATGTGACATCCTCGATTTGAACCCCTATCTAGACCGCGGGGAATGGACTAAGGATTGGTACGTCAGTAAGGAGGATAGGCTATGACTCAATCCTAGGGATTGTTCATAAGCTAACTAGCTAATTAGGGGCGAGGCGATTCATAATCAAGGTTGCAATAGACCAAAGCATTCAACCATGAAAGGATCATCTAACCATAAAGGTCATTGTGGACGATCACATGTCATCACAAGTTAGTTAATGGATGGGTATAGATCGATTCAGCTTGAGTATATATTGATTGCGGGTGACATCGCATGGTCAATGAACGACCTTAATCCTATCCCAGATGACCGTGAGTTAGGGCAGGCTAATGGATCTCACTCAATAATATGACAACTGAAGGTTATTCATGGATCAACCAAACTCAACTGAAAGTCACGTGTAAAATCCTAGATAAAAGTTGAACTCAGTTTGAGTCTAGTTGCACGAATTCTGCTAATGCCACATAAATTCATGTAAGTCATGTTAAGGCCATTTCCAATCGAAACTTAGCCACAAACCCATATCCAATTACGGGTATCAACTGTAGATATTATCAAGGCATTTCTTTCCAATTGAAATGATTTTAGTAAACCTATTAGTGCATTAATTAAAGAAACACACTAATTTGAGGATAAAGATTTTAGTGAACCTAGAGGTGAGGCCAATTTAGTTTATTAAGATTTAAATTCAGATGAGACAAACTTTGTTAGGCAATGGACGAGGGATAGGCACCACTTTTGGGGTAGACAAGGGGAGTATACCAAATTGCCCTTCTTGAGTCTATCTAATAATTGAAATCTAATAAGCAATCCTAGTCCTTGATCTTGGATAAAACTCTTGGCAAGATGGATGGCCAAGATTTCATCTTACTCTCTAAGTTTGATGGTCATCATGAAGGCAAGGACAAAAATTCAAGAGCATTTAATGTGATAGACAACCTTTCTTCTCAACTTTCTTCTCATTCTTCTTCTTCTTCTTCTTCTTCTTCTTCTTCTTCTTCTTCTTCTTCTTCTTCTCTCTCTCTCTCTCTCTCTCTCTTTCTCTCTCTCCCCCTCTCCCTCACCATTTGGCTGACTCCCCCTTTTGCCTTTCCTCTCTTTTTTTTTTTTTTTTTTCTCATTTTCCTTATCGCCCACGCTCGTCCGCCCTGCCGCCCACCCACCTGGCTGCTTTCCTCATTATCTGCTGCCGCACGCCACCACCGCCGTTCATGCGCCTGCTTGGATGCCCATCCACTGGTTTGTCGCTACCGTCCGTCATCTTTGTCGTCGCCTGGTTGCTACTACCATGAGCAAAGCCATCACCAATCACCCCCTTGTCTCTGTTGGAGAAAACTCATTTACTATTTTAAAGTTGACAAAACGTTTCCAATAGTCTAGTTAACTTCCAAACTCAAGTGTTATAATCTAAAGAACTCCAGACTCTTCTGTCAAAGTCTGAAGATCACCAAATTTAAGTTTCAAAGTCTGCCCTCACTAACAGTTCCCAGACCAAAGAATGAAGACTTATCTAGATGACGGATTATCTTCAAGGTTTCGATTCGTATGGTTTTTGGAAGATCTTATGGCTGGATATATCATCTACTAGTTTGATTATTCTTATTGAAATCTATTTCGATATGAAGATCTTTTCAATGGCAAGCAAATTTAGAAGATTCTACTTATGGAAACCAAAGATCCTGATTGTATGGGCAAATATGATTGATGGGCTTTCATCATCAATCATTCAACGACTTGAGATCACCTTAATTGATTATGTCCAATGGGTAGATTGGAAGAATTTTTTTGGAAGGTGCCAACGGTTGTGAAGGCATGAAGGTGTATTTAAGGGTGACTCTCCAGTTGTTCGAAGTAGTGCGTGAAAGAAGAATTTCAAAGTCTGAATCTCTATAGTTCCTTGTTCTTTTATTCATTGAGCTCAAAGTTGTACACAAAAGAGAGAAACATGTAGTGAGACTTTGTGAGAGATCAATACAAACTATTCATTGAGAAAGTCGAAGATCACAAGTTGTAAAATCTCAAGTTGACTTTTAAAACATCGATACTCTTTGTAACTAGTCACACCATTCATTGATCTTTGGCAAGGAACACTTGTCCTTGATCTTCACCTAATTGAGTTGACGATGGTCGATGCACACTCGCAACAAACCATCTTTCTTCTTCTCACAAACAAAACTGATGTTTCCCAAAAGTGGTGCACCGATATACACGAATTCCTCATTCATCAATCTTCACATCTGCATCTTTAATCCTACCACTTCAGACGACAACAATAGCTGGTAAGAAGCCTTCGAGAGTGGCTCTATAACCCAAGCAATTCCTTTGGAACCATCTTAGAAATTTTCTGTATCACGGCCACCTTCTTCTCATTCTATTTCTCAACTGACACATCTGCTACAGCTGTCAAATCAATCTTGGCAACCTCCGTCTAACAAATGGATTATCTTTAGTCAACGAGACTAATGAAATCGAAGATTCTTTTCGACTCCCAATAACCTCGACGCACTTTAACATGCTAATGGACTAAACTGGCTTACTCCAAGATCGTGATTCATTATCACTAGATGCTCCTTGAGCCCACACTATTCATGCGGCATCAAACTCACACCTCAGCAACTAGTCAAGCACAACTATTGCTAGTGATTCCCTTCTCTTTCACTTTTACTTCAACAATTTAAGTTCTACCAACTCAGCACAAAACCCTGATACGTTACTCTGATAAAATCACCTCCAATACATTCTTTCTCTAATCGGTGCAAGATCCATTCTACTCCCATTGCTTCGCCATCTTAGTGGCGTTCTGGCCGCAGTAGCGATGTCTATGCCATCTTGGACTTCCACTGATAGTCTTTCACCTGATGGCTACACTGGTCATCATCACAACAGGTTCTAGTCATATTCGGACACTGGATTCATCCATGCTTCCTTCTACAATTCCAACACTTATCAGGTGAGTCTTCTATCTCCTGCCAAGTGACAGCACACATCAGTCTACTAGGACCACTCCCAACCAAATATCCCTGTTGGTTATACTCCAAACAATTTCGCGTCTTAGGAAGGATATAATACCGATCTCCATTATCACGTCCGGAAACAACCTGATCTATCTGACTCGGTGCTGACTTGACTACTCCATCCTTCCTCGTGAGTGGAATAGAATGCTTTTCTCTCGACCTCGGTCTTTTTCCTGACCGATTTCCATTTCTGCCTGATCTGGATCTATACCTCAACTCAAATGCAATGACTCGCTCCCGAATCACATCTCACTCTGGATCTCAACAAGTGAGGCTACAACGACGATTACAACACTGACGGCGGCTCGATCCTGAGCCTCCTAGCTCATCCAATTCCCAAGAAACACTAGCATCAGAACGATCCTGCCGAACTCAGGATCATTCGACGCTGTTACACTAGTACCAACCTGCAGTGGTACTCTTACACTCGAGCTGGCCAGAGTCAACACTTTGCCACAACTACCTCGGGTACCGACCTTTGTCAGTGCTTTATCCCAAGTCACAAAGGACATTGTCCTCTTGCTAGGAGTTCTCAGCTCCTACTCACTCATGGTTCAGTTTTTACACTGAAACCCGACTTCCAAACCCACATTGGATTAGAAGATGAGTGATCCACATACAACAAACAATTCTAGCACTCAGCTATCACAGACATGCACCAGCATGAATTTAAAGGCCATCCTACTAACTATCCCATTAACCATCGCCCCTTATCACTCCAATCTTCAACTTCGCTCTGATACCACTTAAACCGGATGTCACGCCCCGATCCTCGGGCACGCACACATCCTTCTACCTTGGTCGATTTTAATATGCGATATCCCAGGACAATGTATCGCCGACCCTTTCAATTATTAAGCACATGCGGAAGCAGTTAAAATCCCCAGACAATAAAACGATGGGATAGAAAAGTAGGGCCATATTTTTCATATTGAAATTTATAACCAAACTTTTATACAAACCACAAATCACTTCAAAACTATTCACATCAAAAGGAGATCTCAAAAGAAGATAGAAACTTAGACGAACTGGGCCGTACTCAAGACCCCTCTTAGGACTATCTTCTTCTTCCAAAAATCTTTCTCTTCAGATCTCACCTCCGAGTTCTCCTCCTCGGATTCCTCCTCCTCAGCTCTTCAGCGGGGTCCTAAAATGGTTTTCCCCAAACTGGGATGAGACTACGTCTCAGCGAGTTCTACCCCACTAAGCCCGATTAGTAAACTACTATACTAAAGGCTGCCTAAACACGCACATGGCAGAGAACTTACCTTGGCCTCTGATCCCACCTGCAAGTCAGTACAATTCACAATAAACATCCATTCACTTCAAACAAATCGAACCAGTCGATTACATGTCATACGAATCAATCCCCACTGTGGGATACTTAAAAGCTAGGCCACGTGCATTCTCCAGGACGACCTTTCAAGTCTCCGAGTTCACGTGCCTCGAACCTTGGGCCCACGTGCATTCTCTCAGGCGACCTTTTCGCCAAAGTGATGCATCAAGTCACCGAGCCCACGTGCCCTTTTAGATGCACAGGCCCACGTGCATTCTCTCAGGCGACCTTTTCGCCAAAGCGATGCATCAAGTCGCCGAGCCCACGTGCCCTTTTAGATGCCCGGGCCCACGTGCATTCTCTCAGGTGCATTTCACCAAAGCGATGCATCAAGTCGCCGAGCCCACGTGCCCTTTTAGATGCCCGCCTCTGTCACCGAGCCCACGTGCATTCTCCAGGAGTACATACCGAGTCTCCGAGCCACGTGCATTCTCTCAGGCGACCTTTTCGCCAAGGTGACATATTCAACCACTGAACTCACGTGCATTTTCCCAGGTGACACTCCAATTCACCGAGCCACGTGTCCTCTTTGCAGTGGTTACCAATTCACTTTCAATATCGACAACCAATGCCCAACGATTTCTCAATCAAATAATTAAATCAACTCAACAAAACATTATAAATGCTGAATAAACATACTTGGCCATTCACCAATCAATACTCAATCAAATAATTAAATTAACTCAACAAAGCATTATAAATGCTGAATAAACATACTTGGTCATTCACCAATCGATAATTCATTCTCAATCGATTCCAATCAATTTAGGGTACATCCCTAAAATATCACAATTTATTCAATTCCATACAACGTGGAGCTCAAATAAATAAACGGACTGCGCCACGACGATCAGCACGAGATTTCGGTCGTCGGCCACCAAAATCTTAATTTCCGAAAAATAATTAATTTATTTATTAATTTCGAAAATTAAATAATTATTATTAAAAATTCAATTTAGCTCAAACTAAAGCCCGATTACATAAACGGACTTCACCACCGTCATCAGCATAATTTTCCGGTTCCAGACCATCTCAGTTGAATTTTTGAAAAATAAATAATTATTTAATTTAATTTCAAATATTAAATAATTAATATTAAAAATTCCATTTAGCTCAAATTAAAGCCCGATTAAATAAACGGACTTCACCACAGTCATCCGCATAATATTCCGGTTCCGAACCGTCTCCCTTGAATTTTCGGAAAAATAAATAATTATTTAATTTAATTCCGAAAATTAATATTTAAATACAAAAAAATCCACTTAGGCCCGAAAAGCCTAATTGGAGCCCACTAAGGGTCGGGAAAAATCCCGAGGCACTTCCAATAATTAGTAGACCACGTCTACTTGCTAATTACACAATCAATTTATCTAAATCACATCACAATTGACTAATAATTGCTAATTAATTCTAATCTAGCAACCTACACATAATTAATTAAAACTAAACCAACCTTAAGCATAATTAGCCAACTAATCCAAGATTAGTGAGATTACTCACCAAATCGCGCGCAAATCGGATCAATCCGACGGCGGCGACGCGAGGAACGATTCTTCCCAAAGCGACTCGCGGATCCGGGCCCGGGAAACGGCCCAAAAGCGGGCCCGAAGTGGCTGAAACCCACTTCGTGGGTCTTGCTGGTCGCGGCTGAACGAAGCAGCTCCGGCGGCTAGGGCGGCGGGGAAGGCCGGCGGAGGGCGAGGGGGTCGCGGGGTGGTCCGGCGAGGTTGGCGGTGGCCGGAGGTGGCCGGACGGTGGCTGGTCGGTGCGGAAGAGAGAAGAAACAGGGCTGGTTCGCGCGGCCTGAGCGTGCACGGACGGCGGGACGGCGGCGGGCGCACGGGCGCGGCGCGGCGGTGCGGCGGCGGGACGAGCGGCAAGCGGTTCTCGGCGAGCTGTTGTCTCCGAGCTCCTGGTTCGCACGCGAAGAAAAGAAGGAGAAGAAGAGCTGGTTCTGTCGTGAGGGGGAAGAAAGAAGAGAGAGGAGAGAGAAGGAGAGATAAGAGAGAAAAGAGAAATAAGGGTGTGGGGTTTTGACTAGTCAAAGAAGAGAGAAAGAAAGTGGGCGGTGGGGGCAATTCGCACGAGGGGGAGGGAAAGAGGGGGAGAGGAGAGAGAAAGAAAAGAGAGAAAAGAGAGAAAAGAAAAGAGAGGGAGAGAGAGGAAAAAGAAGAGAGAGGAAGAGAAAGGGAAAAATAAAATACACATTCAATTATTTCAATTTTCCTTCTTTCTTTTCCTTTTCCTTTCTATTTTCCTTTTGGTCTTCAAATCTTCCTCCGATAATTTCTTTCTTGAAATTTCGGACTCGGCAATAAATTGATAGACGATGAAACGGTCCTAAAAATGAATTGTGACACGTCCGAATATTCGATTCCCAAAACCGAATTAAATTTCATGATTAAAATCGACCGAACATGATTTTAGTCCAATCCAACCAATTAGGTAGCTTTTAGGGATTTTACCATGGATATATCCCTTAATGGCTTTACCCAATAGGTTAGTTAACTCGTGAGTGATCAGCTCAGAGAAAAAGGACCATAGGCACGTCGACGAAATGCACATTTCATTTTATCGAAATAGGATCGGATTTTAGGATGTCACAGGCTTGATCTAAGCCGAACCACTATAAACCTTATGTTCTAATTCTCTTTCCTTAACTCCTTATCTTTATTCGTTGCTTTATATAATTGTTTAAATTTGTTTACATTCTTAGTCAATTATCTTTAAAAGGAAATTTACTACTATTCAGTCTTGCAAGAAAATTTTGTTTGCACCTATTCACCCCCTCTAGGTGTTGCACTAGCCCTTTCAATCTCGTCTTGGTTGTTTGTAATTAGATTTCCTAAACGTCGGCTAGGCCGTTGCGTTATGCAACTCAGATTTAAGACTATCTCTAGTGTTGGGTTGAGCTACTCATGTGATCAATTTTGTATGGTTTACTCATGATATACTTGAGCTATATGGTTTGGGATTAAGCGAGGAATAAGTATGCGAGAGTTGAGGTTGCTTGGGTTTGGCGTGAGTTGTGGAAATGGTTCATTTAGATTTAGGTTTGCCATGGTTGTTGTTGTGGATTGTTTGCTAGTGCTACTTGTGCTTGATCTTCATATTTGAATGTCATGGATGGTTGTATGAATGTTATGTGAAGTGATCTTTGCATATAGATATCCATAGGTCACGGTTGAAACTTGAGCTCATATTGAGCAGTCGAATCAAGAACAGTGTTGGTTCTTGGACATGCGTGAAAGTGTTGAGTTGGGTCACTCTCTTGGTTCAGTGATATTGAGGCGTATCGTTCGATATGGGTTTGACCTAGGCTAGTACTCGAGTGTCACTGGTCAAACCATGATTCTAGTTTCGTACTCAACATACTTTATTGTCACAGCAACGATAAGTCATGAGTTACACATTGCTTGGCATGCCTTGGGGTGTTCATAGTTGGACTAATACGAAGAATAAAACAAATTGTTTGAATGTTGGATTCTTGTGGTCACACGAGGAATTTTGTTACTAAGGTTTCAGGGGACGATGCCCCACATCAATGGGATGCCTCGTCAATGAGAACCAAATGATCCCTCATGTCAACAGGATGCTCCCATGTCAACGAGATGTCATCCGTGGGATGTGTTATGTCGGAATGATGCCTGATGGATTTTGGATGTCGTACTTGATGGAGTGAGACAATATCCCAGAGGTTTCTAGAAGAGCCATAGGGCCAGCTATGTGTGATTAATAATTGGACTTGAGACAATATGGTAGTATGGGATGCCATGTGATTCTTGAGGTATGTGCGAAGTATTTGAGTGCTATGTGTATACTTTGAAAGTTGTTTTATGGCTCACGCATGTTTGACATAGGCTTATATGGGATGCATGAGACACATGAATGATTTAATCGTCATTTTAGTGACTTAGAAGACACATGTATAGTATGATCATCGTTGTTCATGAAGTGAAAGGCATGTGGATATTTTGAAGGTTGTTATTTGAGTCTCGAAGGCTTTGATAATATCGTGGATGCTAATATCTGATACGTATGAATATTATTGGCTATTATTTGCATTATTTGTGACACATGTAGATTTGGATGTCCTTGTTTAGGACTCCAGAAACTTAGGTTGAGGATAGGTTCCATCATGTTTATAGTTAAAGGCAAAGCTTAGGCTTTGCTATTGAATTACCACTGACATGTTTGGGTCGAGTAATCATAAGGCTCTGATGTGAGCCATTTGCCTATACAAGGTTTCTGATATTTACTTATTAAGTTTTCAATTCATTGTTATTGTTTAATCTTTTTTCAAGTCAATAGGTATGGATCCTTTATCTCATTGCTTCATGTGTTTTGGGGTACCTATAAGCATAGAGGTTGCTATGATAGACATGTTTAGGGAGGATGTTTCTTTTCAATGGGTCACCACCATTTTCTGGGTTGATTATGAGTACCGCAACCTTGTCCTACCGGGCATGGTATGCATGGTTCGATGGAGACCTTTTTGGACCCCTTTACGGGTTCTATGGTCCACCTAGATTGGATGGGGAAACAAGCCCGCCAAACAGCTTTGTGGATGATGCCTAGGTAGCATGTCCTCATAAGAAAGCCGATTTTGATCAGATCTCATTAGAGGAGATAGGCTCCCCCTTGCAACTTTTACCCCCCCCCCCTTGATATCTTTTTGTGTGAGGGGATGATCAGTCAAAATGGCCCTAGAAGTGAGAGCTTGGAAATTGTAAACATTTTGAGTAGATAAATAAAGCTTGGAAGTTTTGCAATATGTATGTGTGTGTGTTTTTCCCTGACTATCCATTGTTTGTTGTTGATTGATTGGATGATTGGAGATTACATGCTTCCACATGTACTTAATAGAAAGATAAAATAAATGGGATGGTAATATTTTTTAGGATGTCACAAATTAATCCTAACAAGGAAGATGTTTGTGTGCCCACAGCGGGGGTAGGGCTTGAGGCGTGACATTATAGCATAAATATCTTATGGGCAAAATGTTGTTCCAAAAGCTATTACATCCCCCTTCACTCGGAGGTTGAGCTATAGGTTATTTTGCAACATCCCGAGCTTTGTTGCCATCCCAAATTCATTTGTTTCTCATTTATGCACATGCGGAAAGCGTGAACATACAATCTCCAACACAAATAACATGGGAACGTGAGATACAAACATCATTAACGTACTTTGTACTTTACATATGTGGTGAGGATTACAAGCCTATTCCCCAACCCTTCATGCTTTTCAAACTTCAAAGCTCTATATTATATACATCAAAAGAGAGCTTGGGTATCCCAATCGCCGCTACAACAGTTACTTAGCCAAAATAAGTAACCCTTATTCCACTACTTTAGGCCGCACATATAAGTTCAGTCCAAATCTTCAGATGGTTAGTCCATATCACTAAGATTTGGATTCGGGTTGTTGAATCCTCAGAGAGGTCCTATCCAAGTGTCCTCGTATTGCCTATATGAGGCTTCAAAGTGCATCAAGACAAACTCACTCGAGCCTTTTTCTATCCACACAATGGATGATACTTTACAATAAGTGATATCGATATCTACACTTACTACGTCCATCATAGTGACATACGTTTTTATCAGTAGCCATAATTTTAAGTACTTGTAAAAAAAATAGGGGTGAGTACTTGGAATACGTAGTAAGTATAGCCTCTGACCATTAGTAGAACATCGCTTCATCATCAACACTAGTCAAACATCTCATGCAAATCATGTCGAAGGCAAATCAATAGCAAAGATGCACTCATACTTCTGGCACATATAAATGACAATACTTGTAATGATTCATGAGCATGATGCATGCCATGAGCTTATGTACTTCTAGCCTTTCTTTCTTACTCATGCATACCATGCTTACTAAGATTTTCCCTTATACTCGAGACTCGAACCCAAGTCTTCCCGGAGCCATCTTGGGACTCGAACCCAATTTAATTCGAGCTTTTATCCGAGCTTTTGGTTTTTTGCTAGCTTCTGGGACTTAAACCTAGTTAATATGCTCAAGACTCGAACCCAAGTCTCTTGCCAGCCTTTAGGACTCAAACCAAGTTCTTGCTAGGAATTCAGGGACTTGAACCCCATTCTTATCTTTTCTTATCTTTGCTCCAGCACTAATCCCTTCTTGAGGGTGTACTCAAGTCTTATGCTTGTTCCATGAATTATGCTTTTTGTGCTAAAACATAATGCACGTGTCATGAAATCATGAATTTCCCCATCAACAACATCATGAATGAACCTAAGCCCAAAGCCTTGCTTGAGTAACAAGCATAAAGGAACCCCGCACCAATCCAAGACGTGAACTTGTTATGCCTCAATACCGAATCACATCTTATGGCTATGGGCAAACCTTGGCTTGTACCGAGCGAAAGTTATGAACCATGACTTTGTTCTTAGTCATACAAGAAATTCAAGTACATGAACAAGTCATAAAATGCATCAATATCCAAGAATCAATCGACCTAACCTCATCTTGTTCGAGAGAGGATTTTCTAGAGTTGAAGACATCCCAAATGTTACTAAAAGAAGGGAGAAATTGCACTTACCTAGGCAAACCTCAAACTAAAGCACAAGCTACAAGAGATGGGCGGCTCTGCTTGGAGGAGAGAGGGGCTGTGAGGAGGAGGAGGAGGAAATGAGAGGCAAGGTTAATTAAATGTGGGGTATAGATGGACCAATGGAAGAGCAAAAAGCAAGCCATCATCAATGATGCCTAGAAGCTAGATTGCCAAGCGAAACCTTTTAGCCACGCCAACTCACTTTTTAGGTGCGATCATGGGGCAAGTAGACTTGCGACCCAAGAATTTTAGGCGGGCCACATGGAAACTTAAGATTGGATCGTGTGACTCGGTAATGATAGCATCAAGGGCTATAAATAAGGGGAGCCCTCTTCATTTCCCCACCTTACCTCCCATTTCCTCCTCCCTCCTCCTCTTGCATGCCTCCTCCCCCTCACACCCTCTCTCTCTCTTTCAGCCTTCAAGCAAAGCTGCCCATCTCTTTAGCTCATGCTTTAGTTTGAGGTTCGCCTAGGTAAGTGTAGTTTCTCCCTTTTTTTGTAACATTCGGGACATCTTCGACTCTAAGAAATCCTCTCTCAAACAAGCCAAGGGTAGATCGATTAATTCTTTGATGTTTAATGCATTCTATGACTTGTTCATGCACTTGAATTTCTTGTATGACTAAGAACAAAGTCATGGTTCATAACTTTCGCTCGGTACAAGCCAAGGTTTGCCCATAGCCATAAGATGTGATTCGGTATTGAGGCATAACAAGTTCACGTCTTGGATTGGTGCGGGGTTCCTTTATGCTTGTTACTCAAGCAAGGCTTTGGGCTTAGGTTCATTCATGATGTTGTTGATGGGGAAATTCATGATTTCATGACACGTGCATTATGTTTTAGCACAAAATGCATAACTCATGGAACAAGCATAAGACTTGAGTACACTCTCAAGAATGGATTAGTGCTCGAGCCAAGATAAGAAAAGATAAGAATGGGGTTCAAGTCCCCAAATTCCTAGCAAGAACTAGGTTCGAGTCCTAGAGGTTGGCAAGGGACTTAGGTTCGAATCTCGAGCATATTAACAAGGTTTGAGTCCCAAAAATCGGCAAAAAACCAAAAGCCCGGATAAAAGCCCAAATTAAATTGGGTTTGAGTCCTAAGACGGCTCCAAAAAAAACTTGGGTTCGAGTTTCGCGCATAAGAGAAAAGCTTAATAAGCATGGTATGCATGAGTAAGAAAGAAAGGCTAGAAGTGCATATGATCATTACATGGATCATGCTCATGAATCATTGCAAGTATTACCATTTATATGTGCTAGAAGTATGAGTACATCTTTGCAATTGATTTGCCTTAGACACGGTTTGCATGTGATGTTTGACTAGTGCTGATGATGAACCGATGTTCTACTTGATGGTCAAAGGCTATACTCACTTAGTATTCCAAGCACTCATCCCTGTTTCTTTTATAGGTATTAGAATTATGACTACTGTACATTTTGGTTGCCCTTTAAAGACATATGTCATTATGACGAACATGGTAGGTGTAGATACCGATATCACTTATTGTAAAGTATCATTTGTTGTGTGGATAGAAAAAGGCTTGTGTGAGCTTGTCTCGATGCACGTTGAAGCCTGGTATAGGCGGTAGAAGGATACTTGGATAGGACCTCTCCAAGAATTTAACAACCCGAACCCAAATCTTAGTGATATGGACGAACCGTCCGAAGATTCGGACTGAACTTATATGTTTTGGCCTAAAGTAGTGGAATAAGGGTTCCCAATTTTGGCTAAGTAACTGCCGTAGTGGAGATAAGGATACCCAAGCTCTCTTTTGATGTATGTAATATAGAGCTTTGAAGTTTGAAAAGCATGAAGGGTCAAAGAATAGGCTTGTAATCCTCATCACATATGAAAAGTATAAAGTATGTTAATGATGTTTGTATCTCACGTTCCTAGAAACTCTACGATCTTTTAGGCCATAGCAAAGTGCCTTATTTTCCACTTGTGAATTAGAAATATCAACACATATGGTGCTTCGAGTAAGAATTGTGTTTTGATCAACTAGGCTGCGGAGAGAATGCAAAATAGATTAGCATAAAACATAAGAATATATCAAGTATTGCATATCATTTGTTATCAACTTGATTGGGTGCTACTATTATACTTAAAGGCAATTTGCACTTGAGTCAATTAAAGTTTACCTCTGCCTACGAATGTACTGAAGTTTGATGTACCTACCATCAATATACTTTAATATACGTAACCTTGAAGACCATATGATAGGCCCTTCAATATTTTCTCAAAAAATTGATTGATTTCCGGTCAAAGTAAATCTATTGCAAGATAATAAAAATTTGTTGCGAAATGCTGAGTGACATTGAAAAGCAAGAGCCACAAATAAAAAGTTAAAACTACTTGCGGACTGAGTGTGATGCGAGGAAAGAAGAGAACATTCATACCGGAGTGAAAGAGGAAACTCACAAGTATATATAAGGTAGCATGTATCGTTTGCAGCCCTCTTTGGTGAATATTCTACATAAAAGAAGTGATTTAATTAAATTGATGATTAACTGGATTAGTTAGAATTCACGTAGGATGAACATATAGAGTACACTTCCCAAAGAAGGTTATTATATGAACCTACACATACGTCCCATCTAGCGTCGAAGCTTAAGAAGGGTTACAATATGGACCACCCATGGACATGGTTTTCTTAATGAGCAAGATGGTATATCAAATTTTAGTGAAGTCAAAAGTAACCCACGCTAAATTCTAAATCAAATAACTTTTTTTGTTAATGAAACAAGGTAGATGAAAAAGTTGGGAAAAGTGTAAAAATAAGTCAGGAAAAGTATCTACAAAGTCCTAAACTTGTTGTATTTGCCAATTTAGTCATAAACCATTTATTAGTGTCAATTTAATCCTAAACATTTTGACTTAGTGCCAATTCAATCTTTCCAACTAATCTTGGCCGGATTTTGTTGACATGGACGCCAATTAGTGCGGTTGGCTTATGCGGCATTGCACAGCACTGATTTTTATTTTTTACCTTTCTTCTTCCTTTTGCCAATGATTGGCCACTGGCCATAGGCGAAGGCTGATAATTAGCCAATGCAAGGCGAGTTGGCACGCCATTGCCTACCATAGGCAAGGCCCACTTGGGCGAGGGTTGGCCTTGCCACTAGCCTAGGCGAGGCCAACCCTCATTGGGCCCTGCCTAGGTGATGGTGAGCCTCGGCGAGGGCTCCCCTCGCCCTACCATGGCCGGTCACCGGCAAAAGGAAAAAGAAAGGAAAAGAAAAATTGAAAGAAAAAATGGAAATAAGTTAGAAAAAATGATTAAAAATAAAAAATATTAAAATATTATTAAAATTTATCTATGTCACTATCAACAGTGCCACGTAAGTCGGTTGATGTCCACATACACAAAATTCGGCTACAGTGCCACGTAAGTCGGTTGATGTCCACATACACAAAATTCGGCTAAAATTAACTGGAATGATTGAATTGGCACTAAGTCAAAAAGTTTATGACTATATTGACACCAATGCAATAGATTTAGAACTTTTTTGACACTTTCCATCAAAAAGTTTATCAAGTTAAACTACTAAAACATGGCCTAATATAAGAAGAAACAAAGTAAACTTCATAAAATTACTCGTCAATAATTTCATGTTAACTTCAAAATGGAAGTTGAATTCTTTCAAATATAGAGTTCATAGAATTGTTTCATCTAGGACCTCTTCCTTTCCACTTTGATAAAATTTGTTTCCCACATAAACAGAAGTGACTGCTTTGTAAAATCTCTTAAAATGAATTCATCAATCGTTGATTTTGAGAAATCATATGCCGGTAGTAGCACATTAAGTAGCAAGATTGCAGGTTACCATTGTTCATCCTTTGGAAGGTTGATGCAAGAGAGTACAACTAAATGAAATACGATAACCCAACATGAACATAGGAGCTAGAAGAAGACAATCTTGAAAGTAATTACTGTCGAGCTAAACTAGTTTAAGTATCCCCATGCACAATTTAGATTGTGGGGACATATAACAAATACACAAAGCTTTTCTAATCAAACTATGCATGATTCTCTATACATCATTGCTCTCTCCAAAAGGAAAACTAGTGGAAAGTATTGGAGTGGTTGATGGAGTTGAAAGTGTTTCTAGTTCCATTTCCACTTTGTCATCATCGTTTACAGGCTCATGTGGTGGGTAAATAAGTGGTTTTGGAGGCATCTGAATATTAGCAATATCTCCTTCAAGCATTTTCAAGACTTTGTTCATTGAAGGCCGATGGTCAGGGCTTAACTGTATACACCAAAGAGCCACTATTATCATCTTTTTTATCATCTCCCTTTCCTCTTCCACCATTTCAATAGTTTTTCTTTCATTTACTTGGTCGTACACCCATAGTGGAAAATATAATTGGCTTGAATGTTCTGCATTTGCATTTATATTTCTCCTTCTACCTGCCATTTCCATGAGCAACATTCCAAAGCTGTAGACATCTGCTTTATAAGATACACCACCAATGTTCCTGTAGAACAACTCAGGCGCCATATATCCCAACGTCCCTCTTGCAGCAGTTAATGAGATTATGCTATAATCAGTGGGATAGAGTTTCGCAAGTCCAAAGTCAGAAACTTTCGGAGTGAAATTCTTGTCTAAAAGAATATTGTGAGGCTTGATATCAAAGTGTAGTATTTGCATGTCACACTCCCGATGTAGGTATTTGATCCCCCTCACAACCCCAAGAGCAATCTCATGTATTTTCCAGTAATCAAGCTTATCACCTTCCTCGGTGAAAATATGCTTATCCAAAGATCCATTTGACATAAAATCATACACGAGAGCTTGTTTCGAGCCTTCAAAGCAAAATCCAAGGAGTTGCACTACATTAACATGGTGGATTCTTCCAATAGTAGCCACTTCATTGATAAAATCTTGGCCATGGGCCTTGGACTGCTTCAAAAGCTTGATGGCCACTTCATTGCCACTTCTAAGCTTTCCTTTGTATACAGAGCCATATCCCCCTTCACCTAGTTTGTGCTTAAAATTTCTGGTGATCTTCTTAATATTTGAGTAAGAGTACCTTATGGGCAAAAAGTTGTTATGAGCTTGCAGAAATTCTTCAATGTTCTTGTCCATTGCTAAGTGCCTTCTTTTGTACTTGTAGATTAGAAATATCGCCACAAATGTCATCCCAATTACGAACTTCGCTATACAGAAAGACACTAAAGAAAATTCTGATAGGTTAGAATAATTTTTTTTTACCATAATTATTGTAAGAATAAATAATTGCGGCTTACCTAATAGTATTGTAAAATTCCAAGTAGTCCAAAATGCAATATCATCGAGGACACCTGTGGAAGGAATGATTGTTATGAAAAGGAATTGAAGGAAAAGAAGTTTGGAAAGCAAAAGTCATGAGCAAAATGAAGTACCAGCAAGCAACTTTGTACAAGTTGAATTTTGTCCAAAAGAATATGGGAAGTGGGATGCGTACTTTTGCAAATAAATGGAAGTATTAAGTTTCATTTTTCACTTGGAGGTAGATGATAAAAAATCTCCTTTT
The DNA here is from genome assembly GCA_016097545.1 of Eucalyptus victrix. Taxonomy (NCBI): domain Eukaryota; kingdom Viridiplantae; phylum Streptophyta; class Magnoliopsida; order Myrtales; family Myrtaceae; genus Eucalyptus; species Eucalyptus victrix. The sequence goes on from CM027845.1 coordinate 3,289,037, forward strand.
GCTTTATTTTTGGTCAACAAATCTAGAGAAACATTGCTTTTCATTTTTAATGAATAATTTTGTTCCTCCGATCAATACATGACCACAATTTTTTAAGGATTGTTCACAAGTGTCTCTTGGATTATTAGTTAAGTGACTAATTAAAGAACTTATTAAGAAAATAAAAAAATGTAAATTCTATGCCAACAAAAAACTAGTCACGTGGTTAGTCGCACAAGAATCTGTTTTCTTTTATTTTATTTTTATTTTACTTTTTTACGGTGGGAGACTTAGCTCTTTTGTGCAAAGAAATTATAATCTAAACACATGTATTCATTGACATACACTGTCATGTATATAATTTTCTATAATATTAGATATTCCTTTCATTTTCCAATTTCGAAGAGAAAGTAGCAAGAGAGAGAGAGAGAGAGAGTACTGAATAAATAAATAAATGAATACAATGTTCAGAATCATGCAAAATTACGGTGAAATTTCATTGCCGATAGGTACTTACTGCCTGCGTAGTACTGGGATCCGCAAACCTCATCTTCAGAGGAGCCATACCATAAGCGACGGGAGTAAAAGTGATTGTAGAAGTGAAAGTGATTATACAAATCGAAGTAGCAAAAGGAAGTTTCCTTCAATGAAGATCGATTGCCGTAGCGGTAAACAAATCCATCGGCCATGATGCTATGGATTTGCTCGTTGTTGTAGGAGCTACTGGTAATGTGGTCATTAGGCCCAAAATGATCCGTCATTGCCTGTCTGCTAATGTTGCAAAAATCTCTTACATCTGATGCATTTGGATTGAGCAAAGCATACAAGTGCCAATTTGATAACGTGTTGGAAGAGTACGACCCCTTAATGCATGGACCGAAACCGATGTAGAATGGAGAACTAACCGGCTTTGAACAGTTCAAAATGAACAATATACTTTGGTTGTAGTTTTGGCTGACCTGTAATGAACGACGAGGGAGAGACGAGCAATTATCCTTTGGCAACCAATAGTCAACCAATCTGATTTGGCTAGCAGAATAATTGATAGACAGCACATAGTATCGTGGAATAAGATAGTATATAACAGTGCGATTATCTATACAAGTTAGATCGTATATCAATACTTTTGGGTTACTCGTCAGTCGAAAAGGGTAGCTTATATTGGGAATATCACCACAGGAAGAAGCGCTCCATCGATTATTCAGCTCGACATTGCTAGTCATTCCTAGAAATAGAATAAGAATGAGCAGCAACACTTGATGAATATGCATGAAGCCGAGAGCACTGATCATGTCTCTTTTGGTCTTTGGGCGAAGATGTTTGGTGTGTGTGAAGGAGAGGCACAATTTAAAAGATTGAAAAGAGATGGGACGATCTTATTTGATTGGAGACTTAGTGGTCGCCTTGTCCTGTAGAAAAGCCAAAGTCAGTCAACATGACAAATGGATGCCAGTCGATAAATTAAAGGTGTGGACCCAAACTGAGGTTTCATTATTAGAGGAACAGTCGGTGGCCATCACTATTTGAGACCCCCTTAGTCACGTATTCACACCCATAAAAAATTCAAAGGATCTTTCACATATTTTATCTTTCTTTCTCCACTTTTAATCGCCACCGTTCTTCCACGGTCTCCGCGTGATTGTTGGCTGCACGCCACATCCCATCAACAAACAAGTTCATGTCTCTCTCTGACACGGCTTCTGATACGCAAACAAATTCTTATCTCCTTAATTTCTTCTTCGTTTTTTTCCTCGTCCCTTCTTCTTCCATCTTCTCTCTTCACCCCACGATCAAAGGAAAAATTGATGTGTAGTTTTAGAGGCAAAAAATCAAAAATAAAAACTAGCTTGCCTCAAAACTACTACTTCTCCTTATTTGAACATTCTCTGGCACTTAATCACTTTATATGTACCCCATACTTCCTAAATCGAGTCATGAACCTCAAACATAATTCAATTGTTTACATGGTCCACTCATTTCATGAAATATATATATATGCCCACACAAAAGAAATGTATTCCATGTAATATAATGCACGAGAATTTGAACCAACAGTGAGTCCTCCTAATGACTTTCTAAATCACGTAGTCTTTACATTTTCTTCATTAAAAGCTTTGTCACTCTCATGATGACGGGACATATATGGGGAATGACTTTCCAACTATAATCAAAGGGACAAATACTTTACGTATTATTGAAGACAAAAATAACCCCGATAGCTTTTCATGTGGATTGAAGACACATTAGATGATTTCTTGATACCAATGACATCTCTCTTTTGATTTGTGCTTCTAATTAACTCTAACTAATTCATTAAAAAATTAAATATAGATATACAAGAAAATTTTGATTTGGCTAGGAAAAAAGATTAGCAGTGTGAGGTTAATTAAGTTGCTAACTAAGGAGAATTATCGTCGTGTTGTGCGCAAAAAGGAGAGTTCAAAAGTAAGAAAACATGAAGAATCTATAGACTTGCTTTCGGGTGGCCTCTTTACTTTATTGAATTTTGTGCAAAAAAGAGTTCAAAGGTGAGAAGACTTGAAGAATCATTAGACGGAAGCCGGCCAGAAACTTCTCACGTTCAGATTGAATAAGTTGTAAGACGTTTGTCGGGTCTTACACGGCCAGTGATTTTGAACTAAGAAAATGATGTAACATTGAAACTTCTCGTGTTCAGATAGAATAAGTTGTAAGATATTTGTCATGTCTTACACGGCCATTGATTTTGAACTAAGAAAAAGGGTGTAACACTGAAACTTCTCCTGTTCAAATTGAATAAGTTGCAAGACATTTGTCGTGTAAGACACGGCCATTGATATTGAACTAAGAAAAGGGTGTAACGTTGAAACTTCTCGCGTTCAGATTGAATAAGTTGCAAGACATTTGTCGTGTCTTACACGGCCATTGATTTTGAACTAAGAAAAGGGTGAAACATTGATAGAATCACATCAGCGCGTAATCTCCATGACACTTGTTGAAAATGCTGAAAATAGCAACTGTCATTTTGTAAAAAATACATGTAAATTGAACAGAAAAAAGGATTTATATATGTTTCTACTAGCACATAAATATTGCCTTAATTGAACGGTATTTTTGCCATTCTCAAAGGATATTTAAAAATCTAATGAATACGTTCTGAGTATCTTTTTAATGTCTACCACTTGAAACTATACTGATATACTGACTATTCACCTAAAAGATAGTTAAAGCGAGGCCATATTACCCTTTGTGAGTCTTGAGCATCTTTTTGGTGCTTTGAGGCATGGTGCACCGAGTGGTAAATCCGTTGCAAATGTAATTGTTCTTCTTGTTGGCTTTACAGTGATCTACCAACAATAGACAGATGTTCATCACGACTTAATGAGTGTTTATCACTAGGAGCATCGTGCCCGTGACACAGTGGGCAACCCACTGAATCTCGGCCTTTCGATCTGAATACCCGGTAAATAATCGATGCGGTTCGGTGGGCAACTCAGGTCAAGCCGGAGTCAACCATTTCAATGGTCACAATCAAGCAAGATCTGCTTCACAAAGCCATGTTGAACCCAACAAATATTCAGGTTCAGGATCTTGAGAAGAATGTCGGTCGATTCATAATTGCACTCTTTAGGCTCTTAAATCTCTAGCCCATCGATTATGCAAAACCAAAAATACCTGTGCATACCATCCACGGATTATTACATAGTGATTTAAATCTATTCGAGTGTCAAAAACATATAAAAGATCATTGCTGATAAGAAGGAGAATTCTTTCCATTCTCAGACTTTTATTTCTACCCAAAAAACACAAATCAGTGGATTTATATAACAAGCAACGAAATTGTTGCTCCATTCAGTTTTTTCAACTTCAAGAACTTGCTTGCACTAGCAAAGAACATGCAATTCCGTGAAGCCCATGACGACGCGAGTAATTTTAGACATCCTTTGATTTAACAAGAACACAACAAATAGAGGAGACGACATCACCTGTAGATAAATTGTTTTGTAGCCCCTGCATCTTTCTCGTGTTCAGGGATCTCATGTCCATGACCACCACTGTAGACTTTGAGGATGTTATGCTAGTTCTCTTCGTAATTGGAACGCGTGGCTACGCCAATCGACGTGAAGAGGATATTGAGAAATGATGAGGACAGAACTCATCTCGTACGTGGTTCCGTCCACCTCGTCCCAGATCCATAATTGCGCGGAACCATCGGTCGAAAACGAAACAAAACGAATCAAGGTAAAATGTATGGGGAGATGCAGATCCCATAAACTGATACGTTTTCCTTGAAACCCTTCCCATCTAATAAGGCCATGTTACTAACTAATAAGCAATAATCCGCGCGAGCTCGCCGTGAGATTTGTGTTAAACATCAAATGCCACATACAAGCCACTCACAAGGTTAGTTCGTAACCATTGTTTATCGTTTCGCCGAGCATATCGTTTTATCATCTTTAGATAAATTCTTGGGTGGTTTTTGCAAAGACAAGTTCTCCTCATGGCTCATTGACAAACTGAAAATTTTTATAGATATTATTGAACAGGCAGGCTAAGAGATGACGGTAAAAATTACTATCACCCTGTAATTAACTAGTATTTTTCTACTAACGGTCACGTAGGATTTGTAAGGAAAAAAAAGAAAGACCACACCGCATTTCTGCCTCTTAAAACTTACAAGCTGAGCGGAAAGATTCAAGTGTGTCAAAGTTGCAAGTTTTTAAGACTTAAATGCACGAAAATGAAAGATTTAAAACTCAAGTTCATTACAGTGATACAGAAGTTTTCAAAAAGAAAAACTTCACATTTCCTAAAATTGTTTGAAGGGCAAGGGTCATGATTCATCATATACATGTTATTCTATTGTTTTCTACTTACATTATACGGTAAATGATTTTTTAAAAAGAATATTATGAGTCCGGACCTCTTAAAGTGTCTGATTAATCTGATTGGCCCATCAGACTTCCCATATTTCATGAAAATTCAAGTTATTACAGCTATCTTGCAGGTCAACCTATCTCAAATTCCCACATTTCATGGTAAATGTTACGTGCATCTTGCTTCAACGTTTTCTTACCACAAATCTACAATTGAAAGAAAAAATGGATCTGATCTTTAATGGGAAAAGTGCCAAAAAAGTCCTAAACCTTTTGCCTTTGTACCAATTTAGTTCTAAACATTTTTTTTTTGGTGCCGATTCAGTCCTAAACCTTTTTAAGTTGTGCCAATTCAGTCATTTCCAGCCAATCTTGGCCGGATTTTGCTAACTGGATGCCGGCCGGCTGACGTGGCCTAATCGGCGCTGACGTGAACAACTTTTAATAATATTTTAATATTTTTTATTTTTATTTTTATTTTTGTCTTTTTCCTCTAGCCGGTCGCCGAGGTCCGACGACTGGCCAGAGGCGACCGCTGGCAAGGGCGAGGCCGACCTCGCCGGCCCTCGCCGGCCATGGGCGAGGCTCGCCCATGGCCTGATCTGGCGAGGTCGGGCAAGGGGCGGCGAGGCTCGACCACGCCAAATTCGATGAGGGCAAGCCTCGCCCGACCTCGCCAGGCGAGGACCGGCGAGGCTCGACCTCGCCAGATCCGGCGAGGTCGGCCTCGCCCTTGCCAGCGGTCGCCTCTGGCCGGTCGCCGGACCTCGGCGACCGGCTAAAGGAAAAAGACAAAATTAAAAAATAAAAAAAAAAATATTAAAATATTATTAAAAGTTGTTCACGCGCCGCCGACAGCCACGTCACGCCGGCCCATCCAAATCAGCAAAATCCGGCCAAAAGGACTAAATTGGCACAACTTAAAAAGGTTTATGATTGAATCGGCACCAAAAAAAGATTTAGGACTAAATCGGCACAAAGGCAAAAGGTTTATGACTTTTTTGGCACTTTTCCCGATCTTTAATTGGTCAACATGGGTCAGGATTAAATTAATAAGTGTACTATCGATTTTCAGACAGAATGATCAAATCGAATTAGCTGGTGAATGAGTTCTAACCTCACTTTACCTTGCGTAGAGACAGTCCATGTATGTCCAAGATCTCTCAATATTTTAAGTAGAATTAAGCAAAGAACGAAGAGAGACGGACATCATACCGACATCTTTTTGCATAGAAGAATGTTTGCAATTGCCACTGCCAATGCAAGGGAAGACCCTCCTCATCTGGTCCAATTAGGTGGTGCTTAGGTGAATATCATTTTCTTGACTTCTGGTTTTGCATCCAATTTCTTAATTAGACTTGTCACTTGGCATTCAAAGCCAAAGTTGGCCCCCTCAAATAATGATATAAGAAAAAGTTAGATTTGACCGGCTAAATTAATGCATTATTGACCATACCTGAAGTTTGAAATAGTGCGATTATCTTCACAAGTTTGGTTGTACAGAGTTCCATTTGGATTACTCGTCAGCCGAAATGGGTGGCTTATATTGTGAATATCACCATAGGAAGAAGTGCTCCACCGATTACTCAGCTCAACATTACTAGTCATTCCTAGAAATAGAACAAGAATGAGCAGCAACACTTGATAAATATGCGTGGAGCCGAGAGCACTGATCATGTCTCTTTTGGTCTTTGGGTGAAGATGTTTGGTGTGTGTGGAGGAGAGGCGCAATTTAAAAAGATTGAAAAGAGATGGGACGATGCTTGTTTGATTGGAGACTTAGCGGCCTTGTCCTGTGGAAAAGTCCAAGTCAGTCAACTTAACAAATGGATGCCAGTCAAGAAATTAAAGGGGTGGGCCCAAACTGAGGTTCCATTATTAGAGGAACGGTCGGTGGCCATCGCTATTTGAGACCCCTTTTAGCCAGGGATACATACGGTGCATCTAGAAAATTTACACCCACGAAGAATTCGCAGGACTCTTAACATTTTCTTTTATCTTTCTTTCTCCACTTTTAATCGCCACCGTTCTTCCAATGTCTCCGCGGGAAAAATGGGTGCACACCACATCCCATCACCAAACAAATTTATATATATATATATATCTTTCTCTCTCTCCCCCTCCCAATCACTTCTGATGCACAAACAAATTCATCTCTCCTTAATTTCTACTTCGTATTTTATCTCGTCCCTTCTTCATCCATCTTCTTTGTTCACCCCCGGGTCACGATCAAAGGAAAAATTGATGTATAGTTTTAGAGGCACAAGATCAAAAATAAAAACTAGCTAGCCTCAAAACTAATACTGCTCCTTATTTGAACCTTTTCTGTTTGGTCGTCAGCACTTAATCACTTTATATGTACCCCATACTTGCTAAATAAAGTCATCAACTTCAGACATAATTCAATTATTTACATGGTCCAATCATTTCATGAAATATATATGAATATATATACAAGAGATGTATCCCATGTGATATAATGCATGAGAATTTGAAGCAACAGTGGATCCTCCTAATGACTTTCTAAATCACACCGTCTTTATATTTTCTTTATTAAAATTTTTGTCACTAATGATGACGGGATGGATACGAGAAATAACTTTCTCAACTAGAATTAGAAGGGACAAATACCTTAGATATTATTGACGACAAAAGTAACCCCAATAGCTTTTCATGTGGATTGAAGATTAGCGTGCAATATTGGTGCGATCTCTTCACACCAGTGACATATCTCTTTTGATATGCCCTTCTAATTAAGTCTAATTAATTCGTTAAAAATTAAATATAGATATGCAAGAAAACTTTGATTTGGCTATGAAAATAGATTAGCGGTGTGAGGTCGATTAAGTTGCTAACTAAGGAGAATCGTCGTCGTGTTTTGCGTAAAAGGGAGAGTTCAAAAGTGAGAAAACATGAAGAATCTATAGACTTGCTTTTTGGATGCTTTCGGGTGGCCTCTTTACTTTATTGAATTTTGCGCAAAAGAGAGTTTAAAGGTAAGAAAACTTGAAGACGACGGAAGCCCATGAGAAACTTCTCGCGTGTAAATTGAATAAGTTGCAAGACATTTGTTGTGTCTTACACGGCCATTGACTTTGAACTAAGAAAATGGTGTAACGTTAAAACTTCTCGCGTTCAGATTGAATAAGTTGCAAGACATTTGTCGTGTCTTACACGGCCGTTGATTTTGAACTAAGAAAAGGGTATAACGATGATAGAATCACACTAGCGCGTAATTTCCATGACACTTGTTAAAAAGAATCCAAACTCTAAATGAAATCAGACTTTTAAAATTTTAAAATGTACACTTTCTAAAAACACAGCATCGTAATTGTTGATCCCCATCTATTTGTACGTAAAAAGAGTGCCAAGTTTTGACAAATTTTAATTAGACAGGGGTAATTAACGAGTGGACGGCTTGCTCTGAGTCAAGCTTGGGCGGCGCTCTTACATAAGAAAGTCCGACCTGCGCGACTTTAGTTAGCTCAGTCCTACCATATATAAAATATGTGTCTGTGCGCGGGCTTGGCATGTTCTTACTTCACTGGTATCATATAAAATTGTGAGGGATTATTTCATTATTTTCAATTATATTTGATTGAGAAAGTGGCTTTGAGGATAGAATCATGATAGACGTGGACCAAAGGCTTAGTCGATGGAAAGCTGCTCGGAACTTGCGATTGAAGTTACCAACAGAGTGAAGCACAAGTTATTACTTTTCACGAATTAATCTCTCACGTTGCATTGCATCAAGGTCGCCGAGTTTCTGCAATTAAAGAGGTCTATAAACACGTCACGTTTTTCTTTGTTTTAACACGTATACTTGTAGGCCTGCAGTTTGATAGAGAAGTGCATTTAGCTGTACACAAATGGTGACGAAACTGCCCGCAACCTAGAAATTCATGCATGGATCACCGGATCACCACATATGGGTATCGTCTTTCTGTTCTAAACAATGATTAACGCTAGAACTAGTCGAGCATTCTCTATACTTGATTTACATGATCTGGCAAGAAAATTTAACATTGGCTGGTTCATACATCGATTTCCTGGATGCTCCTATCGTTCACAAGAGTAACTAGTCAAACACCTCAACATCAATTTCAAGTTGTGAAGCTGACTCGTGATCTCGCTCGTCGTTGAAAAATGACGACGAGCAGGGCTGAATCTATCTGACTAGCTACCTCCACATCTCGTGCCCCACGGTAATCTTGCTCGTCCTTCGTTGGAAGCACAAGCGATGACAGAGGCCGCACACATGCTGATTTCGCAAGTTCCGAACCTCATCGCAGGTGGACACCAGGCTGCAAACGTCAGGGAACCTTTTCAACCATCGACTTTTAATGGCTCGTAGCTTGAACCACTTGGATTCAAACCACCTTTGCTTTCTCTGAAGGTGTTACATGTTACTTAATGCGGTTTAGCAAGAAGTTCTGCGTTCATTCGCCTTACTTGGTCTGGAGTTTCTACCGGCGAATCTCTTCCTGCGTCATGGCGGTTTTGTTCTTTTGCCCATCAGTGCATTTAATTGGTAGTGAATCAAATATGATAATAGCGAATAAGATGATTTTAATCTTATATATCAATCAATACATCTCCTAGTACAGACGGACACAGTTTGCCTGTCTAGAAAAATGTAAGACCCCCTTTTATGTCTCAGCATTGAGTGAACACAAAATTCTCATTATATTTAGTGGTTGAGCTTGTACATCATATTTAGGCTTTTATATTGTTTTAGGCTTCTGTATGAGGTGCATGTTTAGGACCTGTTAAGTAGAGAGGAAGATTGAACTACTGAAGATGATCACTTTCTATGTTGTCCTTAAGATCAAAATGAGATGTGGAAATTCAAGTTTGTCTATGTCGATCGTTGGGATGGTTCCGCTAATTAATAATGCTTAAACTTCTGTGCTAACAGTCTTATAGTTTTGGAAACTAAAATAGCCATTTATTAACTAATATGGCTTCACGGGAACAGTGTGTATGGACTAGCCGAGGTCATAGTATCCATAAGATAAATGAATTATAATTAGGGATGAAACCAAGTAACTGTAGCAATACACCCAAGTGACATCAAGAATGCTTTGGAATAGAACAGAGCATCAATATCTAGTATCCGAAAAACTGCAAGCTCCAGGAAAATCCCATAGGCAAAAAGCGTGAGTGTTTTAGATTTCACAAATCATATTGCTAAAGTTTGCGAGATCCATTTGAGGCCTTTCGCTGGTATTTTGACTATAGTACGACCATATCTAGGGCTTCCATAGAGAATAATGGATCCTGGTTCAAGTAACATAGGTGCAAGGGAGAAAATTCTAAAACAGAGCTTCGATGCAGACAATGAATGAGACAAATTAAGATGCATCTCACCAGTAGTCATTGAATGCGCATGTTCTGTCTGTGCAATGGTGGAACCGGTTTGCATCCCTTATGACTATAGAATTTCCGGTTGCCATGGAGATATACTTGATCGCAGAATGACAGTCTTTGCAAATGCTAAGATTCTTAAACACCCAGATAGGTTTTGGACTGGAGGTGCTTATAAGGCCAAAAACAACGGTAATTTTTTCACCATGCTCAAATATTTTTCCTTTTGTACCTCCTCCACATCATGAAGAACAAATTCAGTATCCAGAAGATCACCGGGTCTAGCCAATTGGTCCTGTGCATCATAGATCTCCCCAGCGACATGTCACCCATATAGAACTTTTATTTTTTCACTTCAATCCAGCTACAACCAGGTTCTTTTATAAGATTTTTCAGCTTCATCCTCTTCCTGATATCCCTGATATCTGCTGCATCTTCCCATGGACCAGTTGATGCATACACATTTGATAGCAAAACAAAAGCAGGAAGGTCATCCGGCTCCCACTCAAAAATCATTGCTGCAGCTTGTTTTGCAAGTTCAACATTGCCGTGAACTTGGCAAGCTCCGAGAAATGTATGCCGGACAAGTGTATCGGCCCTGGAAAGGCATTGAAAGTATATAATCTGAAGGGCTTCAACAAGGGAGCCTTATCTGCCCAATAAGTCCGTGCATGCATAGTATTCGATTCTGGGCACGAATCCATGTTCTATTGATCTAAAGTGTTTCCATCCATCCATCAGATACCAAACCCACATGGCTACAAGAGGATAAGACAGCAACATAGGTGATCTCATTTGGCCTCACCCTGGCCTCAAGCATTTTATGTAATGTGACCACAGCTCTCGTTGCAAATCCATGTTTAGCAAAACCAGTGATCATTGAAGTCCAAGTATTAACATTTGTCTCTCGTCTCACGGGAAACTTGAAAAGCAGCTTCTGTGTTTTCACACCTGGAATATATTGAGATCAAACCATTGAGAATCCACTGATTTGAGTCGAGCCCTGATTTGCGTCCCCTCAACAATAGCGCCAATACAGGCAGCTCCACTTAAAAGGCTGGAAAATGTAAAAGCATTTGTCCAATTCCTCTCTCCTCAATCTCATGTAGAAGTTCATAGGCTTCATCAGACTCCAAACTTTTGGCATAGGCATCCGCATGGGTATCATGAGAAATCAAATTCTTTTCAAATAGTGCATCCAAAGCTTTCTGAGCATCTTCCATGTGGCCCGACTGGGAATACATGCTAATAAGAGAATAACCCACGTAAGTATCAAATGCAAAGCACAATTTTTATAGCTACAGAGTATACTTGTATTCCCATATCTAATATCACAAATAATTCCACATGCCTTGAGAACACTAGCAAATGTGAAATGGTGTGGCCTCGGTGGATCTTTTATTGTTTCCCAAAAGAGTTTGATGGCCTCCTCATTCTCTTCAGTTTGCACATGTCCTGTGATTATTGGTGTCCAAGACATCACATCGTGATCTTGCATCCGATTAAGCACCTTTCTCAAATCATGAATCGATCCACTAGCCACACACTTCACATACATGTCCACCAAGCTGCATCCAACACAGACATCTGAAGCCAGTCCAGACCATATGATACAGGAATGCAATTGCACCCTAAGGGATATTAGCTCCAACCTCGAACATGCCGACAAAACAACTGTAAGTGTAAATCTATCTGGCACAGCCCACTCGCCAGCATATCCAAAAACAAATCAACAGCATTCTTTGGACCACCCAACTGAGTACATCTTGTCATCATCGAAGTCCATGCAACCACATTCCTCTCGGGCATTTTCTCAAACAACTTATGAGCTGAAACTAAATCAGCACTACCCTTTGAAAACATGTCAATTGATGCACACCCGACACACGCATCAGAATCAAGATAGCCGCTTTTGATTATAAACTCGAAACTCTATCACCATATATTCGTCGGACCCGAACAAGCCGAGGGAAAAAAACCCATCTTCAAGCAAATGAGCTAAAGTATCGACTGCTTCAAACGCGATGTGGTTATTGGCATAGCAAGAGCTCATGGAACTCCAAGAAACCAAATCCCTATTATTACCCATGTCCCAAAAAGTCCTCTCCGTCTCAGCCTAGTTATTGAATTTTGAGCAGAGACTGATGAGCGAGTTGAGAATCACCGAGTCGGGCTCAAGCAGAGACGGCGCGAGCGCGTGATGGACGCGCCTTCCAAGCGCGAACCCTCGGGAAGGAATGCAGGACTTGAGGAGGAGAGAGAAGGCGAGGAGGCCGCGACATGAGGTCGGGGTGGGAGATTGCTCCGGGGAGTTCGGAGACATCGAGGTGAGTGACCAGGCGGCGGTCGAGGGGCGAGAGAGAGAGAGAGGGGACTCATTGCATTATACAAGTCGAGGTTGGTCTGAAATATCAGGAAACAAGAGATGAAAACAATAGCCAAAGAGGCAATTCTTCTGCAAAACACAGGATGCTACAAACGCTGAAATCACGATTTACATAGTCAATTATGCTTCGGATGGAACTACGTTTATTTGGCATTCATTCAAACAGGAAAGAAAAAGAAAATCATACAATGGACGATTCCGTAATCTCATTGCTATTCTGATTTCGGTATCCTTCAGAAATTGTTGGAGCACTTGATGTAGCTGAGAATGATTCAAGTTCTATTTCACCGTTATCATCAAACGGCTTCTCGGATGGATACAAAAGTGGTTTTGGAGGCAGTTGCAGTTTATCAATATCTCCTTCAAGCATGTTTAGGACTCTGCTCATTGATGGCCGATCATCAGGGATTAATTGTATACACCAAAGGGCAACTATTACCATCTTCCTTGTTATCTCCTTGTCCCCTTCCACTTCTTCCATTTCAACCTCGCTTTCTTTGCTGAGTTGATCATAGACCCACAAAGGGAAATAAGTTTGACTTGAATGCTCAACATTCTTTGCATTTTTCCTCCTACTTGCCATTTCCATTAGCAACATCCCAAAACTATAAACATCGGCTTTATATGAGACACCACCAATGTCCTTGTAGAATAGCTCGGGAGCCATATATCCTAAAGTTCCTCTTGCTGCAGTTAATGATATTATGCTGTGGTCCATGGGATAAAGTCTTGCAAGCCCAAAGTCAGAAACTTTTGGAGTGAAATTTTGATCTAGAAGAATATTGTGAGGCTTGATGTCAAAGTGCAAAATTTGCATGTCACATCCTCGATGTAAATATTCTATCCCCCTAGCCACACCAAGAGAGATCTCATACATTTTCTTAGAATCAAGAGAATTGTCGCCATCTTTAGAGAAAATGTGCTTATCCAAAGATCCGTTCGACATGAAATCGTACACGAGAGCTTGCTTCGAGTTGTTAAAGCAATAACCAACAAGTTCCACCACGTTAACATGGTGGATCCTTCCAATAGTAGCCACTTCGCTTATAAAATCTTGGCCATTAGATTTTGGTTTGCTCAAAATCTTAACAGCAACTTCATTGCCACTTCTAAGTACTCCTTTGTACACAGAGCCATATCCTCCTTCCCCTAATTTGTGTTTGAATTTTTTTGTGATTTTCTTGATGTCTGAGTAAGAGTATCTTATAGGTGAAAAGTTGTTATGAGCTACTAGGAATTCTTCGATGTTTTCATCCATTGCTTGGTGCCTTCTCTTCCACTTATAGACTAAAAATATCAACACACATGGAGCTCCAAGCATGAATTTTGCCACGAGCAAGTTTTCTATGGAAAAAACTGCGGAAAAATTTGTCCATAGATTAGCGTCGTGTAATATAGAAAGTCATCCTTTGCTGCTTGAGATTTTCAGAGTTGGGAGGAATAAAGGACTAGTCATACCTAACAAATCGGGGAGAAGAGGAGGTGCATATCTCGTAACTATCGCCGCCATAGAAGTATCTGTAGAAAGCAAGAAGAATTTGTTCGAGATGACTGAAAATGATTACAAAGTGTTAACAACCAATCAATGGAGACCTAAGCTTATCATTTTAGCGGTAAAATATAAAATGAATACTCGTTAAGCTATGACCAAGTCAAAGATAAATTGATACAATCACTGCATAGTGCAATGACAGACTTTTATTCATTAAAAGTTGCAAGTGGACAAGTCTAGAATAAAGAAGAGTGACTGAGTTTCACTCTCCTAAATAGCATCTTTCTTTCCCTCGGGGAATCCATACTATCGTAGAATAATCGCTTTTATCATAAAAAAGATGACTTCGCTTTTGTTCCCCTAGATGTACCAAGTGATTAATTCTGATTTCCAAACATCATCTAACTCAATACACAATTTATTCTCCCACATGATAATAACCACCATATAAGAGACACTAGCTACTATCAAATCAAATATTTTTTCCCAAATCAAATATAAAGTAATTAAATCTAGAAAAGCTTCATGAGTTGTAGAACAATAAAAGAGCTCAATCTTCTCGGAAATCTTATTTAACTTTTTTATTTCAGTGATGTGGTAATTTTTTTTATTGGATATTTAAAGAAATTAGTGACGCAATGTGTGGATCCCACATATGATGGTATCCAATTGAAACTTACCATGTTGCTGGATAAGTAAATTTTGATAAGATCTCTTCGTAGAGCTTGCATTTAAGAAAAGGAGGAGGAAGTAAAGAAAAGCTGAAGGGAAAGTCGCTTACCGGAGTCATAGACCCTGCACCTCTCGCGGTAGTTGAAACCCAAGATGCAAAGTGCAGCTAGTCCGCCACCATTCTGATAGGATAGATTGAATCCCCGCACCATCTCGTTGTGGATGTCCATGTATGATGAGCTGTATGATGGGCACCCACGATAATACTGATCCCTCTCCCAACACGAGAAATAGTCTGATGCAAATGTCACCGCGGTTATAGTGCAAAAATCCTTGATGTCCGATGTGTGAGCTTCAAGAGCAGCGTATGAGTACCCCTTCGTTTGGGAAAAATTTGGAGGCGTGCCGGCAGAGTATGCTCCCTCGATGCACGGTTTGGTATCAAGATACGAATTAGAAGCAACGGGCAATAAGCACTTCACAAAGACCACTTGCCTTGATTCAAAAGTGGAGAAGACTCTTCGAAATATGGCACGCCTCAACGAGTAACGAGGGAGGGATGAGCAATTACCCTCTTGCAGGCCATCGTCAACCACCGTTATGTAACCATAGAAGTCAGATTCATCGCGATATAAATCGTAATAGATCGACTTCACATAATATCTACCAGCTCGCAGATATAGAACCGTGCGGTTATTTTCACAAACTAGCTCAAACTTAGAGTTGCCGCAGTCTTTTGGATCGCTTTTCAATCGAAAGGGATAGCTTATGTTACGGATCTCACCACAAGATGAAGCGGTACATAAATGATTTTTCTTCGCACCACAACTTGTACCTAATAGCAGAACTTGTAATATGAATAGAAGCACATGGTACATACATATGGAGCCGAGAGAATTGATCATCTCTCCACTGCTCGATGCAAGAATGGAGGTCTTAGCTTGGAGATTTTGGTGGAGGCTCAAAAGGGCAGGGATTATTTATGACCGAAAAGATCTGTTGGGGGGTCATCTGTCATTGAAATTCCAAGTCAATGTTGGCGGTTCATCTGTCATTGAAATTCCAAGTCAACAAGTAACGCGAAGTCAAGTCAAGGAAAGTAACTTGTGTGGACCAATTGAAGGTTCCATGAGTGGAAATTTTGCAGGGATCGCTGTGCGCGTTGTCAGGCACACATAACACGGTAGTAAATTAATTTATGGATAGCTTTCACATTGATTAGAATAGCTTATATTGCGAATCTGGCCACAAAATGAAACAGTGCATAAGTGATTCTTTTTTGCATTGCATCTCGATCCTAACAGTAATACATGTAATATGAGCAAAAAGACACAGTACATAAATATGAAGCTGAAAGCGTTAATCATCTCTCTACTTCTCGATGCAAGAATGGAAGTCTTAGCTGGGAAACTGAGGTGGAAGCTCGACGAAGGAAGGGATAATACATGATCGAAAAGATAAGCTAGGTGTCACCTGTCATTCAAATTTCCAAGTCAACAACTACCAGAAGGTCAAGTCAAGAAAAGTGGCTTGTGGGGACGAATCAAAGGTTACATCAACTTTAATTATAGATATCTTTATTGATTTGGAAGAAAACTTCTCCACGGTTTCTGATTTTGACTACTTGGACCATCAGCTTTAATTATAGATATCTTTATTGCTTTGGAATGGACCTGAACATGTCCTTAAAAGGTTCCCTTCTGAATTGAATATCTCGGGAGAACTTCTCCTCACAAGCCATTTAAAGGCAAGTGAGGAGAGGTAGTATGGGATAACATCCCTACTGGGTACCCTCGGCCAAGGCCTTCCGGGGCAGGAGCCCACTTCTGGATCCCCGTGAAGCCTTCCCCGGGTAACCAATCCTGGGCGTGGTTCAGGGAAATGAAAGATGCCTCTCCTGGAAATAGGAGGGGGTGGCCGGAAGAAAACTTCTCCACGGTTTCTGATTTTGACTACTTGGACGAGTTCATTCTCTCCAAAAATCAGCTTTACTATCCTAAAATTGAAATATTGAGCCTTAAATTGAATAATAATTCTTATAAGTGAGGCATTTGTGTTGTAATAAGGCCAATATGTCAGGAGTGCTATATTGTGAAGACAAAAACGCAAAAATATAATAATGTTGATGACAATAAACTTGGTTCACTTGAATTTCACGTGATAATGTTGTTTAAATCCTTACTTCTTTACATTATATGAAATGGCAGCAAAGATCAAGCCAGTCATTTCCATGAGAACTAATCTTTATTCTAAGCATATTTCTTTGTTCTTGATGCAATCCCTGCTTGTTTTTGGAGTTCAAAATTTACTTATTGCACATACAAACTATTCAGTATTAATCATGTCTAACCTTATCTTTTACTCATCATTTTCCTCTATCAACAAGCATCTTAATAATTCAATACACTATTATTGTAAACTAGTCCTAACAAAAATAGTGTTAGCAATAGTAACCTATATTCCCCATTCAAATCCCCTATCAAGATGACCTCTACTTTTGATGGCTAATTCCAACTCGCCCTCTCTGATTTCATGGTTGTCTAAATCAATCCCTCTTTATTTCTTTGCTCAGTCAACATCGATATCTTATCTCGATTCAACCCAAAATCCACCCGTACAAAATCCGATGTATCATATGCTCAATTGTAATTAAACCCACAATTAATTAAAACAAAATGATTAAGGAAGGGAGTTGCTCTTCTTCTTCATATGGGACGTGCGGTCCACATCAACTGCCATGGTTTGGCCATAAATGTAACCATCGTTGTAGGAGTTCGTTTCATTAGAAACCAATTTCATATAATATTAATCGACATACTGATATAAGACATATTTGTTTGTAAGCTGGCTCGCATTAAGTTTCTACAGCCTTTTAGATCGCCTTTCAATAAAAGATGACAGCTTATGTTTTGGACATTGCCGCAAAATAAAGTGGGGCACAAGTAATTATGCTTTGAATTGAAGCTTGTCTAGTAGCAGAACATTTCATAGCAAGACTACATCACGGAACATTAAATGTGCTGTGGAGAGAATTACCCATGTTTATATTGTTTCATTTGATGCAATGAAACTTCTAATTGGTGATGAGATGGAGGCTCAGTAAAGGGATGCATGATATAATTGAAAAGAGTTGGGAGTCGTCGGTTATCGAAATGTCCAAATCAATTGATAAATCAAAGTCAAGTGAAGAAAAAGTAAAATGCGTAGCCGGCTAAAGTTTTATTATATCAAAGGGAATTATGTAAAAGTTGTTGTACTTGCAATCAAGATAACATAACGTAGTGGCAGATTAGCAAACTGATTGCTTTTACATAGATTGGGAAAGAAATTTCTGCCGTTTCTAGATTTGACGTACTGTGGCAATTGTACCCAAAATTGAATAAAGGTACTTTTGAGTGATGGCATCTGATGTTCTACTTTATTTTAAGTCCAATATCTCACTGTCTCATTGTTAAATTGTGAAAACGAAAAGGAGAAAACAATATTGATGATAATAACATTTTGTTCATCAATTTTTAAGTAATGATTTTGTTGAACCCATTCCTTCTTTGCATCGAGAGATCCGGCAACGCTGGTATGAAAGTCAACATTTCATCATCACCAAGACAAGTCTCAATCCAAAACTGGGCATTTCTGTTTGTTCTTCATATCTTCCTCCATAGTCGATGCCCATTCATTTTTAATTTTTTGAAGTGAAGTTATTCATCTTGTACATCAACTATTCAAAAAGTCTTGTCTAACCTTGTCCTTTTTCACTTATCATTTCTCCGAGGGTAAGCGCATTGACAACTCAATATATCAGTCTTGCATATTGATCTTACAATACCTACCATTACTGATTGTTAAAATGTCCACCATATTCAAATAAATCACCTATCGTGATCGACACTATTGGGTTAATTCCACTCAGCCCCCTATAATCTCATGATTGTCTTAGTCAACCCCTAAAAATTAAATTTGTCTTACCCAACATCCTAGCCTCGGGATCGCACAAACGGAGGAATACTCATTCCATTCATTGTAAAGGACAAAATAGTCGGCCTATTATGTTTTTCCTCTATGACATGTGCAAGTCATTCATGGGTTAGGCTATACTACCTATCACCAGACATGGCATCGAAGTCGTAGATTGCTTGAGGAGGTGACTATTGTTGAGGTGGGTGATCAGGCGGGGATCAAAGGGTGGGGGTGAGAGATTTTGGTTCATCGAGTTCTGAGCAATGATTTTGTTTAGCCAATTACTTCTTCGCATTAAGAGATCCAGCAAACTAGGTACAAAAGTTAAAATATATCATCCTCACCAAAACTAGTCTCAATCCTAGATTTGGCATTTCTGCTTGCTCTTCATATCATACTCGACCCCGCCGATCTTTGCAGTTTCCAAGTTATTCATCTAGGATATTAGCTATTCGAAAATCTTTTCTTTTTCCTTTACTCATTATTTTTCTCTATTAAGGAGCATCTTGATAACTCAATATATCGATATTATATACCTATCTTAATGCATACCCCATGTAAATAGACCACCTATCGTGATCAAAATTACTGGGCTAATTCCACTCAGCCATTTATGATTCATGGTTATCCTAGTCAAACCCCAACAATATATTTTCTCTCAGTCAACATCCTTTTCTTTGGTTTTTAGTCTCCGTATCATAAAAAAATCCCAGCACGGTCTTCTGATCTTGCATCCCATCAAATACCTTTCTCGAATCATGAAGCGATCCACTAGCTACCCACTTCACGCACATGTCCGCCCAGCTGCATCCAACACATAAATGCGAAGCCAGTCCTGACCGTATAACCCACGAATTCAATTGAACTCCAAGCCATGGCGACTCCAAGTCTGAACATGCCGACATAACAGCTGTGTGTGTAAAGCTATCTGGCACAGGCCCACTCACAAGCACATCCAGAAACAAATCAACAGCTTCCTTTGGACGACCCAACTGGAAAAATATCGTCACCATCAAAGTCTAATTAACCACATTCCTCTCAAGCATTTTCTCGAACATCTTACGAGCTGAAACTATTCCAGCACTACCCTTTGCAAACATGTAAATCAATGCACACACAAAATGGAACATCGGAATAAACGTAGCTGCTTTTAATTATAAGCCCGGAAACTGCATCACCAATTGACGCATTCTCCGGAGCTGAACAAGTCCGAATAAAAGCAAGAGATCATGGAACTCTAAGAAACCAAACCCCTTTTATTACCCATGTCCCTAAAAGTCCTCTCCGCCTCATCCCAGTCATTGGATTATGAGTAGAGACTGATAAGCGAGTTAAGGATCACCGAGTCGGGCTCAAGCTGGGAGCGAGCGCGCCATGGACGCTCCTCGAGTGGGAACTCACAGGAGCGAATGCAGGACCTGAGGAGGAAAGGGAAAGTGAGGAGGTCGGGATGGGACCCATCACGGGACATGAGGTCGAGGTGGGAGATTGCTTCGCGGAGCCGGCTGACATCGAAGTGGATCGAGGGGCGAGGGTGAGGGGTTTTGGTGGGAAGGGGAGAGCTTGATATTGGACAGTGGAGACCGGGAGAGGAGAGAGAGAGAGACCCATTGCTGCATACAATTCGAGCTTGGTCTGTCATATCAGGAGCACTCGGGAAACAAGAAATGAAAAAAGATAGCCAAAGAGGCAATTCTACCGCAAAGCACAAGATGCTACAGACGCTAAAATCATATACGTTCACAAATTACATGGTCAATTATGCTTTTGATTGAACTACATTTATTTTGCATTCATTCAAACAAGGAGATAAAAAAAAAATCCATACAATACACAATTATGTAATCTCATTGCTATTCTAGAGTTGGTATGCTTTAGAAATTGTTGGAGTACTTGATGTAGTTGAGAATGATTCAAGTTTCATTTCAGTGCCGACATCATCAACTGGCTTCTTGGATGGATACAGAAGTTGTTTCGAAGACAATTGTAGTTTATTAATATCTCCTTCAAGCATGTTTAGTACCTTGTTCATTGATGGCTGATCATTAGGGATTAATTGTATACACACAAGGGAAATTATCACCATCTTCTTCGTCTCCCCATCCCCTTCTACTTATTCCGTTTCAACCTCGTTGTCTTTGCTAAGTTGATCATAAATCCACAATGGGAAATAAAACTGACTTGAATGCTCAACATTTTCCTTTACATTTTTCCTCCTACTTGCCATTTCCATTAGCAACATTCCAAAATCATAAACATAAACTTTATACGAGACACAACCAATGTTCTTGTAGAATAGCTCGGGAGCCATATATCCCAAAGTTCCTTTTGCAGCAATCAAGGATACTATGCTATGGTCCGTAGGATAGAGTCTTGCAAGCCCAAAGAAAAAATTTTCAGAGTAAAATTTTGATATAGAAGAATATTGTGAGGCTTGATGTCAAAGTGCAAAATCTGCGTATTGCATCATCGATGTAAATATTCTATCCTCCTATCCACATTAAGAGAGACGTCATATATTTTCTTATAATCAACAGAGTCGTTGCCATCTTGAGAGAAAATGTGCTTATCCATCGAGTTGTTCAACATGAAATCGTACATGAGAGCTAGCTTAGAGTTCATGAAATCGTACATGAGAGCTAGCTTAGAGTTGTTAAAACAAAAACCAACAAGTTGCACCACATTAACATGGCGGATCCTTCCAATAGCCACTTTGCGTATAAAATCTTGGCCATTAGATTGTGATTTGTTCAAAATTTTAACAGCAATTTCATTGCCACTTCTAAGTACTCCTTTGTGCATGGAGCCATATCGTCCTTCACCTAATTTGTGTTTGAAATTTCTTGTAATTTTCCTAATTTCCAAGTAAAAGTATGTTACAGGCAAAAAGTTATTATGAGCTCCAAAGAATTTTTCGATGTTTTCGTTCGCTTCTAGGTGCCTTCTCTTCAACTTATAGAATAAAAATATTAGGACACATGGAGCTCTGAGCACGAATTTTGCTGCGATGAAGGCTGTGCATAAATTTGTTCATTGATTAGCTTAGAGTAACGATTTTTTTTTATGTATATAATTTTTTTTTTCGGAGTGCTACTTGAGATCTTTATAGTTGTAAGGAGAAAGGACTAGTCATAACCAAGAAAAAGGGGAGACTCCGAAGTGCAACGTAAATCGTGGCCCGCCCTTGTAACCCTACAAATTGGTTGATGTACCGCCTTCCTCTTAACAAGATTGTCCATTGTAGGCATAGCATTTTGACATACCCCCATAAAGAAAAACTTGATTTTTGGAATATTCTTAGCTTGCCACACGTATTTCCATAGTCCGGCTTTGGGTTGATATGATGAGGATGCTATGGCTATTTTAACTTGCTCCATTGAGGCTCTATTGCTGTGATAACCACTTTTTAACCGTGTAATTCCTAGACTTAGTGTTAGTCCATGCAAGTCCATCTGCTGTGTTTGGGAGGCCAATAGGAGTAGAGAATATTGTTCTTGCTATCTGGTCATCGGACATGGAATTTATGAGTGGCTCATTCCATTTTCCATCTCCAGTCATTATTAGGCTAGCCAATTTAAGCGGTTCTCCCCTAGTTGCGGGGCCTCCTATTGGGGCTTTTTCTTAACCATTTATCTTCCCTAATCTTGATTTGTTCACTATTGCTGTTGCTGACTATCCACATCATAAGAAGAGAAATGGCTTCTCTTCCTGTGATAAGGCTTTACCAACCCCACGAAAGCCATGCCCTTGTCCCTGCCTTCTAGAAATTCATACTTTGACTCGAAAATGTCTCACAGTGTTGCCAAAGCCTCCATACTTGTTTCCCTAACATGGCTTTATTGAAATCCAATAGGTCTCTAAACCCAAGTTTTCCTTCATCCTTTATGAGCTTTAAAGAGTCCCAATTGCTCCAACATAGACCAGTAGCCTTATTGCTATTTCTCCACCAAAATGTAGCTATTTTCCTCTCAATTGCCCTACAAATAGAAATAGAAATTCTAAAAATATACATTGCATATTGGGGCAATGCCTAAACCACTGCCTTAATTAATACCTCCTTCCTCACTTTTGACATTAAGTTTTCCTTCTAGCTTTCTAGTTTCATATTCACTCTCCCAAGGATCAACGTGAACATCTCCTTTTTGAGGCCCCCAATCAGAATGTAGTCCCAAGTAATTCTAGTCTTTTCTATATCTGGCACTCTCATTTCCAAAGTCATGTTTGTTCTCAGACTTTGTGGGTAGCCCTTACTAAAATACATCCTCGACTTATTTAAATTAATGATCTGACCATATGCAAAGCAATATTGATGTAAGACAACAGCTACATTTTGACATTCTTGGATCATACCAT
Organism: Eucalyptus victrix; assembly: GCA_016097545.1. NCBI lineage: Eukaryota > Viridiplantae > Streptophyta > Magnoliopsida > Myrtales > Myrtaceae > Eucalyptus > Eucalyptus victrix. The sequence continues at coordinate 3,312,099 of CM027845.1, forward strand.
CCAAAAAAAAAATGTGGCGTCATCAACAAAAAGAACATGGGATAATGTAGGGCAATTGCCATTCAACTTAATACCTGTACTTATGTCTATTGCTTATTTCATCAAATGAGATAAAACATTAGTGATGATAATAAAAAGATTGGGGAATAAAGGGTCACTTTGTCGGATGCCACGCGTTAGTTTAAAATATGAGAGGCGTTCTCCATTAAACTTCATGCTAAAAGACACCGATGTGATACACTACATCACCCAATTTATCCACTTTCCACATAAACCTATCCTTATTGTACACTCTTGAAGGAGATTGCACTTTGCGATCATATGCTTTTTGCATGTCTAGTTTAAGAACCGCTTGAAATTTCCTCTTCCTTTGTCTAGATCTTAGCTGATGAAGAACCTCTTGAACGTTTAGGATGTTATCTTGAATTTATCTCCCATTGATGAATGCCCTCTACTCTATCGCAATTAAATATGGTAGGCATTGTTTCAAATGGTTAGCCATGACTTTCAAAATGACTTTTATAGATGAAGTTGTATCACATAACGGGGTGGTAGCATTCAAGCAAGTGCGGATTGGGGATTTTTAGAATGCAAGTTATTATACTTGGATTCATACCAGGGTTCAAGTAACCTGGATCAAAGAAACATTGTATCTCCCTATGAATATCTATTTGGATATCCTGCTAGCGATGCTTATAAAATGAACCATTTAAACCATCTAGTCTAGTGGGCCTTGGTTGCTCCTAGTTGATGAAATGCAGTGGAAACCTCCTCCGTAATGATGTGTTCAATCAATGTTTGACTCATATTTTCTCCCACCACACATGGATAATTGGTAAATAAGGGTTGAAAGTTTTTTGGCCCGACCATTTGGTAAAGTTTGGAGAAATAATCTATTGTCATCCTCTTTATCTACTATTCATTTTTCATCCAATCCCCATTAGAACTTTGTTGACACCTAAAATTTTGTTGATCGTATAGGGCATTCGTCTATTTTGCAAAAAAATAATATATATATATATATATATGGAGGTAAAAATAAATTATATAGTAATAAAAAATTAACAATAAATAAATAAATAAATAAATGATAAAAATATATTATAAAAATCGAGCGGACCGGTTTTATCTAGCCCATCTTTTGGCAAAAATTTCGGCCTATCAGGTCACTCTTCTCGTAGCCCACTAAGCCCACACGTTTATGATTTAGCCCATACTTGCTATTTCTTCTTGGGCCTCATTTTTATTTCTTTTGGGCCCATTAAAGTAAAAAGAAGAAGGAAGAGCCCAGTCCCCATGTTTTCTCCTTTGCACGCCCGCGTGTCTAGCAGGAGAGCGCGTGGAGCATCATTGAGCAAAGCAGGTCCTCTTTTTTGTCCTCGGCGCTCCTCCTCTCCGTAGCTCGCGCCGGAGAAGATGACGGACACCACTGACAACGTAGCCGAGGAGATCTCGTTCCAGAACTTGGACGATGACTTCAAGTTGCTCCGGCAACCTCCCCACCGACATCCTCCAGAGAGTAGTCAAGGGTAAGTTCATGGCGGAGATCAAGAGCAATCGGTCTGTCGAGTGACGATACTCTCCAGAAATATCTACGAAGTCTTTCAATGGCTAGTTCGATAGCAGTTTTCAAGCGGTAATCGTCTCGGTCGGGCCGTTTTGCCTCAATGCTGGTGTCGGCTCAGTTCGGTTCTGTCCCTCGAGCCAAGAAGACCTGAAGCGCATCAGTCTCACTTGGAGGTTCTTCACCGGTGTCAATCCTTACGGTTGGCACAAGTTTTTCTATTCATTTTAACCAGCAAGCGTTGCTTCAGTCGGTTTCAGAGACAAGGTACAAGAATCTGAGGTGTGGAGTTTCCCCAATGCTTGAGTGGCTTTCATTGGCGTGACGACTCTATCATCGACAGACCGAGGATCCTTAGTCCTCGTTTTGGAGCAAGGTACGGTTTCATTTCTCTATGGCGATTTTGAATCCTCTTGTGCTTAAAGAAATGTTCACCGGCTAAGTGTTGTTTGACGATGCGAATTTTTTTTTTTTTCAACTATTTGTGATAACTTGAGATGGATCTTTTCATTTGAGATCTGCATGGTGGCATCCTGGAGGAAAAATGCTCACCATCCGTTTGATAAAATACCTCAATCATGACTGTAATGTTTTTGTTAAACGGCTAGATTAGGAGCTACGTTGCATCAACTTAGATTGAAGTCGGCTTGATGAGAATGCGTGATCATTTGTTGCTAAATTGCTGTCTTGACTCATTTCATCAACATGACAATCAAGTTTTCTAGATTATTCGTGTTTACAGCCCGAGTCAAATCCTTAGTATGAACAAAGTTGAATATTCGATATTGTCACATATTGGCTTTGCTCTTCTTGCTTGTCGTGTTTCCTTCTTCCCGTATGCACTAGTGGTGTTCAATGGTGGTCTCCGGTGACGCTATTTTGGTGGATGTTGGTGGCGCTTGCTGATGAGAAATGGCTAGACATAGAAGATAAATGCAATTTGTTATCCAATTCTCCAAGGCATTTCTTGAGGGGCTACGCTTGGCCATTCCTTGAAGTCTAGAGGTGGTTGGTTAGCTCGTTTGAGCTCGATGAACGAGAAAACCAAGGTAATAGCCTTTGATCTGATGAAGCGAAGCCACTTGTGGTGATTTTAGGATTACCCACAAGTGGCCAGGGCTAAGATCATCATTTTGAATGCTCAATGATAGTTCTAGATGGATATGTGTGGATATGATGTTAATCAATGGCTGTTAAAGCATGATTGTTAAGGTATGATTAGTTGATGTTGATAATGTAAATGTGATTTCTAGACTGATTGCATGATGTTGACGATATGATGATGTACATGGCTGATTTTCATGACTTGATCAACTAGAAAATGTTAGTAATCTTCATTATCTTCATTTTGATATATTCTATGTCATCATATGATGTTGTTTGCATGCTAAAATTGTGTTGTGATCTTAGGTTTAGAATCTGAACTCTGAATGTGTTATGTTCTATCTAACTTGGGTGTGTTGTTGAATTTTTATGATTTTTTATGATGCGATTTAGGTGTTGATGTCTTCACAGAAATTGTTCATCACATCTTGGTCTGGCTCATAGAAAATTTTCATAAGAATTTGAGATGATTTAGTCGGTACAAACACCATTCAAAGAGACATGCTGGTTTCTGGATTCTTAATTTCCAATTTGACCTTCACGTACTCTTTGACTTTTACAAAATTCTGTGTCTAGAATCTAAGGGTGCGCATGGATTTGTTTCTGTTCTTTTTTTGTTCCTGGGAACAGAAACAAAAAAAAGTGTTTCTGTTCCGGGGAACAGTTTTTGAACAAAAGAACACGTTTGGTAACGTTTGGTCCGGGAATAAAAAATGAACAGAAACACGTTTGGTAAATTTTATTATTTTTTTGTTTCTTTTAATTTTTTAAACATTTTTTTATTTTTTATTTTTCCTTTCTTTTTATTTTTTCTTTTTTTTTCGACTGTCACATCGGCCTCGGCGGCCGGCCGACGGGGCCGGCAGCCCTCGCCCGGCCACGGCGCCCGGCCACGCGGCGAGGCCGAGCGAGCCGGCGTGGTTGGGCGAGGCTCGGCCTCGCCTTGGCGGGCGAGCTCGCCGCCCGGATCCGGCGAGCCCGAGCCTCGCCGGTTGGGCGAGCTCGGCCTCGCCGGATCTGGGCGAGGCTAAGCCTCGACGGCCGGTCGCCGGCCATGGCCGAGGCCGGCGACCGGCCAAAATGAAAAAGAAGAAAAAAAAAGAAGAAAAGAAGAAGAGAAGAAGAAGAGAGAGAATAGTGATTTTTGTTCTTTTGTTCCTTCGAGAAGTGTTTCTTTCGGGAGAAACAACTTTTTTTGTTTCTTTTTTCTGTTTCTATTTCGTTCCGAAACAAAAAAACAAAAAAACAAACGCAACCAAACGCGTTTCTTTCTTTTTTTGTTCCCCAACACTTTCCGTACGAAGTGTTCCGAAAACACTTTTTTGGAGTGTTTCCATGCACCCCCTAATGATACTTCCTATATGAAAAATGTTCATCACATTCATATTTGTATTGGCAAAGTTTTTCAGAAAATAAAAAAGTTAGTACCGAAAGGGATTAAGTCCCCAGGTTTAGAATATCTGATTGTGTAAATAGTAAGATATCCTCCCGTATCTTACTTGGTTTATAGCTGACATAAAAGACTAGTGGCGACTTTTTAGTCAAAATTTGTATAGGCTTAATTGATTTAAAATCTAAACGCCCAACATCGCGTGAGGTATGAGCTAGGAGAGCCCTAGTCAATGAAAGGCCGTTGGGACGAAGTTGACAAAATCCTTAAACCTAATTTCCCAATTCCCTAGTCAAAGGGGTTAGGTCGCTACAAACTTTTTAGTATAGTTATCCTATTTCTGATTCTTCTCTAAATTGTTGTTGCATGGAAAAAAAATCACCCCATTTAAGCCAACTTAAGCCAACTAATTTTGGACTGCATGCTTTAGTCAATCTCCTCTCAACTCTGTAAAGTTTCAATTTCTTTATTCAGCTTTTGCACTATTTCTTTGTCATGGCACACCGTGGGATTGTTCATAAGCTCTTGAAGTTCACTCCTCAACCTAGAAATACGTTTATATGCATTTGGAAAGCAGTCCTTACTCTTTGCGACTAGCCTCACAGGTACTAACCGTAACTTTTCTAGTATATTATCTTGCTGACATTCGCTAGACTTCCATGCTCTTCTCACTATATTTGTACACTCTCCGTCCTGCAACCAAAATGCTTCAAATTTGAATTCTTTCTTTTTATGATCAACTTTCGAGAAAAAGGATACAAGGATTAGATAATGATTCGATCCAATAGGTGGCAAGGCAAAGCTTTCAGCAAGTAGAAACGAGACTCACCAGTCCATAGTACATTAAGCTCTATCAATTCTCTCCTTAACCAAAGAGTCCCCTGCTCTATTATTGGACCACGTATAGGCACACCCCTTACTCTTTTAACTCCATTAGCAAATAATTATTAAGGAAATCTAGGAAAGCAGCAAACAATTATTAAGGAAATCCAGAAAAGCAACAAGCCTGTAATGCTCAGCCATCTTCTTGTCCACTTTTTTCCAATGAAAAAAGCACCTCGTTGAAGTCATCAATGCACAACCACAATTGATTAGAATAGTTGAGTTTATGTATTTATTTCCATAACTGAACCTTTCTCTAAACTCATTCGATGCATGAAGGATGGTGACCTTCATGGGCTTCCCATTCTCCTTAATTCTACAATAAACGTTACTGAAATGTGTCGAGTAAAATTCAAAAGATAATGTTACTAGCCCATCCCAAAATATGGCCAAACCCCCCTCCCCTCTCTCACAAATTTGCCATTTGTTAGTTTTTGTTAAATTTTACTATCAAATTGTTGAGTTGAGTGGCACATGATAGTTAACTGATATACTAGTTTGAGATTTTACTCTCTGGTTGTTATAGTTGTACCATTTTTGTGATTTTTTGTTAACAATGGCATATTTTTTACAAATGTACCAGTTTGAGATTCTTGACGGTTGAATAGATTAGTTTGGTGTAAATTTATCATAAATGTACTGGTTTGGAGTTTTTTTTTTTTTTGTGATCATTTGAAGTAAATTTATCACATATGTAATAGTTATAGGTCATTCATGATCAAAAATTAGTTTTGAATAAATTTATCATAAATTTATTAGTTTATAATTTTTCAAGATATTACCCATTTATATTATCATTCTTCCTTCCATTTTCATTAGCAATGGGCCAAAACTCTAGACGTCAACTTAAAAAGGGACCCACCAATGCTCCTTAGAACGACTCAGACGCGGTACAACAAAAAGTTTCTCTTGCTGCAGTTAAGAACAGTGTCCTGATCTGAGAGTTGAAGTTTTGCAAGTTGAAGTTGAAAGTCTGATTTTTTGGGAGTATAATTCTCTATCTAGATACACTTTATTTTATGATCTGTAAAGGAAGTAATGTGTGGTATAACTCAATAATAAGTTTCTTATTTTTTTTAATATATATTAATATTTTCACATTTTGGGATGGAGCGTCCAAGTTCTTTTAACTTGAATCTTAGGCTAAAGATGGAATTTAGATAGTCTTTGGAGGGACTGAATTACTTGACTTAATCCGGCCGAAACCCAACCAAATAAGACCTTCATCACCAAATGAGCCCAAAGAGCCAAAGGCAAAGAAATTGATTATGGATTGAAAGGCCAAAGCCCAAACTCAATCCATCACAAAACTAAATTTTTGTTCTAAAATTGACAAATCATTGAATACCCAACCATTAGCGTACTAAACTAAAATTTAGATCGTCAAATTTGATGATAAATTCACCGTTATTAATATTTCAAATGTATTTTAACATAAACTCCACACTCACACTTGTCTATATTCATCCATCAATATCCAAGTCGTTAAAGTTCTTGCAAGGCTAAGCCACGTGCACACTTACATGCAAGTTTTACCCAATAATTTGTATTATTTTAGCAGATCTTTCATCCGATAAATCTCTAATTTAGCATCCCTACTTCTTATGCATGTTTTGGTAATATTTGTAAAATAGAATTGTGCATATTTGATTGTCAATATATACAAAAAATTGTTTACGTAACACATATATTGATTATCATATTCCACGTCATACTATCAAATTAGTTTCGTCCCATGTTTTCAAGTAGATAAGTTTGAAAGTAATATTAGAACAATTACCAAATGCATAATTGACATAGACCAGACTACTAAAGCATATCTAGAGCCTTTGGATAGGTAGAACCATAAATCAATTAGCAAACTTGAGGCAAGAATGGTCGCACCTTGAATTTCTCCTTCTTTTTGGTTGGAGAGAGTATTTCATTCCATAGGAGAAAAACAAGTACAACAATAACATCATTCGACAAAAGGGATAATGAGGATGAGTATTTCATTCCATCATTCTTTTCTCTACTTATATATCTTTCCTTCGAGCTACTTTTTTAGGGTAAATATATCACAGTAAACATAATTTATGATTTATGGTACCTTATACCCTTAGAAAAATTCATCAATAATTTAAATTTGGGGTTTAAAATGTCCAAGTCCTTCTAACTTGAATCTTAGGCTAAAGATGAAATTTAGATATTCTCCGGAGAGACTAGATTACTCAGTTGAATCCAGCCAAAATCCACCCAAATAAGACCTTCATCACTGAATGAGCCTAAAGTGACAAAGGCAAAGAATTTGATTGTTAATTAAGGGGCCAAACCCAAACTCAATCCTTTACAAAACTAACATTTGTTTTCTGAAATTGATGAATCCTTGAATACCCAAACATTAGCTTACTAAACTAAAATCTAGATTGTTAGATTTGATGAGGTCCAAATTAACTCACCATTATCAATGTTTGAAATGTAATTTAAACAGACTGCTCACTCAAACTTATATAATTATATCTATATCCAAGTCATTAAAATTCTTGCAAGGTTGCGCCATGAACACTTACATGCGAGCTGCACCCAATAAATTGTATATTTACAGTTGTTTTAGCAAATTTTTAATCCTAGTAAATCTCTAATTTTCGCATCTCTACTTCTTATGCCTATTTTGGCAATAAATTTCTAAAATAGAACTATGCATATTTTGATGGTGTGTGTGTGTGTGTGTATAATTGTTTATATATACATAGATTGATCAACGTATTCCACATCATTCTTTCAAGTTAGTTTCGTCCCATATTTTCAAATAGATTGGTTTGAAAGCAAAATTTTTGAATAATTACCGGACGCATAATTGACATAGATGGGACTTTTGAAGCATAGTAAGAGTATTCAGATAGGCAGAACCATAAATTAATTAGCAAGCCTGAGGCAAGAATCATCGCATCGTGATTTTTTCCTTCTTTTTGGTTGGAGAGAGTATTTCTTTCCACAAGAGAAAAACAAGTACAATAGCAACATCATTCGATAAAAGACATAATGAGGGTAAATATTTCATTCCATCATTCTTTCTCTACTTATATATCTTCCCTTCAAGCTTCTTTTTTAGTCTTATGAACACATTCCATGCATACTTCGCCTTACCGAGGATCTTCTTAGGGTCTAGATAATGCTTCTCGAAAAATAGAAGAACTTCTCCCCTTCTAGATATGCCAACTAATGAAAAGCAATTTTCATCAACAGAATCCGCCTTTGATCTTTATTTGAGCTTCTTGTACGGGAAATCATTGTTGTAACCATCTATTAGCAAAAGTGAATTGTTCTTTATTAATGTTCAAGCCTAAACCACCAAAATAAGCATAGTCACAGCACCATAGCATGTTCTCTTGCACTCATCGTAGAAGGGGGCATTGTCGTGACCTTACCTCAGGTGAATCACTTAGGATTTGACTAATGGATTATTAACTCTAGAGTCAGCTTAGGCTCCCTGAAATCCATATTAATTCATAACTTATAGTTCAAGTTCTTAACATGCAAAATTATTTTTATATAGGAGTCACTACTAATTAATTTATGGTAGATGTATTAGATATCTAAGTAAAGCAACATGAGAATTACTTTACTTCTACGAATTACAAAATCCAAGGTCAGAGACTTGATTATACCAATTATCAAAGTAGTGCCATTTTGGTGTCTAATCTTATATAATACCATAAATAGGCAGCCTTCTCGCGAATTATGAGTCTTAAGGTTTTATTCCTAACTAGGCTAAAGGAGACAACAGCGTATTAAAATTCCACAATCAAGTAATAATTGAAATAGAAATGTGCAAAAAAACAACCTAGTACATGTCTCTAAGAACATTCAAAAATCTATTATAAAGCCTTGAGGGCTTATTCAATTTTTGGATGAATTTTTTTTTATCAAGAATTTTCACACATTTTAAGAGAAAATAAGTTAATAACTACCTTTTAGGCTTTTTCCTAATTTTTAGAAAATAAATAAATATTCTTTGCAATTTTAAATTTTTAAAAAAATATTTTTATAAATAATTAATTTTTTATATCTGAAAATAGGCACCCGGTCCGCGTAAGGACAGAACCTTGGCCTCGTCGATATAGGCCATGTACATACATCGGGCTCTCTAGTCAAGTCCACTTAATTGAACCCACTTCACAAAATTCAAACCCCGCCCAAACAAGTTAGATCCAAACCCAATTAACTAAACCAGGCCCAATTCGCCAAGCTACAGCTAAAGCCCGACACACCACCCTTGAAGTAAAGACGAAGCCCAAATCACCCAAATTACCACTTCAAGCCTAAATGAGCCCAAAGCCCACTACTCTCCCCTCATCAAATTTTCCAATCCCGCAACTGCTCCTCAACGTCGTCTCCTTCGAGCACGCCCGAAACGCCTGCGACCTCCCCTCATCTTTCACGCTCGGTTCCCTGCTCCCGGAACTCCCCACCTCCAATCTCTTTCGCGATGGAGCTTTCACGTCTATAGATTAATACCTAAAGCTTCACTGAACCGGAAAAACTCAAAACCTTCCACCGGCAATACTCTCACACCGCCGTCGCTAATTCTCCGCCCATCAGCTATAACCATTGCCATGTTACCGGCCACCACCAGCCACTTACTTTCACAGCCAATCATGACCGGAGAAGAACAGAAAGAGCATGGATTTAGCTGAGACATTTTATCGAACACTCGGCGGGCGTCGATTGAGAGGAACCACGACCAGCACTTGAGACACGGGCCGGAGCCAATTCCATCCATAATCAACAAACAACGCCCGGCATAAACAATATAAAGCCACGAGAAACTCGGCGTGCGCCAAAATTAGAGCCGGCGAGCCTGGGTCCGTAGATTCATTAAAAACCAAAAACACACATAATAGAGGCGTGGGAGCGTACGACCGTGTGATCCCTACCCGGCTCGGCAACAACGGCCAGAAGGCGAGCCCGAAGCTGAGCTCTGCGTCTCACTTTTCTCTCAATCCCTTCCTCTGCTCGCTCTCGGTTCCCCCCCCCCGGGTTCTTCCTCTCGGCCGCCTCTCTGTCCAGTCCCTCTCCCTCTTTCGAATGCTGACCCCACTCTCTTTTACAAGAAGTCTCCCCGGTGAGTCCCCCTGCCACCACCTCTCTCCTCGGGACCAAGTTAGGTCCATTTCCAGCTAAGCTGGCCTCTGCACTTGTGCCTAGCACGCCCCCTCTACCAGCCGTAGTCTGTCTGTCGCTTGCTTTCTCTGCCTCCTACGCGCCTGCGTGAGGGAGAGAAGAAGAGAGAGACAAAAACGTTGGAGGCCTGGGCTGAGAAGGAAGAAAAGATTGGACCGGGTGCAGGTGGAGAGGAAAGAAAGAAGGAGAGGCCGGGCCGACCTTTATCTCTCCTTTTTCTTAAAAAAAGAAAGATATGTTTTTATGATTTCTATTACCTATAAATGCAAATATTCCTGATATTTATATGCTATGTAATTTACTGAAAATTATTTTTGTTCAGGGCCAAGAGCGGTCTCTAATTTTTATGAGATAAATAAATAGTCAAAATTTATTTGTCATATGGTTATTTATCTGTTATCTTAATTCTTTTTTGAAAAAGATTATGCATAACAGGTTGTATATTAATTAATTTGATGGGAGCTTGAGGTATTTCGAAATTCTAATTCTCTTTCTGTGGTTTTCAAGTAGTGATGAGTAGTTTTCATGGTTACGTACCCCCTCTTGTCAGCTAGCCATATCAACTTATCTTCTTCCAAGGCTTGATGCAAAAGAATGGAAGCAACCGCCAATTCCTCCTCATAATAGGCCCTAGATCCCTGTCTCTCTCCCTCCACATCAATTAATTTCTCCACTCTTAACTAGCACCATATCAACATAATGCAGCCTTGACACTCGTTTTTCCTCACTTGCCACAAACCTCCAGCTTCAACTACCCTTTACGAAAGCCATTCCCAGGAAGCTCTCTACCCTCCTTGGCCTCCATAAATTTGCCACTGGGGAAGTAGATGTCTCTCAGCATTTGCACCCACACATCCTCTATATTCTACGTCACTCTCCATGACAACTTGGATAGTAGGGTTCTCATAAAACAGCTGAAGCTCCTTGAACCCCATGATTCTCCTTGGCAGAAGCATGAGATTCCAGCTTTCCCAATGCATTCTCCTTTCATCATCTTTATACCCTCATCAAAATATAGAAATTAAGCTATTTACATCCTCATACCATTCCTCCAGAGAGAAAAGCACATAGAGTAAATTGGGATGGCAAAACTGGGCTCCGCAGGCTCGGGTTTCCAACCAAAGCTTCCTTTGAATCTTTTCCTTTACAAAATTAAGGGCAGCATTTTTGGACTTGTCCTAAATAAAAAGGCAGTCCTGATTACTTCCCAGGGTTGTTGATATTCCCGATCCCAAAAAGATTGCTTACAGCTTCTCTAGTTTCTTTTTTTGAATTTGCACTAAAGAACAAGGAAGACTTCTGAAAATTCACCAATTGTCCAGAGGCTCTGCCAAAAATCTTCAACGCAATTCTTCAAGATCATGCAGTTACTTGAAGCTACTTCTGTAACGCCCCGAACTCCGAGCGCGCGCACATTCCACTGCGGTCGATCAAATATACGACATCCCAGGATACGTCGCCGACCCATTCATTTTATTTACACATGCGGAAGCGAAACAAATCTCCTGACAATATTTAACTTGGGATAGAAAAGCAGGCAGCAAAACCACAACATAACACTTCCATAATTCAACAGAATTGCAAACAGGGGTCTACGGCAAAAACGTCTACAAAGGACCGGCTCTTAAAAAAAATGAACTATCCTACGACTTACAAGTCGGACACGTTCTCCAATCCTCATGACTTCACCTCTGCAACTCCTTAGGTCAACCAAAGCTATCTAGCTGCTCCGTCCACCAGAGACCTGAAATTGTAATCCCCAAACCGGGATGAGACAATGTCTTAGCAAGTTCAACCCCCTAAACCCCTATTAGAAAGAAAATACGCCCCGGGTGGCCTAGTTACATCACACAAAGACTTACCTCGCATTAGTCTTCATCTGCCGGTTAGCACATTTTATATAATTCAACCATGAGCAATTATAATAACCAAACAACTGCAGCACAATCACATCATCAGAACAATTCAACCACTTGGATCGTCTCAGCGATTAATCGACTCGGCCAATTACATGTCATTCTAGCAAATCAATCATTGCTCTCAATCACGACCTTATAGGAAGGTTTAACAACCAGTGGCAATCACGGCCTCACTCGGCAAAATTAGAATTAGTGGCATTACGGCCCCACTCGGCACAACCTTTAAAAAGTGGTAGATTCCAGCCCAATGGGCACGACCTCTAATAGGTGATAATTCACGGCCCCACTGGGCGTGACTTTTATCAGGTGGCAATTCACGGCCTCACTAGGGGCGACCTTTATCAGGTGGCAATTTACGGCCTCATTGGGCGCGACCTTTATCAGGTGGCAATTCATGGCCAATATCCCATCAATTTCGACACTTGAGATTTTATAAAGAATCCCTATTTATCACAATCACACTCAATTTGCCACAATCAATCATCAAACTCAAATTCTACATGTATAGCGGCGATTAGCACGAAATTCTAAGAGAACAAGGTCCCGACGAAATTTTCGGAATTTAATAAATAATTAAATTTATTCCGAAAATTAATTAAATAATAATATCCATATTTTTCGTCATCCACACTCAATTTATAATATCCAACCATCAATTTCAAAATCCGAATACACAGCAGCGATCGGCATGAAATTCTGAGCAATTAGGGTTAAAAATAATTTTTCCGTTTTTTAATAATATTTTAATAATTTCGGAATATAATATAATATTATAAATTCCAGAATTTCGAAACATTTAAATAAATCAAAAGTAAAACCTATTATGTCACATCAAGGTTTATTATTAAATAAACTCTCTTAGCCTTTAATTAAACATGCTTTAAATTAAACAAACATCTTAATCTAAATCACAATTAAATAAACTAAACTAACCACCTAAGCTTGCTTAATTTAGACTAAGCACACTGAGGGCATCATTCAACGTCTAATCAAGGTTTAGTGAGCTAAACTCACCGGATTAGCGAGCCGAGCGAACCAAAATGACGAGGACGACGTGAGGATCGACTTTCCTCAAGGCGAGCCGAGCATCTGGGCTTGGGAAGGCGGCCAAAACGGGCCAAACGCAGGCTGCCATACCCATTTTCTGCAACTGCTGGTTGGGGCCGATGGAGGGGGAGACGGCGGCCGGTTTGGGTCGAAATGGGCGGAGGAGATCGGCGGGGGGCTTGGACGGGCTGAATGGGAGGTTAACGGCGGCGAAGGGAGCTCCGGCGAAGGCCCAAGCTGCTGGAACGCGGGCTGGTGCGGACGAGGGCGATGAGCAGGCGAGCTGACCGGGGGAGCGGCGTGCGGGCGGCACGGGGCGGCGGACAGCGCGCGAGCGGCGAACGGCGGTCCGGCTCCGGTGACTTGCTGTTTGATCTTCACTGTTGCTGGCGCTCTCAGATCTGCTGGAGACGTTGAGCGTGAGCAGGAGGTGGAGGAGAGAGACCGTGACGAGAGAGGAAGGGGGAAGACAGAGGGCGTGCGGCTAAAGTAAATGGCGACGATGCGCAGCGTGAGGCGGCGATGGCTCCGACTGCAGCTGCGACGGCTACTGGCTTCCGGTTGCTGGGTTTCAAAGCTAGAGAAGAAAATGGAGATGGAGAGTGGTCGCACGAAGGAGAGGAAGAAGAGAGGGAGGAGAGAGAAGGAGGGGGACATTTCTTTTTCTTTCTTCTCTTTCTTTAATCCAACTAAATGGCCCACCATGAAATCATCCCATGTCATCTTCCACTCACTCAAATCCTCCACGACTTCTCCAATGGTTGCACTTCATTTTCCGCCGGGGTCCAAATCCTTGCACATTCAATTTCTTCAATTTTCTTTCAATTCTCTTTTAATTGAATTCAATTAAAATCCAAAAAATTATCTCATGATCCTAATAAGATGTGTGACACAACCAGGCTTCCAACTTCTAAATTTAATCCCAATTTTTACGGTTTAATTCAATCGGGTGTGATTTCAGCGCGCCTAATCCACTGAGTAGCTTTTGGGAAAATTTTCTTACATTCGACCCGAGGGTGATCAGTCCCCAAGTCTGACGCATTAAAATTCCTTAATTGCTTCACTCAATAGACTAGTTCCCTCGTGAGTGGCCAACTCTGAGAGACGAACTACACGCATAAATGAATTACCCGACTCAATTGACTGAAAATAAAATTGAGAAAAATCGGGATGTCACAACTTCCATGTGAAAAAACGGCATCATCAGCAAAAAGGAGATGGGTAAGCACAGGGCCTTATCTTATTCCAGCAAAAGTTCCTGCAGTAGCTCACTTGCACAATATTTTAACAAAACATCAGCCACAAAATGAATAGAAAAAGGGATAGCGATCGCCCTATCTAGTACCTCTAGATCTGGCTATATTTCCAACTGTTTTTCTTCCATATAAATTGATGTTATATACAACAGAACACACACGTCATTTACCCATTCTATCCACATATCACTAGAGCTTATTTTCCTCAAAAGGTTCTCTAGAAAATCTCATTCGAAACAATCATAAGCTTTTTCCAAATCTATTTTAAGGGCACACTCCTCACGTTTCCCTCTGTTCTTATTTTTCTGATAATAAAACATTTCATGAGCTACTCTAATGTTGTCCTGAATCAACTTGTCAGCCACAAAGGCACTTTATTGAGGCGAGATTAGCTCAGGTAGACAATTTTTAAGCGTTCACCAAAATTTGGAGATTGTTTTATATAGAAAGTTGTGCACACAAACTAATGGGGCAAAATTGAGAAACATCTTCTCGACAGGGGGACTTTTTGCTGTAACATCCTCAATTTCGACTTTTACCTTGGTTCCAATTAGTAGGCTAAGGATTGGCACGCCGATGTCGGGAATAGGCCACAAGTCGACCTAAGGGTCGGTCATGAGCCATTTAGCCTGTTCGAGAAATATGCGACTAAATGATAAGTTAGGCTTGAATAGAGTGATCGACCATGGTTATATTATTCGACCATAAGGATTGGTCGTGGGACGATTGCACTATCATGGATTAAGCAATGGACGATTATGGATCGATTCCGCATGATCATAAATCGGTCATGGTTGATTCCGCACGGTCATTATGCCGGTCAAGAATGACCATATATTGATTCAATGCAACCGTGTACTGCGACTGATCAATCAATCCCACACGATTCCATGATAATTTAGAATTAATCATAGATCGAATAAACTCAATGTGGATCGGTTTTGAATTGATCTTGGACTATGGCGTAGGATCCTGGACTGGCCATAGGACTAGCCCTAGGACTGGTTAACAAGCCCAAGGATTGGCCTTGGACCTAGTTGAGTTCCTTTGTGCATAGTAAAGAGAAATTTTGAAGCTAGTTCCATCGATTAAGCTCGGTTGTGTCCGGCCTTGTCCAATCATGGCTTAGGCACGAACCTTGAACCAAACAAGGTAGTCAATTGCAGTTAGACTCGAATAATTACCATTCATTGAGACTCTTGAAGATGATCATGAGTTTTGGATTTTAGCATATAAATGGACGGTGAGTCACATGCCTATTTAAGGAGCTTGAAGACCAAGTTAGATTAGTCAAGGTTTCTTGAAAGATAAGAACAAAGGTAATTTATGCAGGTAATGATTCATAGGCTTATGTGTCCCTAATAATTTAGGACCATAATTTCCCTTAAATGAATGTGAAAAGTGAGACTTTGGATGCAAGGAGAAAGGGCTACACGCCCATTTTGAGAAACAAGGCAAGGTTAGGTCTTTTTGGATTGAAGATAAGAATGCATTAAATGCTTTTGAACTTTAGTGCAATAATACCAAATTGAGTCATATGCTTAGGTGTTCCTAATTGTTTAGCGTTAATCATTCCCCTAAATTGAGACTTGAAGACCAAGTTGCCTTTTAATTAATGCCTTCCTTTAATGCTTCTTGACTTGTGACAATTTGAGGCCAATAATGGTGTCTTGCAAGGACACCATGGATGCCACTTTTGGAGAAGAACAGGAAGACCACCTCTTCAATTTAGTATCATCATTATAGGATGAGTCATGGCCTAAATGGACCAATTAGAAGCTTGACACATGGATTTCTAGAACATTTTAGATTGATCTCATCTTATAGCTTTGCCAACTTGCTCATTTAGGATTGTCACCTAAGTCCTTATCATTAAAACCCTTTAGCAAGACAATTATTGGAGAGAGCATTACAAATTAGAGAGAGGACTCATTTTGACCCAAGGTTTAGACACTCAAGCCATTCTCTCCATCTCCATCACTGATCACCCCCTCTCTCTCTCTCTCTCTCTCTCCCTCAGTCTTTCTCTCTCTCGAGCATCTTTCTTGCTATCGTTCATTGCCGCCATTTGGGCCACCGCCATTTGGGTCGCCATTAGGCTGCTGGTTTAGATAGTTGTAAGTGAACTTACTAATATTTGGTTAAGGTGTTGTGATGCGTTATTCTAAGCGTATAGTGAGTCCTTGATTGAAATTGTTTGGATTCTGTTCTTGTTCAATAAACTTCGGTTTGCGCTTTTGCTTGAGTCGTTTTGGAAGAGGTATTGCTTGAACTTGTTACTATTTTGCAAAGCTAGTTCACTATTCTACAAGTGCATGTTCTAGTTCACGCCCCGAGCTCCAAAAATAGGTTTCGTCGGCCTTGAACGTATGTGGGATCACGACGGATCAATTTTTTCTTGATCTTAGTGCGGTTTGATGTGGATTGTTCCCAAGCCAAGTTTGGCACTAGATCGGTACTTAAACGTGTCGGATCAAGCTACGATCCTTGATTCGCACCCAGCATGTTAACATCATTGTTCTAGTAATGTCACAACCCGATCCACCGCCCTCGAATTTCTCATCATCACGAGGAGAGAAAATGAGGGAAAGGTCAGGTTTAGGGGTACTTGATCACGATTTCCCTCATGGCTTGCGTTCCAAAAGATGTCATCACCTCACCTTTTGGATCAAGCCTCTCATGAGTTCCCTCCACAAGATCGCGAGCTCTCCCAAGCTCATACCCCGTGTGATAGCAGAGTGTCGCAATCCATACCCATATAGGCGGCACACCTTAGAAAAATGGGTTAGGTGTGGATATCGATTTAAGTAAAGGTAGCCCTTTCTACAGTACGCCTTGTCCATAAGGATGGCGTCACTTCATTATTTGGATTACTCCCATATCGAGTATGCTAAACCATGGTGAGTTTCATCGAAACTCACACCCCGTGAGACAGGTTTATTTATACAATCTAGTTGTTTATGACAACCTAAAAATAAGACGGGAGTCGCCACTAGCCTCATTTTGGGGGTCGGCTAGAAAACCCAATCAAGGGTCAGGAGTTCCCTCGATTCCTACCAAATATCTAGGTTTGGGGACTTGGGTTACACTAATATTTCAATTAGCGCCCTTTTGGTACCTAAATAGTATATTGTGTTTTCCTAACATGTCAATGCGTTTCTTTTTACATTTTTCGGGATCATTAATCCTAAACTAGGCGATCATGTGTGGTTGGTCATTTTCATTTTATTCTATTTCTAGAAAAACAAGAAAATAAATCAATCAATGGAATTAGAATTACGAGACAGTAAGTACACAATCAAGGAAAGCAGTAAATCTACCATACAATCATTGGAAATATAAAAGAGAAATACAATTGAAAAAAGATGAAAGAAAAAAAAAAGAAAAACCCTCAACTCGTCGGATTTTATACAACAAATGAAACCCGAGACATATGTCGGGAAAATGAATAATACATGATAATGGTCGGAATGAACATTGACCTCCACCATCTTCGCGCTTTCTCCATCTTTGGGCTTCTAATCTAATCCTAATCTAAGAAACTTATAATTAGGTGCATACAATGCAAAGAAACAAGCATACACATCAAAACAATAAAAAACAAGACATCATGTCAAAATCCATCATTTAAAAGAACTGCAATACGAAAGTCAAGTTTTGGGGCCTCGGGGTCGACCTTTGTCATTCATGCGAAGGTCCCACTAAGACACCTACCCAATTCATTTTTTGTGAATTATAGCAATTGTTAACCAATTGTATTCTCGCATGGCCAATGACGCTCATAAGTTTCCTAATCAAGCGATCTATGTAATCCCAGGGTTTTCCCTCGTTATCATGCATTGACCCTATCATTCATCTAAAAATCACATGCATTGCAAAAATGTAAACATGTATGCAGGTCTTTTGAACCTTGTTTCTCAACCAATTCAAGCAAGAAAGTGAGCCGTTGGCGGGTCACTTATTACCAAGAGCATGCGCCAATCACAAACACAAGCAATTTCTAATGCATGACGGGATTATATGTATGAATGGTATATGTGATATTTCAAAAACATATCTAAAAATCATTCATGAAAAGTTTTGAGACAAGGTGATGTCTCAGCTATGAAAGGCATACAATTGCTAAGGCTAGCCCAGGGCTCGCATTAGAACTCACAAGTATCATAGGCATTTTGAATACAATTCAAACCGTGACTTTCATGATGTCAAATCATGATTTTTTTTTTAAAAAAAGATGTTTGAAAATATTTAGGATTAAGTAATATCTAGGCTATGGAACACATTCAATTGCCAATGCTAACCTGAGGCTCACATTAGAACTCACAAGCGTCGCAGGCATTTTGAATATGGTCCCAACCATGATTTTTCCTTAAGCCAAATCGAGTTTTGGAGAATAGCCATTTTAGGAATCATTTTTGAGAAACATCACATGTACCAAAATATTTTTTGAAAGATGCAATTCGAAAAGGCCGGTTGTTTAACAACAAAAGATCAAAGTATTTAGAACAATTTTTATGAAAATGGCATGTCCTAATTTCATGCACAAACTAATCTAAAAGATATAGCTAAACAATCACAATCATGTTTATATCTAGAAATTTCAGAACAAACATGCAAGGACAGCAAAATTGGGCAATACCTAATGATAATTTGGCAATGAAAAAAATTCCCTAACATGCATGACATGATGATGGACAACTATTCTGAAGAGAGTTTTCTCAAAAAATGTACACGTGATTTTACAAAATCAAACAACAAGCAACAACACGTCAGAAATTTGTCAAATTAACAGGACATTCAACAAATGTAATGAGAATTTGTCTTATCATAAAATGTCTAAAAATCATCAAATTTATGTACAACATAGCCAACATGATGACAAGAAAGTTTAAGATGTCAAGTTCAGATTCCAAATAGAAAAAATGGATCAAAAATATCAAAGGTCTGTCCAAACAGGGTTTAAAATAGGGGTCCGAATTTGATCATTTGTCCAGATTGTGATATGTCTTTGAAAAAAGATAGAAAATAGTCCGAACAATAAGCGATTGGCATGAAACTAATGGAATTATAAACTTCTAAGTGTTTTATACATCTTTCTAGAAGAGCTCAATTCCAAATTAGGTCAATTTGGTATCCTAAAATAGAGATCTCTAACAGTGCGCTAATTAAGAAAACAGAACATAAGCACTCATTAGAAAACCTTAAAATCACTTAAAGAATGCCCAAATGGCATGAAGAAATCACACGGGACTTAAGATTAGATGCGACGAAAAAGTTTGGATAGTCATCTAATCCTAAGTGAACATGCAAAATGTCATTTAATTTAAATGACATTATGAGATGATTCATGATTCCTAATGATATGCTTGGGAATTCTAAGTGTGATGAACACTTTTTGTGAGACAAATTTAAAGTGCAAGATGAAACTCAAATGAGATGACCTAAACACGTATGTAAACCTTGCAACATGCGGTTCAATCAACAAGAAAGCATGATCGTAAGATTTGATCTATAAATGACTCAAACAAGCATGAAAATGTGCACATATGACAAGGTGTCATTTCAGCATCGAGTTTACAGAACAAGCATGATTTCAGCCATCTTCAGGACATGCATAAATCCTACCAAAAAATCCCACATATAGAGCTTACAATGACGAAGATTTCTCGCTAAGAGATCGAAATTCAATTAAGATTATATGAGTCGTGATAAAAATGGCAAAACAGACAAACTATATGTCCAGCACATGTTGCTACAGTATCTTTTACTCTAGTACATGTAATTGATTTACATTGCCAATGTAAAAACCTTACAAAGAATCCATCAATTGAACATATATATCATGTATTTCAACTCTCATGAAGGATTTGAGACCAAATAAGTGCATTTATGGACTCAATTTCATCAAAACAAATCTCGGATCGATGCAGGACAGACTAACCTATGTCTAGATCTAAGCAATTTTGACCTAACTAATCATGTATAAATTTAAAAAAGAAAAATACAGGACATACAAAACACCTGTACGAGAAACTTTCATGAAGAAAAGTTGTTCCAGAAATCAACACAAAAATCAGCACAAAAATAGAAAAAACAGAGATTGATATGGAACAGATTGACCTAAGCCTAGATCTAAGTGAATCTGACTTAGTTAAACATGTCCAAATTCATGAAAAAATTACAGAAGATGCATGACATAATCTAGAACAAAAATTATGAAGAAAATTTTGTCAAAAAATGATCATGAAAGTCGGCACAAAAATAACAAAGTCAAAAGGTGGAACCGGATTAGAACCGAAAAAAAAAAAAAACTAAACTACTGAAGAATCGTTAATCTTCAGAGGTGTTTTTGGAGGGCCAAAAAATGGTCGTTTTGGACGTGTGACCTATCGTTTTGAAGCTCGAGATGTCTATTATCTAATCTTAAGAGAACTCGAGATAAAACGAGGTCATTTCGGACCTCGTTTTAGTCAAAACAGAAAGTTACTCCTGGCATCAAAATATGCAAAAATAAGAACGATTTTTTAGGATCTACCTATTCGAATGATTTTCACAAATTCTGGAAAAAAATGTATGTTGTAGAGAAACATGTTTTAAAAAATTTTCATGAAGACGTTGATTTAAGATTCAAAGTACGAAAATCCAGAGAAAATCGACAAGCAGCGAAGCTCGAAGAATACGTAACAGTGAACTACAACATGTCAGTTTTCCAGAATCATTTTCTGACTTTTGATGCAGATTTCAGATAGCAAATGATATCGGATCGGGACGTGCTATAGCTCATTGGAAAGCTAATCAAGTCATCTTTGACTCTCACGAAGGCATCAAGCACAAAAAAGCACATCTACTAGCTCGTTTCTAGGCATATGCACAAAGAGGTCTATCATGGATTCGAAATTGCAGAACAATGATCATCCAGGTTCGAACATCATACAATAAAAAAATCTAAATATAATCAACTCTAGATCATTCAAGCATTGATTCTAATCAGATTTGCAACGCATCTTAGCCCCAAACCTTTGTTGTCGATAATATATTTCAACACGAGAAGCTCTCGCCTCATCAGACGCTATTAAAAGGAGTTTCATCTCGCTTACCTTGATTGAACCAGCGAAGAATCAACTCCTGGAGACGTCCGCCTTTTAATGACAATGAAGCTGCTAGCTTCGATCTCGCTTCAGGAATCACCAGACGTGAATAATATCGAGTTCGACTCCAATACGAGAGCTGTTCAACGCCGATCTTCAGATTCTGTTAGCTAGAACAGAAAGCCAGCAACTTTGATTGCTGAAGTTGCCGAACAGCAACTTCAGCTTCATCAATCTTTCCATTAATATTCAACGTGTGAACCATCAAGGAGAGAGCGTGAGTGGAGATATGAGGTGTTTGAGAGAAAATGAGTGGAATTCTCTCCTTCGTCCTCTGTTGATCCGATCAAAGGTGAATCAAAGAAAAGAAGAAAAACTGTGGAGTTGCTGTAGGAGAAAGCATGAGCGAGAGAGAATTCCCCCATGCTTTTGCTTCGCTTCTCCTTTTGCGCTGAACGTAGAGAAGTCGGGGGAGAGAATCTTAGAGAGAGATATTTAGTGAGAGAAAGTAGATCTGAAAAAATGGCCCCCCTTCAATTTTGGAGGGAAAATTTTGGAGGGTTCGATCTTCCTAGCTAATTGGTTTGTTAAATTTGTTAAGAGCACCCCTAATTGAGCACATGCCCATTTCAATGGCCACTATGTATTCTTAATGAACGATGATGATCAATTGTGAACTAATTGGGGTCTTTTTTTTTTCTTTTTTTTTTTTTTCATAACAAGCAGAGTTGATTTGCGAATTCTGTAAATTCCGTAACAAAATTGGAATTTTGAAAATAAAGGGCGTGGATGCATTGGCCATGAAGTGGGCCAGCAGATGGCCGGAAAAATTCGCCGGTCAA
This sequence comes from Eucalyptus victrix, assembly GCA_016097545.1. Classification (NCBI taxonomy): domain Eukaryota; kingdom Viridiplantae; phylum Streptophyta; class Magnoliopsida; order Myrtales; family Myrtaceae; genus Eucalyptus; species Eucalyptus victrix. The sequence goes on from CM027845.1 coordinate 3,334,354, forward strand.
ATATGGTTAATGCTGGTCAACGCCAGGTTGACTGGGTTGACTTTTTGTGTGAATTTTGTTCTATTTGTTTATTTTTTTTGCCCGATTTAAATGAAATCAACTATTTATATATTATTCGGTTCAAATGAGATGCAATTGAGCTATCTTAAGTCGACTAATTGTGCACAAAATATTCAAATTTATTGAATTCCTATTGAAGTGAGGCCACAAGTTAGACTGACATCTTCAATTGAATCTCAACCGGCCAAATTGAAGCTCAATTACTTCAATTGCACTCTAGTCTAAAATGAGCCAAGTTGAATTACGTAAATTGAAGCACCTTAGTTGGGCTTCCTAATCTTTGAACGCGTCAAATTGACCAAATTAAAATGCATTCGCGTGAATCTCCCAAAATTGACCCTGAATTTGGACTCATTCACATACTTATGCACGGCACACCTTCGAGTCCCTTGGACTAAAAGTGAAGATAAAAACCGGATTATGTTGCTTGGATTATGTTGCTTGATGCATGGTCATATGAGGAACTAATTTTAAGCCACCAACTAATGGATTTCAGCAACATTGCCTAATGTTTTTTGGAAGAACCAATGGATTTTAGTTAAGCCGTTGACCAATGGATTTCAACGACGTTGCCCGATGAATTTCGGATGTTTGGTGATTTCGGAAGAGTCGATGGATTTTGGCTATTAATGAATGAGCCCCATGTGCACGAGTTCCTCATATTATGGAATAGATCTTGGTTTATGCTTGCATATTATTGAGTGAGAATTTCTCATGTTCTAACAAAGACAGAGCTTTTGCTTTGCTATTAATTTGTCATTGATAAATGTTTTTGATAAGTTATAAGTTTGTTGAAGAGGCGAAGTATCCTTCTATCTAAAAATTAGTGGGTTTACTTACTAAGTTTATAACTCACCTGTTGTCATTTTTAGATTTATAGGTACGGACTCGCCCCATACACTTCATGCGCTTTGGTTTGCTTGCAAATATGGAAATCTTGATTGTGGACATACCTAGTGAGAACACCATTTATCAAAGGGTCACTACTACCATTTGGGTCGAGGAAGGCCTCGACGATCTCGTTCCCTACTATTACTGAGCATTGTATGTGTGGTTTGATGGGGACCTTATTGGGCCCCTTTGCGGGTTCAATGGGCCGCATGGACCAAACAATGATGAGCCGTTCGACGACACCATAGATGATCCCTTAGTGGCTAGTCCTTGTAGGGATACCACTTTTGGTTAGCATCTTGTTAGAGGAGATAGGATTATCCCAAAGTTTAGCGACTTTTTGAAGGGACTAATGACTTTGTAGATGAAGCTTGGCCCAAGTGAAATGGGCTTGTAAATATTTGAAATAAAACATGTGAATCTAGTAGTTTGCCTTTTGTATATGCTTGCGTGTATGTTTTTCCAACTACTTGATTATGTTGTTGATGTTGTGGTGATCGGGTGTCACTGTATCGCTTTCGCTTGTGCTTAATTCCAAGATTAATAAAAGAAAGAAGCATGGGACAACGACACTCTTGGGATGTCGCAAAAATAACCGCCGTTGCTTGTGACCCTTGAGATGGAGTTCAGGTCATTGCATTAGGAGTTAAAACAATGTTGGTAGAGTTTAAGGAAAGAGGAAACTAACTGACTCAAAAAGAAGTTCTTGACCTTGTAGCTTGACTTAGTCCATAAATTTTTAGTCCATTTTAGTTATTTCTGTTGGAGAAATCTTTTCAGAATATTTTGAAGCTGACAAAACGTTTCTATCAGTCTAGTCTGGATATTTGCAGATCGTCTAGTTTAAAGTCTGAAAACTTTCTGATCACCAGACTCAAGACTCAAGACTCAAGACTCAAGACGCAAGACTATTCTCATTGACAGTCTTTCTGATCCAGTGATGAAGGAAATCCAGAGCCGAAGTATATGGTTGAGGATTTAATCCTATCCTCTGGAGAAGATCTCTTGGTTGGATAAATATAACGGATTCTTTTGTTCGTATCTAGATCAATTGAAGATCCGGTGGTCGACGAAATATTCTTGGAATGTTCTATTCTTGGAAACCAAGATCCTGATTGTATGGGCGAACAGGATTGATGGGCTATCGTCAAGTTCCTTTAATAGCTCGAATGATCTTCTTAATTGATTCCGTCCAACGGGTAGATTGGAGGAATTCCTTTGGAAAGTGCCAACGGGTATGATGGCATAAAGGAGTATAAAAAGGAAGACGTTCTAGTTGTTTGAGTGTGTGATCGATAGAGAAATTCCAGAATCTAAAGTACCTTGATTATTAGTCGATACATTGTGAGCGAAATTGTATACACAGAGAGTGTCTATACTTGGTGATACCTTGAGCGAGTGTGGTAGATCATCTACACCTAGAAATCAAGGAAGAGCAACGCTGTAACATCTCTCTGTTCATAGTGGAATCCAGCCAATTGGCTATCAGTGCAGAAGAGTGGACGTAGGCTTGAATCAAGCCGAACCACTATAAACCGCGTGTTCAATTCTCTCTTTTCTTTACTCAGTCTTACGTTGATTATCATTTGTCGCAAATCCTTCAACTGTCTAAGTATTGCGCAATTATCAAGAAAAATCATTTATATACCTATTCACCCCCTTAGGTACTCGTACTAGCTATATCAATTGGTATCAGAGCTCGTGTTCTTACTTTATTTGAAGTGTTTTACTTCAGAGTAAAAGATCCATGGCTAGTATGCTAGCACCAGGGCTGGTGGAAGGGCAAAGCAATACCAGACCACCCTACTTTGATGGAAAGGATTACAACATCTGGAAGAACAAGATGAAAGCTTTCCTGCGATCAAAGGATCCTCTGGAATGGGACGTTGCGGAAAGAGGAATAACTCCTCTTTTTTGCATCGGTCTCGAAAAAGGAAAAGAAATTGTTGAGACCAAATGGAATGACTCGGGAAGAGATAAACAAGACACAAGCACTCGATGCAAAAGCAATTTACTCTTTATATTGTGCTTTGTCACCAACTGAATATAACAGAATATCTTCTTGTGTTACAGCAAAAGAAGTATGGGATAGATTACATATCACCTATGAAGGAACAGATCGAGTGAAGGAGACCGGAATTAACATTCTCCTCGGTCAATATGAAGCCTTCAAAATGAAACCAGGAGAATCTATAACTGACATGTTTAGTCATTTTACAGATATTGTCAATGGTCTTGAGAACCAATGACAAAAAATTTCTGATCCCATGAAGGTGAACAAGCTACTGCGTGGACTCTCCAAGGATTGGAATCATATAAAGACCTCAATAAGAGAAACGCAAAGAATTATGCTACTATCTGTCGACGAGCTGATTGGAACTCTTCAGTCTTATGAAGTGGAACGAATTAATGAAGACAAAGATCCAAGAGGTAAGAAATCCATTGCATTAAAATCAAATGATGATTCTGATGATACAGATTCTGAAGATGATATGGACGACGAGGAGCTTGCTCTCATGATAAGAAGATTCAGAAAACTAAATAGAAAAGGTAGAATGTTCAACTCAAAGAAACAAAGTTTCCAGAGACAGCAGACCAAGTCTGTTGATGATGATGAATCAAACAAAGATGTAGTCTGCTTTGAATGTAAAACAAAGGGACACATCAGACCCAACTATCCTCTTCTGAAGAAGAAAATAGGAAAAGCTGAAAAGTTTCGAAAAGCTCTCAAAGCCGAAACCTGGAGTGATACAGAGTGTGAAGAAAGTGATAATGAATATGCCAAAATATGTCTGATGGCACATTCAGACTCAGACTCAGATTCTGGATCAGATTCAGATAGTGAATTTGAGGTAAGTGATTTTAAAATTCCTGTAAAAGTCTCTAAATATATTGATGAACTGTGTTTTAGTCTTAAGACTTCCCTCAAAAGAATTTCCAAACTTAAAAAGGAAAACTCAGCTCTAAAACAAAAGGAAAACATTTTAGAAGAAAGAGTTAAAAGTTTAGACTTGAATGTTTCTACTCTTAAAGAAAAAGAAGATAATCTTTTCAAAGAAAATGTTTTTTTAAAAACTGACTTATCAAATATTTCAAAGAAATTTTCAATAGGATCCGAAAAACTTGAAAAAGTTCTTTCAGTTCAAAGACCTTACTTCAATAAGTCTGGTCTAGGTATGATAGCAGAAACAATTCCCTTGATTGACTTTCCTAAAGTAAAAGAAAGAATTAAGAAAAGACCGTCAAGAGACGCTTACAAAAATCATTTCAAGAAAGTTTTTGTAAAGTCTGTAGGTCGAAATGCTCTCAGGTGTTCAAAGTGTAATAGTCAGGATCACTTTGAAAAAGAGTGTCCAATGGTTTGGAAACCTGTCAAGAAAGTATGGCCTAATAATGTTTATCCTACTAACACCAAAGGACCCAAGAAAATTTGGGTACCAAAGAAAGCTTGAGACTCTCTTTTAAATGCAGGTCTCCGTCAAGAAAAAGGTAAAGTGGTATCTTGACAGTAGATGTTCAAGACACATGACAGGAGACTCAAATTGCTTCATAAAGCTTGTTCAAGTAAATGATGGAAAAGTTTCATTTGGAGGAAACGGCAAAGGAAGCATTGTGGGATTTGGAACTGTGAAAATTGGAAATCTCACAATAAGCAATGTTTCTCTAGTGGAAGGACTCAACTATAACCTTCTCAAAGATTAGCCAATTGTGTGATACTTGGTTTCAAGATCTCCTTTCAAGAAGGAATATGCTCGGAATCGGTAAAGACTCTACTCAATCTTTCATGGGTCGAAGACATGGAAATATCTACCTCTTAGACATGAAATTAAATGAATCACAATGCCTAATCTCAATTCAAGATGAAGCAAGCTTATGGCACAGAAAGCTTGGTCATGTCAACATGAAGCAATTAGCCAAAATCTCATCAAAGCAGCTTGTTCGAGGTCTACCCAAATTACCATACCAAAAGTCCGATCCATGCACACCATGTATTCTGGGAAAGCAGGTAAGAAATTCATTTAAGCCAATAAATCATGTCTCTACTAATCATGTACTACAGTTGCTGCATATGGATCTCTTCGGACCAACCAGAACCCAGAGTTTTGGAGGTAAGAAATATTTCCTAGTAATTGTGGACGATTACTCCCACTTTACTTGGGTATGTTTCCTTGCAAGTAAGTCAAAAACCTTCTCGTATTTTGAAAAATTTGCTAAAAAGGTTCAAAATGAAAAAGGATGTGTTATCTCTAGTATAAGAACATATCATGGAGGTGAATTTGAAAATCAAGATTTTATAAAATTGTGTGATGAATCTGGATTTAAGCATGTGTTCTCCTTTCCATATACTCCTCAGCAAAATGAAGTTGTGGAAATAAAGAATAGATCTCTTCAAGAAATGGCTAGAACTCTTTTAATTGAAAGTAAAATTTCTTCATGATTTTGGGCTGAAGTTGTTTCAACAGCATGCTATATCGTCAATAGAGTCTTCCTAAGACCTATTTTAGAAAAAACCCCTTATGAATTATTCAAAGGTAAGAAGCCCATTGTTTCATACTTTCATGTGTTCGGTTGCAAATGCTTTATATTGAAAAATGCAAAAGATCGAGTTGCTAAGTTTGAAGAAAGATCAGATGAAGGCATCTTCCTTGGATATTCTACATCAAGCAAAGCCTACAGAGTCTATAACAAGAAGAGCCAGTCGGTGGAAGAGTCAATGAATGTCAAATTTTAAGACTCTACGCAAGATGAATCCAGTCAGACTCAGTATGAAGAGTCTGAACTTGCTCCAGACCTTCCAAAGCTTACAACTCAAGAAATATCTCAGACTCTAGAAGACCAGCATCAAGATGTTCATGAAGATTCAAATAAAGAAAGAGATCATCATCTAGATAAATCAACCAGTAACTGGAAGCATAAGTCCAGTCATCCCAAAGATCTCATTATCGGCGAAATTAATGAAGGAATTCACACCAGATCCAAAAGACGTGAAGAGTCTAGTGCCGTGGCTCTCTTTTCCGAAATTGAACCAAAAAGCATAGAAGAAGCTTTATCTGATGAAAGCTGGATCGAAGCTATGCAAGAAGAGCTCAGACAGTTCAACATTAATGATGTCTAGGGATTGACATCTAAACCAAAAGGTAAAACTGTTATTGGAGCCAAATGGGTATTCAGAAACAAGATGAATGAAAAAGGAAAAGTCGTACGAAATAAAGCAAGACTCGTGGCCAAAGGATACATGCAAGAAGAAGGAATAGACTATGATGAGACTTACGCTCCTGTAGCAAGGTTAGAAGCTATTCGACTATTACTTGCGTTTGCTTGTTATAAAAATTTCAGGTTATTCCAAATGGACGTCAAAAGTGCCTTCCTAAATGGATTTATCCAAGAGGAAGTTTATGTGGAACAACCACCTGGGTTTGAAGACCCAAAGAAGCCAGACTCAGTCTTCAGACTGAAAAAGGCCTTATATGGTTTAAAGCAAGCACTTCAAGCTTGGTACGACAGACTAAGTAAGTTCTTATTACATAATGATTTTGTCGAAGGTAAAGTAGATACTACTTTATTTATCAAAAAGAAAAACAAAAGCTTTTTACTTGTTCAAATATATGTGGATGATATTATTTTTGGATCCTCTAATGAAAGTCTATACAAGAAATTTTCTAAGTCTATGCAGGATGAGTTTGAAATGAGTATGATGGGAGAATTAACATTCTTTCTTAGTCTTCAAGTAAAGCAATTGAAGGAAGGAACTTTCATTTACCAAGAAAAATATGCTAATGATCTTGTCAAAAGGTTTGGATTGGAAAATTGCAAAAAGACTGATATACCAATGTCAAGTTCTTTGAAGATAGACAAAGATGAAGAAGGGAAGAAAGTTGATCAAAAGCTGTACAGGAGCATCATTGGTTCACTTCTTTATCTTACTGCTTCTAAACTTGACATTTTGTTGAGTGTTTGCATCTGTGCTAGGTTTCAATCAGATCCTAGATAATCCCATCTCAATGCTGCAAAACGTATTATTAAATACGTTGCTTCATCTTCAAGCATCGGTCTTTGGTATCCTAAGAAGGGAGACTTTAATCTTCTGGAATATTCAGACGCAGATCTGGCCGGCTGCAGAGTCGATAGAAAGAGTACTTCAGGAACTTGCCAGTTGCTTGGAAGCAGGATAGTGTCTTGGTTTTCAAGGAAACAAAGCACTGTAGCTCTCTCAACAATAGAAGCAGAGTATATAGCCCTTGGAAACTGCTGTTCGCAAATTTTATGGATAAAACAACAGCTACAACACTTTGGGATTGAAGACTCATGCACAGAAATCAAATGTGACAACACCAGCGCAATCAATCTCACCAAAAATCCAATTATTCATTCAAAAGCAAAGCATATAGAGATTCGACATCATTTCATTAGAGATCATATTCAAAATGGAGAAATCTCATTTCAATTTGTTGATTCAAAAAGTCAACTAGCGGATATATTCACAAAGCCTTTGGAGAAAAATCAATTCGATTTTATCCGTTCCAGACTCAACATTTTGAAGCTTGAAGAAGTTAAAGTCTAGAGACTCACCAACCCTCAGACTCTAAACTCTCAGACTCTAAATCCTCAGACTCAGACATTCATGGATATAGACTGTAAGTTGCTATTTTATCTAAACTCGAAAAGGTACGATCTTTCGTTCAGTTATTTTATAGTCTCCGTGAAAAACGAAATCTTGTCTTTTCAAAAGGATTAATTTTGGCAGTTAATGATTTTAAAAAGAAGTGTTCGTACACTTTCCTTGTGCCGATTGAACTTCCCTTTTTCAAAACTGAGTTATATATACAGATTTCTTTTTCACCCAATCTTCAAAACCTTAAAAAAGCATTTTCCTCCCAATTCGGTTTCTACTTCGTATTCATCTTCAAGAAAGTTGTCATCTTTTCTTGGGAAAGCAATTAAAGGAATCTTTCAGCGACAAGGAAGGATGTCTTCTTCGAGGAAGTCTTCAAGAATCGCGAACAGGGGACCAAAGAGAATGAAGGAGGGACCTACCCATTTCGATCTCACCGAAGAGGAAGAATTATCAAGTCAGCAACAGAGCCCGATTCACTCTCCACCACGTCACTCAACGCCATCTACCCCATAAGGTGCGGGTCAACAACCGGAGGAAGAGATAATCGAGGACGCAGACCCTGTAAGAGTCCAAAAACCCTCTTATATTTACAAACTCTACCGTGCGTTGAAAAGTACCGGGACTCCGTTGAACTACGTGGATGATTTTCTTAAAGATAAGAATTATGGGAATGAGTATATCTTTATGAGAAAAATGGAGGATTTGGGAATTGCTCCCAAGGGAAAGGCTGAGGAAGCACTTGTGAACATTCCAAGTGACCCTCGTATGTCGGGACCAAATTCGACTGACGGGAACAATGATGATAAAATGTTCAGTGATTTTCAACCTAGAATGGGTGTTGCTGCGAAGGTGAAGGGAAAAAGGATGGAGTTGTTTAAATCGAAGGAACAGGAGAATATGTTCTTCAGACTGCTGAAACGAGGGGTGATAAACCCTAGGAGTGTTGATTTCGATTTATTGGATGCCGTTAATGTGAACTTAAGGGAGAAGTTCAATCTGCTTCAACTTAAGCAATTTTGCACCGATACCACAGACGGTTATGCGCAATTGACAACATACTTCTATTCGAATCTCAGCTTTTTAGACGCGAATAGAATATCATTCAGTGTTCGAGACCAGGACTATGTGGTAGACGTGGACATGTTGGCGGACATAATTGGAGTTGAACGAGGACATTATCAACCAATCAAAGTCTCAGTTGCTCGTGCCTCATTAGAACTTGTCAAAGATAGAGATGTAGAAGGAAGAATCATCTATTCAAAGATGCGTGCCATCAATATCGTGCTGCACAAAATTGTGATCAATTGCATCAGGCCCAAGTCTACATCAAAGATTGATGTGTCTAATTCCGAGGAAAAATTGATGTACGCAATCAACTCAGGGAAGAAGTTCTCTCTCCCTCACACTATTCTCTTTCACATGTACAGAGCAATGTCGAAGGACAAGGGACAATTGCCTTACCTAGGTCTGGTGACCAAAATCTTCAGACACATGAATATTGAACCACCACATTCACTTTGTGTTCAACCGTGCGATAATATGGTGGTAGGTTTGAAGATGTTGACGAAGATGCGTCTGAAAGAACTTTCCAAGGCAATGGAGAAATTCAGAGTGAAGACTCCAGTTCCGTCTGCTTCAAAGAGAAAAGGGAAGGAGGCCATTGGTGCCTCATCTAAAAAGAAGAGAACTCTCATCTTGGAGGATGAAGATGAGGAGGAAGATCTCACAATCACTGCCTTAATAAGGACTAGACGTTCTGTACCTCAATCGACAAAACATCAGAAGAAACAGAGAGAAGAAGAGGAGCAAGCCAAGAACAGAGAAGAAGAAGAAGAGCAGCGAGAGAAGGAGAAAGAAGCTGAAGAAGAAGGAGAATAAGAGAAAGAAAAGTCTGCAGCTGAATCTGGAGAGAAGGGGAATCAAGATACAGAAGAGCATGATCATCACTCTTCCCCTTTTGATGTCCTAGAGACAGGGGGAGTTGGCGAGCAAGAAAGGTCCACACCTCATGCTACCAATAGTGAAGGTCTAAGACAATCTCCAGCAGATCCAGAAGAGATTCAGGCATCTTAATTGCCTGAAGAAGGACACGATACGTCAACACCAAATCTGCAAGATTATACAGAAGCGCCATCGTCTGCATTCAATCCATCTGAGAAAACAAATGCAAGTACACAGACGGACAATTCAGCAGATTTTCGTCGTATTCTTGATATTCTTCTGGAAATGTGGGGCCAAATTTATGCTCTGGACTATGAAATTCAAGCCATAAAGAATGCTGGACAAGCATCTTCAGATACCCTGGAGGACAAAATGAAAGACCTCGCTCTACAATTTCAAGCCAATGCCAAAGGAGAGGAGGTAGCTCAGCTAAGGGAAGACTTGAAGAGGCTAGAAGGCATAGTCCAGTCCATGGGAGATTTCCAGATCGTGCGCATTCCCAAGCAAACCTAACTCCTTTCTCACCTTTTTTAATGATGACAAAAAGGGGGAGAAGCAATTTGAACCAACCAACCAACCAACTTTAAACTTTGACTTTAAATTTGTTTTTGTGGCTATGTTTTTTTTTTTTTTTTTACTTGAGTGAACTTAGGTGTGAACTTGAATTTGACTGAATTGGTTGTGGATTTTGATGCTTGACTGTTTGCATTTATATCAAATGTTGTTATATGGTATTACTCATAAAAGACTAACCAATTTTCTGTGGATGCAGAGTCTGGTTGTTTTATTAATCTTTATGAGATAGCCATATTGCTTGAGAAATGTTTTTGCAGGTCAAAGTTGTTCAAATCTACAGGAAAGTTTTGTCACCATCAAAAAGGGGGAGATTGTTGGAGAAATCTTTTCAGAATATTTTGAAACTGACAAAACGTTTCTACCAGTCTAGTCTGGATATTTGCAAACCATCTAGTTTAAAGTCTGAAGACTTTCTGATCACCAGACTCAAGACTCAAGACTCAAGACGCAAGACTATTTTCATTGACAGTCTTTCTGATCCAGTGACGAAGGAAATCTAGAGCCGAAGTATATGGTTGAGGATTTAATCCTATCCTCTGGAGAAGATCTCTTGGTTGGATAAATATAACGGATTCTTTTGTTCGTATCTAGATCAATTGAAGATCCGGTGGTCGACGAAATATTCTTGGAATGTTCTATTCTTGGAAACCAAGATCCTGATTGTATGGGCGAACGGATTGATGGGCTATCGTCGGAGTTCCTTTAATAGCTCGAATGATCTTCTTAATTGATGTCCAACGGGTAGATTGGAGGAATTCCTTTGGAAAGTGCCAACGGGTATGATGGCATAAAGGAGTATAAAAAGGAAGACGTTCTAGTTGTTTGAGTGTGTGATCGATAGAGAAATTCCAGAGTCTAAAGTACCTTGATTATTATTCGATACATTGTGAGCGAAATTGTATACACAGAGAGTGTCTATACTTGATGATACCTTGAGCGAGTGTGGTAGATCATCTACACCTAGAAATCAAGGAAGAGCAACGCTGTAACATCTCTCTGTTCATAGTGGAATCCAGCCAATTGGCTGTCAGTGCAGAAGAGTGGACGTAGGCTTGAATCAAGCTGAACCACTATAAACCGCGTGTTCAATTCTCTCTTTTCTTTACTCAGTCTTACGTTGATTATCATTTGTCGCAAATCCTTCAACTGTCTAAGTATTGCGTAATTATCAAGAAAAATCATTTATATACCTATTCACCCCCTCTAGGTACTCGTATTAGCTATATCAATTTCAGTTGGATTTAGTTCGCTATTGTTTTTCATCCTTCCAATGCTTGGTGCCTAAGTCTAAGTTAGACTATATTGACACAGTGAATTCTTCTGATGGTGGCCACATCATTGATAAAATCTAGGCCATCGACTTTGGATTTGTTCAAAATCTTGATAGCCACTTCGTTGTTGCTTTGGAGTTTTCCTTCATACATAGATTTATATCCTCCACTGCGTAGTTTGTACTTGAACTTTTGAGTTATCTTGTTGATATATATGTGACATCCTCAATTTGAATCTCTATCTAGGCCGCGAGGAATGGACTAAGGATTGGTACGTGAGTAACAAGGATAGGCCATGACTCAATCCTAGCGATTGTTCATGAGCTGAATAGCTAATTAGGGGCAAGGCAATTCAGAATCAAGGTTATGATAAACCAAGGCATTCGACCATGAAAGGACCGTCTGACCATAAAGATCGTTGTGGACGATCACATGTCATCACAAGTTAGTCAATAGATAGGTATAGATCGATTCAACTTGAGTATATACCGATCGCAGGTGACACCACACGGTCAATGAACGACCTTAATCCTATGCCAAATGACTGTGAGTCAAGGCAGGCTAATCAATCCCACTTGATTATATGACAACCGGAGGTTATTCATGGATTGACCAAACTCAACTGAAAGTCACGCCTAAAATCCTAGATAAGCATTGAACTTAGTTTGAGTCTAGTCGCACGAATTCTGCTAATGCCACATAAATTCGTGTAAGTCATGTTAAGGCCATTTCCAATTGAAACTTAGCCACAAACCCCAATCTAATTGCGAGTATTGACTATAGATATTATCAAGGTGTTCATTTCCAATTGAAATGATTTTAGTAAGCCCATTAGTGCATTAATTAAAGAAACACACTAATTCGAGGATATAGATTTTAGTGAACCTAGAGGTGAGACCAATTTAGTCTATTAAGATTTAAATTCAGATGAGACAAACTTTGTTAGACCATGGACAAGGGATATGCGCCACTTCTGGGGTAGACAAGGGGAGTATACCAAATTGCCCTTCTTGAGTCTATCCAATAATTGAAATCCAAGAAGCAATCCTAGCCCTTGATCTTGGATAAAACTCTTGGCAAGATGGATGGTCAAGATTTCATCTTGCACTCCAAGTTTGATGGTCATCATGAAGGCAAGGACAATAATAAGAGTATTTAACGTGATGGACGAAACCACTGGGATTCGCCCTAGTGGCCACCCTTCCAACATGGAAGGGGGAGGTGAGGGGTTCAAATCCCTACCTTCTCAGGGGGGGATGGGGTGGGGACGCGTAAGTTTCAGGAGTGGGTTTCGACTCCCACGCCCTACAAGAGGCAGGGCAAAAGTCTGAGAGTGAGTGTAGAGTAGGCATAGAGTAGGATTGACAAAAAAAAAAAAGTGACGGATGACCTTTCTTCTCCAGTTTCTTCTTATTCTTCTTGTTCTTGTTCTTGTTCTTGTTCTTGTTCTTGTTCTTGTTCTTCTCTCTCTCTCTCTCTCTCTCTCTCTCTCTCTCTCTCTCTCCCTCACCATTTGGTTGACTCCCCCTTCTTCCTTTCCTCTCTCTCTTTTTCTCTCCTTTTCCTTATTGCCCGTGCTCGTCCGCCTTGCTGCCCACCTGCCTGGCTTCTTTCCTTGTTGTCTACTGCTGCATGCCACCACCGTCATTTGCATGCCTACTTGGATGCCCATCCACCAGTCTGTCGCTACCGTCCGTCATCCTTGCTGTCGCCTGGTTGCTACTACCGTGAGTAGAGCCATCGCCGATCACCCCTTCGTCTCGTCTTGGTTATTTGTAATTAGATTTCCTAAACGTCGGCTAGGTCGTTGCGTTATGCGACTCGAATTTAGGACTACTTCTAGTGTTGGGTTGAGCAACTCACGTGGTCAATTTTGTATGGTTTACTCATGATATGCTTGAGTTATATGGTTTGGGATTAAGTGAGGAATAAGTATGCGAGAGTTGAGGTTGCTCGGGTTTGGCGTGAGTTGTGGAAATGGTTCATTTAGGTTTAGGTTTTCCATGATTGTTGTTGAGGATCGTTTGCTAGTGCTACTTGTGCTTTATCTTCATATTTGAATGTCATGGATGGTTGTATGAATGTTATTTGAAGTGATCTTTGCATATAGATATCTATAGGTCATGGTTGAAGCTTGAGCTCACATTGAGCCGTCGAATCAAGAACATTGTTGGTTCTTGGACACGCGTGAAAGTGTATTAGGCTGGGTCACTCTCTTGGTTCAGTGATATTGAGGTGTATCATTCAATCTAGGTTTAACCTAAGCTGGTACTCGAGTGTCATGGGTCAAACCACGATTCTAGTTTCGTACTCGACATACTTTATTGTCACATCCACAATAGGTCATGAGTTACACATCGCTTGGCATGCCCTTGGGGTGTTCATAGTTGGACTAATATGAAAAATAAAACCAATCATTTAAATGCTTGGTTCCTTAGGTCACACGAGAAATTCCGTTGCTGAGGTTTCGAGGGACGATGCCCCGAGTCAATGGGATTCCTCATTAATGAGAACCAAATGATCCCTCATGTCAATGAGATGCCCCCATGTCAACGAGATGTCATTCGTGGGATGTATTATGTCAGAACGATGCCCGATGGATTTTGGATGTCGTACTTGATGGATCAAGACTATCCTGGAAGTTTCTAGAAGAGCCGTAGGGTCGGCTATAATTGATTAATAATTGGACTTGAGATAATATGGTAGTATGGGATGCCATGTGATTCTCAAGGTACTAAATGTGTGTGAAGTATTTGAGTGCTATGTGTATACTTTGAAAGTTATGTTATGGCTCACGCATGTTTGACATGGGCTTATATGTGATGCATGTGACACGTGCATGATTTAATCGTCATTTTTAGTGACTTAGAAGACACATGTATACTATGATTGTCATTGTTCATGTAGTGAAAGGCATGTGGATATTCTGAAAATTGTTATTTGAGTCTCAAAGACTTTGATAATCTCATGGATTCTAATATTTGATACGTATGAATATTATTGGCTATTATTTACACTATTTGTGACACATGTGGATTTAGATGCCTTTGTTTAGGACTCCAGAAACTTAGGTTGAGGATAGGTTCCATCATGTTTATAGTTAAGGCAAAGCTTAGGCTTTGCTATTGAATTACCATTGACATGTTTGGGTCGAGTAATCATAAGGCTCTGATGCGAGCCATCTGCCTATACAAGGTTCAGGATCTTTACTTATTGAATTTTCAACTCATTGTTATTGTTTAATCTTTTTTCAGGTCCATAGGTATGGATCCCTTACCTCACCGCTTCATGCGTTTTGGGGTACCTATAAGCAGTGAGGTTGCTGTGATAGACATGTTTAGGGAGGACGTTGCTTTTCAACGGGTCACCACCACTTTCTGGGTTGATTATGAGTACCGCAACCTTGTCCTACCGGGCATGGTATGCATGGTTTGATGCAGACCTTTTTGGACCCCTTTACAGATTCCGTGGTTCACCTAGACTAGATAGGGACACAAGTCTGCCAGACAGCTTTTTGGATGATGCCTAGGTAGCATGTCCTCATAAGGAAGATGCTTTTGATTAGATCTCGTTAGAGGAGATAGGCTCCCCCTTGCAACTTTTAACCCCCCCCCCTTTTCATATCTTTTTATGTGAGGGGAAGACCAGTCAAAATGGCCCTAGAAGTGAGAGCTTGTACTTTGTAAATGTTTTGAGTAGATAAATAAAGCTTGGAATTTTGCAATATGTATGTGTATGTGTGTGTGTGTGTGTGTTTTTCCCTAACTATCCATTGTTTGTTGTTGATCGATTGGATGATTAGAGATTGCATGCTTCCGCATGTACTTAATAGAAAGATAAAATCAATGGGACGGTGATGTCTCTTAGGATGTCACAAAATAATGGGCAACATCCTAACAAGGAAGATGTTCGCGTGCCCGTGGAGAGAGTAGGGCCTGAGGCGTGACATTATAGCATGAATATCTTATGGGTAAAATGTTGTTCCAAAAGCTATCACAACCCCTTTCAATCGGATGTTGAGCTATAGGTTATTTTGTGACATCCCAAGCTTTGTCACCATCCCGAATTCATTTGTTTCTCATTTATGCCCTTGCAGAAAGTGTGAACATACGATCCCTGACACAAATAACATGGGAACGTGAGATACAAACATCATTAACATACTTACATATGTGGTGAGGATTACAAGCCTATTCCCCAAACCTTCATGCTTTTCAAACTTCAAAGCTCTATATTACATACATCAAAAGAGAGCTTGGGTATCCCTATCTCCGCTACAGCAGTTACTTAGCCAAAATTGGGAACCCTTATTCCACTACTTTAGGTTGGGACATATAAGTTCAGTCCTAATCTTTTGATGGTTTGTCCATATTACTAAGATTCAGGTTTGGGTTGTTGAATTCTCGGAGAGGTCCTATCCAAGTGTCCTCACACTGCCTATATCAGGCTTCAAAGTGCATCGAAACAAGCTCACCCAAGCCTTTTTCTATCCACACAACGGATGATACTTTACAATAAGTGATATCAGTATCTACACTTACTACGTCCATCATAGTGACATACGTCTTAATAAGGCAACCAAAATGCACGGTAGCCATAATTTTAAGTACCTATAAAAGAAACAAGAGTGAGTACTTGGAATACTCAATAAGTATAGCCTCTGACCATTGAATAGAATATCGGTTCATCATCAGCACTAGTCAAACATCTCATGCAAACCGCGTCGAAGGCAAATCAATTACAAAGATGCACTAATACTTCTGGCACATATAAATGACAATACTTGCAATGATTCATGAGCATGATGCATGCCGTGAGCTTATACACTTCTAGCCTTTCTTTCTTATTCATGCATACCATGCTTATTAAACTTTTCCCTTATGCTTGGGACTCGAACCCAATTTAATTTGGGATTTTATTCGAGCTTTTGGTTTTTTGCCGGCTTATGGGACTCAAACCCAATTGATATGCTCCAAACTTGAGCCCAAGTCTCTTGCCAGCCTCTGGGACTCGAACCTAGTTCTTCCCAGGAATTCGGCGACTTGAACCCATTCTTATCTTTTCTTATCTTTGCTTGAGCACTAATTCCTTCTTGAGGGTGTACTCAAGTCTTATGCCCATGCCATGAATTATGCATTTTGTGCTAAAATATAATGCACGTATCATGAAATTGTGAATTTCCTCATCAACAACATCATGACCGAGCTTAAGCCCAAAGTCCCGCTCGAGTAACTAGCATAAAGGAACCCCACACTAATCCAAGACATGAACTTGGTATGCCTCAATACCGAATCACATCTTATGGCTATGGGCAAACCTTGACTTGTACCAAACGAAAGCTATGAACCATGACTTTGATCTTAGTCATACAAGAAATTCAAGTACATGAACAAGTCATAGAATGCATCAAACATCCAAGAATCAATCGACCTAACCTCAGCTTGTTTGAGAGAGGATTTCCTAGAGTCGAAGACGTCCCAAATGTTACTGAAAGAAGGGAGAAACTACATTTACTTGGGCAAACCTCAAACTAGAGCACGAGCTACAAGAGATGGGCGGCTTTGCTTGGACGAGAGAGGGGGTGTGAGGAGGAGGAGGAAATGAGAGGCAAGGTTAAGTAAATGCGGGGTATAGAGGGACCAATGGAAGAGCAAAAAGCGAGCCATCGTCAATGATGCCTAGAAGCTAGATTGCCAAGTGAAACCTTTTAGCCATGCCAACTCACTTTTTAGGTGCAATCATGGGGCAAGTAGACTTGCCACCTAAGAATTTTAGGCGGGCCACATGGAAACATAAGATTGGATCGTGTGGCTCAGTAATGATAGCATCAAGGGCTATAAATAGGAGGAGCCCTCTTCATTTCCCCACCTTGCCTCCTATTTCCTCCTCCCTCCTCCTCTTGCACGCCTCCCCCTTCTCATGCCCTCTCTCTTTTGGCCTCCAAGCAAAGCTGCCCATCTCTTGTAGCTCATGCTTTAGTTTGAGGTTCGCCCAAGTTAGTGTAGTTTCTCTCTTCTTTTAATAACATTCGAGACGTCTTCAACTCTAGGAAATCCTCTCTTGAACAAGCCGAGGGTAGGTCGATTCACTCTTGGATGTTTGATGCATTCTATGATCTGTTCATGCACTTGAATTTCTAGTATGACTAAGAACGAAGTCATGGTTCATAGCTCTTGTTCGGTACAAGTCAAGGTTCGCTCATAGCCATAAGATGTTATTTGGTATTGAGGCATACCGAGTTCACGTCTTGGGTTGGTGCGGGGTCCCTTTATGCCTGTTACTCGAGCAGGGCTTTGGGCTTAGGCTCGTCTATGAAGTTGTTGATGAGGAAATTCACGATTTCATGACACATGCATTATGTTTTAGCACAAAATGCATAATTCATGGAACGGGCATATGAGTACACCTTCAAGAATGGATTAGTGCTTGAGTAAATATAAGAAAAGATAAGAATGGGGTTCAAGTCCTTGAATTCCTAGCAAGAACTGGGTTCGAGTCCCAGAGGCTGGCAAGGGACTTAGGTCCGAGTCCCGAGCATATTAACTGGTTTTGAGTCGTAGAAGCCAGCAAAAAGCCAAAAGCCCGAATTAAATTGGGTTCGAGTCCCAAGACGGCTCTGGGAAAACTTGGGTTTGAGTCCTGAGCATAAGAGAAAAGCTTAATAAGCATGGTATGCATGAGTAAGAAAGAAAGGCTAGAAGTGCATAAACTCATGGCATGCATCATGCTCATGAATCATTGCAAGTATTGCCATTTATATGTGCCAGAAGTATGAGTGCATCTTTGCAATTGATTTGCCTTCAACACGGTTTGCATGAGATGTTTGGCTAGTGTTGATGATGACCGATGTTCTACTCGATGGTCAAAGGCTATATTTACTGAGTATTCCAAGCACTCACCCCTGTTTCTTTTACAGGTACTTAGAATTATGGCTACCGTGCATTTTGGTTGCCCTATAAAAACGTATGTCATTATGATAGACGCAGTAGGTGTAAAGACCAATATCACTTATTGTAAAGTATCATCTGTTGTATGGATAGAAAAAAGGCTTGGGTGAACTTGTCTTGATGCACTTTGAAGCCCGGTATAGGTGGTATGAGGACACCAAGGATTCAACAACTCGAAGCTGAATCTTAGTGATATGGACGAACTGTCCGAAGATTCGGACTGAACTTATATGTCTCGGCCTAAAGTAGTGGAATAAGGGTTCCCAATTTTGGCTAAGTATCTGCTATAGCAGAGATAAGGATACCCAAGCTTTCTTTTGATGTATGTAATATAGAGCTTTGAAGTTTGAAAAGCATGAAGGGTCAGAGAATAGGCTTGTAATCCTCATCACATATGTAAAGTACAAAGTATGTTAATGATGTTTGGATCTCACGTTCCTAGAAACTCTACGATCTTTTAGGTCATAGCTAAGTGCCTTCTTCTCCACTTGTGAACTAGAAATATCAACACATATGGTGCTTCGAGTAAGAATTGTGTTTTCATCAACTAGGCTACGGAGAGAATGCAAAATAAATTAGCATAAAACATAAGAATATATCAAGTATTGCATATCATTTGTTATCAATTTAATTGGATGCTACTATTATACTTAAAGGCAATTTGCATTTGAGTCAATTAAAGTTTACCTCTGCCTACAAATGTACTGAAGTTTGATGTACCTACCATTAATATACTTTAATATAAGTAACCTCGAAGACCATATGATAGGCGCTTCAATATTTTCTCAAAAAAATGATCGATTTCCGGTCAAAGTAAATCTATTGCAAGATTATAAAAGTTTGTTGTGATGGAGGAATAAAAAGTTGGATTTTAGCAAGCCAAATGCTGAGTGACATTGAAATGCAATAGCCACAAATAAAAAGTTAAAATTACTTGTGGATTGAGTGTGATGTGAGGAAAGAAGAGGACATTCATACCGGAGTGAAAGAGGAAACTCACAAGTATATATGAGGTCGCATGTGTCGTTCGCAGCCCTCTTTGGTGAATATTCTACAGAAAACAAGTGATTTAATTAAATTGATGATTAACTGGATTAGTTAGAATTCACGTAGGATGAACATATAGAGTACACTTCCCAAAGAAGGTTATTATATGAACCTACACATACGTCCCATCTAGCGTCCAAGCTTAAGAAGGGTTACAATATGGACCACCCATGGACATGGTTTTCTTAATGAGCAAGATGGTATATCAAATTTTAGTGAAGTCAAAAGTAACCCATGCTAAATTCTAAATCAAATAACTTTTTTGTTAATGAAATCGGGTAGATGAAAAAGTTGGGAAAAGTGTAAACAAAGTTGGCAAAAGTATCAACAAAGTTCTAAACTTATTGTATTTGCCAATTTAGTCATAAACCATTTATTAGTGCCAATTTAATCCTAAACATTTTGACTTAGTGCCGATTCAGTCTTTCCAACTAGTTTTGACTGGATTTTGTTGACATGAACGCCGGTCAGTGTCGACTGGCTTATGCGGCATCGCCCAGCATTGATTTTTATTTTTTTGCCTTTCTTCTTCCTTTTGCCCATAACTAGCCACTGGCCACAGGTGAAGGCCGACAATCGGCCATGGCAAGGGACGCCATTGCCTACCACAGGCAAGGCCAACCCTCACCAGGCCCTGCCTAGGCGATGGCGAGCCCTGGTGAGGGCTGCCCTCCCCCTACCATGGCCGGCCACCAGCAAAATGAAGAAGAAAGGAAAAGAAAAATTGAAAGAAAAAAAGAAAGAAGTTAGAAAAAATAATCAAAAATTGAAAAAAAAATTAAAATATTATTAAAATTTATCTACGTCACTATCAACGGTGCCACATAAGTCGGCCGACGTCCACATAAGCAAAATCTGGCTAAAATTAACTGGAATGATTGATATGGCACTAAGTCAAAAGGTTTATAACTATATTGACACCAATGCAATGGGTTTAGAACTTTTTTGACATTTCCATCAAAAACTTTATCAATTTAACTACTAAAACATGGCCTAATATAAGAAGAAACAAAGTAAACTTCATAAAATTACTTGTTAATAATTTCATGTTAACTTCAAAATGGAATTTAAATTCTTTCAAATATAGAGTTCATAGAATTGTTTCATTTAGGACCTCTTCCTTTCCATTTTGATAAAATTTGTTTCCCACATAGATAGAAGTGACTACATTGTAAAATTTGTGACTTCCTGATTTTTCAATTCTACTTTCAATTGAATGAGTCGGGCTTTTTATCGACGCGCCTATAGTTCTTTTCTCTAAGTAGGCCACTCACGAGATAACTAGCCTATCAGGTGAAGCCATTAAGGAACCTAAACACAATAGACTTGAGAATTCGATCAGGAATCGACTGCTCGACCATGTCAATTTGCAAGAGTCATTACAGCACAGACCGACTAGAGACCGGAGATAGGTCGATTCAATAGAGCCATGTGATTAAGTGTGGATGATTCCACCTAAATTACAAAATTCTTGTTGATCGGCACTAGACCGATTTCTCTGTTGTTTTGGTATCTTGTATCCGTATTTGAAATCTTGAGATTTCCATGATAATCGAGAGTCGCTAATGTGTCGAAAATGCACTTTGTAGCTTGAAAATAATCAACCACAGATCAATTGCATGAAAAGTTCCTAAAAGCTACCTGGTAGGTTAAGACGCGCTAAAATCACGCCATATTGAAATTAATCGCAAAATTAAACCTGATTTTAGAAATTGAAAGTTCTGTTATGTCACAAATTATTTTAGGACCATCAACTCATCCTTCGAAGATTTTTCTGCAAATCGAGATTTTCGGCGAAAAATTCAAAATAAGGTTATTTTGGATCGGGAAAAATCGAGGGATCATTTTTGAACGCACCCATGACTGTCAAGTAGGTTCAATTGATGAGGAAAAAAGGTTGATTGGGATGATGGCACCTTGGTTGAATTTATGGAAATCAAATTGAGCTCAATTGGATCCAATTGAGGGAGGATCAAAGGGGAATTTGATGGAATTTGATGGGCAATTGTCACAAATCCGTAGGCCTAGGGGGTGCAACATTTCAGCCATATGGAGAAGCTTGTTGGGGCAAGCTTGGGACTGCCAAGGTTGCTGTGGATGGTTGAGGAGTGGTGGGGGCAGCCACTTGAGTGCAATGGCCAAGTGTTGAAGCCTAGGAACGTCTCTGGGGTCCCCCTCTTCAGCCGAGCCTTCTTCTTCCTTCCCTTGCCTGCTTTCTCCATTGCTGAGGTCATTTGAGAGCTTGAGAGACTAGAGAAAACCGTAGTTCCTCCCCCTTGCTTGTCACACGCCCATTAGCCTCTTTTTCCCCATCTATTTTCTCTTCTTCTAGTTTTTGCTCCAGCTGACCTTCCTGTGAAAACCCAAGTTAAAATTTATCTTCCCTTGAGAATTAGCCTTCTTGCCACCTACCATCGTGCTCAGAAGGCCCAAACCGTTCAGGAGGACCCGGCCGCTCGCTAAATGGACTCGCCAGCCGACTCGCCAGCTGATCGGAAGAAACTGATCGTCGGTCTATTGGTCCGCTTGGTAGCCTACACTGCTTCGCCTGTTTCGCTTGTTCCAGCCAATTTTCTTCCATTCTTACCCTACCTCCACTCATCCCAACCACCAGCAGGTCCCCCTTGACCCCCAGGTCTCGCCGGTCGCCGGGTAACCCCTCTCCGAAACTCCAATCAGCCCGTTCAACTCCGTTTCTCCTCCAGCAATCCAGTTTTTCCAGAGTTGTAGAGGGAGTCCGAGTTTGTGGCTGTTGTTTCAGTCTTGGGACCGCCTTGGATCGCTGTGGTTGAGGTCTTGGTGCGTCAACCTCCGCCATAGCCCCGCTTGGTCCGCCGTTGCTCGAAGCCACTCGCTTCCCTCACTATTTCCACGCCAAACCGCCGTCGGTTCTAGCTACTCGGCTCAAAAATAGAAACCGAAGACAGTAAGGTTCTAGAACTTTGTGGCCCGTTTCCGAGCCCTTCCCGGCCTTGGTTGGTGTCATCGCTAGGAGGTTTATCGCTCGCCTTGGCATCGCCGTCGCTGTGGACTCACCGAAACGCTAAACCGATGAGTTTACTCACTAAACTCTACTTAGGGAGTTAATTATGCTTAAGGGATGTTTAGATTTGGCTAAGCATGTTTAGGTGGTTAGATTAGTCTAATTAGAATTTGATTAGATTAAGTGGTTGATTAGTTTATGGATAATTAATTAAGGCTAATTAGACGATTAGATTAGTGTAATCTCGATTAGGCCTTAATTAATTATTTTAAATTAATTAATTATTTCGAATTTATAAATATTATTATATTAAATTATATTAATATAATATATTATTTATTTATTTAATTTCGGAATATATTTAATTATTTATTATTTTTCAAAATTTATAAATACCGGGATAGTCGATGACCGGAATCTTGTGCTAATTGCAATTGTGTGATTGGTTTATTTAATTGAATGGTATTCTATGCTGATTGTGTGGAATTTATAATTTTGGGAATTTAACCCAAAATTGAGTATTTTCGGCTTTCAATGGAGAAACACCGTGCGTCGGTTTATAACGCCAAAAATATTCTGGTGGACCATATTAAATGGTGGGATTTTTTAAAAGAAAAATACTGTATTTTGATTAAGGCCGGCTGTATATCCACACATGATTATTTTTATTGGAAATGATAAAAAAAAAATGGTGGCATTCTTAGATAGTGAGAACAATATACTATATTAGCCTACGGGCTTTGATATGTTAGTTTAGCGCGAACAGTATACTTTACCAGCTTAGAGTGAGCATCATAAGTATATTATATCAGCCTACGGGCTATGATACATCAACTTTGCACGAGCAGTATACCTTAGCAACTTCTGATGAGCATTATCAATATACTATATCAGCCTACGGGTTATGATACATCAACTTTGCACGAGCAGTATACCTTAGCAGCTTCTGGTGAGCATTATCAGTATACTATATCAGCCTACTGGCCTTGATATGTCAGCTTAGCGCGACCAGTATACTTTATCAACTTAGCATGAGCTATATTATTTATCAGCTTAGTGTGAGCTATATTATTTATCAACTTTTGGTGAGTCTTGTTAGTATACTATATCAGCTTACGGGCCTTGATATATCAGCTTAGCGTGAGCAATATACTTTGTCAGCTTAGAGTGAGCATTGTCATTATACTATATCAGCCTATAGGCCTTGATATATCAACTTAGAGTGAGCAGTATACTTGACCAGCTTCAATGAGCTATACCATCTGTTGTCAACTTAGGGTGAGCAATCTTCGACTTGATCGAATTGTTTGGATAGTATTGATGCTATGGAGTCGAATGAATCGACTGGTTAATGTTTGATCTAAATTGAAATGACTGGATGATTATATGAATTGTACTAACATGCAAGAAGGATCTAAGGCAAAGGTAAGTCCTCTAACTTGTGCTTGTGCTTAGGTAGCCCTTGGGGCGTATTTCCTTCCTAGTCGGAGTTTAGGGGGTAGACTTACTGAGACGTTATCTCACCCTGTCGTGGGATCAACTTTTCAAGTCCCTAGAGCAAAGAACCTAGAGCTTGCGGCGGAAGGGTCATGAGCATGGGTAGCTCAGAAGTTCTTCTTGGAGATAGACCTCATGTATTTAGACCCTAGAGTTGGCCCCTGTTTGTAAACTAGATTGTGGTTTTTAATAATGGGTTGATTTGAAATTTGTTGTCTTGCTTTCCTATCCCATGTATGTTATTGTTAGGGGATTAGTAAATTCGTTTCCACATGCGCATTAGAATGAATAGGTCGGGCGACGTGTCCTGGGATGTCGCTATTTAATTGACCACCATGGGATGGGCACGCACTTGGAGGATCGGGGCGTGACATCCCCGTTTAGGAAGCGGGGCGTGACAAAATCTCTTAAAATGAATTCATAAGTTGCTGATTTTGAGAAATCATATGCCGGTAGTAGCACATTAAGTAGCAAGATTGCAAGTTACCATTGTTCATCCTTTGGAAGGTTGATGCAAGAGAGTACAACTAAATGAAATACAATAACCCAACATGAACATAGGAGCTAGAAGACAACAATCTTGAAAGTAATTACTGTCGAGCTGAACTAGCTCAAGTATCCCCATGCACAATTTAGATTGCGGGGACATATAACAAATACACAAAGCTTTTATAATCAACTTATGCATGATTCTCTATACATCATTGCTCTCTCCAAAAGGAAAACTGGCAGGAAGTATTGGAGTGCTTGATGAAGTTGAGAGTGTTTCTAGTTCCATCTCCGCTTTGTCATCATTTATAGGCTCATATGGTGGGTAAATAAGTGGTTTTGGAGGCATATGAATATGAGCAATATCTCCTTCAAGCATTTCTAAGACTTTGTTCATTGAAGGCCGATGGTCAGGGTTTAACTGTATACACCAAAGAGCAACTATTATCATCCTTTTTATCACCTCCCTTTCCTCTTCCACCATTTCAACAGTTTTTCCTTCATTTACTTGGTCGTACACCCATAGTGGAAAATACAATTGGCTTGAATGTTCTGCATTTGCATTTATATTTTTCCTTCTACTTGCCATTTCCATGAGCAACATTCCAAAGCTGTAGACATCTGCTTTATAAGATACACCACCAATGTTCTTGTAGAACAACTCAGGTGCCATATATCCCAACGTCCCTCTTGCAGCAGTTAATGAGACTATGCTATAATCAGTGGGATAGAGTTTCGCGAGTCCAAAGTCAGAAACTTTTGGAGTGAAATTCTTGTCTAAAAGAATATTGTGAGGCTTGATATCAAAGTGTAGTATTTGCATGTCACACTCCCGATGTAGGTATTTGATCCCCTTGACAACCCCAAGAGCAATCTCATGTATTTTCCAATAATCAAGCTTATCACATTCCTCAGTGAAAATATGCTTATCCAAAGATCCATTCGACATAAAATCATACACGAGAGCTTGTTTCGAGCCTTCAAAGCAAAATCCATGGAGTTGCACTACATTAACATGGTGGATTCTTCCAATAGTAGCCACTTCACTGATAAAATCTTGGCCATGGGCCTTGGACTGCTTCAAAAGCTTGATGGCCACTTCATTGCCGCTTCTAAGCTTTCCTTTGTATACAGAGCCATATCCCCCTTCACCTAGTTTGTGCTTAAAATTTCCAGTGATCTTCTTAATATTCGAGTAAGAGTACCTTATGGGCAAAAAATTGTTATGAGCTTGCAAAAATTCTTCGATGTTCTTGTCCATTGCCAAGTGCCTTCTTTTGTACTTGTAGATTAGAAATATCGCCACAAATGGCATCCCAATTACGAACTTCACTATAAAGAAAGACACTAAAGAAAATTCTGATAGGTTAGAATAATTTTTTTTGCCATAATTATTGTAACAATAAATAATTGCGGCTTACCTAATAGTATTGTAAAATTCCAAGTAGTCCAAAATGCAATATCATCGAGGACACCTGTGGAAGGAATGAATGTTATGAAAAGGAATTGAAGGAAAAGAAGTTTGGAAAGCAAAAGTCATGAGCAAAATGGAGTATCAGCAAGCAACTTTGTAGAAGTTGAATTTTGTCCAAAAGAATATGGGAAGTGGGATGCATACTTTCGCAAATAAATGGAAGTATTAAGTTTCGTTTTTCACTTAGGTGGTAGGAGATAAAAAATCTCCTTTTGCTTTATTTTTGGTCAACAAATCTAGAGAAACATTGCTTTTCATTTTTAATGAATAATTTTGTTCCTCCGATCGATACATGACCACAATTTTTTAAGGATTGTTCACAAGTGTCTCTTGGATTAATAGTTAAGTGACTAATTAAAGAACTAATTAAGAAAATTAAATAAAAATTAAATTCTATGCCAACAAAAAACTAGTCACGTGGTTAGTTGCACAATAATCTGTTTTCTTTTCTTTTGTTTTTATTTTATTTTTTCACGGTGGGAGACTTAGCAAAGAAATTATAATCTAAACACATGTATACATAGACGTACACTGTCATGTATATTTTGTCATAATTTTCTCTAATATTAGATATTCCTTTCATTTTCCAATTTCAAAGAGAAAGTAGCAAGAGAAAGAGTGTGCTGAATAAAAGAATAAATACAATGTACAGAATCACGCAAAATTACGGTGAAATTTCATTGCCGATAGGTACTTACTGCCTGCGTAGTACTTGGATCCGCAAACCTCATCTCCAGAGTAGCTATACCCTAAGCGACGGGAATAAAAGTACTTGTCGAAGTGAAAGTGATCATACAAATCAAAGTAGCAAAAGGAAGTTATCTTCCATGAAGGTGGATAGCCGTAGCGGACAACAAATCCATCGGCCAAGATGCTATGGATTTGCTCGTTGTTGTAGGAGCTACTGGTAATGCGTTCATTACGCCCAAAATGATTCGTCAGTGTCCGTCTGCTAATGTTGCAAAAATCTCTTACATCTGATGCATTTGGATTGAGCAAAGCATACAAGTTCCAATTTGATGACGTGTTGGAAGAGTACGACCCCTTAATGCATGGACCGAAACCGATGTAGAATGGAGAACTAACTGGCTTTGAACAATTCAAAATGACCAATTTACTTTGGTTGTAGTTTTGGCTGACCTGTAATGAACGACGAGGGAGAGACGAGCAGTTATCCTTTGGCAGCCAATAGTTAACCAATCTGATTTGGCTAGCAGAATAATTGATAGACAGCACGTTGTATTGTGGAATAAGATAGTATATAACAGTGCGATTATCTATACAAGTTAGATCGTAAAACGATCTTTTCGGGTTTCTCGTCAATCGAAAAGGGTATCTTATATTGGGAATATCACCACAGGAAGAAGCGCTCCATTGATTATTCGGCTTGACATTGCTAGTCATTCCTAAAAATAGAATAAGAATGAGCAGCAACACTTGATGGATATGCATGGAGCCGAGAGTACTAATCATGTCTGTTTTGGTCTTTGGGAGAAGATGTTTGGGGTGTGTGGAGGAGAGGCACAATTTAAAAAGATTGAAAAGAGATGGGACGATCTTATTTGATTGGAGACTTAGTGGTCGCCTTGTCCTGTAGAAAAGCCCAAGTCAGTCAACATGACAAATGGATGCCAGTCGAGAAATTAAAGGTGTGGACCCAAACTGAGGTTTCATTATTAGAGGAACAGTCGGTGGCCATCACTATTTGAGACCCCCTTAGTCACGTATTCACACCCACAAAAAATTCAAAGGATCTTTCACATTTTTTATCTTTCTTTCTCCACTTTTAATCGCCACCGTTCTTCCACGGTCTCCGCGTGATTGTTGGCAGCACGCCACATCCCATCAACAAACAAGTTCATGCCTCTCTCTGACCCGGCTTCTGATACACAAACAAATTCTTATCTCCTTAATTTCTTCTTCGTTTTTTCCTCGTCCCTTCTTCTTCCATCTTCTCTCTTCACCCCACGATCAAAGGAAAAATTGATGTATAGTTTTAGAGGCAAAAAATCAAAATAAAAACTAGCTTGCCTCAAAACTACTACTTCTCCTTATTTGAACATTCTCTGGCACTTAAATTACTTTATATGTACTCCATACTTCCTAAATCGAGTCATGAACCTCAAACATAATTCAATTGTTTACATGGTCCAGTCATTTCATGAAATATATATATATATATATGCACACACACAAGAGATGTATCCCATGTAATATAATGCACGAGAATTTGAACCAACAGCGGGTCCTCCTAATGACTTTCTAAACCACGTAGTCTTTACATTTTCTTCATTAAAAGCTTTGTCACTCTAATGACAACGGGACAGATATGGGGAATAACTTTCCAACTATAATCAGAAGGGACAAATACTTTACGTATTATTGAAGACAAAAATAACCCCGATAGCTTTTCACGTGGATTGAAGATACATTAGTATGATTTCTTGATACCAATGACATCTCTCTTTTGATTTGGGCTTCTAATTAACTCTAACTAATTCATTAAAAAATTAAATATAGATATACAAGAAAAGTTTGATTTGGCTAGGAAAAAAGATTAGCAGTGTGAGGTTAATTAAGTTGCTAACTAAGGAGAATTATCGTCGTGTTGTGCGCAAAAAGGAGAGTTCAAAAGTAAGAAAACATGAAGAATCTATAGACTTGCTTTCGGGTGGCCTCTTTACTTTATTGAATTTTGTGCAAAAAAGAGTTTAAAGGTGAGAAGACTTGAAGAATCATTAGACGGAAGCCGGCGAGAAACTTCTCACGTTCAGATTGAATAAGTTGCAAGACGTTTGTCGGGTCTTACACGGCCAGTGATTTTGAACTAAGAAAATGATGTAACATTGAAACTTCTCGTGTTCAGATTGAATAAGTTGCAAGATATTTGTCATGTCTTACACGGCCATTGATTTTGAACTAAGAAAAGGGTGTAACATTGAAACTTTTCGTGTTCAGATTGAATGAGTTGCAAGACATTTGTCATGTCTTACACGGCCATTGATTTTGAACTAAGAAAAGGGTGACATTGATAGAATCACATCGGCGCGTAATCTCCATGACACTTGTTAAAAGTGCTGAAAATAGCAACTGTCATTTTGTAAAAAATACATGTAAATTGAACAGAAAAAAGGATTTATATATGTTTCTACTAGCACATAAATATTGCCTTAATCGAACAGCATTTTTGCCATTCTCAAAGGATATTTAAAAATCTAATGAATACGTTCTGAGTATCTTTTTAATGTCTACCACTTGAAACTATACTGATATACTGACTATTCACCTAAAAGATAGTTAAGGCGAGGCCATATTACCCTTTGTGAGTCTTGAGCATCTTTTTGGTGCTTTGAGGCATGGTGCACCGAGTGGTAAATCCGTTGCAAATGTGATTGTTCTTCTTGTTGGCTTTACAGTGATCTACCAACAATAGACAGATGTTCATCACGACTTAATGAGTGTTTATCACTAGGAGTATCGTGCCCGTGACACAGTGGGCAACCCACTGAATCTCGGCCTTTTGATCCGAATACCCAGTAAATAATCGATGCGGTTCGATGGGCAACTCAGGTCAAGCCTGAGTTAACCATTTCAATGGTCACAATCAAGCAAGATCTGCTTCACAAAGCCATGTTGAACCCAACAAATATTCAGGTACAGGATCTTGAGAAGAATGTCGGTCGATTCATAATTGCACTCTTTAGGGTCTTAAATCTTTAGCCCATCGATAGTGCAAAACCAAAAATACCTGTGCATACCATCCACAGATTATTACATCGTGATTTAAATCTATTCGAGTGTCAAAAACATATAAAAGATCATTGCCGATAAGAAGGAGAATTCTTTCCATTCTCAGACTTTTATTTCTACCCAAAAAATACAAATCAGTGGATTTGTATAACAAGCAACGAAATTGTTGCTCCATTCAGTTTTTTCAACTTCAAGAACTTGCTTGCACTAGCAAAGAACATGCAATTCCGTGAAGCCCATGACGACGCGAGTAATTTTAGACATCCTTTGATTTCACAAGAACACAACAAATAGAGGAGACGACATCACCTGTAGATAAATTGTTTTGTAGCCCCTGCATCTTTCTCGTGTTCAGGGATCTCATGTCCATGACCACCACTGTAGACTTTGAGGATGTTATGCTAGTTCTCTTCGTAATCGGACCGCGTGGCCACGCCAATCGACGTGAAGAGGATATTGAGAAATGATGAGGAGGGAACTCATCTCGTACGTGGTTCCGTCCACCTCGTCCCAGATCCATAATTGCGCGGAACCATCGGACGAAAACGAAACGAAACGAATCAAGGTAAAATGTATGGGGAGATGCGGATCCCGTAAACTGATACGTGTTCCTTGAAACCCTTCCCATCTAATAAGGCCATGTTACTAACTAATAAGCAATAATCCGCGCGAGCTCGCCGTGAGATTTGTGTTAAACATCAAATGTCACATACAAGCCACTCATAAGGTTAGTTCGTAACCATTGTTTCTCATTTCGCCGAGCATATCGTTTTATCATCTTTAGATAAATTCTTGGGTGGTTTTTGCAAAGACATGTTCTCCTCATGGCTCACTGACAAACAGAAATTTTTTATAGATATTATTGAACAGGCAGGCTAAGAGATGACGGTAAAAATTACTATCACCTTGTAATTCACGAGGTGTTTTTCTACTAACAGTCACGTTGGATTTGTAAGGAAAGAAAAAAAGACCACACCGCATTTCTGTCTCTTAAAACTTACAAGCCGAGCGGAAAGATTCGAGTGTGTCAAAGTTGCAAGTTTTTAAGACTTAAAGGCACGAAAATGAAAGATTTAAAACTCAATTTGTTTACAGTGATACAAAAGTTTAAATAAAAAAAAAAACTTCACATTGCATAAAATTGTTTGAAGGGCAAGGGTAATGATTCATCAGATAAATGTTATTCTCTTGTTTTCTACTTACATTATTCGGTAAACGACTTTTTTAAAAGAATATTACGTGTCCAGACTTCTTAAGTTATCTAATTAATCTGACTGGCCCATCACACTTCTCATATTTCACGAAAATTCGAGTTATTACAACTATCTTGCAGGTCAACCTATCTCAAAATCCCACACTTCATGGTAAATGTAACGTGCATCTTGCTTCAACGTTTTCTTACCACAAATCTACAATTTAACCATAAAAAAAAAAAAAAAAAAAAAAAAAGAGGATCTGATCTTTAATTGGTCAATATGGGTCGGGATTAAATTGATAAAAAATTGTACTATCGATTTTCAGATAGAATGATCAAATCGAATCAGCTGGTGAATGAGTTCTAACGTAAAGCTCACTTTACCTTGCGTAGAGACAGTCTATGTATGTCCAAGATCTCTCGATATTGTAAGTAGAATTAAGCAATGAACGAAGAGAGACGGACATCATACCGACATCATTTTGCACAGAAGAATGTTTGCAATTGCCACTTTCTAATGCAAGGGAAGACCCTCCTTATCTGGTCCAATTAGGTGGTGCTTAGGTGAATATTATTTTCTTGACTTCTGATTCTGCCTCCAATTTTTTAATTAGACTTGTCACTTGGCATTCAAAGCCAAAGTTGGCCCCCTCAAATAATGATATAAGAAAGTTAGATTTGACCGGCTAAATTAATGCTAGAGCCATTGAAACTCCAAGTCTTTGCCTCTTAAAAGTGAGGACATCGACTGGCTTAAATTTGAGAAATTACCCGAGCCGCTAAACCACTTGAAACTATCATGTTTGTCATTAAGAATTTCATGTAAGGTTTCGCAAATTTAAAACTTTGAAATTGGTTTTGTTTTTTCCGACTGTCACAATATCTTTCTCCGTCTTGAAAATCGACCATCGAGACTATGCTTACCTTGCTTTTGTTTACGTGGTAGGTAATATGACTTGTATTGGATTATCTTGGACCTTTCTTACCCTAAAAGCTAGCTCAAGGGGTAGGGTTTACCCTTACACTTATAAACTCACCATTAGCCCTATTCACAATCAATGTGAGACAACCTCAACAATCTGCCCCTCACACATCGGACTTGGGTCGGAGGCACAACAACCCGTAACTCTCTCGTGTGACCTTTTTGGGTCTAGACTTGTTGGCAATTCGGGCTCTGATACCACTATTAGGTGGTCTTGGGCTTCTCTCCTCCTAAAATTAGCTTAAGGGATGAGGCTTTTGCTCATACTTATAAATCGACTATCAACCATTTTCACATCCGATATGAAACACCATCAATAACTTTTAGAGGGATGAGGCTTTTCTTTTTTTTTAATTTTGAAACTTAGACTATAATATTTTACTTATAGAATGAGACTATAATGCATATCTCACGGTAACAGTGTATATTAAACCCCCCACGCGTTATAGAAAAGAAGAGGACAAGTCATTGTCTCTCCTTCCCCGTAAAATTCCTCGAAATCGACCGAAAGAGATTGAAGAAATTGCCTGAGAAACTTCTCAAAAGTTCCAACTCTATGAGTCATGTCTTTGATCGGGTTTCATACGGCATCGATCAATCAACGCGTTACAACCCCATGGTGCAAAAGAGGGTGCACCTAAGGATCTCCGTCTCGGGCAAACAACCTGAGTAAAGGCCAACCGGTATCATCGACCAAGACAGCACCGTACAATTAGCGTCAAACAAGCAAACCGCTTAATTTAATCTGGCACTTCTATTTTATGTTTTATCAGTAATGAAAAGCGATGTAATTTCTGCATGAATCACACTGGATTAGTCCCCTTTTGCGTGTGCAACTGTGATCCATGTAATAGAAGAATAGAGAAACCTCGTACGACATGCAACTTTGGCACCCGCATGCAAAGCTTTTTCCTCAGGGGCATCGTATAGAATAAGAAATCTCTCTACTGTTTTGTTTAATTTTTTTTTTTTGAAGAGAATTATATTAATTCCGTAGAATCAATCTGGTCGGCTAGAGATTGTCGGAGAATTGACTAGAAAGGGCAGCGACAAATTACCATGTTGACTTGCTTGTCGCTGCATTTACTTTGGAACGTCAAATAAATAAGTCATGAGCCAACTAAAATATATTAATCACTCAATATCATACCACTTCTTCGATGTGAAACTTTTTCTAACATTACTTACATGTATATCTCGATAATGAGTAGATTTCAAATTTAAAGTTTTTACAAAACTTTGTTTTATGCTTTGTAAAGGAAATAATGAATTGTACGACTCAACAATAAGTTCACACAAATTCATTAATAGTTTACATTTCTTTAAAAAAACAAAATTGAGAGTCCCAGGTGCTTTTAATTTAAATCTTAGGCCATAGATGGAAGAGTGACTTACTCAGCCGAATCCAACCTGAACCCGGCCGAATAAGACCTTCCTCACCGGATGAGCGCAATATACTGAAACCAAAGAATTGATACCAGATTGAGAGGCCATCCAAAACTCATCCGACAACAAAACTAACATTTCTTTTTTCCGAAGATTGGACAATATTTAAATATCCAAACATTACGTTCCGACTTTAGATCATTAAATTTGATGGGATTCACATGGGGATGGGAGGAGGAAGCACCCCGGAGAACAAAGCCCTTAATTTAAAGACTAGACCACGAACGACAAGTGAAGTAATTATCCATTCCGTACCCATTCATTCGCGGAAGGACAAGATATAGCCTCCGCGGAAGGACGGCTCTGTAAAGGATACACCTCCGACTTTTTATCTATTTTGAGGTGCTTTTCTTCCCTCAACTTATGACTCTTCACAGACTGAAGGAGAGAAAACAGACATGATTTTTTAGTGGAACCTCAAAAAAAAAAAAAAAAAAATTGAGAAGTCGGCGCATTTGTTTTTGCTTCACTAAAAGCAAAAGGCAACTTATTACTTTCCCGTCAAATGTTAAAAGTGTTTTAGTAGTCTTTACACTGTACTTATCTTTTGACCAAACCAAGGAAGCACGAGCTAGAAACTTTCCTCCGCGGTACAGGCTGTAACTTATATGTAGCTGATGAAGACTTCATTGGCTATCGCGTTATGGAGTTGCTTGTGTGGTGAAAACATACGATTGAAACATGCCCATGTCATCATGGGTGATGCTGCAACATTCCTCAATTACTGATGCATTTGGATCTATTGCATCTCGTAAATACCCGCTTATTTGAGATACTTTACAAGATTTTTCCTGAGGAGTATGCCCCGTCGATACATGAGGAGTAGCAACAGGTCTGGAGCACTTCAGAAAGACCACTGATTTAACATAAAACATAAAGTTGGAGTTCGTCGATGAATTATGAGGAAGAGAGGAGTGATTACATTTATGCAATCCAACATCAAGCATGAGGATGTCACCAGTGACATGGTCATTATTTCCATAGATGAATTTGATATTGTACTTTATATGACTACTTTCACACACTAGCTCAATTCTTGAGTCACCACAGACTTTCGCATCGCTTTTCAATTGCAAGACATCGCTTATCTTGTGAACCTGGCCACAAGATGAAGCTGGACATGATCTATCTTAGCTGGCGTCACAAGTACATGCCCCTAGTATCACGACAAGAAAGACCAATGAGACAAGGTAGCTGTGTGGAATTGAGGGGGAAATCATGTCCCTCTCAGCCTGTGGGCAATTGAAATTTGGGGCTTGGTATGTTGGGAAGAATCAACGCGGATCGGATGTGAGAGAGAGAAGTTGGATACAAAGACTCGGGGTCGTCTATTGAAAAGTCCATGTCAACCAAACAAAACAAAATCAATCAAGTCAAGAACGTTAGAGGAGTAGCGAGTAGGACCCAACATCATCATCATCTCTTGCTAGCGAGAAAACATCCCAATTTTTTTTTCTATTTTTGGTCTAAAGAAAACATCCCAATTGACAACCCACATATTTAGCCATCATATGATATCATTTCATATTTTTTGAGAATTTTTCTTAGATAATTGAAGTATTTCACATTTTCCAAGTAATTTATGACTATTTTCACACGCTAGCTCAATTCTTGAGTCACCACAGACTTTTGCATCGCTTTTCAATTGCAAGACAGCGCTTATCTTGTGAACCTGGCCACAAGATGAAGCTGGACATAATCTATCATAGGTGGCGTCACAAGTACATGCCCCTAATAGCACGATAAGAAAGACCAATGAGACAAGGTAGCTGTGTGGAATTGAGGGGGAAATCATGTCCCTCTCAGCCTGTGGGCAATTGAAATTTGGGGCTCGGTATGTTGGGAAGAATCAACGCGGATCCGATGTGAGAGAGAGAAGTTGGATACAAAGACTCGGGGTCGTCTATTGAAAAGTCCATGTCAACCAAACAAAACAAAATCAATCAAGTCAAGAACGTTAGAGGAGTAGCGAGTAGGACCCAACATCATCATCATCTCTTGCTAGCAAGAAAACATCCCAATTTTTTTTCTATTTTTGGTCTAAAGAAAACATCCCAATTGACAACCCACATATTTAGCCATCATATGATATCATTTCATATTTTTTGAGAATTTTTCTTAGATAATTGAAGTATTTCACATTTTCCGAGTAATTTATGACTATTTTCACACGCTAGCTCAATTCTTGAGTCACCACAGACTTTCGCATCGCTTTTCAATTGCAAGACAGTGCTTATCTTGTGAACCTGGCCACAAGATGAAGCTGGACATGATCTATCATAGCTGGCGTCACAAGTACATGCCCCTAATAGCACGACAAGAAAGACCAATGAGACAAGGTAGCTGTGTGGAATTGAGGGGGAAATCATGTCCTTCTCAACCTGTGGGCAAATGAAATTTGGGGCTTGGTATGTTGGGAAGAATCAACGCGGATCGGATGTGAGAGAGAGAAGTTGGATACAAAGACTCGAGGTCGTCTATTGAAAAGTCCATGTCAACCAAACAAAACAAAATCAATCAAGTCAACAATGTTAGAGGAGTAGCGAGTAGGACCCAACATCATCATCATCTCTTGCTAGCAAGAAAACATCCCAATTTTTATTTTTATTTTTGGTCTAAAGAAAACATCCCAATTGACAACCCATATATTTAGCCATCATATGACATCATTTCATATTTTTGGAGAATTTTTCTTAGATAATTGAAGTATTTCACATTTTTCGAGTAATTTATGATGTTAATGGGTTTCTTTTTTCTAAGATGACAAGAAAGCCATCTTAGGAATCAATGCAAACCTTGAATCAAGTGAATCCATGTGAATTATGAATATATGGATTCTAGTAGTTAAGAATTGCACATATTCAATTCAAAGGAAAAAGGAAAATGTTAAGAAATAGAAAGAATTATCCAATCTATTCCCCCATTATAGAAGAAAATTTCCTGAAAGTCCTTAGAATAAAAGAGTTAAATTTTGTTAGTTCCCTCGCTATCTTTGGGAAGAATCTTATAGCGTGTTCAATAGTTTGGCATGATTAGAAGACTTCAGAGTCACCGAAAACAAAAGGAGGTAGGGTTCACCAAGAAAGGGTCAATTGATGTGACCTTTGGCTAGTTATTGATGTAAGCAATGATGAACCAAGATTTAGGCTGAGGGGTAGTGAAACTTTTGACGAAATATGGAGGCAAATTTTACTTCATTCAGGAATTTTCAATAAAGTTATAGTGTCATTAATAAATTTAAGAAAATACAAGTTCAATTCAAAATTTTATATATTTTGTTCTTGATTCTTTATAGAAATCTACGTAAGTATTGGGACAAGAGAGTGCTTTTTGCTTGACGTCTCTTGGTTATAATTATGTCAAATTTTCAAGTTTGTTTTTTAGCTATAACTTTTCCACTATAATATTCAATTAATTAAGGTTGGCTTCATCCTTATTTAATTTTTTAAAAAAGATTTACTACACGACATATATTTCGCATACAAGGCATGTGTATAATGTTGAACTAGAATCACAATGTCTTACATGAAAAATTAGAGGAAGAAATAGATAATACAATAGACTCGTCAGTACATATAAATAAGATGAGAATATGTCATCAGTCTACATACCTGCAATTTACAGATTTGCCTATTGAGTATAGCATATCGCAATTTCCATTAAGCAAATTGACACTGATTTTAGTAGAGTTTTTTTTTAAGAAAAAAATTGACCATGAAATTAAAGATGCGGTGAATTTCTATATACTAATCTGTAGATTATTTTCAAGGGGAGGCGATTCACTTATAATTGATTATTTCGTATGTGTCTATAAATTTGGGGAGAGGAAACTTGCAGCCGATATAGGTATTTAAGCCAGTTGAGGAATTTTCAGTAAAGTACTCTACAACCTCGTTAATTAAAATTGCCTTATCTGAGTTATAATTTTTAAGAGGAAATTGTCATTTTTCTTTTTTAATTTTATTTACCAGTAGTTTCATGTTAATTTTTTAAACGGAATATGAGTTTTTCCAATATGAACTTCATAGAACTGATTCATCTAAGACCTTCTTCTTTTTTATCTTCATAAAACTTGTTTTTGGTGCAAACAGATGGTGTATACCTTTTGTAAAGCATTGACATGGATATTTTCTCTGAAAATAAATTCATGAGTCGAAATCAGCAGTTCTTAACATCGATAATTCTTATGCTGTAGGTATCATGATAAGGAGCAAGATCGTAGGTTATTATTAGCGTTTAATGGCAATACCCTAAATCACGTAATGAGGGAGGAAATGTCCCAATGTCTGTCCCCTTCCCCTACCGTTTTTGTCATTACTCTGTTACTAATTTCTCAAGTTCCGAACCTCATCGT
Source organism: Eucalyptus victrix (assembly GCA_016097545.1). Taxonomy (NCBI): domain Eukaryota; kingdom Viridiplantae; phylum Streptophyta; class Magnoliopsida; order Myrtales; family Myrtaceae; genus Eucalyptus; species Eucalyptus victrix. The sequence goes on from CM027845.1 coordinate 3,371,873, forward strand.
AGGTGGTCACCAGGCTGCAAACTTCAGGATACCTTCATCGACTTTAATGGCTCAAAGTTTGAACCACTTGGATTCAAACTCTGTTTACTTTCTCTGAAGGTGTCATGTTATTCAATGTTGTTTAGCAAGAAATTATGCGTCATTCCCCTTATTGCTTGATCTGGAGTTTCTACCGGTGAATCTCTTCTTGCATCGTGGCAGTTTTGTTCTTTTGCCCATCAGTGCATTCAACTGGTGGTGAATCAAATCTAATAAAAGCGAATAAGATGATATTAATCTTATGTATCAATCAGTACATTTAGTATAGACGGACACACTTTGCCATTTATAGGACGCTCCTAACTTAGCTTTTGGCAGCGATTTCATTCCATATTTTGTTCTCCAAACCAAGATTGTTCAGTCATTAAAAGTGTTTAATTTTTTTTTTTTTTACCCTGTTCTGGGAAGATCCTTTGTGCTTTATCCGTTTCTAGGTATCTGAAGCAATTGAAACAATTGTGCAAAAATGTACATTGTTTTTTGAAAGGTTAATACTCTGAAAAACCCCAAATTAGTACACTTGTAACAAATTTATCCCAAACTATTTTTTTTACCATTAAAAACCCCAAACTAGTATGTTTTTGACAAATTTATCCACAAACCGGTACACTTGTGACAAATTCACCCTCTGTTAATTTTCGTTAAATTTTATTATCAAATTATTAAGTTAAATGACACGTGACAGTTGATTGGTACACCAATTTAGGATTTTACGCCCTATTTGTCACAGTTTACAATTTTTGTGATTTTTTTGTAGTATTAATCCAATTTAGCATAGTGTATATTTGTCATAAATTTACCATTTTGGGGTTTTTTGCAGTCGAATAAATTAGTTTGGGGTAAATTTGTCATAAATGTACTAGTTTATAGTTTTTTATAGTCAGTTGAGGTAAATTTGTCAAAAGTATACCAGTTTAGGGTTTTTCATGGTAAAAAAAAAAAAAAAAAAAAGTTTAGGACAAATTTATCACAAGCGTATCAGTTTGGGATTTTTCAGGATATTAATCCTTTTTTGAATTGGTGAAATGACCCAAAATTCAAGAGTTGCATCTCGCTTTTGCTACTTTTCTACTTATGCTTAGCCCTGATGAGCGACTTTTTGCGGCTTCTGTTCAGGAGTACCCTCGCTAATTAGGCACGAGGTGAGGGCTATCCGTCTGCGCATTTCTGAGTAAAGCGGATATCACCTATTCCTTATCAACGTAGTTGTCTAGTAGAATGTTTGTTTAGTAGGGAAACTCATGCCGAGGGGACAACAACGAGGAACAAAATGCCTGTCTGAAAGAAATGCAAGACACCATCTCTGTCTCAGCAATGAGTGAACACACAAATTCTCATTATATTTAGGGATTGAGCTTGTACATATTATTTAGCCTGTTATTTTGTTTTAGGTTTTTGCATGATGTGCATTTTTGGAACCTTTGAGAGGAACATTGAATTACTGTAGATTATCATTTTCTCTCGTCCTTAAGATCAAAGTTAGATGTGAAAATTTGAGTTTGTCTATGTCGATTGTTGAGGTCTTTAAACTAATTTATGATGTTTAGACTTCTGTGGTGACAATCTGATTATGTACTTTTCAAAACTAAAATAGTCAGGTATTAACTAATATAGCTTCATGGGAATTGTGTGTGGACTCGCCAAGATCATAGTATCCATAATATAAATGAATTATAATTAAGGATGAAACCAAGTAACCATAGCAATACACCCTAGTGACATTGGGAACGCTCTGGAAACCTACATGCTCCCGGAAAATCCCATAGGCAAAAAGCGTGGCTGTTTTAGATTCCACAAATCATATTGCCGAAAGTCTGCAAGATCCATTTGAGGCCTTCCGCTTTGTTTTTTGACAGTATGACGACCATATCTATATACATTTCAGAACATGACATTTACAATTCTTGGGCTTACAGGGAGCATAATGGATCCTGGTTCAAGTAACACAGGTGCAAGGGGGAAAATTCTAAAACAGAGATTCGATGCGCAGACAATGAATGGGACAAATTAAGAAGCATCTCACCAGTAGTCATTGAATGAGCATGTTCTGTCCGTAAAATGGTGGAACTGGGTTCGCATGCCTTACAACTATAGAACTTCCGGTTGCCATGGAAATACACTTGATTCTATAAAGACAATCTCTGCAAATGCTAAGGTTCTTAAACACCCAGACAGGTTTCAGACTGGAGGTGCTTAAAAGGCCAAAAACAACGGCAATTTTTTCAAGGTGCTGGAGCAAATATTGTTCCTTCTGTCCCTCCTCCACATCATGAAGAACAAATTCAGTATTGAGAACATAACCAAGTTTCTTTATACGACTAGCCAATTGGTCCCGTTCGTCATAGATCTCCCGAGCCTCCAGGTGTGATGTATGAAACTTGTGAACCAGCTTCTTTTGTAAGATTTTTCAGTTTTATCCTCTTCCTGACTGCCACCGCATCATCCCATAGACCAGCTGATGCATACAGAGTTGATAGCAAAACAAAGCAGCAAGGTCATCTGGCTCCTGCTTAAAAATCATTGCTGCAGCTTGTTTTGCAAGTTCAACATTGCCGTGAACTCGGCAAGCTCCAAGAAATGTATGCCAGACCAATGTAACAGCCCGAAAGGCACAGCATTTATAAACTTAAGGGCTTCAACGAGGAAGCCTAATCTTCCCAATAAGTCCACCATGCATGCACAGTACTCGATTCTGGGCACGATTCCATAATCTGTCTACATTGATCTAAAGTGTTTCCATCCATCAGATACCAAATCCACATGGCTATAAGAGGATAAAACAGCAACATAGGTGATCTCATTTGGCCTCACACCAGCCTCAAGCATTTTACGGAATGTGACTGGAGCTCTCATCGCAAATTTATGTTTTGCAAAACCATCAATCATTGAAGTCCAAGTTATAATATTTTTCTCTCTTGTCTCATAGAAAACTCAAAAAGCAGCTTCTATGTTTCGACACCTAGAATACATAGAGATCAAACCATTAAAAATGCACTGACTTGAGTCGAGCCCTGATTTTACCACCCTCACATTGATTTGCTCCCCCTTACCAATAGTGCTGATACAGGCAACTCCACTTAAAAGGCTGGCAAATGTAAAATCACTTGTCCAAGACATCATTTTACAATGTTGCATCCAGTCAAACACCTTTCTCAAATCATGAAGTGATCCACTTGCTACAGACTTCACGTACATGTCCACCAAGTTGCATCCAATACAGGCATCTGAAGCCAATCCAGACCACATAATCCAGGAATGCAATTGCACCCCAAGGGATAGTAGCTCCAACCTGGAACATGCCGACGAAACAGCTGGAAGTGTAAGTCTATCCGGCACAGCCCACTTGCCAGCATATCCAAAAACAAATCAACAGCATTCTTTGGACAACCCAACTGAGTACATCTTGTCATCATTAAAGTTTATGCGACCACATTCCTCTTAGGCATTTTCTCAAACAACTTACGAGCTGAAATCAAATCAGCAGTACACTTTACAAACATGTCAATTAATGCCTGCCAAACACACACATCAGAATCAAGATGACTATCACCAATTGATGCATTCATCGGAACCGAACAAGCTAGATGGAAAAGACCATCTTCAAGCATATGAACGAAAGTATCCACCTTTTTCTTTTTTTGGGGGGGGGGGTGGTGGTGTCGAAGTATCGACTGCTTAGAACGGATGTGGTTATTGGCATAGCAAGAGATAATGGAACTCCAAGAAACCAAATCCCCAAGGTTCACTCCGCCTCAGCCCAGTCGTTGCATTTTGAATAGAGACCGATGAGCAATTTGAAAATCACCGAGTCGGGCTCAAGCTGGGATCGAGCGAGCGCGCAATGGGCGCGCCTCCCGAGCGGGAACTCGCGGGAGCGAATGCAGGACTTGAGGAGGAGAGAGAAGGTAAGGTATTGCTCCGCAGGGAGGTGGCCGACATCAAGGTGGGTGATCAGGCGGCGGTCGAGGGGCGAGAGCTTGATATTGGACGGTGGAGAACCGCAGAGGAGAGAGAGCGAGAGAGACTCCTCGCTAAATACAATTCGAGCTTGGTCTGCCATATCAGGAGCACTCAGGAAACAAGAAATGGAAACAGATAGCCAATGAGGCAATTCTTCTGCAAAACACAGGATGCTACAAACGCTAACAAATCACATACGATTCACATGGAAGAAAAGAAAATCATACATTCCCCGCTATTGATATCTCATTGCTATTCTGAAATTGGAATCCTTCAGAAGTTATTGGAGCACTTGATGTGGTTGAGAATGATTCAAGTTCTGTTTCATCGTTGACATCATCAAATGGCTTCTCAGATGGATACAGAAGAGGTCTCGGAGGCAGTTGCAATTTATCCATATCTCCTTCAAGCATGTTTAGGACTTTACTCATTGATGGCCGATTGTCGGGGATTAATTGTATACACCAAAGGGCAACTATTACCATCTTTCTAATTAGCTCCCTTTCCCCTTCTACTTCTTCCATTTCAATCTTGCTCTCTTTGCTAAGTTGATCATAGACCCACAAAGGGAAATAAGTTTGACTTGAACGCTCAACATTCTTTGCATTTTTCCTCCTACTTGCCATTTCCATTAGCAACATCCCAAAACTATAAACATCAGCTTTATACGAGACACCACCAATGTACTTGTAGAGTAGCTCAGGAGCCATATATCCCAATGTTCCTCTTGCAGCAGTCAACGGCACAATACTGTGGTCCACAGGATAAAGTCTTGCAAGCCCAAAATCAGAAACTTTCGGGGTAAAATTTTGATCTAGACGAATATTGTGAGGCTTGATATCAAAGTGTAGAATTTGCATATCGCATCCCCGATGTAAATATTCTATCCCCCTAGCCACACCAAGAGAGATCTCATATATTTTCTTATAATCAAGAGAATCTTCGTCATCTTTAGAGAAAATGTGCTTATCCAAAGATCCATTTGACATGAAATCGTACACGAGAGCTTGTTTAGAGTTGTTAAAGCAAAAACCAACAAGTTCCACCACGTTTACATGGTGGATCCTTCCAATAGTAGCCACTTCGCTTATAAAATCTTGGCCATTAGATTTTGGTCTATTCAAAATCTTAACAGCAACTTCATTACCACTTCTAAGTATACCTTTGTACACAGAGCCATATCCTCCTTCCCCTATTTTGTGTTTGAAATTTTTCGTGATTTTCTTGATATCTGAGTAAGGGTATCTTACGGGAAAAAAGTTGTTATGAGCTTGAAGGAATTCTTCAATGTTTCTGTCCATTGCTCGGTGCCTTCTCATCCACTTATAGATTAAAAATATCAACACACACGGAGCTCCAAGTATAAATTTTGCTGCAATGATTTGCACTGTGGAGAAATTAGTCCAAAGATTAGCATAGTGTGATTATTCTAATTACATATAGGAAGTTGTTCCTTTTTTGGTCAGAGTGCTGCTTGAGATCTACACAGTTGTGAGGATAAGAGGACTAGCCATACCTAAGAAAAAGGGTACATAAGGAGCTGGATAAAGCGCAAGTGCCGCCTGCATAGAACCATCTGTAAAAGGCAAGAGAATTTTAGTGGTAAGACATACAAATAATTCAGGTTAAGCCATAAATCAAGTCAAAGATAAATCGATAGAGTCATTGTATAAGTGTAAAGACAGGCTTTTATTCATTAAAAGTCGCAAGTGGAGAAGTCTAGAGTAAAGAAGAGTAATTGACTTTCACTCTCCTATATAGCGCCTAGATCAAGTTCTATTCTATTCGCCGGGGGAAATCATGTCACCATAGCATGATCTTTCTTATCAAAGAAGGACGATTTTGCTCCTGTTCTCCTATATGTATCAGATGATTAAGTCCACTGGTCACGTAATTCTGATTTACAAACCAACGCAAGAGACAAGAGCTACTATCAAATCAAACATTTTTCCCCAGTCAAATTTAAAGTAACCAAATCCAGAAAAGCTCCATGGGTGGAGGAACAATAAAAGAGCAGTGCAGGCTCAATCTACTCAAATTTTATCAAACTATTTTACTTAAGTGATGTGGCAATTTTTCACATGGGTCATTTAAAGATTTTAATGACGTAATGTGTGGGTCCTACGTATTACAGTATCCAATTGAAACTTGCTATGTAACTGGATGATTAAATCTTGGAAAAATCTCTTAATAGAGCTAGCACTTAAGAAAGGAGGAGGAATTACCGACGAAAAAAAAGAAAGAAAGAAAGGAGGAGGAAGAAGAAGAAAGAGAGAGAGAGAAAGAAAAGCTCTAGGGAAAGTCGCTTACTGGAGTTATAGTAACTGCACCTCCCCGGACGATATGTGAAACCCAGGAAGCAAAATCGAAGCGTTCCAACTGGCGAATTGAATTCTGTATAGGCGAGATTGAATCCCTCGGTCATCATGCCGTGGAGTTCCTCGTAGGATAAGCTCACACGATCCATTTCCCTGCCCAAGCTACGGACCGATGCGAATGCCATCATAGTTATAGTGCAAGTATCCTGGATGTCCAGTGCTCTTAATGCATCAGACCCATGACCATGAAGAGCGTATGAGTACAACTTCGTTTGGGAAGAGTTGGGAGGCCTGCCGGCAGAATATGCACCACCGATACACAGCTTGGTATCAACATACGAAGTAGAAGCAATGGGCAGTGAGCACTTCATGAAGACCACTAGGTTTTGGTAATAAGGAGAGTAGACATCATTTCCACTGAAGTTGGTGTCTGCCAAAGAGTAACGAGGGAGGGATGAGCAATTACTCTTCTCCAGACCATCGTCAACCACGGTTATATCACCTTCGAAGTTGTTTTTGTCATCATGGTAACGGTAATAGATCGACTTCACATAATATCGACCAGTATGTAGATATAGAATAGTGCAATTATTTTCACAAATTAGCTCATACCTAGAGAGGTCACAGTGTTTTGGATCGCTTTTCAATCGAAAAGGATAATTTATGTTGCGGATCTCACCATAAGATGAATCGGCGCATAAGTGATTCTTTTTTGCACTGCATCTCGATCCTAATAGTAGAACATGTAATATGAGCAAAAAAAACATGGTACATAAATATGAAGCTGAAAGCGTTAATCATCTCTCTACTTCGCATTGCAAGAATGGAAGTCTTAGCTGGGAAACTGTGGTGGAAGCTCGACGAAGGAAGGGATGATACATGATCGAAAATGATTAGCTAGGTGTCGCCTCTCATTCAAATTTCCAAGTCAACAAGTACCAGAAGGTCAAGTCAAGAAAAGTGGCTTGTGGGAACTAATCAAAGGTTCCATCAGCTTCAATTATAGATACCTTTATTGATTTGGAAGAAAACGTCTCCACTGTTTCTGATTTTGACTACTTGGACGAGTTCATTCTCCAAAAATCAGCTTTACCATCCTAAAAATGAAATATTGTCCCTTAAATTGAATAATAATCCTTATAAGTGAGGCATCTGTGTTGTAATAAGGCCAATATGTCAGAAGTCTATCGCCACAATTCTTCCACCGTATTCTCTGGGCAGAGGGTCGTTGTTGGGTCCAAATCACATCCCATCAACAAACGAGTCCATCTCTCTCTCTCTCTCTCTCTCTCCTATCCAGTCCCTTATCTTTTGGTACACAAATCTTTCTTCTTAATTTCTTCTTCGGTTTTTCCTTCTCCCTTTATTCTTCCATCTTTTTCCTTCAACCCCCAGGTCACGATCAAACGGAAAATTGATGTATAGTTCGGGAGGCAAAAGATCAAAATTAAAAACTACCTTGCCTCAAAACTGCTACTTCTCCCTCTTCTTTGAACCCTTTTTGTTTGGTCGTCGACACTTAAATCACTTTGGGTGCGTTTGTTTGCGTTTCTGTTTAAAAATTGTTGGTAAATGAAATAGAAAAAAGTGTTTACGTTCCGAGAAACAATTTTTGAACAAAACAACGCGTTTGGTAAACTTGTTCGGGAATAAAAAATAAACAGAAACATGTTTGGTAAATTTAGATAATTTTTTATTTCTTTTATTTTTTCTTATTTTTCCTTTTTTTCTTTTTTCTTTTTCATTTTTTTTCTTCTTTTGGCCGGCGACCGGCCGGCGAGGGTCGGCCTCGCCTTGATCCGGCGAGGCCAAGCTCGGCCAGCCAGCCGGGCCACCGCCAGCGACGCCGACCGCCCGATCCGGCGAGGCCGAGCTCGCCCGACCGGGCGAGCTCGGCCTCGCCGGATCCGGGCGAGATCGAGCTCGCCTAGGCCGGGCGAGATCGAGCTCGCCTAGGCCGGCGCGAGGTCGGCCAACCCTTGATCCGGCGAGGCCGAGCTCGCCCAGCGGCGGGCGAGGCGCGGCCTCGCGGCCACCGCCGGCGAGGCCAAGGCTCGCCGCCCGCCGGGCGAGGTCGGCCTCGCCGGATCCGGCGAGATCGAGCTCGCCCGGTGCCGGCGCGAGGTCGGCCTCGCCATGGCCGGGTGAGCTCGAGCTCGCCCGATCCGGCGAGGCCGACCTCACCCGGCCGGCCGGCGAGCCTCGGCCTCGCCGGGGGACGGCGAGCCTTGCCGTGGCTGGGCGAGGCCGCCGGCCCTCGTCGGCCGGTCGCCGGCCATGGCCGAGGCCGGCGACCGGCCAAAAGAAAAAAGAACAAGAAAATAAGAGGAAAAAAAAAAGTGTTTCACAAAAGTGTTTTAAACAAAAAACACAAAATTTGTATTTCTTGTTTGTTTCTTTTTTGTTCTCGGGAACAAAAAAAAAAAAAGAACAAACGCGTCCAAACGCGTTTTCCTTTTTTGTTCCCGAAACAAAAAAAACAGAAAAAGTGTTTAAAAACAAAAAAAAAAACACAAACAAACGGGGCCTTTGTGGATCAAAGACATTTACACCCATAGAAAATTCAAAAGATATTAATTCATATCTAGGATCTCTCTTGGTCCTCTTAACTCCATGCTTCGTCCATCTCTCTCCCTCTCTCCCTCTCTCCCAATGCTTTCTTATGAAAAACGGTCTTGTTGAAATATAATATGCGAAAACGACAGGATGTTGCAATTCACGTTCACGGGAAAAGCTAACAGCAAATAATCCATTAAAATTACAGAATCAAAATTTACAATCGCTTATACACTCAAGTATTTCTCACACATAAATTTAATTTCAAAGTCAAAGTGTTTATAAATAAATAACTCACTTGAGTATGAACTCACGGTATAAAATTACTATGCGTTTAAGCTCAAAACAAAAAGTTTTACGTACGCCAAAATAAAAAATTCCGGCGTTCATCTTTGATCCATATACGTAAATCTTTGCGTTCGTCTTGGTCCACATATGTAAATCTTTGCGTTCCTTCTTCAAAGATCTTGTGCAGCTTCGTAGAGTTTCTCGCCGTCCATGCGCGCATGAAAAGTGTATATATATATATATATTGTGTGCTCGAAAAGAAAAAAGGTCAAAACTTAACTTGGGTCCACCAGAATCTTTGGCTCCAGGCGCTTCCTACGTGCGTCTCTCCTTCCCTTGGCGTGAAAATATGTGTGCGTGTGTGCCCAGTTGACTCTGGACCCACCTATTTCTTTTTTTTCACGCGTGGACTTCAGCAGCTTCTTTCTTTACGTAAAGCTGAGCCGCGTCTCATCGGGGCCAACAAATCACATTTTCTAAATGCTCAAACTCCAAAAATAATTTAATATTTCTTCATTTTTTTGTACTTCTCTCCATTCTTCTTCCACATCTTATTCCTTCCGCCACACGAGTCATGATCATAGGCAAACCACCAGCCCCGACCGCTTATTTGTCACACCTAGCCACATCGCCACTACCGTCTTTGACCTAGCTCACCATTTGTTGCAAAATAACTTGAAAAATAAGAGTCCTGTAATTTCAATCTAGCACCTAAAGAAATAGATTATACAGTTCGAGTGTCAATATTTATTGTAACGGAAAAATTAGGTATCAAGAAATCTTTTATAGATATGAAGATAACTCATAAAAAGAAAATCCATTGGCATCTTAGTAATAATTTATGAAAGTTAGTATCTAATGTGACGATAATCTATCTATTAATATTGATATTTCCATGCGTGGAACTAAACAATACCCAATAGATATTCTGGAAGAAGGTTTAGATAGTGCTGGGATCTACCTCACTCTTAGCTATAATGTGCAATTTAAGGGGTCAATATAGTACCAACTCTCCATTTGAGTGCTAGTGGGGGAGCTCAAGATGAGAATACACCTAAACCTAGGCACGCCTATCACCAATTAACCTAGGTTTCTTGATACTGACGAGAGAAATCGAACCTGCGACTTTGCAAATTAAAGTTTAAACCGCTCGACCAACCGCAGAATTGATAACCATATCCAGTAATTAGTTTTGAGTTGTATTACGAAACAATTTTATTTTCCATTATCTGCTGTTAAGATTTTTATCCAACAACTCCCCCTTTTCCACGAAAACTTGCGCTTCAATGATGTCTCTATCCCTGGACACGTATAATCGGATCAGAATGGATGAAAGTCCTCGGGATTAGCCTCGGACAAATATATATATATATTTTTTTTTTTTTTTAACAGGCCTCGGACAAATATTAGACACCGACATTTCGTTTGCGTTACAAAAGAAAAAATCAATTTTTGTTTCTCTTTCCATTCCGAGATTGTTACCGCCAAATCTGAGGGATAGATAAGTAGTTTCGAAGAGATCTGTAGTTTATCGATATCTTCCTCCGAGCATTTCTAAGGCTTTGTTCGTTGATGGTTGATGGTCGATCGTATGTGCTCCAGATTGCAACTCCCATAATCATCCTTGGGGGCTCTATTTCCTCACCCATGTCGAAGTTGCTACCATCATTAACTTGGTCATGCGCCATGACTGAAAACGAATTTGGCTCCAAGCTTCTAAAACTCCATTTACGTTAGGCTTAATACCCTAAATATCTCAAATTGGTATGCCTATAATAAATTTTTCTCAAATTCATTTTCTAACCATAAAAAACCCCAAACTTGTATACCTTTGATCTATTTATCCGAAACTAATATGCTTTTGACAAATTTACCCTCTATTAGTTTCTATTAAATTTTATTGTCAAATTATTGAGTTCGATGACATATAACAGTTTATTGGAATACCTGCTTAGGATTTTATTCTTTATTTGTCATAGTTGTATCATTTTTTTATTTTTATTTTTGTTAATGGAGGGTATATTTTTTATAAATATATCAATTCAAAATTTTTAGCGGTCAAACAAATTAGTTTGACATAAATTTATCATAAGTATATTAGTTTTGGGTTTTTTGTGATCATTTGAGATAAATTTATCACATATATATTAGTTGTGGGTTTTTCGTGGTAAAAAAATTAATTTTAAGCAAATTTGTTATAAACGCACTAATTTAAGAATTTTCAAGGTATTAGCCCTTTACATTATCGTTCTTCCTTCCATTTTCATTAGCAATGCGACAAAACTCTAGGCGTTGACACCACCAATGCTCTTGTAAACAACTCAGACCCCATACAACAAAAAGTCTCTTGCTATAGTCAAGAACAGTGTCGTGATTTGAGAGTTGAAGTTTTGCAAGTTGAAGTTGAAAGTCGGATTTTTCGGAAGTATGATTCTCTATCTAGATAGACTTTATTTTATGATCTAAAAAGGAAGTAATATGCGGTGCGACTCAATAATAAGTTTCTTATTTAAAACAATTCATCAATATTTTTACATTTTTGGATGGAGCGGTCAAGTCCTTTAAACTTGAATCTTAGGCTAAAGATGGAATTTGGATAGTCTTCGGAGGGACCGAATAACTTAGTTGAATCCGGCCAAAGCCCAACCAATTAAGACTTTCCTCACCGAATGAGCCCAAAGCACCAGAGGCAAAGAAATTAATTATGGATTGGGAGGCTGAAACCCAAATTCAATCCATTACAAAACTAACATTTGTTTTTCTAAAATTGGCGAATCGTTGAATACCTAACCATTAGCATACTAAAATAAAATTTAGATCGTCAAATATGATGATAAATTTGCCGTTATTAATGTTCCAAGTGTAGTTTAATAGAGACTCCACACTCAGACTCGTCTATATTCATACATCGATATCCAAGTCGTTAAAGTTCTAGCAAGGCTAAGCCACATGCATGCTTACATGCAAGTTTACCCAATAATTTATATCTATAGTCATTTTAGCAAATATTTCGTTCCAGTAAATCTTGAATTTAGCATCTCTTCTTCTATGTATATTTTGGTAATAAATTTGTCAAATAGAATTATGCATATTTCGATTGTAAATATATATATATATATATATATATATATATATATATATATATATTGTTTACATAACACATACATTGATCATCAAATTCCACGTCATACTCTCAAATTATATTGATCCCATGTTTTCAAGTAGATTAGTTTGAAAGCAATATTAGAACAATTACTGAATGCATAATTGACACAAACGGGACTATTGAAGCATATCTAGAGTATTCGGATAGGCAGAACCATAAATCAATTAGCAAGCTCAAGGGAAGAATGGTCGCACCTTGATTTTTTCCTTCCTTTTGGCTAGAGAGAATATTTTGTTTTATAGGAGAAAAACAAGTACAACAGCAGCATCATTCGACGAAAGAGATAATGAGGATGAGTATTTCATTTCATTGTTCTTTTCTCTATATATATCTTCCCTTCAAGCTTTTTTTAGGGTAAATATATCATAGTAGACATAATTTATGATTTTTGATGCCTTATACATAATTTACATTTGGGGTTTAAATGGTCCAAGTCCTTCTAACTTGAATCTTAGGCTAAAAATGGAATTTGGATATTCTCCGAAGGGACTGGATTACTCAGCTGAATTCAGCCAAAACCCACCCAAATAAGACCTTCATCACTGAACGAGCTTAGAGTGACAAAGGCAAAGAATTTGATTGTTAATTGAAAGGCCAAACCCAAACTCAATCCCTTACATAACTAACATTTGTTTTGTAAAATTGGCGAATCTTTGAATACCCAAACATTAGCTTAATAAACTATAATCTAGATTGTCAGATTTGGTGAGGTCTGGATTAAACTCACCATTATCAATGTTTGAAATGTAATTTAAATAGACTCCTCACTCCAATTCATCTATATCCAAGTCATGAAAGTTCTTGCAAGGTTGCGCCACGTGAAGGCTTACATGTGAGCTTCACCCAATAATTTGTATATTTACAGTCATTTTAGCAAATCTTTAATCCCAGTAAATCTCTAATTTTTGCATATCTACTTCTTATGCATATTTTGGCATTAAATTTCTTAAATAGGACTATGCATATTTTGATAGTAAATGTACATAAAAAAAATTGTTTACGTATACATAGATTGATCAATCATATTCCACATCATACTCTCAAGTTAGTTTAGTTGCGTGTTTTCAAGTAGATTGGTTTGAAAGCAAAATTAGAACAATTACCGGATGCATAATTGACATAGATTGGCCTACTAAAGCATATTAAGAATATTTGGATAGGCTTAACCATAAATCAATTAGCAGGCCCAAGGTGAGAATCATCGCACCTTTATTTTTTCCTTCTTTTTGGCTGGAGAGAGTATTTCATTCCACAAGAGGAAAACAAGTACAACAACATCATTCGGCAAAAGAGATAATAAGGATGAGCATTTCATTCCATTGTTCTTTTCTCTACTTATATATCTTCCCTTCAAGCTTCTTTTTTAGTCTTATGAACACATTCCATGCATACTCTGCCTTACTGAGGATCTACTTAGGGTCTAGGTAATGCTTCTTGAAAAATAGAAGAACTCCTCCTCTTCCAGATATGCCAACTAATGAAAAGTAATTTTCACTGATAGAACCCGCCTCCGATCTTTATTTGAGCTTGTTGTACCAAAAATCATTGTTGTAACTATTTATTAGCATAAGTGAATTGTTCTTTATTAAGGTTTAAGGCTAAACCACCAAAATAGGCATAGTTATAGCACCCATAGCATGTTCTCTTACACTCATTGCAGAATGGGGCATTGTTGTGACCTAACTTCGAGTGAATCACTTAGAGTTTAACTAATAGATTACTAACTCTAGAGTTAGCTCAAGCTCCTTGAAATCCATATCAATTTGCAACTTATAGTCCAAGTTCTTAACATGCAAAATTATTTTTATTTAGGATTCACCAATAATCAATTTATGGTAGGTAGATTAAATATCTAAGTAAAGCAACATGAGAAGTACTTTATTTTTACAAACTAGAAAATATCTAAGTAAAGCAACATGAGAAGTGTTTTATTCCTACGAACTAGAAAATCTAGGGTCATGGACTTGATTACACCAGCTATCCAACCAGTGTCCTTTCAGTATATAATCTCATCTAATACAATGTTTAGGTAGCCTTCTCGCGAATTATAAGTCTTAAGGTTTTATTCCTAACCAGGCTCAAGGGAGACAATGTCGTATTAAAAGTCCAGAATCAAGCAATAATTGAAATAGAAATGCATGAAAAACAACCTAGTATATGTCTTTAAGAACATTCAAAACTCTAGTATAAAGCCCTAAGGGCTTATTCAATTTTTGGGTGAAGGAAATTTTTTTTATCAAGAGAGTTCACACATTTTAAGCTTTTCCCTAATTTTTTAGGAAAAAGTAAATTTTCTTCAGAATTTTTAACTTTTTTTGAAATTATTTTTATAAACAATTAATTTTTTAAATCTGAAAATAGGTACCCGGTCCGCGGAAGGACAGAACCTTAGTCTCGTCGATACGGGCCATGTAGATACATTGGGCTCTCAAGTCAAGTCCACTTAACCGAACCCACTTCACAAAATTCAAACCCAGCCCAAACAAGATTAGATCCAAACCCAATTAACTAAACCATGCCCAACTCACCAAACTACAGCTAAAGCCCGACACTCACCACCCTTGTAGCATAGACGAAGCCCCAATCACCAAAACTAACACTTCAAGCCCAAGGCTCACGAAGTCTAAATGAGCCCAAAGCCCACTACTCTCCCCTTATCAAATTTTCCAATCCCGCAACTGCTCCTCAACGTCGTCTTCTTCAAGCACACGCCCGAAACGCTTGCGACCTTCCCTCATCTTTCATGCTCGGTTCCCTGCTCCCGGAACTCCCCACCTCCAATCTCCTCCGCTGTGGAGTTTTCACATCTATAGATTAATACCTAAAGCTTCACTGAACCGGAAACACTCAAACCTCACACCGATAATACTCTTATGCCACCGTCGCTAATTCTCCGCCATCAACTATAACCATTGCCATATTACCAGCGACCACCAGCCACTTACTTTCACAGCTAGTCATGACCGGAGAAGAATAGAAAGAGCACGGATTTAGCTGAGACATTTTATCGAACACTCGGCGGGCGTCGACTGAGAGGAACCACAGCAAGCATTTGAGGCACGGGCCCAAGCCTAATCCATCCATAATCAACAAACAACGCCCAGCATAAACAATACAAGCACGAGAAACCTGACGTGCGTGAAAACCAGAGCCGACCAGCCTGGGTCCGTAGATTAAATAAATTAAATTAAATTAAATTAAATAACACAGGCGCTGGAGCGTACGTACCGGCTCGGCAACGACGGCCAGAAGGCAAAACCGAAGCTTGGCTCTGTGTCTCGCTTTCTCTCAGTCCCTCCCTCTGCTTCCCTCTCCCTTGTCCGAATGGTCAGCCCCCTCTCTTTTTCAAGAGATCTCCCCGGTGAGCCCCCTGCCACCACCTATCTCCTCGGGACCAAGTTATGTCCATTTCCAGCTAAGCTGGCCTCTCAACTCGTGGCTAGCATGCCCCCTCTACCAGCCGTAGTTTTGTCTGTCGCCTGCTTTCTCTGCCTCCTACGCTGCGGGCGTGAGGGAGAGAAGAAGAGAGACAAAAACGATGGGGGTCTGGGGTGAGAAGGAAGAAAAGCCCCGCTCGCCCCCTCTTCCTTTTAAAAAAGGAAGTATGTTTTAATAAATGATTAATATCCTGAAAAACCCTACATGTGTAACAAATTTACCCCAAATTATTTTTTTGACAATAAAAAATCCTAAACTAGTACATATGTGATAAATTTACCTCAATTAACCATAAAAAACTCTACATTGGTATTACCCAAACTAATATATTTTATCGTCAAAAATCCAAACCTGACATTTATTACAAATATATCACATGTTAAATTGGATTAATACCACAAAAAAAAAAATCACAAAAATTGTAAACCGTGACATTTAACTTAATAATTTGACAATAAAATTTAACGGAAATTAACATAGGATAAATTTATCACAAGTGTACCCGTTTGGAGTAAATTTGTCAAATGTGTACAAGTTTAGGGTTTTTAGTGATAAAAAAATTAGTTTAGAGTAAATTTGTCATAGATATATCAGTTTGGGGTTTTTCAAGGTGTTAACCCTTTAATAAATTCTATTACTATAAATGCAAGTATTCCTAATATATGTATGCCATATAATTTACTGAAAATTGTTTTTGTTAGGGGCCAAGGGTGGTTCCTAATTTTTTTGGGAGAAATAAATAGTGAAAATTTAGATATCAAACAGATATTTACCTGTTACCTTGATTCACTTTAATCCTCCCATTAGCTCTGTTAGGTTATAGTGGATGTAAAATTTAAAATGTGCTTTTTTTTTTTTTTATTAACAACGACTTATGATTGAAAAAAAAATGTGTTGTTTAGATCATAACACGAGTGATTCTCTCCCGTTTCGTTTTTTAATTCAAAGAAAGATGATATATATCAATAAATTAACAATAAAAGAAAGATCCAACCTCAACCTCTTAAAACCAACGAAATTGTCAAAGACACAAGTACATTAAATTTGCCAGTTTCAAGACTTGAATGCATGAAATAAAATTTTTAAAATTCAAGTGCATTAGTGATAAGTTTTATAACTTGCCCTATAATTATCCCGTTTTCTTTTGATATTTTAAATTAGATCTAAGGTAACATCGAAGACCATATGATAGCCCCTTCAATATTTTCTCGAAAAGTTGATCGATTTCCAGTCAAAGTAAATCTATTGCAAGACAATAAAAATTTGCTAAGATTGGGAAATAAAAAAGTTGAATTTCGGCAAGTCAAAAGCTGACTGACTTCTAAATGCAATGACCACAAACAAAAACTACTTGCAGACTGAGTGTGATGCGAGGAAAGCAGAGGGATTCATAACGGAGTCAAAGAGGAAACTCGCAAGTATATTTAGGTAGCATGTATCACAGCCTTCTTTGGTGAATATTCTACAGAAAACCAGTGATATGGTTAAGGGATGATTAAATGGATTAGCTAGAATTCACATAGGAAGAACATATAGAGTTCGCTTCCCAAAGAAGGTTATTATATGAACCCTCACATAAGTCCCATCTAGGGTCATGAAGCCCCCCATGGACCTGGTTTTCTTAATGAACAATATGGTATATCAAAATTTAGTAAAATTAAAAGTAATTCCACGCTAAACTCGAAATCAAATAATGTTTTTATTAATCAGGCAGGGGAGATGAAAAAGTTTATCAGGTAAAACTGATAAAACATGGCTTAATATTTCATAGAATTACTTGTCAATAAATTCCTGTCAACTTGGGATATGAGTTCTTTCAGATTTAGACTTCAAAAAATTTGTTTCGTCTAGGACCTTCTTCCTTTCTATTTTGATAAAAGTTGTTTCTTGCATAAATAGATGTGTCTACTTTTTAAAACGTATAAGTGGATATTTTCTCTGAAAATGAATTCGTATGTCGTTTATTTCGAGAAATCATATGCCGATAGTAGCGCATTAAGTAGCAAGATCACAGGTTATTATTAGCAATTTTATTGGCATTGCCCTAAACCACGTAATGAGGGAGAAAATTTCTCAATGTCCATCACCTGCCCCACCGTTTTTGTGCGTGCTCTCTTATGAATTTTTTTTTTTTTTTCCTTTCGAAGGATGAAGCAAGAGAGTACAGCTAAATGAAATACAATAACCCAACCTTAACCTAAGAACTAGACGAAGACAATCTCGGAAGTAATTACTGTCGAGCTAAACTAGCTCAATTCCCCTCGTACACAATACTAGATTGCGGGGACATGTGACAAATACACAAAGCTTTTCTAATCAAACTGTGCATGATTCTCTAAACATTATTACTATCTCCAAAAGGAAAATTAGTGGAAAGTATTTGGAGTGCTTAATGAAGTTGAGAATGTGTTTAGTTCCATCTCCGTTTTGTCCCTGTTTACTGCCTCATCCGGTGGGTAAAATAAGCAGTTTTTGAGGCATTTGAAGATTACCAATATCTTATTCTAGTATTTCTAGGACTTTACTTATTGAAGGCCGATGGTTAGAATATAACTGTATACACTATAATGCAACTATTATCATCTTTTTTTGTCACATTCCTTTCCTCTTCTGCAACTTCTTCCATTTCAACACCTTTGCCTTCATTAACTTGGTTGTACACCCATAGTGGAAATAAATTTGGCTTGAATGCTCCGCATTGGCATGTATTTTTTTCCTTCCACCTACCATTTCCATGAGCAACATCCCAAAGCTATCGACGTCCACTTTATAAGATACACCACTGATGTTTTTATAGAACAACTTAGGTGCCATATGCCCTAATGTCCCTCTTGCAATAGTAAATGATACTGTGCTATGATTAATGGGATAAAGTTTCATAAGCCCAAAGTTAGGAACTTTCGGAGTGAAATTCTTGTCTAAAAGAATATTGCAAGGCTTGATGTCAAAATGTAAAATTTGCATCTCGCACCCCTGATGTAGGTATTCGATACCCCTTGCAACGCCAAGAGTGATCTCATATATTTTCTTGTAATTAAGAAACTTATCACCTTCCGTAGTGAAAATGAGCTTATCCAAAGATCCGGTTGACATGAAATCATATACAAGAGCTTGTTTTAAGCCTTCAAAGAAAAATCCAATGAGTTGCACCACATTAACATCATCAATTCTTTCAATAGTAGCAAATTCACTAATAAAACCTTGGCCAAGGGCCTTGGACTGCTTTAAAATCTTTATGGCCACTTCATTGTTGCTTCTAAGCGTTCCTTTGTACACGGAACCATAACACCCTTCACCTAGTTTGTGCTTAAAATTTTTGGTGACTTTCTTAATATTCGAGTAAGAGTACCTTATGAGCATGTCATGAACTTGCAAAAATTCTTTGCTATTCTTATCCATTGCTATATGCCTTCCTCTATACTTGTAAAATAAAAATATCAAGGGAAATGGCTTCCCAATTACGAATTTCACTGCACAAAATTGCACTAACGAAAATTTTGATAGGTTAGATTTTTTTTTTAATTATCTTAGGCGTAAATCATTGCGGCTTACCTAGTGTTGCTGTAAATTCAAAAGTTGTCCAAAATGCATAAAAATCGACACCTATGGAAAGAACCAATGATGTGAAAAGAAATTTAAGGAAAAGAAGTATGGAAAACAAAAAACTCACGATAAAAGATAGCAGTAGTAAGCTACTTTGTACAAGTTGAATTTTGTCCAAAAGAATTTGATAAGTGCGATGGGGGAACTTGCAAATAAATAAAACTAATAAGCTTGAATTCACATATATGATAGATGATGACACAAGAAACTCCTTTTCCTTAGTTAGCAGTCAACAAATAATGAGATATACTTATTTTCTTTCTTAAGTTATAGTTTTGCTCCTCCTCTCAATTCATGAGTACAATTTTTTAGCGAATTTGTTAAACAAGCGCCTCTTAAATTATTTGTTAAGTAACTGAGGAACTAATTAAGAAAATCTAAACTCTTTGCCAACAAAGATACTAGTTATGTGGCTGTTCGCACAAGAACCTCTTTGTTTTTTTAGAGTGGGGAGGTTAGACCTCATATGGAAAGGAATTATGTTCTAGGCGCCTGTATATGTGCAGCAAATGATGGGTCTGTTCAGGTGACTTTTACCGTCACTATTTTTTTCCCCGAATCTTGCAACTCCTACAATGTGATTTTAATAGGTAAAAGGAAGTTCCCGAAACCTTTCAAAGAGACAAATATTGATGTATATGAACATGTATGTTTTATCATTATTTTATCGGATATCAAATATTTCTTTCGCTTTTCAGATTTGAAGAGAGAGTAGCAAGTGAAATAGTGTACGGATTCATGCAAAATTGCGTTTAAATTTGATTGCCTAACGATGCTTACCTTAGTCGCCCATGAATCTGCAACCCGCATTACTAAAGTAGATGCTGAAGGAATCGAAGAAGCAGAACAAAATGTCCACCCAAAAGTTGAGATCGAACCCATCGGCCATGATGTTATGGATTAGCTTGTAGTTGTGGGAGCTGCTATTATTCTTCTCTTCGCCCCCAAAATAATATGATATGAACATCCAACTATGAATGGTGCAAAAATCTTTGATATCCGATGCCGTTGGATTGATCAAACATACAAGTTCCAATTTGATGATGTGTTGGAAGAGTATAATCCCTTAATGCATGGATCGGTAGAGATGTAGAATGGAGAACTGACTAACTTTGAGCAGTTCACAATGACCAATGTAGGTAAGCTGCTCATGTAGTATGAACAGCTTTGACACCTCAACAATGAATGGCAAGGGAGAGACGAACAGTTATTCTTTTGCAACCCGTCGTCAACCAATTTGATTTGGCTAGTGGAATAATTAATAACCTGCACACAATATTGGCCATTATGGATGTATAGAACAATGCAATTATCTTCACAAGCCCGCTCATGCTTTGAGTTACCGCATCCTTTGAGGTCACTCTTTAGAAGAAACAGATAGCTTATACTACGAATGTCACCACATTATGAAGTGTACCGTTAATTACTTGGCTCGACATGGCTAGTCATTGCTAGAAATAGAACAATAACGAGTAGCAACACTTGACAAATACTCATGGAGTTGAGAGCATTAATCATGCCTCTGTTTGTCTTTGAGAAAGGGGAAATTGGTAAAGAATTGTTGGGTGGGTGTGAAGGAGGCGCATTATAAATAGATTAGAAGAGATTGGATGATCCTTGCTTGATTGGAGATTTGAAAGTTGCCTTGTCCTATATAGAAAAGCCCAAGACAGCCGATGGCATAAATGGATGCAAGTCGTGAAATTAAAGAGGTGAACCCAAACTGAAGTTCCATTATTAAAAGAACGGCCGATGGCGATCCCTATTTGAGACCCACCCACCTTTAAAGCACATACGTATATTCACTGCATCTAGAAAATTTACACCCATAAAGAATGCAGAGGATCTTCTTTCACATTTGATCTTTCCTTCTCCACTTTTAGGCCATGTTTGGTAACCATCCAAACAATGCCAAATTCTAACTCTTTGTTCTTAAGAGTAATTTGGGAACAAAATTGCGTTTGGTAAAATTTTTGTTCTCGAGAACAGATTTGGAGTAGAATCAAGAATTTAAAAAAAAAATTCTTGTTCAAGGGACAAAAAAAAAGAATAAAAAAAGTGGAACCCTTCTCTCCCTATCCGCCACTACCCGTCGCCGCCCTTCACTGTCATCCGCTAGTTGCCAACAACCAGTTCGGCGAGGCTCAGCCTAGCCGGTGGCCAGGCAGGCCTCGCCCAACCCTGCGAGGCTCAGCCTCACTAGATCTGGTAAGGTTGAGCCTCAGCGGGGCTGGGCAAGCCTCCAACCCTACTAATGGCCAGGCGAGCCTCACCCAACCCCGGCAAAGCTTGCCCAACCCCACCGATGGCCAGGCAGGACTCGTCCAGCCCCGGCGAGGCCGGCTTGGCCATCGGCAAGGCCGAGCCTCACCCAACTGCTGGCGAGGCTCGACCAACGAGGGTTGAGCTCACTGAGGATCAGCAACGCTCCGGTGAGGCCATCGGCCCTCGTCTAGCCAGTCGCCGGTCCGATGACTGGCTTGAAGAAGAAGAATAGGAGAAAAAAGAAAAAAAGAAAAGAAAAAAAAAAAAAAAATGAAAAAAAGGAAAGAAAAAAAAGGAAAAAGTATAAAAATTATTTAAAAATTAAAAGGAATTGATTTGGAACAGAATCAATTAACACGGTACCAAACACAATTCTATTTCAGAATTATAAATTTTGGGACAGTTACCAAACGGTTTAAAATGCTTAGAATATGTTCTCGGGAACAAAATTTAAAAAAATCATTTTTGATCAGAATCTACTCCCGGGAATAGAATCGTTACCAAATGTGCCCTTAATGGCCATTATTCTTCCACTATCTCTATGTGATTGCTGGGTCCACACCATCTGTCTCTCTCTCTCCTCCAATCACTTGGCTTTTGATACACATATCTATCTTCTTAATTTCTTCTTTGTTTTTTTTCCTCCTCCCTCCTTCTTTCCATTTTCTTTCTTCACCGCTCGGATCACAATCAAAGGAAAAATTGAAGTACAGTACTGAGGCCAAAGTTCATAAATAAAAACTAAGCTTGCCTCGAAACTACTACTTCTACATCTTCTTTGAACCTTTTCTATTCGGTTGTCAAGTCACGAACTTCAGATATAATTCAATTGCTTACATGGTCAAATTATTCCATGAAATAAATAAATAAGAAAATATAAGGAATGTATCGCATGTGATATAATGCAGGAGGAATTTGAAGCAACAGTGGGTCCTAATGACTTTCAATATCATAGGGTCTTTACATTATGCATATTAAAAGTCTTGTAACCCGAATAATTGACGGGACACAATATAGGGATAATTTTCTTGGCTGGAATCAGAAGGGACAAATACTTTAAAAATAATTGAAGAAAAAAGAAACTCTAATAGCCTTTCATGTGGATTGGAGACTAGCATGCGAGATTAGTGTCATCACTTCAAACTAGTGACATCTCTCTTTTGATGTGCACTTCTAACTAACTCTCATCAATTGATATAGTGGACCTATTTTTTTAAAAAAATAATAAATATAGATATGCAAGAAAACTTTGGTTTGCCTATGAAAATAGATTAGCAGTGCGAGGTTAAGGTTGCTAACTAAGGAGATATTTGTTGTCGTGTGGCCTTTTGCACAAAGCAGAGCTATAGACTCGCTTTTTGAAAGCAGTAAGGAGAGCCGCCGTCGGTGGCCTCTTTACTTTGTTGAACTTCGCGCAAGAGAGAGTTCAAAGGTAAGAAGACATGAAGAATCAATGGACTCGCCCTTTGCAAGACCAGGAGAAACATCTCGCGTTCTGAGTGATTTAGTTGCAAGGCATTTGTCGTGTCTTACATGTCCGTTGTTTTTTAACTTTGAAAAGGGTGTATCATATATAGAATCACCTTCATATAACCTCTGTGACACTCGTTAAGCATGCTAAAAATAGCGACTATCATTTTGTACAAAATACATATAAATTGAACATAAAAAAAATGACTTATACATGTTGCTACCAGCATGTAGATATTACCTTAGTCGAACATCTATTTTCGCATTCTCGAAAGATATTTAAAACCCTAATCAACACATTCTAAGAAACTTTTTAACGTTTACCATTTGAAACCGTACTAATTTATTGACTATTCGCCTGAAAGATAGAGTGAGGGCATATTACCCTTTGTGAGTCTTGAGCATCTCTTTGATGCTTTGAGGCATGGCATTCTTAGTGGTAAATCTATTTCAAATGTGATAAGCGTGTTCTTCTCATTGGCTTTGTATTGATTTACTGACAATATAAAGACATTCTGTAACATCCTGAATTTCAGGTTTTAATTTCGATTGGATAAAATGAGCCTTTCATCAACGTGGATATAATGTTTTTCTCTGAATTGGCCACTCACGAGATAACTGGCCTATTCGATGAAGCCACTCAAGGATTTTAAACACAATAGACTTGAGAATTCGATCATGAATTGACTATTCGACCGTACTAGTCTGCAAGGGTCATTATGGCATTATCAAAATCGATCAGAGACTGGAGATAGGTTAATTCGACTGAGATGTGTGATCAAGTGTGGGTGATGCCACATGATTGCAAAATTCACATCGATCGGCACTAAACAGGTTTTTTGTCGTTTTGGGTACCCTGTGCCTGTATTTGAAACCTTAAGATTTTCGCAACCACCGAGAGTTGCCAATGTGTCAAATAGGTTCATTGTGGTTCGAATAAAATCGACCACAGGTCAATTGCACCAAAAATCCCTAAAAGCTACCTGGTAGATAAGGTCACACTAAAAATGCATTTGATTGAAAATAACCACAAGTTTGAATTCGATTTCAGAAATTGGAAGTTATGTCATGTCATGAGTCATTCTAAGAACGTTGACTCACTTTTTGAGAAAATTTTGGAGAATTTGAGATTTTTCGGGGAAATCGGGATGGACGATTCGAAAAACGAGTGGGAATTCAGATTGGCCTATTTGAAGGGATTTTTGACATATGGTATGAGTGAATTAGTGAATGGAAGTTGCTTGAGCTTTTTTCTAAATTCGAATTGGACCTCAACCAGATTTATTTGTTCAGAAAATCGAATACCAAGAAAAATGAAATGGAAGTTAGTTTCGAAAGAAATTTGTGGGATTAAAGGACCATCTTCAATTGGATTTCAAATGTTCAAGTTGGTGTTCGACCACAAAAAAAAAAAAAAAAGTTGGTGAAGAAATTGATCCTAGGGTGACCAATTGATTCAGTAATTTTTAAAGTGAATCGAGAGTTATAATTGTGGTTCTGTTTTGTTCTTCTTCTCCTCTTGGACTCACGTCATCCGCAGACCCTCACACCCTTCATTTTCGGCCACACATATTTCTTCTTTTCTCTTTCTTTTTGGTCGACGGTCCATGCTAATCGTGCTTTTTCTTTTTGACTTTGGTCTTCTTTTGCCTTGATTGTTGACCGTGGGGCCTCACTTCTTCTTATCCGATTACGTACTTCTCTCCCTCTCTTTTTTTGTCTTTTCTTTTAGCACGTTTCCTCACCTGGCCGACAGCCCCGCTCTGCTCTCTTATCTTTTAACTTCTTTTTGTTCCCTTCTTCGGTCTTCCGCTGGAAGAAGCCAGCGACGTCGACACCTCCCCTTCGGACTTCATTTTCATTTTCCTCACATGTCTCTCTCCCTCATGCCTGCTTCTCCACCAAGCCGTGTCTTCTCGGTCAACAGCAACAACCCCCCTTCCACTTCGTTGACCACCAGCAAACGACGCCAGCTACCCCTTTGTTCTTCCCTCTCCGTCGCCCGTGATCTCTCCCTCACTGTCGCAGCCACACGTCCAGCAGTACGATCAGCCCATCTCCTCTTTCGGTCCAGCAATCGTGACCATCAGCAGCTCCTCTCAGCGACGCGTCTTCAACGCCACAGCAACAACGTCTGAAGCTGCCATCCCAGTCAACATGGCGATTTCTCTGCTGGTCTGTAGACCACTGATTCCCCTTTTTCGTGGCCGCACAACCGAAGCAGCTCTTGCGCCATCTTCAGTCCACGTCTCCAGCGAAACCATCTCTGCCGAGGCAAGTTTCGAAGCCCATCTTCAATCAGCAGCCCACGCAGCAGTCCAGCAAAATCAGCCCATCATGAGCCCATCCCCACCGAGTCCAGCTCAGCCCACAAACTAATGGATTTCAGCCCGCGAGCTCAGTCCATTTCAGCCCATAAGAAGTCAGCCCAATTCAGCAACTCCATTCAAGCCCACGAGCCCAAATGAACTCAGTCCATCAAAAGCCTAGCGAATTTTTGAGGCCCAAGCCCAGTGTCTGCAACAAGCCTAGCCCGACTCATTACCAAATCTCGATTTGGGCTGAGATTTGTTGGGCCTGTTTTAGGCCCGGCCCAAGTCCGCCGACGCCGCCGAAAATTTAGATTTTGGCCGCTGTCACGCCGTCGTTGCGGTGAAACGGTTTCCACAATTAACCGGTGAGTTTATACTCTAAACTCTGCTTAGTAGGCTAATGACGTTTAAGGGGTATTTAGATTTATTTTATTAGGAATTAGGCGGTTAGTTAGATTAAATTACAAATGTAATTATTTAATTGGACATGTTAGGTAGTTAGCATGGTTTAGCTAACACCTAAATAATGTGTACTATTTATCTAGAAGGTTCAGAATTTCTCCGAGTCCATATTGATTATTAATTTAATGATTCTCGCTTAGGTTAGTATTTTTAGAATTTAAATTGATTTATTTAATTAATTTCAGTAATTATTTAATTATTAAATATTTTCCGGAAATTAGGCCGGGATAGCCGTAAACCGAAAGTTCGTGCTTATTGCGATGGTGTGGTTAATTTCTGCAATTGGAGTGTTAAATTATGCAAATTGAGTGCTTGATTGGATTTTTAGTATTTAATTCCAAAAATTATGAATTTCCAATATTTATTCAGAAAATCTCGAGTGTTGGGTTTTGACACAAAAAATGGTTTTTAGTACTATATGAAATAGTGCGATTTCAAAAATGAAGAATATCAATTTTTCTGGGTCAAGTTAACCGTGTACCAACACACGAGTAATTTCATGTGAATTTCTAATACGAAGAAAAAGGCCAGGCTCACCATTTTAATTGAAATACTTGAGTGCAATGCACAGTGCCCTGAGCTATATTTGAGTGATCATGTGTTGGTTAAGAGAAATCGTCCCGGGCTATTAAGCTGGACGTTATCCCTATTCGGGATACCCCCTGGACAACGGGAAGCCAGTTGCAATTGATTTTGGATCCTATGCTCCTTCGGGAAAGCCATTTGATAAAGAGACGTGTCGTGCTCAATGGAGTGAGACGATGCCTGGCAATGCCAGAAGACTACCGAATAGAGAGTAGGCCGTGCTATATGCCGAGATGAAAACTAGGAACGTGTGAGTAATTAAGTATGGCATTTCAGTTATTAGAGCTTATTTATTGCTCATGCTCTCATGTTGTCTGTGAGATAAATTGTACTGACCTGTATGGTGAATTTGAGACGAGGTAAGTCTCCTTGATTATGTGATTGTGTGATTAGGACACTTCTGGGCGTATTTCCCTCCTAATTGGGGTTTAGAGCTTAAACTTGCTGAGGTGATATCTCACCCCGTTGTGGGACAACATTTTCAGGGTCGTCGAGTGGAAGACCTAGAGCTAAGAGGAGGTGATCGAAAGCGTAGGTCAGTTAGGACTGCTTCTTTTTGGAAGGCCAATCTTTTGTAGTCTTTCGGCCATAGAATTTTGTACATGACTCAGTATGAATATAAAAGCATGTTTGTTTATGAATTTGTATCATGTTTTTCTATCCCGAGATGATTACTGTTAGGGGATTTCTTTTCGCTTCCGCATGTGCAATAAAATGGAAAAGGTCAGCGACTCGTCTTGGGAAGTCGCAAATTATTATCGACTAGAGAGGAATGGCCACGCGCTCGGGGTTCGGGGCGTGACACATTCATCATAATTTGTGGTTGTTGATCGCTAGAAATATCATGCCTGCAGCAGAGGAGATAACTCGCTGAATCTCGGCCATTTGATCCGAATGCTGAGTAAATAATCAAATGCGGTCCAGTGGGCGACACAAGTCAATCTGGAGTCAACCATTTCAATGGTTACAATCAAGCAACCTCTTCTTCACAAAGCCATGTTGGACCCAACAAATCTTCAGGTTCAGGATCTTGGAAAGAATGCTGCTATATTCATAATTGTACTCTTTAGGCTCTTAAATCTTGACTGTAGACAGTGCGAAACCAAAAAGAACTATGCGTACCACTCGCAAATTATTGCGTGGTGAGTTTAATCTATTCAAGCGTCGAAACCAGGTAAGAAATCATTATAGATAAGGAGAATTTTTTTTCCATTTTGAACATTGATTTATAACCCCCCCCCCAAAAGGAAAAGAAAAACAAGTCAGTGGTTTTATCTAACAAGCAACGAAATTGATGCTCCATTCAGTTTTTCAGCTTCAAGAACTCGTTGGCACTAACAAAGAACATGCAATTCCGTGAAGCACATGGTGATGCAAATCAACATGAGGCTAAGCATGAGGGTAGAGAGAAGATGGCATATGGGCCATGGCTTAGAGCGGAAGTCAAAGCTAGTGGTCCATACTGGAATATATTTTATAACCCAACAGACAAGTCAGAACAAGTTGAAGAAGTTGTACCTGAAACACCACCTGCATATCTACCGACGATTCCCTTTGTGCCCCCACCATCGACACTTCCAGTAGTCAATAATTCCAGTTTTGTTCAGTGTTCCATGGTAATAACAGAAATATCAACTCAGCAGATTCGGTCAACACCCGAGGCTCAACACACAGCACTTATTTCTGCAGACATGAAGATGAAAGGAGTTCAATATGCACTGGTGGAAAAAAAGGTAACAAAGAAAATGACGCATATCCGATCGAAACCTATTCTGAGTTCATCCAAGAAATGGCGCATATATAATCCATATGACACTAATAGTATTATCATTGCAAAACCTACCGACCTAAATCTGATGGACACCCCTATATTTCTAGCTGACGAATCTGATGTTTGGGCTTTGGTGGCTGGCCCTAAACAGCCACCACCTCATAAATGGAACTTATATGTTGGAACTGTCAGGGATTGGGCAATCCCCTGATAGTCCAATCACTAAAGGCCATGACAGCCAAGGATAAGCTCGATTTACTGTTTTTATCGAAAACAAAAAACTCTGAGACTATGATTCAACGGTTACTGAAACAACTACATTTCAGCAGCTATTATGTGAGAAATCCAGTTGGGCAAGCTGGGGGTTTGGCTATTTTTTGGACTGAAAACATATCTATGGATATTGAACTTGTATCTGAATTCTATATAGACATGATCTGTCGAGAAGCAATGGATGGACCTTTAATGCGCCTTACCTACCTTCACGCTCCATCCTCGTATCAGGAGCGTTAGCACGTTTGGGAGCAACTTCGGCAGCTATCTCATGCTAATATTTTACCATGGATCTGTGTGGGGGACTTTAATGAGATCCTGTATCTATGGGAAAAGATGGGAGGCGTCAGGCAGAGAGGTATTGTCTCCATTCCTTTCAAGATTTCATTAACGACTGTGCCTTCATGGAACTAGACAATAAAGGCTGTGCATTTACTTGGATAAACAATAGAGCCGGCGATGATTTAGTTAAACAACACTTGGACCGAGCTGTGAGTACACTCTCTTGGCGCCTTCAATTCCCTGAGGCGGAGGTTTATGCATTGCCGGCCATCGGATCAGATCATAGCCCACTCCTCCTATCTACATCCGCAAACTGTCCGAAGTGCAGAAGGCCGTTCTTTTTTGAAGCCTAGTGGAATCAACATCCTGACTGTCAACAACTTATCTGTGAGACATGGAATTCAGTACAGGTTAGAAATCCTAGCTTTGTACAAAAACAAAAACACTTGTCTTTAGCCTTGCAAAGGTGGAGCAGATCTACATTCAAAAATGGTCATCTTAGAATGCAAGCATTATAGCAACAACTTTAGAACCTGACCAATCAACCAAACATAACGAGTACAAATAAAGAGAACTTTTCTTATTTGTGTAAGGAGATTAAACAAATGTGGCAGCAGGAAGAGCAATATTGGGCCATGAGATCTAGACTTAATTGGTAGTCCTGGGGAGATAAGAATACCAAATTCTTTCACGCGACAACTATCCAACGGCGGCAACGGAATAGAATAGGAATGTTAAAAGATGACAACCAATGCTGGGTGAGGGATCATAAGGCCTTATAGGAGATGACTCTGGACTACTTCTCAAACTTATATACTTCGATGGGTCAACATGACTATCGTCCCATTCTGAACCAATGCATCCAGGTTGTTACTACAGAAATGAATGCGAGTCTAATTGCAATAGTCACTGACGAGGAGGTGCAACGGGCAACATTCCAACTGGGGAAAACGAAGGCTCCAGGTCCAGATGGAATGAATTGGCTCTTTTACCAGACCCATTGAAACATAATCAAGGATGACTTGATCACATTGGTCAGAGATTTCTTCAGTTCGGGGGAGATGCCTCGCGATCTTAATTAGACGGTAATTGCATTAATCCCGAAAATGACTCGCCCTGAGAGTCTAGATCAATTTTGGCCGATCAGCCTCTGCAATTATGCATATAAAGTTATATCTAAGGTTTTGGCAAATCGCCTTAAACCTTGGCTTGGTGATCTAATTTCAGCAGTGCAAGCTACCTTTGTGAGTGAGCGACAGATTTAGGAGAATGTACTAATTGTCCAGGAGGTTCTTCATCAGTTTCGCATAAGACAAAGGAAGCGTTGTTTCAATGTTCTACTTAAGACGGACATGCAAAAAGCATACGATAAGGTTGAATGGGATTTCCTGTAGGACTATCTACTGAAGCTGGGATTTCACCCAAAATGGGTTCGGCTGATTATGCAATGCATTACAACGTCTACTGTAATTGTCAAATTGAATGGAGAACAACTATCATACTTTCGGCTGTCTCGAGGTTTACGCCAAGGTGACCCTCTTTCACCTTACATTTTTATCTTAGTGGTAAATCTTCTCTCGACCCTTATCCACCAAGCAATCCAGATGGGTCATCTCAGAGGTATACAGCTCAACAGGTCTTGCCCGACCCTTTCCCATCCTTTTTTCGCTGATGACTCAGTTTTCTTTTTACACGGCACTATATCGGAATGCTAGAATCTAGCTACATTCTCAATCAATACTGTATAGCAACAGGCCAGGTGATTAATCGAAACAAACCTAGCTTGTTTTTTAGTAAAAATTGCCCACTGACTCTTCAGGAGAATTTAGCTGGTGTCTTTAGAATGCCGGTGTTGCAGCGATATGGGAAGTATCTAGGGATTCTTTCTGAGTGGGGAAGGTAAAAGAAAGAGATGTTTGCTTGGATATTAGGTCAAATAAATGCGAAACTTAAAGGCTGGAAAGAATGGTTACTATTTAAGGGAGGAAAGGAAATCTTAATCAAGTCGGTGATTCAATCAATTCCCCAGTATGCTATGTCCATATTTAAACTTCCTTTATCTCTTTGCAAGCTGATAGAAAAGAAAATATCTGCTTTCTGGTGGACAACTAATCACAGTAGGGGGTACATTGGCAGAAATGGGATCTACTTAAAAAGGGCAAGGCTGACGGAGGGCTGGGATTCCAAGACTTGATGGCCTTTAATAAGGCAATGCTAGGAAAGCAGGCTTGGCGGCTACTTAATGATCCGATTGTGCAGTCAAGTCTTCAAAGGTCTATACTTTCCATCCAAACCGTTCCACTTAGCAGATAAGGGTTCACGCCCTTCCTGGGGATGGCAAAGTATTCTTCTCGGCAGAGAGAATATACTACCTATGTTCGCTAGTCGGTTGGGAATGGTGAGAGCATTCGGATTAGGGAGGATAGATGGCTATCTATGGAGATTATACACGGACCAGCAGCTAGAGAGGAACCAACAATGGTGACTGACCTAATAGATCAGGTCAATCAACATTGGAAACTTCCCCTTCTCCATCAAATGTTTGATGAAGTGGCAGTTGATGAAATCACAACAATACCTATTGGATCAGCCTATGCTACGGACCTGCTAGTCTGGACAGCAACTACAGATGGCAATTACTTAGTGAAAAGCAACTATAAGAACATTATCAACAAGATCCAAGAGACAACAAATGCACAACCAGCCTCTACCTCACATCAGTTTTCATGCAAGCTATGGCGCAGTATATGGCGACTACCAGTAGAACCAAAGATTCGCAGTTTTTTATGGTCTGCTTGCCACAACGCCCTAGCAACAAAGGCCATTTTACTTCGCCTCACATTATAACTGACCCTATATGCAGGTTATGTGATCAGGGTTTACCGGAAACACTAGAACATGTTTTCTTCTTCTACTCCTAGACGACAACAATATGGAACAATGCGCAGCTGAATATCTCACTCTCACCATACACTCTACATCAGTTTGATGATTGGCTCACAGACAGCACACTCAATGTAAGACTCTTACCTCGAATCGAACTAATTGTGCAAGTTCTATGGCGGATCTGGTGTGCACGCAACAACTAGATCTTCCGCAGGACTCCCCCTGATCCAATGCAGGTAGTTACCGACGCCATATTTCACAATCAAGTCCACCAATCTATTCTGCAGAGCCACCCGGACGCTGCGACTCCTACTGTCAAAACAGGGCAGACGTGGGAACCTCCTCCCCATGGGTACCTGAAATGCAATATTGACGGATCTTACCACCCATGAGCTCAAGAAGGGACTATGTCATGTATCAGCAGAAACTTTCAAGGCCTTCTCCCCGATGTATACACGTATCGATTCTTTGCAACCTCAGCCTTTCAATCGGAAGTGCAAGCACTCACCTTAACCTTGCATCACCTGCTGCACCTTGGCCTGAATACGGCTCCTATTTTGATCAAATCCGACTGCCAACGCTTGATCAACACTCTCCACGCCAAACAGCAACCACCATGGGAAGAACGGGTTCTCTTTGCTAAATTGTAGACCTTGCTCGGCGTTTACCCTAATTTGCGACTTCAACATTGCAGAAGGGATGCAAACAGGGCTGCTGATTGGGCCGCCAAAGCCCATGGAAGGACAGGCCTGGGCCAAAACTGGAATGTTTTTACACCTTTTATGCTTCAAGATCTTGTAATGGCTGATGCCATAGTCTCTGGTACTTTTGTAAATGCTGGTTGTAAACTAATGACTCTCGGCTATAGAGCTGGGAATAGTTAATGCAAATCTTTATATTTTGGACAAAAAAAAAATGGTGATGCGAATGATTGTAGACATCCTTTGATTTGACAAGCCCACAAAAAAGAGAGGAAGGAACATCACCTGTACATAAATAGTTCTGTAGCCTCTGGATTTTCTCGTGTTCAGGGATTTCATGTCCTATTGCCTCAGAATGGCAATTGCTCTTTTCCAGAGCCAATGCGTGACCCAAAATAATGAAATTTTTGCTTGACCGGGAGTTACCATCGTCAGTGACACCCTCTTAACTGAACGCCGAAAAAAGAATTAGTCTCCTCATCATTAGGATCGTATTAAAACACAAGGGAATGTGTGTAGATATTAGGAATAAATAACATTTGCTCTCTTTTCCATCCTAATTTTGATGGCATTTTAAACAGACAAAGTCCCAATTTGATTAAAAGAAATCCATCTTCAAATAAATAAAAAAAACGAAAGTCAATACCTAGTATAGACCTAACATTTTATGATTTGTATCCAATGATAGAGCATTGTTACAGCAGATACTTTGAACACGTGTTTCAGCTCTATTTTTTCCTCTTGCCACAAAGGATGAAACAGATGGGGCTGGGATATACGAAATCTTGGGGTGGATTGCGTTTCTCTAACGAGGCAAATTGACTTCTTTTACCCTCACCCATTTGACCATAACCGCCACTGTAGATTTTCTTAGAAGATCGATCACTTCTCGGTCAAAGTAAATCAATTGCAAGAAAACAATAAAATAAAATTTGCTGCAAATGGTGGATAAAAAATTTCAATTTCCGCTAGCCAAATGCTGAGTGACTTCTAAATGCAATAATCACAAATAAAAACTACTGTGCACCTGAGAGTCGAAGTGAATCATGCCGGAGACGAAGAGGACACTCGCTAGTATATACAAGGTAGCATGTATCGCAGCTCTTTTTGGTGAATATTCTACAGAAAACAAGTGATTTTGTTAATAGATGACTGGATTGGCTAGAATTCACAGAGATGAACATACAAAGTACGCTTCCCAAAGAAGGTTTTTACATGAACCTACACATACGTCCGATCTTGGGTCCAAGCTTCAGAAGGGTTACAACTTGGTTCTCTTAATGAACAAGATGGTATATCAAATTTTAGTGAAGTTAAAATTAATCCATGCTAAATTCTAAATGAAATCACTGTTTTGTTGATCAAACAGGGCAGATGAAGAAGTTCATCGAGTTAAACTAATAAAACATGGCCAAATATATGAAGAAACAAAGAAAATTTCATAGAATTACTTGTCAATAATTTCATGTTAACTTCAAAATGGAATATGAGTTCTTTCAAATATAGACTTCATAGAATTGTTTCATCTAGGACCTTCTTCCTTTCCATTTGTATAAAATTTGTTTCTTGCATAGGCCGATATGTCTACTTTGTAAAATCTCTTGAAAATGAATTCATAAGTCGTTGATTTTAAGAAATCATATGCTAGTAGTAGCACATTAAGTAGCAAGATCGTAGGTTATTATTAGCTTTTTAATATTATCCTAAATCGTGTAATGAGGGAGGAAAATTCTCAATGTCCATCACTTGCCCCGCCGTTTTTGTCCACGCTCTCTTATCAATTTGTTTGTCCTTTGGAAGGATGACGCAAGAGAAAACAACTAAATGAAGTACAATAACCAAACGTTAACCTAAGAGCTGGAAGAAGACAATCTCGAAAGTAATTACTGTTGATCTAAACTAGCTCAAGTATCTGCATACACAATAGTACATTGCGGGAACATATAACAAATACACAAAGCTTTTCTAATCAAAATGGTGCATGGTTGTCTATACATCATTTTTATCCCCAAAAGGAAAACTAGCGAAAAGTGTTGAAGCGCTTGATGAAGCTGCCAATGTTTCTAATTCCATCTCGGTTTTGTCATGGTCAATTGCCTCATATGGTGGGTAAAAAAGCGGTTTTGGAGGCATCTGAATATTACCAATATCTCCTTCAAGCATTTCTAAGACTTTGTTCATTGGAGGCCGATGATTGGGGTTTAACTGTATACACCAAAGAGCAGTTATTATCATCTTTTTTATCACCTTCCTTTCCTCTTCCACAACTTCTTCCAATTCAACACTTTTTCCTTCATTTACTCGGTCGTACACCCATAGTGGAAAATAAATTTGGCTCGACTGTTCCGCATTTGCATTTACATTTTTCCTTCTACTTGCCATTTCCATGAGCAACATTCCAAAGCTATAGACGTCTGCTTTATAAGATACACCACCAATGCTTTTGTAGAACAACTCAGGTGCCATATATCCCAAGGTTCCTCTTGCAGTAGTCATTGAGACTATGCTATAATCAATGGGATAAAGTTTTGCGAGTCCAAAATCAGATACTTTCGGAGTGAAATTTTTGTCTAAAAGAATATTGTGAGGTTTGATATCAAAGTGTAATATTTGCATGTCACACCCACGATGTAAATATTCAATCCCTCTTGCCACCCCAAATGCGATCTCATATATTTTCTTGTAATCAAGAAACTCATCACCTTCCTTAGTGAAAATTTGCTTATCCAAAGATCCATTCGACATGAAATCGTACACAAGAGCTTGTTTCGAGCCTTCAAAGCAAAAACCGATGAGTTGCACCACATTAACATGGTGAATTCTTCCAATAGTAGCCACTTCATTGATAAAATCTTCGCCATGGGCCTTCGATTGTTTCAAAATCTTGATGGCCACTTCGTTGCCGCTTCTGAGCATTCCTTTGTATACAGAACCATATCCCCCTTCACCTAGTTTGTGCTTAAAATTTCCGGTGATCTTCTTAATATTCGAGTAAGAGTACCTTACAGGCAAAAAGTTATTATGAGCTTGCAAAAATTCTTCGATATTCTTGTCCATTGCTAAGTGCCTTCTTTTGTACTTGTAGATCAAAACTATCGCAACAAATGGTGTCCCGATTACAAACTTCGCTACACAGAAAAAAACTAAAAAATTTCGATAGGTTAGAATAATTTTTTTTTTAATTGTTGTAACGATAAATAATTGTGACTTACCTAATAGTATTGTAATCCAAGTAGCCCAAAATGCAATATCATCTAGGACACCTGTGGAAGGAATGTATGTTGTGAAAAGGAATTGAAGGAAAAGAAGTTTGAGAGTGAAAGCACGGGGAAATAGAGTAGTAGCAAGTTACTTTGTACAAGTTGAATTTTGTCCAAAGGAATGTGAGAAGTGGGATGCGTGCATTTGCAAATAATATTAACCTTCGTTTTTCACATAGATGATAGATGATACAAAAATCTCCTTTTGCTTTATCAGTGGTCAACAAATCTAGAGAAATATTGCTTTTCATTTTTAATGAATAATTTTTCCTTCCTATTGATACATGAATACAATTTTTTAAGGTTGTTAACGAGTTTCTCTTGGATTATTAGTTAAGTGACTAGTTAAAGAACTAATTAAGAAAATTATAAAAAAAATGTAATTTTTATGCCAACAAAAAACTAGTCACGTGGTTAGTCGCACAAGGATCCTTTTTTTCTTTTTCTTTTTTTTTTTTTCGGTGGGAGATTTAGCCTTTTTTGTGGAAAGAAATTATAATCTAGACACATGTATACATTGCCGTACACTATCACGTAAATTTTGTCATAACTTTCTGGGATATTAGATATTACTTTCATTTTCCAGTTTCAAAGAGAAAGTAGTTTGTGAAAGAGTGTACAGCATATTGAAAGAAGGAAGCGTACAAAATCATGCAAAATTACGGTGAAATTTCTGAGATGATCGGTACTTACTTCCATAATAGTGCTTGTATCTGCAAACCTCACCACTGGTGGAGATACGGACTAAGCGGTGGGAATGAAAGTAGTTATCTAAATGAAAGTAGCGATATAAATCAAAGGTGCAAAAGAAGGTTACAGAAGGTGGATCCCCGTAGTGGAGAACAAATCCATCGGCCATGATGCTATGGATTAGCTTGTAATTGTAGGAGCTACTGTTAATGTGTTCTCCAACCCCAAAATAATTTGTCCATGTCCACCTGCTAATGTTGCAAAAATCCCTTACATCCAATACTTTTGGATTGACCAAAACATACAAGTTCCAATTTGATGACATGTTGGAAGAGTATGATCTCTCATTGCATGGACCAGCAGCGATGTAGGATGGAGAGCTAACCGACTTTGAGCAGTTTGCAAAGATCAAGGTACTTACATTGAGAGGAGACAGTGGCAGTGGCTGCCGAGGGAAAGAACAACAGTTATCCTTTTGTAACCCATCGTCAACCAATCTAATTTGGTGAGCAGAATAATTGATGGATTGCACATAATATCGGTATTTGAGCAAGTATATAACAGTGCGATTATCTTCACAAGCCAACTCGTACCGTCTTCTGGGATTACTCGTCAGTCGAAACGGATGGCTTATATTATGAATGTTACCGCAAGATGAAGTGCTCCATCGATTATTTGGCTCGACATTGCTAATCATTGCTAGAAATAGAACAAGAATGAGCAGCAACACTTGATAGATATTCATGGAGCCAAGAGCACTAATCATGTCTCTTTTGATCTTTGGGTGAAGATGTTTAGTGTTCGTGGAGGAGAGGCACAATTTAAAAAGATTGAAAAGAGATGGGCGATACTTGTTTGATTGGAGACTTGGCAATCGTCTTGTCTTATATAGAAAGGCCCAAGTCAGTCAAAATAACAAATGGACGGAAAGTCCAGAAATTAACCGAAACTAAAATTCCATTATGAGAGGAACGGCCGATGGCCATCACTATCTGAGGCCCCCTTTAATCACGTATGTATACAGTGTATCTAGAAGATTTACACCCACAAAAAATTTAAAGGATTTTCTTCGCATTTAGTCTTTCTTTATCCACTTCTATCGCCAAAATTCTTCCACCGTCTCCATTGGGAAGGGTGGTTGTTGTGTCCCAGTCACATCCCATCAACAAATAAATCCACGTTTGTCTCCCCTGCCCAATCACTTATCTTCTGGTACGCTAATCTACCTTCTCAATTCCTTCTTCGTTTTTTCCTCCTCTGTCTCCCCTGCCCAATCACTTATCTTCTGGTACGCTAATCTACCTTCTCAATTTCTTCTTCGTTTTTTCCTCCTCCCTTCTTCCATCTTTTTTCTTCACCCCCCAGGTCACGATGAAAAGGAAAATTGATGTATATAGTTCTAGAGGCAAAAGATCAAAATTAAAAACTAGCTTGCCTCATATTAGAATATTTAAATAACAAATCATGTCTTCTTTTAATAGTTTATTTTTTTTAGAATTGGTGACAGTAATTTCACTAAAATCTCATGTAGTATCAAAGCTAAAGATTCTGAATTCAAATCTTTCCGAGTCTCATTTACCTCTCCTATTAAATTTTCATGTTTAGTATTAAGCAAAAAGGCCAAACTAAACGTAAGGAAAATTGTTGAAATATTTAAATAATAAATCATACTTTTATTTAAAAGTTTAAGCTTTTTAAACAGTCGATGGTGGTCTTACCAAGCCTAACACCTCAAAACTACTACTACTCTATCTTCTTTGAACTATTTCTGTTTAATTGCAAAAGTGTTAAAATATTTAAATAATAAATCATACATTTATCTAATAACCATATCGCATCATCATTCGCTGAAACTTAGTTTTGCGATTGATTGGGCAGTTTGAAGGGCAATTACTTTGTCAAGGTCTTAGCTTGAAGATATTGAATTCGAGAATAATCATCTGTTTCGTCGCATGCATGGATTTTGTTTCTGTTCGAAGTTTGACCTGACTTAGGTTTAGTGTTCCTTTCTGTTCTGGCCACGAATTTGGTTCTAAATAGTTTGAGGAATTGATGGGAGAACTAGTAACAATCCGAACAATATTGGATTAATCCAGCGAAATAGAATAATTTCCCCTCTTATATAAACCTAATAGGAATTGATATAGTAGAGCAATAAAAACCAAGCATGCAAACAAAATGCAATTTTTTACCTAGAAAACCTCCTCAATGTGGGACCGGAATCCACCCAAAAAATTTTACTATCAATAAAATCGGATGAGCAAAGTTCTTCACTAGTAAATACTAGAGGTATATAGTAACAAAGACCTCAAAAACATCATTCTTGGCAATACGCATAAATTTCAAAAGAAATCAAGGATAAATCTAACCAAAAATGCAAATTTTGATCAACTCATGAAAAACCTGGTATAAGAAGCTTCTAACAAAAATTAAACCATCCAAATTCAAGAAGAGTGTGCCACTAACATGCTAACAAAATTTCAGCTCAATCAAACCATGAGCCAGCTTGATGTAAATCAAGCTGATCTCCAAATCTTAGATTTTCCCTTTTTTTTTTTTCTCTTGTTACTACATCTCAGCTAACTTTTTTGCAGCTACCACTTAAAAGATAGTGAAAAACCTGATTTCATTATGGGCTCAAACCCTTTTGAGCTTGCAATTAATTGGACTTTCTCAACATCAGAGTGAATCCAACTAACAAGTTTTCCCCTTGTGATGATGTGGAGGGATTCATAACCCTTGCTATCAATCAACAATGTTCAAGCTTTTATCTTAGTAGAGTCTTCGTCATCGTATCAGAACCATTATGATCCATATGAATTTTCTCAAGTTCCAACAACTTCTTATCTAGAACATCCCTTATCCAATGAGATCTAACATCAATGTATTTCGATCCAGAATGAAAAGATGAATTCTTATCGAGATGAATTGTCCTTTGATTGTCACAAAATAACGCATACCTCTTTTGCTTAAACCTAAGTTCCAAGAACTTTAGCCATAGCATCTCTTTACTAGCTTCGGTCGTCACCATAAATTCACCTTCTATTGTAGAAAGTGCAACACACTTCTACAATCTTGACTTCCATGACTAAGCTCTACTGGCCAACAAAAAAAAAGGAACAAAAATTAAACAAATTTACAAGTATCAATATCTCCTACCAAATTGGAATGTATGTATCCAACTAACTCAAGTTTCCTTATCCCGAAATTGAATTTCAAATTACAAGTTCTTCGAAGATACCTCATGATCCACTTTATTGCATTTCAATGCTCTCTACCTAGATTGACAAATAATGGCTAACAATGCCAACTACATGTGCTAAGTTTAGACGTGTGCAAACTATCACATATATCAAGCTTCCTACGGCTAAAATATATGGAACACTTTCCATGTCCTTCTCTTTATTAGTTGCAGGTCTTTGCTTTGCATTTCACTTAAAGTGGGCAACAACAGGAATACTAATCACTTTAATAATGTCCATGTAAAATTTCTGAAGAATTGTCTCAATGCACTTCTCTTGCAAGAAGAACAAATTCTTAGCATCTTTATCTCAGGTAATTCTAATACCAAGAATCTATTTCGCTAGGCCCAAGTCCTTCGTAGCGAAAGACTTGCTTAACTGTTTTTTCAACAATTCAATTCATGGAGCATTCCTGTCAACAATCAACATATCATCAATATAAAGCAAGTAAATAATAAAGTTAGTATTAGAAAAATTTTAGACAAGCACATAGTTATCTAATGAAGTCTTCATATAGCCTTGTTCCATCATAATTGACATAAACTTTTTATACAACTGTCTTGGTACTTACTTTAGGCTATAAAGACTCTTCTTGAGCTTGCAAACATAATCCTCTTTTCCTTTCACTTTGAGACTATTTTATTGTTGTGCATATATCTCTTCCTCCAAGTCATTATATAAGAAAGTTGTCTTGACATCCATTTGCTCAATCTCCAAATCTAGGCTAGCTGCCAAGTCTAGTACCACACGGATAAGAGATATTTTCAGCACCATAGAAAATATGTCATCAAAATCAATACAATTTCTTTTGAATCCCTTAACAACCAATTTAGCTTTGTATTGTGATTGTGAAGTTTCTTCATCATGTTTTCGTTTGTACACCCACTTATTCTTCAAAGTTCTTTGGCCTTTAGGCAATTCATCAATTGAAAAGTATGATTATTATAAAGTATGAAAAACAAAACTCATGAGGAAAGAGAGTAATAGCAATGGCAAGCTAATTAGTACAAGTTGAATTGTGTCCAAAAGAATATGCGAAGGGGGATGCATGCATTTGCAAGAATGAAAATAAAATCATATACAAGAAACTACTTTTGTTTTGTTAGCGGTCAATAGAAGATAGAGAAGCGGTCATTTTCATTTCTAGTTAATAATTTCTTCCTCCTATCGATACATGAATATATATATTTATGGAATTTGTTAATGAGGGTCTCTTGAAATATTAGTTGAGTGACTAATTAGGGAATTAATAAAGAAAATAAGAAAATCAAAACTCTAGACCAACGATTAGCTAGTCATGTGGCTGCACCATTTTTTTCTTTTTTCACATTGAAAGTCTAACCCTTATGTGGTTAGGAAATATAATGTAGGCACATTTATTCGGGCAAATGATAATGGATCTCGTACCGAGGTAACTTCCGCTGTCACCTCTTTTTTTCTCAAAATCTTGCAACTCCCACAATTTGATTTTAATATGTAACACGAAACTCCCAATTTCATGTTGACGTAAATTAACATGTTTATCCTGCATAATTGTCTTGGATTTCAATTTTTTTTTCATATTCCATTTTTGAAGAAAAAGTAGCAGATGAAAGAGTGTTCAGAATCATGCAATATTGCTATAAAATTTCATTGCCAACTGATGTTTACCGCCCATGTACTCGTATATCTTTCTATCAATTTGCGCCTGAAAATGTTGAGGTGACGGTCTAGTCATGTGCGACTGCCCTACAGCATAATGAGCATTTGACGTGGAAGAAATTAAGCGAAACTTGTTAAGGCTAGATCTATCCCTAGCTGATATTGCGGATAATAAAAGAATTTAAACTAATATTGCAACTAAACAACTTCTAGTGACATATGGTGTAGTATCATATTTTACTGGTGTGCAATTCTATCACAAATAAAATAAAGAGAGAATAAGAGATAGAGAATTGCACACAAAAAATTATAGTAGTTTGGCTTTTGTAAATCTACATCTACTCTCCCGCGCAAATAACCTGTTGGCTAGATTCTACTTTTAAGAACCGATAAGAGGTTACAAGATCTAAGCAATGAATACTCAAGCTCGTATCGATAACTCTTTACACACTCTCAACTTCTAAATAATTACACAATGTTGCTCATAGAGACAAATATATTTGATCAGAAAACACTCTTTAAAAGTTTTGATTCTCTTGTATTGCGTTAAACCTTTCAGCTTCGAGACCTCCTTTTATGCTCCTTCCTATCCAAGCTGACCATTGGATATATCTCCAAAAGAATTACTCAGCCAATCTGCTCGTTGATCTAAATCTTGCTTAGAAGATCTGATTGCTTCAGAGTCATCGAGGATGAACCTTCCCGTAAATTCTGCTACCCATCTGATTGCTTCAGGGTCATGATTGGAGTCAAGTCCACCTTGGAATTTTACTCTCTCTCTCTCTCTCTCTCTCTCTTTTGTTGGTTCTGCCTCCCATCATCAAACAAATCTATTTAGACAGTCATACCGGCCCCATTATTTCATACATACGACAACCTCTCATGCGTGAATATAAAACCACAAAAAAAAATTATTTAGTCATCATCCAAAAGGCATAACAAGTAAAGGGAACATGAGTTTAATGTTGTAAGTTGCCAATTTAAGAAGATGGGATGAACCTTGTTCAGGCGAAGTGGAATTGGTAAAGAATTGCTTGGCGTATGCGGAAGAGGCACAATATAAAAAGAATGATAAGAAGATGGGATGAACCATTGTTTGATTGGAGACTTTGGAGTCGACCTACCCTCTAGAATGGATCAAGTTAGTCAACAGAACAGATGCACTCAAAGTCAAGAAATTTAAGAGGTGGACCATAGTTGAAGTTCCATCATTACTGGAGTCCCAACGGCCTACTCTGATTGAGACTCCCTACAAAATCACCTACGCAAAAAATATTGCAAAACATCGTTTTACACATTTGATCTTTCTTCTCCGCGTAATTGTTAGGTTGACATCCCATCAACAAACAAATCCATCGCTCTCTCTCTCCCATCACTCTATCTTTCTTCATATTTTCTTCTTTGTTTCCTCCTCCTTTCTTCTTCTCCAACTCCCTTCTTCACCACCCGAGTCATGATCATAGGAAAATTCACATATAGTTTTAAGTAAAAATTCCAAATAAGGACATGAAGTACTCTCATTTTCTTAAATAATGGCTTAAAGTTGACTTTATTTCAAATAAGAGCATAAAATTGCTATGTCAATTTGAAAGAAGGGCCAGAGGCGATTATGACTGTTTTAAATAGGGCCTAGCCTCGCCGGCTCGCCGATTGGCAAAAAATTCCAACCAATCAAGGATATTTTTGTCCAAACACAATTTAAATTTAAATTTAATAATATTAAAACTTAAAAAAGAAAAATTAACAAAAAAGGGAAACACATAGCCACCCTATCATTGGTGGGGCAACAACAACAGCCAAGAGGTCAATGATGCCTAGGCGAGGGCCGGCGAGCCTCAACAATGATAGGAGAGAGTGGTGATCCTCTCCCAAATCTAGACAAAGGTCGTCGCTCCTCACCCTCGTTTAGGAGATGGTAGCCTAAACGAGAGCCTGAAGTAATTGTTGGATCAACATCCCATCAACAATCAAAGCCATCGCTCTCTCCCCATCGCTCCATCTTTCTTCTTTGTTTGTTTCCTCATTCTTTCTTCTTCTCCAACCCCCTTCTTAATCACCCGAGTCACGATCATAGGAAAATACACATATAGTTTTAAGGAAAAATTCCAAATCAGGGTTTGAGATATCCTCTTTTTTTCAAATAAGAGTCTAAAGTGAACTTTATTTCAAATAAGGGTATGAAGTGGTCATATCAATCTTGAAGAAGAGTCCGAAGTGATTATAACTATTTCAAATAAGAGCCTAGCCTCACAAGCTCATCGGTCGGCAAAATTTTTTGACTGATCAAGGATATTTTTGTCCAAACACAATTTAAATTTAAATTTAATAACATTAAAACTTAAAAAAGAAAAATTAACAAAAAAAGGGGAGACATAGTTGCCCCATTGCCAATGGGGCAACAACGATGGCCAAGGGGTCGCCAATGCCAACGTGAGGGCCAACGACCCTGCAAACTAGAGGTGAGGGCCTATTGGCCCTTGACAGGGACGAGAGAGGGTAATGACCCTCTCCCAAATCTAGGCGAAGATTGCCGTTCCTTGCCCTGGTTTTGGCGATGGTCGTTGGCCCTCGCCTAGAATCCTCAAACTTGGGTGATGAGGTCTGGGGCCCTAGGCAAGGGTGGGCGACCCTTGCCTAAATTTGGGAGGGGGTTGCCACCTTCTCAAGACCTCACCTATAATTAGCGAGGGTCGCCAACTCTTGTCCAAGCGCTAGCGACCCCGTCGACCATTGTTGTTGCCTCGTTGACAATGGGCTAAGGCGATGGCCCTTTGTGTGTCCTTTAAAAAAAAAAAAAATAGTTCACTTTTTCTAACGAAAAAATAGAAAAAAGAGAGAAAAAGGGAAAATTCTAAAAGAACAAAATTACCCTTCACAGTTGGTGAGTTTAGGCCCTTATATGAGACTGATATGACCACTTATGTCTTTATTTGAAATAATATCCATTTCAAACTCTCATTTGAAATAATAAGGGCACTTCGGGCCCTTATTTGAAACAATATTTACTTCACGCCCTTATTTGAAAAAATGAAGATACTTCAAGCCCTTATTTAGAATTTTCCATAGTTTTGAGGAACAAGATGAAAAACAATAACTAGCTTGCCTCAAAACAACTTCTCCAC
The DNA here is from genome assembly GCA_016097545.1 of Eucalyptus victrix. Lineage (NCBI taxonomy): Eukaryota > Viridiplantae > Streptophyta > Magnoliopsida > Myrtales > Myrtaceae > Eucalyptus > Eucalyptus victrix. The sequence goes on from CM027845.1 coordinate 3,416,203, forward strand.
ATAGCGCATCAATTTTGACATAGTACCATGAAACCGTGTTATATAAGCCTACTCATATGTTCTTTCGAATGCAACAATAACTCTGTTGCTTGTTAAATAAGTCCACCAATTTGTTATTCTCCGCAACGATTTCTTATGTTTTTCGACACTTAATAGATTAAAATGACAATACAATAATCTGCAAAAATATAACTATCACAGACTGAAATACAATGAGAATTCATATACAATTAGAGTAGAAAACAGGCTAGCGTAAGGACTCGTTAAATGGGCATAAGAGGATTCACACCCGATCTGTTATCTGGAAGTATCAAGAAAGATATATGGTTAGTTTTAAACTTCTACACAAGGAAGTGGGACATGATCTTTTGATACTATTTTAATGCTTTGTTTGGGAGAGAAAGAAAAGAGGAACAAGGAGGTGGGAGGAGAATCATTTTTCCTCCAATTCACTCTCATAGAATATTCAACATTTTGAAAATCAATTTTTCTTCATGTCACGACATAGCACATCAATTTTCACGCATTACCATGAAATCATGTTAATATGTGTCAAAATATTTTTCTTATTTGTCTTCCATGGATTTATTCATAGAATGTAGGAATGCAATGTAGGATTACCAAACATAGACTAATACTCAACAAATGCAGTAGAATGAGGTCATCGCAATAAGCATATCAATCTGTAGACCTGAATATGATGAGTATGCATAACTCAATGATCGCTGCAATATCTTTGATATTGAATTTCTTACCTTGAATATTTATATTCCACCACCAAGCAGTATGGCTACTTCATCCTAAGGTGTCTCAGAATTCGCCATTCCAAAGCCTAACCTGTGTTAAGTCACATTGGAGAAAGAATGAAGTTGCCAATAGTACCTATTATGTGAAAATGCCACGGGTTTGCAGATCTCTTGAGGATGATTGATCCTCGGTTTTTCTGAAGGTGAATATGTCCTCTAAGGTAATTCTGAACTCACAATCTAACATTTATAGAAACGATGTAATTTAATCAAAGAATGAATCACAGAGAAAAGAAGTAACACTTACATATATGTTGTTTTTCTATTGGTGAAATGACTCCCTTGATCAAAGATTCCTTTCAATCATGTTAACTCTACGTGGCCTCCCTATCCGATTAGTAAGAAATCTATCCTGAATTGCAAAATGAAGGCAACCATGTCTTGATGCCTCATGCACATTGACAGATTATCTTCAGTGTCAGATCACATTTTTCAATATTTCAGTACTAAAAATAGAAAAATGTGAGAGCAACCAAAGAAATGTTGCTATTAATTCGAGGTGGATTCCTTTCTCATTGACAGTAACAGAAATACTAAGATCGGCCACTTTCCTTATTGCTTTGACATAACAATTGAGAATACCGAGTCATTTTATTCAATTGGGTATCGACCATTTTCTTCAAACATCATGATGGCTTTGCAAGTTTAGGGATGAAAGAAATGACTTCCTATCTTCACCTAAGAAAGTCACAGCCTTAATTTTACTTTAAAAAAAAAAAAAAAAAAAAAGCAGGCAAAACCTTTAACTTACAAAGCTTTGAGAAAACTCAGTACAATATTCCATCAATTTGGCCACGAACTTCTGCAGATGAAACTTAGCCACCCTCCACTTTTTAGGCTTTGTTCGCCAGCTTTTCTGGCTTCCTCTTTGCAAATCTCTTAGACGAAACACTTAGCAGCTTGTTGAGCAACATTCCTTAATCTATAATCTTCTTCTTCACCTCATACCTGTGCTTAATTCTACTATCAAGTTTATAACAAAGGAATGCAGGGAAATCTAATAGCTTGTCAAGGTCGCGTCCCATCTCCCCCACCAAATATTCCACTTTCTCCTCCAGAGAATCAGGATCGTATGGAAGTATTTGAGGATGCTTCTTACTCATGAGAAGCACGTCTTCACAAGAAAACCTGTAACTCAAGAAGGGCTCAATCAACTTCTGCACATTCTTACAACTTGTCCTAGTCACAGCACCTATTGCAACTGCAAATTCCTTCATTCTGTACTTGTAACCAATTTTTACCATAAACCGCAGCTTATGAACAATGTTCCCCTCAAAAGATAGACCCAAAAACAAAGGAGCTTTGGTCCAGAACTTGAAATCCTTACTGGAGTTCAGTCCACATTCTTTGAGAAAACTAATTCTGGGACACAATTTCTTCTCCTAGCTCATGGTAACATGTTAGGAAACACAAGCATGATCCTAAATATTTCCTGATCATCTAATCCCACAAATGGCCTCATTATCTCTACATGGCTTTCCAAGTGTTCCGCATGGTATTTCAAAATGGCAGGAAGTTTGCGCAACACCACCCTCGTGGCATCCTCATCTCCTCCACTAAGTTCTAGAAGAAACTCCACTCTGGGAATCAATTGGACATCCAATCAATAACTCCGTCGCTTGTTAGATAAATCCAATGATTTATTCTTGTCTGCAATGATTTCATACATTTTTTTCAACACTCATGATACAATAATCTGCAGAAATATAACTATCAGACAAAGTGAAATACAATAAGAATTTATATACAGTTAAAATTAAGCTAGCATAGGGACTCACTAAATGGGCATAAAAGGATTCACACCCCATCTGTTATCTTGAAATTTCAAGAAAGTTATACAGTCAATTTGTCACTTTTACACATGGGCGGGCCATGATCTTTTGATACTATTTTAATGCTTTGTTTGGGAGTGGAAGGAAAGAGGAAAAAGTAGGTGGGTGAAGAAATTTTTTCCTTTTTCCTGCAATTCACTCTCACAGACAATTCAAACTTTGCAAAGTTAGTTTTTCTTCATGTCAGGACATAATATATTAGTTTTGACATGACACTATCAAACTATGTCAGCATGTATCAAAATAGTTTGTTCTTATTTTTTTCTCCATTGACATTTATTTATAGAATGCGGAAATTCAATGCAAGATTGCCAAAAATAGGATAAAACTTAAGAAACGCCATAGAATGAAGCCACACACTAAGAATACCAATGTTCAGACCTAAAGATGATGAGTTTGCATAACTTAATGATTACTACAATCTCGCAGATATAGGAATTCTTACCTTGCCGTTGTTATATGGCTATTCAACTTAAGGTGTCCTGGAATTCGCCATTCCAAAGCTTAACCTCAAGTCACATAGGAGAAAGAATGAAGTTGCCAATGGCACCTATTATGCATAAATGCCACACCTTTGCAGATCTCTTGAGGATAAATAGATCCTCGGTTTTGTTGATGATCAAAATGTCCTGTGAGGTAATCTTGAACTCACAGTAGCAATATTTTATGGAACGTAATTTAATCATAGAATGAACTGGAGAGAACTGAATTAACTCTCAATTATATGTTTCAGTTTCCATTGGTGAAATGACTCTCCTGATCATAAATGCCTTCCAGTCATGTTAACTCGTCGATTCTGACCATCCCAGTTAGGATATCTATCTCAATTGCATAACAAGGGCAACCATGTCTTGATGCCTCATACACAGTGACAAGATTATTTTCAATGTTAGATCACTTTTTTTCAAGATTTCAGGACTAAGCACAGAAAAATGTGAGAGCAACCAAAGAAACATTGCTATCAACTCACAGTGGATTCCTTCGTAATTAACAGTCACGCATTTACAAAGATCAGCCACTTTTCTTGTTGCTTTAAACTTAAAATGGAGCATACTCAGTCATTTCATTCAACTGGGATTTGACCTTTTTCTTCAAACTTCATAATGGCTTTGCAAGTTTAGGGATGAAAAAGATGACTTTCTATCTTCACCTGAGAAAGTCAAACCAGAATTTTACCTCAAAGAAAGCAAAAGCCTTCACCTGATGAAGCTTTGAGAAAACTCAGTAACTAAACAATTCCCATGAATTTTTCCATGAACTTCTGCTGTTGATATTTAGCAATCCTTAATTTTTAGGCTTTGTGTGCCAGCTCTTCTAGCTTCTTCTTTGCAAATCTTTCAGATGGAACACTGAGCAGCTTCTTGATGGACATTCCTTCTCCTATAATCTTCTTCTTCACCCCGTACCTATGCTTAATTCTATTATCGAGTTTGTACCAAGAAATGCAGGGAAATCCAATAGCTCATCAAGGTCACATCCCATCTCCCCCACCAAATATTCCACTTTCTCCCCCAGAGAATCAGGATTGTATTGAAATATTTGAGGATGCTTCTTACTCATGAGAAGCACGTCTTTACAAGAAAACCTAGAACTCAAGAAGAGCATAATCACCTTCTGCAAGTTCTCACAACTTGTCCTAGTTACAGCACCTATTGCAACTGCGAATTCCTTCATTCTCTGCTTGTAACCAAGTTTCACCAAAAAACCCAGCTTATAAGCAATGTTCACTTCAAAAGATAGACCCAAAACAAATGGGCTTTTGTCAAGAACTTGAAAATCTCATCAGAGCTCAATCCACATTCTTTGAAAAAACTGATTTTGGGATGCAATTTCCTCTCCTTGCTCGCGCTAACAATGTTAGGAAACACAAGAATGATCCTGAATATTTCTTGATCATCTAATCCTGCAAATGACGTCAAGAACTTTGCATGGCTTTCCAAGTGTTCCGCACGGTATTTTGAAAAGGTAGGCAGTTTGCACAACACTGCTCAGGTTGCATCCTCATCTCCTCCGCTAAGTTCTAGGAGAAACTCCACTCTCGGAATCAATTGGCTATCCATGTCAAAGTTAAGAATGGGGGTATGCCTCACAATCAGATCAACCCCACCATAGCGGCTCAAGAAATTTTTAACGAGCCTTTCAATTTCTTCAAACTGCTTAAGAGACAAAGCCTTCCTTAAATTCACTTAGTTGAGAACATGAACAATCTTTTCTCTAGGAATCCCACTGTCAATCAGCAAATTAACCTTTTCCTCAAATCCAGCTAGGAATCGCGGCTCTGTTAACATAAAGAGACGCTTGAGCTGCGTGGTCAACCATTCCATCTAATTTGTCCCGCACGAAGAGTCTCGAGGGATCAATTTCATCTGCTGCCAGCACACAAGGGCATTTCGCAACCAAATGGCAGATCTCAAGGCCACTGATTCCAACAGATTTCAAAGAGGCGACGCGAGCCCACAACGAACCGACAGACTTCAGCCTCAGATCCGGATCCCTAGTCACGAGAGATTCGGTCCCTTTCTCGTTGAGCCCGAGTTCATGAAATAACACATAGAACGCCCCTGAAAAGGCAAGACTTATAACGAGGAGTACGACCAAATATTTCAAATTGCGTTCAAGGACATCAACCGTTCGATGATTTGTCTCTGAGAGCCACTCACCCCGGTTCGAACTCGACATAGGGTGACGAGTTGATGCGGCGGCACTGTACGTGGAGTAATGGCGCTCTCGATCCGATTCTGGACGGTTGACTCGAATCCAGCAAAAGGGACGACTTGGGGGAAGAGAAGGTGGCGGAGAGAGGGACGGAAGCTGGAGATGGCAAGTGCTGCGAGTGGAGAAAGAAAGCAGGAGATCGAGCTAGAGAGAGAGAGAGAGAGAGCAGTCAATTACAGCTCTCTGTACAGTGCGTTTCCCGGTGACAGAACGAAGGATCGATGGAGATGACAAGAGGCTTCAGAGCTAATGGCGGGTGTTATTTCAGGACTCCGAGCAGGACCTTTTTCCGAAACAACCATAGCCCAGATCCGACCACGAACCGGTCTCAAAAGTATCGCGCCGAGATCCTCTTAAGCTTCATTTGAAAAATAAATAATTAAAAAATATATTTTTATAAAACGATTATATCACTTGAAATAATTATTTATGAAAAAAATTATTATCTATAATAATGTATGTCTATATATTTTTTTGTTGATAAAAATATTTTTCATGCATTCATCTTCAAAAGCATATGACTAATCGTTTTTAGAAACCTTTTTTTTCCAAATTATTAATTTCTCGCAAAATAAATGGAGCCTCAAATTAATATTTTGTATGTGACCAATAACTTACCCATGTGAATTTTACACTAACTATTCATATAAATTACTAACTTTATTCATAAATATGATAATCATTTTAAAATTTTTACAAATTACATTTTGCCACCAAGGTAATTGGTGTGATGGTAAGGGAGTCACTTGTTTTTTACGAGGTCACAAATATAATTTCCATGTAAGCAATCCTCTAAATGACCGAGATTTCTTTAGTGCTAGCATTTTAATAGGATTATAGTGACAGGTTTGTCGACCTCAAACTTTGGACCTAAGTGGTGCAAAGTAACTATGCCTTAAAACTAGACAATGCATAAGGGACATGAAAATTGTTATGGTAGCGTCTAGAGAGAGTCGCTAGCATTGGTGGCTCCTCATAGCCCTTTTACTTATTATAAATAAATTAATGACAAATCATTTCGTACATGAATTCCTCCTTTTCTCTTAACCAGTTAAACATGGAAGTGAGGCATCGACAGTTCATAAACTTTTGCAAAATGCTCGATCAGATGTGGCATCTTACTTGGCTATTGTAAATCTTAAAAGATGTATTACAATATAAATGCTTTTAAGATGAGCGAATTTTATGAAACCTAACCAAAAAGGAGAGAGTGGCGAGCGAAAGATGCTGTCATGGCAGATGTGGTGCCACAGCGCTCAACAAGGATGACAGGCCGACGATCCTCACCGGGCTTAGGCGAGCGCGATGCGCCCCAGCCGCCACCTCTTGCTGATCTCAAACGCACAGAAACTTGATGGCTATTATCATGACGGCGGTCGTGCAAGCGAGGGGCGCCACCCTTCTCTCTCTCTCTCTCTCTTCCGGGCTTGTATGATCGATGTCGAAGGTGGGCAGCAACCCCACCGAGTTAGCCTAAGGCCAACAAGGGATGCTGGCCCCTTGCCAGTTCGTGGGTGGCGCCACCAGCATCACCTAGCCTCCCCCTTACTTCTCTCTCTCTCTCTCTCTCTCTCTCTCTCTCTCTCTCTCTCTCTCTCGGGTTTCTAATCTTTCATTTTAATTTTATTCCCTTTTCTCCATACTCAACAAATAATCTAGTCGGTGATCTAAAAAATACCTAGTCATATATGATGGATCAGCGATGCAATTTGTCACGTCTGCATTTCCGTCCATATTTTGACCGAAAGACTAACTTGAACAAAAATCATAGGGAAAAAGTCACAAAAAAAAAATCTCAAATTTTGCCCATTATGACACATTTATTCGTGACATATTTACCCAAAATTTTTGGGGTAAATGTGTCATACTGTACAAATTTGGAGTAAATATGTTGCATAAGTACAAGTTTGAGGTTTTTGGTGACTTTTAGCCAAAATCATATAATTCAAGAACTGAATTGGAAAAAATAATAATAATTTGGGACTTACTAAACTTTGAACTGAAGGTGCCTTTATACCTTCAAACATAAACCACAAGCTTATTTTAATCAGACATCAGCTCAAATATGCGCTCTAGTTCTCACAACAATCAGATATACATTCAAGGAATGTAAAATGTAACGCAATATAGAAAACATATTCGCTGATTAAAATTAAACTCTCACGGACATGAGAATCGCTTGTCTTTGCTAGTCTACCTGAAGGGAATTGGTCGTATGCTTCATATTGGGACACTGCCGTCAGGGCATCTAGCAGCATTACTCATCAAAAGGAAGATATAGACATCTGCAAAGTACAATCCTGTCTGACTGACCAGCATATCATTTCGATCGATGAGGTCAGCATCCTCAATGACACCATCCTCGTCACCTTCCAGTGGAAAAATGCCTCAACCATGATAGCGAATTGTGATGCATGTTAATTCACTCGAAAAAGAGGTATCTTTACAGTGAATTTTGCTAGAAGGTCCAATGTTTCAAGTTCTTCAAAACAATTTCTAAAGACAAAGCTACTATTGCTTTGAGTTAGACAGTTTCACAGGACATACCACCAATCTCGAGACCTACCCAAAATGGAAATGTTTTAAAATGAATTCACTCTGCTTACATTTGAATTAAGCTTCACACGATAATCATCACTATCCAATTACAATTTTCCAATTAACAGCAAGCATTTCCACTACCCAATTTTAGGTATGCAGTTTTATCAAGCCTCACAATTTACATTGGGAAGGCTTGATATGACTCTTAGACAATTTTGCTTTCTTACTCTTGACCTTGGGAATGCCTTTGATAAGCACAACAGATGAGTCGCCGGTCCTCCACTTCCTATGGGACTCACAAAATTGGAGGTGGAGCCTGCAAATCATCCGCAAGGAAACTCAAAACAAATTCACAGGTTAAGCAGCAATTGTAGCATTGAGCCAACCACTTAACACGGCACATCAATCAGAACGACCCCAATTCCATCTCTAGGGTCTTGAGGGTTATCTTGTTAATAAACACATGTGGAAGGGTGAACAAACAAACTCCCCAAACAAACAACAGTTAGAAGACTGAGACATACATCACACATAACACATTTCTTTATATTATAATAGTACATTTACAAGCCCTTTATCTATGGGTCATCTTTCCTTTTTATGTCATACTACGGGTATTCACATAGGCTTGGCGAATTCCTATCTCCTCCAGTGTGATTACAGCTTCCAAAATTGACGTGAGATTTCTGTGCCTACAAGTCTAAAAAATAAGGGAGCAAGTTGAGAACTCAGTAAGTAAAATCACTAATCCTCATCTAGGAGGACGACTCCTCATCGAATCAAGCATGTAGACATTTCACGCGCTACAACATCAATAGTAGATAAATAGCAAACTGTTACTTTTCCTCGACTATAAGTATATGCTTATACCAACTTATCTTCAATGCATAACCCACTTTTAACTTACCAAACAAGCTACCCTCAACTTACCAAATAAGTTACCGTCAACTTCCCAAACAAGTTTCGCTCAACTTACTAAACATGCTACCATCAACTTCTCAGGCAAGCCACCATCAACTTACCAAACAAGCTACTGTCAACTACTCAAACAAGCTACCCTTAACTTACTAAACAAGCTATCTTACCAAGCAAGCTTATCAACAACGCACGACAGCATACATTACAGGTTCATTAATCGTCTCAAATGGTTCTTCCTAGTTCAACTGGGGCATCCCATACCTTTAGGGGCTCCCTAGTACCAACCACAGCATCCCGCCTCAAGCCAAGCATCATATGTATGTGAACCATTTTAGCTTACCGTTAATGTGGCTCTACCTCAAATTTATTAACAAAACTTATTAAATAACACTCACACAGAAGCATGTACAAAGAAGTGCATTCATCAATCCAACCGCTCCCACGGTTCATCCGGAATTCACCCGGCATCCGAAATCCACCGAGCATCCTGTTCTTGTGAACGAGGCATCGCCCCAACGCTATATGACAATGGGTCTTATCATTCATTTAGTAATCACGCGTTGTACAACACACGAACCGGTTTATCATTTTTTCCCCTTAGCACATGCATACAAGGCCCGAGGGCGTGCTCATACAAGCATGTGCGTGTCATGCTCTGCAATACCATAACTACCTAATATGTCAGGCAAGGCACAAGGTTCGTGGCTCGAACCGACCTATTTAAGCACCGACCCTCCGCCAAGCGAGGCTCAGATCGACACGCTTCACTATTGATCCAAGGCCCATTGTGGTTCAATCTGGCACGCCTCAAGGCCAAGTGAGACCCGTCCCTAGCTTGGGACATGCTTTCACACACGAATCCATAATCATAAGCAAACCATACAAAATTTGCGCATGAGCAAGCCATGAAAAAGCAACCGTCAATATAACACACGTACAAGGCACAATACATGAGCAACTCTTGAGCAAATCATATAAAATTACTCTTTAACATAGACATACATACAAATAAGCACGATCAAAAACATGAACCACTCTGCCAATGTAATACAACGCCCTAGCCAAGGGTTAGGAAGTTCACTTACTCATGCAAAGACATGACTAGCATGCAAAGACATGACTAGCACATTCATAGCCAAACCCAACAACGTAATACATCGCCTTAGCAAAAAATTAGAGATTCCATTTACCTTTGATGAACCTCGACGAACTAAAAATGACTTTGCTAAGAGATGGCCATTTAAGAGGGGGTGGGCGTGAGTGACCAAGAGTGAGCGAGAGATTTGCAAGAGGAGAGGGAGAGAATGAGAGTCAAAGGGTGAGAATGAAAGGGATGGTTCTCCTATTTATAGGCCTAAACCTTATCATTACTTGTCCAACTTGCTCTCCAAGCAATTTGCTCTCCAAGTTTGGTGTTCTAGAATTTTCTACTAAATTGTATTTATTTATTTGGCCAGCTTGCTCTCCAAATTTGGTATTCTAGAATATTCTTTCAAGTTCTCTTTCAATTAGTCCACTTGTGCTATGACTCATCAACTTAATCCCTAAGGCAAATCTTTGAGAATCATTACTAAATCTATAGATATCCACCTAATATGATGAGTCATCATTTTCATGAATGAGGCAAATCTTTGAGAATCATTACTAAATTTATAGATGTCCACCTAATATGATGAGTCATCCTTTTCATGAATGACCTAGGGGATTCTAGAATTTTTTTTTTGTCCATTTTCGAAGGTTATGGCAAACATGAGAAATAGGCCATTGGAAGTGCAATTGGAATCAAGCAAGGGCTTTTTGTGTACATCCCCTATCGACCATTCCGACATGCTTGAAGTTTGTGGCAAAGCCACCCTTGGTATGGTTATCGAAGGCAAAAATTGCCTCCTCGGCTAGGTCGGCGCCCAGGTTGTGGGCTCAATGGCCTAGTCCCGCCATTGGTGTACCGATCCTTTATCTACTAGTCGAAACCAAAAGAATGGTCGAAATGAAGGATGTTACATCAATATTTCCAATGCACTTGCTTTGTCCTGGGGGAGGATTTATTGAGATAATGAGATAGCTCCTTGGGGTTTCTGCTTTGCCATTTTCAATATTCTGTTCCCGCAACCACACTCAATAGTTAGAGCATTTGTTACCATTGTCTTTTGCTACAGCAAGTTGTTGCTGTTTCTCAGAACATATGATATCCTAGGAACTCAGAAGAGAGAAGATGGTGCGGCTCAGGCACCTATTGTCATCTAAACAGTCACATTGGCCCCATTATATCATACATACGATAAACTCTCATGCACCATTATGCAACCACAAAACAACTATTTAGGCACCATCCAAAAGAAAGAAACAAATAAAGAGAACATTTAACGTTATAAGTTGCTAATACTGATGAAGGTAGGAGTGAAAGCCTCCTCAGATTGAAGGAGGAGACTGATTACTATTCAGTAGGAAGGGGGAAAAGCATTATAACTGGTTTCTGAGTGGGCGGTAAGGCAAGCACCCAGGATAAAGATTGATTACAATCCTGAATGAGCCAGTGAAGTCCAGGAACAAGTCTCTTTGAACTACCTGCATAGATATTGCTCTACATGGTTCAAGGAATTATAGATCAGAACAAGCTACTTTCCAATGTAAATATGTATTTTCAACTGCAATTTACAATTTACTTGCAAGCATGATATCGCCACGAACATTTTGAGCCAAATAATACCCCAGTACAGCTGATAAATCGAGAAGCAAAGTAGACATCCGATATCTGTGTTTACTGTGGCAGGATTTCATTCTTAAACAACAGCACCTTTTTTTTTCTTGTTTTGCTGGGAAAAAAAAGTCATCTGCATAAGATAGAGTTATCGATAATAATGGTAAAAACTGAAACAAAGGCACTACACTTGAAGCAGGGAAAAGAGGAGGTGATTCTCTCGGTAAAAGATTATGAAATCTGCTCAATGATTCTTAATTAGTCTAATTTTCGTTTACTTAATTGGAACCGGACCGGCCGTTCAGGACGGAGCAGAGCATTGGCTGGAAGCAAATACCTAGGGTGAAGTGACCCTATGTTTTTATCAAAATGTTGGAAAACAGAGGGGAGGTAGGCCTGGCCAATTGTTGAACTCTTCTGACGCTAGAACATTACATGATTATATGCAACAGAAGGAACAGAAATCGCACATGAATCTATCTAGGAGCAAGACTTTTTTTTTGGGGGGGTCCAAAAAAAGCTGCATTTCATTCAACTAGGAAAACCAAAAGGTCTTATTAAATAAGCTTCAGTGCACAAAAGATCCAAAAGAGTTTGAGGAGGCGAAACAACCCAATCTGAAGGTAGAGAATTGCGTTTGGGGGCTTTAGCTGCGCAGTCCACAATGAAATTGGCCTCTCTTCTAGAGTGCTGGATCCGAATACATGGAAAGCACACTAACAGAGCATTCGGACAAAAGATTCGGACGCTTCGATTTGGCACATGCGCATATCTGCTTCTATGAAGGGAAAAGGTATAGATGATGGGTAAATTGATGTCTAGTTTTGAGGAACAAGAACTAAAAGGAAAACAAGCTTGCCTCAGAACTTTTTCTTCTCCATCTTCGTCGAGTTCTTTTTTAGTTCGGTCTTCAGCACTTGATCACTCATACACGTACTCCATCCTTGCTAAATTAAGCTACGAACTTTGGGCAAAATTCAATTTTCCACATGGTTGATTCATTTCGTAAAATAAATAACCGCCATACGAAGACTATGTCATGCAACAATGATATATTGCACGACATCATCGTCGACCTGGATAGAAAACGACTACATGTTTTGTCTCATAAATCTGAAGAAATCCTCATCTGAAGTTAAAATTTATAAATTTGCAATAGCATACATGTATGGCAATTACATAAAATACCCTCTCTTATGATCCACTTTAAAATATATTATTAACCACGATTATGTTTTTGGAATGCACGTGCCAAGAACGACAAACAAACTAAGGCAACATTCTTGTTTGCCACGCCTTTGCATATCTCTTGAGGATAATTGATCCCCGGTTATTTTATGTATATGTCATCTGAGGTAATCCCGAACTCATGATCATAACATACATGAACATGAAGTAATAGCACCAAAGAATGAACTGAAGAGAACCAAATAATTTAACCAGGCCGCCTCGGCCTGAGCAATGGTCTACCTTGCTCACTAACGCTCACCCTCACCGGGCCTACCCTGCCTGTGACAGCGAGGGCGACCGTTGCTCAAGCAAGGCCAGCCGTTGCTGATCGTGGCTTATGGCCGATGGCCGGCAGCGACCAACCACTAGCGGAAAGAGAAGGGAAAGCAAAAAAAAAAAAAATAATAATAATAAACCTATTAAAAATTATATAAAAAAATCTATTTGAGTATCAGTCATACCACATAGGACTGCTAGCAACTTTGTCAACGATTTTCAGTCTAAATTAGTCAAATTGACTTAATTGACAAAATGTGAAAATATTTAGAGCTAAATTGGTATAACTGAAAGGTTTAGAACTAAATTAGCACAAATACAATACTTCTAAGACTTTTTTTATACTTTTCTAGTGAATATCTTTTGGCCACATTGTCGCGACCAATTTTTCGGGTTTGAACCACCTAGGATTTGGCTAATGGATTATTAAGCCTAAACTTAACTCAGGCTCTCCCAAGCTCATACCAATTCGCGACTTTCGGTTCAAGTTTTTAACATGCAAATTTTTTTAATTGGGAGTCGCCACTAATCTATTTTTGGTGGGTCGATTAGAAACCTAAGCAAAGTAACGGGAGATTTACTTTACTCCTATGAACCAGAGATTTATGAGTTTGGGGACTTAGTTACGCTAGATTTCTCTAACGCCCTTTCGGTACCTTTCTCTTTTATTTCGAAAAATGTTTGGCAGGCAGCTTGAATTGATTTTAAAATTATTTCCCTAACATGTGAGGCAATCATACGGGTGCGCAAACCACCAATTTAACATCCAAGAAGGCAATGAATAAATTGCAGGACTACCTCATAGCAACGAAAGCATCTGCGTTGTTAGTTTAGAATTCACGTCAACAATCCTAAATATGATTTCTAATTAACATGCAATTTCTCTTTTTGTTTTCACTTATTTAATGATAATCATGCAATGGATGCTACTAATCTAAGATGATATGACATGGCAATATGACCTAAGTTGTATGACATGAGTAAAATAATTTCTAAAGAAATGCAATGATTAAATGTGCAATCTGAATTAACCTAATGACTTAATTCTAATGACGGGCAATTTCTAATTAAATAAACCTAGCAACAATCACTAAAGGACGTGCATTTCGTGACCCTAAAGCTATATGACATGCACATGATTTTTTTATTTTCTTAATAAGTATGCAATCTATCCTAATATAAAACTAACATCTTAAATGAATGCATCTTTTTTGGATTTTTATTTAAGGAATTCATAATAAATAAATTTCCTATTCTAAACATGCAAAATAATCCTAAAATAAGTAATTCTAACATGAACCTAATCTAACTCAAATGTTTTTTTTTTCCTTTTACGGGAGCGAACAAATAAAGGCATCAAAAACAGCACGGCACCAAATCAAGCAAGATATCATCCATGTCCATTTAATTTTGAGAAATAAATTGACGTATCGTATCTCGTGCATGAGATCGGATTGGGAAATTTTAAATAAAACCGTGAATTGAATCTCGAGCGTGAGATCGGATTGGCGATTTTTCCATGCGTTTGCGAGTCATATTTTGAGCGTGAAATTAGACCATCAATCGTATGCACATTGTGAAATTAGGAAGATTTCCCAATTTAAAAAGATACTTTATATTTATGGATACGATAACATCATTTAAAGATTCATACGAGATAGCAATTTCACAAATTAGGCAATAAAAATATATGAAGATCAATTTGATGAAAATTATTACCTAAATTGCAATATCACTCGGATATTGTTTCCAAACTCAGAGGGACAACGAATCATGCAAATTGCGGTGGTGATGGCTCTGAGCTCGGTGGAGGACTCGCCGGAGCATCAAGGATCGTCAATATCACTGGACTAATCTGGTGGTGTCGAGCAATGATGATGGGTCGATAAATTTTTGATGGATGCCGGAAGTTTCAAGAGATGGGCCTGGCTCACGAAGACTCTCTTGGACTTCAAACTGACATGGTCCTTTTGACCGGGTTCACGTGTCCCTCTGACCCGAATAACCTGCACGCACGTAAATTCCACACCGCAAGCAATGGAAAAGAAATCTTCTAATTTAAAGCTAGGCCTTTGCCGAGAATCCTTCGGTTTGTTGTCGTAATTATGTGAATTTTGAGGCTCGGATGGCGGTGGGCAGCATGCGGCAATGTTGATGACAGCAAATAGCAACCGCATCGACGGCGAGATGGACCTGCAAAACACAAACTTCGATGGTGGTTCTTGACCGAGTGGACGAGTAGGCCCGATGGACGCCTCAACTTGGCTAGAGCAAAAAGAAGAAAGGACCGTAATGAATTTGTGGACTATCCCTCTTGTGATGCTTTCTCTCTCCTTCAAGATCTCCACTTCACTTTCTTCTTCTTGGATCCAGATCACGTTTTCTTCGCCTGACTCCCACCCCTTTCACAATTTATATTTTTTATTTTCCCTTCGCACCATTGCAGACTCTCCACCGAATGGACTTCCTTTCAAGGTTGATTGAGAGCAAACTTCTTCTAGCGGCAAAAGTGAAGCGTGGCCCAAACGCTTGCTGGAACTTGTCGGGACAGCTTAAAACGTTGCGGAGCAGGCTCCGAGCAAGCTTGGATCACAGCTAGTTTTGGACGGAAATTTCAGAGATGCTCTCTGTTTAAGCGTCGGTGCTGGTGGCACGTCCGAACAGCAGCTTCGTCATTAAGGTTGGAGCTCGCGGCAGCAGGTGCTCAATGTCGCTGGGCTCCGAGGCGGAGGGATAGCACGAGCGGTGTTTCGACCAAGGCTTGGCCGAAGGACCTCTCCTCTCTTTCTCACGTGTTTTGTTTCCCTCAATTCAGTGTATGGCCATGTCTTCAATTGTGTGGCCTCCCCTAAAAGTTTTCTTCCTGGTTAGTGGGTAGTTAAGAGAAAATAAATAAAAAGAAAACCCAAATTGGAAGCATGAATCTGAAGCGATTCATGGGATCATGGCGGTGGCTCGTGATTGGATCGAATAGTGCAGGGCCTTCTCGGTCCGAAGCAGATCAGCAAGGCAGGGACGGCATCAACGAGGCAACAGCTGGAGAACAGATCGACGTGTGGTCTCACGGCAGTAGCGTTGTTGTTTTAGCAGGGCCGGCAACGGGTCAAGAGAAGCAGCGGCCGCATCGTCTTAGCGGAAGTGCGGCAGGCCGTTGAGACTCGTTGTGGTGTTGCTGGAATCAATGCGGTAGAAGCAGGATGCGCCGGATGAGACACCGGAAAGCTGCGGAGTGGGCAAGGACCGGTATTGTGGATGTTGTTCTTGGAGAAGTGACTTCCGGGATCTGAGAATTGCCGAGAGATAATGTCTCCGATTCACATATTTTAATCTCTACAAATCTCCACTCGCTAATGGTGTCTCAAAGCTTCACTTCCTCTTTTCAATGGCGTGTATCTCTCTCAATGGCCATGTATTCTATTGTGCGTGGCCTCCCGAAACCTACACGAAAAACCTTTTTATAGGCCGAAAATTAGGGTTTTAATTTCCTTTTCAAATCAACATCCGCGAAGATTTCTTTCTTGCACACAATATCACTTTTTTTATTTTTCACATCTCCTGATTTTATCGCCTAAAGATAAGATTGCAACCCAATTTTCTTAAATTCCAAAAATCTACTGTAATATCATTTCAAATCTCCATTTAAGTAATTTTTGTCATTAAAAGAAAATGGGCTCGGGCCACTTTACTTGCTTTGTGGGCTTAGCCCGGCCTGCCAAATTAAAGCTTCGAACCACTAATCCGAATCCACTCACCACCGATGCAAAAAATGTAAATGCACCTGAATCTATATGCAATATAATTAATTAATTTTTTTTAGGGATAAAATTAACCCCTAATTTTCTATGCACTAAATAAATAATCGGGCCGCCAAAATTTAGGTGTCAACACACATCAAGGAAGCACGAGCTGGGTACTTTCTCGTGCGATGCAAGATGTGTAGCTCACCAAAACTCCGGTGGCCATCGCATTATAGAGTTGCTTGTATGGTGAAACCATAGGAGGAAAACATGCCCATGTCATCATGGGCGATGGTGCAAGATTCCTCAATAGCCGGTGTGTTTGCATCGATCACGGCTCACTAACACCTTCTCATTCGAGATATTTTACAAGATATGTCCGAGGAATATGCTTCGTCGGTATTTATAAAAAAGAAGCAACAGGTCTTGAGCACCTCGCAAAGACCACTGATTTGCCGAAACCATGATAAACCTTGTAACTGAAGATAGAGTTCGTTCATGAATAACGAGAGAGAGAGAGGAGAAATTACACATTAGCAATCCAACGTCAAACACAAGGATGTCGCCAAAATTAAAATTGTTATTATTTCTATAAATGAATTTAATAATGCACTTCATATGTCTTTGTTTCATCCGCTACCTCAATTCTTGAGTCATCACAGCCTTTCAGATCACTTTCCAATTGCAAGGAAAAGCTTATCTTGAGAATCTCACTACAAGATGAAGCAGGACATGATCATTCGTCCCTAGTAGCACAACCAAGAAAGACCAATATCACAAGGTAGAGGTAGGGAGTTGAGGGGAAAATCATGTCCCTCTCAGCCTGTGGGCAAGAAATTTGGGGCTTGATATGTGGGGGAGGATCCACAAGGATCGGATATACATGTAATATTGACGAATGAGAGGGATCTTGAATACGAAGACTTGCGGTCGTCTATTGAAAAGCTCGTATCAACCAATAAAACAAAATCAATCAAGTCAAGAACGTTACGGGAATAGCGAGTAGGACCCAACATCGTTATGATTTCTTTCTAGCAAGAAAAAATCACACAACTGACAATTCATATATTTAGCCATCGGACAACATCATTTCATATTTTTGGAGAACTTTTATTAAATAAGTAAGTTATTTCATATTTTCTTGCATAGTTAATATATTTTCCTTTTTCTAAGATGAGATGAAAGCCGCCTTAAGAATCAATGCAGACCTTCAATCAAATTGAATCCATGAAGATTAAGACTTGATTGATTCTCATAAATAACAATTGCAAAAATTCAATTGGAAGGAAAAAAGAGATGTCAAGAAATTGAAAGAATTATCAACTTTATTTTATTGGTGTAGAAGAAAGCTCTCCATAACTTGTTAGCATTAAAGATGTGAACTTTATAGTTCTCTCACTATCTTTGGGCGAGAATCTTTGATCGTGTTCAAAAGTTTGGCATTACTAGAAGACTTTTCCAATCGCCAAAAAAAAAAAGGTAGGGTTCACTAGGAAATGATAATAATCTAATTGATTCGACCTTCGGCTCGTTTCTTGACGAAAGCAGTGACGGAGCCAAGATTTAGGTTGTGGGGGCATGATACTTTTGACAAAACGTGGCGTCAAGAATTTTTATTTTTTTTAACGGGAGTATTTTGAAAAAGTTTCCCTATGTAGAGTGTATAATAGTAATTTATAACACTAACAAAATAGAAGTTCAACTCGAAATTTTGTAGATTTTGTTCTCGATTCTTTATAGGAACCTATGTATTGGGACAAGAATATACTTTTCTCTTAATGACTCTTAGTTATAATGTGTAAATTTTTAATTTTTTCACCTAGAACTTATTCACTAAAATATTCAATTAACTAAGGTTGGTTTCGTCCATATTGAAATTTTTTTAAGCTGAAAAGATATACCTAAACATTGTATATTTTGCATATGAGGTGTATATAGTGTCAATTAAAAGTAGGAATTCTTATATGAAAAATAATATGAAGAAAGAGATAACACAATAAATTTGTCAACGCATACACGGAAAGATGAGATTATATCATTAGTTTACATCTTTGCAAATTACCTTTTTACCCATTGAATACAAAACATTGCAATTTACCTTCAGCAATACAATTTTTTGAATGTTTTGAGCATAACTAAAGATGAGATTCCTGAAGGGTGATCTCCAACGGTTCCTCGGTCACCAAAAAAAAAAAAAAAAAAAAAAAAAAAAAAACTAAAGATGAGATTAAATAACTTGGGGTAAATTTATTACACGTATATCAGTTTGGGGTTTTTCTATGGCATCCGAGAATTTCAACTACACCAATTAAGTATATATGGAACAAGAGAGGAACATTGACATTGGTCAAATTAAATTTTGTACCGAAGGAGTGGAATTCGGTTTTTGCTTGAAAAATCGTGTAATGTCTCTTGTTTGTGCAATTTGATGAGAAAGGAAAAGAAACCTTGTCACTTGATCGAAAATGTTTCATGTAAAGATTTTGGTTATATATATAAGAGTATAGATTTATTTCTTTGGTTATATATTTATGCTTCATAATTATGGGCCTATATTTTTGGGGACTATGGGTCATTTTAGTTTGGAATTTTGGCCTCAGAATTTTGGGCCCAAGCAGGCCCAAAGAGCCCCCAAGAGTGTCGACCAAAAGAGAAGGGGGAGAGGAAGGAACCGGATGGAGAGAAGACTATGCCACCCACTCCACTTGTAATCATCATGAAGCCACTTGTCCATCTCACAAGAACACCTGTCCTCGGATTGCTCCATTAATTTTCCACTTGTTCTCCTCATGAGAACACTTGTCCCTTACATGCAAAAATAGAGATTAATTGTTAATCAAAGAGCAAAAAGGGAGGGGGGTTTCGGAAGAGGGGGAGAGAGAAAGGGGGGTGAGCTGAGTAAGTGAGTGAGAGAAAGAGAGGGTCGAGTGAGAGACCGAGAGAGAGGGTGAGCGGACGGTCGGACGTGAGCCGCGAGAAGGAGGACTGCCTTCCGCTGAGACCGTGCTGCCACCATCGAGCCCGCCTTGCCCCCACCATGTGTTTGCTGTGATTTTTGCTTGGATTAGAGGCAAGTAGAGTCCTAAAACCTACCCTTTGCTTGCTGTGATGTGTTTGTAGAAGATGGTGAATTTTGGTTGTGGTGGATGTGATGAAAGGTCGAGGCTTTGGGGAGAAATTCGTTGGCCTAGCATGCTGTTTTCTGGAAAAATCAGTCCAACCCTTCACGAGTTTGTGAGCTGCATGTGACTTTTTAGTTGGAATCTCGCTTTGATCTATTCATCAAAGTTGTAGAGAACATCTTGAGGGATAAAATACTAAAATTTGAGACAAAACGGACAAGGATTGCCTGGTAAAAAGATTTTCCTTTGGAGAGATTAGATCTGGAATTTGTTGTGCTGATCTTTAGTGATTTCGTGGACTGTAAAGTAGCTTTCTTGCGAAAATCTCCCTTCAAGTTCTTAATGAAAGTTGTAGTGTACTTCTTAATATAAAAAATATCAAAAATTTAGAGGAAATGAACAAAAATAGGTCGGTGAAATCGTTGTCCTTTGAAGAAACTGGACCTGGGAAAATGCTACCTCGACCTAGTATGATTCTGCGATTTTTATAAAATCATACAGTTAAAATTTAATCATGTGTCCTCAATGAAATTTGTAGGTAATATTTTGAGGTATAACATACTGAAAATTTAGAAGAAACGGACATATTTAGATTGGTGAAACAAGTTTCTTTTGAAAGAAGATAATCTGGAAAAACGACACCGAGAACAGGGGGAATTAATCATCTATATCTGTTAATATAGAACGATTTGGGGTTCGATTTCTCCACAAGATATTTACCCTTAGTACTTGTATATAACATATCAAAATTTCAGAATTTTTGGAGTTCATTTGGATATTTAATTTAAATTACTTCCGAAACTGTGCAAGCTGAAGTGTTAAAATTTTGAAGACTGTGATGCATGGACCGTACTGTTTTGTGTGAGATTCTTTTGGTATGGTGTTTTTCACAAAATATTTTCCTCTAGATCTTGTATATAACATGTCTAATTTTTCAAATTTATTAAGGCCGTTTACTAATTTTTCAAGAATTATGACCAAAGGAGTGCAATCTGCTTTTATCCGAAAATTGCTCCACTTTCAAAAGTAAGTGAATTTGCTCTATGTGATATAATGTCTTGAGTGGTTGATTATGCTGCATATATGGTGATGTTTGGCATAGATCTTTGATATTGTTACATCAAATGCCATGATGAAAATGAGATATATATGAGATTATATATATTGTGATAATAACGAGACTGTCGAAGGTGTGAACCGATGATGCCCTAGGAGTGTTGGGATGCTCGAAGTGTGGGTATCGGATGCCCGGAGTGTGTGTGTCAGATGTCCTTGAGAGTTTCGAGATGCCCGGTAATATATTGTACGTAATGTCTAGGGGGAATGCCTGGTGGTATGGCAGTACGTAATTCCAGAAGCCCTAGAGGTATGTGCCGGAGGCCCTCGCGATGTCAGGTTGGATGCGAGCGATAAATTGTGGAATGCAAATATTGGTCCCTGGATGAAAAATAATGAGATCCTTATGAGAGATAAGAATTGAAATTGAATCATGTGCATGGGTGTATGCATATGGCATGATGCATGATCTGCTTATGAAAGTAAATCGATGCTATTTGATATTGAAAATGCGATCATGAAGGCGTGAATGGATCTCATGGTGATGTATGCTTGATAGCATGGATGATACGAATCATGGTGATATATGCATGATGGCATGGCAAGATATGCATGATTGCATGGTAATATATGCACGATTGCATGGTGATGTGTGCTTGATAGCATGAATGATATGTATTTTACTCATGATATCTTGATTGTCTTGCTTGTTGCATTGTGTAGTTTGGTGGATCTTTATTGCTGAGTAATTGTACTCACCTCATTTGGGGACTAGCATTTCAGACTAAATAAGATACCTCTGCTGCCACTACCACCGGTATCGCGAGGAGGAGGATAGCAAAGAAAGGAACTTTTGGACGCCAACACTGATCGATGGACTTTAAGTATATGACTATTGGAGGAGATGCCGATCATCTTTTGAAGTATAGCCGAGTATAGAAGATTACGGCATTTTAATGTACCGATGAATGATGTCCATCTGGTTTAAGTAAATAAAAATGTTTGACTTTTACTTATAAATGTTTAGTGGGTATGAATCGTTTTCTTAATATAAGGAAGGGAGTTGATGGATGTGCTTCCGCCATATAAATTGCGCAGGGACCGATCTAAAAGATCTAAACCCCATGATTTATAAATTATGATGATATTCCTTGGTATCAGAGTATTATATTATCAGGTCAAGTGAAAGGTAAGCAGACTGTGGCGACCCCAATGGTTCGGGGGCCGTCGAGGGGTACCACATTTTCAGGGTTAAATTCTATATATTAGAGATTTATCGCTATTTTTTTTTTAGGTTGGGTTTTTTTTGGGGGGGGGGTGTTGAGGGGGCAGCGGGAGGTGGGGCCTAGGGGGCGCCTCCGCTGCTTCCCTTTCTCCGCGGCTGATGTCGAGTATATAAGCCAAGTTAATGAAGTTTCATTAGAGTGGTCCAACATTCTACAAACCCGTTTTTGTAAAGTCACGCAATTGTCAAAGAGAAAATCGCAATTTTTCTACCTTATTTTCAAATATAAACTTCATGGAATTATTTCATTTAGTACATTTTGCTTTTTCATTTTAATAAAAGTTGTCTCTTGCATAAATAGATAGGATGTCTACTTTTTAAAACGCATACATAAATATTTTCTTTCCAAAACGAATATATAAGTCCAATTCGGGGATTCTTGATATTGATTAGTCACACACTGATAGACATTAAGTGGCAAGATCACGAATTATTATTGGCTTTTCAATTGGCATTACTCTTAAATCACGTAACGAGGGAGGAAGATTCTCAATCTCCGTCCCTTCCCCACCTTCTGTCCTCATTCTCTTATCAGTTTGTTTATCCTCTGGACGGGGGATGCAAGAGAGCACAACCATATGAAATACAATAATACAATGTAACTAAGAGCTAGCCAAGAGCTAGTCAAGTCCCTCCCAACATAATACCAGATTACCGGGAAACGTAACAAATACACAAAGCTTTTCCAATCAAACTATGTATGATTATCTAAACATGATTGCTATCTCCAAAAGGAAAACTAGCGGAAATTATCTGAGCGCTTGATGAAGTTGAGAATGTTTCTAATTCTATCTCAGCTTTGTCATTGTTGACTAGCTCATCTGGTGGGTAAATAAGCGGTTTTGGAGGTATTTGAAGCTTTCCAATGTCTCCTTCAAGCATTTCTAGGACTTTGTTCATTGGAGGCCGATGGTCAGGATTCAATTGTATACACCAAAGTGCAACTATTATCATCTTTTTTATCACCTTCCTTTCCTCTTCTACAACTCCTTCCATTTCAACACTTTCTCCTTCATCGACATGATCATACACCCACAAGGGAAAATAAATTTGGCTTGAGCGTTCTGCATTTGCATTTATATTCTTCCTTCTACCCGCCATTTCCATGAGCAACATTCCAAAGCTATACACATCTGCTTTATAAGATACACCGCCAATGCTTTTATAGAACAGTTCAGGTGCCATATATCCTAAGGTTCCTCTTGCAACAGTTAATGAGACTATGTTATGATTAATAGGATAAAGTCTCGCAAG
Organism: Eucalyptus victrix; assembly: GCA_016097545.1. Taxonomy (NCBI): domain Eukaryota; kingdom Viridiplantae; phylum Streptophyta; class Magnoliopsida; order Myrtales; family Myrtaceae; genus Eucalyptus; species Eucalyptus victrix. The sequence continues at coordinate 3,439,673 of CM027845.1, forward strand.
TCCAAAGTCAGAAATTTTTGGAGTGAAATTCTTGTCTAGAAGAATGTTGTGAGGTTTGATATCGAAGTGTAGTATTTGCATGTTGCACCCATGATGCAAGTAATTGATCCCCTTCACCACCCCAAGAGTGATCTCATATATTTTCCTATGATCGAGAAACTTATCACCTTCATCAGTGAATATGTGCTTATCCAAAGATCCATTTGACATGAGATCATACATGAGAGCTTGTTTTGAGCCTTCAAAGCAAAAACCAATGAGTTGCACTACATTAACATGGTGAATTCTCCCAATAGTAGCCACTTCACTGATAAAATCCTGGCCATCGGCCTTGGATTGCTTTAAAATCTTGATAGCCACTTCATTGCCGCTTCTGAGCATTCCTTTGTACACGGAACCATACCCCCCTTCTCCCAATTTATGCTTAAAATTCCTAGTGATCTTTTTAATGTTCAAGTAAGAGTACCTTATGGGTAAAAAGTTGTTATGAGCTTGCAAAAATTCTTCAACGTTCTTTTCCATGGCTAAGTGCCTTTTTTTGTACTTGTAGATTAGAAATATGGCGACAAATGGCATCCCGATCACGAATTTCACTGCACAAAATTGCACTGAGGAAAATTTTGATAGGTTAGAATAGCTAGTATTTCTTAATTACTTTAAGAACAAATCATTGCAACTCACCTAGTAGTACTATAAAATCGTTAGTCGTCCACAGGGCAATATCATCTAGGACACCTGTATAATGTACAAGGAACGAATGACGTCAAAAGAAATGGAAGGAAAAGAAGTATGGAAAACAAAACTCACGAGAAAACAAAGTAGTAGCAACAGCAAGCTACTTTGTTTAAGTTGAATCGTGTCCAAAAGAATACGAGAAGGGAGATGCATGCATTTGCAAGAATGAAAATAACAGCATATATAAGAAAATCCTTTTGCTTTGTTAGCGGTCAACAAAATATAGAGGGATAGTGATTTTCATTTTTAGTTAATAATTTCTTACTTCTATCGATACATGAATACAAAATTTTTTAAGGAATTTGTTAATGAGCGTCTCTTGAATGACTAAGTCAATAATTGAGGAAATAATTAAGGAAATAAGAAAAACCCAACTCTATACCAACTTAAAACTAGTCACGTTGCTGCTCCTTTTGTTTCTCTTTACATCAGGAGTTCTAACCCAGTTAGTGGAAAGTAATAATAATCTAGGCACAGGTACACGTGCAACTGATGACGGATCTGTGTGGGGTGACTTCTACGGTTGCTTCTTTTATTTATTTTTTTCAAAATCCAGCAACTCCTGCAATTTGATTTTAATATGTAACACGAAGCTCCAGGAACCTGTCAAATACACAAATACTGATGTATGTTAATATGTATATTTTGCATAATTTATTGGATTTAAATATTCATTTCATTTTCCAATTTTGAAGAGAAAGCAGCTCTTGAAAGAATTTACAGAATCATGCAATATTGTTATAAAATTTCATTGCCAACCGATGCTCACCTCCCGTGTACCAATAGTCCTTGCTGCAAACATCACTATAATAGCCGGTGAAAAGGCAAAAGAAAGTTGTCTTCCATGAAGTATCATCAAAGTAGAGAACAAATCCATCGGTCATGATCTTATGAATTTGCTTGTAGTTGTAGGAGCTAATATTCATATGCTCAAAATCAGGTGATACCCACGTCCACCAGCTAATGGTGCAAAAATCCCTAACATCCGATGTTGGTGGATTGAGCAAAGCATACAGGTTCCAATCCGACGATGTGCTAGAAGAATCCGACCCCTCAGTGCATGGACGCCTAGCAATGTAGAGTGGATCTCTAACCAACTTTGAGCAATTAACGATAACCAATGTATCTTGGTCATATGAGTAGTACAAGTTGTCTGGATCGGAACGGATCTTGAAGTTATGCAATGGCCATGAATGACGAGGGAGAGATGAGCAGTTATCTTTTTGCAACCCGTCATCAACCAATCTAATTTGATAGTTGGAATAATTGATAGACTGCACAGAGAATCGGCCATCATAGAAGTATAGAATGGTGCGATTATCTTCACAAAACAGCTCTTTTTTTGGGTCACCACTACCTTGCGGATCACTCTTCAATCGAAACGGGTGACTTATATTGCGAATATCACCACAGGATGAAGTGACACATTGTGGATTAGCCAGCCTAGCATTGCCAGTCATGGCTTGCAATAGAACAAGAATAAGCAGCAAAAACGTTGGATGGATATTCATGGAGCTGAGAGCAATAATCATGTCTTTATATGTCATTGGACAGAGAAATGGGCAAAGAGTTGCTTGGTGCCTATGGAGGAGGCCCGATATAAAAGGATTGAAAAAAGATGGAACGGATGATCCTAGCCTATGAAAAACGGACACGTTGTTGGAGCTTCCGTGTCATGTCCGACAAGTAGCAACACTTGACAGATACTCATGGAGTCAAGAGCATTAATCATGCCTCTGTTTGTCTTTGTGAGAAAAGAGAAATTGGTAAAGAATTGTTGGGTGGGTTTGGAGGAGGTGCACTATGAATAGATTAGAAGAGATTGGATGATCCTTGCTTGATTGGAGACTTGGGAGTCGCCTTGTCTTATATAAAAAAGCCCAAGTCAATCAATGGAACAAATGGATGCAAGTCATGAAATTAAAGAGGTGGACCCAAACTAAAGTTCCATTACAAGTTCCAATATGATGATGTGTTGGGAGAGTAAGACGCCTCAATGCATGGACTTGTAGTGATGTAGGATGGAGAACTTATCGGCTTTGAGTAGTTCACAATAACCAATCTACCATTGTTTGCATAGGATAAATTGCCTTGATAATTCTTCCGGGCCACCAATAATGAATGATGGGGGAGAGATGAGCAGTTATCCTTTTGCAGTCCGTCTTCAACGAGAACTTATCGGCTTTGAGTAGTTCACAATAACCAATCTACCATTGTTTGCATAGGATAAATTGCCTTGATAATTCTTCCGAGCCACCAATAATGAATGATGGGGGAGCGATGAGCAGTTATCCTTTTGCAGCCCGTCTTCAATGACCCTAATATCACCATCATCATAATTGATAGACTATACATAGTATCGGCACCAAGCAAGTACACAACAGTGCGATTATCTTCACAAACCAGGTCATATATCAAGACACTGTTGGAAATTTCCTATGATATGGGCTTACATTAATTAATTGATTTTCTATTTTAAATAATCGGGTTAATAAATATTCCAATATTTGTTGAACCCTAAAGTGATCTGATTGAATTGGGTATTGGCATATATTAATAACGGGCCTAGTTGAGCAGCAAAGTGTAGGCAATTGTGTTTAACTGAAGCCCGTAATGGGAAGGGCCCAGTTGACACGCTGTTGATTAGGGTTTGCTAGGTCCCCTCTCTAGCCTATAAAAGGGTAGGTTATACCTATCAGTTGCTTTAATCCCATTGAAAGCTACTATATCGAAATAGGTCATAGAGAGGAAGATCTCGTATTCCGATAGATCCCTGATTATCAAAGTGATCTACTTTTCTGCAAGTGAAGCAATGGCTCAAACAGGTACGCTTTAATTCCGCTGTATTTATTGATCTCGGTGTTTTACAATCATATATGGATCCATTTTTCTTGATTGATTAGTTGTTTATGAGAATAATATTCTACATGTGGTATCAGAGCTTGTCATATATGATTGTAGAACCCGAAAATTTTCTTTGTCATGACAAATTCGAAATTTTTCTCTTTGAGCCGGATTTGGGTATTATTTTTTCGTGTGAATATTTTGCTCGAATGATCCTGAAACCATAGGGCTTTCGTTCTACATGTCGAGATCTTTTCAACCATATATAATTTGCATAATTTTGTTGAGAATTGAGAGAGAATTTTAAATTTTAAATTCTAGGGTTTATACATGAAAAAGTACTAGAATTTTAAGTTACATTCTAGCGTTACCTTCGTTTTTCTTCTCCACTTGATGCTTTTCTTTGCGTTGCGCCGTGTTGTTTGAATTATGAACTGTTGGTCAACACACGCGCTCTTTCACTCTCCATTCTCTAGATTTCGAAATCTTAATTTGGAAAATCATTACTTCATGTTTGTTCCTTCAGTGACATGATTATTTTGGCGTAATCGTTCGATAATCGATTTGGTTTTTCTTGGATGGGTTTGGTATGGGAGGGGTACAAGTACGGATTTGGATTGCTTTGCTATTGATAGCCTCTTATGTGCATGTTTCGCATTCTTGTTTCGGTGCAATGACCCTGTTAGATGCTGACATTTGGCGGTTTTTGGATGACGGGTTTACGGAGATTCTTTTGTTTTGTGAGCCTGTTCAAGGGTTAAGTTGATCTCTTGGATCAAAAGTTTTTTTTAAGTAATGTTCTGGAAACTGTGGAATGAAGGGTCTTCATTCTTTTATGCCCTGGGGCTATGTTTATGGCGGGGAAGGAGCTGACGGTGTTTGTTTAATTGAATAAAAATAATGCATTCACATTTAATAGATTGGACATCAAAATATTAGATTTTCTAATGATCCATGCACGAAACGCCGGAAACCCACCGACGACGAGCACGTCCGATTCACCGCGCGAGAAGGACTGTGTGATTGGGCGTGGTCCCGCTCCCCCTCGCGAAACCCTAGGGCTCCTGTTTCGGGTGTCAGGGAGTTGGGGTTTTTTTTTTTAGTTCGGATTCGATTGGAATGTGATTTGTTGAGGTGGTTCTTCGTTTGCAATGTGGCGTGCAGATGTGGATTTACTTTTGAGTATTGTTCTTCTTTGGCACTTTAATGCTACTGGGACTAGGGATTTTATTACTTCAAGCGGTTTTTTGCATGAGAATAACTGGCATGCTTGCCGGGGATTTTGATTTGTGTGTGAATTGAGTGTATAATTTGATAATTTCTTATGGGATATCCGTTTTGGCTGAGTAGTAGGGAAAAGTAGTCGGAACGATGGCTTCTTGAGTAGTTTTTGTTTTGTGTGAGGAGTTTGTAGCTAGATGGAAGCGGATGATTCCGTGGGAATCAGAAACCATATATATAATAAAATAAAATAAAAAATTCGTGGTGAATTTAAGATCAGTTTTTTTTTTTTTTTTTTCAATGAAATTTAGACGAATTCCATTAATGGTAATCATGGGTACTACTTATGGATTGATGAACTTGGCTTTCTTTGATGGATGGTGAACTTCTCATTCGATTATGTCTCTATAAGCAATGGTCTGTGATAGTATTTTATGTGAATGATCATTGCGTAGAAGAAAAGGGAAAGTAAGCTTAAGAGGGCAATTGGATTAGAGATCTGCTTCTATATCAATCTTGATTTTTGCTAGTAACAAACAATATTGCTTGTGCCATGCGCAGGATCTTACTTTATTCACACTCTCTTGCATAAATTGACATTATGATAGAAGATATTGTACCTCATCATCATAGATTGAATTCAGAAACATTTAAAAAAAAAAATTGCGGAAGTGATGCTTTCTTTCATAACATATTGCAATTCTTGCTGTAGAATCATCGTTCACTTTTCTATTTGTTGTTTTGTCTCGGCCTCTTGCCTATATGTACTTGGGATTTGACATGAGTGCTTAAGATTGCTAGTGAGACTTTTATTTATTAATTTAAACATGAGAACCCATTGACTAAAGGTGACAGAATGGTGGGTTGTTTTCCCTTACTGCAATTGGTTACAATGTGCTTAGAGTGTTCTTCATTCTATTTAAGTTGAGGTTGGGTATGCAGCTTGGGTGCCATTCTTTTTCTTGTAAAGATTGTAGTTCCTGCTTGGGTGTCTTTGTTTGGTATTTGGTGCACGAGTAATTTAAACTTAAATACCAAACATGCTTACTGAAGTGCTAGATGCGCCTATCTTTTCTTTTGTTGGGTTAATTCAGTGATTTGGACTAAAACCGTTTTTCTGACCCCCATTAAAAAAAAATGTGGGAAAAATTGTTGCTTTATAAACTTCATGCTATGAAAAATAATTGTGCATTATACACTCTGCCCAAAGGGGAGTTTATAATGTACTAATTATTTTTGTTGAAATATTTATTGCCCATAATTAATCTTATTGCATTATGTGTGACAAACAATTACTTTTGCTATAAATAACAACAATGCCACGATTGAAATGTTAATTGGATCAAATATTATACTGTTAAGGACTTGGTCAAAAAGGGAGACATTGTGATTGAGAATATTAGAATTAAGTCCATATTGGCTGATCCTCTAATAAAAGGCTTACGACCCATTTTGTTTAAAGAACATGTAAAGAATATGGGTGTTTTAGATTATTTTGATTTCTTTTATTAGTGGGAGTTATACAAATTGTATTTCTAGATATTATAGTTATATGCAGACTGATAATGCTTTTATGATGTTTATTAAAGCATTTATTTTGATAATTGTTGTTGTTGATTCTATTGTTATCCTTTCTCCTATTGACTAAGAAATGGAAGTAGAAAACAGTATCTTTAAACAAATTTTGTTTAAAGATGATTGGATGTCACTAATTATGAGATCTCATGTTGGATTGTGACATAATTGTGCAATTTCATGTTGTTTAGAAATCTCACTGAGGCAATTTCATGTTGTTTAGAAATTGCGCTAATGCAGTTTCATGTTATTGAGAAATTGCATTGAGGACCGATAAGAAATAGTGTATATATTGATCACATGTTGGCAATATTTCTTACTACACTACTAGGCCTATGATCCATGAAAATATAATACTTATTATATGTGATTATGGAAGGTCTTGTGTTGTGGTATTTTCTTAACACATTGATTTCCATAGTCCTATATTGAGGTTATATAGGATTGGATTGGTATTGAGATGCCATTATTGGAATATTATTTTCTAAAAGTTGTGGCCACATAAAACAAAGTTTTCAGTTATTAACCCGATAGTGTCGTTTTCAATATAAAAATCATTTTCAAAATAAAATAAGTTAATTAATGTAGCCCAAGTGGGAGAATGTTGGAAATTTCCTATGATATGGGCTTACATTAATTAATTGATTTTCTATTTTAAATAATCGGGTTAATGGATATTCCAATATTTGTTGAACCCTAAAGTGATCTGATTGAATTGGGTATTGGCATATATTAATAACGGGCCTAGTTGAGCAGCAAAGTGTAGGCAATTGTGTTTGACTGAAGCCCGTAATGGGAAGGGCCCAGTTGACACGTTGTTGATTAGGGTTTGCTAGGTCCCCTCTCTAGCCTATAAAAAGGTAGGTTATACCTATCGGTTGCTTTAATCCCATTGAAAGCTACTATATCAAAATAGGTCATAGAGAGGAAGATCTGGTATTCCGATAGATCCCTGATTATCAAAGTGATCTACTTTTCTGCAAGTGAAGCAATGGCTCAAACAGATACGCTTTAATTCCGATGTATTTATTGATCTCGGTGTTTTACAATCATATATGGATCCATTTTTCTTGATTGATTAGTTGTTTATGAGAATAATATTCTACAGACACCCCATTCTTTTGGGTTACTCTTCAGTCAAAATGGATCACTTATATTGTGAATGTTGCCGTAGGATGAAGCACTTGACCAATTACTTGGTTCGACATTTCTAGTCATCGCTAGAAATAAAACAAGAGTGAGTAGCAAGACTTGATGGATATTCATGAAGTCAGGAGCATTAATCATGCCTCTGTTTGTCTTTGGGCGGAGGAGGCGCAATATAAAAAGATAAGAAGAGATTGGACGATCCTTGTTTGATGGGAGACTTGGGAGTCGCCTTGTCCTTTATAGAAGCCCAAGTTAGTCAGCGGAACAAATGGAGCCAAGTCGAGAAATGTTGATCTTTCTTTCTCCTCTCTCTCTCCACGAAATCGTTGTGTCCACATCTCCTCGACAAAAAAATCCATCACTTCCTTCTGATGCACCATCTTTCTTCTTAGTTTCTTCTTCGTTATTTCCTCATCCATTCTTCTTCTCCATCTTCTTTCTTCACTGGCCCGCAATCATAGTTAAATTAATGTAAAGTTTCTAGGAAGAAGATCAAAAATCGGAGACTGGAATAACGAATGACGCCAGGTACATAGGTGTGAAATTGAGAGGAATAATCACGTCCCTCTCAGCCTGTGAGCAATGGAAAATTGGGGCTTCATGTGTGGTGGAGAATTAACAAGGATATGAACAAGATAAAACAAATTCAATCAAGTCGAAAATGTTATAATCATCATTTCTTGCTCGGGAGATAACATCATGATTGCCAACTCATATAATTAGTCATGAATGATATCGTTTCATATTTTTGGAAAAATTTTCTTAGATAAGTAAGGTTTTCATATTTTTGGAGATATTTGTGATGTTAATGGGTTTCTGTTTTCAAAATGACACGGAAGCCATCTAAAAAATTAGTGCAGATTTTAATCGAAGTAAATTGATGTGAATTAAGAATCAAATGAATTTGGATGATTAGTGATCGCACACATTCAATTTGAAGTAAAAAGAAACATTAAGAAATCAAAATAATTATCTGCTGTATGCTGTTATTATTGAAGAAATTTCTCAAGAGGCCGTTAGAGTAAAAGATTTGAACTTTATCATTGTCTTTGGAGAGAATTCAAAGTAAACAACAATAAAAGTTGTTGGTGGGGGCTCACCGGGTGAGGATCATAGTTTGATTGATACGATATTTTTGCTGCTTTATTGACGTGAGCAATGACAGTCAATAGAGCGAAAGCTTAGATCGTTTTGGTGGAATATGTAGCTTTTTTTTTTCTTGAAAATTTTGAGTGAATTTATATTATATAAAAAAATTATATAAAAAGATAAGAAGAGATTGGACATCCTTGTTCAATGGGAGACTTGGGAGTCACCTCGTCCTTTATAGAGAAGCCCAAGTCAGTCAGCGGAACAAATGGAGGCAAATCCAAAAATGTTGATCTTTCTTTCTCCTCTCTCTCTCCATGGGATCGTTGTGCCCTAATCTCCTCGACAAAAAAAAAATCCATCACTTCCTTCTAATGCACCATCTTTCTTCTTAGTTTCTTCTTCGTTCTTTCCTCCTCCCTTCTTCATCATTAGAGTAAAAGATTTGAACTTTATCATTGTCTTTGGAGAGAATTTAAAGTCAACAACAATAAAAGTTGGTGAGGGCTCACCGGGTAATGATCATAGTTTGATTGATGCGACATTTTTTCTGCTTTATTGACGTGAGCAATAACAGTCGATAGAGCAAAGGATTAGATCATTTTGGCGGAATATGTAGCTTTTTTTTTTCTTGAGAATTTTGAGTGAATTTATATTATATAAAAAAATTATATAAAAAGATAAGAAGATATTGGACGATCCTTGTTCGATGGGAGAATTGGGAGTCGCCTTGTCCTTTATAGAGAAGCCCAAGTCAATCAGCAGAACAAATGGAGACAAGTCCAAAAATGTTGATCTTTCTTTCTCCTCTCTCTCCACGAGATAGTTGTGTCCTTATCTCCTCGACAAAAAAAAAAATCCATCACTTCCTTCTGATGCACCATCTTTCTTCTTAGTTTCTTCTTCGTTCTTTCCTTCTCCCTTCTTTCCTTCTCCCTTCTTTATCATTAGAGTAAAAAATTTGAACTTTCTCGTTGTCTTGGGAGAGAATTCAAAGTCAACAACAATAAAGTTGGTGGGGGCTCATCGGGTAATAATCATAGTTTGATTGATGCAACATTTTTGTTGCTTTATTGACTCGAGCAATGACAGTCAATAGAGTGAAGGCTTAGATCGTTTTGGCGAAATATGTAGCCTTTTTTTTTTCTTGAGAATTTTGAGTGAATTTATATTAGGGAAAAGATCACTAAAAATCCTAAATTTTGTCCAAAGTGACAAATTTACTCAATTTTTTTGTGACATCCAAACTTTACATACTATGACACATTTACCCCCATCAAGGGCATTTTCGTCTTATTTTTATGTTTTTCCTTTTTTCTTTTTTTTCTTCTTCTTCTCTCTTCCCTTCGCCGACCATGGCAAAGCTAGTGGAGGGAAGCCGACATTTAGCGAGGGCTGCCCTCGCTAGCGTCGGACGAGGGCGGCCCTTGGCTAGGTTGGGCGAGGGCCTCCCTTGCCAGATTTGGGGAGGGTCGTCCTCACTCGATGCCAACGAGGGCACCCCTCACTAGGCCCCCGCCCGACCCAACTGAGGGCCGCCCTCACCGAATGCCAGCAAGGATGACCCTAGCTAGCCCAAGCAAGGGCAACCCTCACCCAATGCTGGCGAGAACAACCCTTGCCAAATGCCCTCCACTGGCTTCGCCATGGCCGGCAGAGGAAAGAGAGAAGAAGAAGAAGAAAAAAGAAAAAAAAAAAAAAAAAGTAAAAAGATCAAAATGTCATATAATTTATGATAAATGTGTCACACGGATAGAAATTCAGAGTTTTTTATGTCACAAAATTTATTTTTTCTGGTAAATGTGTCACGGTTGACAAAATTGGGAATTTTTCATGTCACAAAAAACAAAGTTTGGAGTAAATTTATCACTTTGGGCAAAATTTATCACTTTGGGTTTTTAGTGGTTTTTTTCCCTTTATATTATATAAAAAATTATAAATTAATTCTATACCTATTATACAGATAATATTTAAATTATAAACCTTTTTTAAAATTGTCAAAATAATTTTAAAATTTTATGTGAAATTTCAATTTAATATACGGTAAAGCGATTTTTGAACTTCTATCATTTTATATGACATAATCGGCATATGAGTTGGAAAAAAGTTAAGGAAATGTCATTGTTTTGAGTAAATTTTGTGATTTTTATTCCTCTTTCTTTTTTCTTTTCATTTCCCCGCTTCCGATCATCTTCTTCTTTGGGTATTCATCCGATTTTTGCTATTAATTCTATTCTCTAACACTTTTGGCTTTCGGTCAAGCGAGGTCGCTTCTCAAATCTCGCTCTGTTGATGTCGTAACGGTCCACCAATTTTTGTATTTTTGTGTCAATTTGTGCCTGCGATGCCATGCTTTGTGCGTTCTCTAATCACACCATATCACACCATCATTTGCTGAATTGATTGGGCGGTTCGAAGGGCAATTATTTCATCAAGGTCTTAGCTTGAAGATATTGAATTTGAGATTAATTATGTATTTCGTCGAGTCACTCTTCAATCAAAACGGATAATTTATAATGCAAATATCACCACAGGATGAAGGGACGCAATGCAAATTAGTTGGCTTAGTATTGCTAGTCATGCCTTGCAAAAGAAGAAGAATAAGCAGTAACACTGGATGAATATTCATGAAACTGAGAGCTTCAATCATGTCTCCGTATATTCTTGGACAAAGAGAAAAGGGTGAAGAGTTGCTTGGTGTCTGTGGAGGAGGGCCAATGTAGAAGGATTGAAAATAGATGGAATGGATGATGCTAGTTTGATTCGAGACTTAGAGTCGCCTTGTACCGTACAAAAGCCCAAGTCAGTGAACCTAATAAATACATGAAGTTGAGAAAATTGAAAGATCACCTACGGATTCAGCGGAGACATTTTTACATGCCATAGAAAATTCAAAAGACATTAATTCACATCTAGGATCTCTATTTGTCCTCTTATTTCCACATTTCTTCCACTCTCTCCACAGGATTGTTTCGCACACATCCCATCAAACCAACGAATCCGTCTCCCCATCTCTCCCCATCGCTTCGTTCTGAAACAGTCTTTTTTCTTCATTTTTTGCTTCTCTTCTCCGTTCTTCAACATCTCTTTCTTTTACCACAAGTCATGATCATAGGCAAACCACCAGCACTGGCCGCCCATCTATCAAACCTAGCCGCACCACCACCACCACATCGCCGACCTAGCTCACCACCTGTTGCGAAATAAGTTGAAAAATGAGAGTCTTGTAATTTAAGTCTAACACCAAAAGAAATAAATTACGTGATTTGAGTGTCAATATCTATTGCGAGGGAAGAACCGGCATCAAGAAATCTTTTACAGATGCAAAGATGACTCATAAAAAGAAAATCCACTGGCATCTAAATAATAATTTGTGAAAGTTAGTGTCTAATGTGACTATAACCTATCTATTAATATCAATAATTCCATGCGTGAAACTAAATCAATAACGCCCAATAGATTTTTTGAAGAAGGTTTAGACAGTGTTCGGATCTAGCTCACTATCAGCTATAATGTTCAATTTAAGGAGTCGATAGAGCACCAACTATCTATTTGAGTGCTACTAGGCGAGCTCAAGATCAACAATATACGTCAACCTAGATACACCCATCCCAAACTAATCTAGGTTTCTTGATACCGATGAGAGAAATCAAACCTGTGACTTTCAGCTTGCAAAACAAATTTTAAACCACTCGACCAAACACCGAACTGATGACCATATCCAGTAGTTAGCTTTGAGGCGTATCACCAAACAATTTTGTTTTCTATTATTTGCTCTTAAGATTTTTACCCAACAAGTCCCCTTTTCCACGAAAACTCATGTTTCAATGATGTCTCTATCCCGGGACCATTTGCGTATAATCGGATCAGTATGGATAAAAGTCCTCAGGATTAGCCTCGGACAATTATATTAGACACCAACATTTCAAATGCATTACAAAAGAAAAAATCAATTTTCGTTTCCCTTTCCATTCCAAGGTTTAAACGCCAGATCAGGGGGATAGATGAGCAGTTTCGAAGAGATTTGTAGTTTATCGATGTATCTCGTTCAAGTATTTCTAAGGCTTTGTCCATTGAACATTGATGATCAAGATCCGATCGTGTATGCTCTAGATTGCAACTCCCATCATCTTCCTCGGGGTTACTGTTTCCTTACCCATTTCAAAGTTTCTCTCATCATTGACTCGGTCGTATGCCACAGCTGGAAACGAATTTGCCTTGAACTTTCTAAAATTGCATCAAGGTTATCATAGTTCCCGCAAGTGTCATTAGCAACGCGGCAAAACTGTAGAAGTTGACTTTGCAAGAGAAGCCACCAATGCTCTTGTAGAGCAACTTCGACGTTGTACATCGAAAAGTTTCTTCCCTGCAGTCAAGGAAAGTGTCCTAATTTGAGAGTTGGAATTTTGCCAGTCCAAAGTCGGATACTCCGCGTGTATGATTCTCCATCTAGATGGATGGTGACACTATGAGACTTGACTTCAAAGGGTAGAATTTGACTTGGGCAAAAGGTTACTGTTAATCTTGGATCGTCATGGGCCAGGCTTGCAAAAACTTCTTTTTGGGCCGATGAGCACTCAATCTGAATGATTATCTGTTCTGTTTAATTTCCCTTTTTCGCATTGCTATTGTGAAGATCATTGGATTCAAGCAAATTTAGTCGACTAAGGGTGGTGCAAGTGTTGAGATGTCGAAGAGCACTCCACACATTTAATTCCCCCTTTTCTTTTTCTGTCTATTTGCTTGTATTGTATATTTGTTTCTAATTTGAAAGGGTCGATTATTATCGACTTCTTGTCAAAACATTGCACATTGATAATATCTTATTAATAGATTGAGAAGATGAGTTCGAGGGAATTCTTTGACTGGTTACTAGTAAATTGATTTATTAGCTAGGAAAAGAACCCGGACACATACTCTTGCTCTCTTCAGATTTGGCCCTAGAATATGTGCTTTGATGTTTTGGAATTGCACGCAGCCATTTGCTGGTGCATCTATTTTCTAGGATTGATCAACAGTCTGCTCTATCCCATGTATTGCATTCAGCAGCACACTTAGGATCTGAGTAATTAATCTATCAATTGCCCATGTCTTAGATGATTTTGTTAGCAGCAGACTAATTAAGGGGTGTTGGTTATCCTACAAACGGTCCTTGTTTTTTTTTCTAAAGGTATGGAAGTTTGAGGAAATGGGAATTGATGGATTTATAAGATGGGCTCAAGGTCCATCTGCTTAAGTTGGGCCCAAAAGGGCCCGGCCCACGGAATAGAGCCCGTGGAGGGGGAAGGTATAAAAGGGAGGAGAGAGAGAGAGAAACATACCCTTTGGCACAATCAACGTACGCTTCTCTCCCGCGCGTTTTCTCTCCCGAAGAACAGTAGGCATACGGCTTCCAATTTCTTCCCTTCAAGGCTTCATCGACCGGATTCTCTTCCTCCATTAACGACGGTGTTTAATCTGTGGCTAACAAGGTACGCTCAAATCTGTGGTGTGCTTTACGATCGGTGATGCGTGTTTTTCCCGGGCTTCGTCTTCCGCATTGATTTAGGGATTCGATTCGGTGTCGAATCCGGTTTCCGGGGATCCGTTATTCCCAACATTGGTATCAGAGCCCTAGTTCACGTTTATCCCGATCAATTCTGATGTTTTTGATTGATTTTTCGCGAAATCACTTCGGCCGTACGGAACCGGGCGAAAATCCCGACACCCGAGCGTTGTTCGGCCATTTTTCTGAGTTTTCGTAAGTCGAAATCAAATTCTCAAGGCACTGGGAGAAGCGCGACGTCGAGACGAGTCCGGCGATGTGTCGGCCGTCGCCGGAATCCACCGCACGCGCCCACACGCGCGGGCCGGAAGAAGCGGCTAGCGCGTGGGCGCGACGCGCGGGAAGCGCTGGCTTCGCCCGCGCGTCGCGGCGACGACGCGCCGGGTCGGCGAACCGGCGCGTGCACGCGCCGGCGGGCGAACCGGCACGTGCCGGCCCGCGGACCGACGCGTGCGGCGTCACGTGATGACGTCAGCGTGACGTCATCCAACGGTTGGTAACCGTTCGGATGACGTCACGTGATGACGTCAGCGTGACGTCACGTGATGACGTCACCGATGACATCATCACCGTCGAAGTTTCGCCGGACGGTCACCGGCCGGCGAACCGACCCAACCGGCGACCCGACCCGACTCGCGAACGAGGCACGCACCCCGCACGTGCCGGATGACGTCTGCGTGACGTCAGCCCCGCACGCACGAGGCACGTGCGGTCGGTCCGCACGAGCGGTCCGACCGGCCCGACCGGTCCGTCCGGTCCGACCGGTCCGACCCGCGCGCCCGTTGACCAGACCGTTGACCGTTGACCAAAAAAAAAAAAAAAAAGAAGAGGAATTTGTTTTCTTTTTCAGTCATGCCTATGTGGGTTATAAGTAATCCATTTTCAATTCTGCATTTGTTGCATGAATTTGGGAAAATTATGTATTTTCTCTTATATTAATTATGGATTATAAGTGATCCATTTTTAATTCTGCATTTGTTGCGGGAACTATGATGCGTTATGCAAGGATACCCGCAATCCCGAGAATGTAGGCAGGGAAATGCAAGACTTAAGAGGCGATGACGAGTTAGCGATTATCGGTGGCATGATGGTGATTTAGTATCACATGTGGTCAAGGTCAATCGGATGATACGGAAATCATCTCGGAATGGTTATCTTATGCCGGATTTTGAGAAGGTGCCGGCTTTGATGAACACTCTTCCACCTGAATGGCAAGCAGTGTTGGATCGGTTATGGGAGGTCAACGTGGTCCCGGATTATAGAAGGCTGGTGGAAGCTTTTATAAGAGAGCACTATAGGATTGAGTTGGCCAAAACTTCAACCCTTAGATTGAGCGCCACATGGCGTCGAGTGAATGCGCCTTGGAGGCGACATGAATGCTCTCCAAAAGTTTTTCCATGGTTGGCAAATGTGCCTTCAGTTTTCTCAGATGTTATGGCTGATAGATTAGAAGGGACATTCCCTATTTATTTCTTCGATTGATTATGTAATGATTACTACCTGATTGTTGTTGATGTAGCAACCGATATATTAGTTGTATCATGTGAAAGCATTGTTATTTTATTGAATGTTAAGATTTTTTATCGCTACGCTATTGCTGGTTCTTTGTGGGTAATTAGTCAGTGGGTAGTAATAGAAGTTTTTGTAACTTCATAGGATTTATTTGCATAAGATAATTATATTAATAATAATTTTAAGTTAGGATTTTTGGAGGATGATTGGAAACATAGTGACCTTTTGATTCGAAGCCTTACTTGAAATTATTTATTAATATGATGGGTCTATGCAAATAGGGATGCATAAATGATAGGCATTAATTATTCGTGCATGTATGTCGATGTGTTGAGAACGATGGTTCAAAGCAACTAAGAATGTAATTGCTTGATATAAACGGCAATAATTGTGGAATATTGAATATGAAGATTCAATATGTGCTGGAAAAGCAAAAAGCACTAGAAGCTCTTGACCACATTATGGAAGACATTGAGGGTGTCGTGCACCACCTTGAGCTAGTAGAGGACCGCCTAACGATATTTGAGCCGAAAATAGACGTTTGCTATCTTTGGTTCTAGCTCGAAAGGGCTTTGTGCTCTAAGCACAAGCGTATTGATTCGTTCAATATGTGGGAATGCAAAGGATCAAGTCCTTATTGCAAGAAATCAAGAGTTAACCAACACAAGAGAGGAAAACGTCCTTAAGTGAAGAAAATGTCAAGGGTGTGATGTTACAATTGTGACAAGAGAGGTCACTATGCTCGCGACTGTCGTGAGCCAAAGAAGCTATACACCTCTTGTACATTTGCGAACTTTACTTATGTGTCAAGTTCTGCATTATAGGCTGAATCCAATCCTTTGTGGAATGTAGATTCATGATCGACAGACCATGTAGCGAAGGATAGAGAATCCTTCGTGGAATTCTGACGAGTATCAACTGGAACTAAGTGGATCTATGTTGGAAACAACTCTAGAGCTGATGTAAAGGAATTTGCATCGACCAATAGAACATGAGAGGTGGACGCATCTTTAATGTTCTATACGCTCTGGAGATTCGTCAAAATTTTGTGTCTGTCTTAGTGTTGGTTAAGCTTGGTTTTGGTATGAACTTCCATAATAAATGTGTAGATTTGTGTTTAGATACAAACTATTATGATTGTGGTCACTTTCTGGATGGTTTTATTGTACTAAATGTTGACTGTGATGATGTCAATATGTTATCCCCTTGTTTCACGTCTTCTATCTTATATGATAACGATGTGAATATGATGGCATGCTAGATTTGGTCATATGGGCCAACAACATATGAAAAGACTAGCCAAAAAGGGCTTGTTGGGCAATATTGAAAAAGTTGATTTGTCCATATGTGAGCATTGCCTAGTAGGGAAAATGACAAGGAGACCATTTGGAAAAGGTAAAAGAGCTCAATTTCCTCGGCATTTAATCCATTTGGACATCTGTGGTTCAATGAATGTGAGAGGAAGGCAATGGGCTGTTTGTTTCATCACTTTAATAGACAATTCTACTTGATTCGGATATGTCTATTTGATTTCTCATAAATCTGAAGCATAAGTTGTTTTAGAAGGTTTATGAACCTGGTAGAAAATCAATTAGACAGGAAAATAAAGGTATTGAGATCCGATCGAGGTTGAGAATATTTATCTGATAAGTTCAGAAAATTATGTGATGAAAAAGGAATAGAAAGATAGTTGTCTATTCCATATACTCCTCAACAAAAATGGTGTTGCGGAGAGAAGAAACAGAACCCTACTTTTGGAAATGGTTAGGTCTATGATGGCGCATGCTAACTTACTTATCACCTTTTGGAGTGATGCATTGTTAACTTTGCCTATATACTTAACCGGTGCCTTCCAAATCAGTTATTTCTACTTTATATGAGTTATGAACAATTAGAAAACTAGACTTAAGTTTTCTTAAGCCATGGGTTGTTCTGTCTATACTCATAAGTCCTCTCACAAATTTTGGGAAATTGGGTCCCAAAGAAAATAAGAGTATTTTCATGAGATACTACGAACACTCAAAAAGGTATGTGTTCATGGGTGAGCGGGAAAGTGGGAGTATAACTGAATTTGAATCACGGGATGTCACATCCTTAGTGGATGGATTTTCTAAGATGGGCGAAATAAGGGAAAATAACTCTCTATTTGAAACCTTGGATTAAGATAATGATGTCAGTGGAGTTTGTTCAAGTGGGAGTAATATGAGATGTAATGAATTGAATTCAACTCATTCTCAATTGCAACCACCTGATGTGACGACATCATCATTACCTAATCCAAGTGGGAGCATGATGGGGAATGATGTGCTAAGTGTACAATCTCCCATACGGTGAACAAGTCGCCAAAGTATTCCCGGTCGATGTTTTGACATTGAAAGGGAAACTTTTATAGTTGCTCCACAAGATGAGGATGAGCCAAGAAATATTAATGAGGCTCTGAACTGCCCTAATAAGGAAAAATGGATTTATGCAATGAAAGAGGAGATGGAGTCAATGAAGTCAAACCAAGTCTGTGAACTGGTTGATCTTCCAAAAGGGACACTGAGCTATTGGGAACAAGTGGGTTCTCAAAATAAAGCGAAAGGCGATGGCTCAATAGAAATGCATAAGGCTTGCCTTGTAGCGAAGGGGTATAATCAACGGAAGAAATTGATTATGAAAATACATTTTCTCCCGTAGTGAGATTTACCTTGATTCGCATTATTCGGCAATAATGACTAGTATGGATCTTGAGTTACATCAAATGGATGTAAAGACTGCTTTCCTCAATGGAGAATTAGAGGAAGGAACATATATGGAACTACTTGCTGGTTTCATAGTGAAAGGCCAAGAAGAAAAGGTATGTTGACTTTGGGGGTCGATATATGGCCTTAAGCAGTCATCAAGACAAAGGTATATACATTTTCATAATGCCATAGTGGCATATGATTTTACAATGATTGACGATGATCATTGTGTATATATCAAAAGATCCAATGATCAATTTGTGATCACATCATTATATGTTGATGATATACTAATTGTCGGAAGTAATATGGAGTTTGTTAATACTGTGAAGAATTTGTTGTCTTCTAACTTTGAGATAAAGGATATGGGTGAGGCTGCATACATTCTTGAAGTTAAGACTTCAAGAGATCGTTTTGAAGAGATCGTTGTCTCTTTCGCAAGAAACCTATATAAATAAGGTTCTTGAACGATTTAGTATGCAAGACTGTAAACCCATAGAAACTCCTATTACAAAAAGTGAAGGGTTGAGCCATAGTCTGTGTCCAAGGACTCCACAATAGAAGGAACAAATGAAACATGTTCCTTATGCTAGTGCTGTTAAAAGCTTTATGTACGCTATGATGTGTACAAGACCTGACATATATTTTGCAGTTGGAATGGTGAGTAGTTACCAATCCGATCCAGGTCAAGCACATTGGAAAGCTGTTAAGAGAATACTGAGGTATCTAAAGGGGACTGCTGATTATATGATGAGTTATTAAGGAAAGGATCTGAAACTCAAAGGCTATTCTAATCTTGATTGCGAGAGGAGATTTAAATGAAAGGAAATCTACCTCTGGATTTGTTTTCTTACCGAATAATGGCACCATATGTTGGAGCAAAAGAAACAAAAGTGTATAGCCTTGTCCACGATGGAAGTTGAGTTCGTGGCATTATCGCGCGGTGTAAGAGAGTATTTGGCTTAAGAGATTTTTGGATCATTTAGGTGTTAGTAGAAGTGCTGCAGATTTATTATTGGTTAACTGTGGTAGCCAAGCAGCAAAAGTGTACACCAAATATCCAAAATATCATGGCAAGACCAAATATATAGATACCAAGTATAATCCTGTCAAGGATATAGTTACACGAAAAGATGTGAACTTAGAGTACATACTACGCATGGAATGGTAGCAGATCCTATGACAAAGCCAAAAAAACTAGAGATGTGTTTTGTGGCCATGTGAAATCTCTAGGATTGCGTAGAGACGATGTACTTGAATATTTTATATTTTCCCTAAGTGTTCACATTTGATGAATTTGTGTTTTCATCATTAATGTCTATGAATCTTTATTTGATCTTTATGCATCTTAATGCTTAGTGCATTACTTTAAGTTGAGAAGTATGTCGGACAGATATAAGATTAGCCCACTCACACGGGTAATCGCCTCATTTCTTGTGTGATAAATAGAGATGAGACTGTTTTTAAGCTTATTATCTAGGTGATAATCGAGAGCTCAAGCTTAAAACACGTATGTCGCCTTAACTAGGTGTTAAGATGAGGATATAATACTTACTATATCCGAAAGTAAAAATACCCCACATGTTTTACTTTATCTGTCTAAGATGCCAGATGTGAGTTCTGATGAATTTTGTGAATGAGTAGATACGTGAACTCAAGTTAGACATTGGGTATGTCTGAACTATCATCTGTACGGTATTGAAAGGTGTAGACATACGCTCCATGGGAAAGGAGTTAATACCGTAATACGTATTTCATACTACGTATGCATGAGACGACCAATAAGAGTGGCAAAAGTTTGATCTCAACTTTTATGTCGTGTGAGACTCTTGAGGAAGAGAGTTCCTCAATTTTTTAGTCCCCTCATGACTCTTACTTATTCTCAAGATTTCTATTTAGTGTTTGCTATCTTAGGATGTTGCCAATGGTCATGAGTGATTCGATCTAGTGGGGCATTTCTAGAAAAGCAAGCTGGACTGAAATTGAGAGTTTGAAGGAAAGAGGAAGATCGATTTTGGATAATCACATTATAGTTTTGTATTCACCGGTTAACCAATTATGACTGTCTTTGTGATAATCATAATTGTGAATACAATATATATATCATTATTTAAAAAGAGATCAAGAGAGATATAAATGTGATCGATCGATCTAGGGTGCTTGCATACTAAATCTACTCGGAGTGTGATGCCCATTATGAGCCGCTATATATTCCTAACGGATGTATGGCAACGAGCTCTCAAAGTATCTTTGGTCGCACGGATTATTCACCGGTATGAATGTTGAAGAGAGGAAAAGAGGATTATGTTCGGCCCACCATGTTAAGTGAGAGTCTATGATGGATTTTTCTCTGATAGGGCTGAGTAGGGCCTGTCCGCCCATGTTGGTTTTTGCACCATCATGTGCGAGTGGGAGATGATGGATTTATAAGATGGGCTCAAGGTCCATCTGCTTAAGTTGGGCCCAAAAGGGCCCGGCCCACGGGAATAGAGCCCGTGGAGGGGGAAGGTATAAAAGGGAGGAGAGAGAGAGAGAGAAACATACCCTTTGGCACAATCAACGTACGCTTCTCTCCCCCGCGTTTTCTCTCCGAAGAACAGTAGGCATACGGCTTCCAATTTCTTCCCTTCAAGGCTTCATCGACCGGATTCTCTTCCTCCATTAACGACGGTGTTTAATCGTGGCTAACAAAGTACGCTCAAATACGTGGTGTCTTTACGATCGGTGATGCGTGTTTTTCCCGGGCCGTCTTTCGTTGATTTAGGGATTCGATTCGGTGTCGAATCCGGTTTCCGGAGATCCGTTATTCCCAACAGGAATATATAGAGCAAAAGTTGCAACGGAATTCTCTTTGTGGTAACCCTTCTTTATGGGCGATGTATATGCACTAGGGGTGTCCAAGAACTGACCCGACTCAACCCGAACACAAAACAAGTATAGTATAGCTTTTGGCTCTTAATATTGATCTGGAAACAATTATAAAATGAATGGGAGTACATGTTTAGTGTTTGGTTAGGGCCGAAACATTGCTCGAGCCAAATTAAACGCGTTACTTTACATTAAAGTGAAACCCAAACAAGCAAAACACACTGCCCAATGTGCCCATACCTTCACGAAAGAGAGACTGAAACTTCAAAGCTGGAACCCTTCCGTCGACTCCGCCGCCGTCAACGGCCTTTCCTCCTCCTTGGCCTCTTCTTGTCCCTTGGGTCCACGCGAACGCCACGGACCGCTTTTGCGAAGATTCACTGGACGGCTAATCGAGGACCGCTTCTCACGTCCAAGCCTCGTTCTCACACAACCGGCAGAAAAGGTAAGGCGCTTTCGCCGATCTAGCTTCTTGTGCCGGGTCGAGATATATCGAAGACGGAGAGGAGTTGGGAGTGTTTCGGTTTTTGCTTGTGGTATTGTTGCGGTGGTGTTTTTTGGGAGCAATCTTACTTGGGTTTGTGGGGATGTGCTCGTTGATGACCGCGCATCAAGTGTTTGATTAAGTGCCTGACGGAGAGAGTTGTGGTTGTTTCTTGGACCGTGTTGGTTGGCGTTGAGTTCTGATCATTCACTTGCTTGAAACGAATGAAGGGAGGGTTAAGATAAGTGTTTCGTGCTCTATTTCTGATGTGTCCTCCTTTTGACCTTATGGGTTCTTCAGTATGGGTTCTTCGGTCGATATTTAAAATCCTCGGTCTCGTATTATCTTCACGAACAGTTCTACTTGTGGGGAGATACGAATTATGGCTCAAATTCTCCTTTGAGGATTTTGTCCGTCTGGCGCATACGACAGTGATGGCTGTAGAGAGGTCGATAGAAGTTGGGGAGAACTAAAGTCAATGCCTTTTCTGATGCTCTTGCCAGACTGAAATTTGATGCGACTGATTCCCACTTGAGATACTTTTGACAATTTAGAGCCTCTTGTTCCACTTTTCAGCAGAAACTTAACACACGTTTGATTGATGCAAAGACATTTTGAATCGATTTTCTATTTCTACCTTTTGCTCACCAGTTGCTGAGGAATCATTTCGAAATGCGAAGATATTTTGAGTCTTATGATTCAATTTTCTTACAAAGACCCAAGGAATGGAATAAATGTGCCACTTAGTGTTTTATTATGTTCCCACGCTGACTGAGGTCCCTTTTAGAGTTTTCTAATTGGTTCTATGCTGTTATATGTGAGGAGATGCTAAATTAGCTGAAGTTTGTTGCCAATGTTTACTCCACTATTTTCGTGATTTAGTTCCCTATTTAGTTGTTCTCTGCTTCTGTACAGGTTGTTTTCCTATTGATAAATGTTAATTTTATTGCATTTCAATAAATAAATGAATTTTATTGAAGAGCACCAATGGGGTGTCCACCCATATACGAAGCTATTACGAGGTTAAAGGAAGAGACAATTGGACTCTGTACATTACTTTTAAAAACTTTTACTTAGATCAGCTTTTTAGGTGGTTGAGAATCTTAAAGAACTGGCACAATGTTTGCTGTTGTGCCTTAATAAATTTTTTTGTAAAAGAACAGTTTTGAGAGCATTAGGGTCATTGCTTAATGGATGATGTGATGTATATTTTGAGAGCATGATGATCATTGCTTAGCATATGACGTGACTGTAAATGTATTTTGAGAGCCTGAGGATCATTTCTTTGCGGTTTGAATGAGGAAATACTGCACATTTGTGGTTCCCTAAGACCAACCAATACAGGAAGCATTCATTGGTTGGATAAGGATTTTGAAAAAATATCCCTCATAGATCAGTATCTATCACAACTGGATCTTCCTTGAACCAATTGTTGTTATTAGAGAATCTAAGCTGACATCATTTGACGATACCCCAGGAGTGATACAAAAAGAGAGCGAGAATGAAATAAAGATGCAGGAGCATTCTGTGGTGGGAAGGGAAGAAATTTCCTTAGGCAACGACCAAATTAAAAAGTCCAAGAAACGAAAATCAAGACAAGAGTCTTAAACGTGGGTTTTTGTCAAGTGCAGGTTGTTTGATTTGCTTATAGGTAATCTCATGATAGCTGAAGTTTGTGACGCTGGTGATTCTGTCAATTATCTTTCTCTCACTACCCCAAAGGTCTGTTTTGCTTTGTTGGTTGTTTAGCTTAACTTTGAGCATCCTATCTGATCTTTGTAATCTACTGATGAAAATGTTTGAACGATCTGTGATTCAAGCTTGAATATTCCTCAAATGGTCAGCTCATGGAAGATTTCTCGTATTTTTTTTTTTTTTTTTGTTATGTGCAATGTGAATAAAGGCTAAATATGTGCAAGTGGCTTTCAAGATTAAATGGCTTTTCTGTGCCGTTTTCCACCTTTTGCAGTACTGTTTTTTTCTTGTCTTTAACATGCAAATTTAATTTTGCTTTTTCAATGTTGCTAAGTAATACTTGTTCACCAGGACACCACTCTAGCAGTCCTTACGGATAGGCTTATGATCCCACCACAATTACTTATGAGATAAAAATGATTAAAAAAAGACCCGAAACCCAACCCAACCTGACCCACCCAACTCGAACTGACCTGGTTTTTTGCTTTAGGTCATATGCTTTTCGGGTTGGGTCTGAGTCGGAACACACAACCCATACGATGCAGGTCGGTTGGGTAACATAAATATAAAATGCATTAAAATTCATAGAATTATTTCATTTAATGCATTTTTTGTTCCATTTTGATAAAAATTGTCTCACACATATGCAAGTGGGGTGTCTACTTTGTAAAACTTATGCATGTATATTTTTTTTGAAAAATGAATATATAAGTTGAAATCAGGGGTTCTTGACATCGAGTAATCACGCACTGGTAGAACCACATTATTAGCTTTTGAATTGGCATTACTCTTAAATCACGTAATGAGGGAGGAAAATTCTCAATCTCCATCCCCTCCCCCACCCTTTATGTCATTGCTCTCTTACCAATTGTTTATCCTTTCAAAGGAGGATGCAAGAGAGCAAAACTATATGAAATATAATTACACAATATAACTAAGAGCTAGAAGAACACAATCTCAAAAGCAATCATTGATGAGCTAAACTAGCCCAAGTCCCTCTTAACATAATACTAGACCGTCGGGACATACAAAAATACACAAAGCTTTTCCAATCAAACCATGCACAATTCTCTAAATATTATTGCCATCTCCAAAAGGACAACTAGTGGAAATTATTTGGACACTTGATGAAGTTGAAAATGTTTCTAGTTCCATCTCAAATTTGTCATCATTGACTAGCTCATCTGGTGGATAAATAAGCGGTTTTGGAGGCATTTGAAGTTTACCAATATCTCCTTCAAGCATTTCTAGAACTTTGCTCATTGGAGGCCGATGGTCAGGGATTAATTGTATACACCAAAGTGCAACTATTATCATCTTTTTTATCACCTTCCTTTTCTCTTCTACAACTTCTTCCATTTCAATACTTCCTCTTTCATTGACTTGGTCATACACCCACAAGGGAAAATAAATTTGGCTTGAGCGTTCTGCATTTGCATTTATATTCTTCCTTCTACCTGCCATTTCCATGAGCAACTTTCCAAAGCTATAGACATCTGCTTTACAAGATACACCACCAATGTTTTTATAGAACAATTCAGGTGCCATATATCCTAAGGTTCCTCTTGCAGCAATCAATGAGACTATGTTGTGATCGGTAGGATAAAGTCTAGCAAGTCCAAAGTCAGAAACTTTCGGAGTGAAATTCTTGTCTAAAAGAATATTGTGAGGCTTGATATCAAAGTGTAATATTTGCATGTCACATCCACGATGCAAGTATTCAATCCCCCTTGCCACTCCAAGAGCAATCTCATATATTTTCCAATAATCGAGAGACTTATTACCTTCATTAGTGAAAATGTGCTTATCCAGAGATCCATTTGACATGAGTTCATACACGAGAGCTTGTTTCGAGCCTTCAAAGCAAAAGCCAATGAGTTGCACCACATTAACATGATGAATTCTTCCAATAGTAGCCACTTCATTGATAAAATCTTGGCCATGAGCCTTGGACTGTTTAAAATCTTGATGGCCACTTCATTGCCACTTCTTAGCATTCCTTTGTACACAGAACCATACCCTCCTTCACCTAATTTATGCTTAAAATTCCTAGTGATCTTCTTAATATTTGAGTAAGAGTACCTTATGGGAAAGAAGTTGTTATGAGCTTGCAAGAATTCTTCGATGTTATTGTCCATTGCTAAGTGCCTTCTTCTATAGTTGTAGATTAGAAATATTGCAACAGTGGCATTCCGATGGCAAATTTCACTAAACAGAAATACACTGAAAAAATTCTGATAGGTTAGAATATATATGTTTTTTCAATTATTACAAGAATGAATCATTGCGGCTTACCTAGCAGAAACATAACATCCAAAGTTGTGAAAAATGCAAAATCCCCGACACCTGTGGAAGGAATGAATGATGTAAGGAATTGAAGGAAAAGAAATTTGGAAGACAAAACTCACAAGAAAACAAAGTAGAAGCAATCTTCTATGTATAAGTTGAATTTTGTGCAAAAGAAGCAAAAGAATGCAAGAAGTGGGATGCATGCATCTACAAATCAATGGAGATAATAAGCTTCACACACAGATGATGGACAATGCAATAAAACCCATTTGCGTTGTTAGCAATCAACAAATAGATAGAAACGGTGATTTCATTTTTTTTTTTATCAATAATTTATTTCCTCTTATCGATATATAAATAACGTTTTATGGAATTTGTCAACAAGTGTCTTTCAAATCATTAGCTAAGTAACTAATTAAGGAACTAATTAAGAGACTAATTTGAACTCTATGCCAACAAAAAAACTAGTCATGTAGCTGCTGGCACAATATCCCTTTCTTTTATTCACAGAGGGAGTTATAGCTTTTATGTGGAAAGGAATTGTAATCTAGGCACATGTATATGCGCAAATCGGTCTGTTTGAGATGACTTCTACTGTCACTTTTTTTTTTATTTTTTTGCCAATCTTACTAATCCAACAATTTGATTTTAATTTGTAATGCCAAGCTCCCCAAACCTTTCAGATACGCACATATTGGCATATACAAAAATTTATATTTTTTAATAAAACTTTCTAGGATTTTAAATATTTCGTTCATTTCCAGTTTTGAAGAGAAAGCAACAAGTGACAGTGTTCAAGATCGTGCAAAGTTGCTGTAAAATTTGGTTGCCAACCGATGCTTACCAAATAAGTAATCCTGGGATCTGCACAACCGACCTCCGTAGATACTAAAGAAATCAAAATAGCAAAAGAAAGTTGTCTTCGTCTTCCCCCTTGTCCCCACACCATAGAATTCGAGAACAAATCCATCGGCCATGATGTTATGAATTAGCTCATAGTTGTAGGAGCTACTATTAATCTGCTCAAAAGGCTCAAAATCAGCTGATACCCACGTCCACCTGCTAATGGTGCAGAAATCCCTAACATCCGATGCTTTTGGATTGAGCAAAGCATACAAGTTCCCATTCAATAATTTGTTGGAAGAATAAGACCCCTTAATGCATGGACCAGTAGAGTGGAGAACTAACTGGTTTTGAGCAGTTCACAATGGCCAATGTGCCTATGTAGGAGTAGTAGTATGAGTTGCGTAGATCAACACTGTTCATGAGGTTATGCAGAGTCCACGAATGATGGGGGAGAGATGAGCAGTTATCCTTTTGCAGCCCATCATCGACTAATTTAATTTGGTTGGTGGAATAATTGATGGACTGCACATAAAATCGGCCATCATGGAGGTACAAAACAGTGCGATTATCTTCACAGACCAACTCATTCTTCAAGTCACCACATCCCCTCGGGTCATTCTTCAGTCGAAACGGCTCTATTATATTACGAATGTCACCGCAGGATGAAACGATGCATTGTGAATTACTCTGCCCGGCGTTGCTAGTCATCGCTCGCAATAGAACAAGAACAAGTAGCAACACTGGATAGACATTCGTGGAGCTGAGAGCCTTAATCATGTCTCTATTCGTCTTTGGGCAAAGAGAAATTTGTAGAGAATTGCTTGGTCTGCGTGTGTGGAGAAGGCACGATATAAAAGAATTGAAAAGAGATGGATCCTCGTTTGATTGGAGACTTGGAGCCACCTTGTACTGTAGAAAAGGCCAAGTCAGTCTACATTCTAAATGCATGAAATCGAGAAAATTGAAAGATCAACTACAGATACAGCAGACCTAGGACATTTACAACCATAGAAACCACAATGTTGGACCGATTTCCAGTTTTTGGAACCTTAAGCTACTTTGTATACCGAGAACCTAGAAACCACCTATTGGGAATAGTTGCAGTACTAGAGATAAACTCACATACAACTTGATTTGTGCATTTCGTCAAACATGTTGTAAGCAGTTTCATGAAGGTATTTATATTCCAAGTAAGTGATAGAGATTAAGATCCATATTATCGCCAAACACGCTAACATACTAAGAATCACCAAAGTAACATCAAACTTCATTGGAGAAGTTGCCAGATTTAAAACATCAAACGCAAAGAGGGGAGAGGACGCACAGAGCCGGAATAGCTAAAAGGGCCACAAGAATTTCCAGAAGTCTCCTAAAATGTCTAAAAAAGGCCCAAAAAACTAAAATAAAATAATAATAAAATCAGTGCTACCTGATATAGAGTCCAAGCTAACGAATCGTAATCAGAAACAAGACCAACCTGCTAAAGAAAACCATCCATGAGCATTTCTTCGTGGGAATCCAATGAACAGCCCATCCCAGGGAGCCGATGGCATGGAATGAGCAACCAAACGTGGAAGACAGATCAACACACTACCCCAAAAAAGCGGACTGACGGTGGGATCAACGGCGCGAACTCCGGTGTCGTCCGTGATGTTGAAGCGTCGTCGAGGGGGGCGTTGAGATCGACCCTCATGAACACCCTCTCAAATCAGCCTCCTACAGAGACCCGACGCTCTTCTTGGTCGCCATTTCTGCAGATAAAAATCAGTAAAGGCGCAAGGTCCAGTCAAAAACTGAAGAAGATCGGGTCAAAGATGGGAGTTGGTGACGGAAAATCTCACCGGGTGACGAAGGTACGGCAAAGAGAACAAGTGGGAGAGGAGATCAAGCAGAGACAACTATGAGCCTCGTGGCTGCCAAGATCATTACACTGTCGAGATCGAGACGCGAGAGCGAAAATCCGAGGGAGTAAGAAATCGGGAGAGGGATCATACACCGAGGGGGCTTCGTTCTTTTTATCAGAAGACGAGAGAGAGAGGACGCGGTGTACTTGAAGGGAGAGGATGCACGAGAATTATTAGGTGGGTTGGCGGCGCCGAGTCAACGTGCGAGGATGAAAGAGTTTAAGCTTGAGAAAATATTAGCTGGGTTTTATCCTCCACGTAGGCGAAGGATAAGACCATTCAGAAATCGCGACGTGTCGAGGTTCAAAATTTGCGCGCGCTCCTGGTGCCCACCACTCTGACGCTCTCTCTCCTCTGCGACCTGTCGACTCGTCCTCTCTCTCCTCTCTCTCGCCCCGTTCTCCGTTCCGTTGCGGGGGGAGAACAAAAATCGTAGGTGCTTCTCTCCATATGCTCTTCCCCCTCCTCTGCTCTCTTTCCTCCGCTGGTTGCCCGCGACGCCAACGCCCTTTCCAGTGAACCGCGACGCCGACGCCCCTCCGCCGGTTGCCTCCGTCGCCCTCGACTCCGACGCCGACGCCCTCCGCCTCCGCCTCTGCCCCCGACGCCGTCGCCGACGCCCTTTTGACCTCCCTCTCGCGACCTCTGCTCCGCTCTCTCCCTCTTTCCTCTGCGGAGCGCCCTTGCTGGCCAACCCCGACGCCGACGAACCCCTGCTCGCGTTTTGGCCTCCCGCCTTGAAGGGGACTCTTAATGTTTTGAAGTTGTGTTCCAAAGCGCCTTCTGTCAAGCGTGTGGTCTTAATATCATCTATGCTTGCAGTTGCGTTCACTGGACAACCATTGACAGTTGATGTTGCAGTTGATGAAAATTGGTTTTCTGATCCAGAGTTCTGCAGGAAAAGAAACGTAAGCATCTTGTCCAATTCAGTACTCTTCTTGTCTCATGTGTTATATTGGACTGGAGCTGAGATGATCAACGTGAGTGTAAGTGTCAACAGTGCATGGTTAAACATTCCTTGATGTGATCCTTCCTGTTGAATCTTTCTGGTAATTAACTAAAACCTGCCATTCCATTTCGGCACAACTCAGAAGTTATCATAATGTCGTCAATTTGGAAGTGGCTTTCTGTTTCTTCAAGAGTGCTTTATCTCCCTCTCTTTTTCTTCCAACGGTTGTGGTATGCACTCTCAAAGACTTTAGCTGAGGATGCTGCCTGGAAATTCGTGAAAAGAAAAGGGTATTGATATGGTTACAATCAACCCAGGCTTGGTGATTGGTCCTCTTTTACAGCCAACACTGAACACGAGTGCTGCAGCAATTGCAAATTTGGTAAACGGTAATTCAGTGTTAACCATGCAGTTTTTCTAGATTACAGAGGCCACCCTATACCTTTTGAGCTTTATCACATCCCTTCCTTCTAATCAAGAGAATATTTCTCCTTCTAATCCGGTGCAATTTCAACTCAGGACGCTTCTGCCTCCGCCTTCGCCCCTGACGCCAATGCCAACGCCGACGCCCCTTCGCCTCCCTCTCGCAACCTCCGCCTTCGTCCGTGTCTGTTCTGACAGTATTATTGCTTACTGATGTGGAGGGAGGAGCTCCTGTTTTACTATGGTATACTAGTAAGATCCCATATATAGTGTGAAGGTGCCCTAGGTTATTTTTAATGGGTTAGTAAAGATCAGCTGTTTGATCTTGAGAATCTTGTCTTTTCATGTAACAACACCACTCTTTCTGGTTTTTTCGAGAAGTCATATGCTTTTTTTGCTTGGGTAATATAGCAAGTGCTAAATGGATCAAGATCATTATAGTAAGTACCGGCACTTCCATGGATAGAACGGGATATGAGTGCAAACTTTGGGTTAACTTATTTGGACAGCCACATCTATCTTCTGAGTTCTTCCTCTTGTTAGTTCTCATTTTATGTTTACTCCACTTATCTGACTCTAACATGTTATCTGTGTAGTTGCAGATGAGGAGCAGAAAGGACCCGTGAATCCTTATGATGGCAAAGTGTGTGTTCGACGGGATGCCATGTCAAATAAAGTCAGTGGCTTCTTTTTCCTGTTGAGATGTCTTTGTTGTTGTTGTTCTTGTTTCTGTAGTTACACGGGAAAAAAAAAAAGAGTTTCTGGTTTGTTGTATGGTGCTATTCTGGTAATTGAGTATACATGCATATGTACATAAGCAGGCGCATGCCTCCATGTGTATGCGTGCACACTTTCATTTCATTTCCAACATCGCTTTGGCCTAGGATATTATGTCATTCTAGTTAAAATAAATTCAAAGAAAGGGTTCACGCCCTAGACATGTGTGTTCCTATTCGCCTGCCTTTCTTTGGGCATTCCAACTCTAGATGCTACTGTTTGTTTTCTACTGTCCATGCAACTTTAATGTAAGTTTTATGCTTTAGATTCGTTGAGTGCCTTTCCTCCTCAGTCTGTGCGATTAAAGAGACCATTTGCAGTTCAACCATGGACCAATTCAGAGGAGAACATTAGGAATCTTCTCATGGTATGTTTGACTGTTGAAAGAGATATACATAATTTCATAATAGCTTATTTTTTTATAATAGCTTGCACTTCCATGATAAGATTACTATCTGAAAATGTTGCATCTTTATTGTGGAGACGTACCATTGTCCTTGAGGCATCACAACTCATCTTTTATTGATTCCTCACAGGTATGAGATAGATATGCTGGCATTTACAGGCTGCAGTCACAATTTGACAGCTGAGGAGGATGATGAACTACGGTTGATGAGATATGAAGTAAGTCATTGGAAGGAGAAAGAGATTAATGGAACAGAGAGGAGGTTACTTGGCGGCTGTCCATTGACTCCTAGGGAGACTTCACTTCTGCTAAAGGCTCTTGGATTCTCATCTACTACCCGCATTTATTTGGTGACTGGTGATGCTTATGGAAAAGGAAGTATGCAATATCTGAGGGACGAGTACCCCAACATATATTCACATTCTACTCTGGCAACAGAAGAAGAGCTTGCTCCTTTCAAGAATCATCAAAACATGCTTGCTAGTATAGATTACATTGTCGCTTTTCAGAGCAATGTGTTTCTTTATACTTATGATAGGAATATGGTGAAAGCAGTTCAAGGCCATAGGTGGTTCGAGAATTTCAAGAAGACAATTAATCCAGAAAAGTAACTATTATCCTATTCCTACTCTTTTCAGTTTGTCTGATTTGTTCTATTTTTCTCCCCATTTTGATATTTGGTTTTGTTTCTGTCCTGATATGGATCATCAACAGGCATCTCATCTTCATGTCCTCTTTGTGCATGCAGAATGAATTTTGTTAAACTGGTTGATGAACTAGATGCGGGGAAGATTTCTTGGAAGAAATTCCGTTCCAAAGTGAAGAAACTTCACAGAGATCGAATAGGAGCTCTGTATTTGAGGGAGTC
Organism: Eucalyptus victrix; assembly: GCA_016097545.1. Classification (NCBI taxonomy): domain Eukaryota; kingdom Viridiplantae; phylum Streptophyta; class Magnoliopsida; order Myrtales; family Myrtaceae; genus Eucalyptus; species Eucalyptus victrix. The sequence goes on from CM027845.1 coordinate 3,471,578, forward strand.
TGGGGAATTCCCAAAACTAGAGGAAAGTTTTTATGCAAATCCTCTCCCTAGGTGCATTTGCGAATCAACAAAGAGAAGGAAGTAAGGCTAAAAGGAGAAGTGTCTCCTTTCTCCGTGATGCAATTTTGGGTGCATAAGAGTGATGAACGCATGCTGTCAAGGTTCAATAAATCTTGTCAGCCGAAGATGCCACAGCTAAATCAGAAAGTTCCTTGGCCTAGTGCTCAGGCTGGCCGGTATTACATTAGCGTCACTGAGCTGCTGAATTTAAGGCCGCTCAAGGAATTCAGGTGAATTATTTATTCAGAAGAAAATTTATAGAATACCATTGAAAGAAAGATTATGAGCCCATAGTGCTAAAAAAAGAAACAAAATGATAGGAGACTTTTCTGTTTAGGGGATTGGAGAAATCCCATGAAGTTAAATTAAAGTGAATTCGATTGTGTGGCACAGAAGACCTTGTAATATTTGAAATTACACAGAATGAAAGATGTCCCTTCTTTATCTTTATCTGCAATTTTCACTTTGGGTTGTCAAAATCTGGTTTAGTTACATCCCATATTCGAATGCAAGGCTGTTATTTCACTCATAGTTCATGTACCATGCTCATCAACAACATCAAGTTTCAGGTTATATATATATATATATATGAAGTCAGCATGGAATAGGCAAATGCCATGCATACTTTCAAGCATAGATATACAGGGCGCGAGAAATGACTTGAATAGCTAGAGTAGTTTCTTACTAGACTAACAATTGTATGTCTTTGCTACAGTGTCAATGACCACTAGCATCAAATCCCGGGGAATTCTGGTCTCAAAACGAGATTGCGATCAGCAAATACTTTTCATATTCAATGCCAACTCGTGATTATGTTACCGAACATTACAAGTTTTGAGAGATGATATTTAGATGGAAGATTTTCAAAGTACGGGAGTACCCAAAAAAGGAGTAACTTGAACCTCTGTAGAAATCAATTCTTATTATGCCGCAGAGAATTGCTAACTGACGTGCTGTTTCAAGCATTTTCTATCGACAGACAAGCAAGGGCTTCTCTTGGACAAACTTCTTTCTACAGAAGGATCACAAAATTCACTGCATGCTCCAAAACTGCACTAAATGACATTGAGAGACCAAGACTTTTCTTGTTTGATGTACAGAATTTACACCAAATCAACATATATAAACACACTGAAGACAAGGCGATGAACTGAATCAAGATATCTCATTCACAAACGACGAAAAGAAGTTCGCCAAAAAATCTCAATCTAGATATCCAAAGATATCCAAAAGAAGGGGGAAAAGGGAAACAAGAAAACAGAATAAACAAACCCACCCCCCCCCCCCCCCCCCCCCACCACTACAATTGAAGAATAGATTGACAAATTCATTAAGCGGCGCAAGCTCCTCTTTGTTGATCAACCGAAATTCCTGCATCAAATTAAAGCCAATCGAGATTTGCCATCACAAGCCTTTTTTGTACTAGACTCTCGTTGTAAAGCTGATAACCTAACTAAACTACTGCTTGTGACTCATTAATATAGTAATTGAAAGTGTTTCCTTGACCCAAACTTAATAAGACTAAGAACATATCAAAGCCAATCTAAAAAGTATGATAGAATCATATGGGTAAGTCATATCTGCAAAGCTTACCAGCTATGCTTACTTACCCATGTGAAGAGAACGAAATGCTTGAAGCAAGTATTTAGATGAGCTTCTTCCTTCACGTTCACGATTTTCTGAAAATGTGAATGGTAGATATGGGCGTAGACACGGAACAAGCGCTTGAAAATGGTTTTGACAACATCTTTGAAATTGAGTGCTTATCTAGTAAAAAGCAACTAACAAATTCAATAAATTTCTCTATGTTTTGAGTATAGAGTAAGCATGGATCTCCACGAATTCATGACAAACCTTTGGCTTTCAATGCACCAAAAACTCTTTTCCACTAATTTGGAACTTGTATCCTAGTCTAGCAACCATACCCCAATCAGGAATTTAATGCAAGGAGGCTGCTCAGGTTAAATGAGGGGTCTAGGCAACAATTCATAAAGATTGACATTGATATAGAATATAAAAAAAAAAAAAATGTTCAACACAATCAGGCCTAAATGCTGAGGCATGACAGCTCTGCAAGTCCTTTCGAGGTAATCCTTGAGTAATACTTTGGAATGAAGATAATATTCTGCAGAAAATAGATCGAGTCACATCTGAATGATGATCCGAAAAGAAGAAAAATGACAAAGTTCTGCAAGTACAAGTTCAACGATTCTCTGTCTAAGAACCTATGCTGCCTTCTCAACAGGTGCACCTTCCAGCATGTTTTTCTCATTCTTGAATTCATATTTGAAAGTCTTCAAAAAGTAGGCCACTGGATAACCTCCAGCCTGACCAATTGTTTCAGAAGCAACCTACATTCAAATATCGAAGGCATGGTCAACCAATTCTATAGCACATTATTGTGATATTTCAAGATGCACAGCCAATTACCCACAACAATTCACAAATGGTACCTGAATTTTCTGAGAGATTTTTATCCTCTAAAGACTCATTAAGAAGGCTTGATTGCATAGTATCATGAGGTGCTACAACCAAGCACCAGCAGATTTTCCTTGGAATCTGCATAAAATTAAATCACATAATGAACAACTATTCCTTGAAACACGCAGTGAAGACTTAACAATGAAAAAGCTTCACCAGTGCACACTATCTGGGTTTCCTTTCACTGATGGAATCTCACCTATTGCATTGTAGCATCAACATATCTCAAGTTAATCATTGCTGTGCGAGCAATACCTATACTTACATCGTTAACAACATAAATGCAGGGTAAACTAAGATGCGAATACAAATCTATCAAGTACATCTGGAATGCCAGAGTTTGCGCTAAAGCTAGAAAGGAACAAGAGAATGTGCCGTTGTTTGAACCACAAGCTGAACACCAGGTGGCGCTTGATCGGCATAAACACATCAGTTAAAAGATAGTGGACACAACACTAGAAAAATCTTTTCTTGTACCATTTTTAACTCTTTCATTAATAATAACTTCCCAAAGCATCCCTTCAGATACATAAATCTTCACTAGAACATTACGAATATTTTCTCGGTGCACATATCAAATAGCTTCGGGAGAACAATGAAATAATTAATACAAATCTCTATTAAACCACAGACCCCCCCCCTAAAAAAAAATAAGTACACCAACCACCACCACCACCACCAATAACGCAAAATGTAATTTCGGCAAAACAAGCGGTAGACCTTGCAAAACTCAAGTTGTTGATAAAAAACGACAGTAGACCATCATTGCAAACTTACAATGATGGTCTGCTGTTGGATTATCGCCCGAATAGAAAAAAATAACATGATCACAAAAAGGTAAGAAAAATGCAATATGTGAACCTCTCAAGTGAAGTAACCAATTGTGAGTATTAATATATTCAGGCAATATTGACAAATATCCATTCAAGTGTCACGGGCCGAAAGATGGACGACCCGAGAGGTTCCCCAGAGTCGACCCCGACTCACCCGTGGACCTCCTGCTCTCACTCGGATTTCCACCAAGTCTTCTCCCCAAAAGTTCCAAGGGCGGGCGATACCGTCATTGAGTCATATTACGGGAGTCTGTTCCTTTTATTTATGTCGGTAGATGGTAGTTGACATTATATCGGTAGTTAAGGCAGTGCGATCTCGTCCACCGATAAAATGCTAGATCAATGGATGTAATCCGAGGCCCTCAACTATAAAAGGGGTGTCCTCCTTCATTTGTAAGTATCCACTACTTCCGCAATACAAAGCAAGTCTTCTTTCCAAAGCTCTTCTCTCTAGATTCTTTCTCTCTCTACGATTTGGGTAAGGTGAGTGAGTGAGCGTTCGACTGTGTAAGGCTTGGCTTAGGTGCTTCGGCGATCCAATCCGATCCTAAAGTGCCCGAGTTGCCGCGCGGTCACGATCCCAATCGATCGGCCCGTGACACAAGCACCAAATTGACTAAAACGTTAAGCATCTCTAGCTTCAAACAAACTTTTCGTGCATGTGTGCACATTTAGACCAAGAGAGAGAGAGAGAGAGAGTGAAGCACTTAATATCTTTGTAACTCAGCATTTCTGATGCATTTAATTAGACTTAAGACATCATTATACATGAAGACAGCTTTATTATAATAGCACTTTAGCAAACATAAGTATATGAGATTTTTTTCTCCTATGAAATTGTCAAATGTGATTGTCAAGATGGAATATCCAATTTATTAAAAAGTTCTAAGAAAACTAAACTTACAATATTTAGCCCATCTTGTTTGACACCTACACCCTACACTAATTAACTATATATTCTAAGGGAATAAATTATCCCAATCATTATCATTTATGAGTAAAATGACATAATCTTACTACTAATATGCATGGGCTAATAATGAGAGACATTGGGACTAAATTCCACGTGAAAAACAAATAGTCACTGAATAAAACTAGATGAACAAATGCCTCCAGCTTTGTCACCAACCATCTCTACCTATTACTCATGCTACATCAGGCGAAGAGGAATCAGAGAAATGTATGATAAGCAAATGAATTGCAACAAATCACAAAGCAAGGTGAGTCTTAGGTTATAACAATATAAAGCAAAGAGGTTTATCAAAATGATACAAAGCAAAGAAAATCTTCCTTCACAATCTACATTATAGTGGAAACTTGGTTTCAAAGAGCCATCTATCTACAAGAGCATGTTTACCATGGAGGTGTAGAAAAACCTAATGCAAATGTGCTCCCTCCTTATCCAACTATAAACCTTAACATGAATTCTACTAAGTGGAATCCAAAAAAAAAAAAAAAAAAAAACGAACCTTCGAACATACGGGAGTCGCCAATGGGGTGCCTATCGATGGGCCTTGGGAAGGCGACGGCGGGAGGCAATGGTGTCGGCGACGTCCGCGTTCAAGTGCAAGGGGCGCTTCGCCAAGGAAAGAGAGAGAGCGACCTTCATTCACAGAGAGGGAGGCCAAAACGCAAGTAGGGGTTTGTCGGTGTCGGGGTTGGCCAACAAGGGCGCTCCATAGAGGAAAGAGGGAGAGAGCGAAGCAGAGGTCGCAAGAGGGAGGCGAAAGGGCATCGGTAACGGCATCAGGGGCAAAGGCAGAGGCGGAGGTGGAGGGGCGTCGGCGTCAAAGTCGGGGGCAACGAAGGCAACTGGTGGAGGGGCGTCGACATCACGGTTCATTGGAAAGGGCATCGGTAGGGAAGAGCATATGGAGAGAAGCACCTATGATTTTTTTTCTCCCCCGCAACGGAACAAAGAACGGGGAGAGAGAGAGAGAGGAGAGAGAGGACGAGTCGACAGGTCGCAAAGGAGAGTAGAGGAGAGAGAGCGTCAAAGTGGTGGGCCCAAGGAGTGCGTGCAAATTTTGAACCTCTGACCCCGTCGCCTACATGGAGCCACGTGTCGATTTTTGAATGGTCTTACCCTTTGCCTACGCGGAGGGTAAAACCCAGCCAATATTTTCTCAAATGTGACACGTCACCCGTTGACTAGATTTGTGTAGAACTAATGTGACATCACTTAGGCACATAATATTTTCTCTCGGTTGAGGACCTTGTGATGAACGATTCGATTCCAAAATTTGGAATCGGGTTTCGATTCACTTTGTACCGTGGAAAAAAAATGAGAAGATCATTCAATTCAAGCAAATTTAGTCAATGAGGGTAGGTGCGAGCTTTGAAATGACAGAGAGTTCCGCGTATTAAATTCCCCCTTTTTTTCTATCTATTTACTTGAATTGTATGTTTGTTTCTGATTTGAAAGACTCTAATTTAATCGACTTTTTGTGCGGAGATATGGCACAATGATAATCTCCAATTGATTTTTTTGAGAAAATGAGGAGGAGTTTTTCTTTAGTGGTCACTAGTATATTGATTTATTAGCTAGGAAAAGAACATGGACACATATTTTTGCTATCTTCAGACTTGGCCCTTGTCTATGTCCTTTAATGTTTTGGAATTGTAGGCAGCCATTTGACGGTGCATCTGTTTTCTAGGATTGACTTGCTCTCTACTTGATTATGCATATTGCATTCAACGGCACGATTAGGATATGAGTGATTAATCTATCAACCACGCTAATTCAAATGACTTTGTCAACAGCTCATTGATCAAGGAGTGTTGATTATGCCAAACGGTCCTCGATTTTTTCTTCTTCTTTTTTCACAAGTTACGGAAGTTCAAGGAAATGGGAAAATAGAGAGCTGAAGTTGCAATGAACCTTCGTCTGTCGTGGCCCTTATTCTCGGTCAATGTATATGCCCCACCTTCTATTCGAATTGATAACGCAGTTTCTGTAGTGTTTCGAGTGGATACCCCAACTTAAATAAAAACTCTCTTATTTTGTTATAAAAACACTCACACACACTAGTCGCACAAACACATTAGTTCATTTTTGGACTCCATGCGTCGGAGACTTTCTTTTCAATAATTGGAGACTTAACTCTCTCATAATACTCCCATTAAGTGTTTGCTTCACTCTTGCTTTATTGGTCCATATACATATGAATGGATAAGCTCGAAAGGCATCTTAACTCTAAATGCGGTCTCTTCATATGGAAGTTAATGTGCCTTTTCATGCTAGCATCCTACATATCCTACATTTTTTGAACCTCCAAGTGGGGAGACTCTTTAGCATGCCTTTCTTCATCCTTCAACTTATGGTAGTTTATGTGCCTAAGCCATACATGCCACAAATCAAGTGTATCACTCTTTCAAGTTTTGTTCACATATGCTGTCTAAGTTGACATCACATAGATAGATTTTAGTCGATGTCCCTCCATGATTGTCGTATTGGTATGTTTCATATTACGGTACACCTTAACATCTCATAGATTGAATGCCACATAATTGCTTGAGTCTATGAATTGTGACATGGACACTAGGTTTTTCTTCATTCCCGACGGGTGGTGCACGGTTTTCAGTTCAACTTGGTGTGACTGAACTAGGGTGTTGTCACTATTTGGCGGACATGAGCAATTAGTAACCTGGAGTTGTTTGCTGTGACAATTACTCGGCCACGATGTACTCAAACATATTTGATAGCTTGCCTTGAATCAATAATCCAATCATCAATGTAACTGATTAATTTTTCACTTATAGTGATTAAGGCTATCTCATCCTCTAACTCTGTGATGGAAGAGGCTGCAAGCTCTTCTTGTTCCTCCATGGCAAGATACACTTGGAAATCTCACTCCTTTTCGCTATCATTCTCCTTAGATGCTTCAGCGTTTCCTTCAATTCTTTTGTGTCAACAATCCATGACAAAGCAACCTACTCTGTCGTAGATGTAAAATTGTTCATTACACCTTTTTGTTTCTCTTATCTTCATTGTCATCTTTGTCAAGATCTTGTTGGGCTCCTCCTCATCCCTTCTGGTTGCTTTTGCTATTCTCCATGACTTGTCCTCTATTTGCCATTTCTAACGCTTGTAGGGTTTTGAGTGGATACCCCAACTTAAACAATAACTCTCTTATTTTTATCATAAAAACGCCCAAGACCACTCACACACAAGCACACTCCTTTATTTTTGGGTCCACACGTTGGAGACTTTCTTCTCAACACTTGGAGACTTTCTCAAAATACTCACACCGAGTGTTTGCTTCTCTCTCGCTTTAGTGGTGAGTGGTGTTGAGTGTCGCTTTCTTATAATAATAAGAGAGAGTGTCTATTGTGATTGAGTATCCATTTGTACTCCAAAAGTGGTATTAGAGCTGCGCCTCTGAAACTCAACCATTTTGAGGAGTAAAAACGAGGCTTCCCTGTCATTTTCTGAATTATGATGCATTGTGTATTTAAGTTGTAATTATGCTTATTAATCACGAGAGTGAGAAAAGGGAGAAACTATTGTTATTCAAAATTGAATCTGGATGCTTGCTGAACCTGAACTAAGTCCCTAAAGCTCTTCGACATTAGAGTTTGTGAACTTTAAGCAACTAAGAGTACCCTTAGATGCAGGAGGTATCGCAAGCCACACATTGCAAAGTTTTTGGCTCCTAGTTTGAGGCATCATGTTGCCAAGCTCGGTCGACTAGAGGTTGCTCAGCCATACATTAAGATTCCTAGTATGTTGGAGATGAGGATGCTCATTGAGTTTGCAGAAGTTGGATAGCTCGTCTGGTCATGATGGTAATGTGATGATTGACTATGGAACAAAGTTTCATGTGATACTCATCTCTTTTTTGTGTTGTTTTCAACGGCTTTGTTCTAGTCGAATGAGAATTTTTAAAATCTAATTTCTTGTACTACAAATAATTTCAGCATAAATTGCACAATTTTTTACTCTTTTTTTGTTGGGTCATAAAAACAGTACTTTCATTCATAAAGAATAATTCGACCAAAAAAATAAATAATCATAAAGAAGATGTTTGTGAACACAATCCTGTAGCTTCAGAAAATCAAGAACTGATGCGTTGCTGCCTCTTGAACTCAGCGTAGGTCACTTGTGAGATTACTGCCGTTAGCCCAATCTCTTCTTTCGGCTTTTCCTCATTTTAAACTGGCCCATATCAAGAAGAGCCCAATAGAGTTGTAGGTTCAAAGAACAAATAGCTGGTCACGAAATTGGATCTGCTACCTTCTCCCGGGCCTATGAGAACCCCCTTTGTCCTGAAATTGCACAAATGTAAGTTCTTGGTTTTCTGGCCTAAAAAGAACCTTATTTATTTTCATATGATCAGATTTTATTTCATTTTTGGGCGCAGCCCATTAAGCATCATGCAGGGAACTTTCCTAGGTCGAGTCAAAATATAGTTTCTATTATCAACTGCAACATCCTTGATAAAAGATCATATGTTAGACAAAAGAATTACTCTCTATGGATATCGTTTAAGATAATTACCAAAAAAGTCATAAACTTATTATACATATGCTAACTCAGTTCTAAATTTTTTAATTTAGCTTTATTTTGAACCATTTAAAGATTTGTCAATTTAGTTATCTTAACTAGAAATCACTAACGTAGACGACAGCAATCCTATGTAACATGACCGGTGCTAATATAGACAATTTATGCAATTATTTTTCTTTTTTTCCCTTTTTTATTTTTAAAAAAAAAAATTATAATACAAAAATTGTTCCCATCAGGCGATGAATAGTGTCCATATAAGTGATTTGCAGTCAATTTTGGGCAAAATGACTATATTGGCAATTCATCAAATGGTTTAGGACGAAATTAGTCAAATTGAAAAGTTTCATACTAAGTTTGCATCTGTGAAATAAGTTTATAACTTTTTCTTGTGCTTTTCCCAATTTATATCTGATTGTATTCCAGAAACTTAAGTGCAAAGTTGTTATTTTAAATATTTATTCATCATTAATAACTCTCAAAATTCAAGTAATCTGTACATTAGTTTTATTACAACATCAATGACATACGCTACCTTTGATACTTTGTTTAGGTTTGCTTGAGCATTTGAGGAAATATGCATAATGGTAAACGATGAACCTCTGCGGCTGCTGCTGCTATTGTGACAATATGAGCTATGGAATGGAAAGATGGTGCCGCACAAGCAAAGTGATTGTAAAGCTGTTTTGTATCTACAAACGTAATCGATCCCACCAAGGATCTGAGAAATAATTTTGATTCTTTGCACTGGAAATTTTTAGTGCCCGAATATGTAAGATTTTGAGAGTTCAGCCGCTTATTCTTTTGCGCTTTAGTGTCGTCTTTGTGTGAATGGGATTCAGAACCAGAGCCATATCCATCATTGTTTGGTTCAAATTGTTAATGGAGGTGACACATGGGAGAATCCCATGCATCAGGTAGACTGTCTGCAAGAATCTTTCGGGGCCGTTTAGAGAGAGATGTCAGTGCTTTAGTGATGGAAGAACTCACTAAGTAGTGGCGGCATCGATGCACCCGATACATGAACGACATTAGATATATTGCGAGTACAAGCATCTACATCTCTTTCTCGACCACCCTTTATTGTTCAACAAACCTATGTACAGATCTTGCCGGCAGCTTCTGGTCTATATAGGAGTGTTACCACGGTAGATCTAGAGAGAAACTAGTTTGCGGGAGTTGGGGATTCCGTTTACTGAGTCCTAACTTCGACGAGCCTTCTTCATCGACTTCCCCAGCTCTCTTTGTGAGGCTAAACTCTCTCTGGTATTCCGGCTATTGCGGCCTAAATATTGGTAGTCAATGCTCAATATTTCCTGCCTCTTGGGAGCGTCGCATTCCTCGGTCTTTGTGAATCTTCCATGAATCCTGGGTTGACTGTCCGCGAGCGCCTTCCTACATGAGTACTGAGAACAACACGATCTCATTAACGCACTGGGGAAGCCAAGGCACACGCTTGAAGGAAATGAGGACAAAAGATGTATGAAACATCTATGCATAATGTTAGGGAGTTGACTCTCTTTTGTGGGCATTCACTTACTGAACTTCTGAAGAACTTCTCATGTGATTCTACGGAATGTACTTAAGGTTCTCTGCATGAGGGATCATTAGTAAGGCAGTGATGGAGCGACGACATATAGGACTTTGCCTAAGTCAAGGAAATTACATAGTATGAGTGTCAGCTATTCAACGTCAAGGGTGAAAATTATCATTTGCACTAGCAGTGTACCGAGCAATGTCCTTAGTTTTTCGTCAAGAATACACGGGAACGAATTATGTAGCAACGCGATGTTCATGAGAAAAAAGGAAATGCCACACTCGATGTGGATAAGAGGCAGTGCAGTTCACCGGGGGTGCTGTTAAAGGAGACACCTTGAGGGCTACCTCGGTGGTGTTTGCTTGCTTCACTTATCTTCTTTTCCCTTCTACCACTCTTCCACTTTCTTTTAAGACCACTGCTCGAACCTCTGACTCCCTTCTTATTTGTGTTTGTCTTTTTCTTGAATTAAACCTCAACTGCTCCTTTCCCTTCGCATGCACGTGTAAGAGCTCCGCTCTTCAATTATGTTTGTTCTTCAAATTGTGAACCTCCTATTCTGAACTCTGAAAGCACCAACTCAGAAGAGAAAGTCTAGGGTTTCTTGCAGGTATCTGTTTCCTATTTTGAATCAAAGGATATATACAATATTTAAGTATTGGAAACCTTTCCTTTAATCCCACATTGATTTAATTACTAACCAAGTTTGCATATAACAAATCAATTTCCCAACTTGGCACCCATATTATAAATTTCGGCCATTTAGAGATAAACAAGTTTGGCCAAATTTTCAATTTATAAGAACTTAGTCCAATCAATTCAATTAAACTCATAAACCTTTTTGCTTAAATCCAAAAAGTCGAATGCAATTATATGGGCATAGTACTGTTAATGTAAATGCTTCTAAAGTGCTAATACAAATTTAAAATATTTTTGTTTAGGAGTCAAGAGCGATCCCTAATTTTCTATGTAATAAGTGGATTATCAAAAATTAGGTGTCAAAACACTAATACTAGTTCTTCCTCTACCTTTACTTACTAAAGCACAAATGCAAGTACATTGGATTCTATCGTACAAATGTCCTCACTTTGATTCAAATTGCAAACCTTATCAAATATCAAGCTTGTTGACCTAGGCAGTAACAATAGTATTCCATTTATGAAGTAAAACTAGGATTGTAGAATCAAAATATCCACCTCATCATCAAAGTCAATCTCAACAAAATTCAATTGATTGACAATCGCATTGAGTTCATTACTATGATTAGTAACCAACACATTTTTTCTCATCTTTAAGTAAAACATGTGTCATATCAAATGACTTCCAAAGGTCTTCTAATACATGTTCGATAGGCTATTCATCAAACTCGCAATGGTGTTGACAACTTTACTTTTGTTGACTATCAAAATGTGCAATTTTTATGGAGAAATATAAAAATAGCAAAATTAGTAAAAATAAACAAAAAAAATATCGTAGCGATTGTAATAAATACATCATAAGAAATTTTTGAGAGAGAGAGAGAGAGAGAGTGAGGGAGAGAGAAGGGAAGAGCCTAGTCCGGCCTTCAATCCCCGAGCCTCCAGTGTTCGGATTTTTGGATGGACTGTGGAGAATACACACAGGGAGAGAGACAAGAGACGGCGGGCATTGAGCCATGAGAAAGGAGGCGAACGACGATTCTTACTTCCGGTGAAGTCTTCTCACGAGATCCTCGCCCAACGACCGATTCGCGTCCGTCATTCCTCGCTACCCCGGGACCTGGTTTCCCCCTCTCATTCATCTCTGTTTTTCAGCCACTCGACTGGCGACCGTGAAACGCCCTCTTCCGCAAACGAGGTTGGCCAAACTCGGACCCCCTTTTGTTCTGCTCTGTCTCGGTTGACCTGAAGACCGAGACTTGTCTTCTCCGATTATGCGTGGGTATAGTAAGGTCTCAAGCGAGTCGTCTCTAATTTTCTGGGAATGTCACTTGCTGCTTGCTTTTGATTCTGGACGCAACCTCAAGCCCCGAATGAACTGGTGTCCTCCCCTCAGCCGATGCACCTCATATGTTTTGATAAAATGCCCTTCAGACGATCCCGTAAAAACAACCACTGTTTTCGCCATATCCGGAGCTCATGTATCGTTGTTTTGATCGGTAGTCACTGAGTTTGTCTGGTGTGAAGCCTTATCTGGTTGATCATGGCTGCTGTGGTTGTTTCTTTCGTATACTCCCATGCTTGTTACCTCGGTAGTGTTTATCCGGTGATGGCCAGCGACGAGTTCTCTGGCGATCAACTACTTTCGGGGTTAGTCGCCAGCCGGCTCAAGGCCGCTTGTCTTTGGCCATCCCCGAGCAGGCAAGCCAGCAATCCGCGAAGATGATTAATGGCCGGCGACAATGACCTTTAGGTGGTCGGCGACGGTGTCTGTCGGTAAGGGTAATGGGATTTAGTGGCGATGCATAAATTGTCCATGGTCCGCGTGCGAGTCCGTGACTGTTTTTAGCCTCCGGGGGAAAGAAAAGACCGGAGGGGGTGGCCGGGTGGGTGGTTCTTTGGGAAGAAAGAATGAAAGCTGGGCTTGAGTTTGGACTTTGCGAATATGGTATTCTAATTGGAGTGGGCTTAGTTTAGTTTAGGGGGCCTAGGACTTGATTTGTTTTTCTTTAGAAATTTGTGCTTAGAATGATTTCGAATTTGGGGTCGTGGCGGCCTTAGGTAAGCTTGGGCTTGGCTTGGTTTGATTTGGTGGGGGCTAGGGAGTGCTTAATTTGAAATTCCAATTGAGCCCATGAGCCAAGTTTCCTGAGACCAGTCGCTGCCCACATTGGTGGGGGCCAAAGGCCCTGCCCGGATCCGCTTTTTCAGATTAAAAGAATTTTTTTAACAAATAATCTTTTTTTAGAAGTACTTTAAATTTTTCTAAAAAATTAATTAAAAATTAAATAAATTCGAATTTTTTATTTTTTGTAAAAACTAGGAAAAAGCTTAAAATTTGGTATTTTTTAAAGTAGTTTTCTCTTAAAATGTGTGGAAATCTTAAATAAAATCGGGCTCAAAATTAAATAAGATTTTAGGGCTTTACTATAGGATTTGAATGTTCTTAGAAATAAATGTTAGGTTGCTGCTTGCGTAAGCTTTTAGAGATTTACAATATAGCGCAAGATCCATCTACAACCGACGCATTTGTAGATATCACAGCTTATTAATACCCACTCATTTGAGATATTTTAGAAGATATGTTTGAGGGGGGAGAGAGAGAGATAAGGGGGGGAGCAACTACACTTTTACAATCAACGTCAAATAGAGGAAGTCGCCAGAATCGGCATGGTCATTATTTCTATAGAGGAATTTGATACTGTAATTCATATAACTATTTTCACACTCTACCTTATCTTGTGAACCTCACTGCACAATGAAGCTGGATTTTTTGTGCACCCATCCTCTAGTAGCTCAACAAGAAAGACCAATGACACAAAGTAGAGGGGTGGAATTTCGGGGAAAATCATGTCCCTCTCAGCCAATGGGCAATTGAAATTTGGGGCTTGATATGTGGGGAAGGATCAACAATGATAGGATGCCCATGCAATATTGGCAAATGAGAGATATTGAATATGAAGACTTGAGGTCATCTATTGAAAAGTCCATGTCGACCAATAAAACAAAATCAATCAAGTGAAGAACATTATAGGAGTTTAGTTCCAAAAAAAAAAAAAAAAAGAAGAACATTACAGGACTAGCGAGTAAAACCCATCATCATCACCATTTCTTTATGGCAAGAAAACATCACAATTGACAATTCATATATTTAGCCATCTTACAACTTCATTTCATTGCATATTTATGATGTTAATGGATTTTTTTCTATGATGACACGAAAGCTGCCTTAAGAATTAGTGTAGACCTTAATTCATTTTGAATCCATGTAAATTACGAATGATGGATTCTAATAATTAAGGATTGCAAAAATTCAATTCAAAGGAAAAGAAAGAAAAGAGATGTTGAGAAATTGAAAGAATTATCAACTCTATTCAGTTAGTGTAGAAGAAAATTCTCCACAGCTCGGTGGCATAAAAGATGTGGACTTTATAGTTTTGTCATTAACTTTGGGGAAGAATCTTATAACATGTTCAAAAGTTGGGCATAATTAGAAGAGTTTTCAAATCACCAAAAAATTTGACAAAAGAAATCACCAAAGACAAAAAAGGATAGGGTTCACTAGGAACGGATCGTAGTCTTCTCGATTTGACCTCTGACTCTTCTTGACGATGGAGCCAAGATTTAGGTTGAGAGGAGCATGATACTTTTCACGAAATATGGAGGCAAGCATTTGTTTTTTACTGGAGGATTTTGAATGAAGTTGCTCTATATGGAGTGTATATTAGTAATTCATAAGTTTCAGAAAATAGAAGTTCAACTTGAAATTTTGTAGATTTTGTTCTTGATTATTTATAGGAATCTATATACGTATTGTTCTTGAATAAAGTTACCCGGGGCTGATTTCTAGCAAGTTGATGAAGTTTCATTAAAGTGCTCTGAAATTCTACAACCCGTCAATTAAAATCACCGCAATAATCAAAGGGAAAATTGCAATTTTCAGACCTTGTTACTTGTCAGTAATTTCATGTTAATGCTAAAATGGAATATGAGTTTCTTCAAATATAAACTTCATTGAATTATGTCGTTTAATACATTCTTCTTTTCCATTTTAATAAAAGTTCTCTCACATATACAAGTAGGGTGTCTAATTTGTAAAACGTATGCATAAATATTTTCTTTGAAAAATGAAGATATAAGTCGAAATTGGGAGTTCTTGATGTTGAGTAATCACACGCCGGTAGAACCACGTTAAATGGCAAGATCGCAGGTTATTACAGCTTTTTAATTGGCATTGCTCTTAAATCACGGGATGAGGGAGGAAAGTTCTTGATCTCCATCCCTTCCCCCGCCGTTTTTATCCTTGCGCTCCTACCAATTTGTTTATCCTATTAAAAGAGGAGGCAAGAGAGCAAAACTATATGAAATACAATAACACGACACTAGGGGTAGAGGAGCACAATCTCGAAAGCAATCACGATCGAGCTAAACTAGCCCAACTCCCTCCCAACATTATACTAGATCATTGGGACATATAGCAAATACACAAAGCTTTTCCAGTCAAACCATGCATGATCCTCTATCCACTATCGCCCTCTCCACTTGATCGTTTTGTCCACATCCCATCAACAAAGAAATGGAAATCTCTCTCTCTCTCTCTCTCTCTCTCCCTCACCCCACCGCTTCCTTCTGATGCACCATCTTTCTTTGTAGTTTCGTTCTTTCCTCCTCTCTTCTTCTTCCCCATGTTCTTTACCTCCCCCACGATCATAGTAAAATGGATTTATAGTTTTGAGGAAGAAGATCGAAAAAAATAAAAACTAGAAAGACCAATGGCACAACGTACAAAGGTGTGGAATGAAGAGGAAAAATCATGTCCCTTTCAGCCTATGAGTAATGGAAAGTCGGGGCTTTGTATGTGGTGGAGGATCAACAAGGGTATTAACAACCGATAAAACAAAATTAATCAAGTCGAGAATGTTATAATCATTATTTCTTTCCAGCAAAATAACATACAACTCATATGATTTGCTGTGCACAACATCATTTCATATTTTCCAAGAATCTTTCTTAGATAAGTAAGATTTCTGTATTTTCAGAGATATATATGATGTTAAACTTTTTTGTTTTTTCTTCAAGATGACTCAAAAGCCATCTTATAATCATCACACACATTCAATTTGAAGAAAAAATAAATATTAAGATATCGAAAGAATTATGCGCTCTATGTCATTATTATCGAAGAAATTTCTCAAGAATCGGTAGAGTAAAAGATTTAAACTTTATCATCGACTTAATATCTTTGGAGAGAATAGGAGACTTGAAAGTCAACAAAAACAAAAGTTGGACGGGGCTCACCGGGAAAGGGTCATATTCTTTCTTTCTTTTTTTTGGGGGGGTGGTTGGTGGATGCAATGGATGCAACATTTTCGCTGCTTTATTGATGGGAGCAATGGCGGTCAACATAGCCAAGGTTTAGATCGGGGGCGAGTGACTTTTGGGCGGGGTATGTAGTCTTATTTTTTTTGTACTTGAAAATTTTGATTGAATTTATATTATATTAATGAAAAAATTACAAACCAATTCTAAACTATTTTATAAATACTACTCAAGTTAAAAACCCTTTAAAATTGTCAATATAATCTTAAATTTTAATGTAATACATGGTACAATCATCTCCAATCATCTTATGTGATGTGATCCGGCTACAAAATGGAAGAAGTTAAGGAAATGGCATTATTTTGAGTAAATTTTCTGATTTTTTTCTTTTTCTTTCTTTTTCATTTCCCCACTTCTGTTCATCTTCTTCTTTAGGTATTCATCTGATTTTGCCATTAATTCTATGCTCTACCACTTTTGGCTTTCAGTCAAGCGAGGTAGCTTCTCAAACTCTTGTTATGTTAATTTCGTAACTGTCCACCAATTTTTGTGTTTTCATGCCCATTCGTGCCTGCGATGCCGTGCTTTGTGTGTTCTAGAACCAGACCATATCGCATCATCATTCACTAAAACTCAGTTTTGCAATTGATTGGGCGGTTCGGAGGGCGATTACTTCATTAAGCTCTTAGCTTGAAGATATCAAATTCGAGAATAATCATCTGTTTCGTCGTTTGCATTGGTTTTTTTGCTGTTCGGAGTTTGACCTGATTTAGGTTTGGTGTTCCTTGCGGTTCGGGCCACCAATTTGAAGTAGAGATGTTGTCGAGGGGCCTTCTTAGTGATAACTGATAAGGGTTCTCTGGCAGACCAGACATTTCGATACGGCAAAATGTAAGGTCTCTTTACCTCAAAAGCAGACGCAATGGAGAAGAACACATACGGAAGAAGAAGATCAGTAGCGCAGAGAAAATGAAGAGAAGAAAAGGTAAATGAAAGAAATAAATAGATCACAAAATTCAGTAAAATCAAAACGATGTCATTTTGTGGTAGTTCTTTCATGCCATACACAATTGTGCCATATAAGATGATGGGCAATAATTGAACCACCGCATCAGTATTTTTAGTTGCAATTGATAAAAAGATTACATTATATGTTAGCAAATTTGGAAAGTATAATAAGTTTGGGCTTCAATTTATATTTTTTCCTATATAGAGATTTAAGATAAAAACAAGTTCAATTCGAAAATTTTGTAGATTTTGTTATTGATTCTTTATAGGAACCCAAACAAGAATCGGGAAAAGTGAATACTTCTTCTTGGTTTTAAATATGTAAAATTTTAAAGTATGCTGCTAAGCTGGAACTTTTCCACAAAACCATTCAATTAATTGAGGTCGGCTTCTTTCCTATTAATATGTTTCTAAAATGAAAAAATATACCTAATGTACATATTTTGAATACAAAACCGATATATAGTGTTACTCGAAAAATCACAGTTTCTTATATTAAAATAAACCAGGAAAAAGATAATAAAATAGAATTGTTAATACATATAAGTTAAGATGAGACTACGTCATTAAATTACATCTTTGAAATTTTAAATATTTTCCCATTGAAGACAACATATTGTAATTTACCCAAAGCAAACTGATATGCACTCTGACAAAGTTTTTTCAGAAAAGAGTTTGAGCATGAAACTCAAGACGGGATTAATTTTGATAGACATTTATTTTTGTATATCTATATAGTACATATGAGAAAAGAAATTGGGGAGGCGGGCGCCTCCCCTTTCCCTCCGGGGCTGATGTCGAGGTTGATGAAGTTTCATTAAGGTACTCCGAAGTTCTACAAACCCGCCAATTGAATCTCCGTAATCAAGTGATAATTTTTAAGAGGAAATTATAGTTTTAAAATCTTGTCACTTGTCGGTAATTTCATGTTAATTTTAAACAGAATTTGAGGTCTTTCAAATATAAACTATATAGACTTGTTTAATTCAAGATCTTCATTTCCGTTTTTAATAAAATTTGTCTACTTTGTAAAATGTATACATAAATGTCTTCTCTAAAACTAATTTCCATAGTCGAAATTGGGAAGAAAATCATAGGCCGGTAGTAGCACTTCAACTAGCAAGATCGCAGGTTATTAATTGAGATTACCCTAAGTCATGTAATGACGAAGGAAAATCCTTGCTGTTCGTCACCTTCCCCTCTGTTTTTGTCCTTGCTCTCTTACCAGTTCGTTTGTCCTATGAGGAGGAGGAGGCAAGAGAGTTCCACTTTATGAAATACAATTACATAACATTAACCTAAGAGCTGGACAAAGACAATCTCAAAAGTAATCACTATCGAGCTAAACTAGCCCAATTCCCACCCGACATAATACTAGATTGTGGGGATATGTGACAAATACACAAAGCTTTTCCAATCAAACTATGCATGATTCTCTAAACATTACCGCTATCTCCCAAAGGAAAACTAGTGGAAATTACATGAGCACTCAATGAAGTTGAGAATGTTTCTAGTTCCATCTCAGATTTGTCATTGTTGACTGGCTCATCTGGTGGGTAAATAAGCGGCTTTGGAGGCATCTCAAGTTTATCAATATCCCCTTCACGCATTTCTAGGACTTTGTTCATTGGAGGCCGATGGTCAGGGTTTAATTGTATACACCAAAGTGCAACTATTATCATCTTTTTTATCACCTTCCTTTCCTCTTCTACAAATGCTTCCATTTCAACACTTTCTCCTTCATTGACTTGGTCATACACCCACAAGGGAAAATAAATTTGGCTTGAGCATTTTGCATTTGTATTTATGTTCTTCCTTCTACCTGCCATTTCCATGAGCAACATCCCAAAGCTATAGACATCCGCTTTATAAGATACACCACCAATGCTTTTGTAGAACAACTCAAGTGCCATATATCCCAAGGTTCCTCTTGCAGCAGTCAATGAGACTATGCTACGATCAGTAGGATAAAGTCTTGCAAGTTCAAAATCAGAAATTTTTGGAGTGAAATTCTTGTCTAGAAGAATATTATGAGGCTTGATATCAAAGTGTAGTATTTGCATGTCACACCCACGATGTAAGTATTCAATCCCTCGTGCCACCCCAAGAGCAATCTCATATATTTTCCTATAATCGAGAAAGCTATCACCTTTATCAATGAAAATGTGCTTATCCAAAGATCCATTTGACATGAGATCATACACAAGAGCTTGTTTCAAGCCTTCAAAGCAAAAACCAATGAGCTGCACTACATTAACATGGTGAATTCTTCCAATAGTAGCCACTTCACTAATAAAATCTTGGCCATGAGCCTTGGACTGCTTTAAAATCTTGATGGCCACTTCGTTGCCGCTTCTTAGCGTTCCTTTGTAGACAGAACCATACCCCCCTTCACCCAATTTGTGCTTAAAATTCCTAGTGATCTTCTTAATATTCGAGTAAGAGTACCTTATTGGTAGGAAGTTGTTATGAGCTTGCAAAAATTCTTCGATGCCCTTGTCATTTGCTAAGTGCCTTCTTCTGTAGTTGTAGATTAGAAATACCGCAACAAATGGCATTCCAATAGCGAATTTCACTACACAAAAATATCCTGGAAATTTTGATAGGTTAGAATATATATTTTTAATTATTGTAAGAACAAATCATTGCAGTTTACCTAGTAGAAATGTAACATCCCAAGTTGTCGCCATTGCATAAGCTTTGACACCTGTGGAAGGAATGAATGATGTGATAAGGAATCGAAGGAAAAGAAATTTGGAAAACAAACCGCACAGGGAAACAAAGTAGTAAGCAAGCTTCTTTGTATAAGTTGAATTTTTTGCAAAAGAATATGAGAAGTGGGATGCATGCATCTACAAATCAATTGAAATAACAAGCTTCATCTCACATAGATGATAGACAACGCAAGAAATTCCATTTGCTTTGTTAGCAATCAACAAGTATAGAGAAATAGTGCCTTACCCAAAAAAAATATAGAGAAATAGTGATTTCATTTTTTAAGCAATAATATATTTCTTCTTATCGGTATTTGAATACAAATTCTTACGGAATTTGTTAACGAGTGTCTTTCAAATCATTAGCTACTTGACTAATTAAGGAACTACTTAAGAGACTAATCTGAACTCTAATTGATATATGAGTACAACTTTTTAAGCAATTTGTCAATGAGTGTCTTTCAAATCATTAGCTAAGTGACTAACTAAGGAACTAATCAAGAAACTAATCTGAACTCTATGCCAACAAAAAACTAGTCATGTAGCTGCTAGCACAATATCCCTTTCTTTTCTTTTTTCAGAGGGAGTTATAGCTTTTATGTGGAAAGGAATTGTAATCTAGGCACATGTATATGTGCAAATCGGTCTGTTTGGGATGACTCCTACTGTCAATTTCTTATTTTTTTGCCAATCTTACAACTCCAACAATTTGATTTTTAAATGTAAAGCCTAGCTGCGAAACCTTTCAAGTACACACATGTTGACATATACTAAAATTTATATTTTTTGCCTAAAACTTTCTTGGATTTTAAATATTTCTTTCATTTCCAGTTTTAAAGAGAAAGCAGCAAGTGAAAGAGCGTTCAAAATCAAGCAAAATTGCCGTAAAACTTGGTTGCCAACCGATGCTTACCTGAGTCATAGGACAGGGATCTGCAAACCCGACCTGAGTAGAAACTAAACAAATCCAAAAAGCAAAAGAGAGCTCTCTTTGTCCTACCACCATAAAATTTGAGAAAAAATCCATTGGCCATGATGTTATGGATTAGCTCATAGTTGTAGGAGCTACTATTAATCTGCTCATAAGGCTCAAAATCAGCTGATACCCACGTCCACATGCTAATGGTGCAGAAATCCATAACATCTTATGCTTTTGGATTGACCAAAGCATACAAGTTCCAATTCGATAATTTGTTGGAAGAATACGGGCCCTTAATGCATGGACCAGTAGAGATGTCGAGCGGAGAACTAACTGGTTTTGAGCAGTTCACAATGGCCAATGTACTTCTGTTGAAGATGTAGTATGAGTTGCTTGGATCAGTGTAGTATTTGCCGCTTGGATAGACAATGTCCATGAGTTTATACAACACCAAAGACTGGGGGAGAGATGAGCAGTTATCCTTTTGTAGCTCATCATCGACTAATTTAATTAGGTGGGCGGAATAATCGATGGACTGCACATAAAATCGGCCATGATAGAGGTACCAAACGGTGCGATTATCTTCACAAACCAGCTCTTTCTTCAGGTTACCACATCCCCTTGGGTCACTCTTCAGTCGAAATGGCTCTGTTATATTACGAATGTTACCACAGGATGAAGCAATGCATCTCGAATTACTCGGCTTGGCATCGCTAGTCATCGCTTGCAATAGAACAAGAATGAGTAGCAACACTAGATAGACATTCATGGAGTTGAGAGCCTTAATCATGTCTCCGTCTGTCTTTGGGCAATGTGAAATTTGTGAAGAATTGCTTGGTATACGTGTTAAAGAAGGCATGATATAAAATGATTGAAAAGAGATGGATGATCCTTGTTTGATTGGAGACTTGGAGTCGCCTTGTACTGTAGAAAAGGCCAAGTCAGTCAGCGTACTAAATGCATGAAATCGAGAAAATTGAAAGATCACCTCCAGATACAAAGGATCTAGGATGTGTCACCCATAGAAAATTCAAAAGATCTTGCTTCACATATGATCTCTCTTTGTCCTCTTATCTCCACGTTTCTTCCACTCTCCACATGATTATTGGGTCTACACGAGGGGTGAGTGGCTCGAGAGTCGGTCCATGTTCCAAATAACTTAGAACTTGCCATGTCAGGACCCATTCCCTATTTTTGAAACCCGAAACTACTCTGTACACCTCAAACCTGGAAACTACCTATTGGGGCCAGCTCCTGGCACTAGAGAAAAGCTCACATATGACTCGATTTGTGCATTTCGTCAAACATATTGTAAGTAATTTCATGAAGGTATTTATATTCAAAGTGAGAGATTAAAATTCATATCAACACAAAACATGTTAACGAACTAAGAATCACCAAAGTAACATCAAAATTGATTGGAGTTTTAACTTGAGAAGTTGCCAGATTTAAAATATTGAACGTCAAGAGGCAGAGAACACACAGAGCCGCAATAGCTAAAAGGACCGCAAGAATTTCGAGAAGTCTCCTAAAATGTCTAACAAAGGCCCAAAAAAAAAAAAAAAAAAAAAAAATCAGTGCTACCTGATGCAGAGTCCAAAGCTAACAAATCGTAACCAGAAACAAGACCAACCTGCCAAAGAAAACCATCCATGAGCATTTTATCATGGGAATCTAAGGAACATCCCATCCCGAGGAACGGATGGCATGGAATGAGCAACCACACGTGGAAGACAGATCAACACAGTACCCCAAAAAGCAAGACTGATGGTGGGATCAACGGCGCGAACTCCAGTGTCGTCGGGCGAGGTTGAAGCGTCGTCGAGGGGGACGTCGAGATCGAACCTCACGAACGCCCTCTGAAATCGGCCTCCTGCAGAGACCCGACGCTCTTCTTGGTCGCCATTTCTGCGGATAAAGATCAGTAAAGGCGCAAGGTCCAGTCAAAAACTGAAGAAGATCCGGTCGAAGATGGGAGTTGGTGACGGAAAATCTCACCGGGTGACGAAGGTACGGCAAGGAGAACAAGTGGGAGAGGAGATCAAGCAGAGACAACTGTGAGCCTCGTGACTGCCAAGATCATTACACTGTCGAGATCGAGCCGCGAGAGCGAAAATCCGAGGGAGTAAGAAATCGGGAGAGGGATCTTATATACCGAGGGGGCTTCGTTCTTTTTATCAGAAGACGCGGAAGAGAGAGAGAGAGAGAGGATAGGGTGTGGTACGGTGCCGTGTACTTGAAGAGGGAGGATGCATTAAATAATATTAGGTGGGTTGGCGACGCCGTGCGAGGATGCAAGAGTTTTTAACAGGTGGGCCCAAATGTGACACCTGTCACCCGTTGATTAGATTGTGTAGAACTGATTTGATATGACTTAGGCACCTAATATTTTCTCTCGGTTGAGGACCTTGCGATGAACAGTTCGATTGCGAAATTTATTCACTTTGTACTGTAGGGAAAAAATGAAAAAAGGCAAAGATCATTCGAATCAAGCAAATTTAGTCAACGAGGGTTGGTGCGAGCGCTGAGCGTTGAGATGACAGAGAATTCCGCGTATTAAATCTCCACTATTTCTATCTATTTGCTTGAATTGTATGTTTGTTTCTGACTTGAAGGACTCTAATTTGATCGACTCTTTATATAGAAACATGGCACGATCATAATGTTGATCATTTGAGAAGATGAGCACGAGGAGTTTTTTTTTTTGGTCACTAGTATATTAATTTATTAGCTAGAAAAAGAACTTGGACACATACTTTTGCTATCTTCACACTTGCCCCTTGTGTATGTCCTTTAATGTTTTGGAATTGCAGGCAGTTATTTCACGGTGCATCTATTTTCTACGATTGACTTGCTCTTCGCTCGATTACGCATATCACATTATATCTTTTGTCACTCTTATCTTCATTGTCATCTCTGTCATGATCGTGAGGGCTCCTTCTCATCCCTTCTAGTCACTTTTGTCATTCTCCATGACCTTTCCTCTATTTGCCATCCCTAATGCTTGTAGAGTTTTGAGTGGATACCCCGACTAAAATAAAAGCTCTCTTATTTTTTATTACAAGAACACTCACACCACTTGAGCGAACACACTCCTTTACTTTTTGGACTCCACATGTAGGAGACTTTCTTCTCAACACTGAAGACTTTCTCAAAATACTCATGCCAAGTGCTTGCTTCACTCTTGCTTTAGTGGTGAGTGGTGTCAACTGTCTCTTTCTTATAATAATAACATAGTGTTAGAGCTGCGCCTCCTAAGCTTAATAGTTTTGAAGAGTAAAAGCGCAGTTTCCCTGTCATTGTCTAAATTATGATGCAGTGTGTATTCAAGTTGCAATTATGCTCATCAATCACGAGAGTGAGAAAAAGGAGAAATTATTGTTATTCAAAATTGAATCTGAATGCTTGCTGAACCTGAACTCTAAGTCCCTAAAGCTCTTCGACATCAGAGTGTATGAACTTGAAGCAGGTAAGAGTACCCTTAGATGCAGGAGGCATCGCAAGTCGCACATTGCAAAGTTTTTGGCTCCTAGTTTGAGGCATCCTGTTGCCAAGCTCAGTCGACTAGAGGCTACTCGGCCATACATTAAGATTCTTAGTATGTTGGAGATGAGGATGCTCATTGAGTTTGCAAAAGTTGGATAGCTCGTCTGGTCATGATGGTAATGTGATGATTGATTATGGAACAAAGTTTCATGCGATATTCAATTCTTTTTTGCGTTATTTTCGACGGTTTTGTTCTAGTTGAATGAGAATTTTTGAAATCTAATTTCTTGTACTGCAAATAATCTCAGCATAAATTGCACAAATTTTTCTTCTTTTTTTTTGGGTCAGAAAAGAATCACTTTCATTCATAAAGAATAATTCGACCAAAAAAACAAATAATCATAAAGAAGAAGTTTGTGAACACAATCCTCTAGCTTCAGAAAATCAAGAACTGATGCGTTGCTGCCTCTTGAACTCAGCGTAGATCACTTGGGAGATTACTGCGGTTAACACCGGAGCCCAATCTCTTCTTTGGGCTTTTCCTCATCTTAAACTGGCCCATATCAAGAAGAGCCCAATAGAGTTGTAGGTTCAAAGAACAAATAGCTTGCCACGAAATTGGATCTGCTACCTTCTCCCGGCCCTGTGAGAACTCCCTTTGTTCTGAAATTGCACAAATGTAAGTTCTTGGTTTTCTGGCCCAGAAAGAACCTTATTTATTTTCATTTTATCAGATTTTTTTTTTTTGCGCAGCCCATTAAGCATTATGCAGGGAACTTTCCTTAATGCATCAAAATGTCAAAGGTCGAGTCAAAATATAGTTTCTATTATCAACTGCAACATCCTTGATAAAAGATCATATGTTAGACAAAAGCCTTACTCCCCATGGACATCGTTTAAGATAATTACCCAAAAAGTCATAAACTTAGTATACATATACCAACTCAGTTCTAAATTTTTTAATTTAGCTTTATCTTGAACCATTTGAAGATTTTCCAATTTAGTTATCTTAACTAGAAATCACTAACATAGACGGCAGTGGTCCTACGTAACATGGCTGGTGCTAAAATAGGCAATTTATGCAATTATTTTTCTTTTTTTCCCTTTTTTATTTTTTAAAAAATTATAAAAATGCAAAAATTTTTCCTATTAGCGATGAACGATGTCCATATAAGTGATTTTCAGCCAATTTTGGGCAAAATGACTATATTGGCAATTCGTCAAATGGTTTAGGACGAAATTGGTCAAATTGAAAAGTTTCATACTAAGTTTGCATCCGTAAGATAAGTTTATAACTTTTTCTTGTTTTTCCCAATTTATATCTGATTGCATTCAACAAACTTAAGTGCGAAGTTGTTATTTTAAATATTTATTCATCATTAATAACTCTCGAAATTCAAGTAATCTGTACATTAGTTTTATTACAACATCAATGACATACGCTACCTTTGATACTTTGTTTAGGTTTGCTTGAGCATTTGAGGAAATATGCATAATGGGAAACGATGAACCTCTGCTGCTGCTGCTGCTGCTATTGTGACAATATGAGCTATGGAATGGAAAGATGGTGCCGCACAAGCAAAGTGATTGTAAGGCTGTTTTGTATCTACAAACGTAATCGACCCCACCAAGGATCTGAGAAACACTTTTGATTCTTTGCACTGGAAATTTTTAGTGCCCGAATATGTATGATTTTGAGAGTTCAACCGCTTGTTCTTTTGCGCTTTAGCGTCGTCTTTGTGTGAACGGGATTCAAAACCAGAGCCGCGTCCATCGTTGTTTGGTTCAAATTGTTAATGGAGGTGAAACATGGGAGAATCCCATGCATCAGGTAGACTGTCCGCAAGAATATTTCAGGGCCGTTTAGAGACAGATGTCAGTGCTTTAATGATGGAAGAACTCACTAAGTAGTGGCGGCATCGATGCACCCGATACATGAACGACATTAGATATATGCGAGTACAAGCATCTACATCTCTTTCTCGACCACCCTTTATTGTTCAACAAACCTATGTATAGATCTTGCCGGCAGCTTCTGGTCTATATAGGAGTGTTACTACGGTAGATCTAGAGAGAAACTAGTTTGCGGGAGTTGGGGATTCCGTTTACTGAGTCCTAACTTCGACGAGCCTTCTTCATTGACTTCCCCAGCTCTCTTTGTGAGCCTAAACTCTCTCTGGTATTCCTCTGGAACGGCTATTGCGGCCTAGATATTGGTAGTCAATGCCCAATATTTTCTGCCTCTTGGGAGCGTCGCATTCCTCGGTCTTTGTGAATCTTGCATGAATCCTGGGTTGACTGTGCGCGAGCGCCTTCCTACATGAGCACTGAGAACAACACGATCCCATTAACGCACTGGGGAAGCCAAGGCACACGCTTGAAGGAAATGAGGACAAAAGATGTATGAAACATCTATGCATAATGTTAGGGAGTTGACTCTCTCTTTTGTGGGCATTCACTTACTGAACTTCTGAAGAACTTCTCATGTGATTCTACGGAATGTACTTAAGGTTCTCTGCATGAGGGATCATTAGTAAGGCAGTGATGGAGCGACGACATATAGGACTTTGCCTGAGTCAAGGAAATTACATAGTATGAGTATCAGCTATTCAACGTCAAGGGTGAAAATTATCATTTGCACTAGCAGTGTAGCGAGCAATGTCCTTAGTTTTTCGTCAAGAATACACGGAAACGAATTATGTAGCAACGCGATGTTCGTGAGAAAAAAGGAAATGCCACACTCGATGTGGATAAGAGGCAGTGCAGTTCACCGGGGGTGCTGTTGAAGGAGACACCTTGAGGGCTACCTCGGTGGTGTTTGCTTGCTTCACTTATCTTCTTTTCCCTTCTACCACTCTTCCACTTTCTTTTAAGACCACTGCTCTCTGACTGCCTTCTTATTTGTGTTTGTGTCTTTTTCTTGAATTAAACCTCAACTGCTCCTTTCCCTTGGCATGAACGTGTAAGAGCTCCGCTCTTCAATTATGAACCGTTTTCTCCTTTGTGGATGTCCCCGTATATATGTTCTTCAAATTGTGAACCTCCTATTCTGAACTCTGAAAGCACCAACTCAGAAGAGAAAGTCTAGGGTTTCTTGCAAGTATCTATTTCCTATTTTGAATCAAAGGATATACACAATATTTAAGTATTGGAAACCTTTCCTTTAATCCCACATTGATTTAATTACTGACCGAGTTTGCATATAACAAATTAATTTCCCAACTTGGCACCCATATTATAAATTTCGGTCATTTAGAGATAAACAAGTTTGGCCATATTTTCAATTTATAAGAACTTAGTCCAATCAATTCAATTAAACTCATAAACCTTTTTGCTTAAATCCAAAAAGTCGAATGCAATTATATGGGCATATTACTGTTAATGTAAATGCTTCTAAAGTGCTAATACAAATTTAAAATATTTTTGTTTAGGAGTCAAGATCGATTCCTAATTGTCTATGTAATAAATAGGTTATCAAAAATTAGGTGTCAAAACACTAATACTAGTTCTTCCTCTACCTTTACCTACTAAAGCACAAATGCAAGTACATCGGATTCTTTCATACAAATGTCCTCAATTTGATTCAAATTGCGAACCTCATCAAATATCAAGCTTGTTGAACCAGGCAGTAACAATAGTATTCCATTTATGAAGTAAAACTAGGATCATAGAATCAAAATATCCACCTCATGATCGAACTCAATCTCAACAAAATTCAATTGATTGACAATCACATTGAGTTCATTATTATGATTAGTTACTGACACATTTTTTTCCAATCTTTAAGTAAAACATGTGTCATAGCAAATGACTTCCAAAGGTCTTCTAATACATGTTCAATAGTGTAATATATGGGCTTTAAAACAAGAAAAGAAATTAAAATAAAAGGAAAAGAAAGAGTTTGAAAAGTCAAAAAAGGGAGGCTGAAGAGAACCGTGGAACCTTCGGCTAGGCTTTAAAAAGAGAGAAAGAGGGAGAGAAAGAGGAGCACGGGCAGAAACAGGGGAGAAGAGAGAAAGAAGAGAAAGGAAAAAAAAAAAGAGGAAAAAGGAAAAAAAAATTTGGTGCACTCGTGACCCGGACGCCTCATCAAGCCGACTCAAGTGTGTTTTGCAAGGCCGGTAAGAAATTGAAGCCTTTAATCACTTACTTGAAGCAATTGCCGCAATTAGGGCTCGAAATTCGGATTTCTTGGGTATTGGTGTGGTGAAGCCCAATTTTTGAGTCGTTAAGCTGTAATTTTTTTGAGAAATGGTACTTTGGGATGTTGTGAAGTTATAGCATCTTTTGGATCGTGATTTGAGCTTGCAATTTGTTCGGAACGGAATTTTGAAGTTGGAGGCGCAATCTGATACTATAGCGAACAGTGGCTTCGAGTCTCTTTTTTTGTTATTTCCGGTACTATTTTGGGGCGGTTGAGTTTGGGTTGTTGTTGTACGTTAAGAGAACTTTCTAAAGACTATAAAACAGCTTGAAACGGAATTTTGTGGAGGAAGTTATGGCGTGACGAAGTTGGCGCATGGGCCGCGCCTAGCTGAAAATGATGGGTTTATGCTAAATTGTGAACTTTTGGAGCGCGTAGGTGTCGTTTATCGACTAATAGGCCTAGTATAGGCGAGTCGTTATAAGAATATCATTTTTACTCGGCTTTTTGATATTTTTCCGTTAATTGTTAGGAATCCGAATGCGTCGGTTCGTATGAGCGTCGTAGTTGATTTTTGGCTTTTTCCAGGTGAGCGACACTATTTCTTCTTTGTATTTTAAACTCATGTTTTGAGAAATATGGTTGATTAAATACTCTATGAGTTGACAAAAAGCATATTTTGTTGCATAAAACAGGATCGAGATATTACTGACATTTTTGTGGTTCGAAGGGAGTTGTATTTTGACGTTGATTTGAATGGTTGTGTGAAAAAGGATTTGTGAAATTATTTGTGAAAGAATCTTGAAATGCTTTGAAGGATGCTTTGATATTCATATATCAAATTTTGAGTTGTGATATGACTTCCTTTCTGACGTTGAATTACTGGATATTGTGATTGATGATTAGTGCTCAATGTCTCTGTGGACCCTGAGGGGTGTGGGTATGCGCATACTATTCTAGGATATCCTTGTGGGCCGAGCCACCGGCTAATAATAGGTGGAGACCTTGCCAAGGAGGGAATCTTGGTCGTTTTGTCACAAGCGTTACGCATGACCATGGTTAGACATTTTAGCATGAATTGGTCAATGGAGTGAACCATTGACGTATGATTTGAGTTTGGTCGATGGAGTGGACCATCGATATGAGTTGATGAGATTAATCAATGGAATAGACCATTGATGTATGTTTTACTAGATTGACTAATGGACTTAACCATTGGTGCTTTCGATATTTGAATTATGAATTGGTATTATGATAAATTGAGTTATGTTTGTGTTTTAAAATGTGCATAGTGATTTCTCGATCCGCTTAGAAGAAATGTGTTACTCACTGAGCCGTGGTAGCTCACTCCTCTCATCTACTTGTTTTTCAGGTTCTTCAGTGAGTCACGAATAGGTGTGAGCGTTCGTTCAGGGAGGACTTTTGTTGTGGAAATGTTGGGTACGGCTTATGCATAGTTCATAAGTTTATAAGTTAGTCCCTGCAGAAAGTTTGTGTTTTGATTTTTGTGGATTATAGATATACTCTGATATAGATTTTGTAAACCAAGTGCCCATTTTTGTCAAATATATATATGTGGATGTATATATATTGATATCGGGTTGAATATTGGTTACGTTGAGGCTGCGTCCTTTGGAAAAAGGACGGCCGTGTCATGCCCCTTCTTCTTGTGAATCGAGGTGTGACATTTGTTGGTATCAGAGCTTAGGTTTTGATTTGTTTGGGTAGATGTGGGACGATGTGAGATTGTATAATAGATTTTTTTTAACGCGTTAGCCTTTTAGATATTAAGTTGTAGCTCCGTTCTTGGATTTAGGTGATCATGCGTGACTCGGAGACACTTGCTTCGCTTCGTAGAAATAGTAAAGGCAAGCAAGTTGTAGCCCCTGATGCTAGAGACACGCCTCAAGCTTCTCGATGTGCGTCTCTAAGGAGGAGACGGGAGGATCGGCGTGATGAAAGTCCTAACTCGCATGAAGTTAGGGAAGTTAACCAACGGTCTTTTCCCCCGAGTGACTTTGAGCAAGCTATGATTTATTGGTATCGTCAAGCAAAGGAATTAAGTGGAGATGGAGCAACTAGCTCATACACCTTTGCGCAATTCAGAAAGGCGAAACCACCCACTTATGATGGGAAAGCTGATTCTCTTGCAGCTGAGCAGTGGACTAGAAAGATTGAAGGGATCTTTGAAGCTGAAGGTGTTCCCGAAGATAATAAGGTTATTTTTGCTTCTCGATACTTAGAAGGCGAGGCAGAGCATTGGTGGGAGGGAATGAGGCCAGCTCTCGGAGATAGGGGTGGTGTTATAGCTTAGGAGGACTTTAAGTAGACTTTCAATGCCCAATTCTTCCCAATGTCATTTCAGAAAAAAATGAAGAGTGATTTTATACACATATCTCAAGGCGACTCCACAGTTTTGGAGTATGCAGCCCGCTTTAATCAAATGAGTAGATTTGCCGAGCAATATGTGTCTAATGAGCAAGATAAAGCTGATCACTTTCAGAGGGGGCTCTGGTATGAAATTGGTTCGACACTCACACCTCTAGCATTGACATCTTATAAAGACGTGCTAGAACGAGCGATCAAAGTGGAACAAAAGATTCTAGAGTGAGATGTGCAAGGCATACCTCAACATAAGAAGTTGAAATTCATTGATTATCAGGATAGCGGCGCCGGTGGCAGTGGAAAGAGGAAAGCTTTTAATCAGCCAGGAAAACCCATAATTCAGAATAATCTAGGCCCTTGTATTACATGTGGGAAACGACATAGCGGTCCTTGTTACCGCAAGAGAGGAGCATGTTTCACTTGTGGAAAAATGGGACATATAGCACGTGATTGTCCAACACAGAAGAATGCCCCTGGAGATAGTAGAGTATGTTTTGTATGTAGACAACCTGGACATCGAGCCTATACTTGTTCTATGAGGAAGACCGCACCTCCAGTTGATAAGCCACAAGAAGGCCAACAAAGGCAAAAGATGACTGGGAAAGTTTTTACGATGACAGGAGAGGATGCGGCGGCTTCTAATACAGTTGTTGCAGGTAATATTTCTATTGCCTCACAACTTGCTTGTTTGATCCCGGTGCCACGCATTCCTTTACTTCCATTGACTTTGCAAGGAAACTTGATATGTTGCCTGAGCTTCTAAATTATGAATTGTGTATCAATACTCCCACTGGTGATTTCTTGATTGCTAATCGTGTGTTCAAGAATTGTTCGTTGCGAATTGATGATGTACCATTGCTTGTGGATTTGGTGGAGTTAGATATACGAGATTTCGATGTTATTCTAGGGATGGATTGGTTATCAAAATATCATGCCACTGTCGATTGTTATTCAAAGAAAGTTATTTTTCAACCTCCAAATCAACCAGAATTCTCTTTTTCGGGAAGTTATGAAGGCACTTTTCCAAGGTTAATTTCAGCTATGTGCGCAAGAAAGCTTTTGAGAAATGGTTGTTACGGTTATTTGGTTTGTGTAAAAGATACAAGTAAGGAGCCGGTAAAGCTAGAAAATGTTCATGTTGTCAGAGAATTTCCTGATGTATTTCCTAAAGATTTACCTAACTTGCCTCCTGATAGAGAGATAGAGTTTTGCATCGATTTAATGCCTGGTACAACGCCCATCTCTAAGACCCCATATCGGATGGCACCTTCTGAATTGAGTGAATTGAAGACTCAACTACAAGAGCTTTTGGATAAGGGTTTTATTAGGCCTAATGTATCGCCTTTGGGAGCTCCTATTCTATTTGTGAAGAAGAAAGACGGTAGTATGCGACTTTGCATAGATTATCGAGAACTTAACAAGGTGACAATCAAAAATAAATATCCTTTACCTCGGATAGATGATTTATTTGATCAACTTCAAGGGGCTCAAGTATTTTCTAAGATCGACCTTCGTTTTGGGTATCATTAGTTGAAGATAAAAGTTGATGATGTGCCAAAGACCGCTTTCAGAACAAGGTATGGGCATTATGAATTCCTTGTCATGCCTTTTGGGTTAACGAATGCACCTGCGGCTTTCATGGATTTGATGAACAGGGTATTCAGACAATTTCTTGATAGATTTATTGTGGTATTTATCGATGATATTTTGGTGTATTCGAGGAGTTTGGGAGAACATGAACAACACTTGAGAGTTGTTTTACAAACTTTGCGTGAAAAGAAGTTGTATGCTAAATTTAGTAAGTGCGCCTTTCCGGCTTGATCATATAAAATTCTTGGGTCATGTAATATCAAAGGATGGTATCTCGGTTGATCCAAAGAAAGTTGAAGCAGGTTGTTCAATGGAATCGCCCTACCAATGTCACGGAGGTAAGAAGTTTTCTTGGGCTAGCAGGTTATTACAGAAGATTTATAGAAGGGTTTTCTAAAATTGCAAGTCCACTTACTCGCTTAACTCAGAAGGGAGTTAAATTTGTATGGTCAGATCAATGTGAGCACAGTTTCCAAGAGTTGAAGAGGCGATTGGTGTTAGCTCTTATATTGACTTTGCCTTTAGGAATTGGTGGCTTTACAATTTATTGCGATGCATCTAAGGAAGGTTTAGGTTGTGTTCTTATGCAAGATGGTAAAGTTGTGGCATATGCCTCTAGACAGTTGAAGGCTCATGAGAAGAACTATCCTACTCACGATCTAGAGTTGGCGGCGGTTGTGTTTGCATTAAAAATATGGCGGCACTACTTGTATGGTGAAAAATGTGAAGTTTTTACCAATCACAAGAGTTTGAAATATATTTTTACTCAAATAGAACTTAACATGAGGCAGAGGAGATGGCTAGAACTTCTGAAGGATTATGATTTATCCATCAATTACCATCCAGGTAAAGCTAACGTGGTAGCCGATGCCTTGAGTCGCAAATCCTCTAGAACTATGGCAGCATTGCTCACTTCTCAAAAGCCTATTCTTGAAGATATGAGAAAGTTGGACCTGGAGGTTTTGGTCCATCGACTTGGTGTTCAATTAGCTAATCTTCAAGTACAACCGACATTGATTGACTGAATCAAGGCTAAACAAAATAAAGATCCTCAATTGGAGAAGATTAAAGAATGTGTAGAAGCTGGGAAACAAGATGACTTTAGTATCCATGTAGATGGGTCATTGAGATTTCGTGGTCGATTATGTGTTCCCAATGATTCAGAATTGAAAAAGGAGATACTACAAGAAGCTCATAGCACTAGATTCTTGATTCATCTAGGAAGCACCAAGATGTACAGGGATTTGAGAGGAAATTTTTGGTGGATCAATATGAAGAAAGATATTGTGAAGTTTGTCGACCAATGTCTAATTTGCCAGCAAGTGAAAGTTGAGCATCAGAAACCAGGTGGCCAGCTATACCTACTTGAAGTACTTAAATGGAAGTGGGAGCATATTACCATGGATTTCATCGTCGGCTTACCGAGGACGCCTAGTGGTAAAAATGCCATATGGGTGATTGTTGATCGATTGACTAAATCTGCACACTTTTTGTCTTATCGTTTCTGTCTTTCACTTGAAGACATGGCGAAGTGATACGTCAATGAGATAGTGAGACTTCATGGAGTTCCAAAGTGAGTATTGTTTCGATAGAGATCCCGTGTTTGTGTCCAACTTTTGGAAGAGTTTACAAGGGGCGTTAGGTACTCAACTCAACTTTAACACAGCTTTTCATCCACAAACGGATGGCCGCCGAAAGAACTATTCAGACATTAGAGGATATGCTACGATCTTGCGTTATTGACTTTGGTGGTTCGTGGGATGAACATTTACACTTGGCAGAGTTTTCATATAATAACAGCTATCATTCTAGTATTAAAATGGCTCCTTTTGAAGCTTTATATGGGCGTAAATGTAGGACTCCTGTTTGCTGGGATGATGTTGGTGAGAAAAGATTAACCGGCCCTGAATTCATACAACAATCAGAAGAGAAAATCAGACTCATTCGAGAGCGTTTGAAAACAGCACAAAGCCGTCAGAAAAGTTATGCGGACCTTAAGAGGCGCAAAGTAGAATTTAATGTAGGAGACCATGTATTCTTGAAGGTTTCTCCCATGAAGGGCGTCATGAGATTTGGCACGAGTGGTAAATTAAGTCCAAGGTACGTGGGACCATTTTTTGATATTAGAAAAGATTTGTGAAGTTGCTTATAAGCTAGCTTTACTTCCAGCATTATCCGGAGTCCATAATGTGTTTCATGTATCCTTATTACGGAAATATGTGCCAAATCCTGATCACGTATTGGATTTTACACCATTGAAGTTGAGAGAAAACTTAACGTACGAAGAGCAGCCCATTCGTATTATCGATAAAAAGGATCAAGTGTTGCGACGACGCACTATTCCTTGTGTGAAGATCCAATGGCAAAATCACACGGAGAGAGAGGCCACTTGGGAACTCAAGGAAGAGGCAAGGCGCAAATACCCTCACTTGTTTCATGAATGAGGTGCTTGTAAATTTCGAGGACGAATTTTTTTTTTTTTTAAGAAGAGAAGAATGTAATATATGGGCTTTAAAACAAGAAAATAAAATAAAATAAAAGGAAAAGAAAGAGTTTGAAAAGTCAAAAAAAGGAGGCTGAAGAGAACCGTGGAACCTTCGGCTGGGCTTTAAAAAGAGAGAAAGAGGGAGAGAAAGAGGAACATGGGCAGAAATAGGGGAGAAGAGAGAAAGAAGAGAAAGGAAAAAAAAAAAAGAGGAAAAAGGAAAAAAAATTTTGGTGCGCTCGTGACCTAGACACCTCATCAAGCCGACTCAAGTGTATTTTGCAAGGCCCCTAAGAAATTGAAGCCTTTAATCACTTACTTGAAGCAATTGCCGCAATTAGGGCTCAAAATTCGGATTTCTTGGGTATTTGTGTGGTGAAGCCCAATTTTTGAGTCGTTAAGCTGTAATTTTTTTTAGAAATGGTACTTTGGGATGTTGTGAAGCTATAGCATCTTTCGGATCGTAATTTGAGCTTGCGGTTTGTTCGGAACGGAATTTTGAAGTTGGAGGCGCAATCTGATACTATAGCGAACAGTGGCTTCGAGTCTCTTTTTTTGTTATTTCCGGTACTATTTTGGGGCGGCTGAGTTGGGGTTGTTGTTGTACGTTAAGAGAGCTTTCTAAAGACTATAAGACGGCTTGAAACGGAATTTTGTGGAGGAAGTTATGCCGTGACGAAGTTGGCGCATGGGCCGTGCCTAGCTGAAAATGATGGGTTTATGCTAAATTGTGAACTTTTGGAGCGCGTAGGTGTCGTTTATCGACTAATAGGCCTAGTATAGGCGAGTCGTTATAAGAATATCATTTTTACTCAGCTTTTTGATATTTTTCCGTTAATTGTTAGGAATCCGAATGCGTCGGTTCGTATGAGCGTCGTAGTTGATTTTTGGCTTTTCCCAGGTGAGCGACACTATTTCTTCTTTGTATTTTAAACTCATGTTTTGAGAAACATGGTTGATTAAATGCTCTATGAGTTGACAAAAAGCATATTTTGTTGCATAAAACAGGATCGAGATTTTACTGACATTTTTGGTTCGAAGGGAGTTGTATTTTGACGTTAATTTGAATGGTTGTGTGAAAAGGATTTGTGAAATTCTTTGTGAAAGAATCTTGAAATGCTTTGAAGGATGCTTTGATATTTATATATCGAATTTTGAGTTGTGATATGACTTCCTTTCTGACGTTGGATTACTGGATATTGCGATTGGTGGTTGGTGCTCAGTGTCTCTGTGGACCCTGAGGGGTGTGGATATGCGCATACTATTTTAGGATATCCTTGTGGGCCAAGCCACTGGCTAATAATAGGTGGAGACCTTGCCAAGGAGGGAATCTTGGTCGTTTTGTCACAGGCGTTACGCATGACCATGGTTAGACATTTTAGCATGAATTGGTCAATGGAGTGAACCATTGATGTATGATTTGAGTTTGGTCGATGGAGTGGACCATCGATATGAGTTGATGAGATTAATCAATGGAATAGACCATTGATGCATGTTTTATGAGATTGACTAATGGACTCGACCATTGGTGCTTTCGATATTTGAATTATGAATTGGTATTATGATAAATTGAGTTATGTTTGTGTTTTAAAATGTGCATAGTGATTTCTCGATCCTCTTAGAAGAAATGTGTTACTCACTGAGCCGTGGTAGCTCACTCCTCTCATCTACTTGTTTTTCAGGTTCTTCAGCGAGTCACGAATAGGCGTGAGCGTTCGTTCGGGGAGGACTTTTGTTGTGGAAATTTTGGGTATGGCTTATGCATAGTTCATAAGTTTTTAAGTTAGTCCTTGTAGAAGTTTGTGTTTTGATTTTTGTGGATTATAGATATACTCTGATATAGATTTTGTAACCAAGTGCCCATTTTTGTCAAATATATATATATATATATATATATATATATATATATATATATATATATATATATATGTGGATGTATATATGTTGATATCAGGTTGAAATTTTGGTTACGTTGAGGTTGCGTCCTTTGGAAAAAGGACGGCCTTGTCATGCCCCTTCTTCTTGTGAATCGGGGTGTGACAGATAGGCTATTCATCAAACTCGCAATGGTGTTGACAACTTTACTTTTGTTGACTATCAAAATGCGCAATTTTTATGGAGAAATATAAAAATAGCAAAATTAGTAAAAATAAACAAAAAAAAAATATCGTAGCGATTGTAATAAATACATCATAAGAAATTTTTGAGAGAGAGAGAGAGAGTGAGGGAGAGAGAAGGGAAGAGCCTAGTCCGGCCTTCAATCCCCGAGAGCCTCCAGTGTTCGGATTTTTGGATGGACTGAGGAGAATACACACGGAGAGAGGCAAGAAACGGCGGGCATTGAGCCATGAGAAAGGAGGCGAACGACGATTCTTACTTCCGGTGAAATCTTCTCACGAGATCCTCGCCCAACGACCGATTCGGGTCCGTCATTCCTCGCTACCCCGGGACCTGGTTTCCCCCTCTCATTCATCTCTGTTTTTCAGCCACTCGACTGGCGACCGTGAAACGCCCTCTTCCGCAAACGAGGTTGGCCAAACTCGGACCCCCTTTTGTTCTGCTCTGTGTCGGTCGACCTGAAGACCGAGACTTGTCTTCTCCGATTATGCGTGTGTATAGTAAGGTCTCGAGCGAGTCGTCTCTAATTTTTTGGGAATGTCACTTGCTGCTTGCTTTTGATTCTGGACGCAACCTCGAGCCCCGAAAGAACTGGTGTCCTCCCCTCAGCCGATGCACCCTACATGTTTTGATAAATGCCCTTCAGACGATCCCGTAAAAACAGCCACTGTTTTTGCCATATCCAGAGCTCATGTATCGTTGTTTTGATCGTTAGTCACTGAGTTTGTCTCGTGTGAAACCTTATCTGGTTGATCATGGCTGCTGTGGTTGTTTCTTTCGTATCCTCCCATGCTTGTTACCTTGGTAGTGTTTATCCGGTGATGGCCAGCGACAAGTTCTCTGGTGATCAACGACCTTTCAGGGTTAGTCGCCAGCCGGCTCAAGGCCGCTCGTCTTTGGCCATCCCAGAGCGGGCAAGCCGGTGATCGACGAAGATGATTAATAGCCAGTGATAATGACCTTTTGGTGGTTGGCGACGGTGTCTGTCGGTAAGGGTAATGGGATTTAGCGGCGATGCATAAATTTTCCGTGGTCGAAAGCTTGAATGTGTTCGCGTGCGAGTCGGCTAGTGTTTTTAGCCTCGTGGGCAAAAAAAAAAGACCGGGGGGGGGTTCTTGGGAAGAAAGAAGGAAAGCTGGGCATGAGTTTGGACTTTGCGAATATGGTATTCCAATTGGAGTGGGCCTAGTGTAGTTTAGGGAGCCTTGGGCTTAGTTCGGTCGTACAAGAAGTTGGGCTTAGGACTTGATTTGTCTTTCTTTAGAAATTTGGGGTTAGAATGATTTCGAATTTAGGGTCGTGGCGGCCCTAGGTAAGCTTGGGCTTGGCTTGGTTTGATTTGGTGGGGGCTAGGGAGTGCTCAATTTGAAAGTTCAATTGAGCCCATGAGCCCAGTTTTCTGAGACCAGTAGCTGCGCACATTGGACGGGGCCCAAGGGCCCGGGGCCCGATTTTCAGATTAAAAGAATTGTTTTTTAACAAATTACCTTTTTTTTTTAAAGTATTTTAAATTTTCTAAAAAATTGATTAAAAATTAAAAAAATCATAATATTTTTTTCTTCCAATAGTTGCACTACATTAAAATGGTAAATTCTTCCAATAGTTGTCACTTCATTGATAAAATCTTGGCCATCAACCTTGGATTGCTTTAAAATTTGATGGCCACTCACCCAGTTTATGCTTAAAATTCTTGGTGATCTTCTTAATATTTGAGTAAGAGTACCTTATAGGCAAAAAGTTGTTATGAGCTTACAAGAATTCTTCGCTGTTCTTGTCCATTGCTAAGTGCCTTGCTCTATACTTGTAGATTAGAAATATCACGACAAATGGCATCCTGATTATGAATTTCACTGCACAAAATTGAACTAAGGAAAATTTTGATAAGTTAAATTAAGTACTTTTATTTTTATTACTGTGAGAACAAATCATTGCGGCTCACCTAGCAGTACTACAAACTCCATAGCTATCAAAAAGGCAAGATCATCCAGGACACCTGTGGAAGGAACGACTGATGTGAAAAGGAATCGAAGGAAAGGAAATGGAGTCGTATAAATTGAATTGTGTCCAAAAGAATATGAGAAGGCGGATGCATGCATTTGCAAATAAATGGAAATAATGAACTATACAAGAAACTCCTTTTGCTTTGTTGGCAGTCAACAAAATATAGAGAAACGGTGATTTCCATAGTTAATTAAAATGTGCCTCCTATCTATGCATGAATATAATTAAGGAATTTGCTAATGAGTGTCTCTTGAATTGTTAGTTTAGTAACTAATTAAGATTATAAGAAAAATCTAAACTCTATACCACGGAAAAGCTAGTTATGTGGCTGCTCCTTTTTTTTTCCTCTTACATTGGGAGTTCTACGCCTTCCATAGAAAGAAATTTATAATCTTGGCACATGTATATGTGCAACTGAAATTGGATCTATGTGTGTTTTTGTTTTTGGTGTGTTTTGTTGTGGGGGGGGGTTTGGTTGGTTGGGTTGTAACTTTTACGGTTACTTTGTGTATTTATTTATTTTTATTTATTTTTGGGAATCTTGCAACTCCTATAATTTGATTTTAACATGTAATATGAAGATCCAGAAACCTTTCAAATACAAAAATGTTGACGTGCACCAACATGTGTATTTTGCATAATTTTATTGGATTTTAAATATTCCATTCATTTTCTAGTTTTGAAGAGAAAGTATTAATTGAAAGAACGTACAAAATCATGCAATATCGCCGTAAAACTTCATTGCCAACTAATGCTTACCACCGTTGTAGTCGAAGAAGTGGGATTAGCAAACCTGACCTCTGTAGATGCTTTAGAAATCAAACGAGCAAAAGAAACCCGACTTCCATGTAATTTGATAAACATAGAGGACAAATCCATCGGCCATGATGTTATGAACACGCTTCTAGCTGTGGGAGCTACTATTAATCTGCTCTTCACCCTCAAAATAATATGATACCCATGTCCAACTGCGAATGGTGCAAAAATCCCTAATATACAATGCTTTTGGATTGACCAAAGCATACAAGTTCCAATTTGATGATGTGTTGGAAGAATACGACCCCTTAATGCATGGATTGGTAGCGATGTAGAATGGAGAGCTAATCGACTTTGAGCAGTTCACAATGACCGATATACTGTTGTTGTACATGATGCATGGGTTGTTAAAATAGGAACGTTTACTGAAGTCATACATTGACCTTGAAGCACGGTGCAAAGATGAGCAGTTATCTTCATGTAGTCTATCGTCAACCAACCTGATTTGGCAAGCGACATAATCGATGGACTACACATAAAATTGGCCATTAAGAACATATATGGCCTGTTTGTTAAAATTTGTTTATGTTCCATGAAATAGCTATTTTTATTCTTTTGTTCCGAGGAACAAAAAAAGAAAAAAACTCTATTTGGTAAAACTTTTGTTCCCGGAAACAACAAATCAATTTTTTTTACTTTGTTTCCGGAATAGACTTTGAATAAAAACAAGAAATAGAAAAAAGCAACCTCGGCGGCCCCTGGAGACACCAAGCCACGACGAGGCTCATTGGCCCGAGCCTAGGCTAAGCAAGGTTGACCTCGCTAGGCCACCGCCAAGTCGGCGACGCGGCGTCACCCAGCGATGGCCCCTTGTCGAGCCTCGCCGATTGGAGCGAGGTTCGGCCTCCCCAAGCCAAGGTGAGGCTAACCTGGGGAGGTCGAACCTCACCCAAATCTAGTGAGGCCAAGCTTCACGGTGCTCACCAGGCCATCGACAAGGCTCAACCTCGCCCAGATTTGATGAGGTCAAGCCTCGCAAGGGCCAGGCGAGCCTTCAACGAGCTCGCCGGCCCTCGTCCTGGCCTAGCGAGGCTCCTGCGAGCTCATCGAACCTCACCCAGCCAGTCACCGGTGGCCAGTGGCTGGCCACAAAGGAGGAAGAAGGAGAGAAAAGAAAAAAGAAAGAAGAAAAAAAAGATGAAAAAAAGGAAAAATATTAAAAAAATTAAAAGAAACAACAAAATTATACAATTTTACCAAACACATTTCTTTCCCCGGAATATAAATTTTGTACAGTTATTAAACGCATTCTTATAACATAACTTGTTCTTGGGAACATAAACAAAAAAAAAAATCATTTATGATAAAAAATTGTTCCTAGAAACAGAAGCGTTACTAAATGTGCCCATAAAGTAACGCGATTATCTTCACAAATCAACTCATGATACAAGTCACTATATCCTTTCGAATTACTTTTCAATTGAAATGAGTAACTTATATTGCGAATATCACCATAGGGATGTAGTGCATCACCGACTACTCTCAACACTGCAAGTCATTGCTTGCAATAGAACAAGGAGGAGTAGCAACACTTGACGGATATTAATGAAGTAGAGAGCATCGATCACATCTCTTTTGGTCTTTGGGTGAAGAGAAATAGGTAAAGAATTGTTTGGTGTGTGTGGAGGCACAATATGAAAAGATTGAGAAAAGATGGGACGATTCTTGTTTGATCGGAGACTTGGGAGTCGCCTAGTCTAGTAGAGAAGACCAAGTCAGTCAACGGAACAAATGGATGGAAAGTCAAGAAATTAAAGAGGTGAACCCAAATTGAGCTTCCATTATTGGTGTTGGCGTGGTCTCGTGCGCAGCCGGGGGCTATCCCTTTTTGACCCCTTTGATTCAAAAGATGTCACTCTCTCCACTTGATCGTTTTGTCCACATTCCATTGACAAAGAAACGAATCTCTCTCTCTCTCTCTCCCTCTCTTCCTTCTCTCTCCATCACTTCCTTCCCCATCTTTCTTCTTAATTTCTTCTTCGTTCTTTCCTCCTCCCTTCTTCTTCCCCATCTTCTTTCTTCACCGCCCCACGTCATAGTAAAATGTATTTATGGTTTTGACTTTTAAGGAAGAAGATCAAAAATAAAAAACTAGAAGGACCAATGGCACAAGGTACAAAGGTGTGGAATGGAGAGGAAAAATCATATCCCACAGACTGTGAGCAGTGGAAATTTGGGGCTTCATATGTGGTGAGGATCAACAAAGATATGAACAATCAATAAAACAAAATCAATCAAGTTGAGAATGTTGTAATCACCATTTCTTAGAATGTTGTAATCACCATTTCTTTCTACCGAAATAACATACATCTCATATGATTAGCTGTGCACAACATTGGTTCATATTTTTGGAGGATATTTCTTAGATAATTAAGGTTTCCATATTCTCAGAGATATTTTTGATGTTAAAAGTTTTTTCTTTTTTCGAGATGACACAGAAGTCATCTTAGGAATTGGTGCAAATCTTGAATCAAAGTGAATTCATGGGGATTAAGAATTGAATAAATTCTTATGATTGGTGATCGCACACATTCAATTTGAGGGAACTAGAAATATTAAGAAATCGAAAGAAGCATCCGCTTATCGAAGAAATTTCTTAAGAGGTCGTTAGAGTAAAAGATTTGAACTTTACCATTGACTTAATATCTTTGGAGAGAATAGGAGACTTCCAAGTCGACAAAAACAAAAGTTGATGGGGCTCACCGGGAAAGGTTCTAATTTTAATTGATGCGACATTTTGGCTGTTTAATTGATGCGAGCAATGACAGTGGAGAGAGCGAAGATTTAGGGTAATTTCAATGTAGAACACGGTACAATCATTTACTATTGTCTCACGTGATATGATTGGGTTATAAGGCAAAAGAAGTTGAGAACATAGAATTGATTTGAGTACATTTTTTTGATTTTTTTGATTTTCTTTTATTTTCATTTCCCCACTTCTGTTCATCTTTTCTTTGGGTATTTATCCGATTTTGCCACTAATTCTATGCTCTACCACTTTTGGCTTTCGGTCAAGCGAGGTAGCTTCTTGAACTCTTGCTCTGTTGATTTCATAACAGTCCACCGATTTTTGTGTTTTCGTGCCGATTCGTCACGCTTGCGATGCCGTGCCTTGTGTGTTTTGCGATTGATCATGCTTTGTAAGGTCTCTTTACCACAAAAGTAGACGCGATGAAGAATAACACATGCGGAAGAAGATGATCAGTAGCGCAGGAAAAATAAAGAGAAGAAAAAGTAAAGGAAAGAAAGAAATAGATCAGAAAATTCAGTAAAATCTGTAAAAGAACCGTCATTTAGTGGTATTCTTCCACTTTAGA
The DNA here is from genome assembly GCA_016097545.1 of Eucalyptus victrix. Taxonomy (NCBI): domain Eukaryota; kingdom Viridiplantae; phylum Streptophyta; class Magnoliopsida; order Myrtales; family Myrtaceae; genus Eucalyptus; species Eucalyptus victrix. Next base: position 3,514,935 of record CM027845.1, read on the forward strand.
TGGGGTTGTGCCATATAAGACAATTGGCAATGATTGAACCGCCATGTTAGTAATTTCTAGCAACAACTGATCAAAAAGACTACATTGAAATTAAAATGTTAAGAACTATATTAGCAAATTGGAAAGTTCATTATTGGATTGAATCCTTATAATAGCTTTAGGCTTGAATTTATAATTTTTCTTATATAGAGATTTAAGAAAATACAAGTTCAATTTGAAATTTTGTAAATTTTGTTCTTGATTCTTTGTAAAAAAGAATCGGGACAAAAGAATACATTTTTCTTGGTTGTAATTACGTAAGATTTTAAAATATGTTGTTAAGCTAGAATTTTTCCTCTAAAACATTTAATTAACTAAGGTCGGCTTCTTTGCTTTCTAAAATGTTTCTAAAATGAAAAGATATACCTAAACAGGTGCGAATTTTGAATAATAAACCAATATATAGTGTTAATTGAAAATCAAAGTTTCTTAGATTAAAACAATACGAGGAAAAAGGTAATAAAATAGAATTGTCCAAACATTTAAGATAAGATCAGACTACGTCATTACATTACACCTTGGAAATGTTATATATTTTGCCCATTATATACAACGTATTGAAATTAAACTAAAGCAAACTTTTGACCACACTGACGCGGACTTTGATAGAGTTTTCTGAAAAATAAAAAGGTTTGAGCATGAAATTCAAGACGGGAGTAATTATTATATAGTAGACATTTATTTTTTTCTTATATCTATATAATAAATAACAAAAGAAATTGGGGAGAGGGGCGCCTCCCTCTTCCCTTCGTGGCTGATGTCGAGTATATAACCCGCCCATTGAGACACCGTAATCGAGTGATAATTTTTAACAGGAAATTGTAGTTTTTCAATCTTGTTACTGGTCAGGGATTTCATATTAACTTTAAACAGAAAATAAGTTCTTTCAAAAATAAACTACATAGACATGTTTCATCCAAGATCTTCATTTGCATTTTTTTTAAAAGTTTTTTCTGCATAAACAGATGGTGTCTACTTTGTAAAATGTATACATGGATGTCATCTCTGAAAATTATATCCATAGTCGAAATCGACAAGGAAATCATGGGCCGGGAGTAGCACTTCAAGTAGCAAGATCGCAGGTTATTATTAACATCTTAATTGTGATTACCCTAAATCATGTAATGACGAAGGAAAATTCTCAATCTTAGTCGCCTTCCCCGCCATTTTTGTCCGTGCTCTCTTACCAATTTGTTTGTCCTCTGAGGAGGAGGAGACAAGAGAGTTCAACCATATGAAATACAATGACATAACATTAACCTAAGAGATAGAAAAAGATAATGTCGAAAGTAATCACTACCAAGCTAAACTGACCCAAGTGCCCTCCCGACATAATACTAGGTTGTGGGGACATGTAACAAATACATAAAGCTTTTCCAATCAAACTGTGCATGATTCTCTAAACATTATTGCAATCTCCAAAAGGAAAACTAGCAGAAATTATATGAGAGCCAGAAGAAGCTGAGAATGTTTTTAGTTCCATCACAGCTGTATCATTGTTGACTAGCTCATCCTGTGGGTAAATAAGCGGTTTTGGAGGCATTTGAAGTTTATCAATATCTCCTTCAAGCATTTCTAGGACTTTGTTCATTGGAGGCCGATGGTCAGGATTTAATTGTATACACCAAAGTGCAACTAGTACCATCTTTTTTATCACATTCCTTTCCTCTTCTACAACTTCTTCCATTTCAATACTTCTCCTTCATTGACTTGATGGTACACCCACAAGGGAAAATAAATTTGGCTTGAGCGTTCCGCATTTGCATTTATGTTCTTCCTTCTACCCGCCATTTCCATGAGCAACATCCCGAAGCTATAGACATCCGCTTTATAAGAGACACCGCCAATATTTTTGTAGAACAATTCAGGTGCCATATATCCCAAGGTTCCTCTTGCTGTAGTCAATGAGACTATGCTATGATCAGTAGGATAAAGTCTCGCGAGTCCAAAGTCAGAAACTTTTGGAGTGAAATTCTTGTCTAAAAGAATGTTATGAGGCTTGATATCAAAGTGTAGTATTTGCATGTCACACCCACGATGTAAGTATTCAATCCCTCTCGCCACCCCAAGAGCGATCTCGTATATTTTCCTATAATCAAGAAACTTATCACATTTATCAGTGAAAATGTGCTTATCCAAAGATCCATTTGACATGAGATCATACACGAGAGCTTGTTTCGAGCCTTCGAAGCAAAAGCCAATGAGCTGCACTACATTAACATGGTGAATTCTTCCAATAGTAGCCACTTCACTAATAAAATCTTGCCCATGAGCCTTGGACTGTTTTAAAATCTTGATGGCCACTTCGTTGCCGCTTCTTAACATTCCTTTGTAGACAGAACCATATCCCCCTTCACCCAGTTTGTGCTTAAAATTCCTAGTGATCTTCTTAATATTCGAGTAAGAGTACCTTATTGGTAGGAAGTTGTTATGAGCTTGCAAAAATTCTTCGATGTTCTTGTCATTTGCTAAGTGCCTTCTTCTGTAGTTGTAGATTAGAAATATTGCAACAAATGGCGTTCCGATAGCGAATTTCGCTAAGCAGAAATACACTGAGGAAATTTTGGATAGGTTAGAATATATTATTTTGATTATTGTAAGAACAAACCATTGCAGCTTACCTAGTAGAAATGTAAAATCCCAAGCTGTCATAATTGCATAATCGTCGACACCTATGATAACTGTGGAAAGAATGAATGACGTGATAAGGAATGGAAGGAAAAGATACTTGGAAAACAAAACTCACAAGGAAACTAAGTAGTAGCAAGCTTCTTTGTATAAGTTGAATTTTGTGCAAAAGAATACGAAAAGTGGGATGCATGCATCTGCAAATCAATGGAAATAACAAGCTTCATCTCACATAGATGATAGACAATGCAAGAAATTCCATTTGCTTTGTTAGCAATCAACAAATATAGAGAAACAGTGATTTCATTTTTAATCACTAATTTATTTCTTCTTATCGGTATATGGATACAACTTCTTAAGGAATTTGTTAATGAGTGTCTTTCAAATCCTTAGCTAATTGACTAATTAAGGAACTACTTAAGAGATTAATCTAAACTCTAATTGAAATATAAATACAACTTTAAGGTATTTGTCAACAAGTGTCTTTCAAATCATTAGCTAAGTGACTTACTAAGGAACTAATTAAGAGACTAATCTGAACTCTATGCCAACGAAAAACTAGTCATGTGGCTGCCAGCACAATATCCCTTTTTTTCTTTTTTCTTTATCACAGAGGGAGTTCTAGCTTTTATGTGGAAAGGAATTGTAATCTAGGCACATATACTAAGGAAGTAATAAAGAGACTAATCTGAACTCTATGCCAACAAAAAAACTAGTCATGTAGCTACTAGCACAATATCCCTTTTTTCTTTTTTTCTTTTCATAGATGGTGTTCTAGCTTTTATGTGGAAAGGAATTGTAATCTAGGCACATGTATATGTGCAAATCGGTCTGTTTGGGATGACTTCTACTGTCTCTCCTTTATTTTTTTGCCAATCTTACATATCCAACAATTTGATTCTACTAAACCACTACGATTTGCCCCAGTGACCACCCTTCCAACATGGAAGGGGGAGGTGAGGGGTTCAAATCCCCACCTTCTCAGGGGGATGGGGTGGGGACGCAAGTTTCTGGGTTTCGACAGCATCCAAAAGTCAATTGTGATTTGATTCTACTATGTAACGCTAAGCTCCGAAACCTTTCAAATACACACATGTTGACATATACTAAAATTTATATTTTTTTCACAAAACTTTACTGGATTTTAAATATTTCTTTCATTTCCAGTTTTGACGAGAAAGCAGCAAGAGAAACAGCGTTCAAAATCATGCAAAGTTGCCATAAAATTTGGTTGCCAAGCGATGCTTACCGTAGTCGCAAACCTCACCGTTGTAGTTACTATACCAATCAAAATAGCACAAGATAGTTTGCTTCCAAGTCATCCAAATATAAAATTTGAGATCAAATCCATCGGCCATGATGTTATGGATTAGCTCATAGTTCTCGGAGCTACTATTAATCTGGTTTAAATCAGCTGATGCCCACGTCCACCTGCTAATGGTGCAGAAATCCTTAACATCCGATGCTTTTGGCTTGACCAAGGCATACAGATTCCAATTAGATAATTTGTTGGAAGAATACGACCCCTTAATGCATGGACCAGTAGAGATGTAGAGTGGAGAACTAATTGGCTTTGAGCAGTTCACAATGGCCACTATCCTTTTGTGGTCAAATCCACCGCCATCATGGTAATATACGCTTGAATAGATACCATCCACAAGGTTATCCCACACTACTGAATGATGGGGAGAGATGAGCAGTTATCCTTTTGCAACCCATCGTCAACTAATTTAATTAGCTGGGTGGAATAATCGATGGACTGCACATAAAATCGGCCATGATGAAGGTACCAAACAGTGCGATTATCTTCACAAACCAACTCTTTCTTTGGGTCACCACATCCCCTCGAGTCACTCTTCAATCGAAACGGCTTTGTTATATTACGAATGTTACCACAAGATGAAGCAATGCATCGCGAATTACTTAGCCCGGCATCGCTAGTCATCGCTTGCATTAGAACAAGAACGAGTAGTAACACTGGATAGACATTCATGGAGTCGAGAGCCTTAACCATGTCTCTGTTCATCTTTGGGCAAGGAGAAATTCGTAAAGAATTGCTTGGTCTGTGTGTGTGGAGAAGGCACGATATAAAAGGACTGAAAAGAGATGGATGATCCTCGTTTAATTGGAGACTCGGAGTCGCCTTGTACTGTAGAAAAGGCCAAGTCAGTCAACGTACTAAATGCATGAAATCGAGAAAATTGAAAGATCACCTCTAGATACAGCGGATCTAGGACATTTCACCCGTAGAAAATTCAAAGATCTTGCTTCAAATATGATCTCTCTTTGTCCTCTTATCTCCAAGTTTCTTCCACTCTCCACATGAATATTGGGTCTACACGAGGGGGAGTAGCTCAAGAGTTGGTCCAGGTTCAAAATAACTTAGAACTTGCCATGTCGGGATGATTCCCTATTTTTGAAACCTAAAGTTACTCTGTACACTTGGAACCTAGAAAATACCTATCAGGACCAGTTCTCGGTACTAGAGACAAACTCACATATGACATGATTTGTGCAATTCGTTGAACATATGATAAGTACTTTCATGAAGGTGGTTATATTCAAAGCAAGTGAGAGATTAACATCCATATCAACGCAAAACGTGTTAACATTCTAAGAATCACCAAGGTAACATCAAACTCGATTGGAGTTTAACTTGAGATGCCGCCAGATTTAAAACATTAAACGTAGAGAGGGAGAGGACACACAGAGCCGCAATAGCTAAAAGGACCACAAGAATTTCGAGAAGTCTCCTAAAATGTCTAACAAAGGCCCACAAAAAATAATTAAAAAAGAAAAAATCAGTGCTACCTGATATAGAGTCCAAAGCTAACGAATCGTAACCAGAAACAAGACCAACCTGCCAAAGAAAACCGTTCATGAGCATTTTATCATGGGGATCTAATGAACAGCCCATGCCGCGGAATGGATGGCATAGAATGAGCAACCAAACGTGGAAGACAGATCAACACAGTACCCCAAAAAGCAGACTGATGGTGGGATCAACAGCGCGAACTCCGGTGTCGTCGAGTGATGTTGAAGCGTCATCGAGGGGGACGTCGAGATCGTCCCTCACGAGCACCCTCTCAAATCGGCCTCCTACAGAGGCCCGACGCTCTTCTCGGTCGCCAATTCTGCGGATAAAAATCAGTAAAGGCGCAAGGTCCAGTCAAAAACTGAAGAAGATCCGGTCAAAGATGGGAGTTAGTGACGGAAAATCTCACTAATCGACGAAGGTACGGCAAGAAGAACAAGTGGGAGAGGAGATCAAGCAGAGACAACTATGGGCCTCGTGGCTGCCAAGATCATTACACTGTCGAGATCGAGCCGCAAGAGCGAAAATCTGAGGGAGTAAGAAATCGGAAGGGGGATCATATACCGAGGGGGCTTCGTTCTTTTTCTCGGAAGACGCGGGAGAGAGAGACTGGCCACGCCGCGTCAACGTGTGAGGATGCAAATGTTTCTAACGAGTGAGCCCAAATATGACACGTGCCACTTGTTGAATGGATTTGTATAGAACTGACGCGATATCACTAATATTTTCTCTCGATTGAGACCTTGTGATGAACCGCACCGGTTCCAAAATTTGGAATCGAGGTTCGATTCACTTTGTACTGTAGAAAAAATGGGAAGATTATTTGATTCAAGCAAATTTAGTGGACGAGGGTTGTTGCGAGCCTTGAGATGACAAAGAGAATTCCACGTATTAAATTTCCCTCTCTTTTTTTCTTTCTTTTTTTTTTTTGTCTATTTGCTTGAATTGTATGTTTGTTTCTGATTTGAAAGACTATGATTTGATCAACTTTTTGTGTGGAGACATGGCACAATGATAATATCCAGTTGATTGTTTGAGAAGATGAGTACAAGAGTTTTTATTTATTGGTCGCTAGTATACTGATTTATTAGCTAGAAGAACTTGGACACATACTTTTCCTATCTTCAAACTTGGTCCTTGTATATGTTCTTTAATGTTTTGGAGTTGCAGGCAACCATTTGCCAATGCGTCTATTTTCTAGGATTGACTTTCTCTCCGCTCGATTACGCATATTACATTCAGCGGCACAATTAGGATCTAAGTGATTAATCTATCAACCACGCTAATTCAAATGACTTTGTTAACAATTGATCGATCAAGGGGCGTTGATTATGCCAAAGGGCCCTTCGTTTTTTATTTTTTCAACAAGTTATGTAAGTTCGAGGAAATGGGAAAATAGAGAGCAGAAGTTGCAATGAACCTTCCTTTATGGTGGCCATTCTTCCCGGTCAGGGCAAAATAGAGTGTCGTATACTTGAAGAGAAAAGGATGCAGGGCGAAATATTCAGTGACCGGCCATGCCGCGTCAACGTGTGAGGATGCAAAGGTTTCTAACAGATGGGCCCAAATATGACACACGTCACCTGTTGATTGGATTTGTATAAAACTGACATGACATCACTTAGGTCCCTTCATTTCGCGGAAAATATCACAATTTTTTATGGAAAACATTTTTCTTGAAGGAAATCATTTTCTTGAAAAATGACTATATTTTTTGGTGTGAACTTTGAGTTAGAAATATTTTCCACCGTTTATTAGTTAATTTAATTGTTTGGGAAAAATTATCAAAAAATTGAATTTTAATATTTTTAATTAACCAAAAAATTATTTTTTTCTTTTATATTTTTTTAAAAATGAATTTTTAAATACTTGTATTTTTAAAAATATAAAGTGTTATTATTTATTATTTTTCTTTCTTTTTCTTTTTCTTTTTTCCTCTTTCTTTTCCTTCTTCCTTCCTTCTCCTTCCTCCGCTCCCATGCATGCCTACGATGGCGGCTGCCCGGCGATCGACTAAGACGTAGTCACCAGATCCAGCGAGCTCGGGCGAGGCTTGGTGAGGCCCGAGCTCCACCCCAAGCTAACGAGGCTTCGCCTTGCCCGATATGGCGAGGCCCGAGCTCGCCAAGCTCAGGCCAACTCGGCTTTGCCTGATCGGGTGAGGCTCGCCATCGTGGCCAACGACGGCCAAGGCTAAGGAAGAAGATGAAAATTAAAAAAATAAAAAGAAGGAAAAAAAAAAAAAAAACTCGATTTAAAAAATAAAAAATAAAAATAAAGCATAAAAATAAAACAAATATGTGTTTTGTGAAAAGAAGCAAAGTGGAAGAAGTTATGGAAAATGTTTTTCACTTTTGAAATGTGGAAGACATATTCCTCACTTTTAAAAATTGTTTCTTCCAATAATGGAAAATATATATATAAATTTTTTTTTTTTACTAGTTCATTTTCGGTAAAACGAACGCTGGAAAATTCGGAAAACATTTTCTTGGAAGTCACTTTTCGTGAAACAAACGGAACCTTAGACACCTAATGTTTTCTCTCGGTTGAAGACCTTGTGATGAACCGCACCGGTTCCAAAATTTGGAATCGAGATTCGATTCACTTTGTACTGTAGAAAAAAATACGAAGATCATTTGATTCAAGCAAATTTAGTGGACGAGGGTTGTTGCGAACCCTTAGATGACAAAGAGAATTCTACGTATTAAATTTCCCTCTCTTTTTTTCTGCTTATTTGCTTGAATTGTATGTTTGTTTCTGATTTGAAAGACTATGATTTGATCAACTTTTTGTGTGGAGACATGACACAATGATAATACCAGTTGATTGTTTGAGAAGATGAGTACAAGGGATTTTTCTTTATCGATCACATACTTTTGCTATCTTCAGACTTGGCCCTTGTATATATTCTTTAATGTTTTGGAGTTGCTGGCAGCCATTTGACGGTGCATCTATTTTCTAGGATTGACTTTCTCTCCGCTCGATTACGCGTATTACATTCAATGGCACAATTAGGATCTAGTGATTAATCTATCAACCGTGCTAATTCAAATGACTTTGTCAACAATTGATCGATCAAGGGGTGTTGATCATGACAAAGGGCCCTCGTTTTTTATTTTTTCAACAAGTTACGTAAGTTCGAGGAAATGGGAAAATAGAGAGCAGAAGTTGCAATGAACCTTCCTCTGTGTGGCCCTTATTCCCGGTCAATGTATATATGCCCCACCTTCTATTTGAATTGATAACGCAATTTTTGTAGTGTTTCAAGTGGATACCCCGACTTAAATAAAAACTCTCTTATTTTATTATAAGAACACTCACACACACCAATCACACAAACACATTAGTTATTTTTTGACTCCACGCGTGGGAATCTTTCTTCTCAATAATCGGAGACTTAACTCTCTCATGATACTCCCATTAAGTGTTTGCTTCTCTCCTGGTTTATTAGTCCAAATACATCTGAATGGATGAGCCCAAAAGGCATCTTATCTCTAAATGTAGACTCCTCATATAGAGTTAACGTGCCTTCCCGTACTGGCATCCAATGTAGACTATGTGTTCTTGAACTTCCAAGTGGGGAGATCCTTTAGCATGTGTTTCTTCATCCCCCAACTTATGGCCCAAGCCATACATGTCACAAAGCAAGTGTATCACTCTTTCAAGTTTTGTCCACATATGCCATATAAGCTAACATCACGTAGATAGACTTTAGTCAATGTCCCTCCATGATTGTTGTACTAGTTGGTTTCAAATTACGGTACGCCTTAACATCTCTTCGACTAAACACCACATAATTGCCCAAGTCTATGAGTCATGACACAGACAATAGATTTTCTTCATTCCAAACATGTAATGCATGGTTTTTAGTTCAACTTGATGTGAACTAAACCAGGGGGTTGTCACAATTTGGCTGATATGGGCAATTAGCAACCTTGAGTTGTCTACGATAACAATTAGTTGTTCATTGGTGTACTCAAACATATTTGATAGCTCATCTCGAATCAATAATCTAATCATCAGTGTAGCTACACTGATTAATTTTTCACTTACAATGATTAAGGCTATCCCATTTTCTAACTCTGTGATGAAAGAAGCTGCAAGCTCTTCTTGTTCCTCCACTGCAAGATACACTTGGAAATGTCACTCCTTTTCGCTATCATTCTCCTTAGATGCTGGAATCTTTCCTTCAATTCTTTTGCATCAACAATCTTTGGAAAAGTGACATACTCTACCGTAGATGTAACATTGTTTGTTACGTCTTTTATTACTCTTATCTTCATTGTCATCTTTGTCGCGATCTCGTCGAGCTCCTCCTCATCCCTTCTAGTTGCTTTTGCTATTCTCCATGACAGGTCCTCTATTTGCCATCTCTAATGCTTGTAGAGTTTTGAGTGGATACCCCAACTTAAATAAAAACTCTCTTGCTTTTATCATAAGAACACTCACACCACTCACGTACGAACATACTCCTTTATTTTTGGACTCCACGTGTAGGAGACATTCTTCTCGACACTAGGAGAATTTCTCAAAATACTCACACCAAGTGTTTGCTTCACTCTTGCTTTAGTGGTGAGTGGCGTTGAGAGTCTCTTTCTTATAATAATAAGAGAGAGTGTTTATTGTAATTGAGTATCCATTTGTACTCTACATGTGGTATTAGAGCTACGCCTCTGAAACTCAACAATTTTGAAGAGTCAAAACAGGGCTTCCCTGTCATTATCTGAATTATGATGCAGTGTGTATTTAAGTTGCAATTATGCTCATTAATCACGAGAATGAGAAAAAGGAGAAATTATTGTTATTCAAAATTGAATCTGAATGCTTGCTGAACCTAAACTCTAAGTCCCTAAAGCTCTTTGACATCAGAGCGTGTGAACTTGAAGTAGCTAACAGCACCCTCAGATGCGGAAGGGATCGCAAGCCACGCATTGCAAAGTTTTTGGCTCCTAGTTTGAGGCATCATGCTGCCGAGCTCGATCGACTTGAGGTTGCTTAGCCATGAATTGAGATTCCTTGCATGTTGGAGATGCGGATGCTCATTGAGTTTGCAAAAGTTGGATAGTTCGTCTGGTCATGATGGTAATGTGATGATTGACTATGGCATAAGGTTTCATGCGATACTCAATTTTTTTTCGTATTGTTTTTGACAGCTTTGTTCTAGTCGAATGAGAATTTTGATTTCTAAGTTCTTGTACCACAAATAATCTCAGCATAAATTGTACAATTTTTTACTTTTTTTTTCTTTGGTCAAAAAAGCAACACTTTCAATCATAAAGAATAATTCGACCAAAAAAAATCATAAAGAAGAAGTTTGTGAACACAATCCTATAGCTTCAGAAAATCAAGAATTGATGTGTTGCTGCCTCTTGAACTCAGCGTAGATCACTTGGGAGATTACTGCGATTTACACCGGAGCCCAATCTCTTCTTTGGGCTTTTCCTCATTTTTAAACTGGCCCATGTCAAGGAGAGCCCAATAGAATTGTAGATTGGGTGTCAAAACCCAAAGAACAAATAGCTTGCCACGAAATTGCATCTGCTACCCTCTCCCGGCCCTATGAGAACTCCCTTTGTTCTGAAATCGCAAAAATGTAAGTTCTTGGTTTTCTGGCCCAAAAACAACCTCATTTATTTTCATTTGATCAGATTTTTTAAAATATTTACTAATCATTAATAACTCTCGAAATTCAAGTAATTTGTACATTAGTTTTATTACAACATCAATGCCATACGCTACCTTTGATCCTTTGTTTAGGTTTGCTTGAGCATTTGAGGAAATGTGCATAATGGGAAACGATGAACCTCTGCTGCTGCTACCGCTATTGTGATAATGAGTTAAGGAATGGAAGTATGGTGCTGCCCAAAACTCCTACTGCACAAGCAAAGTGATTGTAAAGCTGTTTTGTATCTACAAACGTAATTGACCCCACCAAGGAACTGAGAAACCCTCTCGATTCTCTGCGTTGGAAATTTTTAGTGCCCGGATATGTATGATTTTGAGAGTTCAACTGCTTATTTTTTTGCATTTTAGCGTCGTCTTTGTGTGAATGGGATTCGAAACCACAGCCGCATCCATCATTCTTTGATTCAAATTGTTAATGGAGGTGGCACATGAGAGAATCCCATGCATTAGGTAGAATGTCTGTAGGAATATTTCAGGGCCGTTTAGAGAGAGAGATGTCAGGCTTTAGTGATGGAAGAACTCACCAAGTAGTGGCAGCATCGATGCACCCGATACATGAACGACATTATATATATATGCGAATACGAACATCTACATCTCTTTCTCGACCACCCTTTATTGTTCAACAAACCTATGTACAGATCTTGCCGGCAGCTTCTGGTCTATATAGGAGTGTTACTACGGTGGATCTAGAGAGCAACTAGTTTGCAGGAGTTGGGGATTCCGTTTACCGAGTCCTAACTTCGATGAGCCTTCTTCATCGACTTCCCTGGTTCTCTTTGTGAGACTTAACTCTCTCTGGTATTCCTCTGGAACGGCTATTGCAGCCTCATTATTGGTACTCAAAGTGCCCGAAATTTACTGTCTCTTGGGAGCGTCACCTTCCTCAGTCTTTGCAAATCTTCCACGAATCCTGGGTTGGCTGTCCGCAAGCGCCTTCCTGCATGCATACTGAGAACAACACAACACAACAATTTACTGGGGAAGCCAGGGCACGCTTCTTGAAGGAAATGAGGAAAAACGATGAAAATAAGAAATGTGAATAAAACATCTCTGCAAAATGTTAGGGAGTTGATTCTTTCTTTTATGGGCATTCCCTTAACTTCTGAAGTAACTTCTCATATGATTCTACGTAATGTACAAAAAATTCTCTGCTGGAGGGATCATTAGTAAGGCAGTGATGGATAGGACTTGGATCTCGACATTGTAACAGACAATGTCCTTAGTTTTTCATATAAATACACGGCAACGAATTATGTAGCACCATGATGTTCGAGGTAAAAAAGAAGCACCACACTTAAACCAACATCACATGCAACATAAAAAGCCATGTCAGCAAATTGGTTAATCAATATACCTTTATCTTCCTCCCAAAGTTCCTCTTTGTTTTCTTGTTTCTGTATCTTGAGAGCTTCTCCCGGCGCTCTTCGCTGGTGCAGTTGCTGACAATGATCGGCTGCTCAAGTGGAGAATAGATAAGGCTCACATTACCATTACCAAGATTCTGCCATAAAAACTCAGTATCAATGACCCAGCCCTATCCTGTGGAGATAACCAGAAACATCTAAAAGTTTCTCAGTCCATAGACTTTGTCACATAGCCAATCAATCTCAAATGAAGATAATCGCCAAAATTTGGTGTCTTGTTCAGGCACAGGCAATCAGAAATGACTAGTGAAACAGCAATAGACATACAACAGAGACAAGACATATGATTTTCAGGCCAAAAAAGGATGTATACACAATAATAGAGTTGAGATAAACTCAAACAATTTCAATCTGAGATATTGAGCCCAAAATCAAGTGCAATAGAGAAGCTGAAAAACAAAAACTAACTGATGACGCGCACAGCTAAATTGAGAACATCATGCAAGGTGAATGACTTTGACCTTTATGTCTCCTTCACTGAATGCCCTCCTCATCCCGTAAACAGCTCCATAATCAAGTCCAGAAAAATCCAGGAAACTCGCCTTTGCTGCAGCCCCTTGCATCCATTCCATTGAGGTCAGGCTTCCCGAGCTCACACTTTTCTGAAATGGCTCATCAAAAGACAACTCATCCTTTAGGGAATCGTTTTCATCTATCCTCACAGGAGGTATCTTTTCATCGAAAGTTCCAGCTAGCGGCACATTAATCCCCGCTTTCTCCAGGAGATCCTTCTTACAATCATAGAAGACCTCGCTGAACAGTGGGTCATTCTGAAGCGACATAAAATCTGCAACCTTCAGTCCTTGAGGCAACATGACATCTTCCCCACTGGACATCATCGAAATGGCTGCTGTCATCGGATCAAGGCCCACAACCGGCTGCGGTTCTTCTATTATAGGCTCTGGAGCTTTGAAAAGATCCCCTTCTGCACCAAGGTCATATTCTGATATGGCGGTGGCCTGAATTAGGTTGCCCTTCAATGGAAAAGATATAAGAAAAAAGAAATTAAAAATAGGATTAGGAAATTCAAAGGCATGACCATGATAGAAATACAAGACAAGCCATGAGTCAAAATGGTTACAACATGTGCAGAACGTGATATAAATTTTGGCAGATAATAGTTCAAGGGTAGCTACTACATAAGAAATCCTACTCATGCACGATAGAGCAGGACTGTAAAGCATCAAAAACGGACATCAACAACATTTTGGATCTTTGATGATCAAGCTGCAACATACGATGGCAATACTTACGGAGATCCTATGCTAATCATCATGATCAAAACCTGGCCCGGTATCATCCTTTTCTACCAAGTTTTCATTAGCTTTCAAGATGAAAGACAACTACAACTCTGAAAATCTCTCGACTCTTTTTGCTGAAATTGCAGCCTTAAAGCTTCACACGATAAAGGGAACAATTCACACTTCCATATTATTTTGCCATCAGATGACTCCGTAGCTTCAAGAGAAATAAATACAAGAAAACTTCTGCGTGTTCCATCAGTCCCTTTATTTAATTCTGTGCTCATCCATATATAGCTTAATGTTTTGGAAAGGAGCCGATAGTCGAAGAAACTGATCCAAAAGCTTATTTCTGAATCTCCAAAACGTATCAATTCGCAAAAAATAGCCAAAAACACCACGTGGCAGGAAACAGAGCATGCGGTTTTTGTCAAAATCCAAGTACCAGATATAGTTCGCTCACCGGAAAGAGCATTCCACTTTAGGCAAAAGCAGAGACCCATTGCAACACTTTCAAAGACTATCAGCTTTCCTTTATCTTTCTTTCTACATATGGCGTTTAAAAATAATAATCTCACAGGATATAAACAATCAAGTGGGAAGTTAGCTTTTGCTTTTTCCCAGAAAACCATTACTTTCTATTTTATTTGTTCTCTAAGTACGTGCTCTTCCTTTTTTTTTTTGCTGTGTCCTCACGAAGCCTCTTAGAAAGCCGGAGAACCTGCCAATTGGGTTCGAACGCACATAGAAACTTCGAAGCAAATGGAAACAAGCTTATCGAACACGGAAATGGGATACCAAGATTTTTTCCCATCTATGTCCTCTGTTTCTTATCCTTTTAAGGTCCAGCATGTAAAGTGAAAGTCCAGTTGTTTCCACTAACGTTCTTTCGTAAATAACCTTTTGCCGGAAAAGGTAAAGAGAAGCTTTCTATGATGATAATTCAAATACCCTCATGAACAAGAACACAAAGCAGCCGCTGCATTACGACATTTTTCTTGACATTTTCATATTACAAGCAAATTGATCAAAGTTCAAGACTCTGAAGAAACGATTAGATAGGCAAGAGAACACCCGATTTCAGTTCTTCCTCAAACCAAATCTGATAAAGTAAAAACGAATCAAGAAAGTTACTTTCAGCAAACACACAGATGATATCAGCAGAGGCAAGGAGAACAAGTACCAGAAAACCAGCAATATGATGTGAATTCACACAGGCCAACAACAGAGCAGTGTAGTCATCATGAAGTATGTATATGCATGCACAGATAGAGAAGAAGCAGTGAACTGATTAGAGACAGACAGACAGAAAGGGACACGGAGAGACAGAGAGTACCACAGAGGCATTTGACTTGTGGGGTTTCCAAAACTCCTCAAGCTGCTGAACTTCCTGAGACAAGTTCTGGAAGCAGGGGAACATCAGTCCTGTCTCTGCATACATTTCTTGAAAAGCCAAGAGAAACCCCCCAGAAGCTCCCCACACAAAAAAGCCCAGCTCTTCCCAGAAACAGAGCCTCGATTCTCCGAAAGACCAGGACAGAGCCAGACGGGCAGACACCGCCGCACCCGATTGCTTGCTGTCCTGAAGGGTGTTGAATAAAAAGACTCCAAGGACGAGAGAGGGCCGCTTATATAGAGAGAGAGGCGCAGAAAAGAGACACCCTTTCCTAATGATGCGATGCGAATTGAGGGGGTGGGGTTTTTTTTTTTTTTATGTGACAAGGACAAATGATGTAAAGGGACCCCATTCTCTCTCTCTCTCTCTCTCTCTCTCTCTCTCTCTTCCCTTCCCTTCCCTCGTCGTGTTCGTGCTGTGTCTTTTGCTGAAAATCCCATCTTTCTACGACTTAATTTTTCCTTTCGTCTTTCGATTTGCGAATTGCTTGCAGGAGGTGTTGAATGAATATGGACGAAAACACGGGGGACGTGTCCGGGAGCGGGGACAATGCTTGCCTGCTCAGCATCGGTCGTCGTCGGACGCCAGAGGCTGGGGAGGTGGGGGGGGCCACGCGCCTTTCGCTCCTCGTGTAAACGGAGGGACGGTCGCTGCGTGCGCCTAATAAACGAGATTCCGGTCATTATGAACTTTGTCGTTTTCCGTTTAAAATGGGTAAAATATCCCCCAAGTCGTATCAATATTTCTAGTATGTATAATGTAAATTAAGTAATTAATGAAAAATATTTTTGTTAACAATAATAATTTATATCTAAATTCTTTTATGAATGATGAAAATATTTTTTGTTCATTCATTTTTATAAGAAAGACAAGTAGTTATTTTTGGGAAAAAAATTCCAAATCATTTATTATTATGTTTATAATCTGTTGGATTCAAAGAAAAATTTGCAAATTAAAGAAATATAAGTTATATTTTTGCGTTTAACCTGTCGCTCATCTCAAATTCAATATAATTAAAGTACATGCACGGCATGTGAATTCGCCTAATCAAAAGTCCAAATGACAATAAATCAGAAGATGGGTGT
The DNA here is from genome assembly GCA_016097545.1 of Eucalyptus victrix. Classification (NCBI taxonomy): domain Eukaryota; kingdom Viridiplantae; phylum Streptophyta; class Magnoliopsida; order Myrtales; family Myrtaceae; genus Eucalyptus; species Eucalyptus victrix. Next base: position 3,531,251 of record CM027845.1, read on the forward strand.
GATACCTTTTGAAAGATTGATTATAAAAGCTCAGACTTCCATTGATTATGTCAATCAAATCGTGCGAATAATTCCGAACCCAAACTTGCTCGATAGTATCTTGATCACTGACCCAATATGATGGTAAAAAACAAAACTGCGTGAATGAGTAGCATAGTCAATGAGTATTGAGTATTATTATGTTATTATCTGCATTATATGTATGAGATCAAAACACCTAACAAGAATTGAGACTCGATAATTGGGGAAATAGAGGGTCTATATCCAACAGTCTTCAAGTAAAATTTTCGGTTCGGAAATTTGAGCCTAGCAGCTTCTGGATGGCTTCAAAAGCATGAAAAGAATATTATCTAGTATCTCTCTCTCTATTCGTTAAATGCAAATAATGACCATGATGGGCCAGGCGCCACCTTGCGAATGCGAAAATATATATGTATATATTATATATATGTACCTGTCATGACATAATTGAGTGCCATTTGTTTAGTTTGACATCCAACCACTGAGATAATTAAGGTGGCAATCTAGTAATTATATTCGTTCGTCAACCATCTAGGACGTCAAAAGCTGAATTGATAGCATCCACTTTTACATTTATCAATTTCCATTCTCCTTAATTAGTGTATAACATGTCTACTTTTTGCATGGCATGTGCTTTTCAATACATAAATGGGTAATCAATTTATTTTATTTTATTCTTTTCCAAAAGATTTAGGCCATCAATAATTCGCACCGCACGGACTCTTTCTTATCTTATGTGTTGATTTTCCTACTATTTGTAATCCACCGACTTAGTATCAATCAAAGCGTTTTCAATTCGACCAAAAATAATAATAATAATAATTCACACATTCGGGAAACTGGGGACATGTGTGGTGAAAAGTTTTGTTACGCCGGCTGAATTTATCTCACGCTGATTTTTATCTTTGAAAATTTAACAACGAAAGACCACAGATCTCTTCTATTCAAAAGCGTACATTTTTGTTCTTGTTTATGATGAAATCGATCGTGATTCCTTGAGACTATATTCAAGATCACTCAGACGAAAAAATTATCTCGACATTCTCTTCCTTCTTTTTTTTTTAAATGTTGGCAACTCCTTTGGCGGGATGACTACTTCGTCTTCGTAAGGAATTAGTTTGCGAAAGCCTCGAGCATTATAGCGATGTAAACTCAGAAGTGTGCAAGACATTCCGTCAAAAAGTTGCGTTGGACCCGCCAATGGTGGAAATTGCCAAAGGAGTCGCTGTTGATTAAAGATGGACGACATGAACTCAAAGACTTATTCAGCAGCGTGCATTAGGTCTTTTCGTTAAAGCAAGCGCATACGATTCGCACACATCACGCAACGAGTCAACCTCGTGGAAACATTCCGGGAGGTATATAACTTCTGCAGCTGTTCAGCACCTCCAAGCTACCCTTTCATCACGACCTTGACATCATGGTTTTCTTTATTCACGAAATACCGAAATGTCAAAACAGTATGCCTGAATTAATATCGAGATAAACGCAAATTCTCGAGTTGTGTTTTGGGTAAGACTTCTCTTATAAGATGAGCAATGTGACTTGCGAATTTGCTCGATGAAAATGTCATAGTCGAGCACAAAATGTATCTCATTGAAACGCAACGGATTTTAATCATTTAAATAACCTCTTCACCCGATAAAAAAAGGAAAATCTGTATGCAAAGCCAGTCAATATTAAGAAGCGAAGTAAGTTAATTTGTTTACCGACACTCTTTATCAATATTTGATTTGACATATACTCACGTTGGCGGTCACTATCGTAATCCTATTAGTGGGTAATCTTTTATTTTCGCTGTTTGTGCACGAAATAAATTTCTTCTACTATATATATGTATACCCACAGTTCCTAGAGGCCATGTGAATAAGCCACCATGCTATTGCTATGCCACTGACAACAAAACCCTAATCATGTTCTCCAATCAATAATTGGTCTCCAAGGACCATGTTTGGCAGTAGTAGCATCGAACCATCTTGTGCAAAATGTATCGTCCTCAGTGGAAGAAAGGGTCATTTAAAGAAAACCTGTTCAGCCCATAATAGACCATCAAAATCTGGTAGTTGCTTTGCAACTGCTGACAGCACACCTACTTCTAAAATTGAATAATTAGGGCTTGAATTCCAAAGGGAAACGCATGCTTAACCCGATACTTTTAGCGTTAATCAAGGATGAAATAATACCGCACTTTGAAAAGATTAAAGAAATAGGACAAAACTGGCCTATCCCTTGGTGAAAGTGGTAGAGAAAAGGACTGCAAAAATGTAGAAAGCAAAAATAGAAAGAGAGGCTACTTATTTGATATAGAATAGCTCTATTTTATTTCCCTTTTTCTTTGGTTGTAATTTCGAACAGTCATTCTCGTACTATTACTTTCTACGAAGGTGAAATACCTGAGAGTTAGATTTACTAATTATAAACTTCAGTTGACTAGTGAAATAAGTCTAACGAAATTGTTTTTGTGAAAATACACAAAATTTATTTTCGTGGCCTATATGGCTTGGAAACTTCTGCTTTTGATGTGCTGGGTTTTCTTTTTCCAAGGCTTCAACACAAAGCTAAAAAATTCGATCACGGAATGAAGCGAAAACCGTCATCATCGACCATTGTTTTTTCCTCCTTGATAATACAAAAAAACAGAAAGAAATAAATAAATAAATAAATTGAATTTTATGAGCTGTGTAGATGTATACCCATTTAAGATTCTTCCTTCCAATTTGATAAAAAAAAATATTCAAATTCTCTTCCAATGTGGAAAGGCCTGTTCCCACCATGCTGCAAATTGGCATTTTAAAAAACGTTTCTTGAAAAGTGTCGAGCCTACTTTTGTCCCTGTCTCAAATTTAACTCGTCAAGTCGAGGAAGGGCATAAGATCGATCCGCTAACGGAATTGACTGTATCACCATTGGAAGGAGGAATCAACGCGCTTCGAAATTTTTTCACCAAAAATGTCATGGACAACCTTCTTTTTTTTTCTGCTGATCATGGACAACCTTCAAACGAGTCATATAATCAGACTTGGAACCTTAACCATCCATTGACTTTTTTGTTTTTCATAAGCCAAGATCTTGTGAGGGAAATTCAGCCTTTCAATTTACCCTTAGATCGAGCAAATCTATCTCTAAAATAAGAGGCGATGAATCAACGAACGATCATTAAGAACCCTCTCTACATCTTCAATGGTTAATATAATTTAGTTTAAAGAAAAAAAGAGTATTGGGCCATCATATCGCATTAGGTAATATATCCTAGTAACATTTGTTCATAATGAGTGATGCAAACTCAAGGCGGAGAAAATTACTGACTCAATTTACTGTTTATCCGTTTTGAATTAAAGCTCTTCTACAACCTTATTTGATTGGCAAATGGCAGGAGAGATTCTCAAGAGGGAAAGTTCCAAGAAGTTCTCTTTCTATGAGGTAGGATGCAATGATCATTGGCGTGGCATAGCCTTTTAGTTTGAAAGAAAGTTGATGGGAATAACTTGTAGTTGGGTTGTAAAGTGAGCGAATTTCAACCCTAAAGGAAGAAAAAGGAGAAGTATATGCTCCAATTTTGGTAATGAAGAGTGATGAAACGTGCACTTTGGGGCGACTCATGGGCAGTACGATTGAACCTCAAATTCCCACATTTGGAAAAACAGATCGTAAAGGGGAAGCTCCATGGGGGCTTTAGGTGCGCAACACTTGTCAACCGCAAGAAGAAGTGGTTCCAACCAATAGAATGCGTACGCATGTCACGGTGCCGTCGTGACGCTTGGCGGCCATACAACGACATTGACGTTTTGTTGACTTTAGCGGACAAAAAATGGGCAAATAGACAAAAAAAGATGCCTTGTGTTTCAACAAGGTTATTGGGAAATTATATGCCAAGGGTTGGAGCCACATGATTGGACGTTGTTAAATAGAATACATTATACCATCTTCTTCTTCTTTTTCCAGTCAAATTATTATTGTTTTTTTTTTCATTTTGTGATATTCATAATGATAATAGTCGAATATTATGCATTTTTGGCTAGAAAATACAAAGAGAGGACAAGATGAACGATGGAGAATGCTGGCCGAGTGAGGAAACGCCAAAGGCCGATGCCAAAGTTCATGCACTTTGAGTTTGGGTTTGAAAAAGATCAATTTATGTAGTTTCCACTAATTAAAATTACCAAATATTTCTTCTATATGATATTCATGAAAATGGAACCTTTTATTATCATTGCTTAAAGCAATTCTATGTGCAAACTTCACCCAATTCAGTAATTAAATATGTCTGCGCGCATCTCTATTCATACAAAATAAACTTTTGTTGCAGTTCCAGTTAACTTTCATCTTTTCGGGAAAAAAAATAATTATTGATGTGCCGTTAATCCTTGGTAGCGAATCAACATGGTAGTCCCAATTTTAGTTGAAGGGAGTTTTCTTGTTGTCTGTTTGTGGCAAACTAGATGAAGAGATTGAAACCCTGACCTTCTTTTTTCTTGGTTGGCCAACGAGCATTAATTTTTCGATCCTGAGCTTTGTCTTGAGGGTTAGGAGGAATGAACTTGGGAATGGTGGCGATGGACAAAGACAAAAGAGATGGGCCTAAAAGGAAATAACACACAGCTGGAGAGGATTGTCGGGTAGTGCCCCTTTTGTTTTATCTTCGAGATGATGAATTGGAGTTGGAATTGCCTTTGGTTTTTCAATTGGGACCCCTTGTATCCCTCGTGTGGCCCAAAACTTGAAGACCCTTTTTGGATTCTTTCGGGATGGGAGCATATGTGAAGTGATGAAACTTGAAAACGAGGGTTTTCCAGAGTGGTTTCTAACTAGTTGAAGTTGACATTTGACAAAAGAAGCTTTTCATTTTAGTGCCACTACAATGCCACAAGACATGCATTTGCTAGCTTTAATTCCATGTTTGGCAGCTCCATTATAGCCTTTTTTAAAGTTGCTGGGTGGACTCAAAGTTTTGCTATTAGAGTTCCACATGTGTGCACATAAATCGATATTAATTTACCAATTAATTCACAAGATTGATATATTGATTGAGAACCATATTAATCTATACTTGAGCCGAACACTTGAATTTTGACTTGCATCTTACCCTTATTTATGAGGTTGATAGAGTGATTTATTAGTTAGAAATTTACATTATAATTGATTTTCTCATTGTAGTTAAAAAAAAAAAAAAAAAAAAAAAAAAAAAAAAAAAAAAGGCACAACAGTTCATCAAAATTTCTACTTATCTAAAGAAGCCAAAATCCGTGCATTTGTCTATGGAAATCAATATCATTCAGCGGCCTTAACGCAACTAGAGAATTCGAAATAACTTAATAACTGGCCCTTGGTGTCATGAATTATCAGGATAGGGTTTTTGACATGTTTATAAATGATGACAATGCATCATTGTTGTTTGAATGTAAACAAAATGAATATGCAAAACAGAAAAGAGAAAAAAAAGAAAAAATGAGAACGGTCAGTACTAGGGAATCTGACATAATATGTATGTTCTGGCGAAGATAAGGACATGATATCCCTGTACTGATGTTCCGCAAATACATACCTTCGGTAGAGTGATAACGGTTCAACATTTCATACCTTTGCTCATATTGCAAAAAATAATAATAATAATAATAAAATAAAATTTAAAAAAAAAGTACATCAAAATGATACGATAAAATCTGAGAAGTCGCCCTATTTTATTTCATTTATTTTTTGGTAAAAAGCCACCAAAAACCCCAAACTTTACCCAAAGTGACAAATTTGCCCCAATTTTTTTTTTTACATGAAAAATCCCAAACTTTGATAAGTGGGATACATTTACCCTAAACTTTTTGACCAATAGCATTTTTGTCTTATTTTTTCTGTTTTTCCTTTTTTCTTCTTCTCTCTTCCCTCCATAGACCATGAAGGACTTAGGCGAGGGCGCCCTCGCCTAAGGTGTTTGCCCTCGCTAGCCTAGGCGAGGAAAGCCCTCACCAGATTTGGCGAGGGTGGCCTTCGCCTGGGCCAGATTTGGCGAGGATAGCCCTCGCCTGACGCCAACAAGGGCGAGGACGGCCCTTGCCCAACGCCAATGAGGGATTTGGCAAGGGAGGCCCTTTGCCCGACCTAGCTGAGGGCTGCCCTCACCCGACGCCGTCACCCTCACCTGAGTCCGCCATGGCCGACAGAGGGAAGAGAGAAGAAGAAGAAAAAAATTAAAAAGTAAAAGATGAAAATGCTCTATAGTTTAGAATAAATGTGTAACATGGATACAAATTCAAAGTTTTTTGTGTTACAAAAAAAAAGTTCGGGATAAATGTGTTATGGTTAACAAAGTTTGGAATTTTTCATGTCACAAAAAAAAAAAGTTTTGGGTAAATTTATCAATCTAGGCAAAGTTTGAGATTTTTGATTGCTTTTTCCCTTTATTTTTCTGCATATCTAGCTAAAAAAATGCATTTAAAAAGGCCAACTGAAATCCCTCGAGGCAAAAATTGGAAATTACGCCCACATAAATACTGAAAATCTAAAGAGATCCGGGAAGGTCAGATGGAGAAATTGAATCTTCCAAACACTTACATAGAAATTTACACTTCATTTGTTTCGGAAAAAAAAAATGAATAATCGCGTGTCATTTACAAAAATAAATGAATAAAATAATATTTTCAGCATTCACAAAAATGTTCATACATAAATTACTGTTAATAATGAAAATAATTTTTATTGATTAATTATTTAAATGATACAAAAATTATTTTTGAAAAAAATATTTTTTAAATTATATTTTTTTTTGCAAACTAAACGAAACCTTAATCACGTGTTCAAATAATTGTCCACATCAATTCCTCTAAATTTATCGTACGAACCAATTCGCGTATGGACAAGAACAGGAGTAAAATCACATTATGATGGGCTCAGTGGAGGGGAAGATGATAAGTGGATGTGACCCATCATGCTGTTGCTGGGACACCAATTCCTCCATCTTGAAAATAAATCTCTTTTGTTTTCTTCTGGCTTAATATACATATACATTTATGCATGTGTGCGTGTGTGTGTATATACATACTGAGAAATTATTATGATATATAATATTAGGAGCAATAACGGTCCTTTAAAATAAATCTATATAATTTACATTCCACTTTTAAAATCTCTGCAAATAAAGTTCTCTGTGAGGTTAGGCCCATGTCCATGTTGCGCAACATGGTGAACTTAAAAATTATGTAATGAGACTTATACTGCACGAAATCACGTGAGATTGTTATCCGGCTCACATTAAATAATGTTTGTACATCACCTAAAAATAAAGCTTTTGATCGGTACTATCGTGTTAGATTCATTTTTTTCCTATTTAAAAAGTTGCTATCTCCATCATGAACATTATTAGGTATAATTTACTCTGCAAATAATGAGAAAATTAATCATACTCATCTTTTTGGCATGCTATTGTAGACGTATCTATCAACGCTATTATCGTCTTGAGATTTCTGTGTGCAGCCAAATCCGCAAGGTGACATGTCGTTTGATGTGCCAAATCACGCGCGATTAGCTGTCACTTTCCGACTTTAATCCAATTTGGACACTCTCGCAATTTGAGGGGTAGGACATTTGATGCACTGTTGTCAATATTGGTTGTCAAGTAGTGAGTCTCTGACCATGCTAGACAAATAATGCTATTATATGCAAAAGTTTATTTATTAAATTGATATGCCAACTGGCGTGGCATGTTGAATATATTTCACTTGTTAAACGACTCATTTGTAGCTAATCACGTTACTTAAAGCCCCACTTGGCAAAGGATTAGGGCTATGTTTCCGGACCGATCCTAATTATATTTGGATAGTTGATTTTTATTTTTATTTTTTTGTTTTCTTCCTGCTTAATATACATGTACTTATATAAAGTTAGGAGCAAGGACAGTCCATTAAGACAAGTCAATATTATTCACATTTCACTTTCGAGATTGCTGCAGTTTTCTATGAGGTCAAGTCCCTGTCCATATTGCCCAACATGGCGAATTTAAAACTTAAGATAAGCTACTAGAAGTCTTAAAACTAGTTGCCAAAGTACAATTAACTGTAAAATTTTCAGAAAGTAAAATTATGTCCTAAAATTTATCAAATTAATGTAATCAAGTACTTATATTAATTTCATCCAACTTAACTAATGGAAAATATTAACTCTGCCCCTTTTTTTCTCTCGATTGTGGTGGTGGCATCATTAAAACATGAAACATAAGGCCAATATGATGTCGTTTGAGTCCAAATTTGATTTTTAACACAATTTTTATTTAAATTATATTTAAAATAAGCAAACTTAAAAAAACACAAAGAAAAAGGGGGAAAAAAAGGAAAACTAAGCCCTTCCCTGTGTTTTTATTCTTTTTTTATTTCTTTATTTTTAAATAAAACTTAGGGGGAAATGCCCAACAATGCTCATTGTGGCATTTTTACCCTGATTTTCTTTTTAATTAAAAACCACAAATAATGCCAACTGTGACACATATACCTTAAACTTTTTCTCATGACATAAAAAAAAAAAAAAACCCAACATTTATACCTTTATGATAGATTGACCCTCTATCAAGGTTCCGTTAGATGATTTTTTAGTCAAAACAATGTCATTTTTAATTTATTTAAGCCACATGGGCACCATGTGAACATTGTTTGCTTTTATGATATCAATGTAAGCAGATTTTTAATGGTCCTTATTGATAGAACTATGATGGACGGCAAATTTGTTGGTCCTTATTGATAGAACTATGATGGACAAATTTGTCAAATTTGTTTTGAAATTTGTTTACGTCAAAAAAACAAAGATTATGATAAATGTGTCATAGTAGACATAATTTAAGGTCTTTTGTGGCTTTACCCTAAAAACTTAATTAAAATTTGATTTAAAATTAGATTTATACCAAAATGATGTTGTTTTAGTCACATTAGCACCATGTAGGATAGAGAAAATAATAAAAAATATCATGTCAACATTTTTCACTAGCCAAATTAAAGGGATAAGACATCATAAATGTTGTAACTTTCATACAATAGTCATTCGAGTGTTAAAACATTTGTGGTGAATGTTTTTAAAGATTTATAGTATTCAAGTGATCGATTGACAAGTTATATAATACTCAAATGATCGGAAGAAAAAAAAAAAGCTATGACACTCAAATCAATGTTCACCATAAGTTATAGCACTCAAGTAATTGAAAAAAAATTATAGCATTCAAGTAGCTATCATACAAAAGTTATGGTGATTGTGATATCATTTTCTCCTAAATTGAAGAAACTCAATAAAAAAAGACTTACTGCACTAATTTGATAAATTATAGGACTTAAATACACTTTTCGAAAGATTTAGTATTCAATTACATTTTATAACAAATTTTAGGATATTTAGTGTACTTGTCCCTACAAATTATGTCACGAGACTTATACCACATGCAATAACTACATTTTGTGATTTAGTGCACATTAGATGATATTCGTGCACCACTTAAAGCTAAACCTATTGGTTGATAATATCATGTTAGATTTATTATTTTCTATTTAAAAAGTTACTATCTCGATAATGAAAATTATTAAGTCTAATTTCCTATGTAAATGTTGAGAAAATTATTCACACTCACTTTCTTTGGCACGCTATTGGAGACGTATCCATCAATGCAATTATGGTCTTGAGAATTTTGAGTGCGGCCAAATCTGCACGGTGACATGTCATGTCGTGTGCCAAATCACGCGACATTACATGTCAGTTTCCAACTTTAAGCAAATTTGGACATACTCGCAACTTGACAAGTCGTACATCCAGTGCATTGTTGTCAATATAGGTTGTTGAGTACAATGTACTGAATCTCTGACCATGCTGCACAAGTAATATAAATATGTAAAAATTAATTTACTAAATTGAAATGCCAAGTAAATGACGCGGGATGTTGAATATATTTTACTTGTTAAATGACTCATTTGTAGCTAAAAGTATTACTTAATGTGTTATAAACTTGAAGCACTAAGCCGCACTGGAAAAAATTTTGTGGCAACTGATCATTTAAAACTAGATAGGTAAGAGATAGATATAGTAAATATAAATTATAGTTCCATGATTCGACAAACTTCGCATTCAACTTGTCACGTAAATTATAATATCGATTCTTCAATAGGTAAAATTTGCTTCTTATACGCGCCGAAGGGACGAGGTTTGAAAGATTTTCAGATACGTACATGCGAAGTCTTCACCGAAACTGGCTGTTTTGGTCCGACGGTTTTAGCCTTTCATGTTTACCTCGAGCATATACGGTCCATATTCCAAGCTCCTCCCCAGCAAAACCATGTCCTTTTACAAAGAAACCAGTGCTGTAGCGCGTCCATCTATCTGCATCAGCCTCTAACCACAACACCTTCTTTTAATATCAATTCTTTTTCTTCTTTTTTTTGTCGGACTTTTAGTATCAGGTTCAGAGTTGCAAAACTTAGTCTTTTTGGACAAGACCACTCATTATTGTACCACGTCCATATCTATAGACATGAGAAATCTAGATATTTAAAAATTGGGAGCAGTTTTTCCTTATTATTAATCATGACAGTGACCAAGAAGTTAATTTTATTAATGCAAGTTGTCTTTAGTCATCTTTCTTGTTGACAGCGATTTCGATCAATATTGCGCATATAGGACGGCGATCTTTTTTATATGTTAGTTTACTCCGGCTCCTACCCGGATTTCCAAATCGATCCAAAAAAAATAAATAATAAATAAATTCAACTCCAGATATTTTCTCCCTAAGGCGGTGCTGCTATTTTATGCATCTCGTTCTTTAGAGCGCATTCTCCAGAAGAGCATTACACTTGGCAAGTCCCAATAAAGCTGCATGATAAGGTCTGGTCCGATGAGCAAGGCGAGACCATTCTTTGGGTTGAATTTTGGGGTCCCTGTACATGCCCCAGCCAAAACGCAAGTTACGGGTTCAAGATATCACGAATAACAAAATGAAAGAAAAAGAAAATAAAATAGATATGAAATAGATTCTGGAGCGCTAAGAAGAGAGAGAAACAGGGAGTCAATTCAATGCGAGCTCAATCGCATGGCAAGTTGGCAACTGCCTGGGAATAGGACAATGGGTGGTGGCGCCCATCACCTTTTTGTGGAAAATGGCTTGTGAAGACGACTTGGGAGCAGTCTTCAATGGGTCGATTGAAGAGTACACAAAATACGACAAAACAAAGAAGAATACAGATTGCTGAAATTCCACAAAGCGATGCCGTAATACAAGCGACGGTGTCTATGTCTTGACAGCGTAGACATGTGCAGGACGTGATCGCATTGAATGGGTTTCGTTTAATAGCTTCGAGCCCAATTATAGCTATGTCGTCGCATTCAAAAGTTTGACATGTGAATGGGAAATGAATGAGTTTGGATTAAGATCTGTGTTGATCCCTAGTAAGTTAGGCTAGTGTCAAGGTTCAGATGAAGGGCTTTCTATAATTACACTTTCCGGTGACCATTTAACGTTCCTCATTACTAAGGTCGGTTTGGTTGTTGGGTGTTGCAGTCCCCACGGACTAAGCAAGTCGTGGGGCTAAAAAAATTTTACTTTTGACACAACAGATGCGATACTAAGAAATTCCTACATCAGCTTATAACAAGTAGGATATAAAAAAATGAATGTCACATGTGGACTCTTAGTTGGATTATTAATGTTGTAGTAAGCGGAAGGTCTGCATTGTGTTTTTTGTCCGTAGTTTTTGAAAAGTGATTCCATTAGAATCAAATTAATAAGCATTTGTACGTAGATTGATTATATAGAGTGGCGAGGAAATATGTATCACCTTGGTAATCCGAGATTACATATCGGATAAATGGCATGTTAGAAACTTTCTAAGTTATGATTCTCCTTGATCTGGTAACTTTTGTTGAATGTTTTGGTAAATTCATCATTGTTTGCAATATTTAGAATAGACACTAATCTCCTTATTTATGTACCGTTACATAAATTAGATAGCTTAGTGACTTATCAAAAGGCAAAAGATTGCTTCAAGTGTTAAAAGTTGGCATAAATGGATATTTAAGAGCCAAAAGTTGCAAAAGTGACACTTAAATACCAAAATCAGAGTAAAATTCATCACTTAAGTATTAATCCGACCAAAATTCGGCCAAAATGTTAACATGTGCAATTTCCGATAATGTGACTTGTTTTGCACACTAACGTGACAAACAATGCAAAAATGATGTTGTTTTGGTGCTAACATGGTAAAAAAATTAATATAAAAATTAATTAAAAAATTTAAAAATAAATTTATTTAAAACATTTAAAAAAAAAAAAACAAATATCAAAAAATTAAAAATATATATTTAAAAAAAAAAGGGAGGCGGCTGAGGTAAGCCTCAGCTGCCTCACTCCTTTATTTTTATTTTTTAAAATTTTTTGTATTTTATTTTAAAATGTTTTAAAGAAATTTTGTTTTAAATTTCATTTAATTAATTTTTATATTAATTTTTTACCACATCAACACAAAAATGATGCCGTTTTGCACTTGCTTCACTAGAAATTTGCCACGTCAGCATTTTAGCCCGATTTTGGCCGGATTGGCATTTAAGTGATCTATTTTGCTCCGATTTTAGCACTTAAGTGCCACTTTCGTAACTTTCGGCACTTAAATATCCTTTTATGCCAACTTTTGGCACTCCAGGGTCTGGGTGTCCTTATCAAAATACTATTTTGGAACCATATGTTTATGCCACTTGTAACATTTTAAACTTGAATACCTTCCTCTCATTCTCCACCAAGTATTTTCAACCGATGTCATAATTGTTTTTTAACATTGGTTAATCATTCTTATCCTTTGTAACTCATATAAGTCTTCCAAGTACATCCCCTCTTGATCGTATGAAGCTGCTAAAGTATTCGGGTTCTAAATAGGGCGGTTCAACTCATTCTTGCAAAGAAAAGAGAGCCATAGTCACATTCCTCTCTAATTTTCATTTTCCATCTTTTGAAGGTCCAACACTTGTGTTATTAAAGCCTCTAATTCAATCTTTCAAGAGTTTACAAATGGTTTTGTTGGCTTTATTCTCTTTTTAAAATTAGTTTTTGTTGAAAGTTTGAAAGTTGTTAATCTTTGCTCTTGTTTATTTTGTCTTGAAGGTGATTAAGGCTTTGAGTTGATAAAGTCTTTGTTAAAGGTAAGTGAAACTTTATGAATTAAGTTTTACCAAAAAAAACTTTGTGAATTAAGTTAGATTGTTCTACCTAGTACTCTTGATTTGATTATCTGATGGTGCTTCATTTTAGCTTAACTATTGAGTCGTTGTGTCCATTTGACTTGAACCAATGAATCTTCTGAGGTTAGAACATAATGGAAAACGCATATGTAAATTATTCATACTTGTCAAGCTTACATTTCTTGCGTCACACATAACGTTCTGGGGCAGTACAGAAGGTTAGGCTCTGACAAACCATTTAATTTAGATAAATCAAAAGGAAAAGGTAAGGCGCGAAGAAAAGAATAACGTGGGCTTCATGATTGCAATTTTTCTAAGCCTGAACATAATAGTTTCTTGCATAAATAGGCTTGTGCAAAAATCATATGTCTGATCGAAGAGTGCGGAAAATTATAATGCGGTTTGCGTTGGATACTTCAGTATGAACAAATTGACATCTTTAATTCACATAACAATCATAGAGTTTCCCAAATTTTCACTTCGCGTTCACACTTCATGTTGTGTGCTAGGAAATATCAATACTTTTCAAGAACCTTTGTGTCGTGTCAGACACTCCGACATATATTCGACACTCTCGAACACTCTCCAATACTCTTGAACACTCTCCAACACTCGATTAACATGTGTCAAGAAATCCAACACTCGATCAACTTTCTTGACATTCAAATCAAAATTCTAACATACGAGTTTTCAATACGTGATTTCGACACGTGAGATTAATTTTAAAATTTTTTAATAAATGAGGGATCAAAATATATATGAAAAAATAAAAAAGAAATAATAAAAATAATAAATGCAAAAATAAGAAAAACCTAGTATTCTTTTTTCTTATTATTCTCATTTCCCGTGATATACGATTCAACCCAAAGTTTTTTTCTTTTCTCTTCTGACGGGTTTGACACGCATATTCAAAATGGGAATTGCTTATATTTTTTTCCCTTCAAATTTTATGGATTATTGGAATGAAGTTAAATTTGTCAAATTAAAATAATGAATAATATTAATAAATGGTGGATTAATATTTTTAATATAAATTCACTCTAGGCTTTTTTTATTATTTATTTATTCGTAAATTCAAATCAAATTAATTTGATTCAAATAATAATAAAAATTATAATTTATTATTTATATATAAAATATACATTTAATAAATAACGTCTCCCAATATGTCAAAATTTTCTTTTTTTTTTAGAAATGATATGTCGGCGCATCATATCGTGCTATGTCGCTTGTCGTGTGTCAATGCTACTTAGGTTGTGTGTTGTCTTATTGGTATCGATCATTCATGCCTCTATCTTTTCATAGGACATGGATGTCATTCATGGTGGACAGTTAATCAAATTCAATCTTCTAAATCAAAATTAATTATTACTCGTTAGAACTAGAAACTCACAATGACAAAGTTTAGCGTGTGAGGATATCTCCATTTTCACCGGTAGTATTAAGAGAGAGAAAATAAATAAATGGATATATATCACATATTTTGGATGACTTTGCTCAGTATCATGTCATTTCTTTGAGGAATTCAATGAAGAGGAAGATGCGGGGTGCGTTTGATAATCATTCTGTTGCTGGGAACAATTTCTAATTAGAAATGATTAGTTTTATCCTATTCCCAAGAATAAATTCTAAGCCTTTGAATGCGTTTGATAACTGTACAAATTATTCACGGCATAGAATTGCGTTTGGCATCATCTTCAAAATTTCTAATTTAGACCATTTTCTTCTAATTTTAAAAATAATTTTATTACTTTTTTCTTAACTTTATCTTCTTCCTCAGCCGGTCGTCAACCAGTCACCAACCTTGGGACGACCGGTGACCAACTAGACAAGAGCCGATGACCTTGCCGGAGGGTTGTCGACCCCTAGTGAGGCCATGTCTCGTTGGTTGAGCCCTAGTTGGGCTAGGCGAGGTTGAGCTCACCCAACCATTGGCAAGGCTCGACCTCACGGTGGCCTGGCGAGGTCCAGCCCCACTGGTGGTTGGGCAAGCTCGGCCTCGCCATATCTAAGCAAGGTCGAGCCTTGCCTAGCCCGGCCAGGTGAGGTTCACTGGTGGCCAGGGGAGGCCCGAGTAAGTTTCGCCAGTGGCTAGGCGAGCCTTTAGTGAGCTCCTCAAACCTCACTTAGGCCTGGTGAGCCTCCGGCGAGCTCGTTGAAGCTCGCACAACCTATCGCCAACGACTGGCGATGGTGGAGAGAGAGAGAGAGGCCCCAAATGTTGACATCATGTCACCTAGCAAGGATTTATGGAGGAGAGGCCCCAAATGTTGACATCATGTCATCTAGCAAGGATTTATGGAGGAACATGAATTTAAAGTTTTTAAGATTCGTATGTGTGATGTATTCACTTGAACGTGCATTTTTGCAGGAAAAAATGACAAATGGTTTTATAAAATTTGATCAAACATAAAAAATTGTCTCTAACTTTTTAAATTGTTCAATATCGTTCATGAATTTTTAAACATTTTCCTATAATCTAGGGATATTGAATATATATTAATAATTTAAGGACCACATTGAACGAATTTATCGTGTATAGATAACATTGTATATTGAGCTAAATTTCAGGGATCGCATTATATAAATTAAAAATTCAGGGAAGAAAAATTATATGTGTTGTATTTTCTTTCCATGGCGTTTTCAACTGGTTTAGTACATGGACACTGCCATCGATCGAGCCTATGAATGGCCACATTCTACGAGCTTCTTGTTTTGGTCCGATGGTTTTGGCCCCCTTCATTTTTACCTCAAGCATACTCGGACCTCATTCCAAGCATCTCCCCAGCAAAACCATGTCCTGCTCCAAAGAAACTAGTGCTTTAACGTATATATCTGTCTTCATCACCCTTTAACCACATCACCTTCTTTGAGGTGAGAGGCGCAAAACATAGCATTTTTGGACAAGACCACTCATTATTGTTCAACCATGTCCATATCTGTAAACACAAGTAATCTAGATATTTAAAAATTGGGAGCTGTTTTTCCTTCTTCTTGATCATGACAATGAACAAGGAACTAATTTATTAGTGCAAGTTGTCTTTTGTCATCAATCTCGTGGACAGCAATTTCGATTGCCATCCGTTTTATATGTTCGTTAAGTCCGGCTCCTGCTCAGATAAGTCCGGCTCCTGCTCAGATTTCGTCACCCATCAGTTTATAAAAAATTAAATTCAACTCTAGATATTTTCTCCCTAAGACAATGCTGCAATTTTATGCATCTCGTTCTTTAGAGTGCACTATCCAGGAGCACTGCACTCGGCAAGCCACAAGCGGAGCTGCATGATAAGGTCTGTCCCATGAACAGGACAAGAGTATATATTCTTGGGGATGAAGTTTGGGGTCCCTACATACCAGGGCCAAAACACATAATACAGATTCTATAGATCACCAAAAAATAAATGGAAAAAGAAAAAGAAAATAAAATATATATGAACTAGATTCTGGAAAGCGCTAAGAAGAGAGAGGAAGAGGGAGTCAATTCATTGTGAGCTCAGTCGTATGGCACCTGCCTGGAAATAGGACAACGGGTGGTGGTGCCCACCACCTTTTTGTGGAAAACGGCTTGTGAGAAGGACCTGTGTCGAGTCTTCAAAGGGTCGATTGAAGAGTACATACAATACAGAGAAGGATATTGATTGTATATTCGCTGAAATTCCACAAAGCGACCGCAATACAAGCGACGGCGTCCATGTCTTGACAATGTAGACAAGTACATGATGCGATTAATAGCTGCGTGCTCAATTATGTACTGCAGAACCACGTTTTAAGCTGAGAGCCTACAGAAAACTCGCATGCTAATTATTCATTCGTGCATGGTGAGACCATAAGAACCCTCTGTCTTTACGAGAAGCGTCGTTATGAAGCTAATGAATCCTAAGACCATCCAATTATAGCAAACTCATCGCGTTCAAAGTTTGACATGTGAATAGGAGATGGGTGAGCTTGGATTGAGATATGTAATGATCATCAGTTAGTTAGGCAAGTGTCAAAATTCTGATGAAGGGCTTACTATAATTAGATTGTGCGGCGACCATCTAACGTTCCTCATTACTATGGTTTGGTTTGGTTGTTGGCTGTTGCAGTCCCCACGGTCGACTGAGCTGATCGTGGGCCTCAAAGGACATTAATACTTTGACACAGAAGGTCAGGCTTTGGCAGATCCATTTAATGAGACAAATGAAAAGGAAAAGGGAAGGGCGCGACAAAAAAGAATAACTTGGGCTTCATGATCGCAAATTTTCTAAGCCAGATATTTCATTGGACGAAAAGGGCCCATGCCAAAATCATATGTTTGACTAGGGAGCGGATGAATTATAATGTGCAGTGTGCTGGACACTTCAGTCTGAACAAATGACATCTCTAATCTACATAACAACAAGAGATTTGCCTAAATTGTCACTTAGCGCTCACACTTCATCTTGTGTCGTCGTACTGGTACCAGTCATTCATGCCTCTGCCTTTTCATAGGACATTGGCTATGTTCACGATGGACAGTTCATCAGATTCAATCTTAATCGATACTGAGCATTGGTGGTTAGGACTGGAAAAAACTCACAATGAAGATGTTTAGCATGTGAAAGTATCTCCATCTTTACCAGCTGGTATCGATTGAGAAAAAAAATGAATGAATACACAATACATACCATGAGTCACTTTGCACAATATCATGTCGTTTCTGGGAGAAATTCAGTCAAGATGAAGATGTAGCATTCCTACCATCAATGGCGAGAACAATTGCTACATGCACAAAAACAATATGGGCTTGCAACAGTCTAGACCTAGCATTGCCTATTTCCTGTATTTCCTCGTATGTCTCACCGCTGCCTGCTGCTCTTTCAGGCAAAGAAAGAATTTGTAGCTCAGTCAAAAGAATTCACTTAGTTCCTATCTTTTTCACCTTCTCTTTCTCGCTCCCCTCATACCTAGAGGATCAATCCTTGGCCAAATATTAGCAGCCAAAATGAATACTCTTCATCGAACAAGGTCCTCATACTATTGGAACAACAGTGGCAAGCTCTTTTTCTGGGACAGCAGCCTTGATGGTCTTCAAAGACTCCTCTATATCGTCACAGAGCTGGTGAGGATCAGGAATCACGTCCGGGTCAACTGCTACTGCAATGGTCATCTTGTTGACATAGCTTTGAAAGTGTATTGTCAATGCCTGCACAAGAAATTAGCTTCCACATCATCTTAGAATGAGACGTTGAAAAGCAGGTGCAGATTTGGAGATGGACTCCTAATAATATAAATAACGGATACCAGAGAAGAAGACAAAATAAATTTCAAACTTAGCATACATGTGGATGGCCGTAAACACTGGGAGCAAGGAAAGCTATTGGATGTCCATAGAAGCTGATCTCTTCTACTGGACCGATCACATTAGAAAAGGCCACAGTAGTGTTGGAAAGGAATCTGTGTGCGATTGCAGATGCCACCTGTTCACATCGAGGGAATAGACAGACAACACCAGCATTAGAGACCAACTGTTTTTCCTTCTACATGCCATTCTCACTTCCTACAACTAATGCTATAGTTGAATGAGAGATACACAGAAGCACACTGAAATGCAAGACAAAAAGGAAAAGTCCATATGCACTCAGATTTATATGTACCTTGACACCAAATAGCTTTAGTACAAGTTCCGCACATACAAACGTTATTATAGCTTCCAGTGAGAGCTTCTTGCGATCTATCGTTGCTTTAGCTTTGCGAACATACTCTAATGGGTCATCTTCTGAACCTATGCTGAAGGGAATGAGAATGTATCCAATCCAATTGCCCCATTTGCACTTGGATTTTTTGACCATCATATCACTCAAAGCCTGTTACACGTTAATGCAGGATACAGGTATTCAAACAAAACAGTTCACACAGGGAAACTCATAGAAATGCTCTCCCATATTGAAACTCGTACCTTCTATCAAGTGTTCAACCATAAGCACATTTATGCGTACCATCATTCATCTATTTACTTTAAGACGATGACATACAAAGCAATTCGTCTACGAGGAATAAAAAAATTAAAGGCCCGAGATAAAAGCTGGCAGTGCCAACAACTAATGTCAATATCTATTGGATAAGAATATCAAATTGTGTGAATTATATAGGCCTAAAGCAGAAACAGCCATTTAGAACTCACAAACAGATCTATTTGACTTAGTTTTGTCTCAGTATTATGCCAATTCAACTGTTGTAGTTAAACAGAAAGATGAATTTCAAATGTTGCACAAATTTCCCTTCCTTCTCTTGCAAATCAGAGACACATTCTAGAAACATTATTTACCTGGATTCCCGCTGTTGGTCTTAAGTTTATGAGAACAGTAGCTCTAAGGCGCATATTTTTTGGAATGTTTGATTTCTTCTTGGAATTTTGGTCTTTTCCACTCTCACCTTCTGAATAAAGCCACTGACCTTGTTAGGCAGGATTTTTCTTTGTCAATACTAAGAGTATGCAATCTGAGCAAGAATCAACTCACCATATCTTCGATTCAGATACCGAGACAGTCCAGCTTGAGTCACTCCCAGCACAACATCATTGATGGTCTAAAAAGCAATGCAAGATAGAAGAGTGAATATCAGCATCTGAAAGAATGTGCCTAATACTACCATAAAATAGAGACCTGGAGAACATAAATCTCAACTTTCGTCCAGTGTCATAAAAACTGCAGTACTGTGGAAAGTCCAAAATGAAGGAGATTAGGTTGGGATCAATGTTGGTGCCGCAGATGAAAAGAACCAGGAACTAACACAGATTTTTGCCTATTTCTCGAAGAAAACAATATGCCCATTAAGTGGTGCATTCTATGTATGCCAGCTATACGTCCAGCTTTTGTTAACCCTATAAGTTGATGACAATTTTTTTAGTAATTTGATGATAGATTTACACAGCAAAAACAAAGCAACTGCTGCTCATGTATGCATATAAAAATCACTCTCTTATCTAAGTACATCTATAGTATGATGATGAAATTGAGTCAAAAAGATGCAGCAGCATAAGCTTGATAAAACTAACCATATTCAGTGCACTCTTAATGAGTTTTATGTCATCCAAACTGACTGTCCGGTGCACAAATCTCTTGGTAGTTTTTGCAACCCCCGGTCCACCTTTAACCAGGCTCTCTGTATCTTTCAGGAAACAATATGTCGCCACAAAAACCAAGAAGTCTACAATAGTGTTCCAAATTAACCTGAACATTGACCACAAGGCCAAAATGAACCACCAAAACCAGCCTGAATTCTGTGTTCCCGCACTTTTCTTTCCAGGAATAGTAGGTAGTGCTTCTGGGTCAGCTGTTTTCCGTGTACAAGCCAGGAGCAGAGACATAAGCGATGCGCCGTCGCCCATCGAGTGGTGGATGCGAAAATCGCCACAGCCTCAGCATCTGAAGTCTTGACATTCAGGAGATGAAGCTCCCACAGCGGTCTGGACATGTCCAGAGGTGTTTTTGTTAGATAGGAAATATAGTCCTCCACGAATCGGTCTGGCGTGTCCATGTCAGGGTCCACATCGGGAACAATAACATGCTCATCTAAGTTTATCTTCGTCTGAACCCACTTCATTTTTCCACTTCTCTTTATATCTCCCACCTTCCTTCCCACAACCAACAAAACAGCAGAGATGCATATTAGGGAGGCGGCATTTAATCACAAGGTCAATACATATCGGGGTGAAAGCTCCGGTTCTCGGACGCAAACAATTTTAGAGCATTCTCAGTTATATTTCATTTGGATGGATTGCCAAGCTGGGGCAATCTAAGAGTGTGGAAAACCATATGGGAATTGTACACTTTAGTTTCCTTTGCAGCCAAGTGTAGTCACTTGTCAATGCTTTTCTTGTGTACTCCCTTCACATTTCGGTTCTTTGGGGATTTATTGTCCTAAAACAATGCGGCAGCTAATACTCTTGTGGCCTAGACAGCATAGAGCAGAAAAAGGAAAAGGACAAGGGCAAAGTCGTCCGTCAAACTCTACATCCTTGCTTTCCCAGAACAAGAAAATATAAAAGAAATATAACACAGAGTACTCGGACAGAACCATCAGTTTTAACCACAAAGAAAAAGGCATCAAGAACAAGAACAGCCTTTTTCCATTTGGGTGATTAGCCAAGAACATGGAAGAACAAGAACTTTATTAAATTTTGGAAAGTAAAAAAACAAGAAGAAATGAAGAAAACGAAAGAACTGGACGCACCATTTTACTGGAGAAACGAGGGTGCTTGAGCAGAGTCTCCTCCAGCCCTGCTTTGACCACGCCCGGATTGATCCTCGTCTTGCAACCCATGATCGCGAGTATGTAACAGTTGAACCTCGGCGAGTGGAACAGACGAGCCGCCGGGCTCAACTTCTCCGCGCCTCCGCCGCCGCCGCCGCCGCCCCCGCCGCCGCGGGGTCGTTGACCGCCGCTTCTCCTCCTCCCCCTCCACCTCCCCCTCCAGCTTCCGTCATTTCGATAGCCATGACTCCAACCTACTCCCCTAAACTAACTCCATCGAGCCATGGACTTTTAAACCACCCATCCTGTTTCTTTTCCCTTTCCTTTTTTCTTTCTTCGATTCAAAATAATGCACGAGTCCAAGAAGATGAGCTGGGAAATCTCTTCAATTCGAAGACTGCGCCTTAAGCTTCGGAAAGAACCGACCCAATTCGCGAGTCAAAGCAGTCGGTCTTGGAAGTTGAGCTTCTAGATATACAGCGATCCCGGCGTCTTCAATGGCGCCGCGAGGTTGGTACAAGAAAAGCCCATCAATCCAAGAAGCCCGACTCGTTCCGCTCCGCTCCGCGACGTTGACGCCGCCGTCGGCCTGGATCGCGGGCTGCGTTAACCTCGCGTGCCCGCAACGGGAAGCGCCGGATGGTGGGGCTGCTTGGGAACTGAAAATCTTCCGACCATGCGGACGAATCGACTGCTTCTGCCTTCTCGGTGGATTTTATGGGACGCGATGCGAGCGTGTCGTCTTGCGCTTTGCCGTTTCTTCAGTTTTTAACCAGAACGATGTTCGCGCAAAACGCCCGCGGTAGATTCCTCCCTTGTTGTAATGACTGCGCGTTCGTGCACGCCTAGATTCATTTGCCTGCCTGAACTTCCATTCTCAAATTTTAGTTAATGAAAAAAAATATATCATTTTTTTCAAAATGCAATTTAGGCTGAACTTTGCCCGAATAAGTCGTTTTCCGTGACATTTATGTGATGGAGAATGTTCCGCTGTCCTGTGATTAAAGCGATTTCACTAATTACAACCATGTTCTACATCACTTTCGTAGTTTTATTATCAAAAACTCTAAAAATTACCTATTTGTATCTCGAGTTCAGCTGTCAGAAGGGAATAGTGCAAGTGTTGATAAATCAAGTAACATCAAGACTTCAAACCCGTATATCAAGCAATTAAATCCATTGGCCAACCTAAGGGGGAGCCGATGGTGACCCCTGCTCCTTAGGTCTCAGATTTTCTTTTTAGTGTTAGGATAAGAAGTTAATCAACAAATTCCGCATATAGTTTAGTTTAGCATCTCACCCTGCATAATTCAAAAATATCAATTTGCTATTACTCAGATCCATAGTTCGGCTCCATGCTAGCACACTCGGATCTCAGGTCCAATTGCCAAGGACTTGAAAAATTTGGTGGCCGAGATGGCTCGACGATGGAGAGTGAGGGGAAGTTTCAAAAATCCGAAGCATACATGAATTTTGCAAATCCAAGACTATAGGTATGTCAACCACAGAATTTCTTTCACTAGACTCATTATCCAAAGTAATGAACTTTTTTTTTTGGAAAAATAAATAACCATAATAGAAATTTGATTTTTTTTTGGCAATTTAGATTTATCGAGGGCATATATGTTAAAAATTGCATGTAATTATGTCTGTGATGTTGAGATTAAAGAAGAATTGACGACTGGTGTGGTCCGGGATTTGACTTGTAGTTGTCAGGTAAGACAAGACCAACAGTCGCTACCGTATTCGCCAAACGTGGCATTCACGTTGATGTCTGATCTTAGGCATTCTGTATTAGATTTGCTTTTAACATCGTGATTCCGGCGTGGGTCTTAGATGAAATATATTAAATTCCAATTTATGACAGGGTAGTGTGCTGTCAATCTCGTGCTCGGGCGTCTTTCGCCTCCCATGATGAACACACGCAACTTAAGATATTTGAACAACTCGCGCTCATAAGTTTTCCATCTCTTAATTGTTAAAGGAGATTTGGATGAAGGATTAGCAATGGAATATTTGAGATTTAAATAAAACTTAGTGATCTTTTTATGAAATAAAAAAATTAGGATAGAATTGAAATTATGTCTAAAATCGGGTTTTTCTAATAGAAAAGTCAACGAAGACAAATTCAAGACTCAAACAAAATCTTATGAATTTTTTATTGAACTCTAGAAAAAGTTTCTTTCATAAAAAATTAATGATTACCTACAAAAAAATTCAACATTCATAAAAATATTTAAAAATAAATTATTTTTTGATAATAAAAATACTTTTTATTGACTAATTATTTTAAGTAATTATTTTTAATAAAATATTTTTTAAATTATCTATTTTTTCTTGACACAAACGAAGGTTAAATCATGTTTATATTTCGAGTGGAAGTGGCAAATATCAAGTTTGAAATATCCCAATCTGTAATAAAAGCCATGAACTACCGCTACTCCCCTAGCCTTAACTGCACAACGTGAACTGACAGGTTGACGTTCTAGAGAGCGATGGCGAGTTTTCAATGCGACCCGCCGGGGTTCGAGGACCAGGAACAGACTGACTGGAAAGTAAACGACATTTGCGGCCATGCGTCCGATATCCCCCCCAGCGAATCCGCCCGCGCGTCCGATTCTCACCGCCTATTCGTACTTGTACAACATCCAAACTGACTGACGAGACAGAGAGGCAACGAACGACGGTGTACCCTGGTCCTGGATCTACTCCCACCATTCAACCAGTATAGTGTAGCCGGAGTTACTGACACGAAAACGTGAAGGCATTTATCGTTTCCGGTCCTGTTTTGTACGGCGGTCGTTGGAGGGCAGGCGAATGAAGGTCGAGTCCCAAGGCACCCACGACTTGTTTTTTCAGGCCATTTAAAGCGTGGATGATTTCTCCCGATTTTTATTCTTTTATTTTTTTTTATGACCAGAAACTCCCGTAAGCCGATAAATAGAATAAATCTGGAAGGCTAAAAAAATCCATCATCCCATAAGTCGATAGTATTAGAGTAAATCTCAACGAAAAATCCACCACCCCGACATTACGCTTAAGACCCCAAGCGATCAAGAGGGGATTCGAACTCCTCCATTTCGTGAAAAGGAAAAAGCTCGAATCATCTCGGCCACCAAGGTGGTAGTTATTCTCTTGTTTTTTGAAACAAAAACAAAAAAAGAATAGAAATTCGTTTGTAACGTCAACTTATTCTTCTTATTCTTTGGAATAGAAAAGTGAATGAGGAATAGAATTGAAAAAAAAAAAAAAAAAAAGTAACTTCTTATTCCGAAAATAATTTTTAGAAATAAGTCCTTTTTTATCCTTTTCTTTTGTTTATTGTCCTTGTTGTGGCCACCACCGGTCTCCTCTGGCCGCTCGTGGACACTGTCGGTCAGCTGCCAGTAGGTGACTACCACCATCGCTCGACTATTGGCAATCGTTGCTGCTGCCTGACTGTCGACAACCATCTCTGCCGCCCATAGCCCACCGATCAATGATCGTTGCTCGACCATCATCGCCACCACCCAACCGTTGTCGCCGCCACCCGATCACTAGCAACCAATCGCCGCTCGTCGCCACACAATCGCTGCCTACCATCGTACGACTGTCGTCCGTCACCGCCAATTGTTGCCACAGGCAGCCACGAGAGGGGGCAGTGGTCGATGGGTTGTGGATGGCAATCCTACGACAACGGTCAGTGGTGACGGTCGACAATCATGCGACAGGTGACTTGTGGTTGTACCAAACAAATAAATACAAAAACTTATAAATTATACAAAACACATTTTTATTATTTTTCTAGTTTAAAAATATACATTTTATATGATTATTAAATATTTTATTCTACTCAGAAATTGTTCACTTTAGAGTAAAAATAGAAAAGAATTATTTTTAAAAAGAAATAATTTTTCGGAATAAAAAGTTGCCATACGCACCTTAAGCAGCTGCTGTTGGTTTCCTGGTGCTCTTCTTTGGTGGAATTTTGATGCGGGGTTGTGGACAGGATAGGGACAGATCAGGCTGAAAGTGAACCGCTTTCAGCCCGTTGGTCACCGGTCGGAATTGAATGGGAGCACCGGATTCGGCAGATGGCTCTGTCTTGATGCAGTAAAAGTACATTGACCATTTTATTCCTTACTCTGGTTTTAAAAAACTCGAAGATAATATGGGGGTAAAAAGCTACACCGTTACATATAAAAAAGTAGAAGAATGTATGCGTCCCATTCAGTAAGCTTCTGCTCCAAGCCTCCGGTTGCAGCCCACGGAGAGCTACCCCAGGAATTCCGAATGAGTAAATGAAATTGCTGATTCCGGTAGATCAACAATTTTTTGTTTGAATTGACTTAATTGGAATTTGCATACTGATGGGAGGAATATCAGCGAATTTATTCTTTCGTAGGAGTATTATGCAGCATTCAATGCCATGTCAATATAATTGGGCATTCACTCGCGTGCATTCGCTTACTAAATGCTTAGTATATCTTGTCAGGCGCCGAAACAGCTTTGTCCATGTGGACCTGCGAACTGGGCGGCAACTCATGGTTCACTTGCCTCCTCGCATTATGTTAGCCGCCATAACGATAAGTCAATGCTCTTAGCAACTAACCACTACTTGTTCTGGTTTTGAACTGTCATACCCTCTTCAGCTCTCCTCTTGCAGATATTTGCTTCCCAACTGTCATTCTCTTAGCTTAAGGTTTTTCTTGTAGTTTATTACTTACTACGTGTGCATCACGCCATCCAAGTATTACTCGAAAGGACACTATTGAGCTCTCAATATTATTATGAAGATTGACTTGCAGATTATATCTATAGATATCCTCTAAAACTATGTTTAAAACCATTTCTTAGAGCAATGTATAATTGGAACCCCCAACAAATTCCTGGGGAAATTACTCCCATTGACAAGTAGGCCAAGGACCAGATTTAACTTGACCTTGAATAAGCCAATGCAAAAATTGAATTGCAGATTATATCTATAGATTTAACATGAAATAAGACTTGAATCAGAGCTCATTGTCATGCATGTCAATCATTCAGCATGGATAACCTAAGCAGAACACATGAGATGTGAAGTATTTTGGAAGGAATGACTAAATCGGCATACACCACTCTCCTCTGACTTCAGATACCACGTCTTTAATATCTGTTAATTGTTTGTTTTTGTGGTGCTTTTTTCTTCCAATACAGACAAATTGTGGACATTATATAAGGAGGAATGTGACAATGGGGAGGAAAAGAAACGAAATTGATTGAGCTTTCCAAGTATCAACTTTCAGATACGTGGAATAAAAACTAATTCAAGTTTTGACTGGTGACTTTTGAGCATGTCTAGATCACTGAAAAGACATCCCAGCTAAATAGAGAAATGACAAAAACAAACTAAGCCTTTTGCCAATAGGCACGGTCTGCTATATTCCAGATAAATAACCAAAAAAAAAAAATTGATCGTCTCAAATGTGCTTCTTTAACAAAAATCTAATTCTAGGCCACAGTCAAATAATCCACACTGTGCCACAAAGCTAATAGGAATTCCTACGGAAGCAGAAAAAACTAGATGTCTCATGATAGAGTTCCAAGGATTTTGCTACTCCAAGCAATACTAGTTAAAGAGGTAAAACTAAGGCTCATGACAGTATCTTATTGCATTGAATTCCTGATGTACAAAGAGACTAAAACAAGTGATGCGCATATTTTAGACGATTGCAAGGCCTTTCTCATTATGTTCAAGATCCTGTAGCTCATCCAGTTATCTACAAAACATACATCTTTTCGGTAGCTGATCAAATCATATGCTAATGATTAAAAACTTAAAATGGAAAACATGATCAAAGTGAAGTCTTTCATCATCTTCTGAAACTCTGACATACCTTAAAAGTTACTTTCCCAGGAAGCTACTTCCAAGTTTGCGATAACTGTCTCACCAAATAATAGTATAAAAAGAAGACTTCAAACTAATGAGAGGGGGAAGAGTACTTTTATGACATGAGCGTTTTCCCCACTATTAGGATTTTAAATTCTCGTAGTCGCATCATCAGAGCCGGTACAAATTGTTTTATCTAGGTAAACAGGAGGAGGCCTATAATAAGGAAATACCCTTGTGTCAAGGATGACCAAAAACATGTTTCACGGTACAAGATATCAAAGTGGAGACCGAGGGTCTGCATGTTTTCACTCTTTTTTTTTTTTTTTTTTATAAATAGAAATTTTATTTTTTTGTTTCCGAGAACAAAAAAAGAACACAAATACATTTATTTGCATTTCTATTTTTATTTTTTATTTTTTTTGTTCTCGAAACAAAATTGAAACAAAACAAGAAACAAAAAAAAAACTTACTTCTCCATTTCGAAACAAAAACAAAACACTTCTCCCTTCATTCGTGCCCTTCTCCGTTCGTTCGTGTTCATGCCCTTCTCCCTTCGTTCGTGCCCTTCTCCCTTCACCACCGGCTGACTCTCCAGCGACTCTCCACTTCGCTGACTCTCTGACTGGAAATAAAAGAAAATATTAGAGCCGGATGCGGGCGTAGCTTCTAGGACCGACCGGAGAAGACGAAGATCAATCATCGCGTGCAAAGAGAGAGAGAGAGAGAGAGAGAGATGGAGGGGGAGCCGACGAGGGTGATGATGGGAGTGAACGAATCGACGATCAAGGGGTACCGCACATGTTGATAAGCAATCGGGGAGCGTTTGAGTGGACTCTCCAGAAGATCGTCCGCTCCAACACCTCCGGCTTCAAGCTCCTCTTCCTCCACGTCCAGGCCCCCGACGAAGACGGTCCTCTCTCTCTCTCTCTCTCTCTCTCTCTCTCTCTCTCTCTCTCTCTCTCTCTCTGCTTTTGCGTTTGCGCTTCTTGTTTTGGTTCGATCGGAGGAGATGTGATCGGTGTTAGTTTCGTCGATAGGCGCCGAGCATTCCTGTTAGTATCGATGTATGGTCGATTTCCGTGTCGCATTCGCGTCAGGAATAGATATTCGCGCGGTTTTCACCGTCCGACGAACCGAATCCGTGGCCTATTGGTTGATTAGTTTTGTGTGAGAATTGAATGTGGATGCTCTCTCTCTCTCTCTCTCTCTCTCTCTCTCTCTCTCTCTCTCTCTCTCTCTCTCTCTCTCTCGGTTTTTGTGTGCACTAAGAGGTTTTTGGCATACCTATCGTTGGCGGTGTGATCGGCGGAAAATCGATGCTGTGGATGGCAGGAAGATGTGGAGAAGAGTTTGAGAACGATCAAATCGATTAGAACTAGGCAGTATTGTAAAAGAACTCGGGAAATGGAAGAGGACTGAATATGCTGCGCATGTTGTATATGGTAATTTAGGTACTCTCCCCTATGCCTAGTCCGAGTTTCGGCAACTGCAGACCTCGGATATTTTGCAGCCGCTTGAAAATCTTGTTCTAGTTCTATTGTCGTAGTAAATCAGCAATGGTGATTGATCTTCTCTCTTTCCCCTGCACAAAAAGAAGTTGAGGTGCTTGAGAATACGCCTCTTCTTTAATTAGCCAAGCCTTGTGTTTGAATAGCCTGGAGAGGATGAGTTGCAGGAAGGGAGAGGGATGACCTGGATCTTCAGATCTGTTGTCACTGCTTGTCATCAAAGCTACTCTCTTACTTAAAGAAGTTCCCAAATGGAGGGGTGGGATTTTGGTGTTTAGGAAGAAGCCCATGCTGAATGAGAGAGATGCGGCATGTTGTACATGGCACTTCATCCTTCTCTGGATTTCGATGGAATGCTCTAACTGATTTATTGTGATATGTGTCATGTTGTGACCAAAAACACGGTAGAAGTGCATAGTCATCTGTATGTGTCTCTCCCATCTCTTAGTCTGTGAAAAGAAGAAAGAGACTTGAGGCATGAGCCGTTGTATTTAGCTCTGCAGTTTTAATTTACAGAATGTGAAACTTGAGTTATTAATTCTAGGCCTCAAAGGGAAAGCCCTTGAAACATTTGATCACATATGTTCTCTGAGAGTGAAGCTGGATCGGGTGTCCAGGCTCAGAACTCTTGCATAGTGGTTTTGGAGAGTATTATCTGCCTTTAGAATGCTGAGCGATTAGCTAAATGAGATCATTCCCAACCAACAGGTTTTGTAATCATTTCCATAAGAAGTACTTCATAGAAAGATCAATGTGGGGTTTTGCTTGTTAGACTCTGGGTGTGGCATTTATATATGTATGGCAATAAGTCAGTCGTGCCTTTTGATTCAGCAGTTCTTGTTGCCCAGGCGAATTGTTTGGGGAAATCCTGCATCCTCACTGATATATGGCCTCTCACTTTGCCTTTGCCATAGGTTTTGATGACATGGATAGTGTATATGCATCTCCGGACGATTTTAAGAGCTTGAAACAGAGAGACTAGGCGAGAGGAATTCATCTACTAGAGTGCTCTGTCAACAGATGTCATGAAATCGGGGTATTGGAGATTTTTCTCCTCTCTTTTTCCTGAATAAACATTGCCACCAATAATATTCGCCATTTCCTTATGATGTGTTCATGTTAGGTACAATGTGAAGCATGGATCAAGAAAGGAGATCCAAAAGAGGTCATCTGTCATGAGGTGAAGTGAGTTAGGCCTGATTTACTTGTTGTGGGAAGCAGGGGTCTTGGCCCTTTCCAAAGGTATATTGAGCTCTTTTCTGAATTCTGCTTTCAGCTGAACATCTCATAAATCGAGAGCCTGCCCCTGTGGAGTCCCCATAGGCTTCAAGACAGCTTGATCTTCCTCTCATGACCTCATCATTGACTTGCTGGTTGAGTGGAAGTTCTCTTACTAGTTGTCACATCTCGCATGTCGATACATCTCTATCGTCTATTTAGAGTTGGCTAATGTCATGCATATTTCTGGAAACACCTCATTGCCTGATCTTGTCATGCACATAACATCACAGGGTATTTGTCAGCACCGTCAGTGAATTTTGCGTGAAGCATGTTGAGTGCCCTGTCATAACCATCAAAAGGCCCGCAGATGAAGCTCCTCAGGACCCTATCGATGACTTATTGATTTACATTTCGTGGATGACTAATTTTATCATGTTAATAGATTGGTTGTTGATTCTCGACTGGAGACTTTGGGCCATGAATCGAGGATGTATCTGAGTTTGCAAATCATGTGTCGTTCGTGTATGGCTGTTGGGACTTGAATCCTAAATTTCATTTTCTGTGATTTTTGATTGATCAATTCCTCTGCAATTTTGTCAAATCAAATGTTGTTGTCTTGTGTATTGCATCGAAAGAAATCCCAAACAAAAAGAAGCCCAAAAAGATCGATCCAAACGAACGGAGAAACAAGAAAAGAATTTGGAGATTCGCACAAGTCAAATTCCTCATTACAAATGCAAATACAACATTAGCTCAGGCCCCCCATGAACAACCATTTCCTTCCCACTATAACTACACTAAACCCTCTCACCAAATCACACTTCAATTTAAACCCTAAAAGACCATCACTTCTTATTGGCTCTGTATCAATCGCCTCAAATTGGGTCCTTCCCTAAACAATGGCGACCTTTGCACCGGCCTCCTCAAGCTGCTTCTTCGCGTCCTTCGCCTCGTCCTTGGACACCCCCTCCTCGAACTTCTTCAGCAGCCCGTCGATCAGCTCCTTGGCCTCCTTGAGCGCCAGGCTCGTCCGCACCCTCACCGCCTTGATCACCGCCCTCACCGTCATTTTATGAGAATGAGAATTCGATATCAACTTTATATGTTATAAAAATAAAAAGTAAAAAAAGTACTTGCAAAAAATTTAATACAAACTTTACTTACAAAATTTTCTACAAAGTATGCCATATGATCATGTTCAAAATGTTTGTCTTCACTCACCATGAACAAAATAAAATTAATGAGCATTTCATGAGAATGAGAATTTAATATCAAATTTAAACTTTATTAAAAAAATATATTTTTAAAAAAATTTAAAACATAAATTTTGTACGGTTTACCAAACATGTTTATGTTCTTTTTCTATTTTAGGAACAGAAATTGACGCGTTTACCAAACGTGTTTCTATTTTTTTTTATTTCAAGAACAGTTTTTTTTTATACTTACTAAATGCGTTCTTTTGTTCAAAAACTGTTCCCCGGAACAGAAACACTTTTTTTTTTTTAATTTCTGTTCCCCGAAATAATTTTTGAATAAAAACGTTACCAAACACGCTCTAAATAAGTACCATCAGGAGTGAAATCTCCGTTAGTTACATTGTTACTAGGTCCAGAGAACATATTCAAGTATCAACTCTTGTTAGCATGGCACATCCAAACTGTCAAATCTCCAGAACCTGCCAGTATAAAATGTCCCTTTGGATGCCACTTGATCCACTGAGTAAGCACACAGCTCATTCAAAACTTCTTCGCGAAAATGAAATGTCAAGGTATGATATAATTAATTCACATTTTCACCTCTATGCCTCCTCCAGGTCCTTAAAGGGTTCCTCTATGATTATTAGATGAGACATCTCAAATCTTAATAAGTCCATTCCAGATGCAAGCGACAGCCCATCCATGCTAAATGCTAAGCTAGAGACAGAATCCTTATGACCTTCAGGAGCTCTAAAGGACTAGAGTCATAAAGCCTTACACAGAACGAGGATCACATAAACAAATCAGTGCCTGCTCTAAAGTAAATGACTAGGAGAACATCAAGAAAATGGGTCATATATTCAAAAGGATGTGACTTCATTTACATGCCTAGGAGCTCTAATGCCTATCCCCTAAAGAAACGCTTTATCATCACCGCCTTCAGCTGCCACCAGTGTTCCATTCGTGGGACTGCAAGCAACTGCATATAGTTCACCTGCAAATAACGAAGTGAATAGGCAAGTCAGCAAAGGCATAACGTGGCTCATTCGAGTTTCACAACAAGGAGCTATCAAAAGTCTGATAATTGTTAACAATTATGAACGAAAATGACTTAAAATTCCGAACTTGATACTTCACAAGGGTCACTGCTTTGGCACGATGGTATTCGCCAAACCGAAAAAACCAAACATCCTCGACAACTCCGATACAAGAAGAGACGCCAACCGAGCTGCGCGTGGAGTCATCAGAAGAAACGAGGAGAGATGGGCGACGAACCGTCGTCGTCGACGGCGACTTTCCGGACGATGTCGAGCGGGCTCGTCGAGGAAGGCCTCGCCTCGGTCGTCTTCGCCGTGGACTTGCGAGTTGCTCATCGTCTCGGCCGCCACCGACGGCGGCGCTTGAGCCGAAGGAAGAGGACTCCGGCGACTCGGCGAAGCGGGAAAGGAGGGAAACCGGGCTGGGCTTCCTGGTGGGCCACAAGCCCAACCCGTTTCCGAAGAGGGCCGAAAGCCCAATAACAGATCGGCCCGGCCCACCTTAGCGCTCTTAAGTACTGGCGACAATCTCTGCATTTTCTCTCTCTTTCTCTGCCTTCTGCCGTGGGATTGTAGCTCCTCCTCCTGCGGGTTCTCCTCGAGAGGCGGTGGCGAGGACGTCGGCGCGGCGTTCGCGGCCGAACTCGAGCTCTTTGGTCTTCCACCTCGCCCGCTTCGTTCGTTCGTCCCAGAGGCTGAGCTCTCCTCTTTCGCCGCCGCCGCGGCGCGCATCCTAAGGGTACGTAGGCATTTTTTCCGTCGCTCGCGTTTGGCTTTGAGTTTTGGCGGTGGATGCATAAAGATCGCGGCTTTGCGCCCTCTCGCTTCGCTTTCCGCTTTCAGGAGGAATTGGGCAGGACCAAAATAGGTCCTTTTGATGATAAATGGCAGCTGTAGACGTTTCTGTTTGATTGTTGAGCTTTTAGTTCGTGTGAATTGCTGAAATTTGATTCATTTTGTTCGGATAAATTTGTTACTCGTCGAAAAAATTAGCAGAAATTTGTGGTGTTTTTTGAAAAAATCAGGGAAGCATAAGAAAAACTCTGAAATATGCCCGCTTAACACATTTACCTAGATTTTTTATGACATCAAAATCCCTAAACTTTGCCTATTGTAACACATATATCTAACATATAAAAAAAAAAAAAAAAACCCTCAAACTTGTATTTATTTTGTCAAATGATTTTCCAGTCAAAACAACGTCGTTCCATATCAACAACCTTCGCTTTCCGGCAATCATGTAGGCAGATCTTTAACGGTTCTCATTGACGAAGGAAGAATGTTTTACATGGGTACAAGATTGGAACTTTTGGTATCATGGGAAAAAGTCTAAGGTAAATTTGTCACTGTGGGCATAATTTGAGGTTTTTTGTGGCTTTTTCCCAAAAATCGGATGGAATTGTAATTATTGTCATTAGATGCTCCATTTGGGTGTTTGTAATTACTATGCGATTATGTTATACTAGATTAGGCTTTCATGGAGTACAGTACATGGCATATGCCCATGGTAACTTGTCTGTGTATTTAGCCAATTAGTGACAATCAGTTGTTGATTGAAGCTTAAGATTCTTGCCTGTTATGGTGGACAGAGAAGTTACTGGAGATCAATGGTTTTGAAATTATCGGTAGGTTGGAATTAAAATAGGTCCCAAGCTATGCAACCAATGTCCCGCAGTGTAGTTTAGTTTATTCAGGTGAATGTGGGTTATTGGAATAATATGCTGTTACCTTATGTGCAGGTTCTTATTTATGCGTTAATTTAATAGCTCCAGCTTAAAATAAATGACAAAGCCGTGCTACAATCTGCGAAATGGGCAATTGAATGATTCTCCGATTTGTATTTAAGACATGAAATTCCTTTCCCACTTTTCGGTCTGAAATTTCCTCAAGATACAT
Organism: Eucalyptus victrix; assembly: GCA_016097545.1. NCBI lineage: Eukaryota > Viridiplantae > Streptophyta > Magnoliopsida > Myrtales > Myrtaceae > Eucalyptus > Eucalyptus victrix. Next base: position 3,565,374 of record CM027845.1, read on the forward strand.
ATATTGTTCCAAAGATACAACATCAAAATATTGAGGCTCTCCCACATCGGTTGTGGAAGGGGCTGGTGGTTGGTATATAAATGTGCCCAACACAAAAAGGGTTGACCCGTGTATACATAGCCTTTGTTCATTGGGGGAAGGCTTTATCGATATCGTACTTATCATTAACAGATGTATAGCACAAATAGCTGAGGGAAGGACTAATCCAGGCTGTGGAGTGGGGACAATGACTTCTGCATACATGCTTCTTCTATTGTATTGTTGCTATTGGGCTTGTTCATTGTCCTGGTTTTGAGACTTGGGTTCTATGTGACTTAAATCTCCTTAGTTCTCTCAAGTCTCAAAGGCCTTTATTTTTGCTTATCCATGCGTATGATCTTTCCGATTAAAAGGCCAGAGCCTTATTTACTTTAGAAAACAGTCTTCTCATGTGTGATTCTTCTGTATTGGAATGATATTTGACATTTGTATGAGTAATGACAGGGATCTATCATGTTTTCATTAAATTTCGTTCTGCATCTGTCTTTTAGATCATGTACTTTCACTTAGTTACTGCTTAAATCCACTTTTTTTTTCCCCTGATTCTTTGAAGCTGTTGCTTATTCAGCTCTAACATCAGTTTGTATATGTGCAGGTTACATTGATCCATTGTTGTGAAGATGTCGATGTTTGTTTCAAGCACTTTCTGCTCCACTTCTCTACTGCCAATGGGTAAGTAGCATTGATTGCAGAAATCACTATGGAAGTTGGATTGATGACATGCGGTTCTGTCAGAATTTGTGCTGGTGCATTAAATTGATTCTGACTCAGAAAGATGTAATGATAAGTCATGTGTTTCATTAATTGACACTGCATAAATGAGAAATGCACTCTTCTTGGTAAATGCATATGTAAATGGATAACTGCACTTCTTGTTGACTTCTAGAGAACTGGTTGATAGAGGGCTTGCCATCACAACTCACAACTGAATGTCAGGAAACTGAAACGCCTGCTACAGTTGATGAAAGGAAAGGAAATATTTAAGCAAGATGGGGGCGAACATCATATCCCATTCCCCACTGAATGGATACAAAATCCCCAGCACATTACCTCTTGAGAAATCCCTACCTTTAGGTCTTTTTAAAATTTGACTACATTGTTAAATAAAATATCAACTGCTGCGTGTTTTTAGGATAGGCATTACTGATATGGATGGGATAGACTTATGGAGATGTTGGTGGCACTAGGTGCTGTTTTGAGATAAAGCTTTCAAGAATGAATTAGCCTTTGAGATCAAGTGGTTGCTTGTGGTGTTGCTGCCAGTTTTTTATCCCAAAATTTGAAGATTCAGTTAATAAATGTATTTTTGTACCTGAAATTTTACGTTTTGAAGACAATCTAAGATATTGTATTCCAAGAATATAATCTATGAGAAACCTGTTATTAAGTGACAAACCATTGCTTTTTAAAGGTTGCAGCCTTTGTTATTATCCTTCTGCTTTATCAAATTGAAATGGCATGTCTATAAAATATCCACTGAGGTATATTTTACATGCTTTTTGATAGAATAAGATAACAATCTATTTTTCTTTGATATTCTCCTATCATATTCAAAATTAAGTGTATATATTATATAGCATATACTGGTAGGTTTGAATGTGCTGGGCATGTGTTGAGGTAGATGATATGCAGTAGCATTGAAAAGATCATATTTTAGAGCTTCTACTTCTACCCATATCATTTACACTTTCACCTCCTTTATTAATCCCCTTTTGGAAAGAGGCGTGTTCTTACTGATGCTGAAGCATCTTAAGGTTATCTTTCTGCGTATCAACTCAAAAAGTTTTGTTTGTCTTATTTTTTTATCGAGACAACATCATCTTTCACCCAGACACGCTCACCAGACATTTGACATGGCATGATTTGATTTGACCATAAACTTTCTTTGCTGTTGGAAAATTAGAAGTAGCATGTTTTGATTCTTATTTATGATTCAAGTTTATCTTTTAACACTACTTGCAATATGTTCAGATGCTAGATTACAGGCGCAAACCAAGAGCATGAAACAGTCCCCTGTGGAACTTGGTTTGCAAACTAAACATCTCTCTGTCCTAAGGGGAAAAGTTAAGGTCATTGCTTCAAGTCCAGCAGGATTGGGGTTACAACTACAGCCCATCGATAGAAGGAGATATGTCATGCCTTCTATTGGAAGATCCACTTCAGCCATATGTTTTGCAGCTTTGGTTAGTTTTAAGTACTTCGGCTTGTCAGCTTTATTTTCTTCATACAATTCCAAGATATTATGCTGTTTTGCTTAGTACTTGCAAAGTATTATAAGATATATGATCTATCATCAATATGATCAGAATTATATTGGGTGCTGTCTTATTGTTCTGTTGTTTTTCTGCTAGGTTGTACATTATGCATCAGATTTTTTTTTTTATGGTTGGCACCTTTAAGCATGAGATTGAGAGCTAGATTTTTCTCAATTTTCTCAGGCTGACATGCAAAATTTTAGAAAACCGAGTGACTAATTTTTGGCAGCCTATTAAAATCAAGCTGTTGTGCACATTGGAGAATATCAGCAGACATGCAAGTATTTTTTGCTTTTTGGTAGAACAAAACAGTTAGATACCTCATGATATAAGTGACCTAAAAATGCCTGGAGCAGCCTGGAGCAGTAAATGCATGTACAAATGTGCTGTCTAAAACACTCTCTCTCCCCACTTCTTCTTTCTTTCTCTGCACGTGCACATTGACACATGGCATGCCCTTTTGCGTGAATGGTCTGGCATAATAGAATGGTTTTTGTTTTATAGACTATTCAAACTAGCATTGGAATTTTTTTTTAATGTTCTTCATTGACATTTTTCTGTCAAACTGCCTGCAGAATGCAAGATGTGGCGCAGAGCAAACCCAGACTATTACGCACAAAGCTCCGACAATTACCCAAGCGCCTACTCACAGTAATAGTTCTATCAATCCATACTCATGCAGTATCAGCATAGCATCTATAATATAAAGAGGGATTTCTTGGCTATTTAACTAATAATAGCCCACCTCAGTTCATATTGCATAATCTCATTTTTTAAAGATGTGGAGCTGTTAAGCATTCCGGATTTCTCGTACTGCTCGTTTGGACATTTTTCATCTTGTGTCCTGTCCAGTTAAATGACCATGGCCCTTTTTCGAGAGACCATGCTGGTGTGAGCCATGCTTGTGTTACATGCTTCGTATTATAATTCTTCAATGGCAATTTGGAAGACGACCATACGTAGAATGTTTGATATGTCAGTGTGTGTTTGGAGAATCTCTCATTCTAAATGTAGCTGACATATATATTTGAATTGCAGTTCAGGAAAAGTCGCCACAACTTGACGACGGCGGTACAGGTTTACCGCCCCGCGATGATGGCGATGGTGGAGGTGGTGGGGGTGGCGGTGGCGGCAACTGGTCAGGTGGATTCTTCTTTTTCGGCTTCCTTGCATTCTTAGGCTTTTTGAAGGATAAAGAAAGTGAAGGTGACTACAGGGATAGCAGCAGGAGAAGATAAAATGAGTGTGATGAGACTGTAAGTCAAAAGTTTGATACCCCAATACAAGTTGCTTATCCTTCTTCAATTTTTTTTTTCTTGTGAAGCTATGATTTGTAGAATTTTATTTTCTCATTGGTTCAATGCTCTATGCAGAGCATGGTTCTTTATAGTGAGTATTAACGCAGAAATAATACAAAGAGACATGTACTTTGTTGGTTCTTTTCTAAATTCTGTGGGAAATTTTGCCCACAGAAATGCAACCATAGCCAAAAAGGAATTGATGCCTCAATGGGAATGGCGATTGCTACCACTCCTGACTGACGAAAAAAATTCAATGCTTGTGATATTCGCATCTGATTGGCGAGATATCGACCCAACCCACTTGAACTCTACACAATACTTGGGTTGAGGATCAGTTGAGGAGTGAGTAAATGTCAGGATTGCTGTAACTTTTATCATGCTGTAAAACCTCAGATAACATCTCCATCCCATCCTTTAGGAGATTTTACTTTATGAGTGGGTTAATTGTGTCCTTTTTCCATATGAGAATAAATGTTGGAATGAAGTACTGATCGCCTGCTGCTGCGCAGAGTTAAGCCCTTGAAGATTTTCATTCACTTGCTTTTCGATATTTAAGAACGCTTTCTCAAGTGGAATCTTACAGCTAGAACATTCACAGGCAAACTAGAAATGAGTCACTGCATGAAAACCTTCTTGATGAAGCCAGTGAATTGCAGTGTACTCAATTGGAAGGATCATATTCTTTCCTATATTGTTAGGATGTGATTAACTGCAATGATTCACTTTTTTTATGTCGTTCTCGATGTCTGTAATGGTTCTTTATGAAAGTTACCCAGATATTATCCATAATCACTTGGCTAATTCTCATCCTAACATGAAAATTAGAAGACGGCATCGCATTCATACGTTGCATCTCGCTTTCAATGTGCAAAAGAAGGCGACACGGTCTGATGGGGCCGATTGGGGATGGGCTCCTGTCCTATGAATGCGGACTTGTCTTTTCCCGATTCAATGTTTGGAGTTGGTTGGTCCTTGGTCTTGGTCATGCCCCCATTGTTGCTAGGGGTGTCAAAATCACCCGACCCGGACCGACCCATGTGGACGACAACCACAAGCTATGGCTCTCTCCCGTTCCTGTCCTGGACAGTCGTTCTCAGAAATGGTACGGAGCCAGGACTTGGGATGAAATGAGCTTAAAGTTAGCTTGGCCCGGTGCAATTTCTCAATGACCAAGCCACTTATAATGAAAGAATGAGAGCATGGATTTAATGGCAGCACCTACCGTCACGAGGAGTCGGACGACACCTTGCCTTAAACCCGACAACCCTTCATCTAGGTTCTCTGTCAAATTGATTAATGGGGTTAAGAGTGGTGCTCCTACGAATATGGCAACTGCCATGAAAGTGGGGACAGAAAGCTCCATTAGCACCTTTGCTAATGAACAGGGGAAAAAAAAAAGAAAGATGATTACAAAGCGCTAATCCCACCGACGGGAGAGCTTTCTTAGTCAGGCCAATCAAAATCCAAACTGAAATTCAAAATCAACATCGCCCTTTTCCATCGGCATCAGTCTTTTTCTATAACTCTCCTTTTTCCTCTTTCCTTTTTCCCCTTCCTGTTTCATTTCTTCCCTACGAGCACGACCCTGTTTCCACCTGTCACTAAGCCCCATTAATCAATCCCGAAAGTTACCACGACAGCATGATTGAAGCATCGATGCAAGAAAGGCTCGCCTTCCCCCTGTTGGAGATTGCGTGGATGGAGATTGAGATTCACTGTAGAAAGGCCGCGTATTAGATGATGATTGCTCTTTTTCCATGATGGTTTCTCTGACCGAATCAGCCTAACTTTCATTACAGAGTCAAGGAAAAAATCAAGAATCGCAACGAACCCCATTCATCTTGGGCCTTGCGTGATAACCGAAATTACCAACTTTCGGGGGTTGAATTCCACGAGATGCTATCATTCCTTTTACCAAGATGAGAGGAGAAATTTGTCAGCATGGCTCTTTTGTGGAGGACTTTACTTCCGTTTTAGTCAATTTGTGGGTGACGTCGCTGTAAATCAACAATGCTCTCCAAGGTTAAGAGAAAGACATAACCCTGATTTGGTCCGGCCACGCGCGATGATCAATGATGATATGTCGTTTTGTGAAAGTAGTGAGACTCCGTCAGAGCTCAAAGCCGATGAGGAGAGAAAGAAAGCCAGCTGCTGACGACATACTGTAGTTAGAGAGTTTCATGCAGCATCGGATGACGACTTGACGTATGTGGTCATAGTATGCTTGTTTAATATATATATATAGATTTTTGTTTTAGGTTTTTATTAAGTAGGCACCGCCGAGTATCGTTGGGATCCATCGATAAATTGAGCTCCATCAAGAAATGAATCCAAGAAATATAGGCATATTTTCTAGTCCTTCTCACCTTTCTGAAATTGTCGAGTAATTTAAAGTTGGAAGAACTTGGCAGCATGATAACATGATCTCTTGTGAATTTCAATTGCGCTACAATTATTCTTTCACTCTTTCCCTAACCTTGTGGATGTAGACTGGTGAGTGAATCCCATTGGTGACCACTATGTCGCTTCTCTACTTTTCCCCAAGTTTGTCCGGGTGCTCCACTCGCTCATGTTAGGCAAATAATTGTCAGGTCATCTCATCTTCATATGTTTACACCATCATGTCGAGCAGCGATGATTGTCTCGACATGGTAAATAAAAAAAGAAGAAAAAGAAGTAAGTACCTTACAACAATGTACTTAGGGTATAGACCGACGCCGAGGCCAAACTACAAGTGCTGCAATTATTCAGAGCGATGTGACATGGGGAGGATCAACATGGGGAATCGAAATTCGATCCAAAAATCATGTGATCCCGCTACCCCATTTCTCGTGCTCCCGCCTGACCCACCACGCAACGCCCCAAACGCAAATGTCGTGTAGACAAGATGCACCAGTCCGATCTTGGAATTTGCCCCGGTCTTTGCGCTCTCGCCATTCGTTTCCCAATTTGTCGCTGCTCGACCGTGGACTCTTCCGTTCCTTCGGTCCCTGGTTTTCTTCCCTTCCCTTTTTCCTACCACTTTCGACCGTTCGTCTGCAACAATTTCCTCGAAAGCGCACGGAAAGAGAGGCGGATGTTCACTGTGGAAACGTTGGTTTTTCTGCCGGTCGTAAAGCTTTCGTCAACTCTTTTGGGGTATTTTACGTCTGGGTCGGGAGGAAAGCGGATTGCAAGGGGCTGAGTTTGAAGACGATTGGTCCTTTGGAGTGGGAACTTTTTTAAGGTTTTTTTCCACGCGTGTCCTCGCTGGATGGTGTCGGATTGCGTCAAGAACATCAATCGATCTGGCAGTATAAAGACTTTTTGTCATGTAATGAATTTGAATCGATGGGATTAGTGAGTTTTAGGACTGTTGACAAACCGATTTGACTCGAGTGTGATAAAGTGATTTCGACCGGCTAATCACTCTTGACACCCGTCGTTGTTGCATCGTACTTGTACGTCGATGGACGGAAAGTGGGTAGTAGATTTGATGGATACACTTAAGTTATCAAACAAACTAATATTGACAGGATATCATAAAAGTGGATGCCCATTAAGCTCTAAAATGACACGAATATAATTCATTACGTCATTTTATCACTTGTCATCTATAGATTTTCATTTATCCAGTAAAACCTAACTATCCTTCCTCAATAGTTATGATTCAATTAAAATATAAAATTTGGGTGCATTGATTTTCACACGCTTCTTGCTATAGGTACCGCTCCTCCCTTTAAGCTCGTTTTCTCTCTCCTCTACATTTCCGTCATCTCCGGTGTTGACTTAAGACTCGGGGGGCCAATCCGAGTGCAGAGCCCAAACGCCTTGACTTGATTGTTGCGGTACAAATCAATTTCCCGGTAAAGTTGCGTGCCAAGTTCGTGGTTCACGATTCTAGCTTCAACAACATGAGCCATAAAACTTGTACTTCTCCACGGTTTCATGTCTGATACTTTGAATTTGTACACGAAGAAGATGACGAACAATAAGTATGTTCACTGACACCCAATTTAACGCTTACAATTTGTACAAAAGAAGATGACAAACAACAAGTGCATTTACTGACACCCAAAATTTGACACTCAGTTATCATGTAATGATTACATGTGGACCATTATAATACGATCCATTCTATAAAAAGAGAAGTATCATTTTAGAAAGTACTGGAAATTCAGATTATTAATAAATGGGATAGTTGATGTGTACGCGAGAAAAGCAATCACCCTCTTTTTAAGCAAATTCATGAATTAGGGCATTGAGACTCGATTTTTGGGGGATGTTGCAGAATTAAGAATGAGAATTTAGGCTCTAAAGGAGCTGCTCTCCACAAAGGGAAGGGCGCTTTTCTGGCCTCATCTCCCTCAAAATGCAAATTTGCAAGTTTATTTTCCTTTGAATAACTTTTTAAAATTCTTTTCCATTTTTCTATTCAAGTAAGAAAAATCAATTTATTCAGAAATTGCCAAGTGTCGATATTCTAATGCGCAGAGGACCATTCTTCGTAATACATTAAAATAAATGATATTGGTGATCCGTACAGGGTGGGGGGTCCAATCATTGACAACATGGGTCTTACTTTTTCATTTAATGCCGACGTGGCAGCATATATTGTTGGTTAGGAAAACATATCAGCAATAGCATCTGCACAGGAAATAGAGTTTTTTTTTTTTTTTGAATGACAACAGAATTTGGAAACAATTTTCTGCCTTCCAAAAAGTTCGATTCGAAATTCGACCGAAATAAAATATAAAAAAAGGAGAAGAAGTTCGATTCGAAGCACAAAAGCTTTTATGTGCATTCCTCTACTTATTTTAATGATCGAATTTAAAATGGAGATTAGAATACCTTTTTGAAGGATTATATTCTATGAGCCACTAGATTTAATGGACGGACTTTCCCTTTTTTCTCACTTTCTTAGTTAACATCACAAAAATCTCTCAATTATATCAATTGTAACATCAGCTTATCAAATTTTTTATTGCACCTCCAAAAATCTGAAATTATATCCATCATAATATACTTGTTCCAAACTTACTTTTTAGTGTTTAGAACCTCTAAAATTGATGCGATAAATGATCCTAAATTTATATCACACTAAGACAAATTTGGGTTTTGTCAACGTGAAAAAAAAATTGAAATATTGATATTGCAGTAGGAAAAATTTAAATTTACTTTTTGCGATTGAAATAGAGTATTTTTTTTTATATGTTGGTATCAATTTGAGAGTTCTGACAACATAAAATGATTTTGAAGTACACGTGTCAATTTTGACATCGCCGTGAAGGGATCAGGCTCTTCTCTTCGTCACTAGAAAAAGGACAAAGCTTCTTTGTGCGCTTTTCCTATTGTCTAAGAATATGGATTTCATTTGTCAAAAAAAAAAAAAAAGAATATGGATTTCATGGTTGTGCGTGCAAGTGACGTGACACTGCAACCAACGCAATGTCAGGTGTCTATCAAAGCTCTACATGAACAGGCAATACACTTGCAAGCAAGCCCCAAACTCATAAATAAAATATTCGAAAATTATAAAAAAAAGTTAGAAAGACTTATAGAAATTATTCATATCAGCATCCACCTTACCATTGCCGGTATCCACATCGGTGAATTTCTAACTAAAATCATCCAAAAAAATTCATGATACCTGACTTTCACTTTTGCTCTGATAACTGCTACATTATTGCTATTAATTGACTATAACCTCATGGCTTTTTGAATAATTTTATGTAACATTCATAGATTAACTCATTCAATATATTATCTGTTTTGGCTTGTCCAACACCAAGCCTAATGGTTTTATTTATTTTTCTAAAAAGTCACCTATTACATGCTTAATTTTAGAGTTTCAAAGCAAAACTTATCGTTACGGTACTTCAATAAGTTAATTTTAATTTTCAATAAGTTAATTTTAATTTTATATATATATATATATATATCCTAGAATAAGTTTCATTCTTTTGACGCATGATTCAGTTCATTCCCATCCTCATCACCATCTTAAAAGTCTGTCAAGAGCCACTCATTGTCTCACTCTCATTAGACCATATCGTCACTCATTGTCTCACTCTCATTAGACCATATCGTTAGACTTTAAGCCAACAAAAGCTTTTGAAAGTCTATTACGAACGAAAGGAAATAAGCTACACAAGCCGAAAGAGAGAGGAAGGGGGGGGGAGGGGGAGAGGAAGGGAAGAAAGAAAAGGGGGAAGATATGGCTTTTCGACCATGCTTTATCATCTATTACAAAGTTGGAAAGTTGTCTAGGCAGTGCCGTGTTTGTTCATCCAGTCATATTGTAAAGTGATTCCTTATGCTTTCGTTTCGACAGTTTTTATCTCCTGCCCTTTATGAGATGCTGCGGTATTCTGCTTTTTCGAGCTTTCTTAGGATGATCGAGAAGAGCATGTACTGAAAATTTCGATCTCTTAATGTGATAAATATAAGAAGTTGGTCGTGAATAAAACTGGGAAAATCGAGAGTGCATCTAACTTTGCTAGAGGCCGGTAAGAATAGTACAACTTTGGTTAAAGAGGCATGTCAAACGAGGAAAAGACATTCCCTTTTTCGTTTGCCTTTTGGCCGGTGAAGGAAAGGCATAGTCTCTAGACTACTTTGTAAATAGATGATAATAGCTAATGTCCATGTTCGGCAACCATGTGACCACTTTGTAAATAAATAAATATATAAATAAACATTTTCTACATTGAACTAAACATGAAAATGACCAAAATGTAAATGTTGTAACTTTACGTATGATTAGAGTCAAGCATGTATTCCGCAAGTGTGCAAAGTAAAATAAACAGTCAAAAGAGAAAAAAATTTAATAGATCGATGGATGCCTAAAGCAAAGAAGAAAATTATGGTTATTTTTTCATATGGAGAAAATGAATGTAGTAATTTATTTGAGTAGAACGAGTGGGTGTTTGGCTTGTTAATAGATGTAACTATATATATATATATAACTAACAAAAATGAGAATAAACTAAGTGTTTTCCAATCTCCATCTGTTTCATAAGAAAGTAAATTATTTATAAAAATATTTTTATAAAAATAATCACTTTTATCGTCCAAGATAATTAGCTAATGAAAGATGTGTTTATTGTAAACAATCATTTATATCTAAATATTTTCGCAAGAGATGCAGTATTTTTCATTTATTCATTTTTATAAGATAAAAATCAGTCAAATTTTAAGAAAATAAAATTTTAAATAATTATTTTTCTGCGAAACACACACATATATATGTACATGAGATATTCAGACCTTTCAATGTTTGATTTGAGGTCTTTGTCTTGCTTGCTTGTGGTAGCTCACATAATTCAATGTTTCGCTGTACATATTTTTCCCCCAATAGAGAGCACATGGTCATGTCTTGGCTAAGCTATTGATTAGGTAAACAGGCAATAATGCCTTTTGACGCGCTAATGAAGATAAAAAAAGGAAAAGGTAAATAGCATCTGTCGAGGTAAGGGCAGATACTTTTTGGCGGCTTCGACTAGATGCTCTAGGGCCCTGTGTAGCATCTTCCCATGTGGCGTAACCATAAAAACTGTCAAATGTCCCTCGCCATTAATCTTCTTTTCTCCTTCCTGGATTAGTTTGATTTGTCGAAATAACCGACTAACGTTACTAAATTTACATGCCCATTAAGGGACTAATCCCCAAAAGGGTTTCAACTCGATGAATGCACGAGCATTTTATTGTCACTAAAGATTAGTGAATAAACAAAGATAGGTGACAATGACAACATTGAATTGAACATGAAGACAAATCGATAAATTATTTAGCACATATTGCTCGTTCAATTTTGTCCAATCACAATCTCATTAGTTCAAATGTTCCCTCACGACGATAGTGTAGAAGAGGCTTTTTTTTTCTTTTCCTGCGAAACACGATGACAAAGTACTCTTGGGTTGTTTTGTTTCTTCCTTTTGGTGCTATGGAAGAATGGTTTCTTTTGAGAAAGCTTTCATATGCTAGTACACCTTCCTGGTTAAGTTTCATTAGAAGCAAAGCTTCTGCACAAGGGCAAGGGATCCTTGTTGATTTACTTGCTCCAGTGGACCGCGCAAGGGATCCTTGTTGATTTACTTGCTCCAGTGGACCGCGCTAAGTAAGAATGGACGCCTCACGTTTCTGGATAGATTTGAATCTCGAAGGATATAAAACGGATTCACAACCCTCGTCTCTCAAACTGAAAGCAAGAGAATGCTCCCTACTTAAATCTTAGTCTATTTTATCATAGCGGGATCAATTATTGAGATCGCTTCTGTTAAGTTAGGAGCAAAGAGACAAGTGAGGACCTCATATTTACCAATTGAACTACCCTATCATGTGTTTAAAGACCGACATGCTAGTGTCTTGGGTTAAGATAAATGATGAAAAGTAGAAAAGCACGCAATAGACCATATAGATATACATAGGCAAGAAAAAAGAACGATTCCACAAATCAAGCTAGAGGTGGTTGAAAAGAACCTCTATCAAAGAATCACATGAATTTCCTGCGCTAATAATTTATGATCCATTAAGTTTCTTGATTGCTAATATGGCATGACATATCAATTCAATTTTTTTTCCATAATTCTTTGTTTAAGATAATTATGGATTGCGATGTGTCACAAAGAGATTGATAAGTCATTGGATAAAAGACCCCTTTCTTATCTTTCTTAATTAGGGGGGAGGTAGGTGTATGCAGTGCTATATGGGGCACTCATTGTCCTAATGGTTCCCAGCGGATAGAAGGTTTCTCTTGTTGGCTGCCTCCCTCTTTCAAGTCGTTATCCTCCTTCTCTCAGTCCAATCACTCTGTAGCATTTTATTATTGATGTTCGCTGCTGCAATTTCCTACTTACATAGTGGGTTCGTTTGAGAGGACAATCTAACAACGTAGGCACCTTCTGACCTAAACTTAAGGCATGTTTTGGTAAGAACTCACGTTGCTCCTTCGAAAAGATAAAAGGAGTGGCGAAAATCATGTAGGTGCAATCTTTTTAAAACATGAGAGTATCGAAGGGATGACCTAAATCGATTCGGAAATTTCTCTAGGCAAAGAAAAGAATTTGACCAAGTCTTGCCTTGGTCCAGCGTCGATTTTCTGTGTCGCCCAAAAGCCATCACATTTCCTAAATAAATCAAGAACCAAGAGGTAAGAGTCTTGGCCTCAAATCAATTTTAGAATCAAGAATTTCTTGTCTCGTGTAATTTTAATGATAGAGATAGATACTATGAACCCACACATGTTTCAAAAGTCATACATCACGAGCCAGCATTTTGACCCCAAGATCACTCTTGAGAGAGAGAGAGGAAAAGGGGGACTATGCTAATAAACTTGCAAGCTACGGCACAAATAGAGATAACAAGATACAAAAGAAGAGAGCCACAAAGGCCTTAATAATGTCCTAGAAAAGGGGGTGCGACATTGGAAAGTAACACCACCACCCCCTCCAATCTCCAATTTCTTTCACTAAAAATCACTTAAGCCCCTCTCCCTCTCTCCCTCTCTCACTCTTATTGCTCTCTTTTCTCTCTTTCTTTCCCTCTCTCTCTCTCTCTCTCTCTAGCTCATTCTTGCAACTCACCTAAGTATTTAGTGGCCATTTTCTCCTTGCTAGCTCCCCAAGTAGCCGCCAGCTCATTCCTTCCCCCGACATCGACCTCACACCCACCTCCTTTGCCTCCCTCTCTCCCAAAATCACATATAATCACCCCCATACACCCTCCCAATCCTCCATTCAATTCCTACCCAATTCTCTCTCCCTCCCTCTCACCGCATTAGCATCATCAAGCCTCCATCTTGATGATGTTCCGTCACACTTTGTCTGCAACATCATAAACTCCTTAACATTCTCATCCTATAGCTTGTCCTCTCCCTTACAAATCCCTACGCATTCTCTCCTTCATCCATTCGCCACTCCCCTGCCCCACACAGTACAAGAAATGGGTCGCGGCGGCAAGCTTGGGCCCTTGTCCGATCCCCAGCTCCCGGATGCCGCCCCGTCCTCGCAGGGCCTCCGCTCCCGCAGGTGGAAGCTCGTCCTCCTCTCCCTCGTCGCCCTCGCCCTCCTCCTCGCCTCCGCCATCTCCGCCATCCTCCTCGTCGGGCTCCGGAGCCGGGCCTCAGGCGACTCCCGGGGCCGCCGCCCGACCCAGGCCATCTCCCGCACGTGCGCCAAGGCCCGGTACCCGGACCTCTGCGTCAGCTCCCTCCTGGACTTCCCGGGCTCGACGGCGGCGAGCGAGCAGGACCTCATCCACATCTCCTTCAACATGACCCTGCAGCACTTCAACAGGGCTCTCTACCAGTCCTCCGGCATGAACTACCTCCAGATGGAGCCGATCGCGCGCTCGGCGTACGACGACTGCATCGAGCTCCTCGGGGCCTCCGTCGACGCGCTCTCCCAGTCGCTCTCCGCCGTCGGGGGATTGGGATCGCCTGCGCCGCCGGAGGACATCGTGACGTGGCTGAGCGCGGCGCTGACGAACCAGGACACGTGCGGGGAGGGGCTCGCCGACGCGAGCGGCGGCGTGAAGGATCGGATGGCGGCGGAGCTCAAGGACCTGGAGGAGCTGGTGAGCAACTGCCTGGCGATATTCGCGGCCTCGGACGGCGGCGGGGACTTCGCCGGCGTGCCGATCGAGAACCGGAGGAGGCTGATGGACGTGGCGGGAGGAGGAGGGGGAGTACCGAAGCCTGACGGCGACGGCGGCGGCGGCGAGTATCCAGAGTGGCTAGGGGAGAGAGAGAGGGCGCTGCTGGACATGCCGGCGGCGGAGGTACAGGCGGACATAGTGGTGGCGAAGGACGGAGCGAACGGGACGTACAAGACGATCGCGGAGGCGATAAAGAAGGCGCCGGAGAGCAGTGGCCGGAGGATCATCATCTACGTGCGAGCCGGGAGGTAAAGTTCCTCCTTTTCTTTTCTTTCATTTGTTTTGGCCTTTTTCAAATGGAGTTTGAACTGAGAGGGAAAAAGAAAAGAAAAGAAAGGAAAATGGCCTTTTCGTCTTTTGCTTCTTTTTGTTCTTATTATAGAGGGAGGATGAAATTTGTCAGCGTAGATTGAATTCAAACCCTTTAATCATGGAGATTTAATTATTGCACTTTGATAATTGGACAAAAAGGGGTGTTAAATTTATAAAGCCACCAATTATATAACAGAGAGTCGTTTTCACTTTTGGACATAGTGATTATGACTTTGTATTCCACAGAATTCTATGATTAAGATAATTGCCCACCATTCTTCAGTACAAATACGGCATCGTTTGAGGACTTTTTTGGGTTCTATAATCGGTGAACACTGAAAAATACGTTCCTTTTGGAGATGTTGCTATTAATAAACTATCTGTAATTCTGCAAGTTAGAGTTTTGAATTGTCTTTATTAGAATAGTAAAATATTAAATCATGAATTCACGTATTACTATAAACCTTTAGAATAATTCACAAAGGTTCTATGGTATTTAAATATTCCATTAGACTTATCTACTTTTTGTAGATTTCCATTGCTATTAACAATAGAGGAAAAATGATTGTGAATAATTGATGTGTTGACTGGTGTTTTTAAGCTTATCCGTTGTTTTAGGTATGAGGAGGATAACTTGAAGGTGGGGAAGAAGAAGACGAACCTCATGTTCATCGGCGATGGGAAGGGCAAAACGGTCATAACGGGCGGCAAAAGTGTAGCCGACAAGATGACCACGTTCCACACCGCCTCCTTCGGTAAATTTCTGTGCCCATATCCGAATTTCCAAAGTTCAAACTCTCGACTAAGCTAGGCCAAAAATTCTAAGTAATCATTTTGTCTAAATCATTCATTTTTTACGAAACAAATCGAACCCGAAAACCACAAAAAGACATTCAAGTCAATATAGAATTGTTGTGCTTGAAAGCTACTTTAGAAATTTCACAACGAAGAAAAAAGGGGTTGTTGGGAATGCTTGATGTATAAAGTAGCATGTGGGATGTCGATTTCAAAAGGCATGGCACCAAATTTTGCCACCAATTAATTCTGTGCACCTTTCAGTTGCAAGTGGACCCCGTGAATGACATCCGGATATCATTAACAATTGTTTCATAAAACTTATCAAACACGTTTGAGAAAAAATTAATCAATTTTTAATGTATTGATTATGAGTGCAACAAGTTTATTTAGGTCATTAGGAACCGAACTGTAATACTTGTTCGATTGCTTAACAAATATTTTAGAGACAACTTCTAATTATATCCAAGATATACGATGGCATAATCCAAATTCGAAAGTAATAATGCTGGTAGTTTTCGTAATTGGGAATTCTCATTAGAACTTTCGGAACATCAAAAGAATCAGCTTTTGAAAAGGGTTGAGATCAGCCCTGCTTTTCATCTCCTACTTGTCTTTCTTTTCCATCGTCAACTACACTTTTTTTTTTCTGACATTTTCTGACTCCAAACGATGTTCCCATCAGTCCATACGGGCTCGACTCCTCTTCTTTAATGATCATGTCGAGATGTTTTTGTTTTGCTGCTCCTACGCTTTGCATCCACCTCTCGATCCGATCTTCTCGCCTCTTCATAACGCTGGCGACATTGATTGATGAAACGTCAATGGGAGTTTGGTGGTCACAGAATCGAATCCATGGTTGGGAGAGAATCGAGAGGTGGAAAGGGAATGGGCATTATTGGCGTGGGTCATGCCGGGGGGGCTGCACATGCATGTTCGTCACTTGCCTGCCGTTCATTTCGATCCCCCTTGGCCTTTCCTATCTTAGAACGATGCCAATTACGCAAAGCTTGGACGCTCGATCCCCATTATGTTAATCCCGAAGCGTAAACTTTATAGGAGAATCTTGATCTCGACACGTCCTTCGTCGGCTTTGTCGTATTGGACGAAAAAAGATGGGCATGAATTATTCGCAAGATGCTTTGGTCGAGAGTCTTAACGTAGAATTCTCTAGCTTTCAGTCGAGCTTTAATTCTTCTCTGCTGCTGTATGACCTGCAGCGGCAAGCGGAGCCGGTTTCATTGCCCGCGACATGACCTTTGAGAACTACGCCGGGCCGGAGAAGCACCAGGCGGTGGCTCTCCGGGTAGGAGCTGACCATGGGGTGGTCTATAGGTGCAGCATCGTTGGATACCAGGACACGCTCTACGTCCACTCGAATCGCCAGTTCTTCCGTGAATGCGACATCTACGGGACCGTTGACTTCATCTTTGGCAACGCAGCCGTGGTCATCCAAAAGAGCAACATCTATGCCCGGAAGCCCATGGCCAAGCAAAAGAACACCATCACGGCCCAGAACCGCAAGGACCCCAATCAGAACACCGGCATTTCGATCCATGCTTGCCAGATCGTCGCCGCTCCAGATCTCGAGGCATCTAAAGGAAGCATCCCGACGTACCTCGGGCGGCCATGGAAGATGTACTCGAGGGTTGTGTACATGTTGTCCTACATGGGCGATCACATTCACCCCGAAGGGTGGCTGGAGTGGAACGGAGACTTTGCGCTAGACACTTTGTATTACGGAGAGTACATGAACGATGGGCCCGGGGCAGCCGTAGGGCGACGTGTGAAATGGCCGGGTTTCCGAGTCATCACATCCACAACAGAGGCAAACAAATTCACAGTCGCGCAGTTCATATTTGGATCTTCATGGTTGCCGTCCACCGGGGTGGCATTCGTGGCCGGACTATCAACTTGAAAGTTGAAAGTGACATTTACAGATACGATATGTTGTGCCGAGAACCCCCCATGCATAGGTTCTCATTTATTTACCGAGCTTAAGATTTAGGTCGTTTTCCTTATATTTTTTCTTCGAAAGTGAAAAATAATCAAATGTAGGAAAGCCACAATTTCGTAATGCCATTATTCTTCATTATTCCTTTTTTGCTATGTTCATCGGAATCCCTTGCGTAGCCATTCATCAGTCGTAGCAAACATATTTCGAGGTGAAGAAGTCCGCCATCACTATCAAGTCCTTCTCCAAGTCCTGGACAAAAACCTAGCAAGAACTGGTCTAAGGCAGGGCATCATCTGATCACATTTCTTTTCACCTATCTTCGCAGCTAACATTAAATGGAAATGACTTGACAGAAAACCGACGCATGCTAGATTCCCACGGCAACCTGTAAATTTGTCCAGGATAGGAATTTCAGATGGAGAGATTCAGAAGGACCAAAGGTTTCTAGAAAAGAATAAGTACCTAGACCTAACTCTTACTCCTAACTTAATGATCCCCCTCCCCTTCCTAGCATATGGCCTGAAGAAAGTAATTGAAGCCCCACCCCCATTCTCGCCCTGGCAGTCACTCTCGCTACTCGTGTGAAAACATTATTAAGCATATTTACATGCTACTACTATGGTTGTAGCAGGCATTTTTCTTGTAGCTCGACCTCTTCATCTTTTTATAATCATACGTTACATAATGAACTTCATATCTTTAATAGGTATAATAACAGTATTATAGGAGCTACTTTAGCTCATGCTCAAAAAGATATTAAAAGAAGTTTAGCTTATTCTACAATGTCTCAATTGAGCTATATGATGTTAGCTCTGGTATGGGGTCTTATTGAGCCACTTTATTTCATTTGATTACTCATGCTTATTTGAAAACATTGTTGTTTTTAGGAAGCACTAAGTACCTCATAGCAAGGCTTATGCTAAACATTGATTTCCTGCTTGCCCAAAAATAACGCATGTGGTCCGCTCAGAAGTCAGAACACAAGCATATCCAGAAGCCTCCGTCCGCATCATTCAATGCAGTTATCCTTAAAAGTGATATGTACCGTTCCAATAGGACTAGCAGTGAGTGCAGATAAAAAAGTTAGGGAATTGCACAGAGGTCGATTTCATGTCGCCAATGCTCAAATCATTGTTCCTTGCAAAACCCAGAAGAGCACACATAGTGTTTTTACCCTGCCTGGCCCAAGTGGCAGCTTAGGGCTGTCTTGGATGCCAGAAAAAAAAAAAATTAAAGCACCAGATAATGATGCAAGTGAACAAGCATATGGTCCAAGCATTAGCGCAGATTTCCCAAGAGCAGATCAGCTCAGGAGAGGGACTGACTTCCGTCCATTCATGCAAGCCTGCACACACTATGTAGACACTACGTATATACAAATTCACTCAATGGCCTTCATTTGAAAGTGCATCGAGGTAGTGATCCATAAGCACTGAGACAGATTCAAGAAATGAACCTTCACTAGCTCCATGAAGCACACTTTCCTCTGCTTCTTTGACAATCCGCTCAATCACAGACTCCTTGCTAGGACTTTCTCGACACATCATGCTTCCGATGGCAAAGGGAGTAAGCCCTCTCTCCACACCTTTCTTCAAAAGCATAGTAGAGATGTGCAAGGTACGAGCACACTCAACTGGCAAGTCCCACCCATGAAATTTCAAGAGTTGTATGTCTTGTTCAGCATCCAGTGACTTGATGTAGTCCATAGTTTCGGGAGAGTAAGGCTGCTGAGCTTGTGGCCAGTAGAGCCACTCAAATGTGCAATCTTCAAACTGCAGCGACAAGAATAAAGATATTAAAAGATGAGAAGAAGACAAAAAGAAAGACCACAAAGAAGCTTGAGAGGTTTTGGAGCTTGTATGGAGTCATTATGTTTCTGAACTGACCCCAGAAGCTAAACTATTGCTACTCATAGATCAACAGAAGTCCAATACATCTTTTATAAACCTAAAACTCCTGATCATGCTCTCTTCGTTTTATTTACCACCAAAAAAACTGAGCAGTGACAAGCATGAAACATAGACTCTGAAGCAAACACGTCATATGAACATTTTATCCTGTCATATGTCAATCTGAAGTACCTTTGTGTCACAAGAAAAGCAGTTCATGCACAAATATATTTTCTCTAACCTAACCGTGCAAAGATTTTCTTGTATGAGTCCCGTGTTATAAACAGTCATCAACGCAATTTTGGGTATAAAATGATGTAAATTAATAAGTGCAACACATCCTAAAAATCAAAACAAATAATTTTAACAGATTTGCACATGCGTACATAACCAGGGGTGATGGAGATTCCATCATTTGACAAGTTCTGAGGCATCCAATACCCATTAAGGAAAATGCAGGGTTATTAACACTATTATCTTGGATCTCACGCCAATTAGGACAAATTGTATCTCAAAGAATAACAAATCATCTATTGATGTTTAACGGTGTAGCAAATCAACAAGTGCCATATATCCTTCAAAAAAAAAAAAAAAAGATTGCAACAGATCTGCACATAAGTACATAACCATGTGTAATGGAGATTACGTCTCATTAAGGAAAACATGGGGCTATTAAGACTACTATTGGATCTCATGCCACTTAGGACAAGTTGTAACTAAAAGAAGAACACATAATCTATTAATATTTTATTGGAGAACAACCAAATGATCAATCGGAGAAGGTAATACGATATACTGACGTTTTCAGGCAGACAGTATCCATGATCAATAGGAATAAGCACTACACGTCCATCTTCTCCATCCCTGCTGATCAATATGTTGCCTGCATGCCTATCTGCATTTGCCAACCTTATGTCCAAGACAGAAATCTTGTGTACCTCATCCATGGGAAAAGCTCGGGGTCCCATATCCTCACAACTTCCTATATTCTTCACGAACATCTGCAGTGATCCTATCTTGAAATTCTTGCTTGTGTACTCATAACCTTCTGGATAATTAAACTCTCTATGCATACACTTCACCATACACTTCACCATAACAGTGGGCGGAACCCCAGCAAAGCCCTTCTCTGAATTGTGAACCACTGGGTGGTCCAAGATGTAAGCTGCAACTTCTCTCAGTGCACCCTCTCCTACCCGTGTGCCCTTTTTCATCCCTTGACCATCTAGTGACAACGGAAGTCCCCGGGGATTATTCACCGCCATTGGTTCTTCATCAATAGGCTTAAAAACTGACACATACTCCAGGCCAGAAAAATCTTGCATGAGGTAAGCTCCTCCCAATCCCTCCGGAGACCGTATGGGCTCATTGCCTCTTGCCAATCCCTGGATGGTAGATTCAATCAGCTCTTTTAACACAAATGGCAGTTCAATTTCTCGATGAACAATGAAAGGTTCCAATAGGAAATCTTTTGGCGGTGGTCTACTCTCTATGATATTGGGTTTCAACAGGTCCCAAGACTGATATTCACCAACTACACCAGCAAGCTCATTAAAATCTGATGCGTCAATAACCACTTCAAAGTGCTTGTCAACAGTTTGAGGCCTCACTTTAGCAGATTTGCGGACCAGCAAGTGGATAACAGCATCACCGTTCTTCCTACAAATGTCGTGGATGAGTCTCTGATCTTCAAGCTCTTCACCATCACATACCAGTTCTTGATTCTCCAGGTTGACAGAGCCTCGCCCCTTCCTCACAATCTGTCGCTTCACATATGCTACCTTTCTGCTCCTCTCAACATGGAACTCATATTCCTTCCCACAAGCAGTTCGGACAGTGATAGCTTGAAGATCTGAAAGCCTCAGCACAAGGTGCAACACGTCTCCATCGGCAACCCCATAGTCTCCAATGCAAGAATTGTCCCGAGCTAGTTCTCTCCCATCAAAGAACAGTTTCTGCTTTCTGACAAAGAACCCTCTGTCTGCCTGTATCTTCAGCTTCACAGACAAAATTGAATCTGACTCCCTTATGGGCATGGGAGTCAGAGACCCAGCAACTCTGAGGTAAATCAGGATCGGTTTGTTCAAATGAGGACCATATTGGTAGGAGAACTCCAGAACCGGGCTAGGCGCCACACTAACACCCGACATCTTTCTCTCCTGTTATCTGCACCGCCCCTTGTCTGAATAATCAAACTTCAATCTGTCGAAACCTTTGTCATGCTCTCTAGACAATCCATTTGACCAGATAGTCCCAAACTTCAACTTTGAGTAACGTCACCTCAAAGCTGAAAAACCAGGAAACTCGGTTTCCCCGCTCAAACAGGTTCTCTGACCTAATATTCCAAGCTCAATAACCTCCAAAGGCAAACTCAAGGCATAAGCCAATCTCCGACACACTGGATCTTCTGGAGGCATCCAGTGTTAGGGTTTCTTCCGCACCATAAGTGCAATTATTTGAAGAGAACCGGAATCTTCTGGAAACTACAGCCAATCTCAAGCAAGAGAAACAAGTAAAAACAAATCGGAATCAGCTCATGATCAACCACGACCGGGAAACCTTTTAACCGATCAAAAAGCAAAATGCCAAAGAAACGAAGAGATACTGACGTTTCTTTATGAATCCGTAAATACCAGCCGAACTGCAAATCACTAAGCATTGATGCACCAATTAATAATGGAAAAGCTAGCCTAGCCTAGTCAATCAAACAACGGAAAACCTAGGAGCTCAATCTGGAGCACCACGAAAGCCTCACAACGCTTCCCGGATTATCACCTCGCGCTTCTTGCGAACGCACAATACTAAAAGCCAGCACGAGCGGCATTGCAGCCACAAGAGAGAAACGCAAAAAGCAACAGCCAGGCAAAGGCGACCGAAGAGAGAAGCGCAGAGACAGAGGATCGACCGGTCGCGAACAATCCGACCAGTATCTGATCACCGTCCTCCACAAGGAATCTCATCCTCCATTGCACCGGCAAAAGGCGCACCGACCTGACCACGACACTCCATTTCCAGCCGACGCGCACCGACAGACACGGCGAACGGACCGAAAATGGAGAGAAAGAAGCGAAAAAAGAAAAAAAGAAGGACAATGCCGAAGAAGCTGCACGTCGGAGTTACCTGAAATGATCAGGCGAAGCGGCGGCGGCGACGGAATGCGCGGTCGCCGGGATCACCGCGCTTCACCGTCTCCGATCGTCGAGGCGGTTCGACGCCCTCCGAAACCCGCGAGTTCCTCTGCGACTAGAGCTTCTCGCTTCTCCACAGAGAAACAGTCTCCAGAGAGAGAGGATGGGAGAACGATGGTAACGCTTCTCAAAATGAAGGAACCACCGCGCTCCCGTTGATTTATAGGTGCGGGGTGACGGGAGGAAAGGTGACTTTGTGCGGAAGAATCGGCAGGGGTCGCCTGACGGCGTGAGGTTTTTTCCCGTTAACGGGACGTCGTCTTCTTCGGCGGGCTTTCTCTCTTCCGTGGGGCTCGGGCTATAGAGAATAAAAAGACTTGACGGAGGAGTTTACCCCCCCGCGGAGGTTTCGCTGCGTTGAGGACGAGACTGCCCTTCTCGAATCTTGATGGGATGGATGTAGTAAATATTTAAATGATGGAAGTTGAAGAATATCTTTTCTTATTTTCTAATTTTGGCAATGTTATATGCTCTCTCTTTTTTTTTTTTTTTTTTGTCAAAGCAATATTATATGCTTTGGCTAGGCCAATTTCGGACAATAATTAACATGAAACATATGCCAAGGTATACAAAATTTGGAAAATTAAGTCATGTTTTACAAAATAGCCATTTGCAAAAGAAAGTCGATCTCGATCAATTTCGAATTTTCTTGATTAATAGAAATGAAAAAAGTTTTGTTTGTATTTTTTCTTTTTTTTAAAAAAATTGAGACTCCAAATTACTCTTTATTTGTTATATAGCCATTATCAAGAGTTTATTTATCGAGACAATACACTAAGATTTCGATACTTGTAAAACTTTTGATATGATTAAATTGGTGGCAAAACCTCACTAATGATAATTATTACATATAATGAAGTTCAAGATTCGATGTAAGAACTCATGGTACTTGACTCTATTTCCTCATTTGGTAATTTATTAGAAAAATCTCATAGAATATCGTGTCCAATGCTTAAGTGGTCATTAAAAGATCTCATCGTGCGTAACCTTTTCATAAATCTGAGGCTGTCTGCTTAAATATCTTCCCATAGGAATAGCAACAGTACTAGATTTCTCCATTGCTATTATTATAATAATAATCACTCGCAAGGATAATCACCCCCCAAATAAAATACGAGCGATCAGCTTAAATAGTTTATTAATTTACATGTCTCCAGAAGCAGCCCTGGGCGCGAGGAGCAGGCGAAGGGTAAGGACGTAATTTCCGGCCCATCTGCCAAGACAAAACGTAATTAACCCCAGTCGGGCTTTCACTTTGACGCGTGAACTGACGCGGAGAGGTCAGACAGACAGACCGACAGAGAGTAATTACTACGCTGTTTAATGCAATTAGCAACTCGGGGAGACAACTAACGGCGTCAGTTACGGAAGCCCGGAAAGGTCCGTTAAGATCCTAACTTGGACTAAAAGGTGCCGTCCATTTTTTTGAATCGCAGGAAGCGCGCTTGCCATTGCCACGTCATGCATGGGACTCCCGCCACTGGAAGTCAAAAAATCAATCGCGTGATCCCGCCCACGTGGCGGACCCGATTGGGAGAACCTCGTGGCTTCCGCAAAATTTTCCAGCCCAAAACAGAAGCAAAGAAGAGATTCCGTATTGTAGAAAAATTTGAGTTGACCCGGGGTGGGGGAGGAGAAGAAAAGACTCTGCTACCATTCCGACTTCAGCGTCAATGGAGGAAAGATGATGATGATGACCAATAAGTTAATGGGGGTGAAAAACAGACAAAACTTCACAGGCTCCTCTCGATGAACTCCCAGATTCTCTCCTCCATATAGATCCGGTCCCTCCGCCGCCGCGGCATGTGCCGTTCGTCCGGGAAGATCAGTAGCTCGTACCGCTTCCCCGCCTCCACGAGCGCGTTCACCAGCCGCGCGGTGTGCCTGAAATGCACATTCTCGTCGATCATGCCGTGGACTAGCAGTAACCTCCCTTTCATGTTGTCCACGTGATGCATGACCGAGCTGGACTCGTAGCCTTCCTGATTAGCAGAAGGAAGCCCCATGTACTTCTCGGTGTAGAAGGTGTCGTACCCGTCCCAGGATGTTACAGGGGCGCCGGACACCGCGCAGCAGAAGACGTCGGGACATCTGGCCAGTGCCATGGCAGATAGATACCCACCATAACTCCAACCATATATTCCGATCCGACCGGCTACAGCTAGCCCTTCTTTGACAAGCCATTCCGCTCCAGACACCTGATCCTCGACGTCAATGTGGCCAAACTTCTGTTTAACAGCACCTTCGAACTTCAGACCACGCCTGGCGGTGCCTCGGTTATCTAACTGTTGCACCAGGCAGTAAAAAATTGTTGTTAGTCACCACCAGTCAATCACCTAGAAGCTTTTGGCAGAAATTCATGGAAGCCGATATCAAATAGGTCAGTATGTCAGTTATTGTGAAGGACCACTCTAACGAGAGAGAGAGAGAGAGAGAGAGAGGACAGGATAGGCCCGTAGTAATGGAGAAAAATGCATTTTTGATTTTCTCCGCTGCATGTTCTTTCTAGCTTCCTCACCCATATCAGCCATTGTAGGTTCTACTATATCTATGAATCAGAAGTAGTGACTTCCATTAGGCCCATCTCATGTTCATGAAATTGATAAGAAGAGTGCTTAAACCATCATGCAACCTTACTGTAAACTTACCGTGCAGCATAAATGGAGTAAGATGCACTGCAAAAGTAACTGGCAAGATCATGACAAATTGGGTGATTTGCCTAACTTCTGCAAACAGCCTATGTTCATAAGTTAGAGATGATGTCTGAGGCGACTTCAGAGATGGTACTAACCTTCCAAACTAAGATGCCTTTGCTTCTCAAATACTGTGCCTTCATGTCAACTGTATTTGCCCATGAATCACATACCAATTGTACGCATGGGCCACCATACACAGCTATCATGGTCTTGTAAGGTGGGGGTCCAAATTTTGCTATATCAGGTTTGTACAGAGCTCCATATAGCACACCCCCATCATTTCCCTGGATTTGCATGATCTCTGGAGGCTCAAGCTGCAGCTTCTTCAACCTCGGAATGGTCAATGGAGGCTCATACAATGGCAAAATTATGCTGCCATCATGCAGGGAGCACTGTGACACCCTAGGGGGAGAAGTGAGAGAATCATGAATATCAACAAAAGTCCGCAGGTGATGATCAAGCACAACTACATGTTTTCCTTGTCCATTGGTTAAACTCTTTGGAGCTGGCAAAGGGCTACTCTTGTCTGGGAAAAGTTCCGCTGAATATAAGTGCTGTTCCAGGGGTCCATCTACGGTTCCTGTAAAGTATACAAGTCCTGCGGCTTCATTTACACCTGCAATTTGCTCAACCATCCAGTCACCTTCCGTGATAGGTCCTAGGCAAGTCCCATTCAAGTCATGCAAATAAAGATGTCTAAATCCTGTTCTTTCACTTGCCCATATAAATCCCCCAGAAAATTTGGCTATTCCTTTGTCTAGAGGAGTGAAGCAGTCATGTAAGTTAATCCATGTACTCTGTTCTTCCACCAGTACAACTTTTCCTTGGCCTGTCCCAATATCAAACTTAAGCATCTTCAATTTGCTATGTGACCTGTTTAGGACCTGAGCTGTCAGAATATTTCCATGCATCCAGTTGACTCGGGCCAAATATTCATCCGCATTATCAAGCTCATTTGTTCCTCCACACTGAAGATCCATCCAAGTAACAGGACCTCCAGCAGAGGAAACTACCCCAAGACGAACTTTAACATTTACAGCTCCTGCAAGGGGTAAGCATGATCTTCTTGTGCCTCTGGACCAACTGAGCTTTTACCTTGATGCATTATCCTGAACAAAGGTACGCCCGAAGTGTCAACTTCTGTGAATGCAATGAACCTGCTGTCCAGTGACCACCAATACCCATTTTTGCGATCCATCTCTTCCTGAACACGGAAACAATATCATATCAGAGAAAAACCAGAATATAATAAACACATCATCAAGTGATATAGTATTTCAGTAGTATTTTATCGCTTTTACAGCATAAACATAACTTTCTGGTATATCCTGAAGACCTAGAAGTTCTTCAATAATGCTGTACGAATGTAAATCAAAATATGCTCCAAAGAGAGAGTGAAGAAAGAAAATTACCTGAGCTATGTACTCAGCGAGACCATGAGTCTGAAAAACATAAGTATTCAGTCAACATCCAGAATTGTCACAAGAAAAATAGAAAATTCAAATAACAAGCAGACATTTACAGGAACAAACCTCTTAAATATGTAATTGTTCTATCCATTGCAAGAGAAAATAACAAGCAGGCTTAGAACTAAACTCATATATCACAAGGACAGCAACATATGACATTTTAACAAGTTCAGGCTCAGGTGAAGTTGGATAGAAAGAAGAACCGAAAGAAGAGCTTTAGCAATTAAGATTCTGGATTTCCAAACATTTGCTTAAGCTGTTCAAAGTAGAATTTCAGTCGACTACAGGTGAAATAAGTGGAACAAAGTTGGGCAACATTTAATGGAAGAGGAAATAAGATCAAATCACCATGTAGAACAGAGATAGAGAAAAGACCCAGTATCAATATTTAAGCTCACCACAGCATTATCAATGGCGCCATAAGTTAGCTGATGTTGCTTGTTGTGTAGGAGGTTTAGAACATGCAATTCTCCATCTCTAACAAAAGAAATCATGGTACCATCTGGAGAGATATGTGGATCGATAATTGGTGAGGATGATGTGCTTGGAAGCTTAAGCTCTGGTTTTGAGCCAGAGAGATCCTGAATATAAACCTGGAACCCGAAGGAAAACACATCAGTTGAAGCTGCTTTGACAGATAGTTGATACAGAAAGAAGCAGGCAATAAGGGTCCATATGATTCAAAGTGTTCCGATCAAATAGCATCAAGATATTTCTGAGTCGTCGTCCATGGAGAGATTACCAAATGACATTTACTTCAACTATCAAGTCTCTCTCCTTTCCCACAAAACAAAGGGGAGAAGAAATGAGGAAATCATAAAGCAAAGATTAGAAATTGGATCAATTGAACTATAGAGGTGGTAGGCCAGTATATACATGCAAAATAGATGTTAAAACAATGACATTGTAGCATGAATGAGTGACCAGATTGTAACACCAAGCTTAAACTCGTTTTATCCTTTGCAGCAGATGGATTAAAGAGCCTTCAGAACTTTGAGTACTCAGCAGCATGGATTAGTTTAAAAAACAAAGAAAGAAAAGAAAAGAAAATAACATCAAGGAACTGATCCGCTTGAACTTATACATATGCAAAGTCTGATCATTATTCCTCCCTCTGTGTACTTGAAAAGAATGCATGTCGACGGAATGATAATTAAGGACGCCTGGATCATAGATAAAAATTTAAATAAAGATTCTTAATCAATAACCAGTAGAATCATTGTTGGATACACTAAAGAGCAGAGGACATACCCCAGCTGGCAAAGGCACCATAAGTGCCTTCCTCTTTGAGTTTGTCTTAATCCATTCATATCGTGTTACTCCCAAACCACGTTCCCTCAATCTCTCCCTTCTCAACTTTTCTTCCGCGGAAATGTTATTCTCATCAAGACCACCATCTGGGGACTGAAAAATAAATCTTGCTTCTTACTCTTGAGATCAAATGCAAAAACCTTCCTATTTAAAGTCTGATCAGGACTGAACAAATAAGTGACGAGAGAATCATCAGGGCTGAAAGTGATTGATGTCGGTGCACCATATCCAGGCAAGGGATATTGTACTATTTCCTCGATTGAGAAAAAAATACAGTCGTCAATTGCTTGTGCAGCTGTGCTGTCAGTTGCAGGCATATTGCAGAATGACCCGAATCTCTTCAATTTCTTCTCCCTTGTCTCATTAGCTGATTGCATTACAAGAGGACTAGATCTTTCTGTTCAAATGACAAAAGAGTATAAAAAAGCATGCCAAAATTAGGGTGCTAATCACTTCAACTAAATGTTAACTAGCATATAAATAACAGTAGAATGTACAATTACAGGTTAAAGTTGAATGTGCAACAGTTTGTTTTTACAACTTAAGCTGTGAAATAACAGCCTGGATTATTTTTGTCTGAATAAGCCCAATCAAACATCATGATGATCGTCAACATTCTTCCAACCCCGCAAGTTCAATGGTTTTGGCCGGACTGTGAGTACGCTATGCAAAAACAGAAAAAAAAAAAGCTAGATTCAACAGTCCCACATACAACAAAGCAGAACCCCTTTCAGATCAGCCTGTACTAGCATTGTGAAGTTCACCAATTGCCTTTCAGTCAAGCCACAAAGGAAAACTACCAAAATCAGAACTTGCCAAAAAAATTTCCCGAATATAACCCATCGCTCGCATTCCGGATTCTTTTTTCGTCTTCTTTATTTTCCAGAGTCAACAAGTTCACTTTTTAATATTTCACCAAGCTTTACTGCTTTCGATTCGCTTCCTTTTTCCAACTAAAAGCAAAAAGCAGCATGCTTATTCGGGGAACTTCCTATCTCTCCTCACTCGTCAACCTCCTCACTACCAAACAAGGAAAAAATCGATCCCCCCTCAGCATCCAATCACGTTCAATCCAACCGCGATAGCCCAGAAACACCCAAAACCCCACAGCTCCCTCTCGAACCTCTCTCATCCAGAACAAGCAAGCGATCCTCCAGGCTACCAAAACCGCATCGGGTCAACACCCTCGCACCTCATCACAAAAGAAAAGAAAAGAAACGAGAGATAGCGACGAATCCGAGCCGGGGCCGCAATCGGATTTTCGGGCGAGGAAATACGGATCGAGACCGAACCTGCAAAGCGAACGGATGCGATCGGCCATGAAAAAGCGTCGATCGAGACACGATCGCCGAGACCTTTTTTCCCCGAACCCGAATCCGCGCTCCGAAAGGGGAAGAGAGGAAAGGAAAGGGCCTCGAGATTCGGGAATCGGATTCGCGAGAGCCCAATCGGAGATTCCCGCCGCGGCTCCTCGTTCGCGTATCGGCGGAGAGATCTGGAGTTCGCAGGGGGACCGAAATGACGACGACGACGACGACGATTAGTGCTTGCGGATAAGAAGGGGAAAAGCGGGATTTGTCGATTCGGAGGTTTGTTCGGCACGCGCCGGCGGCGGGCGGGTGGGGGAGGTTTGGTGAGTCACCGAATCTGTGTGGCTCTCGCTTTGGCTCTGGCTGAGCTTCGGGCTTTTTGTTGCGGTTGGCGGCGCGTGGGGGCGAGGTTTGGGTTGTGCGCCGGCGGCCGCACGTGACCCCGGACCTGATGCGACCGTCGGATGTTGGTCGCTGGCTGTGATCGTGCGGTCCAGAGGGGGGACACGAGTCGCCTGGGCGCCGGCGATGATTGGTCGGGGGCGGCAATGATTGGATTTGATTACTGCCGATAGAAAGCGAACCTAGCGATGACGTGTACGAGTGTCAGAAAATATTGTGTATGGGTTAATATGGACAACTGAAAATAAGAAAAAAACATAACTTTTATACTGTGTTTATTTAAGCGCCATAATTTTTTTTTCATGATTACTTGAGTTGCTTACTTGAGTATCATAAATTTTGCCATATGATTTTTCAATTAATCATTTAAGTGTTAAATTGTTTACCACAAATGTTATAACATATCAAGTTTTCGTTACTTAGGTAAACGTTTTTGAATTTTTTTTGGAAATTAAGTAATTGATTGAAAGTTATGGTATTGAAATGAACGTTTTTTAAAAGTTATGATACTTAAATAAGTACTGCACAAAAGTTATAGTATTTTTGGTGTCCTTATTTCAGAAAAAAAAAATGGTATCACATTGCATAATCATTGTGAATGGAATTAGTGGTTGGAGAAATATCAGGTGAAATTTAGGTTTTGTTTGTTGCACAAAAGGTGATTTTTTTTATTTTAGAAAAAAAGTAGTTTATATTGCTTGCAAAAACAAATGATCGAAAAAGTATTTTTATCGTCCACATAAATATAAAGAAGATATTTGCTGTTTGGCTAATTATTTTAAATAATATAAGTGATTATTTTTAGAATTTTTTTTTGAAGCATTCATCTTTTGTTGAATAGACAAAGTCTTGAAAAAGATTTTACAAAATTGTCACGTGGTAAGTCATTATGGTATAAATTGATTCTTCCTAGGCTAGTGAAACAAATGTCAACCATTTAATTTGACAACACCATCGTTCGTTTACTTATCAAGCGTATTTTTCTCGTACATGAAGTCAATTTAGAGCACGTCTAGATAGGCTTTTTTGATTTTAATTCTTTTTTTTTTTTTTTGCTTCTCAGATGCATTGCGAATTCTGTTAACTTGAAATATCTAAAACCTTCACAATATGTAAATGTCAACATGCGAACTCATATATAAATTTTTCAAGATTTTTCGAAATTCGAACAATTAACTAGTGTAGGAGACATTAAAATTGATAATATTAAATAAGTTCATTAAATGATGTGGTAAATTGTAAGTGGCTATTTAGATGGGCAGGCCTATTTAACCATCCGACATGAATTTACCACATCATGTTGTAAATCCATTTCTTGTATGAGTTTTAAAATCCACAGCATTAGCCTCCTGAATATTCGGAATCATTTCTTTAGTAAATAAAAGCTACCTATGCCAAGGATAACATGAACCTCAAGATTTCTGAAAATTGTTGAACCATGCAAGGTAATTAAAAAAAAACTCGATTTTTTTTTAATCAATTTAAGTTGTTGATAAGTGGGTCAGGTGGCGCCTTATTTATTTATTATTTTTCGGACGAATGAGTTAGGTGGGATTTGGAACAAGGTATAAATGGCCAAAAAAGAAAGGAGAGTTGCACACTTTTGACGCAATCCAATGATCTCCTCCACCCATTTTCTCTTGGGTTGGCAATGACAATTATTACATTATATAGCACATGTAGAAAAACCATGTTAAGCAATCTGTGTCAAGAGAGAGGTCGGACGTCACTAACAATCGAACTAATGATGATTCTGAAATCACTAAAGAGACAAGGTCAAAAGCCTTGTTGTGCATTTTTTTTTTCCTGATTTATATAGTCATGAACGGGAACATTATCACATTAATTGTCTTTTTCTTCATCATCATCATCCATCATGAAGATAAGTCAGTGCATAGCAAGTGTGAGTCACTCTATTTATTTTGCAAAAAATAAATGATTTAAAAAAAAATTGTCTTAAAAAGAATCACTTGTTTGTAAGAGATAAAAATGCCTAATTTTAATAAAAATATTTTCCAAATCATTTATTATTCATAAAATTTACGGAAATAAATAAGATAATCTAAATTGGTTCAGCTGTTTATGAAATAACACCGAAGCTTGATACCTAAAAAGAGAACATTAGAAACAGAAACCCATTTGCTAATTGATCCATAAAATCCATCATTGAAAAACAAAAAGAACACAAAAAGATAAAAAGATTTATATCAGATTGCGAAGGGGTGGGGGGAGAGGGGCAGAACAGCATTTCCAAACTGTCAAAATCAGAGGAAGATTATTGGAATGGACCACTTGAGGACGTGTCCCAGAGGGACAAAAAAATTGTGGCGGGATGCCGAAAGTTGCATGAAACGCGTGTAAGTAGCTTTCTATTGGTACAAACATCCCTCAATCGGACAGATCACTAGTTGTTCGCACTCAATTTTGATCATCGTTCGATTGCCATTCAATAACAATGATATTACGACAAGATGTCATACTCACGTTTTTGCATCAACGTTGTCCACACCACACCTTGCTTATAGAAAGACCTCCAAGGACAAAAGACAACATTGTATCGGATCTTATCACATCATTATTACAAAGATTCAATATTAATATATCAATGCCTATAAGATTGCATGTGGGGAGTTAACGTTACTATTATTATGTACGTAGTTCACATGTCTATACCTTCATCAAATCAACGAGTTTGATTTGAAATTGGTGAAATAACTTAACAGGATGAGTTGGCGGTGTTCCTCATTTTAATGCATACTAGTCATCATAATATTTAGATAACAAACCACATCTTATCTAAAAATTAAAATTTTTAGAACAATTAGTGATTATCTCACAAAATCTTATATGCTATCAGAATAAAAGATTCCAAGTTAAAATTTTCTAGGCCTTTATTTGCCCCCGAATTACATATTTCCACCATTTAGGCCAAGGCCGAAATCCAGTTGACCTCAGTCTAACAAAATCTCACGCTTGTAATCCGACAGGCATATTTCTTTTTTGACATAAGACCCGAGTTCGAACCATCATACACTTTCATAAAATTTTCCATTTACTATAACTTTGCACCACTTTGGACGAGTGTGGCGGACTCTGATGCTTCGAACGATATATTGGTAGAGCAAAGACTCATTTTTTGAGTGAATATCTGCGGTGGGTGTCATTCCCAAACCTGATTCTCAAATATCAGTGAAGTTGCTTATCAAGTTGAAAAAGGAGGAGGTCGAACAAGTGTGTTCCCAGGAAAGCAACACGTGTGCCGACTGGCTGGCGAATTTCTGCTCTGACTATTTTTCGTATGCTCTTTGAAGCTAGTAATCCACCTTTAAATTTCATGTCTTTAACATAGGATACCTGGTGAGCACATTTTTGCCAAGATAATGTAATAATTAGTTGTTTGGGCTTAGGCGCCATTTTTCCACTAATAAAAGAAATGTTGAAGGTTATTCATAGGCATGTACTATCAATTTAGATATGTCAAATGAGTGGATCTGATCAAATATAAATATAATGATTCATACCTCGACTCAGTTCACATTACCACAACACTTTTATATTTAAAACATAAGCTAAGGTGAAAGCACCAGAGTGAATAAGTATGAGGTCAAAAGAGAGAAAAAAGTGTTATAGAGATGGGTTGAATTTAAATAAGTTGTGAAATCATCTTGACCCCATTTATAACCCATAGAGTTCAGTCTGAATCAATTTATTTAAAGGTTTAATCTTGATATATATATATATATATATATATATATATATATATATATATATATATATATATAATAGTGATACTTTGCAGATTTGATTTTAGCTTCTTATTATGCTCATACAATAGGATTAGAGTTTATATAAATATTAACCATGCTAACATGACACTGAATTACTCCTGAATTTGGATTTTTTTTCTTTAGAAAAACCTATATTTAAATTACTAGGACTAATGCTATATGTGCAATGGTGATCAATTTCCTTACCATATAAGCTTTTAAAGAGTACACTATTTGTTTGACATAATGGTTAAAATCAAGGTTAATATCATGAAAAACCACAACCGATGCACGTGTGACAAATTTACTCTCCATTAATTTCCATTAAATTTTACCCTTTAAATTGTTGAGTTAAATGACAAGTGACAATTAACAGAGTGTGCCTGTTTTATGGCTATATCCCTTTTGCGGAGTGCACCTTTTGCTCTTGTAGGCTTGATTCTATTTTTTGGATGTTAGATCATTGTAGTCTTGCGCTTTATTGGGCTGCTAAGTGTAATCTAGCTTGGCAAAATAAAGCTTGGGTTGATAATTTAGCTTGGGCCATCAAGCACCTTGTTGACAATAGTTTCCACCAGTCTTTGGCTCGCTTTACTTTTGGAGCTTTATGCTATCTCATTTGGAAAGAGCGTAATGATATCATCTTTTGTAATCACACCCTCTTCCTCCTGGCTTTGAAGTTGCACCTTCATAAGGCGATAAAGGATAAAGCTTTGTCTTTCAAGCACGTTCCAAATACTCCCAAGAGTAGAAGATTGCAATAAAGCTGGGGATTGCATCCGTCTATCTTTGATTGATTGTTTGTAATTGCTCTGTCTAGTTGCTGTTTTCTTTTCGTGTGGCTTCTGCCTTTTTGCGTTTCTAGTGGAACCACGGCACCCCTACACTCTTTTGACTTCCTTGTCTTTTGAGTGTTTGCTTTTGTTGGTGCTGGGCCTCCTCCCCTGTACATTCTTTTGGTAAAATCTATACCATTCTTACATTTACCCAAAAAAAAAATAAAATTAACAGGTATATCAATTTAAAGTTTTACCCTCTACTTTCACATGTATATTAGTTTTGTGACATTTAGTGGTATTAATTTAATTTAATGGAAATTAACTGACAATAAGTTTGTTACAAATATATTAGTTTATGGTGTTTTGTCATAAAAAAAATATTGGGGTAAATTTATCATGGGTATACTAATTTTGGAGTTTTTGGTGTTCAAAAAATTAATTTTAGGTAAATTTGTCAAATGTCTATTAATTTAGGATTTTCCGTACTATTAATCCTTAGAATTTTGACACTCCTTATATTTGTAACGGTTCTTGTTATTCTTATTGTTCTGTAAGAATTTCCTACACGATTGTCTCTTTTAACGTGATTACATTCACATGATTGTGCTTCGCATGCAAAGCCCGACTTATAACTCTGCAAGTAACTGCTCTTCAGGTATGAACCTTCCAACAGAGGAAATGAATATGCTGTAAAATCAGGATCAACAGAAATCTTAATGCGTACTCTCGCTCTCTAATGCAAAGCAGCAATCGAAGTAATGATTAAATAGAAGGAGAAAAGTGAAAAAGGAGCAGCCTGTTTGAGAACCAAACTCTCTTGTACTCACTTTGGCAAAGCGTCTGTTGGCACAGGCGAGATCATCCCTGCATCGACTATTATTAGATTCATGTATGATCCGATGCTTTACTAGACATAAACCTGATCTTCTTAAACACTCGAAGTCCATGAAAAAGTTGACTATACATTGCAAATATGCCTCTCTTCCATACATCCACTCAAATCTTTCTGAACTCAAAAATTTGAATTGACACCTGGGGCTTTGAGTGCTCCAGGATC
Organism: Eucalyptus victrix; assembly: GCA_016097545.1. Classification (NCBI taxonomy): domain Eukaryota; kingdom Viridiplantae; phylum Streptophyta; class Magnoliopsida; order Myrtales; family Myrtaceae; genus Eucalyptus; species Eucalyptus victrix. The sequence goes on from CM027845.1 coordinate 3,600,536, forward strand.
CATAACATATCCCTTTATCTCCATGCCGCTTTGTCCATAAAATGGCCAGCTAAGGACTAGAGGACAGTGCTGCATCTTATTCTCCTTCCCGATTTCAGATTTTACCTCTCGACGACTGCTTGTACTTGGCAGATACTCAGAGCATCATCTTGTTCTATTTTTGGTAAAGTGAGAACATCATCTTGTTCCGTATGACATCGACCCAGAATGTCGTTGACGCCTTCATGATGGAAACTAGTCATACTTCTGAATCTTCATACTCAGAACTCACTATGAAACTGGGAAATGCCAATGTTATATCCCTGCAAAGGGTGAAGAGAGAAAAAAAGAGTTTTAGTGCACAACTTGTGCAGAGTAATCCTGTTCACAATGCGCAGCCTGACACATAATTGACGAACTGACAAGATCAGAGACAGATGTATGGTGGACAGTTTTTGGGTTATACTTTTCTGTACAGGGGTTTTAAACTTTGTAATAGAGAGGCTGTTCATCGCATTGATGGGGGATTACATACTTTAGATATGGAAGAGTCATGTTTCTTATCAGAGAAGGATTCTTCAACACAAAGTCCTTCCACTCTTCCAGATCAATCTGTCCGTCATCTTTCGTATCAGCATCCCTAAATGTCTGTTGATTCAACAACCAGTTTCAGAATGCTTAAAGTACCAAACTGAGCATAGTAGTTCCTGCGTGAAAGTTGAGTACCGCACCTTATCCACGATTGTTTCCACAATATCCTCTGCGAGTACCAAATCTGATTCATGAAGAAGTGCCAATACCATTTCCTTCAACTGTAAATTGAAAAGAAAATTTGTAATGCCACTACAGTTGCAATTAAGAACAATTTTAGCAGTTATCAAGATGTCCATGCAACAGCAGAAAAGAGGAGATACCATCCTTACCTCCTCTCGCTTGATATATCCAATCTGCCTCAAGTCGTACAACCTGAAAGCAACTGTGGAAAAGTCTTACGATTCAGCTATCATTTAGCTACTCATGTTAACATGATCTACCAAAAAGAAAAGTAATGTAAATGGAATTTTAGCAATAATTAAAAGAGTATAAGCTGCATAATGGGATTTCTTACATGCAATCTTGTCTTCTATTGGTGCATCTGGGTGAAAGACGCCAAGTGATCTTACAAATTCCCCAAACTCAATGACCCCATTTCCTTTTATATCGAACAAATCGAATATCTGCAATATATGATGCCAGTAGTTCATGTATTGGCAGGAAAAAGAAAAGAGCGTCAGTCTAATGAATTAGCAAAATCACAAAATGGTTGTGAGTGGCACTTTGTCATATCAATATTATTTGAGACTCCCAATTTCATATTACCTAAGTGGGACAACTAACTGTATCAGATTATAGGATATAAATGAAGTAAAAAGATATCTGTCAAGTTGAAGTGAGTCTATATTGCATACCCTATCGGCAAAAAGATTTCTCCGATTTCTGTTCCGGAATAGAGCAAGCTGAAACTCTTCCTGCTCAACGTACAGCATAAATAGCAATAATTTTCAGTTTAAGTGGCAGAAACAAGTGCATAATGAACCTTTTCAGTGTCTTGTGATCACGTGAGACTAGACTAGAAGAAGATGACCCAGCAAGCGACAACTGATAGCCAAAGGTAAATAGATTTCACTCATATATCAAACGCAGGTCCAAAGCACACCTTGTGAATAAGCCCGTCAGCAAAAATCGAATTGCTTAATTTCTTGAAGAGCACGTATAAGGCCTCAATTTCGCTTGCAGTAACTGCATTTAAGAAACTTGAATGGTCAAAGTGATGAAGGCAGGTAGCATTACAGTTTATTTACTGTATGACTTTATTGAAGAGCCTATAAATTATACTTTCCCCATCTATCCCCGATGAAAAATTCTGTACTGTACACAAAATGAGCGTAGAGGAGGTGACAATGCTCAATTGGATGAACGAGCTTCTTGAGAATAGACAGATCAAAAATGAACAGGAAAAAAAAAATCTGCCATACACTGAAGCTTCATGAGAACAATCCAAAGGGAAGTAATGCAAAAACTTAACATCTAAAAGAATTGACGCTTACAAGGTGTTGCAGCAGCAAGAACGTTAGGCTCTTCATATCCAGGTGTTCGCTCAGACTTTTTCGAAATATTGCAACCCATGCCAACGACTTACCTTGTTTTTTTTCCTGTATAAATCTGTGAGCTCGAAACAGGGAAACTGTCCTGTAACACCTGCTAATGCCAGTTCACAGGAGAATGAGATGCTGCAAAATACTGATCCAGCTCAATTTGTGAGATGAAAAGATTTTCTTTTACTACTTTTGATATTGAATCCACGCGATTACTCTTCTTAGGTCAGCAATGACTATAGAAGAGACTGCACCTATTGGTGCCACGGAATTGATTGTCCACCCAGCAAAACTAGAGTCTAGACAACTCCATGCAATGCCACATTCAAGAACGGAGGTTTTCCACTCTGAATAGGGATTAATTGTACCACTCGGAACGGTGTCTGGAACAGCTGGGTCAACTATGTTCCGAGATAAATGACACGTGGACTCTGTAAATGAGTGTACAACTTGAGTGCTAATACTTAATTATAGGAAAACGTAGAATCAATATGCATATTTTCTCTTGGTACGCAAATATAAGCAATGGTACATAATTTTGTAGGAATTTGAATCATCATACCTCAATTTCACATAATCTTTCTTCAACATTCTAGTTATGGTGATTCAGACTAAGGCAGGCCTGCCATGAAACAAACTTGCAAATTTTGAGCTCAAAATGAGGTATCCCAGAACCTGCACCCGCAACCATGTCATATCTAATAGGTACGGGTACATATCACTTCAACAGATGACTCAGAGTAACCTCTAGGTACACAAAGAAAATGAGAAGAAAAAGTGAAAGAGCACCGTAGCTTTGATTTGGTTGCTAATGTATGCTCGAATGGACACTATCATAGTTCTTGCTGCTGATAGCAAACACTGAGCATCAGCGAATCACCAAATATAAGGTCAAGAGAACCTATCTGTCTCAAAGGAAGAAACTGGTAATAATAACAAATCTTCCATTTAGGTTCTTTGATACAATCATTTCCATATTAGGGAAAACTGTAGGTCTACGAAGATGAGACATGAGTTGCAGGTTTTTCAAACCAGACAAGGCCCATGACCCAGGAACTGCGGAAGCTGGGAAAAAAAAAGCTATTTTTCCAAACACAATGACCAAATAGACTTAACCAGAAACGAAGAAACTCTGATCTTAAAAACTACTGTAGGTCTACGAAGATGAGACATGAGTGGCAGGTTTTTCAAACCAGACAAGGTCCATGACCCAGGAACTGCGGAAGCTGGGAAAAAAAAGCTATTTTTCCCAACACAATGACCAAATAGACTTAACCAGAAACGAAGAAACTCTGATCTTAAAAACTACGTATCCCTGATGCAGAGAGTTTCTGGTCAACTTACTCAAGAAAGGCACAAAAACTTACCATGCAAGTGGCTCATGAAAAATTTACAGAACATGAAAAATCAAGATGGAACTAATCACCTGCAAATATTTAGATTCTGACATATATCCAGGAAAGAAAACTATTTATACTTCCAAGGGAAGCACCCGTGCACAAATCGTGCATCCAACTAATTTCCATGTCACAAATTGACAATAGTGTATTACACAACAAAATGAAAGTTAAAAAAAATACAAAGAAGGAATCAATACGAACCCCATACACGGAGGAACCCCATACTTTCTTTATCCATCAACCTGCCGCCCCCGGGCAAGAACTACCTTTTAAATTGTTTTCTCATAGGACCACATATCTAATCCGCAAAGACGGATTTTCCAGCTAACCTAGCAGATTTTTTGTCTCTCGAAAGGGAAAGTTCATGCTAAAACAATAAGAACGAGACTTTCACTCCGATCTGACTTCTCTTTTGTTTAACATTTAGTAGAATCCAGCCATGTACAGGAGGATATGACTTTTGGGGCTTCCTACGTAACAATGAGAAAGACTGCTAAGTGGAATCGAATTCCAAAGAAAAAGAATAAACTCTCATTAACCCTTTTCTTCTTAACGAAAATGAAGGGTAACTCCTACTTACACCGTTGTATATTTCTCAAAATATCGAACTTATTTAATCATCCTTTTTTATTTTTAATTTTTCCATTTAGAACCAGATAACCAAATAAAGATCAAGATATTTAGCTAAGGAGGGTGGAAAAAGAAAGAGAACAAAAGCAGGAACTTTGCCCTGCATTTGCATGGAGGAAAACCGATGAAACCATGAACAAGGTGCAGGAAAGCTTGTGATTCTTTCTCGTGTGTTTCTAGTCAAAATCCAGAATCGTGGGAAACTGCTAGATTTTGCCGATGCTCTTTGCATTTGCTCAGCAACCAAAAGGAGCATTTGGCGAAAGGAAGCAAAGAAGAATCAAAACCAGGATAACCTGGCAAGTCCTTGAACGCAGGTATAACACATCACAACCCCGAGAGGGACAAGAGAGAGAGAGAGTCGTGGACTGACCGGAAATTGGCGATGTAGGAAAGAAAGAGACTTGGATTCTTGAGGGATTCTTTCTCGTGCTCTGTTCTTATCTATGGCCAAATGGATTGCCTTGATCTTTGGGCGCTCTGCAAGTCTTGGAACTTCACTGAGAATAGAGACCGGCTTCCTTGTTTCATCTCTCTCTCTCTCTCGCTGTCTCGACAGGGAAACCTGTCGAGCTTGCGGCTTCGCTTTTGAACCGCGAAATGGAGGGCGCAATTTGCGAACTCGCGGAGAGCGACGTGGATGAAGAGTTTCAGAGATCAAAACTTGTCTTGTCCTGCAGCTCTGACCACATGCATTGGACGGACCCACAACTTTTCTGCGTCAAATCTGATTGGACTAGCTCGGATCCCACAATGCAAATGGTCATTTTCGCAAATCTCCTTTGAAGGGATTGCGATTCAGTGGAGTTCTCATCCTCTCAGTTCTAGCATTTTTATAGTTTGATCCTTGGATATGTTTTCATGCTACCAAATCATCTCTCTTTTGAATTTGTATATTGGGTCACTCCATTTATAATCGATACTAACACTGTCAAATTTTTCTTTTAATTTATTGGTATGTATTAGCATAAGGATCATGTCAAGAACTGTCTTGAATCACTTTTTAAGGATAACTTATTGTAAAAATTCAGTTTTAATCATGGATTATACACATCACAACAAAAGACGTTAAATTCAAAACTACCTCTTTCTATATATAATTACTTAAAGGGATATCTTGAAAATAATCTCTATCATAATTCTCTCAGAAAAATTTTCAATTTTTGCATAATGATGCTTGTCGGTGTACACTAATTGATAAGTAAAAACTAATTTAATCCAAATCACCTACTATCCATTTTATATGAAATTTCAGAGTAAAAAAAAAAAAGTTATATATATATATATATATATAACCTTCTATTTTTCAAGAATTTTCGTTGGCCTTTCACATCAATGTTTTTCCTTTTTTGGATTGTTTTTCTGTTTTTCCTTTTTCAAGGATACTGATGATGAGGAGCAGTGAAGGTGATTGCTGATTGGATGAAATCATCAATGGATTTTAAAGGCGTGGAGTCCACACCACTAATTCAAAGTCTCCCCTTCGGCTTGTCCGTTTATCCTGACTTTCCCCCCTCCCCCCAAAAAAAAGAAGCACTTTTGCTTTTCCTTAATTTTGAAAAGAAGAATGTTATTTCAAATCTCATACAATAATTAAGAAAATTCTAAACAACTCTCGTATCAATATTTTCGTTTTTTGAGACTGGGTTTTATTGTCAATTTTTGACTTTTTCTTCGATTTTGCACCTCGAACTTTTAAATTTAGGCTGTGACTTAATTTTAAGTACCTCAAATATTCTGGTGTCAAAGTAACTCAAAATTTTAGAAATATATGAATAATAACATTGAAGTCACTCTAATTTTTCAAGCCATTTTCAAAGGTTTTTATAATTATGAGGGAAAATTCATGAGGAGCGTTTTGGTTCAGAACAACGGGCTTTAAAATCCCCGTAAAAGTGTGAGAAAAGGTTATTTTAATATTTTGAAAGTATGAAAAGGGTAATAGTGATTTGAAATATTATTTACCTTATCTCTTATAATTTTTTGAAGGGCTCAACATTATCATAATAAATATCAAAGCCAAAAAAAGAAGGGACAATAAAATAAATGGTCCATGAACTTAGGCTCAATTTGTAATGTGGTCAATGAATTTTTAATTTGTTCAATGTGGTCCCTAAGTTTTAGCCCAATGTACAATATAGTTCCTCAATTTTAAATTTGTTTAATGAGATTCCTGAACTTTTGATACCTGTTCAATTTAGTCATTCAATTAGAAAATCCAAGGACTAAATTGAATAAAGATATATAATAATCCATGGGCTAGATTGAACATTTATCATAAGTTCATGTATTACATTGAACAAATTAAAAGTTTAAAAACGATATTACACATTGCGTTAAAATTTAAGGATCGCATTAAACTAATTAAAAATTCAGAGATGACATAGGGATCACATTAAATAAATTAGAAGTTTAGGAATCACATTTCATATTGAGCCTAAGTTCATGGATCATTCATGTAATTTAACCAAAAAAGAAAGAGTCGCCAATTATCCTCGAGTGCATTGTAATGGGCTGAATTTAGTTTTCTTTTTTCTTTTCAAAATTCCAATGGCGATCTATGGACCACACATAAAATTTTAGAAATATTTGCATGTAGAATTATGTAAACAAAAAGAAAATAATGTCAAACAAGCATATTCTCTTTCATATCGGATATGACAATGATTTGTATATTCGTGTTAGGTAAGATGGAGGTCCCTCAAAACTAGCACTGACGTTTCCGTTGGGCTTATTGATAAGTACAGATGCTGATCTACTAAAAATATTCATGGCAAAGGGAATTAAATAGGGCGAGAAATGAGAAGATATTTAATAATTAGCATATGCATATAGCGTTGACCGTTGATTAATAATCGGAAAAATGACCAAAAAAAAAAAACCCTAAGCCTATTACACTTATACTAATTCAATTATAAATATTTTAATTTGGCCAATTTAATCTTAAATTTTTTGATGATTTGATAGTTTAGTTCCAAATATTTTTATCGAGCCAATTTAGTTCTCAAACTTTTAATAATTTAATAATTTAATTTTAATTATTTTGACGATTTGCCAATATAGTCGTTGTGATCCATCTTAACTGGAAATCACTTATACGACAAATTTTTAAACTTTTCAATTTATTATTATTATTATTATTTTTTTATTTTTCCTGTTCTTTCCTTTTTTTGTCCAATCCTAGGTGCACTGGTTTGGTTTTGTGAATTCAATCAATTTTCTGTTCTAGCCAAAAGATTGAGAAGACGATTGCACATCCATGCATAAAACAACACCATGACATTAACTCGATACATTTTGAGTTGATTATTAAAGAAAAAAAGGGAGATTACATCTTAATCACAAATTGACCTAACAATATATGTGTGTGTGTGCGCGCGCGCACGCGCGTGTATATAAATTACTTTAGGAAGGTCGTCCGATACATCATCGCATCAGTAATAAAGCCTTTGACTTTCGCATGCGTTCACCTAATCTTGTTCTGTTCCATCCAAGAGATTGAGCATTCCTTTCGTACCTTTGAGGGGTCGTGTGATCGTTCCTTACAGCGAACAGCTGAAGAACAGCTAAAGCCCAGTAGTGTGTACGCTGACGGGGCTGCTAGACAACAATGATTTTTGCGTGGCTATTTTATCTAAGTTCCGCTCAACTGGCGCTAGATAAGTACGTTGTCTTGTATCTGACCAAAAAAAAAAAGTACGTTGTCTTGTATTCTGGTGTTCATCTCCAGAACATGACATGTCTTAAGAGATCAGCCGTCAGTTCGCCTTCCTAATCGCTAATTAATTAACCTGTCGATTTCTTCTGCCATCACAGCTTGATCTGGCTCTCTCTCTCAATGCTTATTATGATACTCACATTGAATAATCTCTTAATTTGACTTATATATAGCCATCTACGTAACTCCATGGTCCATGGTCTACGTTACTAGTAGATGAAGTGACTTTTGATTGAAAATAAGAGCTACACAACAAGAATTTGGGATCATTGATTGGTCCAACAGCGTGGATTTTCTGGATTGTCATTGTCGACGAGAAAAATGGCTTTTTTTTTTTTTTTTTTTTTTTTTCCTTGCGCGTGCTTCTAAAACAAAATGGCAAATTTACTCTATCAATTCTCAAGTCTTGAATTGGTACACTTCTTTGATTTCAAGGCCTTTGTCCATGAGAACTAGAAGACGTTGTCTAGACCAGGAACTAAATAGAGCCAAGAATGAGCACGATATACCAATTATGATCATTATCATGGAATCATTTTTGGATCAATTTGAAATTTTTCGTAATGATGTTAACTAGGTAGTCATGAAGAGCCATGAAGTCACCTCAGCTTGGTAGTCTTGGAAAATTTGACTTTAATCTCGCCCTCCATGCAACTTAAGATGAGGGCAATAAGGTAATCTTGAAGAACGCTGCATCATTGTGGGCAAAACTTCACTTTATTTGATGAAGGGTTTGAACAATCACTTATATATGCTAAAAATGATGGTTCAATCCTGAATAGTTAAAAGTACATTCATTAGAGCCCAAACTAATGATAGACTTGAAGAATGTCAATGGATCATTACCTAATGAAAAACAAGATAAGATGTTGGCATCTCTACCAAATTCCTTTGAGCACTTTACTAGTTCACAGCTACAAATGCACACTAAGATTACCTTGTGACTCATAGACAAAGGTTTACTACCTATCAAAATCCTTGGGGTGGTAAGTTGCTTATGGGAAACGGTGTTGCTTGTGAAGTACTAAAGATTGGAACAGTTCAAAATAAGATGCATGATGAAGCAGTGAGAACATTGAATGACATATGGCATATATAGGAGCTAAGAAAGAACCTTATCTCACTGAGTATTCTTAACGAATTTGGACACCAAACATCCATCAAAAGTGAAGCTTTAAACGTCTTTTGAGATGTGCTTACTATGATGTAGGGGACGATAGATAGTAAGTTGTATTCTAGAGAGAACCATAGTGATTGCCTCATCTACTAAACTCTCTTGGGATTCTAGTCAAAACACAATTTAGTTATGACACATGAAACTCGGCCACATAAGTGAGAGGGTGATTATGCTTTTGAGCTAAAAGGGTCTATTGAGAGGATCATGGATTGAGAAGCTGAACTTCTATGAACATTGCGGCATGTGTAGCCAGTGGAAAGTGAAATTCTACATGGCAAATCACCAAAGTTTGAAGATTGTAGCTACGTACACTTAGACTAATAGGGACCTTCTCAAGTTCCTTTAAATGATGGTGCCAGCTATATGTTGTTAAATGATGGTGCCAGCTATATGTTGTCCTTTATTGATAAAGTTTAGAGGAAGGTCCGGATTTGTCTTCTTAAAAGCACAAGTGTGCCGTACTTGGTCAGTTCAAATTGCAGAAGGCAATGATCGAAAAGTATATAAGAAGGAAGATCATGTGCCTAAGAACTAACAGAGGGTTGAAATATGTTATAAGGAGCTTAGCCTATTTTACGCAAAAGAAGACATGGCAAAACACCACATTGTTGCTAACACACCGCAGCTGAGTAGAGTCATAAAGTGCCTTGTCATGGGCCGAATTTAGTTTTCGTTTTCTTTTCAAAATTCCGATTGTGATCTATGTGCCCACGCATAAAATTTTAAGTACATTTGCATAGCTGAAAGTTATGTAAACATAAATAAAATCATATCAAACAAGAATATTCTCTTACATATCGGATATGACGATTATATATTCGTGTTGGTAAGATGGAGGTCCCTCAATTAATTGACGTTGCCGGTGGGCTTATTGATAAGTGCATACGATGCTGATCGACTAAAAATATTCATGGCAAAGGGAATAAAAAAGGGCAAGAAATGAGAAGATATTTAATAATTAGCAGATAAATATAGAGTCGATCATTGATTAATAATTGGAAAAGTTACCGATTTTTTTAAACTATTGCATTTGTGCTAATTCAATCATAAACCTTTTAGTTTAGCCAATTTAATTATAAATCTTTTGACAATTTGCCAATTTAGTTATAAACTTTTTAATTATACCAACTTAATCCTAAAACTTTTGAGGATTTGCTAATATAATACTTATGGTAAATTTTGACTGAAAATTGCTAACATAGTGATTTAGTTTATGCTAGCCATCCTATGTGGCATGGCCGGCGTGGATGTGGATTTTTAAAATTTTTAATTATTTCTGAATTTTTATTACTTTTTCTTTTTCCTTTTTTTTAATAGCCTTGGGTCGGCAAGTCTTGTCTGGTCTGGGCAAATTTTGGATCAATTTTTTGTTCTAGCCAAAAGATCAAGAAGACGGCTGGACATTCATGCATAAAACAACACCCTGACATCAACTTGATCCACTTGAGGTGATTATTAAAGAAAAAAGAGAGACTTCATCTTAATCACAAATTGACCTAATATATATTACTTTATGAAGTTTATTCCATACATCATCACATCAATAATAAATGGGATAAGTGCAATAGAAGTCTTAAAATTTCTCAGGAAAGTACAATTGAATCCTAAAACTTACAAAAAGTACAATAAAATCCCTAAATTGGTTCATTGAGTCCTAAAGTTAACACCATCAAACTTACTAACGGAAAACGTTGACGTAGCATGGACGTGGCATTTTAAATGAACTTTTATTGTCCATGAGGCATTTTTCAATTGAATTTTATTTTCCACGTAGCTTTTTTAAAATTATTTTTTATTCAAAATTTTTAAAATTAGATTTAAAAACTAAAAAAAAAGGCTAAAATTTACTTAAAAAACAAAGGCCCCGTTTGGTTCGGCATTTAGAAGGGGCTTTCGGCCTCTAAAGGGGTTTGGGCAAAAGTGAGTGGTGTTTGGTTCAATATTTTGGGGACTTTGGGGAGATGCAATTGCATCTCCAAGGGACTTGAAGGGACTTTAGGGGAATGGAGGGGGAGAGGTCCATTGGGAAGTTGCTTTCGGAATGCAACTTCTACTGTTCATCTTCACCGGAGAGAAGCCGATCGGAGGCCGACGACCGCCGGCCAAGGGGTCGTGAGCGCCGGCAATGCGCCGGCGACCGCCGGCCAAGGGTCCCCCGACCCCGGCGACCGTCGCCGGACCTCAGGCGACGCCTGGGTCGCGCGAACCAGGCGGCTGTCGCCTGAATCGCGCGACCCAGGCGGCCGCCTGAGGTCGCGCGACCCCAGGCGACGGTCGCCGGGGTCGGGCGACCCCAGGCGACGGCCGCCTGGGGTCGCGCGACCCAGGCGACGGCCGCCTGGGTTCGCGCGATCCAGGCGGCCGTCGCCTGGGTCGCTCGACCCCGGCGACGGCCGACTGGGTCGTGCGACCCCGGCGGCCGTCGCCTGGGTCGCGCGACCCCGGGCGACGGCCGTCGGGGGTCGTGCGACCCAGGGCGACGGTCGCCTGAGGTCGCGCGACCCAGGCGGCCAGATCCGGCCATCCGGCGCCGGATCCGGCTGTCCGGCCGCCGGATCTCGGCGGTCCGGTGGCCGGATTTCAAAAAAGAAAAGACAAATGTTTTTTTTGTTTTTTTAATTTAATAAAAGTCCTTTGCAAATGTAAATTTTACCAAACGGTATTTTGGCCAAAGTTGCATCTCAATGCAAATTTTACCAAACGATATTTGCATTTCGAATACCCCATTCACCCAAAGGTATTTGCATTTTGGCAAATGCATTCCCCAAAAGCCGAACCAAACGGGCCCAAAATTGTTCAAAGTCGCCAGCCCTACAGTGATGGGCGGCGGCGGCAAAAGCGCCTACCTGTGCCATTTTGCAATTTTTTTGAACAGTTCTTTTGAATGAATTTTAGCTTTTCTTTTTTAGTTTTTAAATTTAGTTTTTAAAAATTTTGAATAAAAAATAATTAAAAAAGTCACGTGAACAATAAAAAATTATTTAAAATGCTAATGTCCGTGCCACGTTGACATTTTTACGCTGAATATTAACTTTATGACTCAATTGAACCAATTTGACAAGTTTTAGGATTTAATTGCACATTTTGTAAGTTTTAGAACTCAATTGCACTTTTCTGACAAATTTTAGAACTCAATTACACTTTTCTGATAAGTTTTAGAACTTTTATTACACTTATCCCATAATAAATCCTTGGACCTTCACCAAATCTTGTTCAGTTCCATCCAAGATTTTGATCATTCTTTTCGCGCTGAATATTTGAGGGGTTGTGTGATCATTCCTTGCGCAAACAGTTGAACGAAAACCCATCTGTCTGTACGCTAACGAGGGCTGCTAGACAACAGTGATTTTTGAGTGGCTATTTTATCTAAGTTCCGTTCTACTGGCGCTAGACAAGTACGTTGTCTTGTATGAAGTATACGTCTGGTGTTCATCTCCAGAACATGACTTAAGAGAGATCAGCCGCCAGTTCGCCTTCCCAATCTCTAATTAATTAACTTACCGATTTCATCTGCCATCACAGCTTGATTGGCTCCCTCCTCTCTCTCTCTCTCTCTCTCTCTCTCTCTCTCTGCTTATTTTGAAACTCATATTGAATAATCTCCTAATTTGACTTATAATCTATAGCCATCTACTTACCTCCATGGTCCATGGTCTACATTACTAGTAGATGAATTGACTTTTAATTGAAGATAAGAGCTACATATCAATAATTTGGGATCATTTGATTGGTCCAAAAGTGAGGATTTTCTTGATTGTCGTTGTCACCTAGAAAAATGGCGTTTTTTTTTTTCTTGCACATGTTTCTCAACTAGAATAGTATAGTTACTCTATCAATACTCCAAGTCTTGAATTGGTAAAACTTCATTGATTTCAAGGCCTTTGTCTATGAGAACTAGAAGACCTTGTCTGGCCCATGAACTAAATTGAGCCTAGAATGAGCATGGAATCCTAATCACCATAATCATCATTTAGTTATTCTTGGACCAATTTGATTTTTTTTTTTCATAATAATGTTAGGTCGGTTGTCGTAAGGAGCCATGACGTTAGCTCAGCTAGAAAGTTTTGGAGTTTTTGCCTTTAATCCATGCCAAACTTGCTCTCCATGCAACATAAAATTAGGGTTCTCAAGATTATTCCCCACATATTCAGGGAATCTCTACAAATGAGGGGAAAGGGGAAAGTATTTCCATATCTCCATTTTAGTAATGGGTTTTTGGCGTTTGTAATCGAGCAAATATCGGTTCAAATGGTTAAACGCTGACCGACAAATGAGAGCTAGTGGCGGCCATGGTCACTCTTATATTTGGTGCTTGGTGTAATTTTCAGTATGTAATACATGAAGCTCACGTTTGTATATTCGGAAAGTTTCGGATATTGCAAAAATCTTTTTTGCGAAAAAAATCTTGCTTGAGTTACCTAAGGTGAAGCGCACCATTTTGCTGTTTGGTGTTGAGAATATGTCTCAATTTTGAGTAAATTTTCTACTTTGAATTGGTTTCCTCAAAGGGGTTTTGTACTTTGATATTGGATACAATAGAGCGAACAAGAGGAGTATCACATTTTCTTTGTGAGTTCTCTATAAGAGATTGCGGAATGATACTTGTGGATTTGCTTTAATTGTAATCTAAAGTTAGGAAGCACTCGAGTGATTAAGCAATAGTAAATTTTGTATTTTTTGAATTTCTAGTGGATTACTTGCATTGGCTCTCCCCTTGGAGTACTTATTGGCACTCTAACTGAATCAAGTGTTCGTTATCGTTCCTTGTTAATTTCTCTATTAATATTTTTCTCTTTCATTTAACTTTAACTGCAAAATCCATTAGCTTCTATGTTGTTTTCATTACAATTGGGATTAGAGATAAAGTTAACGTTACTATAGTTGATTTGGGGCTTTAACATGTTTTATCACCATTTGGAATTTCTGCTATTGCAGTTATGTCTGGAGTGAAAGTAGAAATTAGGAAATTCAATGCAAGGAACAACTTTGGGTTGTGGATCAAGAAGATGTGTACTCTATTAATAGTAAGGCAGTCAAATGTGTGGGTTGGGTTGGATCGGGTCGCAAATGGTCCAACCCATATTTACCCATTTAACCCGTTTTGACCTATTTTCATGTAATATAAATTTGACGACCCTTACTCGACCCAACCCATATTATTGAGACACATTAATATTTAACTCCCGCCCATTTAATTCACTTTAAGCTCTTCATATATATATATATTAATTGAATAAAAATATACATCAAATTAAAAATTGAATAAAAAATAAAAATTAAAAAATAAAAAACAATAAAAAAGTGAAAAACGTTAAAATTGAAATACTTTTGAAAAATTCTTGATTAGAAAAAGTTTGATTAGTTAATGATTGACATGAAAATAATATTTGTTTATAACAAATCTCCTAGGATGCGAGAATGCGTAACTTCTTAATTGTGATTTACCAAATTAAAAATTATATTATAATGTTCCTTATCCAAAAAAAAAATTATATTATAATGTTTAGAATTTTTATTTCGATATTGATTGAATTTCGATCTAGACAACATCAAGCTTCCTCTAAAAGTACTTCTCTAGTATGTATATAGATATCTATCTATAAAAAATGTTTAAAAAAATTGATTTTTAAATTATTTTTAAAAATTTGAATTTTTTATTGTTATTTCTTTTCTTTCTTCTTCTTCTTCCCCCTTGTTCCTCCGTCGGTGACGACCGGCTCGAGCTTTATTGTGGCCAGCGAGCATGAACTCAGCCAAGGTTGGCGAGCTCGTGGCTCGCAAGATCCGGGTGAGCCCGAGCTCTACCGTGGTTGGCGTGCTTGCGGCTCGCAAGATCCGGGCTAGCTTTGGCTCCGCCAAGCTCACTACTCACCAGATCTAGTCGAGCTCCAACCTCGCCAACGACTGGCGAGACCGAGCCCCCGATGCTGGGGAGCTCAAGTCGAGGCTCCAATTGTTGGTGACCTCAAGCTCGCCTTAGGCCAACGACCTCAAGCCTCACCTGGCTAGTCGTCGGCTGTCACCGCACCAGCCATTGGCTTAAGGAAGGAGGAATAAGAAAGAAAAAAAGGAAAAATAAAAAAATAAAATAAAATAAAATAAAAAGAAAAAAGAAATAGAAAAAAATAATTCTAATTTTGATTTTTATAAAAAAAAACATTTTTATAAAGTTAAAGAGGGAAGTTGGGTTGGAAATGGGTTTTTAAATCCAACTCATTTACAACCCATTTAACTAGTCTCTTTAAAATGTAAATGACCAATATGTGACCCATTTCAAAGTGTAAGTGACCTATACATGACCCATTTATGATTTAAATGGGTCATATATGGGTCTAAGTATTAATTCGGTCCATTCGACCAATTTAGGTTGGAAATTACTGACATGGACATTGGCTGTCCAACGTGGGTACTGACCATTCTACGTGGCACGACTAGTGTTAACATGGACCTTTTAAAATATTTTTAAAGTAATTTTTTGATTTTTTTTTTTTTTTTAAATTCTTTTTCTTTTCCTATTTGGATGGTACTTGGCGACCGGCCACAAGTGATGGTCGGCGAGGGAATCATGGCACTCATTGGATCAGGTGAGGGCACGACCCTCGTGGCCTAGGCAAGGGCGGGCCTTGCCCAATCTGGCGAGGGCACAACCCTCGCACCGTCTGGGTGAGGGCCACCCTCTCTGAGGTTGGCAAGAGACGCTCTCACGGCTTCTGGTTAGGAAATAACTCATATGACAACCTAGCCCATCAAATACAAGTCAGGAAATGGGTCTATAACATATCTTGATAGTCTATATTTTTCCAATCCAAAGTTTTATGTGGCCTAACTCTCTTATGAAAAGTTACACTAGTTTCTTTGATTATATGGCCATTTTTGCGAAAAAAGATAACACAGTGGCCATACTCTGCAAATTTAACTTTGGCTTCTCATGTTCATCCTGCTTAATTAGAGTTTATATTACGATTAACCATTGTTTATTTCACACTGAATTACTCCTGAATTTGGATTATTTTCTTTGGGAAAACCTACATTTAGATTACTAGGACTAATGCTATTCGTGCATTGGCGATCAATTTCCTTACCAAATAAGCTTTTGAAGAGAAGATTATTTGTCTGACATAATGGTTAAAATTGGGGAAATGAGAAGCTCATGGTCACTGTGATAAATTAAACATAACGGTGGCTTGTCCACCACTAATTTTCTCAAGGAAACCGCTTGACTTCGTTTAACCAGTTTTTTTTGAGAAAATTAAAATTGGAAACTCTTGCTTTGTGGGATTTCCTCAAATCCCACTAGGTTAGAATTTATAAATTTGAAGAAAGAAAATTAGCATAAGGAAATAAATAATTTTATAGCAAATTGAATTCCACAACATAGATAATTACAAGTAAAAAAATATTATCACTATCTCAAAAGAAATCATTGATATCGTTAAAGGCATCCATTTAATTTCAAAATTGATTATTGTTTCACTCGTCGTTGACAAATTTGAATTTACGAAAAAATTAATAATCACAAGTAGAAATATATTATCAAATTTTCTCGTAAATCATGAGTTAGGAGAGAGAAGTCTTTGACATGGCATGTTCGGGAGGCGAGAGATATTGTTGATGTGGCAGAGAAGAAATGACAAGAAGATATTATTTTCTTTGGTTTTGACAAATAAGAAAGGGAAATAGAATAAAATGGTTCTATTACTCTCCCAATTGTGACGGAGCATGCTCCACTATAAATTTTCCCTCAAAACTGGTTAATCAGTGCATCCAGTTGTGCTGCGAAAATATACTTGAATTAAACACTATGGTGTTGTCGTTAAACTATTTTATTTGATGGAACTTACAAAGAGGCAAAGATCAAATGAAAAGAGAACATTGTTGGGATAAAAAATAAACTACAAAATAACCGGAAGAACAAAAAAGACAGAATAAGTAATTGGAAGGTGGATATCCCAACTTTTCAAAGGATCTCAAAATTTTTTAAAATTAAAAGGCACGAGTAGACTCACCATTAAAATTTTCATACAAGCAAGCTAGTGCCAAAATTTCAACCAAAAAAAAAGGAAAAAAAAAAAAAAGCTAGTGCCAAAATGTGATTAACGACGCAAATGCGCACATAAAACACATCGATAAGGCAAAACATTGTTGATGCTTTAAGTTTTTCAATAAAAAAACTCATATGTTTCGATGAGAAAAAGGAAAGAAATGAGTAACCACATATTAAAAGAATCGGGATTATTGAATTGAGTTCTTTTTGCCCCAAAACAAAAGTTAGTGTTCCAAATTGATGATTTTGAGTGAATTTATCAGTTTGCGTAGATGGAAAATTAATGTATTTTTAACGTAAAAGTTCATGCATCTGTGAATTATTTAAGAAGTGAAGAATTGAGTTTTAAGTATGGAAAATTCCATTGCCTTTTATGTCCCGTAAAAATACATGTGTTTGCTAATGTGGCTTTCATTGTATGTATAATATGTTAAAATGTTATCCTAGATATATCATAAAAGAATTGATTTTACATTTAATTAGTTATTTAAAATTTAAACAAATTTCACATGTAGCAATTAAATTTTCTTGTTAAAATAATATCCTAGATATATCGTAACAGAAATGGTGCCTGACATCTGTTTGTTTGAGATTCTTTCTCATATTTGCTTTATGTCCTTGTATTGTGCCGGTTCCAGTTACTTATAAATCCTCAATAGCAAATTGTGGTAAAAAAGGCACCGTTATTCCTTGATGAATAACGGTGCCGTTAGCTTAGCATCACTCTTAAAATTATGACACTCCTTTATTATTCTGTAAGACTTTCCTACACGATTCTCTTTTAACGCGATTACATTCACATCCTTGTGTCTCGCATGCAAAGCCCGACTTATAACTCTGCACGTAACTGTTCTTAGGTATGAACCTTCCAACAAAGGGAACGAATATGCTGTCAAAACCTACCGACACTTTCCGGAAGCCTTCGTATCGTGTCCGACACTCCAACACGTGTCGGACACGTTCCGACACGCTCCGACACGTTCCGACACGCGATCAATGAGTGTTGGGAAATCCAACACGCGGTCAACTCTTCCTGATACGCTCCGACACATGAGTCCGAAATTCTGACACGCGACTCCAACACGCATAGGTCAATTTTGAAAATTTTCAATACTTATGAAAAAATAATGAAAATAACAAAAATAAAGGGGAAAGAAGAAAATTTTTACTCTCAAGCTTCTCACTTATAAGTTTTGACCTTCCCGTGAGTGACGATGGAACGCCCCTCTTCTCGCTGGGGTTGCTCCATTGCCCTTGCAGAGTTAAAGTTGTGATTTTTTTTTTTACTTCTTTCCACCTCTTGCAGGCGTTGCTTGCAAGTTATCTCTTTTGGTCATATTTTCCATGGCGAATTTAGTTATTTCCTTTTCTTTTGGTTGTACTTTAAGAGTTCTTGTCCTGAATTTTCATTTTTCTCAAACCTTGTTTTGCAGAGGAGCTCAAGCCAATCTATATCATGAACTCCGAGCTCGTTCTGACACTATAAGAAATTTCATTAATTTCCGACAAATGTAAGAAAATAAGACATGTTCCTTCAAATTTACTCTTTTGTGTTTGTAATTTTTGAATTTCTCATTTAATCTCTGTCAAATTAAAATAATAAATGATATTAACAGATGTTGGATTAATATTTTTAGTATAAATTAATTCTATGCTCTTTTATTATTATTTATTTATTTTTTCATATATATATAAATATATATTTAATATATAACGTGTCGGAACGTGTTGGAATTCTCTTTTTTTTGAGAAATAATGTGTCAACGTGTCGTGTCGTGTCGCGTGTCGCATATCCCTGTCGGTGCTACATAGGTCAAAACGCAATCAATAGAGAATCTAATGCCTACTCTATCGCTCTCTAATGCAAAGCAGCTATCGAATTAACGATTACATAGAAGAAGAGTGAAAAAAGAGCAGCCTGTTTGAGAATCAAACTCTCTTGTACTCACTTCGGCAAAGTCTCCATTGGCACAGGAGAGATCAACCCTGCATCAACTATTATTAGATGCAGGTAAGATCCGATGCTTATTAGACATACACCTGATCTTCTCAAACATTGAAGTCCCCGGAAAAAGTTAAACTATACATTGCAAATATGCCTCTCTTCCATACATCCACTCAAAATCTTTCTGAACTCAAAAACTAGAAAGACGCTCGAGGCTTTGAATACTCCATGATCCATAACATATCCATTTATCTCCACGCCACTTTGTCCATAAAATGGCCAGCTAAATACTTGAGGACGGTGCTGCATCTTATTCTCCTTCCCACTTTCAGATTTTGCCTCTCGACGATTGCTTGTACTTGGCAGATACTCGGAGCATCATCTAGTTCTATATGACATCGGTCCGACACGTTGACGACGCCTTCATGATGGAACGGAGTCATACTTCTGGATCTTCATACTCAGAACTCACTATGGAAACTGGGAAATGCCATTGTTAAATCCCTGCAAAAGGTGAAGAAAGAAAAAAAGAGTTGTAGCGTATAACTTGTGCCGAGTAATCCCGTTCACAATGCGCAGCCTGACACAAAATTGACGAACCGACATGACCAGAGACAGATGTATGGTGGACAGTTTTTGGGTTATATTTTTCTGCACAGGGGTTTTAAAGTTTATAGTAGAGAGGTTGTTCGCCGCATTGATGTGCCCCATATTCGGGATTACATACTTTAGATATGGAAGAGTCATGTTTCTTATCAGAGAAGGATTCTTCAACACAAAGTCCTTCCTCTCTTCCGGATCAATCCGCCCATCATCTTTTGTATTGGCTTCCCTAAATGCCTGTTGATTCAACAACCAATTTCAGAATGTTTAAAGCACCGAACCAAGGATAGTAGTTCGCGCGTGAAAGTTGAGTACCGCACCTTGTCCACAATCGTTTCCACAATATCCTGCGTGAGTACCAAATCTGATTCGTGAAGAAGTGCCAATACCATTTCCTTCAACTGTAAATTGAAACCAAAATTTGTTACGCCGCTACATTAGAAATTAAGAACAATTTTAGCAATAATCAAGATGTCCATACAACAGCAGAAAAGAGGAGATACAGTTCTCACGTCCTGTCGCTCGATATATCCAGTGTTCCTCAAGTCGTACAACCTGAAAGCAACTGTGGAAAAATCTCACGATTCAGCTATCATTTAGCTACTTATGTTAACATGATGCACCAACAAGAAAAAGGTAATTTAAATCGAATTTTAGTGAAAATTAAAAGAGTAAAAACTGCATAACGGGAACAAAAGAATAGAGAAAAGGAGATAAATTTCTTACACGCAATCTTGTCTTCTATCGGTGCATCCGGGTGAAAGATGCCAAGCGATCTTACGAATCCCCCAAACTCGATGACCCCATTTCTTCTCATATCGAACAAATCGAATATCTGCAATATATGATACCCACGGTAAATGTATGAGCAGGGAAAAGAAAAGAGAGTCAGTCTAATGAGTTAGCAAAATCACAAAAAAGTTGTGAGTGGCACTTTGTTAGATCAATATTATTTGAGATTCCCAATTTCTTTTTCCCCAAGTGGGACGACTAACTGTATCAGATTACAGGACATAAATGAAGTAAAAAAGATCTCCGTTAAGTCGAAGTGAGTCTATATTGCATACCCTGTCGGCAAAAAGATTTCTCCGATTTCTGTTCCGGAATAGAACAAGCTGAAAATCTTCCTGCTCAATGTACGGCATTAACAGAATAATTTAAAGTAGCAGAAACAAGTGCATAATGAACCTTTTCAGTGTCTTGTGATCACACAAGACTAGACCAGAAGAAGATGACCCAGCAAGCGATATCTGATGGTCAAAGGTAAAGAGACTTCACTCAAGTATCAAATGCAGGTCCAAAGCACACCTTGTGAATAAGCCCGTCAGCGATAATTGAATTGCTCAATTTTTTGAAGAGCACGTATAAGGCCTCGACTTCGCTTGCAGTAACTGCATTTAAGAAACTCGAATGGTCAAGTGATGAAGGCGGGTAGCATTACAGTTTATTTACCATATGACTTTATGGAAGAGCCTATAAATAATACTTTCCCCACCATCCCCGATAAAGAATTTCTGACGCAAAATGAGCATAGAGGAGTTGACAATGCTCAATTGGATGAATGAGCTTACCGAGAATATACGGATCAAAAATGAATCCGTAAAAAAGAAATCCGCATTACACTAAAGCTTCCTGAGAACAATCCAAAGGGAAGTACGTGCAGAAACTTAACATCTAAAGGATTGACTTACAAGGTGTTGCAGCAGCAAGAACGATAGGCTCTTCATATCCGGGTGTTCGCTCAGACTTCTTCCAAATAACGCAACCCATGACAAGTACTTACATTGTTTTTCTTTTTTTTCCTGTATACACCTGTGAGCTCGAAACAGTGAAACTGTCCTGCGACATCTGCTAATGCCAGTTCGCAGGAGAATGAGATGCTGTAAAATATTGATTCAGCTTAATTTGTGAGACCAAAAGATTTTCTTTTACTGCTTTTGATTTTCAATCCACGCGATTACTCTTCTTAGGTAAGCAATGACTATAGAAGAGACTGCACCCACTGGTGCCATGGGATTGATGGTCCACACTGCAAGAATAGAGTCCAGACAACTACATGCAACACCAAATTCAAGAACGGAGGTTTTCCACTCTGAATAGGGATTTATTGCACCACTCGGAACGGTGTCTGGTACAGGTGGGTCATTTATGTTTCAAGATAAATGACACGTGAACTCCGTATATGAGTGTACAACTTGCGTGCTAATACTTAGTTATAGGAAACATTGTAGGAAATTGAATCATTATGCATTTTTGCTCTTGGTAAGCAGAATATAAGCGAAGGTACTTCGTAGGAAATTGAATCATCATACCTTGAATTTCACATAATTTTCTTCGGCACTCTAGTTAGGGTGATTCAGACTGTAGCAGGTCTGCCATGAGACAACCTTGCAAATTTTGAGCTCAATATGAGGTATCCCCGTACCTGCACCTGCAACCATGTCTTATCTTATAGATATGGGTACATCACTTCAACAGATGAGTCGGACTAACCGCTAGGGACACAAAGAAAAGGAAAAGAAATTGTCAAGAAAGAGCATTGTAGCTTTGATTTGGTTGCTGATGTATACTTGAATGGACACTATCATAGTATTTGCTGTTGATAGCGACCAGCGAGCATCAGTAAATCACCAGATTAAAGGTCAAGAGAACCTATCTGTCTCAAAGGAAGAAACTGATGTAATAATAACAAATCTTCCATTTTAGGCTCTTTGATCCAATCATTTCTATGTTAGGGAAAACCATGAGTCTACGAAGATGAGACATGCGTAACACGATTTTCCAAGCAGACCCATGACCCCAGGAACTGCGGAAGCTGGCAAAAGATAAGCTGTTTTTCCCAGCACAACGACTAAATAGACTTAACCAGAAACAAAAAAACTCTGATCTCAAAAACGATAAATCCCTGATGCAGACAGTTTCAGGACAGTTTCAGGTCAACTTACTTGAGAAATGCACAAAAACTTACCATGCAAGTGGCTCAGGAAAAATTTACAGAACATGAAAAATTAAGATGGAACTAATCATCTGCAAATATGAAGATTCTGACATATATCCAGGAAAGAATACTATTTGTACCCCTAAAGGAAGCACCTGTGCACAAAATGCGCATCCAAGTGGACACATGCCTAATACGCAAAGACCGATTTCTTGTTTCTCGAAAGGGAAAGTTTATGTTAAAATGATGAGAATGAACCTTTCACTCCAATCTGACTTCTCTTTTGTTTAACATTTAGTAGACTCTAGACATGTACAGAAGGATGACTTTTAAAGGCTTCCTACGTAACAATGAGAAAGACTGCTCAGTGGAATCGAATTCCCAAACAAAAAAATACTAGACTCTCATAAACCCTTTTTTCTAGAGAAGGGTAACTCGTACTTATTTAATGATGCTTTTTTTCCCCAGTTTGGGACCAGTTAACTTAGGCAAATAAAGATCAAGAAATTTAGCAAAAGAGGAAGGAAAAGAAATAGACCCAAAGAAGGAACTTTGTCCTGCTTTTTTTTTTTTTTTTTTTTTTGGGTCAGTACTTGCATGGAGGAAAACCGATGAAAACGTAAACAAGGTGCATGAAAAGCTTGTGATTCTTTCTCGTGTTTTTCCAGGCAAAGTTCAGAAATCGAGGGAAACTGCTAGATTTTGCCGATGCTCTCTGCATTTGCTCAGCAACCAAAAGGAGCATTTGGCGAAAGGAATCAAAGAAGAATCAAAACCAGGGTAACCTAGCAAGTCCTTGAAGCAGGTGTAAAACATCACAACCCCATCAAAGACTCAAAAAAACAGAGAGAGGGAGAGAGAGTCGTGGACTGACCAGAAATTGGTGATGGAGGAAAGAAAGAGACTTGGATTCTTGAGGGATTCTTTCTTGTGTTCTCTTCTTATCTTATAGGCAATGGATTGCCTTGATCTGTGGGCGCTCTGCAAGTCTTGGAACTTCTCTACTTCTCTGAGAACAAAGGCCAGCTTCCTCGTTTCATGTCCCTCCCTCCCTCCCTCCCTCACTAGTTCAGAGGTCAAAACTTGTCTTGTCCTGCGGTTATGGCCACGTGTACTGCATGGGCGGACGAATCCACAACGTTTCTGCGTCAAATCTGATTGGACTAGCTCGATCCATAATGCAAATGGTCAATTATACAGACCTCCTTTAAAGAGGTAGCGATTCGGTAGAGTTCTCATCCCCTAAGTTTTAGCATTTGTATAGTTTAATCCTTAGATCTATTTCCATGCAACCAAATCATCTATCACTCTTTGAATTTGTACACTTGGTCTTTCCATGTGTTATCGTTACTAACACCGTCAAATTGCTCATGTGGCGTCCTGACTTAACACTTACATATCCACCGCTTGATGAGGGGGCGTTCTTCTTCCCTCGTGACCATGGCGAGGGCCACCTGACTCTTGGAGAGGGTACGAGGCTCTAGCGTGAGCGCGCGACACTTGCTGTTGCCTCCGTGAAGGCTAGGAGATCCTAAGCTTATGCTCGTGAGAGTTAGGTGACCCTCAAGAGGTTTGTTCGCGCCCCATCAAGGCAAGATACCCGTCGTGTGCCACATCATCATTTTGACGGTAGCGGTAACCATCCAACAAAAATAAACTCTGAGGTCCAAATCGCACAATTAGTAAAAATTTAGAAGACGAAGAGTGTGTAATGCAGTTTCACAGCGCAGCAAATTGAGAATGTATTAGTAAAATTTAGTAAATTCGAGGGAGGGCATATAAGTGCAAGATAATTTTGATCCCATGTTTTGTGAGGTGCAAACAATTTTACGACTGGTGGTCCTAACTTTGATTCTCAATTTACCAAACCCCTGATGCCGGTGCATTATTTTATCAATTTTGAGGTTAAAAGCGCGTGATGTCAGGGTATCCGAGAATGGGATTACTCACTCTGTTTATTTTCATAAATAGTAGTGTAGTTGATTTTAAGTTAAGAAAAGTCATGGAATTTTCTTCTTTTTTTCCCTTGAGGTAAACCCATTTTCAAAAAGTAAATCTTTAACCCTAATAATTCTCCAGCAACATTTTACATTGGAGTGACTGGACGGCCTCCACCATTATTGATACCGATACCGCTATCTATGCTGTCGATAGTAAGATGGAACCTGCTGTCAAGTTTCTCTTTTTTATTTGTTGGCGCGTACTAGCATAAGGATCGTGTCAAGAACTATCTTGAATTACTTTCTAAGGATACCTTACAGTAAAAGGTTCAGTTTCAAATCATGTTTTATCCATATCACTTCAAAAGCCACTAAATTCAAAGTTACCTTTTTCACGTAGAATTACTTTAAGAGTTCTCCTAAAACCGATCTCTATCTGAACTCTCTCTGAAAAATCTTGATCTTTTGCATAATGCCGTTTGTCAGCGTACACTAATGATTTGTAGAAATTTATTTAATCCCTATCACGTACTATTTATTTGATATCGAATTTCAAAGTAAAAAAGAAAAAGTTATATAGATAGAGATATATATACACATATATTCGAGATTTTTCCATTGGACTTTCACATAATTGTTTTTCCTTTTTTAAATTTTTTTTTCCTTTTTCTTGGATATTTTCTATCTTACTGATGAAGGAACAACAATAGTGATCGGAATGAAATCATCAATGGATCAGAAAGTGTGAGCCATGGAGTCCACACTACTAATTCAAGGCACGAATGATAATCATTATAACTAGAAATTGATTTTTGGAATAAAAAATAGAAAAATCTAATCTTATTTTTGGATGAGTTTTTGAACAAAAATATGCATTTAATAACAATACAAAATTTATGTGTCCGGAATAGAAAGTTATTTGATAGCGACCTAAAATTTCTTCCTTTCGAATGGCGATGAATGCCGAGGGCTAGCCGACAATGGTGATTGGCGACGCCAACTAGTGACGATGAAGAATGATGGGCGGCTATGGCGGGCGGTGGCGGGTGGATGACCGGCTAGTAGCGAGGATGAATAATGAAAATAGTTTTTATTTCTCATTTATATTATAAAAATGTAGACATGAAAAATTTTTACTTCTCATTTATGTTCCAAATCTATTTCTAGAGTACAAATTTGTTCCAGAAATAGAAAAATAAAATTATTTTACCAAACAGATTTCTATTTTAGAAAAAAATCTGGAATATAAATAGTTCTAGAATAGAAATAGAATGATTATCATGCGATCCTTTGAAGTCTCCCATTTGGCTTATCTGCTTATCCTGGCTCAAAATTCCTTCCCCCCACCCAAAAGACAAAAAAAAAAAAAAAGCATTTTTGCTTTTCCTTAATTTTGAAAAAGGTGAAAGTTTTAGATTTCGTATAAATTATTAAGAAAATTAAACAACCCTACATATCAATATTTCCATATTTTGAAACGGGGTTTTATTTTCAAATTTGGACTTTTTCTTCGACTTTGTACCTCAAACTTTTGAAATTAGGCTTTGGCTTAATTTTAAGTACCTCAAATGTTCGGGCGTCGAAGTAGCTCGCAGTTTTAGAAATATATGAATAATAATAGTGAAGTCACTCTAATTTTTTCAAGATATTTTAAAGGTTTTTATCATCACGAAGGAAAATCCACAAGGAGCTTTATGGTTTGGTGCAACAGGCTTTGATTATCCTCGTAAAAGTTAGACAAAAGGTTATTTAATTTTTTTTTGAAAGAATGAAAGGGTAATAGTGATTATTATTTACTTTATATCTTACAATTTTTTGAAGGGTTCAATATTATCAAAATAAATATCAAACCTTAGCCATTAATATAAAAGCCAAAAGAATGAGGGAAAATGAAATAAATAGTCCCTGAACTTAGGTTTAATATGCAATGTGGTCCTTCAACTTTTTATTTGTTCGATATGATCAATGAATTTTTGTTATAAGTTCAACTTAGTCAATGCGGTCCTTAAACTTATTGTAAATGTTCAATCTAATCCGTGGATTATTAGATCTCTTAATTCAATTTAGTCGTTAGAGATTGAACATTTACAATAAGTTCATGGGCCACATTGAACAAATAAAAAATACGACATTACACATTAGATTAAATCTTAGAGACCACATTAAATAAATTAAAAATTCAAAGATCAAATTAGACATTGAACCTAAATTTATGGACCATTTGCATTATTTAACTGTTGCGCCAATTATCCTCAAGTGCCATGTCATGGGCTAAATTTAGTTTTTGTTTTCTTTTGAAAATTATGATTGCGTTCAATGTACCCTCACATAAAATTATAGGTACATTTGCGTGTAGCTGAAAATTATGTACACAAAAAGAAAATAATGTCAAACAAGCTTATTTCCCTTCATATCAAATGTCATGACCTAACCTCGAGGTGCATCACTTAGGGTTTGGCTAATGGATTACTAAGTATAAACTTAGCTCGGGCTCTCCTAAGCCCATACCAATTTGCGACCTAGGGTTTAAGTTTTTTAACATGCAAATAATTTTTCAATTATGATTCGCCACTAAACTATTCTTTGGTGGGTCAATTAGAAACCTAAGTAAAGTAATGAGATATTTACTTTACTCTTATGAACCAGAGATCGTGAGTTTGAAGACATGATTACGCTAGATTTCTCTAACACCATTTCAGTACATTTTCTCATTTATTCCAAAAAAATGTTTTGCAATCAGTTTGAATTGATTTTAATTTACTTTCCTAATATGTGAGATGATAATGTGAGTGCACAAACCACCAATTTGACACCCAAGAAAGTAGTAAATAAATTATAGGATTTACCTCGTGGCAACGAAAACATTTGCAATGTTAGTTCAGAATCACATCACTCAATTTTTTTTTTTAAGGATTTTCTTTTGTTTAATGAAATATAATCTACATGCAATGCAATTTAACCAAATGGCTTAATTCTAATGATAGGAAAAGATTAATGCAATTATTCTACCATGTCATGCATTACCCTAAACATGCAATTTACTAAATGACGTGCAATGAATGAACTAATCTATATGACATGCACATGATTTTTTTTTATTAAAATTCATAATTGAAATTCTAAAAATAAAAATCTACCTAAAGTAAGATATAATTTATTTTAAGTTAGGAAATAGACAAACCTAAATCCTATCTTAACCTGGAAACTTATCTCAATAAGCAAATCAAATTCAAAAATGCTATTTAATCTAGATATTATCTAAACATGCATCCTAAAAAGGTAGCAAAACTATTATATCATGCAAATCTATCTAGGAAATTAATTCTAATCTACATGATATGTATTTTTTTTTTTTTGGTATTTTCAGCACAAATAAGCAATAAAAGGAAGAGAAGCACCAAATCACTCTAGATCATATATCATACAATCGATGCAAATAAAGAAATAATATCCAATCAACTTGAAATTTTGTGAATAATATTGATTAGTTGATCTTAAGCCTTAAATTTTAAATATTCCTGCGGAATCAATAATTCCATCTAAAGCCTTATAGATGGAATCAAAGATTATGTGCGATTGCTGTCGCGACCTCTTTTTTTCGGCGCCCGCAATCGGGTACGAGCGCCTAAGGAGGCTAATGGCTTGGCTGAATTTATTAAACCCGGACTCTCCCAAGTCCACCAATTCACGACTTAATGGTTCAAGTTTTTAACATGTAAATCAATTTTTAAAATGGAGTCGCCACTAATCGATTTGGGGTGGGTCGATTAGGAACCCAAGCGAAGTATCGGGAGAAATACTCGCTCTGCAAACTAGAGAAATTAGGATCGGGGACTTAATTACACTAGTTAATCACTAATGCCCTTTCGGTACCTAATCTTGTTTAAACCTTGAGGTTTTTGGATGTTCGAGGGGTTTTCCATGCATTTTTAGGAGGAAAAACATTTGAGTCATTTTCTAATTTTTTGGACACAAAAGGGATTTTTGGGTATTTTTGGAAAAGTACAAGACTTTTGGCTTTTTTCTGAATTTTTTTGGCTTTTTCATGAATTTTTGGCTTTTTTTGGATTTTTGACATTTTTTGGAAAATATGGAATATTTTTGTTTTTTTTTTAATTTTTTGGAAAATAAAAATATTTTTATCATTTTTTATTATTTTTCGATTTTCTGGAAATTAAAACATTTTTTTTAAATATTTTTGGAAAATAAAATATTTTTTGGATATTTTTGTTTTTTTTGAAATTAAAATGCTTTTTTAATATATTTCGAAAAGAAAATATATTTTTTGCTTTTTGGAAAATAAATTATTTATTTATTATTAAAATATTATTTTAAAATAAAAACCGACCGGGTCGGATCCACGGTTGGTTCGGCCGACCCAGCCGACCCACTGAGGACGGGCCCGCAACGCAGCGACTCGGATTTTTTTTATCTTTTTTTTTTTCAAAACGTCGCCGTGGCTGGGCGTTTGGGGATGCCCGGCCCGGCCCGACGACCCGCCCCCACGATCCGGCCCCACGATCCGCTCCACGACCCGGCCTCAGAACCCGCTCCACGACCCAGCCTTAGAACGTAGAAACCCTACCCGGTTCATGGCCCGGGTCCGATCCGATGACCCGAGGCCACGACCCGGAAAATCGGGAACCCTAGGGTTCCCGATTCGCAGCGCCGAGGGAGGGGAGGGCTGAGGCGTCGCAGTGGCGACGGCAACGACGGCGGTGACAGCAGTAACGAGGGCTGGACAACGGGGGGGTTGCGATGGTGGCGGCAGTACGTTACCTGCCCGCGAACGGCAGCTTGCACGGCAAACGGCAGCGACAGCGGCGGAGGGTGCTTGAACTCTCCTCTCTTCCTTCGATCTCTCTCCTCTCTCTGCTCTCCCTCCGGCGGGGCTCTGATCTGAGGCCGTTAGCCCTTGGACACCCCTCGGCCCCCCTGAAGTCTCTCAGTGGGGTGTCCAAGGGCTGCGACTCGATCTGGCTCCCTCTCTCTCTCCGCGATCTCTGTGTGTCCCTCGTCGTCGTCGGGGGGGAGGTATTTATAGGTGAGGGGCGGCCGGTCGACGGAGTTCGACCACCAATCGCCACGGCCTTCGCCGGCGAAACCGGCGTCCCATCCGACGCTAGCTGCCCCCTACTTCACGTCCCATCGCCGTCCGTCCATCCCCTTCCCCTCCGTCGCGCCACCTGCGCGTGCTCTACAGAGGCACGAAGAAGGAGACGACCTGGCAGGGCCGGGCCAAGGTGGAAATGGGCCGAGGGCCCATGCGGAGGTTGCTTCTTTACTTCTTTTCCGTTTTTGCTTTTCTTTTTTTTCGCTTTTTTTGGTTTATTATCTGAAAATCAAATAGAACAAAATAATAAAATAAAGTCTAATTTTTAGGCATCAACAATTGCGAATCAGGAAATAAATCCTAATTGGGAGATATGTCTATTGCTCATAGATATGCATGTTGGATATATTGTGGATGCAAGGATCGCGTCCTTTCCTGTTTTGGAGAAAAAAACAGCATGTTTAAACAAGGGAGAATTACCAAAAAAGTCTTAAACATATTACAATTATGACAATTCAATTATAAACTTATTATTTTTTTTACCAAATGAGTTTTAAACCTTTTGCAATTGTGCCAGTCTAGTTCTTCCGAACAAAATTGGTCAACTGGTGCTAACATGATGCCGGTTAGCGCTGGTAACAATTTTTTAATAATATTTTTTTGAATTTTTTTATTATTTTTTATTATCTTTTTTTCCTCTCTCTCTCTCTCTCTCTCTCTTTTCTCCTCCCTCCTCTAGTCCTCCTTTCTCCTCCCTCCTTCTTCCTTTGGCACTTGCCCAACCACCGGTGAGGCAAGCCCTCGCCAGACCGACAGGGGCCTCACGAGCGATGGCCAAGCAAGCTCGCCCTCGCCCAACGACGGCGAAGCTAGGTCGCTCGATCGCCTCAATCTAGCAACTAGCCAGCCCTCCCCTTTAGCTAGTTGTCGGAGCCAAAGGAAGGAGGGAAGAGGAAGGAGGAGGGAGGAGGAAACAAAAAAAGGAAAAAAGATTAACAAAATTTATAAAATACTTTTAAAAATAAAATATTATTAAAATTTTGTTATTGACGTCGGTCGGCAGCCACAGTAGCACTAGCCGGCCAATTTTGGTCGGAAGAACTGAACTGGTGTAGTTCTAAAAGATTTAGGATTCAAGCCAAAAAATTAAGTTTATGACTCAATTGGCACGATTGCAATAGATTTAGGACTTTTTTGGTAATTTTCCCGTTTAAACAATGTGTGGCCCTCTCACATGCAAAAAAATCTCTTTTAAAGATTCCTTTCCATCTATCAATAATGATGATCTTTCCATGCCTTCTCTTCGATGTCTTTATCAGCACGTTTATATTCACTAGAGCAGCAAAAAATATTCTTTTTGCCTTCCTTTCTATTTCCTTTCTTTTCTTTCACAATTAACGGAATCAACTGTGGTTCATTTGCACTTTTTAAGCACTCATGTAAATATCTTGAGAATTATACCGATTGCTTGCCAGGTGACCAAAAGATCTCCTGATATCGCTATCCCAGTTTGCCTCAATATTTCCAATGATCGAGCTTAATTAGCGATTTTCCACCTTGGCATTAAAATCGACCCGTTTAAAGAATAATAAGCTTGGCCAAATTCTCTCACCATGGACTTAGTCCAACTCATTAGATTAAAACTCAAAACCATTCGTTCAAACCCATCCTTCATTGGTCTAATGCAAATGCGATAATATAATAAATACTTCTAAAACTATATGTTACGCAATTTAATTCTAAGCTTTTTTTTTTTAAAGTTAAAAATTAATCCCTAATTTTCTATGTAATAAATGACTAAATCGCCAAAATTTAGGTGTCAACATTGGATATGACACTTTACCAAAAAAAAAAAAAAACATTGGATATGACAATGATTTGTATATTTGTGTTGGGTAAGATGGAGGTCCCTCAAAATTAACATTGACGTTTCCTGCAGGCTTATTGATAAGTACATATGATGCTGATTGACTAAAAATGTTCATGGCAAAGCGAATAAAAAAGGACAAGAAATGAGATGGTTGATTGTCAATTAATAATCGATAAAATTATTTAAAAATATTATTGTGTTTGTGCCAATTCAATCTTAAATCTTTCAATTTGGCCAATTTAATCCTAAATCTTTTGTCGATTTGCCAATTCAATTCTAAACTATTTAATTCCGCCTATTTTTCAAGAGTTTTTTTTTTTTGTCAATCTAGTCTTTAAATTGTTGACGATTT
Organism: Eucalyptus victrix; assembly: GCA_016097545.1. Lineage (NCBI taxonomy): Eukaryota > Viridiplantae > Streptophyta > Magnoliopsida > Myrtales > Myrtaceae > Eucalyptus > Eucalyptus victrix. The sequence continues at coordinate 3,632,320 of CM027845.1, forward strand.
GCAAATATAGATCGCTAACATGATGGTTTAGACAGGTGGCCAGCACTGAAAAATAAAGAGAGATTTCATCTTAACCACAAACAACCTAACTATATATACAAATTACTTTAGAAAGGTCATCCGATACATCATTGCATCAATAATAAAGCCTTTTGACCTTCGCATGGGTTCCCCAAATCTTGTTCAGTTCCATCCGAGATTTTGGTTGAAGATAAGAGCCACATGACAAGATTTTGAAGTCATTTGATTGGTCGGACGGCGAGGACTTTCTCCATTGTCATTGTCACCGAGAAAAATGGCGTTCTTTTCTTGCTTCTTGACCAGAATAGTATAATTGCTGTATCAATCATCAAGCCTTGAATTGGTAGACTTCTTCGATTTCAAGGCCTTCGTCTGTGAGAACTAGAAAACCTTGTCTGGCCAGGTGCGAATGATAATCATTTTATTTTAGGAATTAATTTCTGATCGGAAATAAATTTTTCTATTTTCATTTCCTAAACAAGTTTCTGAACAAATATGAACGTTTGATAATAACACAAAATTTTTGTTCCCGAAACAGAAATTTGTTTGATAGCCTTTCTTAAATATCTCCCTCCCGATCAGGGGCAGGCGATAGAAAATGGAGGGCGGTGGCGGACGATGGCGGGCAGAGAGGGCAAGCAATAAGAAGAGTTTTTATTTCTGATGTATTCTAAAAATTAAAAAGTAGAAAATTTCTACTTCTCATTTATGTTTTAAACCTATTACTAGCTAAAAATTTGTCTTGAAAATAGAAAAATGAAATTGTTCTACCAAAAAAAACTTCTATTCCAAACTTGTTCTCGAAAATAGAAAAGTAAGAAAATAGAGAAACATAATGACTATCATTTGTGTCCTAAATAGTCTAGAATGAGCATGGGATGCTAATTATCATAATTATCACAGAATCATTTTTGACTAGTCTGAAATTTTTCATAATAATGTTAGCTAGGTAGTCGTAAAGAGCCACGAAATCACCTCAACTACGTAGTCTTGGAGTTTTTGCCTTTAATCTCACCCTCCATGCAACTTAAAATTAGGGTTCTCAAGATTATTCCCCACATGTTCAGGGAATATCCACATAGGGGGGCGGGAGTGTTTCCATTAAATAATGGGTTTCGGGGGTTTGTGATTAAACAAATATCGGTTCAAAATTCAAATGGTTAAACGCTGACTGACATACGAGGGCTAGTGGCCGCTGTCGTCACTTTAATATTTGGTGCTTGGTGTAATTTTCAGTATGTAATACATGAAGCTCATGTTAGTATATTCGAAAAGTTTGGATATTGCAAACATCTTTTTTCAAAAAAAATCTTGCTCAGCCATTAGTTACCTATGGTGAAGCACACCATTCATTTTTGTCATTTGGTATTGAGAATATGTCTCGAGTATAGGTAAATTTCTTACTTTGAGTTTATTTTCTCAAAGGGGTTTTCTACTCTAATATCTGAAACAGTAGAGCAAACAAGAAGAATATCAGAATTTCTGACACGTGGACCCATAGAGTGCCAAAAGTTGGCACAAAGGGACACTTAACTGCCAAAAGTTACAAAAGTGACACTTAAGCGCCAAAACTTGAGCAAAATGGATCACTTGAGTGCCACCGGTGAGAAAATCCGGCCAAATTGCATACATGGCATTTTCCAGCGACATCTTTTACTGAGGTGGCAAACGTTTAAAAAAAAAAAAAAAAAAAAAAAAAGCACACGTGGACAATAAAAATGATGTCGTCCATCCACGCTGACTGAGCCGACCTAACTGATGTCGTTTTTCCTTGGTGTTAAATGATGTTGTTTAGGTTATTTTGGCTTAAGCAGATTTGGCCGTCGCTGTTCCTCCCTGTTCACTCGCGTTCACATTAGATCTCGGGCTCTTCTCTCCATCGCCGTTCACACCCAAAGGTGGTCATCGGTCACCATCATCAGTCGCCATTGTTGGTTGTCATCGCTGCTCACCATCGTTGCTCCTCCAGGTTTAGCCCCTTCTCCCCCTCCCCTATGATGAAATTACGGCTTGAATTCTTTTATTAGGGCTCTAATGGAAAATTTGGGGCTCGACGGGAAATGTGGAGGTCAGCTCATATGGTACTTTAATGTGAGATTTAGGGGTCAGAAGCAGTACTAGAACCCTAATGGGAGTTCAAATTGGCAATTTAGGGATTGGCCTCGAAATGTAGGGTTCGACGAGGGGAAAATTAGGGCTTGACCTTGAAGATTTGGTATTATTGTGATGTGTGATTTAGAATGGTGCTATTATGATGTGTGTTTAGAGCTTGGATGTGGTATTGTGATGTGCGAGGGTGATTTTTAGGGGTTAGATGTGAAATGTGATGTGCGGCAGCGATTTTGATTGCTCGAAGTGGTTGTTATGGGGATGTTTGGTCGCCTTTTTATAAATTGAAGTGTTAAAATGGGTGTCGTGAGGACCTATGCTTATCGTGGGGACCTCTTTTTTTGGTAATATTTTAAGGGAAGGGAAGGCAAATAATTAAAACGACGACCTCTTTTTTGGCTGTTATGTAGGGGCATATTGTCAGTGTGGGGACCTTTTTTTGTCATTGATGGTATCTTTCTAGTAAATGGCCTAACATGTGCATCTCTTTCCCCTTCCCTTTTCTTTAATAAAGTCCATGAGAGTGGGGGGAGCTCCCATGTGCAATTGTCTGTTGTTCTTTGTGAATGTGGTCCCAAAAACTAATTATTCTTTTTCTTGGTGCAAAAATAGCTTATGATAAGGATTATGTCACTATTATAGTTTGTTACGGTGGGGATTTTGTGATTGGGGAGAATGAGTGGGAGTATGAGAGTGGAAATGAGGGCACCATCTTTGTTGAGATAATAAAGGCATCTTATATAGGATTTGTTAGGGATATAGTGACTTATTTGCATTGTAAAGTTTAGAAGTTGTTGTATTGTGTTCCTGGGAAAGGCTTAAGAGATGGTTTGAGAAGCTTAGAAGATAATAATGGTTTTGGGGATGTTCTATACTATTATCTTCATGGTGAAGAGGTAAAACTATACGTTGAATACAATAGTGAAAGTGAGGACGAAGATGATGATGGAGAGAGCGCCCAAGTAGGACAAGAAGGAGATGGTATTCAAAGTAGTATTGTGACGTCCTGAAATTCAAGCCCTTTTGTGGGATGAGTGAATGTTAATTTCGTCAATGCATTGTTGGTTGATCTCACTCGGAATTGATCACTCTTGAGATATTAACCTTGAGGGGAAAGGCTAATGAGGACAGAACTCGTGCGACTAAAGAACTTGACATGGGAAAACGACTTAACCATGAGATTTGCGTGAGGACGATCCTGTAGATAGGCAGGCCAATTTCAGGGACGACTAGAAGTCGATTCGCGAACAGAACATAATGGAACAACGGGTGATTTTGTTTACTATTATCGAACTCACGAACGACCCTATGTTGATTCTCGATAATTGTGTACTTTGAAATAAGAATCTATCATTCGCAATTTCATATAGTCAATGATGTCTATGTGTCGAGATGTCTTGAATGTGGTTTGGCACAAGTCGATTACGCATGAATCCTTGAAGCCACCTGTCAGTCTAAGTTGTACCACAATGGCATCCAGGCGAAATTGACCTGGCATGAGAATCCAAGAAGGGACTTCGATTTTTCGAGAGCGTCTGGGACAAACTTGTGGAAGACACTACTTCGACAGTTGTCAATGTTAGTTAAGCCAAGTTTTTGGAAAATGGATTTACGAATCGAGGAAGCAAGCCCATGAGGACATGGGCCAAGCAAGCCCAGTGTGGGCCTCGTGCCCAAGGTGGGACAACCACAATGGAAGGCCCGAGACAAGCAAGTGAGCCCATTAGGCCCAACCAACCTATATACCCTTCTAAGCCCATTGTCCAATCCTTAGCCGTTTCAAGCCCAACCAATTCTCGAGCCCATTCCTATTCATTTCCAAGTCCATTTTTTAGGCCCCCCCTTATTTTCAGCCCAAGGGCAAAATGGGAATTGTGCAAGGTGAAATTACCATTTTGCCCCTAGTTGAGGGAGAAAAAGGCTAGAGAAGAGAGAGAAAGTGATGATGTCTTGCATGGGGACTTGAAGCATACATTGAATGGCCTTAATGAGGCCTTGATGGCAGCTCTCCCATCACTCTCTCTCTCCCCCCTCTTTAGCCCCAAATCGTCGCAGCTTCTCTCTCCCCTTGTTTTCTCTTCTTCTTATTTCTACTCCAGCTAATCTTTCTCCAAAAACTCAAGTTGTTTGTTATATTCCCGTGAGAATCAGCCTTCGTGCCACCCACCATCACGCTCAAAAGGCTCAAACCGTTCAAGAGAGCCCGACCGCTCATCGAAGGAGCCACCGGCCAACCCTCCATTTGGCTAGAAGAAACCGATCACCGGTCCGTCAGTATGCCTACAGCCTGCACTGTTTCGCAATTTCGGTCATTTTTCTCCCATTCCGACCTTTCTTCCACCTATCCCAACCACTAGCAACTCCCCCTTGACCCCTAGGTGCCGTTGGTTGCCGACCACCTGCTTGTCGAAGCTCCGGCCAGCCCGTTTAGCTCATTTTCCTCCTCTGTTGTTTAGTTTCCAGAGTTGCAAAGGAAAGTAGAGGTTATGGCTGTTGTTTCAGCCTTACGACCGCCTTGGATCGTCGTGGTTGAGGTCCCTGTGCGTTGCCTCTGTTGTCGCCGCCGCGTCCGTGTCTTCGATACGCTTAACGGGTGAATTTAGCTCCTAAACCTCCGTTTAGTGCCTAAACTTGCTTATGGTTGGTTTAGTTAGGACTAATTCTAGTTTAAGGGGTTTAATTAAGTTGTATTAGCCCTAAGATAGGTGGTTAGAAAGATGGTTAAAATTAGTTTAGGTTAGTCTTTTTTTGTTAATTAATTGTGCTTATGTGTTTAATTAAGCATCGTTTGCCTTAATTAATTGATTGTTTGCTTTGATTGAGGTTTTATTTAATTTTTGAATTTAATTTATTATCTATTGAATTCAGAAATTGTACTATGTATTGTTCACATGGTACTATTCATGCACACTGTTCACACGCACTATTTACCCGAGAGTGAAAAATTGCCTTATTTCATGTGTTTTGATCCTATGAGATGAATGGGATGTGTTATTGCATGGACATCCATATGAATCGTATGGTTTTCACAAAAACAAGAAAATGGTTTGTCCAAGGGACATCAAAATGGACTGCTTTTATGAGAAAATGATTTGAGCTTGCAAGCATGTGTGCATTGATTAATGCAAATATAATAAGTGGGTTGTGATGTTGTGCTTGCATGATCACTAAATTGAACCCGCCACCCCGACAGGAGTTTGGGGGGTGATAGTTGAAATACCTATTGTTGCCTTGACAATAGTTTCGGGAGGGGTGATAGTAATAATCGGACCGCGTGTGAATGCAAGAGCGTGTGAGAAACATGGCATCATTGGTTCTGATTATGTATGAGTGGATGTGATGGCCGCGCCTAATTATGGGGCAAAATTGTGTGGCACGGTATGAGACGTGTCATAATGGTTTTACCTTATAATCGAGACCCCTGTAAATTGTTTATGGCACGCACGCATGAATCAATAATGTGCAGGGTGTGGCAATGGCCAGGTGATTGATGAACTACATCATCTAACGGCCATGTGCATTCCGTGCATTGTGTTAAAATATAACGTGTAGGGTATGGCATACCAGGTAAGATTGCATGCGAACCAACTATTTAATTATTGGTTGACCCTGGCTGTTATCATTTGTTGGTTGCTGGTTATTGGTTGTTGATTGCTTGTGAGGTGGTTTTGGAGAGATACCTCAAGTTGAGTTGGTGTTCTAACCAGAGCTTAGGGGGAGAACTCGCTGAGATTTATATCTCACTGGTTATTGTATAACCACTTTCAGGGCCTTAGATTGACACGCCCATCGGTGCAATGGAGAATCGTGCCCCTGCTCCACCAGTGATCAACCCGATGGAGCCTAAGTTCGACGAGTCTAAGTAATAGGGGTGCAGAACTCGAAGGTTCTTTTTGTATAGTTGGATTAACCTAGCCTAATCTTTTTTTGGTCTGGCTTAGAGGATGGATCGGCCCCTCTGGTGGGCCTGTAATTTTGGAAACGATCCTCTGTAGGTTAATCCATTAAAGTTGTATAAGCGAGTAGTCGCTGTGGTTCTTATTGTTCATCCATTTATCCCTATTTGATTGTTTGATTGTTTGTTGAACTGAGGATGGTTCGTCTTCCGCTTGCACATAATGAAATATTAAAATAAATTGTCATCGACGAGTCCTGGGACTTCGCTTTTTATTGACCATGAGGTAAGGGTTGTCGTGTGCTAGGGGTTCGGGGCGTGACAAGTATTGAGGTAAGGGTTGAAGGAGGGCAAGATAGACATGATGGAGAGGAGAGGAGCGCAGATGCAATTCACCAAAGTGATGATGACATAGGTGATGTCACAATCATTGGATTAAATTGTGAAGTAGCTGAATCAAGTGATGATGACGATGAAGGGTTACCTGCTGAAAATTTCATAAGTGATAACGACAACGAGGAGCATGTACAGTCAAGAAAAAAGAAAAGGGATTTTTTGACAGATTAGTTTGCAGCTTTGTAGGTAGCTGATGAAGTTCCAAACAAGGCTGAAGGCCTTGCAGATGTTGGTGCTACTGGCAGGAGACTGATTATGAAGAAAGCGTTGAGAATGCTACTTCCCAGGATGAGCTTGAAGAAGATCAAGGAGCTATGCATAGAAGAAAAAGTAAGTTTCTTTCTTATGATCCATCTGTTGCCTCTCCTACTTTGTCGGTAGGTATGAAATTTTAAGATGCGAAACAATTTAGGGAAGTTATACTGAAGAATTCCATTGCTGCACAGAGGAATATTGACTTCATTATAAACACTAAGACCTTTATAAGAGCTAGGTTTCGCAGCAAAATTATCCATGGAAGATTTATGATGCATTTGTTAAGAGAAGTGGATCCTTCCAGATTAGAGCCTATCAAGAGGAACATAATTGTTCCATTAATTTTGAAAATAAAATGGTCACAAGTGCATGGTTGTCCAAGCACTTTTTTGATCTAATTAAGCTGATGCCTCATATGAATAGTACTGAGTTCAAGATGCTGGTGAAGAAACAATAGGCATTAATATATCCAGGAATCAATGCAAAAGATTGAAGCAAAATGTGATGAGGGTCACTATAACAGCGAATATGAATAGTTGTGGGATTATGCTTGAGAGTTTAGGCTGCAAAATCCTTCAAGTAGAGTGTATGTAGAGGTCGTGGAGGGACCACTTCCTGATAGTGGGATCAAGTTCAATAATTTCTATGTTTGCTTCGATGCATGTAAACGAGGATTTTTATCTAGTTGTAGACGGATTATAGGATTTGACGGCTATTTTTTGAAGGGCTTGTGCAAGGGAGAATTGCTGGTCACAATTGGAAGAGATGCAAATAACCAAATGTTTCCACTGGCTTAGGCTGTTGTGAGAATAGAGAACAAGGACAATTGGTCCTGATTCCTAAAAAATTTGATGATTGATTTGGAGATAACAAATGGAGAAGGGTGGACGTTCATGAGTGACCAACAAAAGGTAATGTTTGTTTTTTGAAAAATTTGGTCAATTGTTTGCTTTTTAATATCAACATGTCATTTGCTTACATTTCTTATTTTGAATTATTGTAGGGATTGGTTCTAGTAATAGCTGAATTGTTGCCTTATGCCAAACATCAAATGTATGTGTGGCACATATATGCAAATTGGGCAAAGACCTATAAATGGGACAAGCTGCAGTCGCAATTTTGGCAGCTAGCAAAGAGCACGAATATGGTTGACTTTAGGATGGCCAAAGAAGAACTACTTCAATTGACAAAAGAAGGTCATGATGCATTATTCCAAACAGAACCGAAGTATTGGTGTAGGGCGTTCTTTAATGAGGAATTCAAGTGCGATAACAACATAACAACATCTGTGAAGCATTCAATAGGAAGATAATAGATGTCGGATGCAAATCAATTATCTCAATGCTTGAAAACATACGGGTTATAGTCATGACTCGGGTGCACAGACAAAGAGATGAGGCTACAAAGTGGACTAGGCAATGTGGTCCTAGGATTGCTAAGAAATTGGATGAGAACTTGGCTGCAAGTAGGTATTATCATCTCATTTGAAATGGGGATAAAGGATATGAGATAATGAAGGGTTCCAATAAGTATGTTATCCATTTAGATACGAGGAAGTGTTCATGTAGAGCATGGCAACTAAGTGGAATTCCTTGTGCACATGCCATATGTGTCATTCAATTGAAGGGCCACAACACAGAAGACTACATTGATGATTGGTACAAGAAATCGAAATATCTTACTTCGTACCAATTTATGCTACAACCAATCAGAAGTAGCAAGTTCTGGGAGCCAACAAATCACAAAGCACCTCAACCTTTGCCACTAAAGAAGAAAATAGGAAGACCAAAGCGAAAACGAAGAATGATGGAGGGAGAGGTCTCCTGTCAACGTAGGATGAGTAGGACAGGTCTAAAGATGAAATGTTCTTTTAGCCACATAGTAAGGCACAATACTAAAGGTTGTCAATTAAGGAAGTAGCAGGAATAGCTAAGGCTAGCTGAAGGGCCTAGTGAAGGGACACTTGAAGAAGGACAAATAGAAAGGCGAAATGAATCGACTATTCTTCAGTCGACAACAATAAACCTAGTAAGTTATAACATTTGTGTTTATGTTGCTTTATGGTTTATTACAAATATGTACATAGATATAATTGACATGTATGTAATATTTTTGTCTTTGTCAGGTCACGAGAATGATATGTGAAGAATTGGCTAAAGCCCCTACTGTACCTAAAACTAAAGGTAGAAGACAGCCAGCTGAAGGATTAGCCAAAGCAACTGAAAGGCCAGTTAAGTCAACTGTTATTCAGTAGCAATAGAGAAAAAAATACTCAGTAAGTTCAATAATTTGTGTTTAGTTTTCCTTTATGTTGTTATGTGGCCTGATGTTATATTTATGATGTCCTTTGTCTTTTTCTCAAATTCGAAGAAGGCAAGTTAAAGCTCAGCTGTCAATAGAGGACCCAACTGAAAGGCCACCACAAGATCCATCACTAAGGTTACCATAAAGGCCATTAGAAGGGTCATCACAAGGGCCACCACAAAAGCCAACAGAATGTGTCATTGAAGCTAAATGGCTAAATAGAAAAATAACCAGAAGAAAGCCAAATCAAGGGCTAACTACAAGAAGGCCATCTAGAAGACGCCTAGCTGAAGAATTGGCCAAAGAAACACCTATTGTAGTTAAACAGCCACAACAAGAGCCCAAGAAATCACAGGTGAGAAGAAGGGCCAATCAATCACAAGTACTTAAAAGTGACGTTTCCCTTTGAACAAGAGGGCTCTTGGGAAGAGGTTAAAATAATATGGTTATAGCCTTTATACAAATGAGCGTACTGGAATAGTTAAACAATATGTAAGTTTTATAGGTTGCATTGAATTTAATTTGTGGTGTAAACTTTTGTTGATAATTAAGTTTTCTTTTTTAAGCTTGGGAGAAGTTCAGAGATTCTTATCTCTCAAGATTGAACTCAAGAATCAACGGCTGTGACAACAAAGAAGAAGACATTGGCTACGCCAACAAGAAAGAATAGTAAGAAGAACCTAGTTGCAAGTCCATCTAAATTAGTTCAGCCTACGACAGTTGCAGCTCCTTCTGAATTAGTTCAACCTAGGACAATTGCAGCTCCATTAGAATCAACGCATCCCGAGACAATTGAAGAAGTCTCACGTCCAGTTAGAAAAAGTACAAGGATTATGAATTAAGTGAAAGGTCCATAAAAAAGAGCACGAACAGGAGGCATTAGGGGTATGCAACGGGAATCACCCAAATCGGGAACCGCCCGGACCGGACCGGACCGAACCGGCCGGTTTTGGGCAGTTCCTAGGATCGACAGTCCGGTTCCCGGTTCCTAATCTTGGAACCGGTGGCCGGTCAATCCGATTCCCGGTTCCGAGGTGGGAATCGGACCGAACTGGACCGACCGGATTGAACCAATTTTTTTTAAATATAATTTATATACATATAATATATAAAATATATAAACATTATAACTTATTGCAACCAAAATTGCAATTTGAGGTAACAACCTCTTTGTGGCCAAAAGACCATTAAAACCCTTCTTGTTACTGTTTTATTTATAAAGAAAATCTACTTGTTAGTTTCATCTTCTACTCGATGTGAGACTAAGGCTCCAAGAGATCCACAAGGCACTTCAAGTCTCCAATTCAAAGAGTATAAGAGATATTGTCTATAAAACTTAAGCCAAGCATAACCTTTAGACAAATTGTTCATGGCCTTAATGGTTAAGGCCATGAAACACACGAAGTGTGAATCACACAAGTGAAGTTTGAATATTTTGCATGTGGAAACATGTGTTATTAGCTTTGTTGAATCGCTCGAGACCCGAATTGGATTGATTAGGCCAATCCGGGTCCGGAGCGCAATCACTCTTTAGTGCAAAAAAGTAGAGCCGATTTTATTGGACTGATCTAGTTCCTGGTCCTAGGATTAAATGGTCCGATCCACGATTCCCAATTTTGGGAACCGGTGCTCCTGGTCCGGTTCTCGGTTTCAAGGTGGAATTGGACCGAACCGGGAACTGATCACCCCTAGGAGGCATTATGCATATTAATTGATGAAATGGGATGATATATGGTTTATGGGGCTGAGGAGTCAGTTATTTTACTGTGGATTTTTTTTTAATAATTTATTATTGAGTTTGTGAGACTTAGTTTCAATATTAATGAAACGATCTTATTGTTTGTCATTTTTGCCTTTTTGCCTTTTTTGATTTTGTTTTTACTTTTACTTATTGCTTCTGGTGGTGGATCTGTGGTGGTGACTGGGGTGCTTGTATGGCTAGTGGTAGTGGCCAGTGAAGCCTAGTGGTGGTGGGTTCATTGTGGGGGTTGGGTTAGGGGCTCTTGCTGCAGCTAGTACTAGTGTAAATGTGCAGTATGCATAGCCTATGTCATGCCCCAATCTTTGAGGATGCACTCATCCTTCACCTTGGTCAATTTTAAGTGCGATATCCCAAAACTATGTATCGCCGACCCTTTCATTTTAAATAAGCACATGCGGAAACAATTTTAAATCCCCAGACAATAAAACAATGTGATAAAAAAGCATGGCGGCCATATTTTTCATACTGAAAATTCACAATCACGCTTTTATACAAACACTTCATAGTATTCTACAATACTATATACATAAGTCTGATGTAATTTCTATTCACATACAGACAATGTTTGACAAAACAGGATGGGACCTTAGTCCTCATCCGGGTTGTACTCGGGATCATCATCCTGATCATCCTTAGTCTCCTCAGAATTAATCTCATCCTCTTCAAGCTCTTCATCATTTGCTAGCTCGTTAACAGGGTTGTCGAATAGGTAATTCCCCTCCGGTCCCTCCTCCTTTGGCTCCCCTTCTTTAGGTTCTTCCCACACTTGGTCCTCCTCTTGCCCCTCCACTTGCTCAATGATTTCTCCTTCTTCCTCACTCCAGTTAAAACCCTCAACTAAGTAAACTATAGACTCGGGATCACCTTCAAGCTTGGGATCCTTAGCATCCACTACCAACCCATCCTTAGGGTCTGCTATCCCTAGCCCAAATACTACCTCAAGGATGTATAAAGGCACATCACCTTCTAGGATGGGACCCTCTTGTCGCCCGTCGTGATAATGACGATACCACGATCGGTATTCATGAGGCACCAGGGCATTATTATTACCCGCGTCAACCCAAACCTTGGACTCTATCAGTACGTACTCTAATTCTTCTGGATGGTGGTATGCTATCTCAGTAATCTCTTTAGGGATGCCAAAATGCATCGAACGATGAGGAGGGGGAGGCACTGCCATCTATGGGCCTGAAATGGTTATTTAATAACCAATGAGACTACGTCTCAGCGAGTTTTACCCCCTAAGACTCGATTAGTAAACTAATACACCACTAGATTGCCTAATCACAGCACGAATCAGAAGACTTACCTTGGCATCAGTCCCAACCTGCAATTCAAGGTTATACACATATGTCTTGTATATCACATCAAACAATCAATTAATTCACAACGTCAGATCAAATCATTAATCAATCGACCTAATTAATTACATGTTAGTTGGACCATTTCTAAGTCATTTCACTTCACACTATAAAACCCCCAATAGTACACTCATTCACAGAGCCATATCAATGCTCTCGGCGTCATTTTCGCCAAAGTGACGTAAGCCATAGACAATTACGTTCATTCTTTAAGGCACCGTTTTCGTCAATGATGTCCCAATCATTGAACCACGTATGTCCACAAATCATGTATATTCTTTCTCTCTGGCGCCGTTTTCGCCAACGTGATGTATATTATAGACATGTACGTGCATTCTTTAAGGCGCCATTTTCGTCAGTGATATCCTCATCATCGAACCACGTATGCTTATAATGATGCATGAAGTAGACAGTTACGTGTGTTCTTTAAGGCGCCGTTTTCACCAGTGATATCCTTATCACCGAACCACGTATGTCTATAGAGATATATGGAATAGACAGCTGCATGCGTTTTTAAGGTGTCGTTTTCGCTAGTGATGTCTCAATCATCGAACCACATATGCCTATAACATCTTACCAAATTGGTCTCAGACCCGAGTATTTCCATTTCGCTCTCACGATTCTCTCTACTTTAGTCCATCAAAGCATTATTGGCGCTAAATAATCATACTCGACCATCTACCAATCAATTACTCAATTTCAATCAATAAAGGATTAAATTCACAAATTGCACAATTAATTCAATTCCACACAATATAGAGTTCAAATAAATAAAAGAAGATCATCCGAATTTAAGGAATCGATAGCCCATCAACTCGAAAGAATAGTACCAAGCACCTAGAGGGGGTGAATAGGTGCGAAAACAAATTTTGTAAAATAAAATATATAACTTTGCTTTTAAACCAACGCTGCTTAACAATAGATTATGAAAAGGAAATTAGATTCTAATAATCAAATAGAGTTACAATCAAAGTAAAAAAAAAAAAAATAGGGAATAGAATAAGAACACAAGGTTTATAATGGTTACGATCAAAGTAAAAAAAAAAATAATCCAAGCCTACGTCCACTCTTCCGCACTGACAGCCCACCTGCTGGATTTCACTAAGAATCAAAAGAGTTGTTACAGTATAGCTCTTCATTGATTCCACAGTGTAGAGACTCTGCTACACTTTCTCAAGGTCTCACAGAAGTATAAACTCTCTTTTGAGTACAAGTTCACGCTTAACAATCAAATTGACAAAGAGCAAGGAGCTTCAAACTTTGGAATTTCTCTATCGCGTGCACACTCGAATAACTGGAACGTCTTCCTTATATACTCCTTCATGCATCACACCCGTTGGCTCTTACCTAAGGAGTTCTTTCAATCTACCCGTTGGACAGAATTAATTAAGGAGATTTCGAGTTATTTAAGGAATATGACGATAGCCCACCAATCTTGCTCGCCCATACAATCAAGATCTAGGTTTCCATAAGTGGAACCTTCCAAGTATGCTTTGTCAATCAACGGATCTAAATTACCCGAATTGAAATCAAAACGAATAATAGATTCCAAGTTATTATATCCAGCCAAGAGATCTTCTTCAGTTGATAGAATCAAATCCTTAACGAAATACTCAGTTCTGGATAAGTCATCTTCAACGGTCTAGAAACTGTTAATGAGGATAGATTTTGAATCTTGAGTCTAGCAGTCCGGTGGTCTTCAGACTTTGATGAAAGAGTCAGCAAGTCTTTAGACTAGACTGATGGAAACGTTTTGTCAGCTTCAAAACACTCAAGGTAGTTTTCTCCAACAAAATGCACTATGATAATCAACATAAAATTTCGGTGGTCTGCTATCCCAACCTTATTTCCGAAAAATAAATAAATAATTAATTAATTTCGAAAATTAATAAATAAATACAGTAAATCCAATTTAGGCCCGTAATGCCTAATTGGAGCTTGAAACGGGTCGGGAAAAATCCCGAGATGTATTCAATAAATAGTAATACGTGTCTACTCGCTAATTGCACAATTCAATTACCTAACATGCATCACAATTATCTAATATTCACTAATCTACTATAATCTAACCACATAATTGCATTTAATTAAATATAATCAACGCTTAAGTATCATTAGCAAACTAAGCAAGTATAAATGAGCTAAACTCACTGGAATAACGCACGAGTTGGATCAATCCGACGGGAACGGCACGGGGAACACTTTTTTCCAAAATGGGCCTAGGAACCGAGGCCCGGAACACCTCAAAAATGGGCTTGCAAGGTGCTGGAAACCCACTCGCTAGGTTGTTGATCCTACGGCAAAATAGAAGGGAAAAGGTCGGTTGAGGCGGCAAAGGGTCGGGGAAGGACAAAAGGGGCCAAACTAGCAACAGAGGGAGCTCCGGCGCGACTTAAGCTACACGAAACAGCTCTAGAGACTCACGGTGGGGCTGCTGGATGCATGAGGGAGGCGGAGTGGGCAGGCGACGCGCGAGGTTGGCAGCGAGCAGTGGAGTGGACGGTGTCTAGGCAGTGCAGCCAACGACGATGAGCTGCTCCAATCTTCTTCTCTGCTACTGCTGGGTTCGCACGGTTTGGAGGGAGAGAGAGAAGGTGGACGGTGGAGTTGAGAGAGAGATGGAGAGGATAAGGGGGAGAGAGAGATGGAGGGCCCCCTTAGCTTGATTTTTTTTCCAAACTTGGTCTTCAAGTTTCATTCTAAGCCAAGCATATCTTCTTGGCTCACATTGAACCACCAACACACATCCCACAACCTCTCTTTTGTTCCAAAAAGGGCTAGGCCATGGGGCTACACGAATTTGAAGTGGGGTGGCTTCAATTGATTCAATTCTCTCTTGATTTCTCTCAAATGGTTCTCATAAATCCAACCCACCTTCCATTGGTCACCTGGTCACCTTGGCATTTTTCCTCACTAATACATCCATCATGTTTCCCAATTTTACCAACAAAAATCATCTTCGACATTTTTTGAACAAAAGCGATCCTACGATGGCTTTTTCCCAAAGAGTGTCAGTTGTCAGAAAAATCCTTTGAGACTGAGTCGTGGGTCCTAGAATTTATTGTGACGTGACAGAATCTTCAATTTTTGAAATTGAACTTGAATTGATGGTTAATTTCCATTCGGTGTGTTTTTAGCGTGACCTAGACTATCGAGTAGTTTTTAGAACTTTCTAAGACAATTAGCCCTTGGTCGATTTTCTTCAAGCCATTATGAACCCATTCAACTCAATGGCGACTCTTAATTGTTGTGAAAATTTCGATGATTCAATTACGAACACAAGGTACCAAAGCGATAGTAAAATCATATTTGTGCCGGTCAATGAGAATTTTCCAATTTAGTGGAGTCACCCATGAGCGGCCGCACATCTCAGTCGAACAAACCTATACCCACGAGCGGCCGCACATCTCAGTTGAACAAACCTATACCCACGAGCGGCCGCACATCTCAGTCGAACAAACCTATCTCTTATCTCAAATCGATTTTTAACCGTGTCATAATAACCTCTAAGGGTAAGCACGGTTAAGAAGCCGATTCCTAGTCGAATTCTTAAGTCTATTTGCTTTAAAGTCCTTAATAGCTTCCCCAAATAGCCTAGTTATATCAAAAGTGATCAGCTCTGAGAACAATCCTATAGGCGTGTCAATAAAATGCCCGATTAATTCAGTAGAGAATACAGATGAAAATCTAGGATGTCACAGCCTAGCTTGCATGAGCCCCTTTTGCAACAGACCCACCACCCACCACCAACGGTGGCTGCTAATGGTGGGTCTATGGTGGTAGCTATGTGCTGGTGCGGTAACTAGGTTGTTGGTGTTGCTAGTGGTGGTAACCAGTGATGACTACTAATGCTTACTGATGGTTGGTCCATTATAGGGGTTGGGTTGGGGGCTTGTGCTGCACCTGGTGCAAGATGTAAGTGTGCAATATGCACATCTTGCACCAGGTAGTGTTGATGCAAGCTGGTGTAAGGCACCTTACACTAGCAACTTCTGCAGCAGCATACCACCAGCACAGTGGTGGCTAGTGGTGGCTCAAGTGGGTGCTTGAAATGCTTGGTGTGGCTGGCGGTGATGCTGGAAGTCGATGGTGGCTAATGGTGGGTGGTGGTGGTGGCCGATAGTAGCTGATGGCTAGTGCAATTTATAGAAGAAACTTACAAAAAAAATTGGCATTTAACTTATCATATTTTAAAAAATTTGGCACTTAAGTGTTCACTTTTAATTACAAGTGGCATTTAAGTGATCACTTTTAATAATAACTTGACATTTAAATGACTCTTCTTTTATCACGACTGGCACTTAAGTAATCACTTTTAATAATAACTTGACACTTAAATAACTCTTCTTTTATCACAACTGGCACTTAAGTAATCACTAGATACAACTTACAGCACTCGAATAATTACTCATGTCTATCCTATGTATATGCCGATTTGCAGCAAACCAAAGAAGCTGCTGGTTTATATATACGGTTCAACTTATGGCAACTCCATTCAATTTAATGTTTGTTGCTGATTTACATTCAATTCAAGTAAGAAGTCACCACAATACATTGACCCAATATACATTCCATCCTCACCGATTTATATTTAAGAATAAGCAAAATATAGTACAAACGGTATCTCATTCATTCATTCCATTTCCTTGACCTCCCCCAAGTACAAGAAGTAACACATAATACAAATGACAGCACAAAAGGAAAAAAAAAAAAAAAAAAAAGCCACAACGATTTTATAGACAATACAAAACTTCTTCTCATCTTCCAAAAAAAATAAGTTACATTTCATTCAAAACAAGTACATTTGTCCACTCATTTACAACTATGACAGTCGGATAAACTTATTCTCATCTTCCAGTACTTTACATTTCATCATAAAGTAGGATAGACAAAAAAAAAAAAAAACGGCAACACAATAAACACTTGGTAACAGTTCCGTTCAATTTTCATTCTTGAAACTTCATTCTTCAAATAGTTAGCAAAAGATGCTTGAGCTTGCATTGAATCAACATTATCCAAGTCATCCACAAGTGTAGATAGAGGTTGATGACATCCCTCAAGTAGGTCTAATATCACCTTTATGGCTCGGTGAGAGAATTTTGCATTGACCCAATTGAAATATTTGCACTTCGACATTTCTCTGTATTGGGCACATCCATAAAACCTTCTCTCGGGATTCATTTGAGTACACAATGTTCTTCTTGAACTTGGTAACTCACAAAAACATAAACGCTCGTCTTCTCCTTTGCTCCGGCAAGAGAAATTTGAGCTGTTGCTGAAAGTCCTGCTCTCCATTTCTAATATTGGATTGTAGAATTTCGGGCAAATCGAATTAAGGTTTAGGATTAGGGCTCCAACACTTCAATGGGATTTTGCCCGATTTAGGGTTTTAGATTTAGGGCAATTGGGGAGATGACGTCGTTTTAGCCGATTTAAGGGCTCTATTTTGGCTAACTATAGAAACAACGTCATTTTGAGTGAATTAAAACTGAGTCAACTCTCCGATGAGCCACGTAGGCGAGCAATATTAATATTTTATTGTCACCTATGATTTATGGCCGGCTTCGCCAGAGGTGGCGCTCAGGTGTCCCACTTTTCTAAAAATGTGACACTTAAGTGTCACTTTCATAACTTTTGGAACTTAAATGTCCATTTGTGTCAACTTTTGACACTTGAATCGATCTTTTGCCCAGATTTTCTCTATGAGTATTCTAGGTGAGTTCTCTATAAGATATTGCGATATAATATTTGTGGGTTTGCTTTGAGTGTAATCTAGAGTGATTGAACGATTGTAAATTCTCTAATCTCCGAATTCGTAGTAGATTACTTGCAACTAGCTCTCCCCGTAAAGTAATTACCAACACTCTGACTGAACCATGTAACTCTTAGATTTTTGTTATCATTCCTTGTTGATTTCTTTGGTAATTTCGTTCTCTCTCCTTTAACTTTAATTGCGAGACTCATTAGCTTTTGCGATGTTTTCATAACAATTGGTATAAGAGCTTAGATTAGAGTTTCTGGAGTTAATTTGGGGCTTTTGCTTGTTTGATCATTGTATGAAAATTTTGCTGTTGCAATTATGTCCAAAGTGAAAGTAGAGATTGAGAAATTCAATGTGAGGAACAACTTTGGGTTGTGGAACATAAAGAAGTGTACCCTAATAACAACTTTAGATTTGACGAAAGCATCAGATGAGGTATTCTTGAAGAGGCTGAAAAGAAGGATGCTATATTATTGTGGCAAAACTTCAAGCATTTTATTTGATGAAGGATTTGAACAATCGATGCATATGCTAGAAAAGATGGTTCGGGGTGGATTTGGTTCAACTTTGGAAATGGATTTTGGGTGTAATGTAGATGTTGAAAGCTAAAGCCCTTTGGAGAAATGTATATTGCATTTGGTGAAAATTGTTTGTAAAACGACTTTGGGTTCAACTTTTGTAAGGGGTTTTGGCTCAATTTTTTTTCTTTTTTTATTAAAAAAACCTCAAACCCTTTAGCCTAGGTCTCGCGACCTCAGATGGCCCTTGCCTAGGTTGTGTGACCCTCGCTAGTGTCTTGCTAACCTCTTGTTGGCCATTCACTGGCCAAATTTGACCTCGTCAGCCTTGTGCAAAGAAATCTTCAATAATAAGGAAGGGAAAATTGGAAAACTAAAGAATTGGTGATGGTAGTTTTGGGAAAAAAAATATTTTAATCCTAATTTTAGCATTCCGCAAATGTGACTTCGAAAGAATGGTCCTACTTTCTTTAGGCTTTCGCCATTCCCAAGGTCAGCATTTGACCGAAAGCTACTTCAAAATGCTTGCCAAACACCCCAATATTTCCTCAAGGAGTGGATGCCGAAAGCCCTTTGAGAATACTAAACCAAATGCATACCAATCCCAAATGGTTACATTCGTCAAAGGTCATTTAGATGAGTTTAACAAACTCATGATGGACTTGAAGAACATCAATGAGGCCTTACCTAATGAAAAACAAGATATGATGTTATTGGCATCTTTATGGGATTCTCTTCAACACTTTACTCAAGGGCACATTACAATTACCTTGGAAAAGGTAAAGTCCACTTTATTTTAAGGAGTGACAAAAGAAATTATGAGAGGATAATTTAGCACGAGATATGGCATAAAGTTTGGTTATCCAAGATAAAGATGGATGTAGAGAGATTTGGTTATCCTAGGTAAAATGTCATCACTACGATAAGATAGGACACTATGGGAGAGATTGTCCGAAGTACAAAAGTAAAGAAGTTAAGGTGGAGTTTACGGGTGATGATAATGTTGTTACCATAGCAGATTACAGTTCCAATAATGTTGATGATATGTTAGTGGTTACCACAAGTAAATCAAGTGATGATTGGATGCTTGAATCTGGATGTCCTATCATATGACTTATAGGCAATAATTTACTACCTATCGGTACACAAGGGGTGGTAAGAAGCTTATAAGAAATTGTGCTAATTGTGAAGTAGTAAAGATTGGAAAGTTCATATTAAAATGCAACATCGATTGACATATAGCATATACAGAAGATGAGAAAAAACCTTATCTCATCGAGTATTCTTGACGAATTTGGATACCAAATATCTAATGAAAGTGGAGTTTTAAATGTCTCTTGAGATGTGCTTACTATGATTTGGGGGATAATAGACAATAAGTTGTATTTTCTTGAGGGAACAATAGTGATTGCCTTATCTACTAAATTCTCTTAGGCTTCTAGTCAAAACACGACTAGTCGTAGAAAATGAGACTCGGACACATAAGTGAGAAGGAGATCATGCTTATGACTTAAATAGGTCCGCTAGGAGGTTACCTGTGACATCCTCGTTCCAAATCAATTTTTTAAAACAGAATTGTTTCGGGAAGCGATCGTCGGACGAGATCATCTTGAGGATTGATAGACCACAAGGGCATTGGAAAAACTCATTTTGGAGTGAAAACTCAGTTTTCATTGGCAAGGACGTACAAATACGGAAAAGTGGAAATGGGTCATGGGACGGAACCTAATGGCCCCAAGCCCAAGTAGGCGGCCCAAGGCCCACACGCCCAAAGGGTGGGCAGCTAAGGGAGGCCCATGGGCACTTCAAGCCCATCAAGCCCTCTTTTGGCAAGATCTTAACAGTTAATGCAACCAAGTACGTGAATAGTGCATGAATAATGCGAGATCTTGGCGAAGCAATTGAAATGCCATTCCATCGAACTAAGAACAAAAGGGCAAAGTTGGAAGAAGGGCAAGCGGCAAAGGAGAGGAGTTTGAAGCCAACCTATGTATTCAAATGTTTAATCCCCTCATTAATGCTAGGATTGTGCTTCTTCCGTAAGCCACCTTTGATTGACATGAGCCCAAGAAATTTGATGGGCATTATTAATTGGGACTTGACATCACGCTTTCTCTCTTTTCTTCCTCTCCCCACTGTCGATTCCCTTTCTCTCTCACCCCCATGCCCTCTCATTTCCTCACTTGGAACACTATCTCTCTCCCTAGCCTTTGCCAAACCCCACACTTCCATTTCTCTCCTTTGCAAGCTTGTTCCTCATTTTTTTTCCTCTTGTTTTCCTCATCGGTGATTGTTTGTCGAACCCTCGACGCCAAACCGCCCTTTGCGACGTCAGACCACCCTTCATGCCGCCGAACCAACCCGCCTCCTCAAGAGCTATTAAGCACTGTGCAACCCTCACCCATGCTCCCTCTCGCTCGTTTCTTCTCTAGTTTAATCCCTCCTGAAACTCGGAGGCACTACCGATTCAAACCACTGCCGGACCACCATCGTGCAACCACCAAACTGCCGTTCAGTTGATGTCCAGCTCACCCGCACGCTGTGTATGTGAGACGAGCTGCTGTCCAATCTTGTTGTTTCTTCCCCTGATGCATTTCGAAGCTCGAATCATTCATGAGTGGCTTTCTAGCCCTTGATTAGGGTTATCCTTGCACTTAGGGAGTAGTTTAGGACTTATTTGTGATTAAATGATGATTTATTAATGTGATAAGTGGATGTTGTGTGATAAGTGGTTATAAGGGCTTAGATAGGTTATTGAACATTTACCGATAGGTTATCGAGTTTCAAAGCGATTGGTTATTGGACTTTTGGCGATAGGTTATCAGATTGTGGGTGATAAGCTATCGAGCCTAGGACGATAAGTTATCGAGTTTTGGTGATAGGTTATCACGTTTAGGGTGATAAGTTATCGGGTTATGATTAGTAAAATTGATGTGTTGTTTTATTATGCCATTATATGATGAAAGGCTATTATGTGTTATAAACTCATATGGGGTACGGATTATACGTCAAGCATATTATACGGATTATGAGTTTTATGTGTTATGTAAGTTACATATCATGTGTTATATGTGTCACATGTGTTCTATACGACATGACCTTGTGTTATGGCAAACATTATGGTAGGGTGATACGTTATATAAATAAAAGATGGTTTATGTGATGGATTTGATGACACGTGATAATGAAGTGAATGTATTGTGGATTATGATGACTTTATTCTATGTTGGTTAGTAGTCTATATATCATGGACTTACAAAGTAAACGGTGCATATATATATATATATATACAATGCATGTGGATGACATGATAGCATATGGCAAATGATGTTGCATATCACATGGGCATCACATTAATTAATTAAAAAAAGATAAGAAATGAATTGTGTGATGGTATGCTCGTGTGATCACCTATGAACCTGATGCATTTTACATGGGTTGTGAACCTATCTTGATGCATTTTACAAGAGACAATGCCTAATTAAGTTCGAATACCCCCCAATTCAACGGGATGCCATTCACGGATGGATTTTGGAATGAAACTCTTTACAAGAATGATCGTCCTACTGCATTTTGCGTGGGACAATGTCGTGCTTGATGAGGCAAGACAATGCCCGATTACCCCGGATGACTACAAACCTTCGAGTTGGCCTTGGATCCTGAGTGGCCGTAATAATCTGGACATATTTGTATGATAAGTGCATGAGATTCGTCCGTGTTAAGGTCCGGATTATTGCATGGCATGAACGCATGATTTGAACCATAATGCGCATTCTTATATTGGGCTCAAGAGCATGGATTATATGTTATGGAATTGTCTATGCTTCTATATGGATGGCCTTAAATAATGGATTCATTATTATGTGAATAATGAGGGTAAAGGGAGAGGATCGTTGCCATGTTTTGTCATCGATAGATAATTGCTTGTTTAGGGCGCTTATGAGGTGAACGGCTTCCCTATGCAAGGTCTAGAAGTTCACTCATTGAGTTTATCTCATATTTGTTTGTTGAATGTACAGGCTCTAGGAATGGTTGAGCCGTTCCGTTAGATACGATTTAGCTTCTCTCTTGCACACAATCAAGAGGTGATAAAGTATCCTATACCGAGAGAGGCCGACGCGCATTACATGGGTTATGTCACGACCATCTGGGTCAATGAAGGTCTACCTAACCTCACACCACACCGATTCATGGCCTAATATTTCTAGATGGCCAACAAGAGCCATTCTCTCATCCATGGCTTTGACAGTCCACTAGGTGTTGAAGGCTCAGGAGGAGGCATCGGCTACAATGCCAAGGACAAGGACATCCCCAATGGGAAAGTGTCTGACTCCAACCTCGACCTCGAGCTGATCACCGAGTCGAAGCCATAGATCCTGGAGGCCATTGAGGCTTAAGTAGTAGTGGGGTTGCTAACACTTTTTGGACCATCCTCGTAGTATTAGAGGTGATGGCATACCCCAGGCCCTTTTGCAGAAGGTCGTGGCAGCACGGTCAAGCATGTCGAATATGATGAAGCTAGTTGTTTAACTTTTGAACTTGGCATGTATGAAACATTGACTTATGACATATATATATATATATATATGATTATATTTTTAACTATCCCTGTTGAATGATGGTTGGAGATTTGTTTACGTTTCCGCTTGTGCGTTTTATCGTTATTGCGAATTGGGTTGGTGATGCCTCCTAGGACATCGCAATCAAAATACCATATGAATGAAAGGGAGGCTGCCGCGCGCTCGAAGTAAGTCAGGGCATGACATCCCTGCTTTGTTGGTATCAAAGCATGGTCATTACCTGGAGTGATAAGGCACATTGAAACCTTGGGATAGTTAGCTAGGAACGCTTATGATACACATATGATTGTTGATTTTCTTACTAAATTATGATTCTAAATTCCTAACTGTATTGTTGGGGTTGTAGAATCAGTTGTGAAAGTTGTTTAGCCCAAAATTGAGGATGCAGCAAGTAAGGGCAACTCTTGGGCCAGCTAATGGTCGAGGTAGAGCACGCAAGGATCCTAGGTTTAAAGGGATGCGGAGTCCCTTAAGACCACTGAGAACTTGATGGGGCGGTAGGCTTAGCAACAGGCTGCCACTGCCACTTATCACAATGAGGACCCGTTAGCTAGAAACGGGAACTAGAGGTTGGTAGAGCAGTTCATTAAGTTGAAGCCACCTCGGTTCACAAGAAGGGGTGATCCCGAGGTTGTTGTCTCGTGGATTAAGGAGCTGGAGAAGGCCTTTGCCTTGTGAGGTGTAATGAGGAAAAAAAGCGACCCTAGCGGTCTACCAGTTGCAAGGCAACACTAATGACTAGTGGGAGGCCACTTGGGGAAGAGTTTTTCCCGAAGGTACCATCCCAACTTGGGACGTGTTTGTGGAAGCGTTCAATGGAAAATACTTTTTCAAGTATGCCTGAGAGCAGAAAATGTCTGACTTCTTGACACTTCGCCAAAACTACCTATCTGTGGACCAATACAAGGCCAAGTTCACGGAACTATCAAAGTGTGTTCCAAGGATGGCTAAGGATCCTATAGATCGAGCTAACAGGTTCTGGGATGGACTAAAGCGGGAAATTCGTAGCTAGTTAGTTCCTCTGAACCTAAAGGAGTACATTGATCTCTATGAAAGGGCTCAACTAATTGAAAAGGATATGGCCGAGTGAGCAGCCATATCTAGATCGTGGTTTGCTGCTAATAGGATAATCATCGATTTGGAAAGAAACCGATGGCAGGAGAAAAGCATCCCCATCCTTCCTAATAGGAAGAACAATATTGGAAAGCTAGTGCACAACTTGAGCCACAATTGCCGATTCTGCAACAAGTTCCATGGATCTACACCGTGCCGCACTATGCCGCACCCAGACGGGAAGGTGCTTTGGATGTGGTCAACAGGGCCACCATGTCAAGTGTTGGAGAAAACTCCTTTGATATTTTAAAGTTGACAAAACTATCCAAAGTCTATTATGAAGATTTCCAGACTTTAGTGTCAAAGTCTGTTCGACATCAGAAGTCTACCCACTCTGACAAATTTCAGACTGAACACAAGTGAAAGAAGAAAACTTATCCATACGCGAGATTATTTTTTTTACTTCAAGAAGTTCGGTTCATATAGGTTATATATGGCCTTCTGGATGGAAATATAACCTATGTGATTGATCATCTTTATTGGAATCAATTTAGATATATTAAATCTTTTCAGATTACAAGTAAATATGGAAAAATTCTACTTATGGTAACTAAGATCCTGATTGTATGAGCGAACGGGATTGACGGGCTTTCATCACAATCTTCAAACGGCTCGAGATCTCCTTGATTGATTCTGTCCAACGAGTTGATTGGAAGAATTCCTTTGGAAAGTACCAACGGTCGAGAATGCATGAAGGAGTATTTAAGGAGGACTCTCTAGTTGTTCGATAGTGTGCGTGAAAGAAAAATTTCAAAGTCTGAAGCTTTCCATTTTCTTGTTTCTCCAAATACTGAGATCAAAGTTATACACAAAAGAGAGAGACTCATAGTGAGACTTCATGAGTGAGTAGTTGAGACTCTTCACTGTGAAGTCGAGATCGCAAGATTGTAAAGTCTCTTTTGATTCTTAGTGGAATCCAACCAAGAGGCTGTTAGTGTGGAGAGTGGATGTAGGCTTGATCTAAACTAAACCATTAGAAATTATGTGTTCTTATTCCTTTTCCTGAACTCATTTATTTTGTTCGTAGCTCTATTTAACTTCTAAAGTCTGAACTCGCTCAAAGTTTGTTATTCTTCAAACTTAGTTTTAGAAGCAAATATTTCTATTGTTTCTTGTGAAAAATTGTCTTAACACCTATTCACCCCCTCTAGGTGTTCATACTAACACTTACAGTCAATAACTACCTGCAACAACCGACTGGAGCGCAGCCACAACCCCAATTCACGGGACATCAATCAAGAGCCACTCCGCAGGACAATTCAAACCGAACCCCCAACCCAAGGCAAGGTGTACGCGATGACCAAAGAAGAAGCCAAAGATTCCGAGGCCATAATTACAAGTACGATTTCCTCACACCAGGATGCTACATACGCTTTGTTTGATATGGGGGCGACGCATTTGTTTGTAACTAATTAGTTCGTTAAGTTAGCTGGGTTAGAATTGAAACCAATGGAAATGGTCCTTAGCATCTTCACCCCTATGAACGATAAGATGCTATCTGTTTTTGGTTGTTAAGGTTGTGAGATAGTTATTAATGGGTGAAAGGAATTGATAGATCTAGCTGTCTTGGCTATGCGTGACTTTGATGTTAGAATTGGAATGGATTGGCTTGACAAGTAGCAAGCCACGGTTGATTGTTTTAGTAAGGCCATACAGTTCAATCCGGTTGGTAGCTCTAGTCATGAGTTTATAGGACATAAGGGTGGATCGTCTACACCCTTCATTTCTTTGCTTAAGGTAGAATGGTTGCTTGAGGAAGGTTGCTAGGGTTATCTGACAATTGTTGAAGATTTGACAATGGATGAACCAAAGTTGGAGGATATCATTGTGATACGAGAATTTGCAAATGTCTTTTAGAAAGAATTGTCAGGATTGCCCCAGAACGGGAGATTGAGTTCGTAATCGAGTTAGCCCCTAGGACAGAACCAATCCCAAAGGCACCATATTGGATGTCGCTATTTGAGTCAAAGGAGCTAAAAGTGCAAATGCATGAATCACTGGATAAAGGATTCATTCGCCCTAGTGCATTGCCATGGGGAGCACTTGTGCTATTCGTGAAGAACAAGGATGGATCGTTGCGACTGTGCATCAATTACCGACAACTTAATCAAGTGATGGTCGAGAACAAGTGCCCGTTGCCAAGGAGAGACGACCTGTTTGATCAACTTCAAGGAGTTTCGATGTTCTTAAAGATAGACTTGAGAAAAAGCTATCATCAACTAAGGATCAAGAAGGAGGATATCCCGAAGATGGCATTTTAGACGCAGTACGGCCACTATGAGTTTACGGTGATGCCGTTTGGGTTAACTAATGCTCTAACTACTTTCATGGACCTAATAAACCAAGTATTTAAGGAATATTTGGATCAGTTTGTCATAGTCTTCATCGATGACATACTGGTGTACTCTAGGAGCCCGGAAGAGCATGAATAACATTTGAGAACGATATTACTAACCCTTCGAGAACATGCACTTTACACCAAGTTTAGTAAGTGTGAGTCCTGGCTTAACCGAGTCACATTTCTAGGTCATGTGATATTGGGCGATGGAATTTCAGTGGATCCAACCAAGATTGAATTAGTCATGAATTGGCCAAGACCTACGACAGTGACTGATGTTCGGAGTTTTCTAGGACTAGCTAGCTATTACCGGTGATTTGTGCAAAGATTCTCCGAAATAGCTACGCCACTGACAAGATTGTTAAAAAAAGAAGTGAAGTTTGAATGGACGAATAACTGCGAAAGAAGTTTCCAAAAGCTTAAGTACAAGTTGACGACTGCCCCAGCGTTAACAATACCATCCGATCCTAGAGGATATGAAATTATAGCGACGCTTCGTTTAAAGGGTTGGGTTGCATCTTGATGCAACATGGAAGGGTTATAACCTATACGTGTAGGCAATTAAGGCCGCACGAGCAAAACTATTTGACGCACGACCTGGAGTTGGCGGCAATTATCTTTGCTCTGAAGATTTGGAGATACTACCTGTGTGTTGGAAAAGTTCACGATCTACACCGATCATCAAAGTCTGAAGTATCTATTCTCACAAAAAGAATTGAATATGAGACAAAGACGCTAGATGGAACTTCTCAAGGACTACGACTGCAACATCCCATACCATCCTGGGAAGGCCAACAAGGTAGCGGATGCACTCAATCGAAAGTCATGAATTGCACAAATGATGGTTTGAGAATGGATACTTCTCGAAGGTGTACGGGATTCAGATTTCAAGTTCGAGATAGGCTATCTTTCTAATCTTATGGCTACTCTTCGAATTGAACTCAAAGTGCAAACAAGGATTAAAATCTCGCAATTGACGAATCCAGAAATCCAAAAGATTGTGCAAGGAAGCCTTGAGAAGAGGAACCTAGATTTCCAAGTGACGGATGATGGGATCTTGAGGTTCCAAGGATGGCTATGTATGCCTGACAATGCAGAACTCAGAAAAGAGATTCTAGCAGATGCCCACTGAAGCTACTATAGCATCCATCCAGACAATACAAAGATCTACGGGAGCCTTAGGCAGTATTATTGGTGGAATGGCATGAAGGCTGACATCGCAAGACACATGGTAAAGTGCTTGACATGCCAACAAGTAAAAGCCCAACACTACACACCTGATGGACTGCTATGATCGTTAGAGATCCCAAAATGGAAATGGGAGCATATCACGATGGATTTCGTGATGGGACTGCCAAGGAGTCAGAGAGGTAATGATTCCATTTGGGTTGTGGTTGACTAATTGACCAAGTCAGCCCACTTCATCACAATAAGAAAGGATTATGCCATGGATAGGTATGCCAAACTGTACATGAGGCAGATAATTCGATTGCATGGGGTTCCAGTGACAATCACCTCTGATAAGGATCCCAAGTTCACTGCCGCATTTTGAAAAAGCTTACAGACGGCTATGGTAACAAAAGTGCAGTTCAACACAGCTTATCATCCACAAACTGATGAACAATCCAAGAGAATGATCAAAACTCTTGAGGATATGCTGCAAACCTGTGTTCTAGATTTCAAAGGAGGATGGGAAGACCAACTTCACCTCGTCAAGTTCACGTACAACAACAGTTATCAACATAGCATTGGAATGGTACCATTTGAGGTATTGTATGGACATGCACATAAAATGACTGTCTGTTGGGATGAGGTCTGAGAAAGGAAAATTACGAGCCTCGAACTAGTGCAACAATCTGTGGATGCAGTCTAGATCATTCGAGAAAGGTTAAAGACAACCCAAAGTCACTAGAAGAGCTATGCAAACAAACGACGGAGACCTCTGGAGTTCCAAGTTGGCGATCATGTGTTCCTCAAAATGTCGTCGATAAGAGGTACGTCCTGTTTTAGCAAGAAAGGGAAGCTAAGCCCTAGATTCGTAGGACCCTTTCAAATACTGAAAAGGATTGGGACTTTAGCCCACCATTTGACACCACCTTTAAATCTTGCCCAAATTCATAATGTGTTCCACATTTCCATGTTGAGAAAGTATAAACCAAACCTGACGCATGTGCTAAGTTATGAGGAGATCGAGGTAGATGATAGAGTGACGTACGTCGATCTACCAATGCAAGTCGTTGATAGAAAAGAACGAGTGTTACACAATAAAGTCATTCCCTTGCTCAAAGTCGTCTAATAGCATCATGGCACCAAGGGAGAGACTTGGGAAAGTGAGGACATTATGTTGAGCTAGTATCTCCATTTATTTGAAGAAGTGGTTGATCCTACAAATTTCAAGAACGAAATTTCTTTAAGGGGGGAAGAATTGTGACATCTGCGTTCCAACCCAATTTTTCAGAATGGAATTATTTCGGCAAGCGATTGTCGGACAAGATCATCTTGAGGATTGATAGACCACAAGGGCATCGAAAAAGGCCATTTTTTGGTGAAAACTCAGTTTTTCATCAACAATGACGTACAAGTATGGAAAAGTGGAAACAAACCACGGACATGAACCCAATGGGCCTAAGCCCAAGTGGGCGGCCCAAGCCCACACGCAAGGGGTGGGTGGCTAAGGGAAGTCCATGGGCCCTTCAAGCCCATCAAGTCCTCTTTTGGCAAGATCTTAGCATTTAATGCAATCAAGTATGTGAATAGTGCATGAATAATATGAGATATTGATGAAATGACCTAAATGCCATTCCATCGGACTAAGGATAAAAGGACAAAACTGGAAGAAGAGCAAGGAAGGGGCAGCAATGCTTGTAGGCGTCAAAAGAGAGGAGTTTGAAGCCAAGCTATTCCACCTAATTAGTCTAGACCTAAACCTATGTACTCAAGTGTGTAATCCCCTCATTAATGCTAGGATTTTGCTTCTTGACATGAGCCCATGGGAATTAATTGGGACTTGACATCACACTTTCTCTCCTCTCTTCGTTTCCCCACCGCCGGCTCCTTCTCTCTCTCTCTCAACCTCATTCTCTCTCATTTCCTCACTTGGAATTTTCAAAACTCTCTCTCTCTCTCTCTCTCTCTCTCTCTCTCTCTCTCTCTCTCTCTTTCTCTCTCCCCCCCTAGCCTTAGTCGAATCCCACAGTTCCATTTCTCTCTTTTGCAAGCTTGTTCTTCATTTTTTTTTCCTCTCGTTTTCCTTGCCGACGATCGTCCGTTGAACCTCCAACGTTGGATCGCCCTTCGCGCTGCTGAACCGCCACTCAAAGCCGATCGACTAGCCTCCTCAAGAGCTGTCCAATTTTGTGCAACCCTCACCTGTGCTCCCTCTTGCTCATTTCTTCTCCAGTTTAGTCCCTCGTGAAACCCGGAGGTCGTAGCAATGCCAAACCACCGCCGGACCACCGCCGTGTGACCATCGGACCATCATTCAACCGCTGTCCAACTCACCTACGTGCTGTGGACACGAGACCAGCTATTGTCCAGTCTTGTTGTTTCTTCCCCCGGCGCATTTTGAAGCTCGGGTCGTTCGTGAGTGGCTTTCTAGCCCTTGATTAGGGTTATCATTGCACTTACGGAGTAGTTTAGGACTTGTTTGTGATTAAATGATGATTTATTAATACGATAAGTGGATGTTTTGTGATAAGTGGTTATTGGGGCTTAGATAGGTTATTGAACATTTACCGATAGGTTATCGAGTTTCAAAGCAAGAGGTTATCGGACTTTTGGCAATAGGTTATCAGATCGTGGGTGATAAGCTATCAAGCCCAGGACGATAAGTTATCGAGTTTTGGTGATAGTTTATCACGTTTAGGGTGATAAGTTATTGAGTTATGATAAGTGAAATTGATGTGTTGTTTTATTATGTCATAATATGATGAAAGGCTATTATGTGTTATAGACTTATATAGGGTACGGATTATACATTAAAAATGTTATACGGATTATGAGTTTTATGTGTTATGCGAGTTACATATTGTTAGAGTATGTTATGGTAGGGTGATATGTTATACAAATAAAAAAAATGGATTATGTGATGGATTTGATGACACGTGATAATGATGTGAATGTATTACGGATTATGATGACTTTATTCTATGTTGGTAAGTAGTCTATATGTCATGGACTGATGAAGTAAATGGTGCATATATATATATATATATAATTTAATGCACGTGGATGACATGATGGCATATGGCAAATGATGTTGCATATCACATGGGTATCACATTGGTTAATTGAGAAAGATAAAAAATAAATTGTGTGATGATATACCCGTGTGATCACCTAAGATCCTAATGGGTTTTACGCGAGGTGTGGACCTGTCATGATGCTTTTTACGCGGGACGATGCCTGATTAAGTTTGGAAGCCCCCAAGTCAACAGGATATGACCATCCTAATGCGTTTTATATGGCCGATACCATGCTCGATGGGCGAGACGATGCCCAGTTACACCGGATGACTGCGAACCTTCAGGTTGGCCTTGGGTCCTAAGTGACCGTAATAATCTAGACATATTTGTATGCAAAGTGTATGAGATTCGTACATGTTAAGGTCTGGATTATTGCATGGCATGAGCGCACGATTTGAACCATAATGTGCATTCATATGTTTGGCTCAGGAGCATGGATTATATGTTATGGAATTGCCTATGCTTTGATATAGCTAGTACGAGTACCTAGAGGGGGGTGAATAGGTATATAAAAATTTTCCTTGAAAATTTCTTTATAATTGCGCAATACTTAGACAGTTGAGGAATTCGCAACGAGTAATAATCAACGCAAGACTAAGTAAAGGAAAGAGAGAATTGAACACGCGGTTTATAGTGGTTCAGCTTGATTCAAGCCTACGTCCACTCTTCTGCACTGACAGCCAATTTGGCTGGATTCCACTATGAACAAAGAGATGTTACGTTTGATCTTCCTTGATTTCTAGGTGTAGATGATCTACCACACTCACTCAAGGTATCACCAAGTATGAACACTCTCTGTGTAAACAATTTTGCTCGAATGAATCGACTAATAATCAAGGTGCTTCGAGACTCGGAATTTCTCTATCGATCACGCACTTTCACAACTAGAACGTCTTCCTTTTTATATTCCTTTATGCCATCATACCGTTGGCACTTACCAAAGGAATTCCTCCAATCTACCCGTTGGACGGAATCAATCAAGAAGATCATTCGAGCTATAAAAGGAACCTGACGATAGCCCATCAATCATGTTCGCCCATACAATCAGGATCTTGGTTTCCAAGAATAGAACATTCCAAGAATACTTCGTCGACCATCGGATCTTCAATTGATCTAGATACGAACAAAAGAATCCGTTATGTTTATCCAACCAAAAAGATCTTCTCCAGAGAATAGGATTAAATCCTCAACCATATACTTCGGATCTGGATTTCCTTCGACACTGGATTAGAAAGACTGTCAATGAGAATAGTTTTGAGTCTTAAGTCTTGAGTCTTGAATATTGAGTCTTGAACCTTGAGTCTGGTGATCAGAAAGTCTTCAGACTTTAAACTAGACGATCTGCAGATATCCAGACTAGACTGATAGAAACGTTTTGTCAGCTTCAAAATATTCTGGAAAGATTTCTCCAACATGCTTCTATATGGATGGCCTTAAATAATAGATTCGTTATTATGTGAATAGTGAGGGTAAAGCGAGAGGACCATGGCCATGTTTTGTCATCGATAGATAATTACTTGTTTAGGCTGCTTCCGAGGTGAATGACTTCCCTACACGAGGTCTAAGAAGTTTACTCATTGAGTTTATCTCATATTTGTTAGTTGAATGTTTACTGGCCCTAGGAATGGCTGAGTCATTCCGTCAAATAAGGTTTGGCCTCCCCGTTGAGCACAATTAGGAGGTGACAAAGTATCTTGTACTGGGAGGGGCCAACGTGCACTACACGCGTTACGTCACAACCACTAGGTCAATGAAGCTCTACCTAACCTCGTGCCACACCGATTCGTGGCCTAGTATTTCTGGGTGGGGTCCTATCCATGACTTCGACAGTCCGTTAGGTGTCGAAGGCTCGAGAAGAGGCATCAGCTAAGATGCCAAGGATAGGGACATCCCCGATGGGGAAGTATCCGACCCCGAGTTAATCGCCGAGTCGGAGCCATGGATCTCGGAGGCCATTAAGGCTTAGGTAATAGTGGGGTTGCTAACACCTTTTGAACCATCTTCGTAATATTATAGGCATATAGGCGTACCCCAGGCCCTTTTGTAGAAGGTCATGGCAGCACGGTCAGGCGTGTTGGATGTGATGAAGCTAGCTGTTTAACTTTTGAACTTGACTTATATGAAATGTTGACCTACGACGCATATATCATATATATATATATATATATATATATATATATATGATTATGTTTTTAACTATCCTTGTTGAATGATGGTTGGAGATTTGTTTACGTTTCCATTTGTGCATTTTATTGTTATTGCGAATTGGGTTGGCAACCCCTCCTAGGACATCGCAATGGAACAACCATAGGAATGAAAGTGAGGGGTGCCGCACGCTTGAAGCGGGTTGGGGCATGACATTACTCGATATGAGAAGCTGAACTTCAATGAACACTGCAACATTGATAGTCGATGAAAAGTGATATCCATGCGACAATTCACAAGATTTTGGAGATCATACCTATGTATACTCAGATTTATAAGGACCTTCTCAAGTTCAAGGATGGTGCTAGATACGTGTTGTCATTTATTGATAACCTTTCGAATAAAGTCCAAATTTGTCTTCTTAAACACAAGTAGAGGTACTTAATCAGTTCAAGTTGCAGAAGGCGATAATGGAAAAGTAGATAGGAAGGAAGATCATGTTCCTAAGAGCTAATAAAGGATTGGAATCTATTCTGAGAAGCTTACCCAGTTTTGTGCAAAGGAAGGCATAGTGAACGGAGTCATAGAAACCGAAAAATGGAATTTTTTTGTAAAGAACTCACTCTTTACTCTTCAATGCTAGACTAAGTAAAGATTTTTGGGCCGATGTAGTGTATACTGCTTGTTGTTTAGTGAACAGATCACCATCATTAGCAATCGATTGGAACACTCTTGAGGAAACATGATCAAGTAAACCTGTCAAATATAGCAGGCTGAGAATGTTCAGTTGCCCTACTTATGCTCGTGTAAATGATGGCGCGCTAGAGCCAAGAGCAAGGAAATGCATGTTCCTGAGCTATGTTCATGAGGTGAAAAGGTACAAAAAGTGGTGCACTAAAGAACATTAACCCGAATTTATGTTTGGCGGAGAAGTTAGCTACGACAAATAAACTCTATTTCATAAGAGAAGCGAGTGATTGATTACAGAGAACAATCTGGATGGTATTCAAAAACAAGTGGAGGTTCAGGGAGAGCTTAGAGATGTTTAAAGTTCTATAGATGTGGCAGTGTCTATAAAGCCACCAGATTTTATAGCAGTTACCAGTGGTTCCGAGGTCACAGTTGATGAAACTTCAAAGTACTCTGTAGAGGTGGATGAGATAGAGCAACGGTTGTGTCCAAATATTGAAATGGATAATTTGGGTGTAGTTGAGATAGCTTCGGGTAAAGTACTCTGTAGAGGTGGATGAGAAGAGCAACGGTTGTGTCCAAATATTGAAATGGATAATTTGGGTGCAGTTGAGATAGCTTCGGGTATGCGATGCAAGGAATGAAGGCTATTGAAATGTTGCAAGTGACTTGGAGGAGTTATGTTGGGAAAGGATTAAAGAGCAGTGGATACCTCTTTCTTTTTTTTTTCGAAATGAAAAGTATATAACCATCGTTTTTACTTTCTACGAATTCTCAATCACCAAGAGGTTGAAAGCCCACATATTTAATAACAGTTGAGAATGTTTGTCACAAGAGAATCTAGCTTGCGGTAAAATTCCAAGGGATGGAATTTGAACTTTGCTTTTGGGTACGATTTACAGATAGAGAAATCAGCTTAGAGACTTTTCACTATGAATTTCTTCCACTTTTAGTCGCCTAACTTTCTCATGAAAAATCGTAACTCTAGCATTTTCTATTATATAGTTAATATTTGTCTTAAAAGATAATACAGCGGCCATACCCTGCAAATGTTATTTTAGCTTCGTTTGTTCATTTCATACAGAGTTAGGAGTTCATATTACGAAATAACCATGTCTATATGACACTAAATTGCTCCTGAATTTGAATTATTCTCCTTTTGGGCAAACCTACATTTAGATTATTAGGAATAATGCTATATGTAAATTGGTGATCAATTTCCTTACCACAGTGGTCTAAATTACGACGCTCTGTGTTATATTTATTATACGTGTTATTCTTGTTATTCCGTAAGAATTCCCGGTCAAATTCGTCTGATTAATGCGCGAAGCCCGACTTATCACTCTGCAAGCAATTGAATTGATCTTTAGGCACATGAACCTCCCAACAAAGGGAACGATGGCGCTATCAAGACAAGCTCCACAGAGATTTTAAGGCGTACTCTCACTCTCTAATGCAAAGCAAAAATTCAAATGAATGATTAAACAAAAAAAAAAAGAGTGAAGAAAGAGAAAGCCTGTTTGGGAATCAAATTGTCTCTTGTACTTACCTTGGCAAAGTCTCCTTGACTATCATTGAATTCATCTAATGATCCGATGCTTTATCAGACGTACACATAATCTTTTTAAAGTCCCTGAAAATTTCTACCTGTACATTGAAAATGCCTCTCTTCCATATACCCACCCAAACACTTCTGAACTCGAAAGCTCAAAAAACGCACGAAGCTTTGAGAGCTCCATGATTGAGAATATATGTGACGAACCTCACGCACCGATTTGTCAATAAAAATGGCCAACTAGATACTTTGACGAAGGCACTGCATCTTGGTCTCCTTTCTGCTTTCAGGTTTTACCTCGCGACAAAAACTGGTTGTCGGCAGACGCTCAGGGGCATCATCTGGTACTATATGACATCGATCCGACATGTGTTGACGCCTTCATGAAGGAACAGAGTCATACTTGTGAATCTTGATACACAGAACTCACTATGAAACTGGGAAATGCCAATGTTATATCCCTGCAAAAGGTGCAAAAGAAAGAGCTGCAGCATATCACCCCTGCAGAGTAATCCTGTTGACAATGCACAGCTCGACATGACCAGAGACAGATGTTTAGTAGACTGTTTCCGGATTATCTTTTTCTTTATAGGGGGTTAAAATCTTAAAGCAGAGAGAGAGAGAGAGAGAGAGAGGCTGTTCCTCACATTGATGTGACCTACAAGTTAATCTCGATCAGGTTTACATACTTTAGGTACGGAAGAGTCATGTTCCTTATAAGAGAAGGATTCTTCAACACAAAGTCCTTCCACTCTTCCTGATCAATCCTTCCATCATGTTTTGTATCGGCTTCCCTAAATGCCTGTCAATTGAACAACCACTTTCAGAATGATTGAAGTACCAAGCCGACGATAGTTACACAATAAAGTTGAGGACTGCACCTTATCCACGATCATTTCCACGACATCCTCCGTGAGTACCAAATCTGATTCATGAAGAAGTGCCAATACCATTTCCTTCAACTGTAAATTGAAACCACTACAAAAGAAATTAGGAACAATTCGAGCACATTCATGAGATATCCATGCAACAGCAGAAAAAAAGGAGATTCCATCCTCACCTCCTCTGGCTCGATATATCCTGTTTGCCTCAAGTCATACAACCTGAAAGCAACTGCAGAAAGGTCTCACAACTCAGATATCATTTCGCTACTCATGTGAACATTATGTTCCAACATGAAAAAGTAAGTCAAATTTAATTTTATTGAAAATTAGAAGAAGAAAAACTCCATAATGGGAACAAAAGAAAAAAAAAAGAGGAGATAAATTTGAAGTTTTCTTACATGCAATCTTGTCTTCTATTGGTGCACTCGGGTGAAAGACACCGAGCGATCTCACGAATTCACCAAACTCGATAACCCCATTTCCCTTCATATCGAACAAATCAAATATCTGGAATATATGATACCCATGGTTCATATATATTAGCAGGGAAAAAGAAAAAGGCATTACTCTAGTGAATGATCAAAACTGCAAAAAGTTGGGCGTGGCACTTTATAAGATCAAAATATTTAAGATCCCATGTCTTTTTTTTTTTTTTTTTTTTAAATCTAAGTGGGATGATTAATTGTATTAGATTACTCGACATAAATGAAGTAAAAAGATCTCCATCAAATCAAAGTGAGCCTATGTTACATACCCTGTCAGCAAAAAGATTTCTGCAATTTTGGTTCTGGAAAAGTGCTAGCTGAAACTCTTCCTGCTCAAAATACAGCACAACAGCAATTTTAAGTAGCAGAAACAAGTGCACCATCAACCTTTTTAATGTCCTGTGAATACGCAAGACTAGACTGGAAGAAGACAACCCAGCAAGTGACAACTGATGGGCAAAAGCAAAGAGATTTTATTCAAGTATAAAATGCAGGTTTGAAGCATACCTTGTGAATAACCCCATCGGCAATAATTGAACTGCTTAATTTCTTGAAGAGCACATATAAGGCCTCGACTTCGCTTGCAGTAACTGCATTTAAGAAACATAAATGGTCAAACTGATGAAGGCAGGTAGCATCACAGTTAATTTACCATATGACTTTATCAAAAAGTTTATGAGTAATACTATCTCCATCTGTCCCTGATGAAAGTAATTCAGGATGTGCACAAAAGGAGCATATGACTTGCTCTATCGGATGAGCAAGTGCTCAAGAATAGACAGACTAAAACTGAATTGGGGAAAAAAGTCCTGGATACGCTAAAGCTTCATGAGAAAAACCTAAAAAAAGAAGAAGAGAACAATCTTGAGGGAAGTGTATGCAGAAACTTAACATCTAAAGGATTGGCGCTTACATGGTGTTACAGTAGCAAGAACGTTAGGCTCTTCATATCCAGGTGTTCGCGCAGAACTCTTTGAAGTAATGCAACCCATGACAATCACTTACCTTGTGCTTTTCCCAGATACATCTGCCGGATCAAAATGAGGAAACTGTCAAGCAACACCTGCCAATGCTGATTCACAGGAGAATGAGATGCCGCAAGATGCTGATTCAGCTCAATTTGGAGATCAAAAGATTTTCTTTTACTGCTTAGACTTTCAGTGCACTCAATTGTTCTTCTTAGACCATAAAAGAGATTGCACCTACTGGTGCCATGGGTTTCATTTA
The DNA here is from genome assembly GCA_016097545.1 of Eucalyptus victrix. Lineage (NCBI taxonomy): Eukaryota > Viridiplantae > Streptophyta > Magnoliopsida > Myrtales > Myrtaceae > Eucalyptus > Eucalyptus victrix. The sequence continues at coordinate 3,669,963 of CM027845.1, forward strand.
AGGGTGTGCAACCAAACCGATTCTACTCGGGAACCGGACCAGACCGTCTGAAAAACAAGTCCAAGAACCGGTTTCCATTGAAACCGGTCCGGGAACAAGTTCCAAAATTTTTTGAACTGGTTATAATCGGTCTAGGAACAAGTTCCGAGTGAATACCCAACCAGGTTCTGGACCAAACCGCCCTATTTTGGAACCGGTTTCCGAACTGGTTTCCGAACCGGTTTTATAAGCTAAAAAGACAAAACTCTAATTTCTTTTTCTCCTAAATTCTAACCTCAGGACTCCTTTGTCCTTTATCCTTCCTCGGAACTCCTCATCAGTCTTTCCCCTTCGCTAAATTTTTAGGTATGTATGGGGAATGGAGTTTTATAATTTATATTTAATGTTGTGTTTGGACTTTTTATTGTTTATAGTTGTACGTGACTACGCAATCATCTTATTGATTATTGTATTTGGCGGATTAGGACTTTTGTTATTCATCTTTTACTTTGAATCATTTCTTTACTCATAGCCTTGTATGATTTTGCTGTAAAAAATGAACCAAAAAAGGAAACAGATTCTCAGGTAGACCCTAGAACTGGATCAGAAAAACAGGATAGGTTCCAAAATCAATTTCGAGCAAACAGGGTAGGTTTTAGGGTCTAAAAACTGGGAACCAGTTATAACAAGATAGGTTTCATGTTCCAACTCTGGAATCTAACACCCCCCCTCTGGTTTCATTGATCAATACTCAACCTGCATGCAACACCAAATTCAAGAAACACCAAATTCAAGAATGGAAGTTTTCTATTCTGGGTAGGCATAAACTGTTCTACTCGGACTCAAACATGGTGTCCGGTACGCTTAGTCCTCTATGTTTTAGCATGTTTGACACCTGGACTCAATACGTGGATGTATAAAACTTGAGTGCTAGAACTGGGTCACGGGAAAACTAGAATCAATATGCATTGTCGCTATTGGTAAGCAGAATATAAGTAAAGGTTCAAAATTTTATGAGACATTGGATCATCATACCTCGAATTTCAAATAATCTTTCAACCTAGTTATGGTGATTCGGACTGTAGTGGGTCTACCATGAGACACAACCTTAGCAAATTTTGAGCTCAATATGAAGTTCCCCATACCCGCACCCATTTCTTATGCAGGTCGCTTTAATGATGAGTCATGGAAAACTCTAGGGACATAAAAAGGAGGGAAAAAAAAAGAAGAAGAAGAAAGAGTAGAAAATTGTCGAAAGAGCATTGTTGCTTTGATTCATTTGCTGATAAGTATTTGAACGTTCGCTATGATGTATTCACCGTTGGTAGCAAGCAGCAGCGTTAGTAAATCACCAAATTAAAGGTCAAGAGCACAACCTGCCTAAAGCTTCTACATTAGAGAAACTATGAGTCTATGAAAATGGGACATAATTAACAGGTTCTTTTAGATATCCTCGATGCAGACAGTTTCAGGTCAATTTAGTTGAGAAGTGCACAAAAAAGCAGAAGGCAAGTGGCTCAAGACAGATGCACAAAAACTGAAGCATCACGACGTAATTGGCCGTCCTAAAATATCAAAATTCTGACATATATATCCAGTAAAGAGAACTATTTAGGCCCCAAGGTTGAGAGAAGCAGCTATGCACAAGAAGAGCATATAACCGATTACAGAATTGCAATTTTACAGATAATGTACTACAGACAAGAATATTCAAAAAATTGAAACATTAAAATTCATCTGAGGAATCATTGTGAGCTGTACACGAAAATCTGTCTCACGAGGAAGAGATGAATTCCCACGTTTTCGTTATCCATTAAACCGTCGACGTGGGATGAAATTAACCTTTGAACTTTTTCCTCATTGGACCACAAACCCAATACGCAGAGGCAGATTTCTTGAGCTAATATAGCAGATTTTTTTATTTCTTAAAAGAACACGTCGCTGTTAAGAAAACAAGACGAACCTTGCACTCCAATCAACTTCTCTTTGTTTAATCTTTATCAGATTCTAGCCGCGTACAGAAGATATGACTTTTGCAGCTTCTTTAGGAACGATGAGAATGACTGCTTAGTGGAATAAAATTTCCCAGAAAAAGAATAAACATTTAAAAACCCGTTTTCTAAAACGAAAATGACGGGTAACTACTCACGCCGTTGTACTATCAAATTTATTTAATCACCTTTCTTTTTTCTATTTACGACCAGTTAAGCAAATAAAGATCAATTTACCCAAAGAGGGACCCGATAAAAATGAACAAAAGAAGGAGCTTTGCACTTTGCCCTGCATTTGCATCTAGGAGAACCGATGAAATCATTAACAGGGTGCATGCAAGCTTTTGATTTGCATGCGAGTCTTTTAAATCTTTCTGGTGCTTTTCTAAGGCAAAATCCAGAATCGATGCGAAATTGCAAGATTTTGCCGATGGTTGTCGATGGTCTCTGCATTTTCTCAGCAACCAAACAGAGCATGGGCAAAAGGAAGCAAGAAGAATCAGACCAGGAAAACAGACCAAATCCTTTAAGCGGGTATAAAACATCACAACCTTCATCAAAGACTAAAAGCAGAGAGAGAGAGAGAGAGAGAGAGAGTCAGAGTCGTGGACTGACCCGAAATCAGTGATGGAGGGAAGGAAGAGACTTGGATTCCTGGATTTCTCAGGCGCTCCGCATCTGGTTTTGGAACTTCTCCGAGAACAGAGAGCAGCTTTCTCGATTCTTGGGTCTCTCTCTCTCTCTCTCTCTCTCTCTCTCTCTCTCTCTCTCTCTCTCTCCCCTATCGCTGTCTCCCCCCACGAAATTTTGCTGAGCTTTCGACTTCGCTCTGGGACTGCCGAATGGGGGCGGCTATTCGTGAGCTCCCAGAGAGCGACGTCGGTGAAAGCGCTTAAAGTTCAAACATCTTGTCCTGCAGTAACGGCCGACTGGTTTTTCTGGGTTAAATCTGTCTGGACTTTTACTGGTAATGCACACCGTCAATGTATATTTCACAAATCTCCTTTTAAAGGTATTTAAACTTCATGGTTATATAACCAAACTCTCTTATCTCTTTGAATTTATATAATCACTCCTTTTATAAATCATCGTTTCTAACGCCAGCAAATTTGCTGATGTATCATCCCTATTGTGGCACGTAATGGACATGCCGTGATATGGTATCAAATAAGCTTCTTATTTTATTTTTATCAAAAGAAATTTTCATTTATTACCAAAATGATACGTGATTGGAAATATCAAAAGTCATAATAATAAAACAAGTCCATGGAGGTCCAAAGCACAGCAAAAACAAAAAATGGAGGCATATCATTAGAGCATGATTGAAAGAGATAATAATAGACTCGCCCTTCAAAAACAAATCCATGGAAAAGATCGGCCACCGCTCACCAATCACGTAGCTTCATTAGTGATAATCAAACATTGGGATCTCCATTCATAGTTACAGCTTCGCCTTTTGGTGGTGTGCGCCTAGATTTGGTATCCCAAACACCATCATCAAAGACAACAGTCACAACACAAACATTTTGAAAAAGCTCAGATTTGACACCTATGAGAGGGAACCCTGTAATCAATACAAAGCGCCAAAACTTTAAATTGAAACGCGTTGAACAAACACACATTTGACATTGAAACTATAGGCGGAGTACTAATTTATTAATACTTCAAAATCTAGATTTAGATTGAAGAAAAAAGCTCCAGATATTAGATTGGGAAAGCAAAGCTACCGAATCTAAAATTAGAACAGGAGAGTAGGGAAATAGAAGGAAAAGCAACTAAGAGGGGAGGAGAGATCTAGGTAAAATCCCTCCTCTCCAAAAGCGAAAGAGATGAAAAAATGTTGAGAGAGGGAGAGAAACGGGAGAGGTAAAAAGGGGTTTTGGATAAAGATTAGTCTGTTCACTTATTATGCTTCATTTTAAAAAAAAAAACCAAAAACTCGAGCTCCTTTTTTTTTGCAGAAAAATGAATTATTTGGATATATTTTCTTCAAAATAATTACTTATATTGCTATAAATAATTAGTTAACGAATATGTCTAAAAGTATTCGTGGACAATGAAAATATTTTACATGCACTCATTTTTAAAAGCGATTGTTTTATGAATATATTCTCCAAATCATTATTTTTCGCAAAATAAATGCACCCTTCAAAAAAAAAAATGAAGGAAACGCTAGAGGGAAGAGAGGGAGAGAGAGAGATGAGGCAGCTAGACGACAGCAGCCTAATTATCAATGAGGATTTTTAGAGCTTGTGAGCACTCCCACACATGCGTACATACTACGCCAAGGGCATGTTCATCTACCCTTGTGACCATTGGTGAGGGTCACTCGACTCTCAAAAGGGATAGTGAGGCCCTAGCGAGAGCGGCAAGACGTTGGTGTTGCTCTTATGAGGATGGCAGATCTTAACCTTATGCTCGAAATAGTTAGGTAACCATTGGGCGACAGGGGTGATGAACCCCCTCTCTCCTTCCCCATCTTGAGTTTTCTTCTTCTTCTTCTTCTTCTTCTTTTTTTATTTATGTGGTGGTTATTTATTGTCATATCAACATAAGATGCCCGTCATGCGCCACATCAATCATGTCGATAGTGTCGATAAGCAGCCATCGAAGGACCAAATCACAGCATTAGTGAATTTATAAGATTAAAATCATACTTAATCAAAATTTATAACTAGCCATTACCAAAAAACTTTGAAGGGGGAAACCAAGAAATATTCTTGCGAACTGGTGTTGGGCGGGGGATATTGTCCTTGACATGCAAAAATTTTACGTTTAGTTGTCTTAACTTTGATTCTCAATTTATCTAATCCATGAGGCTAGTTCATAATTTAATCAATTTGGAAGTTAGCAATCCAATAAGAGTTGTTTTTCTTCACCCGACATTTGAGGAAAGCTTATGCAACACTTTGAATGGTAAGTTACAAATTCGGCATCACTTGCTTTTTTAATTAATTTACATGCGGGCAATGTCAACTACTTAAGGCATGCATGACAACCATTATGTTCTAGAAATAGTTTCTAGAAAAAAATATATTTTTCTATTTCTATTTTTAAAAGAGTTTCTAAGCAAAAATAACCGTTTGATAACGACACAAAATTTCTTTCTTTTGAACGACGATGGATGGTGGTGATGGACGGTGGTGGTGGCGGCCGGCGATAGGCAGCGGCGGCGATGGCCTACAACAAGCAACGGTGGCGGGCGACCGATGGACAATGATCGGCAGCAACGAATGAAGGACTGGTTGACGAACGATGAGAAAAATTTTTATTTCTCATTTTTGTTCCAGAAATAAAGAAGTAGAAAATTTCTACTTCTAATTTCTATTCCAGAAATAGAAAAATGGAATAAGTTTATCAAACGAATTTCTATTCCAAAAATAGGTCTGAAATAGAAAAATTGTTTTTGGAATAAAAATTACTGGATGTCATGCACCCCCTTATAATCAACTAAACAAGTAAGTGGGTGGAGGAGATTTCCTCCTATCATAGATGGAAGAAAATATTCTCTTAAAAAGTTAACTATTTCTTTTTGCAAATACACCACGTGAAGAAGTTGATTTTTGAGAATGAGGTTAATCAACGTGAACTCTGTTTATTTTCGTAAAAGTTGGTGTATATTTATTGTAAATTAAGAAAAGATAGGGAGTTTTCTTCTTCTTTTTTTGCTTCTTTTCAAAAAATAACTAATTTTGAAAAAGAAAATTTTTATCCCCGATAATCCTAATAATATTCTGCGTTGATGTGGAGTTTCTCATTCTTGTTTCTTCATCGGTACTAATATAAGATTCATTTTAAGGAGTGTGTTGAAGCACTTTCTAAGGATACTTAATATTTTTTTTTAAAAAAAAGGGATACTTAATATGAAAAGGTAGAGTTTTCATATAGGATAATACCACAAATGATTTTTGAACTTTGGTTCAATATGTAACGTGATTTCTGAATTTTTAATTTGTTTAATGTAATCTCCAAACTTTTAATATGTTTAATGGTGTCCTTGAACTTTCCATATATGTTCAACTTAGTCCCCAAACCAAAACATTTTCATATAGTTTAGGGACAAAGTTGAATATGTATAATATGTTTAGGAATCATGTTGAACAAATTAAAAGTTCATGAATCATATTACACACTAAGTTAAAGTTTATTAACTATTTATATCATTTTCCCTTTTCATATCATGAATAATGCATGTCTCAAAAAGAAAAAAAAAAACCATTAGATTCAAACTTGCTACTTTTCATATTCAATCGCTTAAACAAATGTCCCAAAAGATGTCTCCATTGCAAATCTTCTAAAGGAAAAAAAAAAGGCTTCATTTTATGCAAAATGCCATTTGTCAGCATACACCAACTGGTCTTATAGAACGCTAAATCAATCCAGATCACTGTCGATCCTTTCGGTCTTGATTTTTTCAATGGAGCATTGTTCATCTGTTGTAACTATTCATGCTTTTTCTTTCTTTTATAAGGGAGTTTGCTAATGATATTTCATCCAACTTTCACTCCATCGTTTTGCCTTTTTCGATGATGTTATAGGCTGCTAAGGAGGGAGCAGTCGCAAGCGATTGAAAAGGGATCGTTAGTGGAGCTTGTACTGTTGCAAAGTCAGCTTTCCGGCTTGTCCTTTTTTTTTTTTTGGTAAAAAAAAATCATGGCTTAAAATCACAAAAATAATGATATTAAACACCTTTGCAAAGTCAGCTTTCCGGCTTGTCCTTTTTTTTTCGGTAAAAAAAATCGTGGCTTAAAATCATAAAAATCATGATATTAAACACCTTTGCAAAGTCAGCTTTCCGGCTTGTCCTTTTTTTTCGGTAAAAAAAATCGTGGCTTAAAATCATAAAAATCATGATATTAAACACCTTTGCAAAGTCAGCTTTCCGCCTTGTCCTTTTATCCTGGCTTAAAATCATAAAAATCATGATATTAAACACCTTTGCTTTTCCTTAATTTTCAAAAGTAGAAAAGTTAATTTAAATATCATAGAATTATAAATCTAAGGGTCCACGTATTAATGTCTGTGTATTTAGAAATGTTTTCAAGTGTTTGATATTTTCTGTTTCAAGGAGAGGGGAAAAAATAGATAAAAGAAAGGCAAAAAAATTTTGTGGGAGGGGGAGGGGGAGGAGAGAGAGATGTGCATTTGTCATTGGAAAAACATTTTTTTAAAAACGATTGGGTATGTGTCTTAGCAAATGTTTTATTATCAATAACTCTTTTTGTGGGTGATGAAAATATTTTTTTTGATATTTTTTTGTTAACAGTACAAGCAAGAATTTTTTTCAAAATATTTTTTTCCAATCTTGAGTTTTCCGTAGAAGAAATGCACCCTCAAATGTGAATTTAGAAAATATAGATTGGATTTTTTATTTTTTTTGGGAGTGTGGTTTTTAGTTTCAACTTTTGACGCTTTCTTCAACTTTATACCTCAAACTTTCAAATTTTGACTCTGACTTAATTTTAGTACCTCAAATTTCCGGGGGTGTTCAGTATCAAAGTACCTCTAAAGAAATTTTAATCTTTTTCCATGATAGTTTAAGGTTTTTTCTTTTTCATTACAAAGAGAAATTCACGAGGAACTGTTTGGTTCAAGTCAGGAGGCTTTGATTATACCTAAGGGTGAATAGTTTTAGATTCCGTACAAGTTCCACCTAAAACCTAGTACTTATCCGTTAGAGTAAATTCCTCATTTTTTAGAATCTGAAACTTACTTTACATATCTTAGAACTTAAAATCTATCATATCACAAGTTCTAAAGTTGGTTCAAAGTCTATTCAAGTTCCACCTATATTATTAATTGAAGGATTGCAGTGAATCATAACCTTTAATGATCACCACTTAATATTATAATTCACTAATCTTAACTTATACACTTGCTATCGAATAGCATGGAATATCACGTAAAGACAACCAAGAGAAACATCAAACTTGTTTCAAGTTTTAGATTATGGGTTTCAAATTTCAAGTTCTTCCAACTAAGAACTGGAACTTACACATCAAAACAGGTTCCTCATTTTTTGGAACCTGGAACTTACCCCGCGTATTTTAAAACCTAGAACTTATAGGTTTCTATCAATTTGGTTCTCAAGTTCTAGGTTATATCTGAAATCATGATCACCTTTAATTATTACTGTGAAAGTTAGCGAAAAAGTTGTTTAACTTTTGGGAAGCATGGAAAAGGCAATAGCGATTTTAAATATTATTTATTTTTATGTCTTAAAAATCCCAAAGGGGTCAATCAACATTATTAAAATAAAATATCAAACCTTGCTTGTTAAAAGAAAAGGCCAAAACAAGAAAAAAGTGGACAGAGCCGCGTCAATTAGATTTCCTTTCCTCTTTCAAGATTCTGATTACGATCGATGAACCACGCAAATCACGTTGTCGGTGCAATTGCATGTGGATAAAGCTGAAAATCACCCTAAAACGAACAGGAAAATTATGTCAAAACAAGCATATTCTCTTATGTATCGGACATGACCATGCTTAGAGAATTTGTGTTAGGTTTAGGAATTCCGAAATCAATTTCCCGTTCTAGCAAGAGAAGAATCGAGAAGACGGGAGTGAGCGCCCGTTCTTAGAATAACACCATGACATGAACTCGGTAAGTGTTGGGTTGATTATTAAAAAAAAAAATAGTCAAAGTAAACCCAACTGAGTGTGCGTTAGCAAAGGCTGATTCGCGCGATTATTTTATATGGCGTTATATAAGCATGTTGTCTCATATGTAGCATACATTTTTGGTGTTCATATCCAAACGATGACCTGCCTTAAAGATTAGCCGTCGGTTCGCACTACCTAATCTCTAATTAATCTACTTGATTAGGAAACTCAAATTAAACAATCTATTAATGCACGATTTATATGCCATGTACGCAACTCCATTGTCTATACATTAATGGTTGATGGGTTGACTTTTGATTTGAAGATAAGAACTGCGTACCAAGAATTACTTAAAATTAATACGAACGGTCAAACGCCGGCAAACATAAGAGAGCCGGGGGCAGTGGCCCCTCATCGCTTGGTGTAATTTGCGGTACGTAATACGGGAAAGCTCATGTCAGTGTATTCGAAAAGTTTGGAAATTGCGAACTTTTTTTTAAAGAAGATCTTGCTCCGCCTTTGGTGAATAAAATCGAAGCGTACCCAATCGTCTTTGCATTCGGTAGCAAATCAAGAAGGTGTTTTTGGCAAGTATGGTTTGCAAAGCAAATGAAATTGCATTTTTGCAATTTGATTTTGTTTTAATTTTTTTTCTCGAGACTTGAGTTAATTTCTTCCTTTTATAGTTTACCAGATTTTGAGTTAATGCAACAACCGACAAGTTTTCCTTTATATTATCACAAAAAATCTCAAATTGGTATATGTGTGACAAATTTACCATCCGTTAGTTTCCGTTAAACTTTGCCGTCAAATTGTTGAATTGGATTATATATGACAATTTATGGGTATACTAATTTTAAGTTTTACGCTTCATTAATATGTGATTTTTCATGATATTAATCCAATTTAATGGAAATGACATATAGTAAATTTGTCACGAATATACTAATTTGGAATTTTTTATGATAAAAAATATACTCGAATAAATTTATTACGGATGTACCCGTTTATGACTTTTTATAATAAAAAATTAATTTTGGATAAATTTGTTTTAAGTATATCAATTTTGAGTTTTTTATAGTATTATTATGCATTTCCTTTATCAAGTAGAAATATATACGAGAAAAAAACCCATAAACAATCTTTTTATTGGGTGCTTAGCCCAAACCAACTCACTTATCCCCAGGCCCAACCCGACCCGCCTCTCTCTCTCCCTCTCTCCTTCCTAAAACCCTCTTTACAAACCTATCCATCTTCATCTCCTTCCTGACGAACCCCGCCATCCACCTCCCTCCGCCTCCTCTCCTTCGCCACCGCCGCCTCCGTGAGGGCTGTCTCCGCATCGAGCCCCTCCACCTCCCTGCCTCTCCCGAAGCCCCCTCCTCACATTCACCCTGGCAAAGTCTCCTGGGGCACAGGAGAGATCATCGCCGGGACGACCATTTATTGAATTCATCTAATGATCCGATGCTTTAGCAGCCATGCACGTAATCTTTTTGAAGTCCATGCACATTTTTACCCATGCATTGCAAAACGACGCTCTTCCATATATCCACTCAAACCCTTCCGAACTCAAAAGCTCTGAAGACGCATGAAGCTTTGAGTGCTCCATGATTATTAAAAATGGCCAGCTAAAGACTTGACGACGGGGCTGCTTCTTAGTCTCCTTCTGCTTTCAGGCTTTACCCCGCGATGACAACCGGTAGTTGACAGACACTCGGGGGCATCATCTGGATCCGACGTGTCGTTGACACCTTAGCGATGGAACGGAGTCATACATGTGAATCTTGAGGCTCAGAACTCAATATGAAACCAGGAAATGCCAATGTTATATCCCTGCAAAAGGTGCAAAAGAAAGAGCTGTAGCATGTTATTTCTGCAGAGTAATCCCGTTGACAATGCGCAGCCGACATGACCAGAGACAGACGTTTAGTAGACAGTTTTCGGGTCATCTTTTCCTTTACATGGCGTTTAAATTTTGAAGTAAAGAGAGGCTCTATTCCTCGCATCGGTTTACATACTTTAGGTATGGAAGAGTCATGTTTCTTATCAGAGAAGGATTCTTCAACACAAAGTCCTTCCACTCTTCCTGATCAATCCTTCCGTCATCTTTCGTATTGGCTTCCCTAAATGACTGTCAATTGAATAACCAGTTTCGGAATGATTGAACTACCGAGCCGACCATAGTTACGCATTAAAGTTGACTAGCACACCTTATCCACTATCGTTTCCACAATATCTTCCGAGAGTACCAAATCTGATTCATGAAGAAATGCCAATACCAATTCCTTCAACTTTAAATTGAAACCACAACAAAAGAAATTAGGAACAACTCGAGCATATTCATCGAGATGTCCATGCAACGGCAGAAAAAAGGAGACACCGTCCTCACCTCCTCTGGCTCGATATATCCAGTGTGCCTCAAGTCATACAACCTGAAAGCAACTGCAGAAAGGTCTCACAACTCAGATATCATTTAGCTATTCCAACATGAAAAAGTAAGTCAAATTGAAGTGAAAATTAAAAGAGGAAAAACTGCATAACGGGAACAAAAGAAAAAAGAAAATAAGATAAATTTGAAGTTTTTTTACATGAAATCTTGTCTTCAATTGGTGCATTCGGGTGAAAGATGCCGAGCGATCTCACGAATTCACCAAACTCAATAACCCCATTTCCCTTCATGTCGAACAAATCAAATATCTGCAGTATATGATACCCATGGTTCATGTCAGCAGGGAAAAAAGGCGTTACTCTAGTGACTGAGCAAAATCAGAAAAAAATTGTGCGTGGCACTTTGTAAGATCAAAACTATTGAGAACCCGTATCTTTTTATCTAAGTGAGATGATTAACTGTACCAGATTAGACAACAGAAATGAAGTGAAAAGATCTCCATCAAATTTTGAAGTGAGCCTATGCTACATACCCTGTCGGCAAAAACATTTCTACAATTTCGGTTCACGGAAAGTGCGAGCTGAAGCTCTTCCTGCTCAAAATAAAGCATAAATAGCAATTTTAAGTAGCAGAAACAAGTGCACCATCAACCTTATGAGTGTCTTGTGATCACGCAACACTAGACTAGAAGAAGAAAACCCAGCAAGCGACAACTGATAGGCAAAAGGAAAGAGATTTCATTCAAGTATCAAATGCAGGTTTGAAGCATACCTTGTGAATAACCCCGTCGGCAATTATTAAACTGCTTAATTTCTTGAAGAGCGCGTATAAGGCCTCGACTTCGCTTGCAGTAACTGCATTTAGGAAACATAATATGGTCAAGTGATGAAGGCAGGTAGCATCACAGTTAATTTACCATGACTTTATTGAAGAGCTTATGAGTAACACTATCTCCATCTGTCCCTGATGAAAGTAATTCTGGATGTACACAAAAGGAGCGTATGACAATGCTCTTGTTATATTACGACAGTTTGCCCATGATGTGGCGTGTCCAAAGGACACGGTTTGCCCTAATGGAATGTGTGTCCAAGAGGCGCCTATTGCCTATGATGGGGTGTGTTTTGAGATAGAACTTTTGAAGAGGTACGAAGGGTTGTCTCTTAAGTGAAGTTATCGTAACTTCCTTAAAATGCAATCTAGAGACAAGAAAAGAACAAACATTCCTCTCTCTCTCCATCAAAGAAAACACACAAAAAGGTTCCATCATCACTTCGAGAAAATAGTTAGCATTAACATTGTGGAATGAGAATACTTTCCTTGTCATTGTATTCAAATCATCGTGAAGTCATAGATTCGTCCATTGTGTGCTGGTGATTCAACATATATTCGTGGGTAATCGCTTTAGTTGTGCATCAAAAAACTAGTCCTTTCTTTACCGACTTTTATCCTACATTGGTATTAGAGCCTGTGTTGTGATCTCTACCTTGTTTTTCTGTCGAATTGACCTTTGATGTTTGATGTGGAGATCATTAGAAATTGAACTTCATATCACATGCATGTTATAATACGCTGAAATTGTCATACGAATGATCAATACGAACCGAAGCAAAAAACCCATTTGGAAGTTGAAGACGACCGTTCTGTTTGGCCATGTCTCGACAAGTTCTTTTCTGTAAAAATTGATTTTGATCATACACGGTGAAAGATCTCGTTGAGATGAGAAAAATGGCAGGTAGAATGCCACCCGAGGACGTCGCATGAGCGGTTAGAAGTAGCGGCGTCGTTGGCCACGGGCCACTTGTGCAGACATGCGCTAGGATTGCCTAATGCCACGCACATGAGGCAAGCTTGGCGGGAGGCCGATGTCAGCTACCCAGATGGGGAACCGACCATCAATCAACCCGACCCGCATCCAACCCAACCCGACCTAGTTGACCCACCCATTGACTGGTCAATCGGTTGGACTGATCAAAGTGGTCTGACCGGTCAGTGGGTTGGACTAGTCAAATCGTTCTAATTGGCTTGGAATCGGTTTTGGCCTACGGCACATGCATCACATGCACTATTGGTGTCTTTGTGTTCATATTGAAGTGCTCTATATTGTAGTACACAAATGTGTACGAAACCCTAAATACTCGTATATTTGGGGTATTATTGCATTTTTGTCTTTCTTGGCTGCATTTCCCTATGGTTTTTGAAATATAGTAGCTAGCCTACATGTAAATGACCACATATAAATTGTGTAGAGCATGATTCAATAATGGCATGTACAAGGCTCTAGGTGCTAGCAATTTCTTAAGTCCGAGCAAACTCAAATAATGGCTAGAGATCTGCTGAGCTCGCGACTTCGCTCTCGGACTGCTAATTGGGGGCGCTATTCGTCAGCTCCCGGAGAGCTACGTCCACGAAAGCGCCCAAACTTGAAACTTTCGCCTCCTCCTCCACTTCGGTCGCTGTCTCCCCCCACGAACATCTGCTAAGCTCGCGACTTCGCTCTCGGACTGCCAAATGGGGTGGCGCTTTTCGTCAGCTCCCGGATAGCGACGTCCACGAAAGCGCCCAAAGTACAAACTTTCGCCTCCTTCTCCACTTGGGTCTTGTCCTGCAGTAACGGACGACTGGTTTTCTGGGTTAAATCTGTTCGGACTTTACTGGTATTCCACACACCGTCAATGGATATTTCACAAATCTCAAGTGCTGGATACTCGGAATGCCAAAACTTTGCATGAAGAGACACTTAAAGTGTCAAAAATTAAGAAAATACAATTAAGTATCAAAATCCAAACAAAATAGATCATTAAGTGCCAATGGTGAGAAAATCCAGTCAAAATACTTACGTAGCAATTTTCCAACGAGACAAGTGCAAAATGACATTGTTTTATATATTGACGTGTCTAGACAAGTGCAAAAACACGTTGTTTTGCTGCTAACATGGGTAAATAACTAATATAAAGATTAATTAAATTTATTTAAAACAAAAAACAAAAGAGAGAGAGAGAGAGAGAGAGAGAGAGAGAGAGGAGATTGAGAGGGATGGAGATTGTAGGCGGTCCCCGCCATCGCTGGGAAGGGCCGGCGGTGGTGGGGGGAGGACTGGCCGGGGTCGCTGAGCCTTGACCAAGGTTTGGCGACCTCGGCCGACCAGAGGCAAGGTGGCGGTGGCCAAGACATAGCCCTTAGTTGCCTGCAATTGTCTTTGCTTTTTTAAAAATAATAATAATTTAATTTAATTAATTTTTTATATTAAAATTCAAGTTCATGCCAAAACGATGTTATTTTTGCATTTCTTTACTAAGTCAGCTTTTCAATGAGCTACGTAGGTGAGTAAAATTAATAAAAAATTATCACGTAAGATTTCCGGTGGAGTTTGCCAAAAGTAACACTCAAGTATCCCATTTTTTTTTAAATGATACTAAAATGTAAATTTTTTAATTTTTGATACTTAAGTGTCTTATCATGTCACGTTTTAACACTTGGGGTGTACTTATGCACACAAATCTCCATTAAAAAAAATCTAAATTTATGGTTATATAACCAAATTCTCTATCTATTTGAATATATATAATTGATCTTTTTATAAGTCATTGTTTCCAACCCCATCAAATTGCTAATGTATCATCCCTAATGTGGCACGTAATGGACATATCACGTTACGGTGTCAAATAAGCTTCATATTAAGAAAAAATAAAAACTTTGACTAGTCTTTTTCGTGAAAAATTTTAGATCTAGAAAGTACTTTCTTAAAAATAATATTTTATATTGCTTGAAATAATTAATTCATGAGAAATGAATTTATTATTTACTACAATTTTTGTCTAAACATTTTCGTAAATGATGAAGATATTTTTTATATATACATTTTTATAAGCGATCATTTTTATGAAAATATTTTCAAAATCATTTATTTTCTGCGAAATCAACGTACTCTTCAAATAAAAAATTTTGAAGAAAACACTAGAGGGAAGAGAGGGAGAGAGAGACGAGGCAGCTAGATGACAGCAGCCCAACTATTGATGAGGATTTTCAAACCGTGCGAGCGCTCCCGCACACGCATATACACTACACGATGGGCATGTTCGTCTACCCTTATGACTATGGGCAAGGGTCACTTGACTCTAGAAAGGAATAGTGAGGCCCTAGCAAGAATCATGGGACCTTAGTGTTGCCCCCATGAGGACGGGATTTTCTAACCTTATGCTTGAAAGCGTTAGGTGACCCTTGGGCCATGCAAGAGATCATGAAATGTAACGACCTGAATTTCAATACAATTTAAATCTCGAATGTTAATATAATTTAACTTCACCTTAATCCTCCAATAAATAAAATAATTATCCTCAATTGAACGAATAATCTAACCTTAGCTAATATACATCAAAACCTTCTGTATAGAAAGCCATCTCCACCTTCATAGCACACTCTGGTCTAAGCCTTACAAGTGGTCTTCAGAAGCATTAATCTAAAAGCTTCTAAACTCCTGAACTGCGGATCGACAAACCTCACCATTCGACAAACCTCACCATTCGACAAAACATCGCCATTGAAACCAAAAGAACCATCAAAGCCCCTCAGCAATATAATTAACTCATCGCCGATGTTCCACCATCAATGACAAATCGATGGTGAACCCACTCTAACAATCCCATAACGGCCCATACAATAGAATTATACTTAGTATATACCATTAACAAGTCTGGTACAAGCACATCATGGTAATCACAGCCAAAACATATAGGGACTCCAAATCGCAATAATTGTGGGCAATCTATCCTACAAATCTGAAAAATAAGAGATGAGCCGAAGTTCAATAAATAAATTTTCTAAGTCTAAGGTAGGAGATCAGCTCACCACTCAACCCAGTACATGCAAAGCACAACAATCTCAGACCATACAAAATAACTATGAGAAGCAATTAAATAAATGAATGCATTGATTTACCTGTCATGTTATATCGAGGAAACCATGAATGATATCACATAGGAATATTCACTCAAATACAAGCAAATGACATAACACATTGTGATGCATGATTATCACCATTTAGTTCCTTAATAGAGATGTATGCACATAGTCCTGCACCATATTAATTATTTCATCTCATTTCATCCCTTCCCAACTCTAGGGCATCATCTCCACCCCAAGGCATCCCGAACACTCCTAGGGCATCCGACTCTATGGGGCATATCAACTCTGAGGCATCTCCACTCCAAGGCATCCCGATCACTTCTGGGGGATCCCGACTCTACAAGGCATCCCAACTCTGGGGCATCGTTGCCATTGATATGTGAGCAACAGACATAACTTTTCATAATACTTTCTATATTTACTCACATAGTACAATGCACATGATAACATTATAGTCATATGATCTCCCTTGCATCAATAATGAAATCAATGTTCATTTCAAAAATCGACATCCAATACACATCTTTTAATGCAATTTACTTTCGAAATATAATTGCATTGCCCCTTTCAGTGATCATGCACTTGAATAATGATAATGAGATCCTTACCTCTTTTCATTTCTCATGCAAGCAAATAATAACATTCTTAGATAATCGGTCATGTGAACATCAACAACCAAATAAACGATAACGCAAACATTGACAACTCAAAGAATCAACCTCATGATTAACCGACAGCACTTAGCTAGTACTTTAGTAACTATTATCAAATCTAATTTCGACACTTCCACATTTTCACTTTGTCAATCAATATTAATTAAATTAAACACCAAAGGCCACTTATTTGTCATCCAAAATATATGAATATTTTATTTCACTATGGGCATGCCACATACTTTATAAAATTACCAAAACAGCCTACTTCCAAATTAATTACACAAATTAGGACCAATATTGCTTAGTTAGACACATTGTCTAGATTAATAAATTATACCTCAAAATGACTTAAGCACCTATCAAAATAAGGTTCCTCATGCTGTGAACAGCCCCCCAGAATTACCAGTTTTTACAGATACGTCCCTCGGCCTAGTGAAATTACGGATTTGCCCCTAAAGCTTCTAAACTCTTTTTTTTTTTTTCCTGACTGGTTTGATTTCCTTTAATTAATATTACTTAAAAACCCACAAAATAACCCTATTTGCAGCACCCTCTCACTTCTGTAAATTTCGAAATTTACCCATAACTTTGACAAAAATTACCAAGATACCCTTTTTATGCCTAGTTTTATCATTTTCTCATTCTTTCCCATCTAAGGTGCAACAAAACCATTTTGGTATTTTTTTCAAACACCTTCTAGGCATGAATTAAAGATTTCAATATAGGCAAGAAATCACCACAACTCTACTTGTCCATCTTGGAACCTACTTCTACTTAAGATTAAATTTAAACTAACAAATATCAACCAACCAAGTCAAGAGCACCAAGTATATCAATCTCACTTAGTCCTTAGAGTTTTCACTTACCTTCAAAAATGACTTGAGAAAATGGAAGCTTTAAACACCTTGAAAGCAATGCCAGACGGTTAACTGATTGTGGTTTATACAAGACATTTTCTAAGAGAATTTACTCAGAAACATTGTCATTGCCTGCCAATCGGTTAACTGAAGTCGATTGCGATGGCTATGGAGACATCTAGCCAATTTCCTGAACCATTCAATTGCCTTCTTTCAATATATTATAAAATTCCACAGCTTCATAAGTCCTTCCATCTACTGTAATTTTGTACCGGAAGCGACGAAAAAGCAATACATGTGCCGACTAATTGGCAAATTTTGCTTTATCTATTTATGTCCTTTGAAGCTAGTAATCCACCTTTAAATTTGATATATTTACTGTAGGAGATCAGGGGAGCACGGACTTAATTTTCCAATTCAAAAAATTTTAAACCATAGTGAAAAAGACATGTTGCTTTTTATTAGCAGTACAAACTCTTTTCAAAATGAAAGGTATCTAGCAATCATTTTTATTTGCTATTATAAATACTCAATCACCAAGAGGTTGAAAGCCCACATATTTAATAACAGTTGAAAGTGTTTGTCACAATTTAGAATCTAGCTTGCATAAAATTTCCAAGTGATGAAATTTGAACTTTGCTTTCGGGTACAATTTATGCTTAGAGGAATCAGTTTAGAGACTTTTCACTATGAATTTCTTCCACTTTTAGGTCGCCAAACTTTCTTATGAAAAATCGTAACTCTAGTTTCTTCTATTATTTGGTCAGTATTTGTTAAAAAGATAGTATAGTGGCTATACTCTGCAAATGTAATTTTAGCTTCGTTTGCTCATACTGAATTAGAGTTCATCTTTCGAATAACCAAGCTCATAAGACACTGAATTGCTCCTGAATTTGAATTATTCTCTTTTGGGCAAACCTACATTTAGATTATCGGGAATAATGCTATATGTACATTGGTGATCAATTTCCTTACCATAATGGTCTAAATTATGACACTCTGCATTATATATATATTAAACATGTTATTCTTCTTATTCCGTAAGAATTCCCGATCAGATTCCCGATCAGATCATCTAATTAATGCGCAAAGCCAACTCTGCAAGTAATTGCTCTTTAGGTACATTAACCTAAAGGAGACAAGTGAAAAAAAAGCAGCCTCTAATGCAAAGCGAAAACCAAGTGAATGATTAAACAAAAGGAGACAAGTGAACAAAGAGCAGCCTGTTTGAGAATCAAACTCTCTCTTGTCTCACCTTGGCATAGTCTCCTGGGCCACAGGAGGGATCATCGCTGGGATGACCATTATTGAATTCATCTAATGATCCGACGCTTTATCAGACATACACATAATCTTTTAAGAGTCCCTGCAAATGTTTACTTCTGCATTGCAGAATGCCTCTCTTCCATATATCCACTCAAACCCTTGAACTCAAAAGCTCAAAAGACGCATAAAGCTTTGAGTGCTTCCCAATTGATGATACATGTGACGACCATTATGCACCAATTTGTCAATAAAAAAGGCCAGCTAAAGACTTGACGACGGCCCTGCATCTTAGTCTCCTTTCTGCTTTCAGCTTTTACCTTGTGAAGACAACTGGTAGTTGGCAGACACATAGGAGCATCATCTGGTACCATATGACATCGATCCCACATGTCGTTGATGCCATAGTGATAGAACGGAGTCATACTTGTGGATCTTGAGACTCAGAATTCATCATGAAACTGGGAAATGCCAACGTTATATCCCTGCAAAAGGTGCAAAAGAAAGAGTTGTAGCATATCACTCCTGCAGAGTAATCCCGTTGAGAATGCGCATCCCAACATGACCACAGACATATGTTTAGTAGACAGTTTCCGGGTTATCTTTTTCTTTGCAGCAGTTTAAATTTTGAAGTAGAGAGGCCGCTCTACACATTGATGTGACCAATATGTTAATCTCGATTGGGTTTACATACTTTAGGTATGGAAGAGTCATGTTTCTTATCAGAGAAGGATTCTTCGACACAAAGTCCTCCCACTCTTCCCGATCAATCCTTCCATCATCTTTTGTATCGGCTTCCCTAAATGCCTGTCAATTGAACAACCAGTTTCAGAATGATGGAAGTACCGAGTTGACAGTAGTTACGCATGAGAGTTAAGTACTGCACCTTATCCACGATTGTTTCCACAAAATCCTCCGAGAGTTCCAAATCCGATTCATGAAGAAGTGCCAATACCATTTCCTTCAACTGTAAATTGAAACCACTACAAAAGGAATTAGGAACAATTCAAACATATTCATCAAGATGTCCATGCAACAGCAGAAAAAAGGAGATATCATCCTCACCTCCTCTCGCTCAATATATCCAGTGTGCCTCAAGTCATACAACCTGAAAGCAACTGTGGAAAGGTCTCATGACTCAGATATCATTTAGCTACTAATGTGAACATTATGCACCAACATGAAAGAGTAAGTCAAATTGAATTTTAGTGAGAACTAAAAGAGGGAACAAAAGAAAAAGGGATACATTTGAAATTTTCATACATGCAATCTTTTCTTCTATTGGTGCATTCGGGTGAAAGATGCCGAGCGATCTCACAAATTCACCAAACTCAATGACCCCATTTCCCTTCATATCGAACAAATCAAATATCTGCAAAATATGATACTCATGGTTCATGTATCAACAGGAAAAAAAGGCATTACTCTAATGAATGAGCAAAATCACAAAAAGTTGTGAGTGGCACTTTGTAAGATCAAAAATATTTGGGATCCCGGCTCTTTTTATCTAAGTGGGACGATTAATCATATCAGATTACGAGATAAATGAAGTGAAAAGATCTCCATCAAATAGAAGTGACCCTATGTTACATACCCTGTCGGCAAAAAGATTTCTACAATTTCTGTTCCGGAAAAGTGCAAGCTGAAACTCTTCCTGCTCAAAATGCAGCATAAATAGCAATTTTCAGTAGCAGAAACAAGTGCACCATTAACCTTGTCAGTGTCTTGTGATCACGCAACTAGACTAGAAGAAGACAAACCAGCAAGCGGCAACTGATGGGCAAAAGGAAAGGGATTCTCATTCAAGTATCAAACGCAGGTTTGAAGCATACCTTGTGAATAAGCCCATCAGCAACAATTGAACTGCTTAATTTCTTGAAGAGCACATATAAGGCTTTGACCTCACCTGCAGTAACTGCATTTAAGAAACATAGATGGTCAAAGTGATGAAGGCAGGTAGCATCACAGTTAATTTAGTGTATGACTTTATTGAAGAGCTTATAATTAATACTATCTGCATCTGTCCCAAATTAAGTAATGCCGAATGTACACAAAAGAAGCATATGACAATGTTCTATTGGATGAATGAGTGCTCAAGAATAGACAGATTAGAAATGAACTGGGGAAAATAGTCCGGGTTACACTAAAGCTTCATGGGACAGAAACTTAACATCTAAACGATTCGCACTTACAAGGTGTTGCAGCAGCAAGAACGTCAGGCTCTTCATATCCGGGTGTTTGCTCAGAATTCTTTGAAATAATGCAGCCCATGACAATTAATTACCTTGTGCTTTTCCCAAATACATCTGCCAGCTTGAATTGAGAAAACTGTCTAGCCACCCCTCCCAATGCCAGTTCACAGGAGAATGAGATGCTGCGAAATGCCGATTGAGCTTAATTTGGATATCGAAAGATTTTCTTTTACTGCTTAGACTTTCAGGCACACAATTGGTCTTCTTAGACCATACAAGAGATTGCACCCACTGGTGCCATGGATTTCATGGTCAACGCTGTGAAACTAGAGTCAAGACAACTGCATGCAACACCAAATTCAAGAATAGAAGTTTTCCACTCTGGGTAGGCATAAATTATATTACTCAGACTCAAACATGGAGTCTGGCACGCTTAGTCATCTATGTTTCGAGATGTCCAACATGTGGACTCGGTACGTGGATGTGTAAGACTTGAGTGCCAGAACTGAGTCATAGGAAAACATAGAATCAATATGCATTTTCGCTCCTGGTGAGCAGAACGTAAGAAAAAGTTCAAAATTTTGTAGGATGTTGAATCATCACACCTCGAATTCAAGATATTCTTTCTTCAACCCAGTTATGGTGATTCTGAGTGTAGCGGGTCTGCTATGAGACACATAGCAAATTTTAAGCTCAATATGAAGTTTCCCCATACCCACACCCATACCCATTTCTTATCCTGTATACTGGATGAAGTTTCCCCATAACCACACCCATTCCCTTTTCTTATCCTCTATATACAGGTCACTTTCCTTTAATAGATGAGTCGTAGAACCTCCGGGGACACCCAAAATAAATAAATAAATAAAGACAAAAGAAATTGTCAAAAGAGCGTTGATGCTTTGATTCGTTTGCTGATGATGTAATCACTGATGGTAAACACCGGCCTCAGTAAATCACCAAGTTAAAGGTCAAGAGCACCTATCTGCCTAAAGCATTTATATTAGAGAAACTATGAATCTATGAAGATGAGACATGAGTAGCAGGCTTTTTTAAAGAAGAACCGTGACCCTGGAAACTGTGGAAGCGGGCAAACTAAACTGTATTCCTCAACATTATGACCGGATAGTGTTAACCAAAAGCAAAAGGAAATCTAATTTCAAAAGACAGATATCCTTGATGCAGACAGTTTCAGGTCAATACACTTGACAAGTGCACAAAAAAGTACCGTGCAAGTTGCTCAAGACAACTTGTCAAAAAAAAAAAAAAAAGCGGCTCAAGACAAATGTACAAAAACTGAAACGTCTAGATTGGAACCGACCATTTAGATCAAAAAAAAGATGGAACTGACCATCATAAAATCTCAAAATTCTGACATATATATCCATTAAAGAAAACTATGTAGGCCCCAAGGTTGAGAGAAGCAGCTATGCACAAGATGAGTGTACGTCTGATTTCGCAATTACAATTTTCCCAAAGAGTGTACTACAGACAAGAATATTCAGAAAAAATAGAAACATCAAAACTCATCGGAGGAATCATTGTGAACCGTACAATAAAAACTGTCTCGTGAGGAGGAGACTCATTCAAAGAAATCCCATCTTTTCGTTACCCATCAAACCGTCGAACGTGGGATAAAAATATCATCTGAACCGTCTCCTCATTGGACCACAAACCCAATACGCAAGGGCAGATTTCTGGAGCCAACTTAGCAGATTTTTTGCTTCTTGAAAAAGCAGGTCAATGTTAAGATAACAAGACGATCCTTACACTTCAATCGATTTCTCTTTGTTTAATCTTTTATTGGACTCTAGCCGTGTGAAGAGGATATGACTTTTGGAGGGTTCCTAGGAACGATGAGAATGACTACTTATTAGTGGAATCAAATTCCCAAGAAAAAGAATAAACTTTTATAAGCCCTGTTTTCTTAAACGAAAATGAAGGGTAATCACTCACGTCGTTATACTATCAAATTTATTTAATCACCCTTTCTGTTTCCATTTACGACCAGTTAAGCAAATAAGGATGAAGAAATTTACCCAAAGAGAATAAAAATGAACAAAAGAAGGAACTTTGCCCTGCATCTACATATCGAGGAGAGCCGATGGAAATCATTAACGAGGTGCATGCAAGCTCTTGATTTGCATGCAAGCTTTTAAATCTTTCTGGTGTTTGTCTAAGGCAAAAATCCAGAAGGGATAGGAAATTGCAAGATTTCGCCGATGGTCTCTGCATTTTCTCAGCATCCAACCAGAGCATTGGCGAAAGGAAGCAAGAAGAATGAGAGCAGGAAAACAGGGCAAACCCTTCAAGCGGGTAAAAACATCACAACCACCCATCAAACACTCAGAGCACAGAGAGAGAGAGAGACAGAGAGAATCGTGGACTAACCCGAAATCTGCGGTGGAGGGAAGTTGGGATTCTTGAGAGATACTCTCTCGCGCTCTGTTTTTATCCACCGGGCAAATGGAATTCCCCTGGATTTCTCAGGCACTCTGCATTTTGGTTTTGGAACTTCTCCAAGAATAGAGAGTTCCTTTCTTGATTCTTGGTATCTATCTCTCTCTCGCTCGCTGTCTTCCCCACCAAGAAAATCTGGCGAGCACGCGAATTCGCTCCCGTACCGCCAAATGGGGGTCACTATTCCTGAGCTCCCCAGAGAGCGACGTCGATGGACACTGCTCAAAGTTACGAACTTTCGCCTCCTCCTCCACTTTGGTCTTCTCCCGTAGCTACGGACGACCTCATCAGTTTGGACTTTACTGGCAAATCCGGGGTGTCCATTGGCATCGCACCAATTACCTTTAAAAAAAGGAATCTTGATCATTGGTTGTATGACCAAATTCGAATTTATATAACCAATCGTTTTTTCCAGTCATCGTCGCCAACGCCACCAAATTGCTGATGTTTGATCCCCAATGTGGCACGTAATGGACACATCGTGATACAGCGTCAAGTAAACGTCATATTAGCATACAACAAAACCAAATGACTCTTTTTTTTTTTCTCTTCCATTTCTTTAACAAAAAATGAATAAATTGAAAATTATTTTTTTAATTAATCGTTTGTATTGTTCGATATCATGTCAAATAAGCTTCATATTAGCAAACAATAAAACCAAAAAAAAAAAAAAAAAACTTTTTTTGTCTTTGTTTCTTTTATGAAAAATAAATGAATTGGAAAATATTTAAAAATAATAATCGCTTGAAATAGGTAAAAAATATTTTTATTATTGACTACAATTTTTATCTAAACATATTTGTGCACGATGAAAATATTTTTTTCACTCATTTGTTTTGTAAGTGATATAAGTATTGTTTTTTATGAAAATGTTTTCCAAATAATCGACATCACCTACTTTCAATTTTAATCAATTTTTATGTGAGTAATGTCTACAGCTTATAAACTACCAATTAAAGACACTTGTGGAGGAAATTTTTTCCAATAGGAGATGGAACAAAATATTCTATTAAAAAGTTCACCGCATGAAAAAGTTGTTTTTTAAAAATGAGGTTACTCAATCAACATTAGCTGTTTATTTTCATTAAAGTTAGTGTATCTGATCGTAAATCAAGAAAAGTTGGGGGGCTTTATTCATTTTTTTTCTTTTTTAAAATTAACACTTTTTGAAAAAGGCGAATTTTATCCCCTCATAATCCTAATAATGTTTTGTGTTGGTATCAAGTTCCTCTTTCTTGCTTGTTCGCGTGAATTGACATAAGATTCATTTTGAGGAGTGTACCGAAGCACTTTCCAAGCATAATTAACACAAAAAGATATAGTTTTCATATCACGAATAATACATATCTCAAAAAATTATTAGATTCAAAATTGCTACTTTTCATATTCAAAAACTTTATTAATGTCTCGTAAGAAATCTCCATCGCGATTCTTCTAGAAAAAAGCTTCATTTTGTGCAAAACGTCATTTGTGAGCATACACCAATTCATTTTGTAGAATGATATTTCAATCGAGATCACGCTCAATACTTTCGATCTTGAGCAAATTATTCTGTCGTAATTTCATACTTTTGTGGCGATTTTTCGCCATGGGGAGCACTGTTCACTTGTTGTGACCGTTCAAGCTTTTTTTCTTTCCTTTTCTATAATGGAGTTTGCTATTGACAATTATCGGACTTTCACTTCATAGCTTTTTTGTTTTTTCGATGATATTGTAAGTTGCTGAGGAGCAGTAGCAAGCAATTCAAATGGAATCGCCAGTGGAACCATGGAGTGCACGCCCCTGTTGCAAAGTCAACCTTCTGGCTAGTCCTTTCATCCTGGCTCAAAAAAAATAAAAAAAATACACCTTTGATTTTCCTTAATTTTGAAAAGTAAGAAAAGTTATTTTAAATCTCATAGAATTATAAAGAAAACAGCTAAGAGTCCACGTATAAATGTCTGTATATTTCGAAATGTTTTCAAGTGTTTGATATTTCAAATTTCAAGGAGAAGAAAAAAATAGGTGAAAGAAAAGGCAAAAATAGGGAAAAAAAAAACAAAGAAGAGATGGAAAACTCAAAATTGGAAAAACATTTTTCACAAATGATGGGTACTTAGAAAAATTAATCAATGAAAAATATTTTCACTATCAACAATAATTTATATTTAACTTTTTTCATGGATTGTGAAAATATTTTTCATTCATTCATTTTTGTAAGTAATATAAGTAAGATGTTTTTTTTAAATGTTTTTCAAATCTTGAGTTTCGAATCTTGTAAGCACCCTTAAATATGAGTTCAAAAAAGATAGATTGGATTTTTTTTTCTTTTTGGTGTATGGGTTTATTTTAGATTTTTGATGTTTTCTTCAACTTTATACCTAGAACTTTTGAACACTCGACTTAAATTTAAGTACCTCAAATTCTCAGGTGTCAAGTATTGAAGTACCTCAAAATGTTAGACATATACAAATAACAATAATAAAGTCATTATACCAGGATATGTTATGGTTTTTTTTTTCTCACTAAAAAGAAAAACTCACGAGGAGCTTTTTGGTGGATCAAGAGGCTTTGATTATCCCCGTGAAAGTTAGAGAAAAAGTCGTCTTTACTTTTAGAAAGTATTGAAAAAGGTAATGGTGATTGTAGATTTTATTTACTTTACATCTTAAAAATCTTAGAGGAATCAACATTTACCAAAGTAAAATATCAAACTCGCTCGTTAAGAAAAAGCCAAAAAAAGGGGAGGAGGGACAGAGTCAGGCCAATTGCATGATCAATGTACCCGCAGGTCAATGTAGATTTTCTTTTCTTTTTAAGATTCTGATCGCGATCAATGTACCCGCAGGTCAAATAGTCGGTGCAATTGCATGCGGATAAAGCTGAAAATTACATGTAGTAAAAAGGAAAATTATGTCAAACAAGCATTTTCCGAATCAATTTCCTGCTTTTGGCAAAAGGAGATCGAGAAGACGGGAGCAATAGACACATTAAACAAATAGGTTGAATTGAAAATGATCCGATCCAAATATTTTATAGAATGCAAATCTAACTACCTATACCTAACCCAACTCACACCCAATCCAACAAATATCCAATCCAATTCATATTGCTAAGACAATTTCAAATCTAATTAATTTAAGAAAACTCTTCATGAGATTGAGTAAAAACAAGAAAGATTTAAAAGAAAGTTATAGAGGAAGGATGAGTCCAAATAAATTGTAAACCATTTATGATATATTTAAATATATTATATAAACACATTTACTAAATATAACTAATCTATATAACAACTCAACCCGTCATATCTGAGTTAATAAATTATTTTATGACCCATTTTGATAGGTCTAGATGCACTCATACATAGACTAACACTGCAACATGAACTTGACAAGTGCCAGATCGATTTTTAAAAAGATAAAGATTATTACTCAGTAGAGACCAATTCACGCAATTATTTTATACATGCGCTACTGGACTGGTATGACTTGCCTTGAAAGATTAGTTGTCAGCTTCCCTTCCTAATCTCTAGTTAATTAACTCGTTAATTACATCGCCATGCCATCTTGATTATGGAAACTCGAATTAAATAATCTCTTAATCTAATGCCCGATGGTGTATACATTAATGGTTGATGGGTTGACTTTTGATTTGAAGATAGAAACCACGTACCAATAATTTATTCACACCCAATCCAAAACATATCCAGTCCAATTCATATTGTTAAGACACTTTCAAATCTAATTCAATTTAAGAAAACTCTTAACGAGATCGAGTAAAAACAAGAAAGAATTAAAAGAAAGTTATAGAGGTGGGATGAGTCCAAATAAATTGTAAACCATTTATGATATAATTAAAGAAAGATAATATTTAAACTCATTTATAACACATTTACTAAATAAAACTAATCTATATAACAATTCAACCTGTCATATATGAGTTAATAAATTATTTTATAATCCATTTTGATAGGTCTAGATGCACTCATCATAGAATAACACTGCAACATGAACTCAACAAGTGCCAAATTGATTGTTGAAAAGAAAAAGATTGTTACTTAGTAGAGACCGATTCAGACAATTATTTTATATGTGCTCCGCTAGACTAGTATTATATTAGAGCGTCCAGGATATGACTTGCCTTGAAAGATTAGCCGTCAGCTTGCCTTCCTAATCTCTAGTTAATTAACTCGTTGGTTACGTCGCCATGCCATCTTGATTATGAAAGTCGAATTAAATAATCTCTTAATCTAATGCCCGATGTATACATTAATGGTCGATGGGTTGACTTTTGATTTGAAGATAGGAACCACGTACCAAGAATTTAGGAACATTTGATTGGTCTGGAATTATTATTTTTTTTTTTTTGTGCACGTATTTCTCAACTAAAACTGCTATTCTCTTTAATCCTGTGTATGATGTTTAGGGTTTTCCTTCATCGCGTAGAAATAATTCACGAGAAAAAGCCCATAACCAATGGCAGACGAACCGGACAGAAAATGCAATTTCTGAGGAGGATTTTATATATAAGATTATGTACACTGGTGGAATTACAATAAGATTGAGCCAAAAGGATTACATGCAGCTTGCACCTTCGGTTCCCCATCAGAACTCTCGATGCTCGTCCGCAAAACAAAAATAAGAGCGTGATGAAGAGATGTTTCTTCAGGGAAAGATGTTTGTAACGCGAGATGCAGTATAGGATATTCTCATTCGGATAGTATGACAGAAAACCATTTGGCTTTCCAGCGTTCACAGACAGTAACAGCATGTTGCTTGGAGAATTGTTCTGCACCAATTTGAACGTATTCCAGAAGCCATGTTGCAATGACCAGTAGCCACTGCTGATGAGTAGCCGCAAAGGCATATCAATTCAAAATAAGAAAAGAAGACACTGCTTTAGCAAATTAAGCTTCTCGACATCAGACCAAACTATCCTCTCATCACTCGAGAACCGCTGGCGTACCCTGCCTGCTCGACGGAATTGCCTTGAAGCGTCACGGGCTTGAAAGAAGTGGAAAGTGGTACAGGGTGTCCGTAAAGAACCGCGCGCATGTGATTGTTTGAACACAAAGCAGCGAAAGTCGCTGTTTGGACATTGCCAGTTTTTTAAGTGGGTTGACTTTTGATTTGAAGATTAAGAGCTGCGTGCCAAGAATTTGGGAGCATTTTGATTTGTCTATACTCTCCATGCAATCTATAATTAAAATCGGTTCAAATGGTCAAACGTGGGCGAGCATAATAAAGCTGGCGGTGGTGGCGGCCCCATCGTCATCACTTGGTGTAATTTGTAGTGTGTAATATACGAAAACTCGTGTAAGTGCATTAAAAAAGTTTGGACATTGCAATTTTATTTTTCTTTAAAGAATTCTTGTTCCGCCTTTAGTGAACTAAAATCGAAGTGCACCCAATTATCTTTGCTCTTCAATCCAATTCAAGAAGGGTTTTTTTGTGAGTACAGTTCACAAAGCAAATGAAACTGCAAATTTTGCAATTTGATTTGATTTCGATTTTTTTTCTTGAAGATTCGTGGAATCGTGTGAAATGGGCAATCGAGATCAATCGATTCTTTCTTATTATTTATCTCATTAAAGTTAGTATTAGGGGCTAAAATCAACGTTCCAATATCTCGATCTCATTTCTTCCCTCTTATGGTTTACGAAAGATTTCGAGTTAATGTCACGACCCACGAGTTTTCCTTTATCAAGTAGGAATAATACACGAGAAAAAGCCCATAAGCAATCTTTTTACTGGGCCTCAAGCCCAACCCAACTCCCTCGTCCCCGGACCCGACACGAACCGACCCGACCCGACCTCCTTCCTAAAACCCTCTCAGAACCCTATCCATCTTCATCTCCTTCCTTCCTCTCTCTCTCCTTCTCTCTCTCTCTCTAGAAATGGCGTTCTCAAAACCAGCCTTCCTCGCCCACCTCAAAACCCTGGCGACCCCGCCCTCCGCCGCCCCCACCGCCGCCACCCTCCGCCGCCCTCCTCCGTCTCCCTCCGCCTCCTCTCCTTCGCCACCCCGGAGGAGGCCGCCGCCGAGCGCCGCCGCCGCAAGCGCCGCCTCCGTATCGAGCCGCCGCTCTCCTCCCTCAGCCGCCCCTCCGCCTCCCCCGCCGCCGAAGCCCCCGTCCTCCATCCCGCAGAACCCCAACTCCCCGAAGCTCCCGGAGCCCATCTCCGCCCTCTCCGGCAACCGCCTCAACCTCCACAACCGCATCCTCGCGCTCATCCGCGCGAACGACCTCGAGGAGGCCGCGCTGCTCACGCGCCACTCCATCTACTCCAACTGCCGCCCCACCATCTTCACCGCCAACGCCGTCCTCCACGCGCTCGTCCGCCAGTCGAAGTACTCCGATTTCCTGTCTCTCCATCGGTTCATCACTCAGGCCGGGCTCGCCCCCAATGTGATCACTTGTAATTTGCTGTTCCAGACCTACCTCGATTGCCGAAGACCCGATACCGCGATGGAGCACTACAAGCAGTTCATCAATGACGCGCCCATTAATCCTTCGCCCACGACTTACAGGATACTGATCAAGGGGTTGGTGGATAACAACAGGGTCGAGAGGGCTCTGGAGTTGAAGGAAGAAATGGCCGCTAAGGAGTTCGCTCCGGACCCGCTCGTGTATCATTATCTGATGGTCGGGTGTGCGAAGAATTCGGATGCGGATGGAATTTTCAAGCTTTATGAGGAGTTGAAGGAGAAGTTGGGGGGTGTCATTGAGGATGGTGTTGTGTATGGAGGGTTGATGAAAGGGTACTTCTTGAGGGGAACGGAGGATGCTGCGATGGAGTGTTATGAGGAAGCCGTGGGTGAGAATTCGAAGGTGAAGATGAGTGCTGTCGCGTATAATTCGGTGTTGGATGCGTTGACCAAGAATGGGAAGTTTGAGGAGGCGCTGAAGTTGTTTGACAGAATGCTTAAGGAGCATAATCCGCCTAAGCGGTTGGCAGTTAATCTGGGAAGCTTTAACGTGATTGTTGATGGTTATTGCAAGCAAGGGAAGTTTACAGACGCGATTGATGTTTTCAGGAAGATGGGCGACTATAGATGTGGTCCAGACGTGTTGTCATACAATGTTTTGATTGAACAATTATGTGAGAATGGCTTGCTGGCAGAAGCAGAGGAGCTTTTTGGGGAAATGAGCGAGAAGAAAGTCAATCCTGATGAATTCACTCACGTTCTGTTGATGGATGCCTGTTTCAAGAACGCCAGGGCTGATGATGCGGCGGGATACTTTAAGAAAATGGTGGATTCTGGTCTGAGACCTAATTTGGCAGTGTACAACAAGTTGGTTGATGGGTTGGTGAAGGTGGGGAAGGTCGACGAGGCTAAGGCATTCTATGATCTCATGGTGAAGAAGCTGAAGATGGATGTGGAGAGCTACCAGTTCATGATTAAGGCGCTGAGCGAGGATGGTAAATTGGACGAAGTTCTTAAAATGGTGGATCAACTGTTGGATGAAGATCCAATTATCTTTGATGAGGAGTTTCAGGAGTTTGTGAAGGAAGAGTTGAGGAAAGAAGGGAGAGAGGAAGAGTTGGGGAAGCTGATGGAGGAGAAGGAGAGGCAAAAAGCTGAGGCTAAAGCTAGAGAGGCTGAGGCAGCTGAAGCGGCCAAGAGAAGCGCAAGAGCTGCGGTTGCTTCTTTACTCCCTTCAAAGTTGCTGGGTAAGAAGGAAGAAGAGAAGGACTTGGCTAATAATGCCAGTGGTGAAGCCAATGCAGCCCCATCAGCGATTGAAAATGCAAATGCTGGGAAAGAAGAGAGTACTGAGGAAGTTGTTGCTGAGAATTCAGCTAGCAGTGACGTAGAAAGAAGAGAGTATTGAGGAAGTTGTTGCTGAGAATTCAGCTAGCAGTGACATAGATCCAGCCAGAGAAGCAAATAAGAATGAGACTATAGTCGAGACCAAGGTGGAAGCGATGATGCTGCAAACAGGTGAAAGCCTAGGGAAACTCATCTTTGTGCTAATTAAGTGCTAGTGAATATGTGCATTCTTTGCTTCACTTCAGTGGAATAGATATTGGATGAAATGTCCCCTGCTTTGTCTTGCTGAACCATCTATTGTGACCTGTGGGTATTCCATCAAGTGCATACTAGTTGCGATATAAAAGTTATCGGTGGAGATGAAATCTCGGACTTTCTGTGAACTGCTGTTGGTATGCATCACTCGCTGCTGGATGTATAATAAAGCAGCTACTAATCAAAAGCTCCTTTAAGCTTAGAACATGAGGCTAAACGTCGTTTTACCTAACAAATTTTGCCTGGTTCATATGTGAAACCTGGGGCAGACGCCCACTTTAATGGAAAACGGGAAATTTGCTAATAAGTAATTAAAGGAATAGGATGGGAAATGACTATATTTGAAGGAGAAGGTGAAGTATCGCTCTTGTACCAAGGAGTCAAGGACAAGACTCCACTTCAGATGATTTGGTTATGGAACAACGATATCAATACGCTTGATTCATGTCAAATTCAATACGCGAGAATCATTTCATTCAACACAAAAAGAAATGCCCTATAATGGTCTCACGGAAGCGTACTTGTAATCTACATGAGAAGGGTTTCCTTCTAATATCAAGTGTACAGACCCCATTTTCACTTCGTCTCCTTCAGAATAATAATCGGAAGTCGCATGATTGAAGCCTTTTATTGCTTTCTCTCTTTATGCAGTTGAGTTAGACCGTTTTACTAGAATAGAGAGAGGGCGTTTGTGTGGATTGACATGTGTATCGTGCGGCAGCATGCAAACGTATCATTATGTGAGATATGCAGCCTCGGATGGAGAGTAGTCACGGTTGGCGTACTTCTTGCATTGCATGCAATGCATGGGCTAGTAGATGAAATAGAGCGACGTTGATGTCCTTGTATTTCAGTCTCGACATTGTCAAGAAAGGTCCGAATTCTCGTGCGGTGCTACTTCGAGAATTGGATTTTTCACAAAGGATGCTGCTCCTCACACTACCCCAGGATGAAAGGACATACTTCCCGTCATGTCACAAATCCTGACCGTGTTTACAGTGAAAACGGCCTAACCATATGCCAAATTTGAAATGTCATCCTTCACAAGGCCAGACGTGAGAATGAGAGTGGGACAATAACGCCCGTAATAATTCAAGTAGATAATGCACGCTTGGAACATGCCCAATCACGAGGAACAATCTATTTGCATCTTCTCAGAAAAGCAAAAGAGAAGTTGTAGTGTACCATAGATCTCAATCAGAAAAGCAATGGCAATATACACGCGCACGAACCGTCAGAAAATGCAATTTCTGAGGAGAATTATAATGTTATATGCATACACTAACTAGTTCAATAAATATAAGATTATTATGTACACCGATGGAATTACAATAAGATTGAGCCAAAAGGATTACATGCTGGCAACAATTTTAGGAACCTCGGCTTCAACCTCAGGTTCCCCATCAGGACTCTCAATGCTCGTCTGCAACATGAAAATAAGAGCGTGAGAAAGAGATGTTTCTTCAGGGAAAGACACTTGTAACGTGAGAAGAAGGCAATATGCACCTCTTGATCCTTTACTTTCTTTTGGGAAAGATATCGATCGAAAGCACCTTTGCCATAGAGGATTTTTGCCCCATGTCCACGTCCCTCAATCCCAACCGCCTCTTCATCAACTACGACAGCATCAATTATGTCTTCCCCCGTTCTAACATCAGGAATCTGCAAAAAGGAATTAGGGAGTATTAGATATTCAATGAGACAACTAGAAACGTTGCAAATACCAACCTATGAATCAAGAATGGCTAATGGATCACCAAACCAACGTCCAAAAGTAATTGAAGAAACATTCAAACCCGAGAATTGTTGTTCTTGATCTAGCTACAAAAATTTTTAAACTATCCTTACTAAGCCAACAAGCAAAGGGATTGATTGGCATTACTGCTCTCAGAAAACCACTCAAGTGATCCCCAGAGAAGATCCAAGGTTATCAGAATTACCTCGTACATCGCTTCCATCAGAATATTCTCCAGTATGGATCTTAGTCCTCGAGCACCAGTATTTTTGGCTATTGCTTTTCTAGCAATTAATCTCAAAGCATTATCAGTATAGTGCAGCTTCACCTGCAAAACACAATGTCTATGTGAAATCAAACAATCTAAATGACATTAGTCACACTGAACACACTAAAACAATTCCAAGCACAGCTTCTCCACATAAACTAGGTAGAAGCCCCTGCAATAAAACTTACGCCATTCATTTGGAACATCTTCCGGTACTGCTTTCCCAAAGCATTTTTTGGCTCTGTTAGAACCTACATGAGTTACGACAGAGTCATGAGATCGTAGAAAACAAGCTAAAATTGGAGCAACCCACATTACGAAGTCAAACATTATAAGTCTTATTTTGCTGCAGTCATTTAACACTCATGTTTTCTCCAAGGAACAAAAAGTCAATGCACATAGTCAGCAACGTTTCAACACTGTAGCTGGAACTTGAAAAGTAAACAAAAGATGTCTATATCTTTTGGTGAAAGTAAAAGACAGCATGAGGCAAACAAAAATGTGAGATACAGCAAAATAAAAAACCAATCAGTCAGTTGACTTCACATAATTAACGTCACAAATTTAAAGTACCGACTATAAAATAGAGTACAGAATTACCTCAACAAGTTGGTCCTCACTTAAAGCTGACAAACTGACAAGGATTGGAAACCTCCCAACAAACTCAGGTATCAGACCATATGATATAAGATCACTACTCTCAACCTGCCAAACAGCCCTAGTAAATGTGAATTTAACAAGCTTGGAAGATTACAAGCTGTTGGATGCAAAATGAGGACTAGCATGCACTTACAGACTCTAATAAAGAAGATGCCACGACTGCATTCGTAACATTGGAAGCTCGCATGTTTGCACGTACAGGAGCACCAAATCCAATGGACGAATCTTGACGCCTGCAGACCAATTTTTCAGGTAGTCAAGTACAAGCATATTTATAGTCAATTTTGAGGACATTAGAATCAGGACTTTAGCATTAATATGACCTCTCAGAGATTGTCTTCTCTAGGTCAACAAAGGCCCCACCACAGATGAAGAGGATGTCCTTGGTGTCGATCTGTCAAAAAGAGAAAGAACAAAGTATAGGTTGTAAACCAGGATGTAATGAAGTACATGCTCATGACTTGTAATTCATTAAATTAATGCAGATTGAACATACTTGAATATTGTCACCTCTAGGATGCTTACGAGCTCCCTTCTCTGGAACATTTACAACCTTTACAAGATGCAGAACAAAATGAATGTCAAAAAAAAAAAAATCAAGATCAGACATAGTCAAGAATAATCACGGTAAAAGTTCCACCATTTGACAGACTCTGGAGGTGATAAGATCAACAGGCAGGATTTTTTCCTTTTTTTCCCCTCGTGTATTTATATGTACGTGTGTGTTTGTGTGTTCATGATAGCACAAAGAGCTGCTTTAGTGACACTTCGTCACCTTGCCTTTCCATGACATGGAAACATAAGCGACGGCTAATTTACTCATTTTAGAGCTGGGGCAGAAAACACACTTACAGTCCCCTCAAGCATTTTTAGCAATGCCTGCTGGACACCTTCCCCAGATACATCTCTACTTATGTTAACACTCTCAGCCTGCAAGATAAAATAGGTGATCAAATCACATGCTTCTAAGGTTGAAAGGATTCAGTAAATTTTCAAGCAAAATGACCAAAGAGGGGAAGCACAAACCTTTTTGGTGATCTTGTCAACCTCATCAATGTAAACAATGCCCTGCTGTGCAGCTGCCACATTATAATCGGCAGCCTCACAAATTGAAGAAACAAGAAGGTAAGATCACCAGTTTTCACCGCAATGAGAACCATGACAGAAGATAATTCGCATATATACACAACTGCTATAGCAAGCTAATACAGCATGGAAGACAGTGAAAAAACTAGCTTTTATTTTCTGTTGTTTTTACACAAGGAAAAATATTTTCTTGAGAAGAGGGAGAGGGCAATTAAAGGACAACCCATACAAAGAACTTCGGCAGATGTACCACACTCCAAGACTGAAGAAATTTATGATAGCCATACATGTTTAAAGTAGAGCTTGGAGATTATGCCAGGACAAAAGAAACTTGAAAGGCCACACAAAAATGGCCCAAAATCTCATGAGGAAACAGCACTAAATCTGAGTAATAGCAAGCATAACTTTGGCTTGCTCAGGTGAAGCTTGAGTAGTTAGACCAGAAAAATGAATGTGACTCAAAAGTAATGCGATAGATCACTACTGCTGTGAGAAATAATCCTAATGAGCTAGAACAGACAAATCCAAAGTAACTCCATATCTTACGGCTTGTGGTAGAATTGTCCTCATTCAAAAGAAAAAACAACCAAAAGGAACCTAAAGTGAAGATTACTAAAGGATTGTTTGTTTTTGATTAATCACAAGCAAAATGCACCTTTGTTGCTTTCACAACAAAATTTAAAATATTATTCATGAAAAATAATATATCTGTGAATTTATGGGGCAACATTTAGATGTTGAGAAAGTTTCAGATATTTTTAGACTAAAAAAGGTCAAAGTACGACTATTGTAGATTTAGATTAATCAAAAAAGTATAAAGTGAAAGTCCTTTAGGTACATGCCCTAAATCGCAAGACGCCATCTTAGCCCAAGAAAAGATGCAACCAGAGAAAGATAAAAATTCAAGTCAAGGGACAAAAGTTCTCAAAAAAAGTCACTCCTTTTTGGGAGAAAAACTTACTGTAAGAAGCTTATGCAATATGGACTCCACATCTTCCCCTACATATCCAGCCTGCAAGTTACAGTTCATGTCATTGCAAGTCCAGAGCTAAAATCACTGATAAACTTTCTCACTTTCGCAATTGAATAGGACAGCACATGAGAAGTTCAGAAATATGAATTCCAAAAGAAAATGACACAAATTTAAATTCTAAATTGAGCCAAAAAGGGGGGAAAAACAATGATCCTAGCTATCCTAGTATCCCACTGTCTTAAAAGAACTTTAAAACAAATGGAATAAATCATCCAGTCTCTCCCCAGAAGTCTAAGATTAGGTAAAGAAGTCACTTTTCCACTGTCGATACCATATTGGTTAAACTCAATTAACACGAGTCTTCCCTGGACAAGTCACTTACTCCATATCGTCAAATAGTCAACTACTCAGCAAGAATGATGCAGAAAAAGTTACCGGTATCCATCTAAAAGGTAAGGTTCCAAATCAGCAATGCCTACTGAGAAAGACTAGGTACATTCTTGCATCTTCAATAATTCCCAAAGCTTGTGAATATATGAGCAACTAGGGACAAATACTTGTAAAACATGAAGCTTCAATGTGTTCACATTTTTGCTCCATGCTGATGACGAAAAGATAAAATTAAGGGGCTACCAACTTGCCTGAGTCAATGTAGTTGCATCAGCTATAACGAAGGGAACATTCACAAATCGTGCTAAAGTTTTGGCTAGTAACGTCTTCCCTGTCCTTGAGACAACATCAACAGAGAGTAAGCCCAAGAAGTAGTCAATTCATGGGATAATTAAATGACTGGAAGAGAGAGAGGAAAAAAAAAAAAAAACTCCGTATGTTCTCTTATAGTTATCATATCAACTGTCCAAACTCCGATTTAATATTCCGACATAATTGTAAGCAAAGAGAGATCAACATCAGTAACAGAAGAAATTAATAAGGCAGGGAGAAGTTTTTATATGCAAATTCAGTTTATACAAACTGTACTCTGGGTTATATTAACTTTTTGGATTCACGAAAGGACCTTAAGTTGGCTCAAATGAAGACGTACAACTAGACAATGCATTTTGCACTTGATCAGATAAATAATATTTACTTTTTTTTTTTTGGTGAAAAAATAATATTTATTTTATAGCTGAAACATTTACTAATTCACGTTTCTCAAGTGGGGATAGAAACTGATAGTGAATTACCTGAGCCTGTCGGCCCCATGAGAAGGATATTACTCTTTTCAAGTTCAACTAAGTCATCATCAGCAGACTCTGGTCTTGCATCCTCTGAATCTCCAGAAGGCCTAACTTCCAGAATGATGATGGAAGTGTCGAAGGATTAAACAATTTAACACAAAGAGTTAAGAGCACTAGAAGTGACACTAGTCAGGCACATAGAGAAACACATGAAGGCTATGCTCCAATATTTCAAGGTCGTAGTGCTAGAGAACATTGGATAGATGTAAAGAAAGATCCATTGAGGACGATTAACCCATAATAAGTTCCAAGCCTTTATGGTGGCAAACTAAAAGTTTCACCAAAGCTATTCCATTTCACATGCACAATATGGACAAATTAATTTGGTATCTTCAATGTAGTGATTTGAAGTATTGTGAACAAACAGGTCAATGCTAATCCATCTTTGAATTATGAATGCATTTCCTTTCAACTTTACGACAAAGATTTGCATATTGCACAGCAATAATCATAGTTAAATCCTCAGAATAAAAGAGTGAATATCTTCCATAAGCTTGAAATTCTAGCTTTACATCCCAATAGTTTATCCTTATTGTATTTGCTTAGACATATACAACAAACACGGAAACATCCTGCATCTTGCCACACAAAAAACTAAATTACCAACAAATTTTAATTAGCAGGGTTCAAAACATAACAATTAAAGTTGCTCATTATCAGTTGATGGAAAAATGGCAACTCCCAAAAGAGAAATTCACCAAGTGAAAAGGAGAAATTGCCTAAAATATACATGAAAGCATGATACAGTTCAATTGGACATTTAAATGGTTTAACATCAGAAGTGCGTGGATAACTCAATCAGGAAATATTCAGGTTCATATGAGTATACCATGAGTTATTAAGTTAATTACCTCTTCACAGACTCATGATATATCCTTTTGTAGTGATTGTAGACTGCAACGGAGAGCACCTGCAAAAGCACATGACAAGGAGGACTGTAAAAAATATTTTTAACAGACTGAGAAACTATCTATCGCTCCAAAGTTCTATAATAAAGTCCATCATATTTCCATTTATTCACACCTAATATCTTCTCACAGCCACACAAGTGTTTCAAGGCTAGCATATCTGGAGAGGGATTCCAAAAGTTCAAGTAACGCAGGAAACTTTCATATGATTTGATTCAGAAACCAGCATGAGCACTGAGTATCACAATGCTAAATCACCAATTACAATATTCTCATTCTGATAGTATGACAGAAAACCATAGGCTTTCCAGTGTTCACAAACATTAAAAGCTTATTGCTTTGCAGCATAAAATACAAACTCGTTACGCAACTACAGGTAACTATAATACCTAAACAGATTCTTTACTCCCAACTAAGGGAGAATTAATCTACACCGTTTGATTGTATTCCAGAAGCAATATTGCAATGATCAGTAACTACTGCTAATGGTAACCACTTAGAATATTAATTCAAAATAAGAAAAGAAGACATTGCTTTAGCAAATTAAGCTTCTTGACATCTATCCTTTTACATGTCATAGAGCATAAATAGTGAACCTGTAAAAACGCATTTTAAGTTCACCAACAAGCAACCAAGCATTACCTTCTTCGCTCTTTCTTGTCCAATCACAAACTTGTCAAGCCCCTTGCAAATCTCCTTTGGAGTGGGAAAATTGCTCCC
This sequence comes from Eucalyptus victrix, assembly GCA_016097545.1. Taxonomy (NCBI): domain Eukaryota; kingdom Viridiplantae; phylum Streptophyta; class Magnoliopsida; order Myrtales; family Myrtaceae; genus Eucalyptus; species Eucalyptus victrix. The sequence continues at coordinate 3,708,858 of CM027845.1, forward strand.
CCAATTGGAGCCACCCCAAGACTCATCCTTGGGTGAATCACTTTCCGAACCCGACCCACCTCCTCTCGTCACGACGTACCCTGAATTCCCGAGCCTCACCGTAACTCCGCCCCCAGGAGGCTGCCACACCTCCGGCGGGTCCCCATTGGAGCTCGCCATGTTAAATTTCTCACTCCAACTTCTACCCCCATCATAATCCCCACGAAAATTACCTAATTCTTCCCTCTCATCACATGTTACGGCACCCTTCTTGGTACCAACAATCGAGTTAACCCTCCGATCATTCAAGAACTGCGTGCCCTGCTCGACGAAATCGCCGCGGAGCGTCACGGGCTTGAATGAAGTAAAGTGGTACGGGGTGTTGGCAAAGAACCTATCCCAATTGGAATGGCTAGCGCGGTGAGAATTGGGCACGCGGCCCGCATGCATCTGATTGTTGAACATAAAGCAGCGGAACTGCGAGGCCGCGAACGCCGCTGTTTCCCTGGAGGGCTTGCATTTGAGCACGGCGGCCATGAGGGCCGTCAAGAACTTCCCCGGAAAGCACAAAAAGCAGGCGAATTTCGTCAAGAAAGGTCGAGCTCAGCCGGAGCCAGCTCCGAGTTCATACAAAGAGATGGAGAAAAATCGGAAATTGACGGATGGGTTGGGGACGATATGAGGTGAATCGAAAAGGGTGAGCGTCAAAGGTCATCAAGCACGCAAAAGATTAGAGATTTTTTTTATGGGCTTTTTCCTCTGTTATTATGGGAACGCAACGAAGAGTTGCAAGCGGACAAGGAAGATGAGATATGTTGAAAGAAGCCAAGGAGAAAGTAATTGGCAAACGCAAAGATGCGAGGGCCCTCGAGAATATCTAAGCGGTCTGATTCGGCTCACACGACGCCGTTCGTTTTCGCGGCGAAAACGAGGTCGGCGTCGTTCCCCGGGTCCACGGAGCCGTGCCCGACGGCGACATCCATTCTCCCACGAGTGGAACGCATTCCTCGTCGGGGGGCACGTGCGACGCTGTCTTTAGGAACGTGCCTTTCTGTGTACTCCACGAGTCGGACTCGGGATTTGACTTCTGAAGTCAGCTTGGAGTTGTAGGGAGCCGATCATCAGTTCGGAGAGACGAACCAGCAAAAGCAGTGATTGAAAATGCATACAGGCTACAGCACCTGTGCTGTCACCAGTTTCCTATTTTGCTTTGACAATGAAGTGCGTATTGTTATAGTTTCATACAAAACCGAAGTTGGTATCATCTTCTAATAAGTTAATCCTTGGACATAACGTGCATCGTGATTACTTCATACTTGGTATGCAATCGGTTTGATCTAAGAGAACCAGTCTTGGCGATAATTTCTTGGTTATTTGCAAATTCAATGCTCTGCGGCCGTCGCTTATGGAATGAGCAGCTTTAGACTGACACGAGTGAAAGCAGGTGGTGTTCATTATGCATCCTGCATAATGTATATGACACTTTCACCTTCTACTATAGTTGGATTACGAGCCAACTCTGAACAAAGAATGTCATCAGGTTTCGTGAATATAACCTCTCGATTGTCAATGGAGCATGTACCAAATTTTCGATGTCTTGACATACAAATATTTACAAAAAATCTCACTCTCTGACACTGCTTAGGACGGAGACATTTCCGACAGATGGTCCCTTCCTTATCTCTTGTCTCCGTTAGCTGAACTACAAAACTAGGAGGGGGGATGAGGGGAAATTCAGGGAGCAATACTGGAATTATCGGCTTCAAGAGTACAGCAAACGACTTCGAAGATGACAATCCTACACACATGAGTTGACTGTCATTTGTTCAATTTCCAGGGTCACTTTGCAAAATGAAAGTGTCGACGTACTTACGAGAATGTGCTGAGGTTAAAGGCCACGCTGATCCTGATTAAGTTCAGTTGTCAGAACTTGGGCCTCACTTACAGCATAACTTGCTGAATAGATCGCCATCTTCTTCACCTACACAAAGGAAAAGGTAATGAGACTTAGACTCCATTCGTTTCGCGAAAAATAATTTCCAGGAAAATGTTTTCCGGATTTTCCGCGTTTGTTTCACAAAAAATGAATTCCTCGGGAAAACATTTTCCATGATAAGAAAAAAGTCTTCTCAATTAGAAGTGGAAAACATTTTCCTACTTAATTTCTCTTATCTTACACCTCTACAAATCCTCACTTCCTCCTTCCCTTCTTTTTCTTTTTCTTTTTTTATTTTATTATTCGAATTATTAATTTTCTTTTTCTTTTTTAATTCAAATTATTTTTTAATTTTCTTTTTCTTTTCTTTGTTTCCTAGCTTCTTCTTTCTTGGCCAATCGCCGGCCACGACAATGGCTGGCGACTGGCCACAAGCAAGCCTCGAGATCGCCAAGGAGCACGAGGCTCGCCTAACTTGGCAAGCTCAAGCTCTTCGCTCGTTGGCCACAAGCTCACTAATTTGGTGAGCCTCGACCTCACTGGACTCAAGCGTTGCCAGATCGACGAGCCAGGTGCTCGTCGACGAGCTCAAGGCTCACTTGTGGCCGGTTGCTGGCCATCACCGTAGCCAACAACCAACCAAGAAAGAAAAAGATGGAAAACAAAGAAAAGAAAAAGCAAAAAGAAAATAAATAAAAATGAAAAAATAATTGAATAATAAATTTAAAAATAATTAAAAATCGATTTTAAATATATGAAAAATCCATTTTTAAAAAATAAATAAATAAATGAAAAAGAGTATATGGAGAAAATATTTTCCTTACTGAATAATGAAAAATATTTTTTACTTTATTTTCAGGCTTTATCCGAACATCAGAAAATAACTACATTTTCCTGGAAAATGACTTCCTAGAAAATATTTTCCAAAAACGTCACATTTTCCGTGAAACGAACAAAGCCTTTATTTGGTATTTGCAGCTATACAATCAGATTACCTAGAGCAGATATTATTGTAACAACTAAAAATGTGATCTTTCCACAAAATGCTAATCGATATTTCTAGTCATGGCGTGCATGCCAGAAGCAATATCAACGTGTACAGTCTTAGTTTTGATTCATCTTCATTGCCAAACTCACAAACTCAGTCATTTGACTTTTGCGAATTATTGGCTTTATACCAATAACAGAGACAACACAAATCAAGTGAAAAACCTGATGAATGGTGTGAAATCACAGTTTATGATATGATATAAAGCAGCACCAAGACATTGTACCTCCAGTTTGTCTTCCTTTGCTCTGTGGTCCCTCGGAAGCTTGCGGAATTCTTCAGTTAATCTTACACATTCTTGAACATTTTCAGGGGATACGAAGTCGAGGGCCACTTTAATACACGACTGTACAGTATGACAGCATTGCTAAGTGAAAGAAGCAAACTTTACATAGAAAGAAAATCAAAAGTAAGTCGGAAGTTCTGGATAAATCTTAGAGAAGTTTGCCTTCTTTGAACTACGATCTTGTTAGTGCAATCAAGAATAATAAAGCAAGATCAGATTAAATATAACAAGTCTTTCCCTTTCTTCTCTTCCAGTACAGAAGAGTTGGCTCTCAGCGAGGATCATGGCAATTTATTCACATACTTAGGACAGTTGATCCATCTCGTTCTGAGATTAGCAGTCTTACCTGTCTGTTTCTCACTTGATGCGGACATCCTGCAGGAATGAGAACAGCCTCACCAAGTTGTTGCTCAAACGTCCAAGGTTCAATGTCTGAAGAGAGTTCACGCGTAAGAACTGTCCCTGGCTATAAATCTATAAAAAGAAGGAATTACAAATAAATAACTTCACATACGGTATTCCTCTTTCAGTTGCTTCTTGTGCCTCTCGGTTAAGTAAAGAGTTTGGTCGTGTATAGGATGAATAACCTGCAACAGTCACATCAACCGAGTTTAGAGAATATAACTTCACTTTTAGCTTGGCAAATTAATTTTGGAGCCAAATACCCACAGATTCGACGGGTAGATTGTTGATGTGGCGAAATTCTTTCCAATGTCTTTGCAAGTACTCGACTAGTTTGGGGACATCCTGCCGACGGAAAATATCCCAAACAGCACCTCCAAATGATTCCTCTAGATCATCGTCTTGAATAACTTCTTCAGCAATGCTCAGGTTGCGCTTCAAACCTGCATCTCTCATCTCATCCTCGGGAAGAACTGATTCTGATGCGCTTTTACTGACCCTATCACATGGCTCCTCACCTTCATTTCTCACAGACGAGGAGAGGGATTCATGGACACTAGGATCACTAGTATGAGCACGTAACACATCTCTTTTAGATGTAACCAACTTATTTTGCATCCAGTTAGTGAGGTCATCAGGATCTTCCGCTTCATGTCTCTTCTGGAGAATGTTTATGGCTGTACGCTGCCACTGAGCTATATTTACTCTGCTAGTGTGCGTCAATACATTGATCTGAAAACATGATGTTATTGTTTAAGCTTTCAAATTATGATATACAATCTTCAAGTATAGGTGAGAAGTTTGAGATTTTTACTGAGAATAAAGTATTTGGAAAAAGCACATAGCAAAAACTATTGAGAACAAAGTGCCTGCTAGTAGTGTTATTATTCTATGCAAACGTAAGAATGTATTAAAAAGAGAAAGTCCTCATGCCTCTAAACATGTGAGCATTTCATGGTCAATTCTAATTCACTTCACTTGCAAGTTGCATATAATAAGCATATGCAGTGATTACTCAAAGCATTGAAGCACACCGCATCAGAAACGTCACAATGAAGCTTTGTAACTGAATCGCCTCTTCCAAGCTCTTTTGAAAATCCATAGGCGATAAATGTTTTAGGTCCCAAGTCAGGCTTCACAAATGCAGGAAGCTTCGTGGCAAGGTTCAGAAGACCAGATCTTGGATGAGTATAATCCACATAAGGAAGCATTGCAATGAATTCGGCCCCATGCCTTGGCAAACACTCATCAAATGAATTCGATGGTGGCCAATCCTTCAATTTCAACATCTCTGGCCACCCATTTTCATACCTGCGACCCTCTAGGTAGCCCTTGAAGAACTGAAAAATGTTGATTCCAACCTGCAGCACCAGAAACAGACAGCAGTGTTTATCCTGAAGTGTAAAAGCATGCTATGCATTTTTCCATAAATAAAATGCAGTCTCAATATCTGTTAAGATCGTCAGAAATGTTCAGACGGACGAAAGCAGGAAGAAGACCTTACCTTTTTGAAGGATCTACTTGATGAGTGCATGGAAGTCCTGAATTATTCTATGTGAACTTATACAAGCATCTTATAAAATCTCAAGCAAATTATCTAGACAGGCATGAGTTGTTGACTTGAGCTTAAGTTTTTCCTATCTTAGATACTTGTCTGGGCTTAAGTGGGGTTTTATTCATTGACTGAGTCAAAAAAGTACCAAGGAAAGATAGCCAAGGAGATATTCATTAACCTTGCCAAAGAGATCCTAGGAAAACAGGAGCTTCCATTCTTTCTACTGCAATATATCATCACTATTGAAGTTTGCACCTTGAATAACGAATGATGATGTAACGGAATCCTCCATTCAACCACAGCTTACATTAGACCAATTAGCAGATACCATTAAACGAGAAACAAGATAATAGAAACTCACAAGCTCAACTAGCTTAAAGTTGAGACCTACCTCACACCAATCCAGGCAATCAATGGCCTTAACAACATGAGCATCCTCCTTCAATACCTTTTGCGCACCCATAAATGCCCTCCACATTACCATTGGCTCCCAACTTAGTCCAGACGTTTTTTGTAGTAGATTTCTAACAATGACAGGCTCACCTTTGACCCAGTGAGTTTGAAAGTGCTTGTGTCCATCATCTTTCAAGTGAAGAGCATCGGGACAGTACAAAAAGTTATCATGACTGTTCTCTCGATAAGCTGCCTGTCTTCTTTCAAGTTTCCCACTTAATGTAGAATCAGTGGAATAGCACGATATACATCCTTGGGAAAATTTAGTCTCCGGGGACTTGTAATTTAGCATCAGCTTATGCGCATTGTCTATTATTTTTTCTATAAAATTTGCATCAAAGATCCGTCTCAATTTAAGAATCCCCATACCGCAACCTCCCTGTGCTTTCAAAGGACAACGGATTGAACCATCAGTTTCTGCTCTCCAATCATGGAAGTCAAATTTTGTATTGCCTGCATAATTGGTCAGTGAGGAGGTCAATTTGCTCTCATGACCATGTTGTTCCCCTTTCACAGATGGTATCTGGACACCCAGCTCCGTACCTTCACTCTGCAATCTTTCTGGTTCAGTTGATTCTGCCTCATCAAGTCTTCTCAGCTCCGAACAGCAAGTTAGACACAGATCATATGAGCAAAAAGGATTGGGGCAGCTTCTGTAGAAATTGATGATGGATGTGTTGCAGTTATCACTGTTGAAGGAAATTGCATGCAGAATTACAAATTTATACACATCCGAATCACTCAGAAAACATATTGCTGGTCCATAGAGAGAATTCAAAGGAAGAAAGAAATAAAGAGACCAGCCATCCCTGGTTTATCGTGAAGCTATTTTATATAATGCTTTTCAGTATATGACTCAGAAGTCTGGCTATGATGGTGAACCAGGGTCATACTATATAAATCTACCACAAGTCATAAGGTTGAAGCACGTTAATGCTACATATTAATATCAGCAATCAGGAAGACCTGAACAGGATCTACCAGTACACTCGATCATCATCATCCAGTAGAGACTTCGGTATATCTTCCTCCACCACTTGATTTCCTATGAACAAAAGGAGCAGACAAAATGCCTTATTCACGCTCAATGACAAACTTTTGAGCAAATAAAGAGAACCAAACGAGCAGATCTAATACCACAGATTCTAGCCTCTGCATCTAATTCAGAGACTTGCTCTTGTTGCATATACTTGAGGAGAGGCAAAGTTTTGTCGAGCATGTAAAGCAACTTCTGCAGCTTCATAGAACTATCCTGCCGGTCCTCCTCTGCCTAAGAGAAACCAATATCTAGTTTGGAATGACACAAGCACTGAAAACAGACTTCTGGTGCAGGAAGTGAAAGGAAGAAAGCAGACAAAATGCAAAAGAATATGAAAACTAACCCTAAGAACAGAACTTTTCCTGAGGCATCTTCTACAGTTGCAATGGCCGCGGCAAAATGGGCATTCCTTCTCCACATCTTGTTTGCTTTTCCCTGGGTACCTATTCAATCAAAAAATGATTAGTCCCTTGACTATGGTCACGTGACATCAGCTTAACACAATGCAAATCAATCTAGAAAACTTCAAATGAAGCTTGCTAATTTTGATTTAGTTAATACATGCAGCTACTCTTTGTTTGAATGGAATAACTTATATACTATACCACTTTTCAAGGCAGTCGGAGCAATAGCGCTTTCTCTTGCATCTTGAACAAATTACAATCCCACTTCTGTGACTCCTCAAGCACTGATGACACATTGAACTCCTCTTCTTCATTTCACGACTCCTATGATACTGAAACAGAAACCAGATAATTCCTAATTCCCAGGATTCTGTCAATTTTGTCACAAACAATGTTACTGACATTGTCATAAAAAAGAAAAAATACCGTTACGTTTCAAGAATCCTGTGTCACCAATACAACGTTAAAATGAATAAGGATGCTTCTTATGACAAGCTTTGGGATAACTTACTGATGATCTTGAATTTCCAACTCTCCTGCCACTAATAATCTTGACCATTCTTTCTCTATTCGTCCGTTTGACTACCCTTTCTGTGCTGCGAGAAGACCAAGCTTTCTCGAGGAATAGAGTCCTCTTGTTTTTTAAACCCTTTGGTCTGCCTCTGGCCCTTTTAGGCTTTAATGTCTCCAACCCAGAATGACCATTTTCCTTGTAATCTCCAATCTTGCCCTCTAAACCTCCATCAGCACTAGCAGGTTTCCGAAGATTCTTCGACTCCTTGGGCCGACCTTTTGAAATCCCAATTTTCCTCTCTTCATGCTCAGTACCACCTGCATAACCCCAATTAGCACCATCCTCAAAAACCACTTGATTTTTAGCAGTAGCAAACTTCCGATTCTTCAAACCCTTTGACCATCCGGGCTTTCGTCGTACCACCTCAATTTTCCCCTCTTCATGCTTAGCGCCCACTGCGTAACCCACATTAGCACCATCCTCAGAAACCACCTCATTTTTAACGGTAGCAAACTTCTGATACTTTGAACCCTTTGGCCGTCCGCGCTTTCGTCGTACCACCTCAACTTTTTCCTCTTCGTTTTCTCCGTGCACTTCTCCATCTTTCACGCGGCCCACATTATTGACACAAAACAACTCATCATACCTAGGAGCAGCTTCCTGATTTTTGCTAGTTTTATGAGTGGCTGGTTTCCGATTCTTTGAGCCCTTCGGCCTACCGCGCTTCCGCTTTAAAATCTCATTTTGGCCCTCCCCGTTCTCAGTTGTCTCTCCTTTCACTCCACTGACTCCCTCATGACCCACATTGTTCACACGCAGAGTCTCAAGCCAAGAAAATGCTTGGTCCTCTGCCATTCCAAGACCTGCCTCCTTCTTTCTCCTCTCCCTCTTCTTCTTATCCTTTGAACCTTTTGGCCTTCCTCTCTTTGCCTTCGGACACAAACTCTCATTCCCATCGCTGGCCAACTCCTCCTCCTTCACAGTCCCACCACCAACTCTCTTCTTGTTCTTCGATCCTTTCGGCCTCCCTCTCTTCCGCCGACCAACATTTCTCTTGCTCTCACCATCATCATCACCACCACCACCACCACAAGACCCTCCACCATTCCCCATCTTCAGCACCCTCCTCCGGCGGCCCATGTCGGAGACTTCGCCGGAAAACCGCTTCCTCCTCCCGTTGGCCCCAGCAGCTGCACGAGCAGCGGCGGCGCCAGCGCTGAAATACAGCAAATGCTTCTCGCAGTACTTCTTCCCGCTGACAGCACTCTCCCTGCACCGCCAGTTGGGCGTGCCGGTTCTCGCGCACCTCCGGCACACCTCCGGCGAGTCGGCGTCCATTTCAAGAATCCGGGTCGGTCGGAATGAAGCTCAAGCGTGTGGGGCGAGCGGAAAGGAGGGGTTTTGAAGGGTGGCTGTGGGATCAGCAGCTGTTTTTCCTTTCTGCTCTTACCAGGAAAGCATTGATGGTGGGGACTGCCCTGACCGGCTGAACGGTGGCCCCCCAAAAAAAGCAACCATGTCAAGTCGAGTCAATCTTGCAACTCCATTTCGGTGGCACATTAACTGGCCCAAGTCTCTGATACGAAAGAAAATTTGGAAGATCTGGAACGACTTACAGGTATCAACCACATCCGTACGACGTATGGAATACCTTTGTCGTCTTCTTGGTCCCGCCGAGGCACTCATTATTGGAGTTATAAATGTCCGCCGTACGTTTCTGAAAGTTACAGTGATGATGATGGCGACGATATTAGATTGCCTTCTGCAGAGTCGACAGGATACAGGATTCATATGGGGAACGCCAAGCGTGGGCGAAACGCCGACGTAGAATACTAGACCGGCATCAAGCCGTTGCATAACTCTGTTCAAAACAAACGAACAAACCAACGAACATAAACGGGCTCGTCGGATAAACTACCTCCGGATCTCCGAAATTGTCACGTGTATTACCAGACCAGAATATTAAGAAAAAGGAAAAAAAATGATTTTTTTAATGTAAAATTAGTGGCCTACAACCCTAAAAAACAACTTTAACTTTAATCCCAATCAAACTAAAAGAATTTCGATCCTAATTCTATCTTAATTTCTTTTCTTGTAAAAAACCCTTAACTTTTTTTAAGATAGATATTTTAAGATAAGTCCATATTATTTTGTGCGCTTTTACACATATATATATATATCGTAAATTTATTGTGCCCTCCTTCATTAATTTCTTAAATTTAGCATAGCAAAATAATATACATTTAAAATGGATATGTGAAATATTTTCAGATAAGTTTGTGGGCTTGGCACTAGAGACATTGAGATTTCAAAAATGGTTAGAAAGAAATCAACAAGCTAATGGATAGAAACTTGCTTAGCAACATGGACGGAGCTATATTGTACCATACATCATTTCTTGATGAAATTTTTCCAAATTAAACGTTGGTCCATGACAAACCTTAAGTTATAAGGAAAGGGAAATTAGTATAGAAAAATTACAAATATAAAAAGTGCAGTCGTGTGAAGCGAACCGTATTGCTCCGTAATTTGCAAACGTAAAAACCAGCATACGTGCGCAAGCTCCGACACTAAACTTTTTCCAGGAAAGGAACAAGACGCAAGAATGTGGCGGGACCGATGCTAAACATATTCCCATGAAGCGACCTGTCAGGGCATCGGACAGAGAATTGCGGAAAGAGAGCGCGCTTTATCTTAATCCAAGAGCGCGCTTTATCTTAATCTAAGATTAATTAGTCACTAAATGCTCTATTTTACAAATAATTTGTCCCTTTTCGAATGGTCTGGTGATCTATGGAGCAACGTGGGACGCTCGCACCCAGGAGAAACATTAGAAAAAGTTAAGGTTGTACGCCGCCAGAGTGACAAATGATAGTACGGCGAAGACGCTTTTTACCTTAAAAGTCGCTTGCTTGTCTGTAATCATCTGTACCGCGTTCTTTTTTTGTCTGCCCGTTTTCCTTAAAAGAAGAACCCATTCTAATTGAAGAATTTCAAAATTAAACCGCCCCAAAACAGTCGTGTAAGCCCCATAGTTTCCAGTAAGTGTGTTCCACAAGTGCAGAGAGTACTATAGTCATGATAATCGAAATTTTATCTGAGATCACGAAAAGCACCTGCAAATATCGGGCATCCTCATTGGCATTGATTTTGAAGCTTACGATTCAGGGGATAGATAGATGAAGCGATGCCTCTTGACTAATGATTCCGGAACATCAATCCAACAAAGAGGACAGAAATGTTCAACTTACGGTACTAGTTTCAATTCCAAAAAACTGGCAGCTGCAAAATACACCCAGCGATTCTCTCATTCTCTTTCATTTACTAGGCATAGACAATTATCCCATGTTTCCAAGGCCGGAAATATAAGACTTGAAATAATTCACGAGGAAATGGTGGGGTAGACCTAATTATCCGGGCAGAATTCCACGGTCGGACAGTGATTTTTCATGAAAGCCTCGGCTGTGTCCATTACTTATAAAGTCCTTAGTCTTCCCAAAAAATTGCCGCTTATCTTCCTCACAAGCTCTTGTAATCTTACGTATCTTGCATAGGGTCACTCTCAACTCCGACATAGCCTCTGCCATCTGCATCCTGACTTGCGTACTCCCCGGCAAAGTATTTATATGAATTTCAGATGTGACAACAGGAAAGATTATGTCTGGCTTCCTGAAGAGGCAAAATGCTAAACCAGGTCACTCATAGCAGTTAATGGAGATATCCTTCCTTAAACATGAACTAGCAGAAGCCATAATAATCAACAGAGCATGTAGTAATAGTATGGTGTTGTGAAACTTGCTTAAGATTATGAAACACATAGAAAAAACAACCCACAGGATATTCTTGCTACTGCAACAGCTTTTACAGCAAAGAAACAACTTCCTTGATCAAATTGAAGAATGATTGACTACGCATCTAAAATGTCTCTCTACCTTTTCTCAATCTCGAAGAAAATGCGAAGAAGAATATTTAGCTTGATCACTGACTATCAGGAATAGCAACCAACTTCCTTTTCTTTTTTAATTTCATTTAGGTCAGACCCTAGTCACAGAAATTTTATAGTTACTAACGACATCTGGAAAATTGGAGGGAGAAACGGAGATACCAGAACCTAGAGAAATCAAGCCATCCTCTCGAATTATTCCACCATCCAGTGATACAGCACCGTGTTCTATGCAGACAGAGGCCTGCTTCATGTGTTCTCTGGTGTCATAAACCTGTAACTTGCCAAAAAGCCGATAAAATAGTGTTTCTCGGAGACCAAGGCCTTCGGTTGTTCTTGTTGTCAAATGATCAAAGTCTATGTTGACCATGTTAACTGCATATCCTACGAAGCCTGGAGGGATTTCTCCACAAGGTAAGGTAGGATAAGGCAGAGCCAGTTTCCTTTGAGGATCACAGCCTTCAATCTCTCCTCTGTATGGGCTGCCAAAGGTTTATCGCAAATGAATGAGGAAATGCTTTCAAGAACTCAATTAAGTTGGTAAGGAATATGATCTTCCATAACAGTAAATGTTATAAAATTATAAAAATACCACTTATGTACCTTATTTCCTCAAGACATATGACACGAAATTCACCACTAATAGACCTGCCAAGTTCAGCTGCTCTTGCATAAATGGCATTTTGGAGATCAACTTCTCCATTTTTGTCATATGTCTCAAGACTAAATGCCGTCTCAGAGTTTGTGCACACGATCCCAAGCATTTGATCTTCACCCAGATACTTGGCTAAGATCCTCCAAAATGGAAAATGCAGCTCTAAGTATCAATTTGTCTAAAATGTGAAAAGGGGATTCACAACATTGAACAAGTGGGTCAGATAGAAGGGTCAGTGATAGTTTGCCTGCTAAGCTCAATATTGCAAATTGTTCCAAGAAGTGCAACCACACCAATGATGCCATCTCTAGATCTTCCATGCGGTCCTTCTGAAGCAGAATTTCTGATCAGTTCACAGAGAACGGAAGCTGCCGAGCCATCTCTGTTTTCTATCATGTCTATCATTTCCTCTTTGGCGAAAAAGCAGTCCACAATGTTCAAAGGGGAAGGCCCTGCAAAAACTGAAAAAGTTGGTCATCCCCATGGACCTAACTTAGTGATGTAGGTCCTACTTGTTACAATTGGATTTGCTAGGTAAAATGAATAATCGCGCCCCAGGTGATTTTGGTGAAAAGCAACCATTAACTGAGAAATCATTTTCATCCTTACTTGATTCAGATCTATATATATTGTACGTTGGAGTAAATGGCGAATCGTTCTTTAAAAAGCATCACATTTCTCTCATCTAGAGACAAACATGATAATATGACGAGAGAGTCATAATATGACAATAAAAACATGGATTTATATTCTTTAAACTTTCCAAACTAAGTAGCCATAGGTCACTGATATTGACAAGACCACAAGGACAAAATTATGCGCGTCATTGCAAAACAGTGTTGCATGCATTTATCAAAACCAATTAATATTCAGTAATAGCATTAACCAAGACAAATCACCTCCTAACTCCACCAAAGATTCTCTATTTCAACCTTCCGGTCATGCAGCAACTTCAGTACCCTTTCCCGATGTTCAATGCGCAAACGAGTTTCCTCAAGAACCTGTGAGAGGCAGTAAGTGTAAGTCACAAGGCACAACTGACCACATAAGTATGTGAGAATGATGGGCCTTAGCTGCAACTAACTGACCTCATTAGAACATGAGAGAAGCTTAAATTTAGAATCTTAAAGCCAGGTACTTAAAGAATAATAACGACTTCAAGATTACAATAGGAATTTACCCTTTCCTGATGTTCAATGCACAAAGCAGATTCCTCAAGAACCTGTGAGGAGCAGTAATTGTAAGTCACAAGGCACAACTGACCACATAAGTATGTGAGGATGATGGGCATTAGCTGCAACTGACCTCATTAGAACATGAGAAGCTAAAATTTAGAATCTTAAAGCCAGGTACTTAAAGAATAGTTATGACTTCAAGATTAAAATAGGAATTTACAAACCACAAATAACCAGATTTATGAGAGGGATGTAATGTGCAATAAAGATCCAACACGATACCTCATTCTTGATGATGGGAAGTACATTCCCTATATCATTAGTGGTTGATGTGTCCTGTAGCATCATTATATTCGTATTTGGACATAAGGTTTGAATCTCATGCTGCAAATCTGAAGAAGGCTGAATGCCAATCTGCGTACACAAATCAAGTTCAATAAATGTACCACTGCAAATTACCAACACATTACCAAAAATAAAACGTTGCGACCTTGATGCTCAAAGATAACTCTCGGTGATGAGAATGAACAGCAGAAAAGCTAAAGCAACCAGCATCTCCAGGGACAGTGAGAGAAGGAATAGTGCATCGCCCCTTTCGGAAAGCATATAAAGTGGTTGTTTTTGTAACGGATGAGTCCAGTTTTATGGAAAGTGTATGAAAATGGCCATTTTCCTCATCATTGTGGATATTCTCATCGAAGATTACCCTCTGTATCCACAATTTCAAAGATGAAATTCTCTAGTTGGGAACCAGCCGCACAAAGCTGAGGCACCTGTATATCATGCCATCATTAAAACAAGTTTCTGAAATTAAAATCATTGTGCAACTAGAAGCAGAAGACTATACTAACTGGTTCTGCAACTCTGAGCTCCCTTTTTTCTGTTTGGAGCTCTTCCTTGAATATTTCTTCACCACCGGCTATAACAGACAGCGATACTGTATGCAGGTAATGAAAGTAGACATCCCCAGACAGTCAGTAGTTGCTACAAGTTTGAAACTTAAAACTTGATAGTACAACTATTGAAGCTTCACTTTCAGCACAGCTGCTAAGTGATGACCACATGGAATCTATTGGAGTTTCCTTCAATGTAGTGAAATGTGAATTCATACCCTCCAATGAACTTAACAAAATAGATAGTTTTTGGTAAAGAAATTGCACCTTTTCCAGATGCCTGGCATTTCAATTCCTTATTATAATAGTTTAAAATTATGAGAACATTTTCTTACACATACAGAAATATAGACTTCGACCAAACATTTGGAATCACTATTATTAAGGGAACATTACATTCTCAGGTCCTTACTCATCTCCCTACCCACAAATCAGATTATTGAATCCATATTAAATCTTTAGCAAAATTATTATGATAGATGCTGCGTGAACATGAAATACAAACACCATAATTTTAGTTCCTAGCAATAAATATCATCAACTGATATGTCCCAGAAGCAAGATTAAAATAAAACACCTTTTTGATAAAACTATGTGATTTCGAGTCCACACTGCAGAAAGTCTGCACTCCAAGAAAAAGGACTGTTATTTACCTCATAAATTGGGAGTACCCAAATCTTTGTTCATAGGTATCATGTTAAGCTTCAATTGATCAATGCTACAATGAATAACTAAAGTAGATCGACCTGGAGTGTAAACTATACTACTTGAATAAACTGTATGGTCAATGCATAAGTTGAAGAAATAAAAGGTGACTCAATGTAATTCTTTTAAAATTAATTAATCGAATCTACTAGTTGTATTAATGCAATCCCTCCTTTGAGTCAATTATAACAATTAGTATGGTAAATTGAAACTCAAACTTTGTTGTCATTACAGTAAACCTCAATATATGTGTCAATGATGCTACCTCTAATGTTTCTTATGTTTTGAATAATGGCTAAATTCTTCCCATTCTAAATTCAAGCAAGGTTAAAGTAATTTCATCAAGAGAGACATGGAAAACTTCAAAAAAAAATAAAATAAAATAAAAATATATATATATATATATATACGAACAAGTTTTTGGTTTATACTAGGAGGAGTTTTTGAACCCTCATCAAGGAAAAGGAATTAGTTTGAAAGAATGAAAAATGATATAGACTAGTTTAGAATAAGGATGAAACTTTTCAGTAATAAAAAGTAATAATGATAGGCTAAGTATGTTTTTCTTTTATTATAGAATTTCTGAGTTATTTGCTTCTTGTAACTTCCTTAATTATATTGAGAGCGATAAGTCCACCCTCGGTTCAAAATAAACTGCATTGATTTAATGGCAGATGTAGGAACTAAGAAGTTAGTTGTGATAATCAAAATTTAGCACTTTTCAAGAGATTAATGGGCTTTGTGTAGAAAAGAAAATGCCCTATCGATGATGAATCCCATAATAGTTTACGACGTGATTTTAATGGTAGAAGGTTGGGATTATAATTAAGACCATGAAGGGGCCACATTTTCGAATGGCGATAGGCCTAGTAGTAGCATTCTTGGCTGGAGGCTCATTCAGCAAATAAATATGTAATCACGAGCTGAGCTACAAAACTGCAAAAAGAGAAGGAAATATGCCTGGGAGTAAGTCTTAGCATACCACCTGCCCCCTAAATGGTGAATACATGGCCACTCTACCATGTTCATTAAATTTAGATTTAGCTTGTGAAAGTTATTGCAAGAATTTGAACTATACTGTACTTGATGTTCTTTTGCAAACACAGTTTCCTTCAACTAAAGATTACCCAGAAAAAGTTTAAAGAGATCAAAGTAAAAGTTCAAGCTACAAACTCAAGGTTCATACCATTTTGATTGAAACCTGCAGTAACTTTCAACATGCCACTGAGATGAACAAATCCATCATGATCCACCTGAACAAGAAATTTATTCCATTCTCTTAAATAATTTTCGACAGAGACTAACCCATCAGCAATGCATATGCTGTTCCAAATATGGTATGAATACACAATACACCTCTACAATGCGCCAAATCCTTTTGGGCCACCGACATGCTATTTCATTGCTTGAACAGTTTATGCCCTATATCTAAAAGGCCAGCAGGGTCATTCCCAATAATAACAACAGAAATATAGGTAAATGTGGGAGCAAAATCACCACAACGTTCCTGTTGCTTCAGTTAAACAGTCTCATGAACCTCATATGCAACTATGGAAAGATAAGTGCCCTGACTAACATGCTGAATCAGTGTCAACAAAGGCCATCTTTGAAGCTTTGTTTGGGCGAGTGGAGGGAAGAAAATTTAGGTGTGACTACACAAAACTTTGAATTTTCCTTCCAAACTCACAAAAATTCCGAATTCTTACCTACCCACTTTCCACCCAAATTTTCATTTCCCCCATTTTCCTTCATCTCCCAAACATAGAATAAGAGAACAAATAATTAATTACAGAATATAAGCAATAGCACCACAGGGAATCTGGGAAAGCACATCACCTTGTGCTTTTTACCCATCTGATCTTTAATGGAAAATCCCTCAACCTTCAAAAGAACTTCAGAGCCCTTCAAAGCATGATTTTTATAAGCATCAAACATCTGAAGGACATGAATCAAACGAAAGACATAAGCAAGGGTGGCAAAAAATTTCTTCTGCAAATATACAGCGAAATATTAGCTTATACATAATGATATTCCAGTTTGGACCATGTTAGCTTACACTCCTTTTTCTGTTGTACGCTGAAGTTCTACAAGGTACCCAATTAAAATGTTCAAAGAAGTTCTGTCTCAGATACTTGTTATTTTTCTATTGAAAAGAGAAAGACCAGGCCTCAATTTCCATCCAATAAAATACCTTATGAATGACTAAGAACTATATACATGGCAAGTAAAATAATTGCCATTGCGATCAGGAAAATGCACTGAGGACCATGACTATGCAATATGTGCACACTAGTAACAATCTGCACATAATTTAGTATTGTCTCATACAAATAGTGCTAGAAACTTCATTCACAATTGGGCTTAAGCACAAGGCTTGAGAGGATGTGCTTTTACCTCCAATTTGAGTTCTTGTACTGTGCACCCAGGAAGCATTTGGATACTTTGCATGGATGGATGTGCCAACACTTGCCGCACATGTCCAGGAATAACTATTAGAATGTCGAGAAAAATATTTTCCAGGCATATCAATAGCTAAAAAATTAACAAATCTCGCGCTCATGCCTGTAAAGGAATTTAATCCAGAATGCAATACCTTTACATGGAATAGAAATGGACAAAGATTCATTTGGCGGACATAAAAGCATTTTGCCCTCATAGTTTGGCCGGATGATGTCTAAATCCCCACTTTCTATTAGTACATCCTACACAATTAGTAAATCTGAGTTACCACAACAATGCTTGAGATACTAATGTATCTCGATAGAGTTAAATTTTAGTAAAGTGTGCAAATCTGAGATGGGCCGGACATATTAAATAGATGTGCATGGCACCTTAATTCTTAGAGTCCTTTTGTCAGATGAAAGGCCTGCCTTCGTTTTCTTTACACAAATCAACATGCCTTTGCCCATCTTGAATTGCAAATTGACTTTTGGAGTTGATGGGAATGGAATGAGGTTCCCATATATGTCATAACATGCAACCTCTAAAGGAGGAAAGCATGATCCAACCCTGTCAAAATAGCCAACAAATTACATTATAAACCTGGAGCTCCACATACACAACAAAAGAACAAAAGTTGGTACTATCAAAAACTTCTTACCATCCTTACCTGACTCTAAGCTGCTCATTCTTATCATAGCCCAAAAGTTGCCACCTTCCAACCTCAGCAGATGCAAGAACTGTCACTTCTTTTTCATAGTTTTTACAGCTTGTCTCATCCTGATCAAAAGTACATATCAACAAAATGATGTTTGAGAGGTATTACACAATAAAAAGAGCATTTAGTGATAAATTCTGTCCCTGTTTTTTTAGCTGGCAGAAAAGAGTTAAAGATGCTTGCTTACCATATGAAACAGAAATTTATATACACCAGATTTCTGAAATAGTTCATGAGACTTGTGCTGCAAGGAAAAGATGTATAGACCATGAAATCCTCTATAACAAGTTGGTGTCACGCGAGATGAATAAAGATGGCTTTCTCGATCAGAATCGCCACTGAATTTGACTTCCATTGACATTTCCATTTTATTTTTGACAATGTACTTCTGATCCAAGTTCTTCGGAGCAGTGGAGTAACTGAAATTTGCCGGCCGAACAACAGCTACAATTTCCTTTGGAGGGTCTTGTCCAGCAGGAATGGGTGCATGAACTGGTAATGCCTGAAAACAAAAAGACAAAAAAGAAAATATGAATAGGCTAGTAATATAGACGGAGGACAGATAAATCAATAGTATCCTCAGGTCAGTGGTTATTCTAAGGAGAAGGAACACAATATGTAACATCATGCAGAAAATCTCCTTAGCTCTTAAACCTTTCAGACCAACAGATTTCACCTAAATGCTATAAAATACTCGAACAAGGTTATATAGGATGCTTCAAGAAATACTTTCTGCAGTCACCTGAGAATTAAAGATCGATTTACAAACCCTAATTAGACACGTACCTTATGAATTCCTAACTCTTCACATTGGTTGGCATCTAGCAAGTCAATCGAAGATGGAGCTTTCAAGCGTTGCTTCTCCAACTGGCACTCCCACTCAGATTTCCCAACAGCTACTAACTGGGTTTGGAAGCTCAAGATTGAGTAGAGACCACAAAGAATCGTGATTTTGGACATTATACGACATAAAGAAGTAAAATGACATTCAAATAATTAAATAGATACCTCTCCAGAGTCAATTACTCCAATAGGTATAGATATGGAACTCTGAACCTCCAAGCAAACATTTCCATCATGCTTATTGAGGATGCAGCCTTTCTCATCAGGCACCCCTAGTGGCCTTTCACACAAAATAATGCAGGGATAGCTTGTTAGCAGAATCTTGAGGTATCCAATTAGTTGATGAAAACTGAAAACACTTCAACCACAGAAAATCGATAAGTGACTCACCTGCATATGATTCTTGCTTCCCCTGCAGAGAGGAGAAAGACAGATCAATTGACCAATACACTTCATTGAATAGAATAGAGAAACATCGTCGCAATAAATAAACTATTTTTCTCAATCAAGTTGAGGGATCTTCTGATCTGGAAATCCCCTATGAGCAGATAGACGGTTAAAACTTGATCACAAGATTTTTCTCTGAATTACTACATGATCTAATTCTTTCATTTCAAACCTAGCAAACATAAGTACTGAATGATGGTTTGAATGCAAAATGCTTCCACTGATCAATGTAGGACACTTCTAAGGAACCTACTTTTCTGTCCAAGTCTCCTTGGAAAAAAATCAAGTCATTGATGGTGAAATAATGAAATTGTCTGAAAAATCATTTGACCACTTGGAATAGGCACCAGTTTGAAAATTAGAGTTATCATAGAAGCTACAACGTCTTACATATTAGATGCAGTATGTCTCTTTATGTTTCGAATCGAATGTGTTAGAATATTTAAATAATAAACGAATGCTCAAAAAAAAAAAAATCGAAGTTCGAATCCATTCTGTTTAAGTATAAACTCAAAAAAAAAAAAATCCATTCTGTTTAAGTATCTGTTAGACATACTGAGATAATCTAACATGCCCACAATAAAAGTATCTTTTCGCAGAAAGCTTGAAATAAAAGCAACTAAATGCACGCATGTATATCATTTCTTACCACCGCCATCTCCTTGAAGTCCTTCAAGCAAAAAATATTCCAGAGTAGCATAGACATTTTTCTTGTGCACTCCGGCACATGCTCCTTTGAGAATTTTGATTTTCTGGCCACATCTCCAAGATACTCCCTTCCTTTTCATCTGACGGTGCACTCTCACAACTAAGATATAAATTTTTATATTAACCAATTGCACCATGAGCAGCAAAGCAAACAAATAATAGGTAAAACTGGAAGCAGTGCAATCAAAGAAGTTCAAAAGATATCAAACATTTTGCGCAAGACAGGAAAAGACTGAATAGCAACCCACTATCATGTGACATAGCAGAACTTCACTGGTAATCCACCAGATTATGATATATATCACTTCTACATACCGTCAGATGATACACCAAGTGCCTTCTTGTTTCCAGGGTTGATTATGAAAACAGCTTGGTCTTCGCCGCTCTCAACCTCTTCATCATAATGATCATGCATTTGGATAATCCAATTAGAATACTCCTTTTCCAGTTGCAAAGGAGTCAACAACTTCTCTTCTCTGTAGATTTTAACATCTATTCCTAGATAATGGACAAAAATTCATTAAGGACTTTGGAGTGAAAACCACATAAGTTCAAGTAGAAGATAGTGGAAATATGTACAAGCATGACCTTTTACTCCATCAAGAGGCCTGCCAATTTTTTTAAGAGCACTGGTAAATGGGCTGTGCTGGGCCAGATCTGTCTGTCAAAAGAAAGGAGCTTTGAGAATCTCTATATGAAAAGTTCCACAAGAAGATGAGCAATTTTCATTTCTCAAGCAATTTAGATGATGAATATATGTCATTCAACCTATTTTTGGTCCTTTGATTTAATAGAATATTGAAATATTAAAACACGCATTCATCTACTAGCTTAAGCTTTCAAAAAAGTTGATAGTGATCTTACAAAATTTCACATGGTATTAGAGCAGGACATCCTAATTCCAAATCTTTTCAGGCCCCTATTTGCCTCCCAATGAAATTTTTTCGTGCTTAATACTCAGCAAAAAAAAGACCAAGCTACGCGTGAGGGTGAGTTATAGGATTTTAAAATATTAAAACACGCATTTATCTACAAGCTTAAGCTTTTTGAACAGCTGGTGGCACTCTTACAAAATCTCACACAAAAACACTTTTGCTAAAGCAAACTATTTCAAGTAATGAACCACTTACATAAGATAGACATGTTTCAGTTTCTATGTTTTCCGAAAGTACATTACCTACTTATCAAGCAAAGAGTCGGCTCAACAGATACTAGACAAATGAAGAACCAAAAACTTTTGTCAAAATTGAATTTAAAAGAAGTGAAGAAGACTTGTCTTTGAAATGTTGATCATCAAACTTTTGTCATTTCCCATTAATTGAATTTAAAAGATTTATTAAATTAGTTTAAGATGTCATAGAAAAGGTAATCATCCTAAAATCCACAAACGGCAACTCAAAAACCTTTAAATTTTAGTGAGAACAATGTTTTACTGCAAAGGCTTACAGCTACTGTGTATGCATACTTCTAACCTCCTCTCCAGCTAGGTAACAGCGATGAGAAAGATTGGAAACATCACTGTCAACTGACAAATAACAGACGAATGACAACATGTTTTGCCCTGAGATATAACACTTAAAGGAACTAATAAAACACTGAATTCATATGTGCTAATATGACAACATAAAGAGGTCTCAACTCTGATCAGACTTATGACAGCCACATTCAAAATGCTACCATTTTATCCATGAAGAAGGCACATTCCTACCAACACACATCAAGAAATTTCAGAAGAATCCCTTTGGCAACATTCAAAATGCTACCATTTTATCCATAAAGAAGCACATTCCTACCAATATACATCAAGAAATTTCAGAAGAATCCCTATGGAAACACATGAATTAGCTGGAGACATTTTTTTATTTTTTGTGTTCTGCTCTGGTTTGCACCACCAAAACAGCACACTTTGTTTGGCCTTGCTATGAGACATCTCTAGTTCCTATTCCATATGTCGAAGCATTCAAAAGTCTTAACATAAAAATGTCAGAACTGGGAACATTAAGTATTCTAAGAAAGCCTGATGGCCCATGAATAGGCAGTAGAGTTCCCCTCACCTTGGAAGGTGTTGGAGAAAATCCAGCATCAGTCTCTGCATCATCAAAATATAAGACATATCATGATGTATAGAATTAAAGAAAATGCAGTCCCATTAGATAAGAAATGTCCTAATAATCAGTGATAACCATTACCAATATAACATTTAACTCTAAAGAAAGATCTCCTGAATAAGTGAGCTTTATCTCCTTTCTTATGTCTCTCCATGAATGGAAGCAAACCCTGTAGTAGAAAGCAACCGTAAGGACATTAGTTACCCCAGTTAAAGAGAGACAGTGGAAGCATCAAACACTTGACAATGACCTTGATTTAACCCAAAATTTTCAATTAGATCAAGTTTCTCAGATAGGACCTTCTCAATGTGCACACGAAATTTTTATAATATAGCCACAATACGTTTAGTATTTGTGTTTTCTTGCGAATCTTGTCAGAAACTCCTTCATTTTGGAATAAATCTTAAGTTTGATGATATTTCACAAATACAAAATGAAGATTACAAAAAACCTTGACTTTTTTTTTTTTTTTTTTTTTTTTTTTGGTAAGGTAAGTAATATATTGACTTTTAACCAAAAAAAAAAAAAAAAAAAAACTTCTGTTAATAGAGTCAAATTCAAGAAAAATACATGTATAAGCATTTTTCCCGCAAAATGGGTAGCTGACTCACAAACTTGAAGAAGATGATGTCTACATTTGCATACATGCACTAAAAGGGAGGATAAGAAATGATCAAAATGCAATTGACGTGGGCAAAGATCTGAACCAAGAAAAGTTCATTTTGGTGGTTGTCATAGACAAAATGGGTTGCCACGGGCATTTGCTGGATGTAAAAGCACATCGACATGGACTCATAAGTTTTGGGCAAGATTGCCTACCAAGGAAAGAGGTAGAGCATGATTTGGTGGGGTTACCATTTGAAAAATTTACTAGAGTTGATAACATGAGTTGCACTGAAGCACAACAGAAAAGAAGTTTTGAAATGTCAGGATGCCATTTCACCATTGTTCTAACATGCAACGCACACAAACGGTTACATGATGTCTTCTATTCCCAGCACAGCAGCCACAACATAGAAGTAAGAAAATGGTCTCATCAAAGCTATAAACCAGCCTGGCCAAAAATAAAAAAACTTATAAACCAGCCTAAGAAGTTATACTTAATACCAGCTTTAAACATGACTGGGTTTGCTTAAAATTCATGCAAGAAATGAGCAACGACTGTTTGACCTTTCATATTAGGGCAACTAGAGGCGAGAAATATGGATCACACAAACTCCATCTGTTGAATATTTTAATCAGACTTTTCCAGGTTTGCAGAATGCTTGCTTTCTTGATGTATCCATTAGATTAGCAATCGCAGTCATAGTCATCCAACTTCCAAAAGTATAACCATGGGGCCAGGTGTCTAAACCTCACTTCTTGGATGGTTTGGGGGAAATGGATTATGCAAGACTACCGGGCCACTACATTAGGTAGCAACAAAAGAGAGGTTTAAATATCCATCTGTTAACTGGGGGCTGTATCCAAAAGGATAAAGGCTTGAAGATGTGTGATCGATAACAATGTAAGCTGTACTATTTTGGAGCAGCAAAGTTTTAAGGACCATTAAATGTGTTATTGCTTCTAGGCATTTAAGCCTACATTTCACTATCCTTATCTTATGTGATGCAAGGGAGATGCCAGGGCTTTTTGTTTCATCAGCTTTTCTTAGTCTGATTATAATATCCAAAAAGATCCACAACTCACCCAGCGAGCATCTGGAAGCAGTCGGCCAAGACGTCGGATTGACACTCGACTGAAAGATTCATAGGTTTCACCCAGTCTGCATCCATCAGCTTCTAACTTCTCTAAGATTCTCTCAATGTTTTCCTTCCCCTGGAGTACTTATATTAAGAACTTCCTCCCCAGTAAACTGAAAAGAAAAGAAACAATAAGAATATACTGCCATACCTGAACAACAGGAAAGTAGACACACTTCAGGCAAGCATTAGCCTCCTGAGTTGCTGCGGAACCTGAAAAGTATTGCAGCTTTTATATTAGAGAAAAGCACAACCTAAGTGACATTCTTAGGTAAAACTAGTACTAAAAGCATTGATGCCAACAAATGAAAGAAGGACCTGAGAACAATAAAAGGTGGACAGCCTAGAATAAAAGATGATACAACTCTGTCTCCTCTTCTATAAAGAATGGGACAGAGAACTACAGATACTTACCGAGTATTGTATTTGCATCAGTGTCCTCTGTGATCGAAAAATGGACTTGAATTATAAAATCAGGACCATTGCATGAATGCAAGTTGGTAATTGCAACCTCCCCTCCTTCAATTTCAGCTAAATCAATACCATTAACCTGACAAAGCACAATCTTATTTCATGGTGCAAAAAGCTAACTTTGAGATCCCATTAAGCAATAATGGGTACTATTTTTTCAACAAACCATACACTATGACACTTTCATATCATAAGCGTCTAAATAGCAAACCTTCTCAAATTAGTTTATATATTTGTAGGCTGGCACAGCAAGAACATGAAATCAGAAATTGTTCGTAAATCTGAACAACTTAGTTACATAGCTGGATTGTGCCTTTTCTAGCACAATATTCAGAATGTACAAAACTGCATGTTCATAGTGGACAAAAAAGACAAATGCAATAATGGGTACTATTTTTTCTGCAAAACCTTACACTATAAATAGCAAACCTTCTCAAATTACTTAATATATTTGTAGGCATAGCAAGAACAAGGAAATCTGAAATTGTTTGTAAATCTGAACAACATAGTTACATAGCTTAATTGAGGCCAGCTAAAAAGCAAAAGCATCATGTGGCGGAAGGAGTTAAGATTAGAGTCCACCATACTAACGGTTCATTCCATACCTCAAAATGGACAGGTCTGATAGTCCTCCTCAAATTCGACAAACCATCACACTGCAAACATTCAAATTAATTAGATATAAATCAAATTCAGGCATCCTATGTAATCCTTACAAAGAAGAAGCAAACTTGCATAACTCTGAAAAATCATTTTACCTACTACTTGCTATCTTAGACATTGCTCTACCTTGATATCCCCAGCAATACAGAGTCAGTAACAGTTATGAATTCACCAGAAGGGAGAACTCATTAGCATAGTTTTAAATCATAGCCAAGAGTACTACTCCCAAAAATATTGACCAAAGCCATACCCCACATTGGCCACAATGCTAACTGAACCCAACTTTGTGGTCAGATAGCAGCATTTATGAACATTGTGCAGTGATGGCATTATAGCATTATTGCATGTGCCATAGCAGTAACTTTTCATAGGAGCAACACAGGAATTATGATACCACATCGATATTCTATTTGAAGAAATCAACAGCAGTGTTTGATTTACTCCAATTTCTGCAGTACTTAAACTTTCCACCACCACAAGTCCAGGCAACGAAGATGACATAACGCAGATCTATCTGAAAAATCTAGCAAAACTCTTTAAAATGTTAGAAAATTAAGACATCATTTTAAATTTCAAAAAAGTGATATGATTCTTTCCCGAATGTAGCTGATGAACCCCATAAAGCCAGGAGAAAAAGACCGGCATGACTTTCTCCACTTGTAATAAGATAACATCTCTTTAAAAGTCTTGTTATAGAGTGCCCTGAGGCACTTGCTAAGCATACTTGTATGAAATGTTTCAATTTCTAAAGTATTAACTACATATAATAAAAGTAAAACAGTGCATAAAAAACTGTGAACTTTCCTCAATCTGTGGCTTAACAAGGGCCCTGCAGGCACTTTTTAACAAAACCCTAAACAAAAATAGATATGATTTCAGCAAACCTGAACGTATGGGAAATAGATGTCCTTCAGCTTGCACGAGAGTTGATATAGATTCACGTTTTTCATTCTAGGCTTGAAAATCTCAACCTGTACAGATTTTATACGACAAGAATGCATGAAAACATCACAACATATTGTCTAGGCATCGAGAATTCACAATATTTACCACCTTGTGACAAATCAAGAAATACCTGAAAATTTTACTGGCAGAATGTATTTAGAACAATACATACAAGTCATTAACTACATATATATGCCCAAGGAGGTACACGAAAGAAACAAAATATTTGCTTCAAACTACATAGTAGAGGCTTTCCCCCATCAACAGACGCCAACATGCATGAAGAGGTGTTCTATCAATCTTTATCAACTTCAAACAGTTCGAAAGAGTTATGTCTTAACTCACAGTAGCTGCCAGTTTATGTGTTTCATAATCCTTGTGAGGGTGTTTCATCTCTCGCTCACGTATAGTTCTCAACTCGCCTCACATCTTATAGACTTTAAATTCTCCCTATCTCTTCCCACTGCCTAAAGTCTTCTTTAAATATTTCAATCCTATATCTCAAAAAAAATATCTAATTTATCGCCACTATATTAAAGTGAAATAATAGACAATCTAAAGCCTAGGATTCCCTCAAGAAGATTGACTTTGCCTTGAGAACAAAGTAAAGACATGACCTGAGAAGTCTTCGACTGGCATAATCAGAGAATCTAGAGCCTAATGGTCACTCAAGACAGCTGACCTATGACTACTTCCAAGTCCTATGCCATGGCCAAGCCAAAAAAAAAATTATAGAGCAATGGAGGTTACTTAAAAAGACATGCTTTCAATGGAAGATGCCCGGATCAGAGCATGACAGATAACATCCTAGACAATAGTTTTTACCAGGTTTGTAGAGATTAGCTGAGTAAAACCTTCCCAAAAAAAAAAAAAAAAAAAAAAAAAAAAAAAAAAATAGGCAAAATTTAGTTGTAAATATAAAAAGAAAAGATGTGGCGTATGCACCGCGAAATGTCCAATGAGTCAATGCAATTGACACTGAAGTACCACGATAGAAAGAATTTATTAAAAGAAGTCTACCTTTGTGAAGCTTCCTTGAGGTGCTCTGGCACTTTCATTTTCTAAAGGAACCCTGACGCCACCATCAGTCTGAATAAATGACAAAGAAAATGATGACTGATTGGATAAATCTATGTATGGAACATAAGGGAGTCCAGTCAAGAGAGAAAAATATGACGACAATGAAGAAATCAGTGATCTTGCATACTTTCCAAGAGTGTTGAGAACCAGATCTGCTCAATAGAGCTTCTCTCTTCAGATGTAACATGTATACTCTTTTAGATTGCATAGTCTTGGAAGAAACCACAGCATGCCTATAACTCATTAAAAGGAAAAGAGGCGTAAATTACCTCCACAAAATATAATGGACTACCAGTTTCTACAACTACAATACTCTGGAACGTACCTTCCCAAATGCATAGAGGCAATTGGTCCTCCAAAACCAAACAAGCCAAAGAAAGGCTGCACCACGCTCAACAAATTATCCAGAAAATAGAAGCAATTTAAACTTTTAGAGATTCAAAACAGTTTAATTTTCCCGATTCAAATCCATTCAAATCCATGTCCAGGACATGGAATGGTGAATTGTCAGCTAGTTAGGAACATACTGTTGACTTCTCTCATATAACTCCGACTCATTGAAAACAGAAGTTTGTGTTTGCTTTTTATTGGGGGAGAATAGGGAAAAAATGTTCTTTGTATTTCAACAAAGCTAATGCTGCATGGCGCAATGTAGCTTTGAAAATTAATTCCACCCATGCGAAGTGGAAGGTATCAGCAACATTTTCGGGAAGAGGAAGTTGATTCTTTAAGAACATTGATTATGCCAGGACATACTTGACAGTGTATGAATATGGCAGCGGAAAAATTGATCCACTCCTAATATATTGCAGTCAACCAATCATTCACATGTGATATTAGCTTGCATCAATTTACATCTCCTGGAAATACCAATGGATTCCTGCTACTAGCAAAAGGACATTTTGCAAGTCTTTTTCATGCAGAGACTACAATATTCAATTAATGTCACGTGTTTGAAGAGAAATTACCATTAGATATGGAGGTTTTCCACCTACAGCCTTAACTTTATACTTTCTGTGAAGTGAGGCGCCCATCTTTCCCCTAGACAAAAAGAATGAACACAAATCCACGAAAAGTTACAAAAAAGAGAATGAAATCAGAAACCAAGGCTTGCTAATGGATGGAATTTAATCTTGCAGCTAAGCATATCTGTTTTAAAAAAAAAAAAAAAAAAAAAAAAAATGTCCTATAAAGTATATTTCTATTAGAAATAACTGGAAAGGATACAGTCAGTTTTCTCCATAAAGAAGCCATCATTTTGCATTTAAGTAGCACCAGCCTCTTTCTGGAAATAGATAATTGACTCAAGTAATCATCTGAATAAGATGTAACTCCACATTATCAAAGCATGTTCGAAAAGTCATGTCGCCAATGTTATTTCTTCATTTTCTACTAGATAACCAAAATTTACCCAAAGCACAGAATTCTCTCCTAAAATTCTGTCTCCTCAAGCCAAAACGGTTTATGGTGCAAGTTGCCATGGCCAAGTGAGTGTGTGGGTGCATGCTTGGGATCAGGTTAAATAGGGAAGAAAAAACATTGCTTTAGAGTACTCAATACCACTTTGCTATAGAGTTCTCATCACTGTCATCCATTCCAGGGCCAGTGTCAAAGATTGAGATCTTTTCATCAGATATATCCAAGCTGCAAAAACAAAACAATAGTGAGTCATGCTCCAAAGTTCAAACCCAACAAAGTTTCAATAAGAATGCAGCTAGCAGAAGCATCAAGATGAAAGATTAAAATATAGTTAGCCCATGATCATATGGCATCAAACACTTATCGTGTTCAAGTAAACACAACAACCTCCTTGTGAAACTTATGATTCATAATTTATGGCTGAAAGATGTCTGCATCGATGAAGTCCTAAGTGGTTCAGACTTAAAGAAGAATTTTGTTGGCAATTAGCGAACTGGCAGTGATACTTCCAAACAAAGGAAAAGCTTCAATGTTGCTTTCCATTACTCTCATTTATTGTTCACTAATTTAGTTGAAACAACAAGAATGCATGTTTACAATTGTTCATATTTATCCAGTAAACAAGTCATCAATCAACTCTTATAGATTTGCTTAGTATAAAATTTCTATTTGAACAGAAAAGGTTCCTTTTGTAGGAGAAGTTCTAAGATGCACCCGATTCAACAACTAGATCAACGCAAAGAAGCATCATCCTTTGTACAGCTTCCACCATAAGCCACAATATGGATTCTAATGTTCCACAAATTCTTAACCTTAAGCCACAAAAGGGTTGATGTTCCAATCCTAATGGTAACATGACAAGATCAAGAAATCACCTAATCAATCTTTTAGATTTCAGGGGATTAGCCCATACAGCTTGCAAGGAATTATCCTGGTGAAAGGAGCAGCAGTCAGTTTGGCATCAAACAGGGATTATAACTTCCAAAATCATCAGAACAACTTACTATCAAATCTGCAAGAGCAGTTTCAAAACTATATTCTTCAGGTAGCTCCTTCAACAATTCCGTATCAGGCGTTAAATCCCACATATTCTGTGAGAGATTTCACACATATATCAATGCAATCGCTTGAAGAAGCAGAGAGAACTAGAGAAACTCTATCATAGCATGGGTCATGTGTTCGAAGGCCATGATACACCCCCACCCCGGCAGGGGGGTACTATCAAAATTCACAACAAGAGAACTAGAACTCCTAAAAGGCAAATGATACCCATTACTGAGAATATATCGGCAGTTGGGTACGATGCAGAAAGGAATAAAATACTAACCTCAAAAGTATCAGTTGTGTTGCCAGAGAAATCCTAATTGGAAAAAGATAATACATACAAACAGTAAAATAAGTACAGCCATGAAAGTGTTGCACACTGTCAGTAAATTAAAAGACAGCAAGCGAACAACATATGACTTTCGTCCAATACTCACGTGAAGACGCAAGATGTGGCGCTTGTGAGGCTTAAAGTTGCCGAAAATAATTCGACTTTTGATCCGATTGCCATTTGCATCTTCGAGATGCAACTCATTACTCTCCCATGCGATGAGACGCTTCGACTTTAGCGATGGATCTTGCGCTTTGGCTCGATTGTACTTTTCTTTGGCCATCAGCATGAAATCTCCGAAGGCCATCGTCGGGTTGGGTTCCCTTAACGCGATTCCCACGGTAGTCCCATTAGGCAACAATATGGTGAATCTATATATCCTGTCGATATCACCATCATTCATCGCCTGATCCGCAGGCCTCTTCCTGATGCTCCCGCAATTCTGGCTCGGCTCCATCCTTAGCCAGCCCGAAGCCTGTCGTGCAAAGAAGAGCGGTAACAAAGATCACACGGGTTGAAAAGGCACGAGTAAGAAAGCAGAGGAAACCACCATCACCCCCTCAACACGTTTGACTGTAGAGGTTCAAAACTGCATGCACGATTTCGAAAAAGATCATATTTTTCGGAATTTTCCCCTGCTAACATTCTCTCCCGTCTCTTCGTTATCCACAAACCAAACGAATACACGTCACCAGATACTGTAAACACGAGGACATCACGCGAATTAGCTGATAAAATGATCGCTCAAGCAGGGCTCGAACGCGGGTCGGCCGAAGTAGGTAAAAAGCCAACCCCTTCCGGCGTTACTTTAACCAGAAAGTCGCCCAAAACGATCACGACGCATCGCGCGAGAGCGGGATTCGACGCGCGTGACGTGCTCGCCAACCGACTCCAGCTCCGGCGAGATGAGAAAGTAGTTAAACCGGGCACACGTCCTGATCAGCAAGCAAACACAGGCCGCCGATCGATGCTCAAGCGACACGTTCGCCGGAAGAACGTCGGAAAAGGCAAAAAGGCGGAAGCTTGCCTGAGGGAGCGGAGGCAATGCAGCATTAACAGAGCCCCCTGCCCTTCTCCCGCAGTTACAACCGTCGTCCTGCGCGATCCTCGACCTCTCTCGAGGGTGTCGAGGAAGGACGGAGGAGGAGGAAGAGAGAGAGTCGCGGCGCTGCGAGAGACGAAGAAGACGAAGAAGATGGAGACGAAGACGACGAAGCGCGACGTTCTCTGCACTCCCCTGCAACCGAAAGGTCGTGTACCTGACTGGTGTTGCTGCCGCGCCGATGGAGGACTGGCCCCTTTGAGATCGCGCCACGTGGACGTGGCAACGGCTGCCGCTTGATAGCATGAAGCTTTCCGGCTGCAAATTTGCCGCTAATGTAACCAGATCAATTACCTTTTAGTTGCGACATTCGATTTTTTATCGTGTTTAGTGAGAAAAATTTGAAATTAAGATTGTAATACTCATTTTCTTAAAATAAGAATTTAAAGTAGATATAAACTATATAAATTTCAAAAATTGCCTTATGTAGTTATGGATATTTCAAATAAGAATCCAGCATCACTAGCTAGTAAAATATTCTAACCAATGAGCGATATTAAAAATAAAAAGAGAAAACGCAACCACCCCATCGTGATGGGGTGGTGGCAAAGGCCAACGAGGTCATCCATGCCTATGTGAGGGCCTCGCCTCTACTTAATGGGAGTTGCCAGCCTTTACTATAATCTTATGTTTTTCCTTTTCTAAGTTTTTTTTATCAAAATAAAAAAGGCAAAAATCTGAAAAGATGAAATTTTCTCTTCATAACCGATGAGTTCAAACCATTATTTGAGATTGATATAAGCATTTCGGATTCTTATTTGAAATAATATCAACTTCGTAACTTTATTTTAAATTAATGTGAGTACTTTTGACTCTTTATTTGAAAAAATGATAATACTTTAAGCCATCATTTGAGAAATGTCTACTTCAAGCTTTATTTGAAAAAATATAGCATTTTAGGTTATTATCTTGGAATTTTCCTTATATAAAATATATATATATATATATCTATATATTTTTTTTCCCTATTAATTTGGTTTAGTTTGATGGAAGATAAAAACGAATAAATATTACCTTTGAACACGTTAATATATTAGTTCGCTTTCATGATCACGTTTAATTGCAACCCATTAATAATGCAATCATACGCTTCTCGTTTGTCTTCTTAAGCAATGACTCGAGTCGAACCACATGCGACATATTGCACTGTAAGTGGAGAGTGAACGTCGTGACTAGTTTCGTAAAAAAAAAAAAGTTAAATGTTTTTAGGAGTTTTTGTTTTTGCTGAATTTTTTATGTAGAAAAACAAAAAGTCACCTCATGATAAAATCCATCCTCATAACCCCTTTATCTCAAAAGAACCTTATTACACTAATGTCAAATTTATACGAAAGTAATTAAAACCTACTTTACACATTTATCTTAAACTTTTTTGCAATATAAAAATTCTCAAACTAATATTTATGTGACATATTATCAAAAAAATTATTTTAACTATGCCGAAAATCCAACATTAAACTCACGCCACACATTTACTCTTCATCAATTTTTTTATTTCTCGCTTGTCTTCTCATTTGTCTTCATTGCGACCCTCATCGCCGCTACCCTTATCATCGCCATTGCCACCATCCTCGCCAAATCAAAGAAGAAAACTAAGGAGCAAGTTAAAAAAAAAAAAAAAACAGAAAATAAGATATACAATGAGTTGACATATTGTTATCACGTGAACGTTACATCCATACATTTTGCTATCCATCGTTTAATGTATCACAATCAGTAGCGAGATTTCATTCCTTGGCCGCTCTTTCTAGTATTATCAAAAACACAAAATATAGTTAGCCGCATAATTCGTTAACTGGATGCTAATATAAGTTTTGGGTTCACGATGTAATGGAAAAAAAAGTTCAAAGCGAATGTATTGCAGTGAACATAATTTAAAGTATTTCGTGGCTTTTTTTAGCTATTCAATATGATGCTGTAATCGAGATCCGTGCAAATATTGTCTCTAGGGGGAGGGAGTGTTACCTGACAGATGCATGATTTGAAGACTATTCATTTGAAAAATGGTCATCGAACTTTTACGAAATATTGAAGGACGTAGTGCGTTAATAATAAATTATCCGTGGTCAAATCAAATTTATTAATCACGTACGGATGTCAAGTCACTGAAATCGGCCGTTCTTTTTGGACGTGAGGACCGACCACTTCACGTGGACGAGTAGCCAGGTGACACGCAAATTTCTGAACACTTTCACCTGAAAGAGATAGCGACAGAATGAAGCATTAGTCAAATATAGTAAATCTATCGACCGCTTATATAACTTACTAAGTAAATCCATATTTCGTAATTATTTTTTTCTATATTGAGACTTATCAATCACATGGATACGTCGCTAGATACGCGTAGACTTCTATTTTCCAATTGAGAAAGTTATGACCTGTTTATTTGGCTTTTGTTTCTATTCCCCATAACACAATTTCTATTCTTTTATTTAAGGGAACAAAAAAAAAAATTTAAACGCATTTATTTACACTTTTTTTTGTTATCGGAAAAAAAAACCACCACTTTTTTTTTTTTTCGGGAATGAATTTCGAACATAAACAAAAAATAAGAAAAACTCATTTTTATACTTGTTCTCGATTGAGCACTTCTAATAAATAATTTTTCTCTTTTTTATTTTTTTATTCTTTTTTTCTTTTCTTCTTCTTTTTTTCTTTCCTTATTCTTTTTTCTTTGGTCGGTCGCCGGCCTTGGTCATGGTCGGCGACCTTGCCGAGCATCGCTAGCCCCTAGCGAAGTCAACCTCGTATGCCGGCCGGTGAGCCTCACCATGCTTGGGCGAGGCCGCACGGTCATGGCCGAGGTTGGCGACCGGCCAAAAAAAGGAAAAAAAATAAATAAATAAGGAAAAATAAAATAAAAATATCAAAAAATTAAAAGAAACAAAGAAATTACACAAGTTTATCAAACCCGTTTTTTATTATTTTTCTATTTCGATAACATAAATTTTGTACAGTAACCAAATACGTTATTTTGTTTAAAAATTATTCCCCATAACATAAATAATTTTTTCTATTTCTATTTTCTATAACAATTTTTTAATACAAACGTTATCAAATGCGCCCTTACTTACTATATAAGTAAATTACCGACAAGATTATCACTAAAATTGCTTTTTCTTTTTCCTTTTTTTCCACGTGAAAGCTTGCTAATGGCGTGAGAAGTAGATGTGATGACTAATCGTGGTTGAGGGTTGGGCTCGACATGTCGAAGCTTACTCATCTATAATGCCAAATGAAAAGTACACGTTAAATATTCGTATTAGACTCAAATTACTTACCTTTCTCAATTTGAAAAATGTCCTCGCCACACGTGCAATCATGGTGCAATAAAATTTATTTCGTATGCGAAGTTACTATTTAAATGAAGAAACCACCATTTTTTGCCAAGTTAACATTTACTTATTACAATGAAACTAATCCATCTACAGCTGTTGTCATTGATAATGACCGAGCACCCACAACGTTGTCACGTGAAAAGCTCAGCCACAAGAAAAAAATAACTAATGTCTTGTAATTTGAGGATTACTTTTCTCGTTGGAGCTAACTAATGTTCTCAATAAACTACTAGTAACGGATGGACAAATAATCATTTTTTTCTACTGCATAATTTCATTAATCAAAATCAAAAAGTTACGTAGTAATTTTTTTTTATGGGGATAATGATAGGAATGGTCCATAAAATTTGACCAAATGCACAATGTAGTATTTGAACTTTTAGTTTGTTGCTTTAGCCTGATGTTCAATACGGCCCTTGAACTTTTTGTTTGTTTAATATGATCCATAAAATTTGTACATGTGTTCAATGAAGCCTTGAATTATATGAAAATGTTTTATGTAATATTTTTATTATTTCAAAATTGGAGATAATATTTTATATTTTCATATTGTCAAAAGACTAAACTAAACATGTACAACAAGTTTAAAGATAACATTGAACAAATTAAAAGTTCAAAGATTTCACATTGCTCATTTAACCAAAATTCATGGATTGTTCATCTCATTTTTCATGTTTGATATGATAGAGTGAACTCTTAATTATAGGAAAAGTCACTTATTGAAGTGGAGAAAAAGTAACTCATAAACCACCGTTATCCACCGGTTAAGACTGATCCTCAACGAAGAGGTGAAGGGTTCAAAACCCAGGGAGGTCTTAGATGTATTAAGTGTGACTCGGGGGTGGTGAGTGAAGTATCACCCAGGGGTTTATTTCTTCCTCCAAAAAAAAAAAAAAAAAGTAACTCATAATGTTATCAACACAAGTAACTCATAATGTTATCAAGGCGACATAAAGAGACTAGTAATTTATGAAATATCAAGAAGTTATTTCTTGCATTTGAAACTCATAATGCATAAGTACTGTTGGCTAATGAACGCAACATGATACCTCTCGTGGTTATTGATATATCATATCCACTTTTCAAAACAAATAAAACAAATTGGTAGCATTAATTTCTCTGAACATGATGACATCATATTTAGAACACGAACTAACTCGTGAGATAATTAGCGATAACGGCTTATATGCATTTGATTGTGATATTGGATGTCAATTGCAACTCGGCGAGGTACGATTAATTTCTCAATGAGTAATCGCGAGATATCGAGTCGCATCGCCTTTCTCGCGATTGTGCAAATTAGTTGACTAATTTGTATTATATGCATTTATGATCTGTTCTAGAGAAAACCCGCTGCTTTGGATACGCTAAGGCGGGGTTATGAATCATAACTTATGATGACATGCATTTCGATGTCGAATTTCCGCAATTTGATTTAATTAATCTAAGGGCAGGATATTCCTTAATTGCGGGAAGCTATAAATTAATGCTAGCCACCTTTTTTCTACTTTTTTCTTCTTTTCCGAATAAAGAAAGGTTCGAGGTGGCGAGATCTCAGCGGGAGTGACGCCATCCCGCGAGAGATCTTCCCGCAGGTTTTCCTCCTCCTTACGCAGGATAGTTCCTCAGCGCCCCGCCCCACGGGAACGACCCAAGGGTCGCCCCCATCGCCGCTCGACACGTGGCGCGGAGCGAGGTCGGCGGGCGACGTGGCGCTAGGGGCCGAGCCACGTCGGCCTGGCGGGTGTCGGAAAGGCGGGGCACCCGATCACGCGCTCGCGCTCCGTGGCTTTCGAGGCTTTCGAGGGATGGGATCCAACGCTCGCCAGTCCCGCGCTGCAATCAATGAATCTGTGCCAAGCAAAAATCTCTTTTTCGTCGCCATTCCCAAGCAACCTCTCGCTCTCTCGCTCTTGCTTTACTTATAGCTGGCTCGCTCGCTAGCGGTTGAGACTTCTCTTCATGGAGACTCTGCACCTCGCTTGGGGAATCCCGCGCCGGCCGGCGTCCGCAGCGCGAGCTGGCGTCGCCGCCTCCGGAGCGGCCGGGCGGGGCGCTCCGCCGTGTCGTTCTGGAGGAGGAGCGCCGGAGCCGGCCCCGTCGTGCTGAGGCGATCCGCGAGCGGCGGACGAGGCGGCGGCGGCGGCGGCTTCGGCGGCTCGCCGTCGAAGGACGAGTTCGCGGTTGAAGATGAAGAGCGGGAATCCGAGGGTGGCGGCGTGGGGATGGTGTTGGGTGCGGAGAGGGATGCCTCCGGCGCCGTCGTCGGGTTCAGCCTCGTTCCACAGACGCGACCTGGTAAGCGCGCGCGGGGGCGTTTAAGTTTCTCGATTTAGGATCTTTTGCTTGCTCTCTGGTGCATCTCGTTCTTCTTCTTCTTCTTCTTCTTCTTTTTTTTTCCGGTGGGAAGATTCTGATATGTAGTGGCGAATCGTGTTGACTGGTTGCTTGCTGAAATGATGCGGTGGATGGGGATCATTGCATTGCCCGCCTGCCATCCTTGTTCTCTTCGCCGATGGTGCTTACTCAGGCGCACTGAGTTTGGTCTTCTCGGCACAGCGTTGGATTGATTGTTTCACCTCCACGTCCATCGACATTCGAAATTGTAGGGACGATGTTAGTTATAAACAGAAAACAGACTCGCCCGAGTCAGAACTCGCTTTCAATTCACGTCGCAATACCTTCGGCTCGCTTGCTGGGACCTGTTGAATTTGAATGGTGATGGCTTTGGTGGATGCTCAGCATTCTGATCTTTCTGGCCCTCTTAGTTGCGTATCCTATCACATGGTCGTGTCAGATTTCTGTGCCTGGTGCGGATAGTCTATAGCGATCTTTCAGTTTGGTCAACTTGTTAAATCATCAGCTCTTTTCCATAAGAATACTTAATTCCATATGTTTCTTGGTATTGCTGCACTCTGACGAGTAATAGTGCTCCTCTGCGTTTAACCTTTTGTCTCTCAGAGATGTGGCCTTGAGTTCTCAGGTTAAATGACTGAGCAGAAGGTGCCTCACCAAAAATAAATAAATAAATGAATAAATAAATAAAAAGAAGAAAAGAGAATTGAGTTTCGTGGGTGAGCATAGACCATCATAAATGCTCTGTTCTTTGCTGCCTACAACTTGTCCTGGCTGTACCCTTCTATCAACTAGATATGTAGAAAATGAATACATAAATCCACTACTTGATTAGCAGCTATGGTTTTCACATTGTTACACAGCAACACACCTGGCTTTACCCATGGACTTAGCAATGTTAGTTACACGTTTCAGAGTAACTTGAACTGTTGAATGAGTTCTGCAATCAATAGCGAGAAAAGGAGTTGTATAGGCATGACACCAACCTTCTCTGTGATATTCCTCCATTGTTGCTTTCAGATGAGATTTTCGCCTGATTTTTGCATTGCATATTCTTGAGTTGTTTGTTTTTTTTTTATTGAGTGTGGTGAAATGGTGGGTCATTGTTCTGATATTCAATGTGTTATATAGATTACGTGGAAGTTGCTGATGCTGAGGGAGAAAAAGGCACCGATGAGATAAAAGAGGCTGAGGAAACAGAAGGGGAAGAGGAAGCCCAAACCAAAGTATCTTACAATATCGTTTTTGTGACTGCTGAAGCGGCTCCTTATTCTAAGACAGGGGGCTTGGGAGATGTATGTGGTTCATTACCAATAGCCCTAGCTGCTCGGGGACACCGGGTTATGGTTGTCTCTCCTAGGTACCAAAATGGGACTGTTGCAGATGAAAGATATGCTGGTGCTGTCGATTTAGGTCACTGCATTAAAGTTCACTGTTTCGGTGGAGTTCAAGAGGTTTCCTTCTTCCACGAGTACAGAAAAGGTGTTGACTGGGTATGAATTATCTTAATGCTACTCAAAATATAATTCCAGGATCCGCGACTTGTAGATAACTCAAAACTTTTTTTTTCAGAAGCCACATTAGCACGTTCTGTAAAGTTCTAATGCAGTGAGAATTCAGTCGGAACCTTTTTTTCAGTGTTGAGTTGTTATGCAATTTCTCAGGTATTCGTGGATCACCCATCGTACCAACGTCCTGGGAATCCATATGGAGATAGTTATGGTGCTTTTGGCGATAACCAGGTTATAGCCTCTTGCTTATTTCTGCTTTTTGACAGCTTAGATTTAGATCAGTGTTTAACATGCTTCCTTAGAATATGGCAATGACAAAATCTTCTCCTGCTGGTTTTACAGTTTCGGTTCACTTTACTTTGCCATGCAGCATGTGAAGCCCCATTAGTTCTTCCCCTCGGAGGTTTCACATATGGGGAAAACTGTCTGTTTCTAGTCAACGACTGGCATGCTGGCCTTGTGCCAGTGTAAGTCATCTCTTTTCTTTTCTGGAACCTGACATATAATCATGTTAGATTATGATGCCTTAATGGTGCTTCTTTTTCTGTTTTATCAGTCATATCTTTGCTTGTGATCTTATTATCAGATGCAGTTTCTTTTATTGCAGTTCCTAAAAAGCAGGATCATAATTCTTGTAAGATGATGGGACGGCAATAGTGCATGATTTGGCTTAGACCAAAAATGAAATGAGAAGTTGCATGATTATGGCCAGTGACTGTGGACTATATATGTTTCTACAGTCTGTGGTTAATTTGCATAATTTGCATGAGAAAAAAGTGAATGATACTGTTGCTCACATGCTTGAGGAGCTTTTTTTGACTTGCATAGACACAGTTAAATCTTTTATTGCGTTGTCATGCTAATAAACAGTCTTCTGGCACAGACTCTTGGGTGCCAAATACCGTCCATTTGGAGTTTATAAGGATGCCCGCAGTGTTCTCGTAATCCATAACCTTGCACATCAGGTAAATGCTTTGTGATGTTTTTCTTAAATTGTATATCTTAGTAGAGAAAACCATGAAGAATTAGGTCATTTCTAGGTGAGGAAACTGAAGGTCATTTCCAAACTCTCACCACTGATCTACTTTACATGAACAGTCAAAGTTTTTCTGGTTATATTTCAAAAAATGAGTTACAGTTATGCAACGTGGTCCCTTATGCATGATCTCACAAGATGACATGTTCTTCATGGAGAAATAACAAGAAAAACGATAATCTTTTAAGGGATATAAGGCGATTTTTTGGGGGGGGATCTTTTTCATTTCATTCCTTTTTCTTCTAAAATTTTTCTGGGTGTAGCCCAAGAAGTTGATGGTGGGACTTCGTTGTTCCAGCTCTCTGAAGGTTTATAAATGATTCTCTGATAAATTTATTTGTATTGGATGGCTAAATTCAACACCAAACATGCTATTAAAGTTTTGAAGCTATATGTGTCTTATTTGAGCAATCTGGAATTTTTCAAGTGTCTTAAGAGAGAACTAAGAATGTGGAAGAGGTTTTTCTGTTTATTATATTTTCACTGTTTTCATAGCACCCCTTCTAGCTCTGGAGCACTTGCTGCCAGGCAGGAGAGGACATAATGGTATTTACACGCACTTGACCAAGGTTATCTATGTTATCATGTCGGTTTTATAGAGGAGAGATAGATCAAACTTGACTGCTAGGAATAGAGCATATTATTCTGGATGAACACACTTTGAGGGCAATACAAAGGGTTAAGTCCATAGAACAGTGGTAATTAAGACATTCATTATTAATTAATGCTATGGGATCTTCTATTTTGAACACATTTGTTTGTTTCTCATATGCATGATGCAATTTTTAAGTGATGAAGTTAATTCTAGCTGAACTAACGAACTAAACTATCTTGAATTATAGGGTGTGGAAGCTGCAGTGACGTATAAGAATCTGGGACTCCCTCCTCAATGGTATAAAGCACTTGAATGGGTGTTTCCTACATGGGCAAGAACACATGCTCTTGATACTGGGGAAGCTGTCAATGTCTTAAAGGGTGCGATTGTGACAGCCGATCGTATACTTACAGTTAGCAAGGTTATAAATGTCATATCAGTATCTGTACCCAAGACTGTTTCCTTCGACATGCCTCTTTCTAGTTTAGAGTTTTTTCTTTTATTTTGAGTTTTTGGAGCTGGTCATGGATTGGCAAAAATTATCTTATGCCGCTCTGGTGAAACAGTGTCGCTTGAAAGGAGATAAAGATATGTCATGTTCACATTTCCCAAGTCCCCACATCTATATTCCTGCTAACACATCTCTGTTCTATATTATAGCATCTAAAGCACAATTCATTTGCCTTTTTTGTCTTTCATCGTCACGCAGTTCATGTTTCTTCCTTGCCATTTGCAGGGTTATTCCTGGGAGATAACAACTGCTGAAGGCGGATATGGTCTCAATGAATTGTTAAGCAGTCGAAAATTTGTTCTAAGTGGTGTGTAAGCTTGTATTCAAAGTAATATATTAATCTTAATGAGTGAACTGTCTTTTAGTTGCTTGATGTAGGAACTGCAGCGTTGTGTAATTCACATAATTATAAGATGTTCACTTCCAGTTTAGTAGTTACTTAGAATTCGATCCTAAATTGTCAATGATTTTAGCTAGCATTTTAGATGTTATTCTGTGCATGTTCTGATAAATTAGCCCGTTACTAAGAATTTTATTTCCCTTTTCTGTTGCTTTTCTTAGCATTTTTGCATTGAACGATTTCTTGAGACTTCGATGCTAATTTTGACAGGTATTACCAATGGCATTGATATTACTGAGTGGGACCCTTCTACGGATGAGTATCTTGCTTCCCATTACTGTGTCAGTGATCTTTCTGGAAAGGTGATAACCTCTCAATTTGTGACCTGGCTATTCTGTTACGCTGTTATGTTAACCAGCTAATTCATGAACTCCAGGTGCAATGCAAGATAGCTCTGCAGAAAGAACTCGGTCTTCCTATTTTGCCAGACTGCCCATTGGTAATATTAAGTTGCTTACTATGTGGTTCTGATGGCAAGATATCAGTTCTAAATGTAGATTAAACTTTGTAGATTGGGTTTATTGGTAGACTGGACTACCAGAAAGGGATTGACCTAATTTCTTCGGCCATGCCAGAGCTTATGGAAGATGATATCCAATTCGTAAGTGAGTTCACTTCTTCTTGGAATTCCCCTTGAAAGTTTCTGGTTTTGTCTAGCTTTCTATGATACACGGATCATCCCCTTAATTCTCTTTTCTTTTTTTTCTTTTGATTATTTACTTGTAGTAGCAATCTTTTCTTTCAGTTGTTTTTATCTTTCTCGACAGTGCTTCAAGTACATGGTCATGTGCATAACTCTATTTCCTCAGCTCTCCAAGGATCTAAACTGAATCCTTAGTTACCACTTCAAATTGCTTGGATCTTACGTAGCATCTATACTGTACCGGTTGTTTCATTGCATTTTTATCCAACTTAATTTAGCAATCGTCCAATCTATTAAGGTTATGCTTGGGTCTGGAGATCCACGATTTGAAGAATGGATGAGAGCAGCAGAGTCAACCTACAAAGAGAAGTTCCGGGGCTGGGTGGGATTCAATGTTCCAATTTCTCATAAGATAACGGCAGGGTAATTTAATTTGAGTTTTGCATTTCAATATCCTCTCTATCGGGAGCAGCAACTCATTTCAGTCAATGAATGAACAGCTGTGACATTTTACTGATGCCATCAAGATTTGAACCATGTGGGCTAAATCAACTGTATGCCATGAGATATGGAACTGTACCGGTGGTACATGCCACTGGAGGACTTAGAGTAAGTTTAGGCTTTTGTGGAAACTTAAAAGCAACTTTTTGTTATATGATTCTGTATCACTTAGTCGTTCCTGTTCTCTTTTCCACAGGACACAGTGGACAACTTTAACCCATATGCTAATGAAGGCAGTGGCGGTGGTACTGGGTATGTGTTTATGGCAACTCTCCTCCTAATGACGGTTGTTTCCTGAGAGATGCTTTGCATATAATTGAATTGCGATCTCAAAACTAACACATCTTAACTTTTATGGGTTCACGCCTTTCTCTTCTTTACTAAGAGCTTGATAGTACAGAAGTTTTGTTCTTCAATCATCAGAAAAATTATATCTTCTTTAATGACGTATGATTCTGATGGATTGCCAGATGGACCTTTTCTCCATTAACAAAAGAGAGCATGTTGGCGGTAAGTTTGCCAAAACTTCCTATCCAATGATAATTGTTGTTTGGCTTACTAAATAGCACGGTATAGCCTGATCTAAATGTAAGAAGACTCAGTCCGCTATAGCTTCTTTATTTCGCAAGACATCACGATTTAGAAGTGTGAAAAAATGGTTTTATATCAAGTATTAAACTCAACATGGCTGCTGATTGGTGGTGCACTAGATCATGTTGGTGTCATTTCCAATGGAAACTGTTGCAATTTGTCTAGAGAGCATTTTGCTTTAATTGCGAAAATGTGAGTGTACAGGATGCTGTATCATCAAAGTCATATTTTACTCGTTCATTAAGCACGGCCACTATGTTTGTTCCCGTGTTCCACAATCTTTCCACAATCTTTGGCCCTTTTCTTAACGGTCCCTCGTTTATTTGAGGGGAGTTATGGATTGTAAGGTAACTGTGAAGCGGCTATCTTATGCAGGCACTGAGGGTCGCCATTAGGACATACAAAGAACAC
Organism: Eucalyptus victrix; assembly: GCA_016097545.1. Lineage (NCBI taxonomy): Eukaryota > Viridiplantae > Streptophyta > Magnoliopsida > Myrtales > Myrtaceae > Eucalyptus > Eucalyptus victrix. Next base: position 3,751,797 of record CM027845.1, read on the forward strand.
AAAACTTCTTGGTTGGGACTGATGAAGAGAGGGATGGCGAAGGACTACACGTGGGAGAATGCAGCAATGCAGTACGAGGAGGTCTTTAAGTGGGCCTTCACAGATCCGCCTTATGTTGGGTGAGGCGGCATGACTCCGGGAATATGGAAAACCAGGAGAAAAACAACATCGGAAGCTGCAAATTTACAGTATGTCAAGGGGCTGATCTTTGCTCTAGCAGCTCAGAGAAATGGGTCAACTTTCCCTGCCCACTTCCCTGCTGGGCATGAGCCTTCCGCATCGCTTCCGATGATCCATTCTTTTGTTTAGTCAGTACATCCGTCCTGAATCTTTGCCAAAATCACCTTGAGTTGTCCGTTTCTTGTCATTATGTAATTTTTATTTTTTTTTGGGTCGGTGTCATTATATAATTGAAAAGGTAGGTATAAAGAGCTTGCCACGTCATTTTGTAAGCTACTTTTACTATAATTCCCTTGTAATTGAGGAGCAAACGTTCTCGTTGGATGTCTTATTGCATTTCTTGCTGTTTTTGTCCCCCTTTTGGCAAAAAATGGTGACCACAAAGAATTAACTCGCTGACACCTGGACTTGAAATGGTATTCCATTAATTGGAGAACCGAGGCGCGCGATGTCTTCTAAGTTATTCTATCGATAAAACAGTAAAGTCAAAATGAAAAGCATGCATTCGACCACTTTGAATTAAAGATCGACCCATCTGATTGCGGGCAAAACAAGAAAGTAAGTGCCGGTTAAAACACCTGAAATTATAACAAGAAAGTTAGTGCCGGCTAAAACACCTGAAATTATAACGAATAGAGTTGCATTTCGTCGGATTAGCCAACCTAATTCTCGACCTTGGATCTAATAATCAAGTGAATTCGTACGAAATTTGAAGTGGACATTGGATACAAAAGGAATGAAACAATCCATGGTTTTTTTTTGGTTGCTAAATTTAGCAAGGAAGTTAAACCGAGGAGAGATCACAAAAAAGTTGTCCATCCGATCGCATTATTCTTTCTCCTCCCTTTCGCCAACCCTCCAACATCTAGAGAGAGAGAGAGAGAGAGAATTCCCTTAAAGCGAGGGTTTTAGAGAGAGAGAGAGAGAGAGAGAGAGAGAGAGGGCAGCGCATTCCTTCGATCGGCGTTGAATTTTTGATGAAACCTCGCGACGCCCGCCGATGATCCCGCCGGACCCCAGCCTCTTCCTCTACTTCTCCGTCGCCCGCGGCGCCTCCTCGATCCTCGCCGAGTTCGGCGGCGGCGGCGGCGACCCCGATCTCCAGCCCATCGCCCGCCAGTGCGCCCTCCGCGCCCCGCCCCACCACACCTCCTTCTCCCACACCACCCGCCGCCGCTCCTACACCTTCCTCGTCGCCGATCCCCTCGCCTACTTCGCCGTCGCCGACGAGGCCCTCGACAAGGCCGAGGTCCTCCGCTTCCTGGATCGCCTGCGGTCCTCCTTCGAGGCCGCGGTCGGGCGCGATGCGGCGCGATGCCCCGATGGCCTGAGCCCCGGCTGCTTCCAGCCCCAATTCGATCGGGTCCTCCGCGAGCTGATGCGGCCGGGCGGCGGCAGCGGCGACGGATTCGACTCGACCCCTGGGTCGATGACCACGAGCGCGGAGAGCAGTAGGAACGCGAGCCTCGATGGAGGGGGAGCCTTCATGGCTCCGCTGCTGGGCAGCCCCGGGAAGGTGCTCAAGAAGAAGAAGAGGTTGAATGGCGAATCGGCGGCCAAGGGCGACGCGAAGGACCTCAATTTCGAGAACAAGGTGGACGTGGCCGACGAGGCGAACGGGCTGTGCCGGGATTTCCCGGCCTCGATACAGAAGAGCGGCGTTCATTCGGGGGAGCGGCTGAGGGCCAAGCAAGTCTGGAAGAAGCATGTGTGGGTCGTGCTGTCCATCGATCTGGTCGTGTGCGTCGCCTTGTTCGGGGTGTGGTTGTGGGTCTGCAGGGGATTCCAGTGCATCGATGCCTGAAACTGAAGATCCAAGTGGTCCTGTTTGTCGTCGCGCTTGTTTTCGATTACTAATTTTTAGTCCGGAAGGATTTGTCTATACCCAAATGAGGGAGACGGAAGAGGGGCGATCGCATCGCCATGCCGGCGGCCGTAAGTCTCTTGAAGTTGCGCATTTCGGCTCTCAAATGTAAATCTCTTGTTATTTATCTATGAATCTCTTTGGTGTCGGATTGAGTTCTATAGAAATTATACGTATCTGGAATGTTGCCGTATGGTTGAAGTTGATCACATAACATTTTGAGCAGTACATTGCTAAATGGATTCGAATGCCCGAGCTACAGATCTTGCAGTCACTATCTGTTTCTGGGTCTCATCCAAATTGTGTTTTTTTTTTTATTGCCGTTTTGATCTAAAGATCGAATTTTTCTTGCGTTGACTCAACTGCATTACCTGTTCAGACGTTGTATACAGCTAGACTCTATTCATATCTTTGTGCATTGTTGGTGCCTGGAGGGATTTTTATTGTTAGTTTATCGCAGTTTTGCACAGATAAGCAAAAGTCCTATACTTTCCAGCACTTGGTAAGCTGGATGGGTTTTGCCCTTTTGCCTTTACTTCTATTCTGGGTTTCGGGCCACGCACTGGTTTCTTGATTTTGCTTCTCCTCCAAGGAAGAGTGGCCATGCTTGTTCCGTGTTGTTTGGTCTGCGGGAATTAGCTCTCTTTTTTTCCTTGTTAGATCCGGCGAACCTCACAGTAGACGTGAGTGAATCAATGGTGTCGGCGCTTCGAGTTATCTTGCATATGGCGGGTTCGAATCAAGGTCTTTCGCATAGAGTGAGCATTCGTCTAGCCGGTGCTTAAAAAGAAAGAAAATGTGATGATTCTGCGCTGGATGGAGGCGCGAGTGAATGATCTTTCGAAGAATCGTGTCTGATGATTGGGAGATCTATAATTGATGTCAATTGTAGTAAAGAAACAGAGAGCAAAGTGCACAAATCTCAGCAGACCGACACCCAAAACTAGCCTAAGACCAGTGGAACTTGCTAAATCCGATTCGACCTAGAGAGAGAACTGATGGGAATCGAAATGAAGCTATTGTTGCACGGGTAAATTATAAAATCTGACGCATTTTGCATCACTTGAAAAGATGATTCGGAGAAACCGATTGAAGTACAAAAGTCCCATAAGCTTAGAGCCACGCTTATGAGCCATGATTTGTAGTAGAGCTAAAATAGAAAGAAGAAATAGGGCCCGCTTTGCTCGCTTGCTTGGGGATTTAGATGTAGGGAGAGGATAGATAGGGGGAAAGGGAAGAGAAAAATCAGAGGAGATAGATGGATCTCGCGACGGCCAATGGAGTCGTTCCACGTCAGCCTCCACGCTCACTCCCACCTTATCCCGAATTTGAGCCACTTATCTTTCCTTGCCCGAATCTAAAAACCTTCTCCCTGAAACTGGAGGGATCATCACAAGCCATCGTCCGACCAGAATCCAGCAGCCATGTCGCTCACCATCCCCACCAATCTCTCCAAGCCCATCGCTGCCCCGAAGCTCAGCCCCTCCAAGTCAGTCAGGCCGGCCGCCACCCTCATAAGATGCTCCTCTTCCTCCCCTGAGCAGGGCTCCGCCTCCACCTCGGCGGCGTCGCCTCTCCAGGCCTTCTCCGCCGCCCTCGCCCTCTCCTCCATCCTCCTCTCGGCGCCGCAGCCCGCGGCCGCCGACATCTCGGGGCTGACCCCGTGCAAGGAGTCGAAGCAGTTCGCGAAGCGGGAGAAGCAGCAGCTCAAGAAGCTGGAGTCGTCGCTGAAGCTGTACGCCCCCGACAGCGCCCCGGCCCTGGCCCTCAAGGCCACCATGGAGAAGACGAAGCGGCGGTTCGACAACTACGGCAAGCAGGGGCTGCTGTGCGGCACCGACGGGCTCCCCCACCTGATCGTGAGCGGGGACCAGCGGCACTGGGGCGAGTTCATCACCCCGGGCATCCTCTTCCTTTACATCGCCGGGTGGATCGGGTGGGTCGGCCGGAGCTACCTCATCGCCATCCGCGACGAGAAGAAGCCCACCCAGAAGGAGATCATCATCGACGTCCCCCTCGCCTCCCGCCTCGTCTTCCGTGGCTTCAGCTGGCCCATCGCCGCTTACAGAGAGCTCGTCAACGGCGAGCTCGTCGCCAAGGACGTCTAATTTAAGCTCCCACGACACAAGGTATTGTCTATTATCATTCCTTAGCTATATTCTTCTATATATGATCGCGGGCTCGGCGCCGAGTGCTGATCCATGTCCGTCTTGTTCTCGACTTGTCGGAGCGCAGGCGGGCGGCCTCGGAGGACAAGAAGCTTGGTGGAAGTGGGAAGCATGGATTCTCCCGGTATCTGTCTTTCTTGTATGAATGATTGCAGAGCGGAACATGGATTTGAATGTATTCTGCTTTGTTCATTTGATCGCACATTGGTCCCCTCTATCTTCAGTACTTCTGTTTCTTTCGTTTACGCTTCTTCTTCTTCTTCTTCTTCCTTTTTCTTCCCTTTTTTTTTTTAGGGTTTCTTTTGTAAATTTTGATGGTGGATGACAATATGACTTATTTCCATTGATGGATGGAGCATTTTGGTTAAAGTTCATGCATGCATGGCTGGCTTCTTCTGAACTATAGATGCATGGCGATAAATGACGGACCTTTGTCGCGAAAAATAATCATTCAAACACCAAACAGATGTCCGGTCGCAATTAATAACTAGTGTGTGATAAGTCTATCACGCGCTTTCCAGCTATTATGATGTTTGCGTGCCATTAGATGGACCGACAAGTTGTAATGGCTATCCTAATACACCCTCTCTCCTTCTTATCTCGCTCGTCTAATCAATGTTAGGTTATTAATTATAATCAACACACAATTCTTATGAATAAATTTGTTTATGGTTTCTATGTAATGGTGATGTCGATTATGCTTATCTCGACTCTAACCACATCTTATATGATTCATAAATAAAATACTGAATAATAGGTAAACAATTGATGTAATAAGTAATCGTGTTAGTTTAATCCGAATGCAAGTGAATAACAAAGAAAACATGGAGGCAAGCATAGAACTCACAAAATTTTTCTGCTGATAAGCAGTTCCATCGATTATCACTCTTTTGCCTTGCCAATTCGGTTCTTTTTTTACGCCGTAATCGTCTGAACTTTGATGCTTTTTACCTCATTCGCACATCGGATCGATTGCTGGTGATGGTGACATGCGAAAACCCTTGGAATGAGCTGTGAGATGGTACTGAACAACTGCAAGAAACTCCAAAACTCGCGGTGTAGAAAACACGATCTGTCAATTTGACTTTAAGAGCTAAATGATTAAGCTCCATCTCCCAACTCCCCAAGCACTCGTCCGTAACCAATCTGTAGCACGACTCGATTTGGATGTACGTTTTGCCAAACGTCTACGATGGGTTGGGAGTCAGTTGCCTTGGATTGTGCCATTGGATTGAACCGAAAATAGATAAAAAGAGACTGAATATGATCGTCTGTTCTCTTTAATTAGACGTCGTCGGGACTGGTTACATGTCGGTTTCTGCTTCATCTACCCGAGAATTCGACTATTAATTTGTCGTCGACGGATGGTACGATTTTGCCTCGTGCGAGTCCTCGACCGGACCCGTCTTATCTGATAACCCTTCCACATTCAATTCGGCGAGCTAACCTGTCATTCTCGGGCCAGAGAATCGCCGATTCTCGAGCTACAAGGACGGTACTACTCAATTCGGTAGCGATTCACAGGTGATTTTCTGTCTCTTAGAGTGAACTCTCTTATGTATTTCGAAACCTGAAATGAAAAAAATTTGACGTCTCTCGGCCTTCTCCGAGCATCAGTTTAATCGGTTCCTTCAACCTCTTCTCCTTTGCTCCTCATTGTTGTATTTCTCGGAAGACTAGTCATGAAACCGAGTTTTGATTCACCATAGCTACATCACGAGTCGGACATGCGTCGCAGCTGCATCACACCTCTGGAGTAATTTTCTACTCATCTGGACCAGATTGGTCCTTAGATTATTGCGAATTTTGACGTGTATGAACACGTAGCGTTAGAGTGCGAGCATCGCCATACGGCTTATGAACAGGTTTCGCCTAATAAGGCTGGAAAAGAGAAAGAAAAACAACCCCTGAAAGGATCAGATCATCTGCTCATTCTGTCTGTTTTCCATGCGCCGCTTCCATCTATCTGTGGAATTTCCAGTACACTGTTGCTTAATAACCACTCTTGGAAAATATAAGTAGGTATCTTTCCGGAAGGACCGATTTGGGCAACGCCCGCGCACGTCGGTAGGCCTAACATTAACAAACACTCGACAGCAACATCTGCAGCATAATTTAATACCATTAAGTTAGCAAATCGATTTTGCCCCACCTAACGTTGTTCTTAAGCAAACCTTGCCCGCTTGTAATGCTTTGGACGGACCCGGACGGACGCATCCGAACGCGATGCGATTCGTCCGGAGTAGAAACGGATGGCGCCGCTTTGTGTCGTGCAGGGATGCTGCGTAATGGTGAGCAACTGCTTTCAGGTTGGTATTTAACGCATCCTCCTCGTGTCTTTTATCTGGTGTTTTTTCCATCAAACGCTCACCGGATATGCTACTTTTTGGCATGGTCTGAAGGCGCCAATCGTACGAAAAAGGGACGTTTAAAACGACTTCTCACCTCAAAACCGTCGTGATTAACGTTCACATTCGGGCGGTAATACAAAACTCATGCAAAGCTTAATGAACAAACTTATGTCGATAGATGAGTAAAATGTGATTGTGTGTACCGGATGTGATCACGACGGGTTGCGAGTTTTTCGCGCGAAAGTATTTTGTGTATGGGATAGATCATGTGATGTTCAGAGAAGTCGAGCTTAGTATAGATTAGGGCTTTTGCAATTTTTAATTCAAAGTTGGCTGGCAGACAATGTTAAATTGTTCGCTTTCATTGTCGCTCACTAACGCCCGCATAGTTTCAAAATGTGCCCGACTCAGGCAATATGAAATTGGAGACATATCCATCGTTCACAATCCATGCCCTCGCTCTCATGCCATCGTAGGCAATCCCACCCCACCTGTGCTTGCAACAAACATGATATTATCCATCTCGGTCGCGACTCATCTGCATCCCTTTGAGCACGACTTTAAAACACATGTCCTAGTTTGAGATTTCATTTTTTTTAAAATTTTTTTATCAATACAACGATAGATCAAAATTGATCGGAAAGACTACAAGGCTTAGAATTAAATTAACGTAATTAAAAGATTTGGAATTGAATATATGACCGTACAATCAATTTATGAAGTTTTGTACCATTTCCCAAAAGGCAGAAAGCAAAACGCTAATGAATCTTCATTTGGTCCAACCACGATTTTTAACTTTACTACCTGTCCAATTTAAAAATTAAAAAGATGGACCACCATTTAAAACCTCCACATGACCGTTGGTGATTAGCCCGTCACCAAACCAATCAGCCAACAGCATCTCAACATTTGTTCATAAGAAATCGACCCTGTCGATCATTCCTATGGTCGACGGGCCACTATTGCGGCGCGCACCTTGGAATTTTACCTGTATTGAATGCATTTTTGCGGATGAAATAAATGTGGGTTATGTGTAGTCAACCACAAAATCGTTTCCGTCCGGCCACAAGATAAGAACTCAAAGAAAATCTCACAATCCACGTCAAGTTTTTTTAAGGATTCTTTAAATTTGACAATTATTTTCTTTATAAGCAGCGGGTTCGTGTTTGAAGACATTGCATACGAATATAAAAAGTATCTACATGCACTCGATTCATGTGAATTCACATTATTTTTATTCCACATTCATCATATGTACGTGAGTCTTTATGATTTTAATCATTGAAGATCCAGTTAATCGTTAATCTAATGATTAATACAGTTCTCGACCTACATGTATGCGTTATTTTTGGTGTAGGGTTTGTCCCGCACGACACGATGAGAATGCAGACAGTACATACGCACACCGTCCATTTCCTTGTGAAGAAGAAGCGCCTGATGGAGCGTTACGAAGAGCCCTCTTTCAATTAACATTCACGTGCATCACCACCTCCTCTCTCTCTCTCTCTAGAAAAGTCATGCACTGCCACTCTCTCTCTCCATCTATAAAACCTACCCAAGAAGATAAAATCTATTGCCTCACCGAATCTTCACCCCATAGATCCATTATTGCATGAAACCTCAGGGAAAGCAAGGATAGAATCATGGCAAATTCACTAGAAGAGCTGAACAATAAGCAAGACCGGGACCCGAGCTGCGGCGACGGCGGCGGCGGCGGCGATGGTGCCGATGCCGGAAGCGACCTCACCACTCCCAAGCTCTCCCTATTCTCGCTCCCCGGAAGGCGCTCGAGCCGCCGGGGACGCTGACGCCGCCGCTCCACTCGAAGGTGGTCTCCGTGCCGTTCAAGTGGGAGGAGGCCCCCGGCAAGCCCAGGCCCTGCGGCCACGCCGCCCCCGAGCAAAACCCTGAGCCCAAGCCCGCCGCCGGGTGCCTGGACCTCCCGCCGAGGCTTCTCAACGACGCCGCCAGAGTCGCGGCCGCGCCGTCCTCGACCGCCGCGCACGACGGGCCTAACCACGTGGGCCGGGCGCTGTCGTTCAGGAGGCTGGGCGGGTCGTTCCGGAGCCCCGAGAGCTGCAGCAAGAGGGACATAAGGGAGAGGGTAACGTTCGGATCGACGCGGTGGGGGTTCCACGGCAAGGAGAGAAGCAGCCGGGTCGTGGAGGGCAGCCCCGGGATCTCCTTCTCGGTGCTCTTCGGGGGCAGCGGCGGCGGCGGCGGTGGCGGCGAAGAGAGCGTCAAGAAGGTGAAGATCACGAGAGTGAGCAGGAGGAGGAGCTTCTTCACTCTCTCTCAGACCAAGTCGCACTTGTGGGTACGAGAATCACCCCATCTCTCCAGCCTTCTCCTTTTTCTTGCAATTTTTCTCCTGAACTTTCGCATCATGTCGTCATCTAAACTCCTCATTTCCACAACAACATGGAAATGACAAAGTGATTCCCGCTCTTGTCAGTCTTGAGATCGCAATCTCCGCAATCTCTCGCGTGAAACTCGTTTACTAAATTCTACTTTGACTATTCTTCTTCCCTTCTTGATTGGTGGGAAGGGCATAATGCCCTATAATATTCTGAAAGGCTGATGTTACAGAGCAGATGAATTGTATATTAACATGCTACATCAACGTAACTGCAGGCAAGCATTTACGGAGGATTGAAGCAGGTGGTCCCATGGCGACGCGGTCAAGATAAGCAGCTTCCAAAGGGTCAGTAGCTCTTTGCTGACTGAGGACGTATTCGGTTTGATTAGTCATATAAATCGATTTCCCTCGGGAAATTCGTGTAAAAATCTTGTAAGCAAAAGAATATCGTATAAATCAGCTGATCTATGGTGAAAAAACTAGGGCCTTAGATTTCCTGCGATGCCGTGGTGCGTAGGTTTCCACTTTCGTCTTTGGATATTTCTAGGGATGTAGATGCGATAAAGTAATGTTTGACCGAATCGTTCGTCCCGTGGGGGGTTTCGCGATCTGAAGATGAGTGGACGAGAAACCACTTCGACCGACCGCAACGTAGGGTTTAATCGTTCGACCGGAAACGGTCCTGCGCTTGCCAGAAAAAGACGAATCTGAAAGACCCCGCGTCGATAAGTCGAAGCAGAAAGCGACAAACCCGAACGAAGAAGAAGGAAAACGAGGGTTGCCCGCTAAAGAAGTTCGATCAGCCAAAGTCTAGGGCACCAAAAGTCAAGAGTGACCTGCCGAGACTTTCCTTTTGGTTGAGGGTTGTTGGCTTCCAATCAAGACGTTGTTTCTACATCAGCCTATCGATACAAGGGGCAGAATCTGTGCGGCCGTGGTTTGCTCGTCTGCTGTCCATGCCTACCTCCCTCGCCGCGTCGAATCTTTACCGTTATTTCTTGCGACCGGAAACAGAATGATGTCATCTGCAAATATTGTATTCATATGCGCTGTAATGCATTTGACGAGGTCAGTGTTGTTGCCAGCAAGCATCCTTCTTGTGCTTTCGGCGAGAATTCTGAGAGTTGCTACCTTGCTTAGCTCCTCCAATGGCTTGTGACATTAGTTGCCAAACAGTAATTGACTTAGATGAATGTTGAAAATTTGAAATCGTGCACTTTTCAACAATAAAAAAATGATTGCGGATTGTCTAATAAATTGAGTGATGACTGATGACTAATCCAGCGAGAGTTTATCGAGATTTCCGAGTCGACAGTTGCCATATATACTCATCGCCAATCGGCTCACCTTAATACGTTAAAACCTAGTAAGGTTATCGATGGAGATGATTGGAAATGGCCTTCTCCTAGGTCTGAAAAACTAGTTGAAATACAAGCTGCTCTTTGTGGTGTCATCTATCCTCGGAGTGGCACTGCCGATAGAGTTACGTACCATGGCTCGAAGCATGGTGGAGTTAATCAGAGGAAGCTTGGGACCCGATTAGCTCGCGAGGATCTAGGGTCCAACAGTGCAGATCGTCTCGGTTCGAGCTAAATGTTCCTAAACATGGCTTTAATGTTTTGCTCACCATCCTGAAGAGATTGCAGACAAGAGACAGGATCAAGAAGTGTTGTGAGCAGCCCAACATGTTCGGAAGTCGATTTAGAACATTTTGAAGATTGCTCATCAAAATTACCTAATAGGAAAGGAGTCTTATTATGGTAGGATGTTGAAAATGAAAAAATCTAAATAAGAATTAGTCTTATTTAGAAAGAATTCTGGGAAATAATAAATTCTGGTAATTGCCTAAATAAGAGGAATTCAGTCAATCGGGGAGATTTCTAATTAAGATGTGATTATCAAATCAATTAAGGAGGATTCCCAATTCGGGTGGAGGTTACTTCAAAGAGATCACAAGAGTTTTTAACAAAGTATGTAATTCTCGAGAACTTTTTAAGAGAAGATGTATTTTGTGACAATTGTGAGGATTTATTGTGCGAGAAACATCATTAGAGTATTAATTGTAATCTTTTGATTATAATAAAGACTTTTTGGATAAGCATTCCGTGTTTTTTTTTTCCCTATTTTGAGTTTTCTACGTAAAAAATTTATGGTGTGTCATTCTTTTTTTTCTTCTCTCATATGCTGTGTTATATACATGCCGCATATTGCGCAATTTTGACAATTCGAATTCCTATGCAATCAATTGCGATCCAACTTAATTTACAACAAGAAGTGGATCTCTATAGCTAGTGCATGCTTCTATTATAGGCCAGCAGCAAGCATAGTCAAGGAATCACTCGTTTTTTCAATGACCCTCCTCCAAACAAGCGTGGGAAAAGGACGCTGAATCTTCCCTAACCCTCGACACCTGATTGGAAAAACATGGTTAAAGACAGCAACCCTATTCACATCGAATTCCTCTCCATCTTCTGCAACACGAGGCTTCGACATCATCTGGAAGATGCCTTTTCCCCTTCAGGAAGCGAAGGCCTCAACAAAGGCCGGCAATTCTGACAGAGCACACACACGCCAAAGTCGATCCTGCTGTGCATTGGGCTGACTCTTTCTGGGCTTGCAGAGGGGGCTTTGTCCTTCGTCTGCAACTGCGAAAACCTGTCGTCCTCTTCGAGCAAATCCTTCTTGGGCCTTCCTTCTCCCGTCCGTCGGGGGGGACTCGCACGCGTACATGCCGCCGGCACGTGCGCGTGATGAGGGAATGAAACAATCATTGTTTAAACGAGGGGAAGAAAATACTTTAGAATTGACGAAAGACATCATTGATGTTTTTCTGACAGGGGCGGAGCCCGCCCCAGCATGCGCCAATCACGGCACTGATTGCGTCCGTTTTGACCATTTTAGTGCGCCTTATCTTTCACACTTTGAAAACAAATGTCCTCTTGCCGTCCCAAGTTGCTAAAAGCAGTCACTCTCCTTTTTTCAGCCTTTTTCTTTTTCCCCTTACGTCGAAGATTGAATGAGAATGATTTCCTCACTTTGATTTGATCTTTCGTAGCTCGACACACTTTCCTACGCACCATCGGAATCGTTGTGACTTGCGACCGCTCGTTTTCAGTTCAATAATTGGACCGAATCCATAAATTAATGAGGAGAAATCATCGAACCGATGCTTCGATCGATGAACTCTCGCGATCGAAAAGACGGTGAACATTGAAACACGAATTTCGGGGTTGATCCAATTGGTCAAAATGTTTGTTAGCCGACGTTTTGAAGGTGTTGAAAAAAGATCATTTTATTGGACCATCGTTCTCGTTCATCTGATGGTTTGACGGACGCAATGTCAATGGACCGATGTTCGATGACGAAGACATTGAACTAAGAATTCCTGTGGGACTTTGGATTTTTTTATACACATGCAGGTCCCCATGAAAAGCAAAAGGTCCATTCTCTGCTAAGGAGCTTGGGCATAATAAGGAAGCTTTCTGGGCATATAAACGTTTTGGGCAGGGCAGAGACGATGCGCGAGGGGAGGCATGATTGGGGACACCAGAACGCCGGTCGGAAAACTCCATGATGAGACTCTTGCAATCCTTTCTTCCCAAACAGCACACAACAAAAAGAAAAAAACTCATGATCGTCTCTGCTCTCACGTCCCCTAAACACCCTAACTTCATGGGCTACCACGATGCTGTTCCTTGCCATCATTATTTTGACTCTGGTTTTGGACTTCCTGTCTCCTTGTTTAACCCAAATTTTCAACATTAGAGTCAGGATACATCCAGGGCTACCTTTGTGCATATCAAATTGAATTCATCTTTTTCGTCCCAATCAAAGTATTGATTACTCATGTTGCAATCAATGGACCCGCAAGCGCTACCTCATTAGGACCGATTATCGGATCAAGTACACCCGCTGAAGTTTCTCTCGAATGCGTACATACCGCTCCCTCGTCCATGGAAGACCATTTGTCTGGTCAATAAACGTAAGTAATTTCTCGGGCACTCACGGGGACTCTATCTTTTGCATATTGGGGAAAATCCTCGGATTCTCTAGTTGTCGGTTTGGGTGAGTTGATCTTACCTGTAAAAAGGGCTAAACATCTTAAATAGGTGATTTTAATGGCTAAAAAAAAATGGCACATATAGTTCATGAACTTTGGTTTAATATATTATGTTGTCCCAAAATTTTTAATTTGTTCAATATGCCCATTAACTTTTGATACGTGTTCAATTTAGTTTTAGTATTATTTGAAAACATTCAATGGCGTCATTTTATACCAATAATTTGAGAATGAAATTATAGATTAGGATAAAACTCAATGATTATATTGACATTTATGGATGAAATTATATATTAAGTCAAAGTTCATGGATCATTTATGTAATTATCTTTATTGGTTATAATAATTTATTGGTGGGTTTTTTTCTTTTGTGATGAAGGTGGAGTTAGAACTTGAAAGGAACAGAGCACCTATCCGTGCGTGCCTTACAAGGGCATTTTCCCTTTTTATATTGTGTGCAAGAACGAAAGCATTGACTCGCCGAGGGGTCGTTGCTCCAGTTTTCTTCTTATTTTTTTTCCCCTTCTTTTGGCATTATACGCGAACAATATGCTTTTGGCAAATTTTCTTACCCGTCCTTTCGATAAGATCCGATAAAAAAAAAGACAAGTCGTCCGCGTCATTAACAGAGGATGTCGTCATTCGAATTTCTGCAAAATGCCCATGACGACACGGTCACACGAGCCGTGAATTTAAAACTCAACCCATGTGGAATTCGATCGTTCTTACCAATATCTAGGCCGAGCACTCCTGCCGGGCAAAAGACAAATTACTCGGAAAGGGAACAGTCAAATCAGCCCGCGACCGGGCGTTCTTGGTCTCGGCGACAACTCGAGATTCAGCAGCTAGCTCGCTCCAAACTGGAGCCGTAAATCCTCCGTGTAAACATCGCTTTGGCAGGATGCAATTGACAAGAAAGAGTAAGCCAGCGAGAGGCCATAAAAGGACACGAACGAGGGCTGATGGGCTGATGGGGCCATGCCCATTTTTGCCCATTCGCTCAAGAGACACGCGAGGCAAACTTTTGCTGTTCAATCCTCAAAAGCAGGCAGGTTTCAAGGGGTCATAAAGGCGCTGGCTGGCTCCTCCACTCCCCACTAATCAAGCATAAAGACAACGCCCCCCAAAGCGGGACCCCTCCATTGCCCGGCAATAATCAATGGTCAGTGAGAGCTTTTGCACTGCCCCTCGTTTCTTCATGCTCAAAAAGGGTCCAAGAAAGAAAACATCATATAACAAACCTATAGCTATTAGCCTCGACAAACCATAGCTTGATCCATATTGTCTGAATTTCCCATTCAATTTCCGTCACCAAAACACATTTTTTTTTTCTAAATTCATTCGAAAGAGGGTTTAAGCCAGAGAAAGAAAAGTCATTCTATGGTTCTTGTCAAATATGGAAAAATCATATCTTTTATTGCAAGAAATCATTTTTCCGTAGATGTGAGCCGAGAGGAATTTACACTGCAGCCGTCTTCGTCGATGAATACGAAATGAGTAGATGGATTTTCGTGGAAATGGACAGATAGTCTCCGCTATCCACCTTCCGCTCGAAAAAGTAAAATCGTCTCTTTCTCCGTAGTAGTACCGACTACCGACGTGCTCTCCTCAATCACCTCTCTCTCTCTCTCTCTCTCTCTCTACAATTTTAAGCTCTCCTCCATTGACGCTCTCCCTTCCTCTTGAACTTCGCACTCCCCGTTTCGTCGAAACTGTGCGCGACGGGGCCAGGGCCTGTCGTTTTGTGCCTGTTTTGTCAAAAATCCCATACCAAACGAATGATGCTATAGGCCCTGTTTGCGTACCCTTTTGGCCTTTTTAACCTCCCGAGCCTTCTTCGAGTTCATGGTGGTAGTGGTGGTGGAGTTTGAAAACTTTCAGTGTGGCGAGCCAACGGTTCGTTTTCCAAGTAAAACGCCAAGGTTGGTTTTTGGTAAGCGGAAGCTTCAGATACGCAGCTTCTTTTTTGTGGGGTGGTGTAGAAATGCACTCGGCTTTCCTTCGTTTCGCTAGAGAAATTCTCCGTTGAATTGCTCAATTCGTGCGTTTCCTCAAATGGGTCGTATTCATCTCTCAGTTCGGCGGCTTCTTGCTTGTGAAGCTTCGTATTTTGCTTTGGTCTGTTTCTGTCCCGCATTGATTTGGGTGGAGAAGTTCGACGATTTCCATGCTTTTCCATGATTTCCAAGGATTGGGTTTGGTTCGGAGGTTGGTGAATTTGATGTATGTGGTGTGCGGTTGAAGATTCGCGATGAGCTCGTCTTAATGTCTGTATGCGTGGGATTTTGCTTCTTCTTTTTTCAATTCGATTTCATTGCTTTATAGTTTAATTGATATTTTGGCTTCAGGTAGTTCTGCTTCTGTGGAACTGTGGCTAGTATCAACTGCCCCATCTTAATTTTCTATTATTTTTACCTGCACCAAGCTTATTCTACGGTTGATTAGGAATAGATTCTTCTTTTATCGACACATTGTCTCTTCCTCTTTCTTTTTCAACTGTGCATTCAAAGGTCTCCTGGTTCTTAATGATGGTGGAATTACGATGTCATCCGCTCGATTTCATGCTGGGCATGTTTCTGGGTGTTTTGTTTTGGTGCTTGCAAACTGGAAAAGACTTTGAACTATTACAGTAACTTGCTGCAGCCTGAGGCGTTGAAACCCCGTGCTCCATTCCCATGGGAATGATGACAGCATCTTCATTTCCAATCTCTCACGAAGCTTCAAATTACGATGAGGTCTCTATGCAGCAGAGCTTACTCTTCTCGAATAGTCTCAAGGTATTCTTGTTTTACATAATTGTGGATTTCGGTAATCTTTGGCTGTGTTTACCATCTCCTTGGGCAGTTTAAAAAATGAGCTGCCCGGTGTGATCCCTTGCCTTTCTAGCTGTTGCTATTTGTTGAACCACATGTAGCGAAGTCGATGTCAGGTAAGTTGATTTAATGGAATGGTGTAGCCTCTCATTGGTATTGGTGATCTCCCAACCAGAGAGACTTTTACCAATGTGGACTAACATGTGTAGCCAAGCAGATGAATGGTAGGCAAAAGGTGCGACAATGAAGAAATGAGCTAGTGTGTTCTGTTTCAGGAGTATGTGTACATAAAACAGTTTCTGATGCAGAGACGCTTGGGAAAAAGAAGGCAAAATTAATGATTCAATTGTTTGTCCCTTGATGGTTGAGCTGGTTTCAGAATGTCTCGAGCATTATCCACTTGATGAGATCTAGAGATGTTTAAAGGGTTTATTGAGGGAACCCAGTGTGCTTGAGTCCTCATAACACTTGATTGTCTGTGAGATTGGCATGACATGGGTTACAGCTATGCCTAACTGTCAAACTATCTTGAAAAAATTTCACTCTGCTCTCCTAGAGTTGGTTTTATTCTCAATTTGCCTTCTTGAAAAGTACATGATTCATTTACTTGCCCAGAGTTACTGTCTGTTTGTCCACATACGCACTGTTAAAGACGCTTGCTTTTTAGACAGAATTATGTGGTGCTCACTGTAACTATTCTTAATCAAACAAATAGGAAAATATGAGAGGTGAGGCATAGCAATGGCAAAGATTTGCCTAATAAAAGTTACATGTGTGCAAAACAGTGAATCTCTCCAAATTTAGCAGCCAAAAGGGAGTGACAGAGAAAGGGGGATGGAGGGAATTCGTATTTATTGGAAGGAGACATCTCAATCATAGAGCATGCCTAGTTAATGATTTCCAAATTAGCACCTGATGAGTTCTGAGGTTAAAGCGACTCAAATCAGTGATGTCCAGGGGCCAAGTGAGACAAATATTTTCAGGGAGCAAAATGAGATTGAGACTGAATTTCAAAATGCAAAATGGAATTTGCCCATGTATCTGACTGCGTGACGTTGGTTAACACAGGACGCAGTTCTTATTCACCAGCTAACCCCATGGCTATTCTCCATGCTTCCTTTATACTGAATTATTGGATCTACTTGTCCCACTGTGTTCCTTGAAACAAAATTTTCGATTTTCTGATTGAACTCTTTTCTGTTATTTCAGGATTTAAGAAGTCTAAGGACACAACTATACTCAGCAGCTGAGTACTTTGAAATGTCATATACCAATGATGACCAAAAACAAATGTGAGTAGTTTAAATGAGTTCTTTGCTAAAATGTAGATACATCAACAATTGCATGGTCAGCTTTTTAAGCCATATTAACTTTTCTTTTCTTTTATTGAATTCCTTGTGTTTTGTATGCAGAGTGGTAGAAACATTAAGAGATTATGCCATAAAAGCTCTTGTGAATACTGTGGATCACTTAGGTTCTGTTACTTACAAGGTTAATGATCTCCTTGATGAAAAGGTTGACGAGGTTTCTGGCACAGAGTTTCGTGTATCTTGCATTGAGCAGGTATATCTGGGAAGAATTGTTCCTTATTCATGTTCTCAGTGTGTGTAATTGCTGAAAATAGTTGATGCTTTAGGAATTTTCTTGTATGAAGTTTATAAAGTTGTTATAGAGATACCTAACCTCTTCTCTGATGTCGAGATTGAAATGGTGCAAAAAATCACTGGAGTGTGAAGGTGTTTTGATCAGACTGCTGAACTTATAGCTTGTGTTGAACACGTAACTTCTCACCATGAGTACGGGATAATTTCCTGAATATTCAGATCCTCCAACATTGTTCGATTTCATGCGAAATTTTAATGTTGGTCGGACATAGAGCAAGGAAGGGTCTTGAGTAGAAAAATGTGCAATATGCTGAATTTTCTGTTATCTACGGTACCATTTCAGATGGAGGCTAGCTGATATACTATGTTATCTTTTGTTGATCCTGGCAAAAATTAAAAGTTGGAGTCACCAGGGGTCTTGTGCATCATATAATGAAGACCATAAAAGGTTTTAGTCTCATCTGGTTTATTGATTTTCCACTCTCAGACAAGATTCGTACTAAGGCAGTTCATCTCTCTTATGAGATGCAAATGTATGGTGGCTTCTGATTGATGGACCTTCCGTCACAGTTTTCACTATTGTATGTAAATGTATTGTGTCTTGTACTCATCCAGAGCTGTTGCATGAGAATCAGTAGCTGTTTTCTGCATGGATCATGTGCTTTTTATTGACAGTTTGTTTAAGTTGTAGTCCATATAGTGTTATACAGCTTGTCCTATGAGTAACAAAAGTTGCAGAGTATTGCTATCTTTTTGGTGCATTGTAGATTAACTAAAAGTTATGGTGAGCCCTGATTTTCTTTTTTAATTATTTGATTTGAATTTAGAGACTTCGAACATGCCAAGAGTATATAGATCATGAGGGCCGCTCTGAGCAGTCTCTGGTTATCAATACCCCCAAGTTCCACAAGCGATATATTTTGCCAGGTTGGTTGCAAACATATCAACCTATGTTTAATTGTTTGTCCTTTCTTTGATTATGAATGTAGATGTATTAGATGCTTATAGTCGTCTATGATCAGTTGGAGAGACAATGCGTGGCTCTGATGGTAGTAAATTGAAGTATGGTTGCAGCCTGGATGATGAGGATGACTGGCATCAGTTTAAACATGGTAGGTTGCTCTATTGCTTTTTCCTCTTTTACTCAAGGAGTTAGTTTGGAGCAACATTTAATTATGAATAATACTTATTATCACTTGATTGTTTTCCTAAAGCCATCCGAGCCACCATAAGAGAAACTCCTACTCAATCTATTCCCAGGTAAGTATCAACTTCATATTGGCATCCCAATTCTTTGCAAGCATGCTAGGACAATTTAAATCATTTGTATTTTCACATTGTTTCATACAGTAAAGGTCGCTCTCCATCACCATCTCCTCGAGCTCCTCAGCGATCTGGAACGTTTTCCTTTACCTCCACTGCACCTAAAAAAGAATTAGGTATGTCCATGTTATTTTTACTAAGAGCATGTTTTGTGTGACCTTTGAGGTCATTTGGGTATTCTTCACATTATCGGTTTTCCTTGAAACTGCTCCTCTCTTGAATTATCTGTTAAGAGTCTTCTTGATAATTACCTGCGTAAATCAGATAAACGGACTGTATCACCAAACCGATTCCCACTCTTGCGCTCTGGATCGCTCTCGAGCAGACAGGTGACTCCGAACTCAAGTCGGCCTACTACCCCCAACCCAAGTAGGCCAACCACTCCAAATCTTTCTATTGTAGGTCGTCAAGTAAGTGTAAAACAATCCTTTTATCCATCAGCTTTCTTTTTGAATTCTGCTGCACCGGATCTGAATCTTGAGAATTCGTGTTACCTTTTGCAGTATCCTTCAGAGGCGAGAAAATCTTCTTCAATGCGATTGCATGCTGAGAAGGAGAATGGTAAGGACATCGATCAACACCCCAGCAAAAGTAAACGTCTACTCAAGGCTTTGCTTAGTCGCCGCAAGTCAAAGAAGGATGACATGCTATATACATACTTGGATGAATATTGAGGGATAGAGGATCATGAAACAAAGAGAGGGCACAGATGGGAGGAAGGAGTATCCAATTGATTTTTCTTCCTTTTTTTCCTTCTTTTTCTAAGCCATGTCGTTGTCCGATAAATTTATCATTCCAGCAATAGGTTTTTTGTTTTCACAATCCTGGTATGTAGCAATCAGTTTTCTCATGTATGCTTACAGACAGACTCGTGTTATGGTATGTTGCCTGTATAATTTACATGACCACCCAGTGAGCGGTACCTGGTGTAAGCATCACCGTTACATCAAGTCTCCTTTCTTGCTTGGATTTCTTGCAAGTTTGTGGAATTCATTGATGTGTTGTTGGAGTCATGTTGGTTTCCTAGTTCCTGGCAGCATCGCCTGTAATCTCTTTTGATTCAGAGAAAATCAACGAGTTCATATCCTTAGCCACGCTTTTCTTAGTATCATGACTCATGCTGGATGAAACGTACCCCCTAAGTTATACATCGACACGCAAATACTTTGGAGAGGGCTTTACAACAATTGCCACAAATTTGCCCCAAAGGTCCACAGGGCAGTTCGTAACACACTCGGGAGAAAATGTATGTCAGAAGCTTATTGAACCAAACGAGTTTTGTTCGCTTCCTCAAGTTAAAGAGCAACTCATTTTTCACTGTCCGGATGAACCTGAAGGTGCTTTTGCTAAAAAAAATAGCAATCAAGGTTCACAATTAGAATGTAAGGACAGTTGCAATTTATTGAAAACTCCTGTTAAGTTCTGCCTTGGACGAAAGACAATCTCTACAAGAAATGTCAAGAAACGCATCTAAAAGTGCCTAACAGCAAGAGAATCTGTTTTCAATCTTTTCAATATGTTTACATACTTGGGTAATGAACATTATGTCCTGACCAGGACATCTCCGTCTTCAAAGCTTGAAGCATGTGAACTCCGTGAAAGGGTATATGATCACTAATCAGTTCATCATACCCCGGGTAACTGAATTTGGACGTGTTTCCACTTAAGCATTGTGGTTGGATTTGCATATCTGCCAAAAATCTCGCGTAATATAGTGTCTTTACATGATTCTATGAAAGCTAAAGCGCCAATTGATAATTTGATAATCTAAAATTAGGAAAGTATGCTACACAGACCGGGGCAACTCATCCTGCAGTTACAGGAATTTCTAAAAGGCAAGCTAGTGAGAATACATGACATAACAATTTGCATTCAGTGGACAGCAAGCATCACAACACCATTCCTCCTCCGAATTCTTCAATGGTTTTTGTGGCAAGTGTTAGCGCATCAACAAAGGAGCTGAACGATGCTCGAAGAAATCTTGCCTCGACTGCCTCGAACTGTCTGCAATCAATACAGAGAGGAAACAAAACAGTGAATGTAGTTTGGTCTACTCGTCAACAATGACTAGAACTTGATAGGTATTGATGCTGTTTCTACTCTAGATGCTCATACACATGTGGCAAAGAAGAAAGTAGATTAAAGAGTGATAGGTGTGGCTTCGTCTGAATAAGGTATGAGATATCAGAAGACAAAACAAGCCTCAATTGAATTTCTCTCCAGACACATATATGCGTGGGCATTGTTAGTTAGAAACCCCCAAATTCCTGTAACTAGTAGTTGTGAAGAAGCTCACACTGAAAGCTTTCCATCAGAAACCGACATGTTCCTCTTCACTTTGTCTGGTTGCAACTGCCATTGAAAGGGAAAAAAAATCGCATAAGCAAAATTTTACGAACCATTAACAGACAAAAGCACTGAAGCACGTTAAAGATACCTCTTTATCGACAGCTAATGTTGC
Source organism: Eucalyptus victrix (assembly GCA_016097545.1). Lineage (NCBI taxonomy): Eukaryota > Viridiplantae > Streptophyta > Magnoliopsida > Myrtales > Myrtaceae > Eucalyptus > Eucalyptus victrix. The sequence goes on from CM027845.1 coordinate 3,772,980, forward strand.
ATAAACCATGGAAGCTTTCTCATCGGACTCAAAATCCACTTGCAATTCACTGCAAAAAGGATGTGACTCCAAGAGTAAGGGAATTTATGCTATTAATGCGACAATTGCAAGGTTTAATATCCTGTTTTAGTGAAATACATCCTCAAAAGTACACAAAGCAGAACCGGGACGTGTCGCATGATCATTAAAGTGCAGGACATGAGAGTTATGAGGTCAATGTAAAATCTCATTCCGAGTACCACAGCTATACCCACATTAGATTTGGTGATTATCTTTACTTGCACTGTATTGCCATTTGTCTACTTACTGTAAAAAACTTTGATCTCAAGAATGATTATCCTAAAGTGGTGGTGGTGGTGGTGGTGATGCATGGATAAACATATGCCAAAGGAGCCTGTCGAGTAAATTCGCTGGCACAAAGACAGAAAGATCGAAGACACTCCGTAGACAGTCCATAAAAATCTCATCTTGAACATGCAAGTTAGAAGCTTTCTTCTGCCTTAGCTTCTGAAACTTACATGGCAACTCATGGTAAGCGACGATGCCTCTAAAAAAGAATAAAAAAGAAGAAAGGACTTCATGGGTAACAATACTAGTACGAGATTGACAAGGACGCTCGGTTCGATCGCAGACCCAACATCAACATTCGCAACACATCAGTGACAGAAAAGATTAAAGACGAGGGAATAGAGTATGAATCAAGAAGATAGGAAATGGGTAGAGAGAGAGAGACCAGCTGAATTCCCATGGGGTTTTCGGTTGGGCAGCCATTGGAGCTCCTCCTCCAAACACGTGGGAAGCACAGGAACGGAGGCACGATTGATAGGGCAAGACGGCAGAGGCGAGGGTTTAAGCTTGAGCGAAACGACGAGGCGTATTTTCGTGAGCAGAGAGAGAGAGAGAGAGAGGAGAAGAAGGGGCGGGCGTCGTTTTGGGCTACAGGCCCAAGGGTGGTGGGCCTGGTGGCGCTTTTTGATTTGGGCCTTGACCCTGAGCCCGCCTAGTCGATCTGGGATTGGTCCACCAAACATGATGGGGACTTGAGTACACCCAGCTGGAGATTTCGAGAATTCATTGTGAACAAAATTCAATTTAGATCAGACTAATCAAAAGAAATAGTGATATTCGCATCCAACCTCCAAATGAAAAAAAATCATTCCATTAATTTTTTTCGGTGAAATTCATGATATGGAACGAGTTTACGATTTGATTTTACCTTCATAGATATTTTGAATAGTTTGGACCTGTACATAATCTAAGAGGCTATATTGAACGAAGCTCGGCTGTGGAATTTTGCCTATAAGCATCTTAAATCTGAAAATAACATGAATTAGTGCGAATAATTTTGTCGAAATAAAAGTGTTGAAGCTTTTCTAGCAATAAAGACAAGTGATATTTGCCATTGGAAAGTACAATAGCAAGATGAGAATGATATGTTTAATTGTCTACAATATAAGAGTATTAGAAAACTACGAAAGACTGATTTTGATTTTTTTTTTTCCGTTACTAAGAGATCCGTATGTAATGAGGGATGTTTCTTGAATATTTGGTGTCTAGTTACAAGGCAATAGGAGACTTGCATCTCCATGTTGGGGCCGCCCTATCTACTAGCTTGCCAAGTAACCCTAGTGAGTTGACTTTTTACTTTAACGTGATGGTACTCGCACCCTCAACACCCTTAAGTTTTCCTCTGTATATTTTACTTTCTCGAGGAGATGGAATATCGTCTTAGTGCTTTACATTATGGAAGTCTCAAAATTTTTTTATATATTTATAATTTTCAGGAAATTAGATTATAATTTTGAGGAGAAATTTCAAAAAAGAGTCTAAAGTGCTTCGGTTTTCTCAATTAAAAACTCAAAATAGACATTGTTTTAAGTAAAAGCCTGAAATGACTAAATTGTTTTAAATAAGTACCTAAAGTGGCTAAATCGTCTCAATAAGGACTTTTGGCTAGCGGTAACTTTTTTAGTTGTCAAAGAAATGGTATTTTGGTAAAAAAAAATTATAACTACATTTTGATTTTTTTTTAAAATTTTCTCATCATTTTTCTTTTTCCTTTTTCTTCTTCTTTTCTTTTTTCCTCTTCCTTTCCTGAACATAGCCGTCAATGGTCAGCTGAGATCACCCTTGCTGATGGCAAGTGGGGGTTGCCATGCCTCAGTCTAGCAAGAGCATCCTTGCTAGATCCGAAGAGGGATGCCTACGCCCAACACCACCAACAGTTGCCTTGGCCCAACGTTGGTGAGGGTGACCCTTGCTCGACATTAGCGAGGGTAATCCTCGCCTTGCCCAACTTGTCGCTGGTGAGCGACATCCTTGCTTGATGTCGGTGAAGGTGACCTTGGAAGTCAATGGCATTGGGCGAAGGCTACTAGACCTACGTGAAGTCAAATGGGAGAGGGTCATTGGGTGAAAGGCTAATAAGCCCTCACCTTTGCATGACAGTCGTCATCACTCAAATCTGGGAGAGGGCAGCAATGCCAAGCAAGAGGGAGCACCCTCCCACTTGTGTTTTGTTTTGTTTTATTTAAAAAAGAAAAAAGAAAAAAATAAAAAGATGAAATTGTCTTTCATATTTAGTGAGTTCATGCCTTATTCGAAATTGACATATGCATTTAAGACTCTTATTTGAAAGCTCTTATTTGAAAAACTAATGGCATTTCAGGATCTTATTTAAAATAATGTTCACTTCATATCCTTAATCGAGATTTTTTCTGATTTTGATTTTGAGGAGAATAATTAATTTAATTTTGGTAAGGTTGAATATAAACGGCAAAAAGGAAATCCGGCCGCAACGAAGGGGACACGTGGAGGGAACAATGTCGAAGAGTAGCAAGAAAGAGATATTCCGTAGGAGCAAGAAGAGTATATTCCTACAGCAGAAACACCTTCCATGGAAATGATTGGCCTTTGACGTCCCTTTCTTCTCACTCCATCCCTTCTCTCTCTCTCCTCTCTCCTTCTTCTTCTCCTTCCTTCTTCGCGAAAAGGGCACTGCGCACGAGTCATCTTCATCCCCATCTTCATCCTCCGCCAGCAGCGGTGACCACCTCCGGCAAGTTCACCTCTCTCTCTCTCTTGAGTATTATTATGTATATGTCTCTGTTGAAGTTGCATGAAGAGGAGCATCCTCCAGCATCGTTCATGGCTCCCTCGTCTCTCTTTTGGTTTGGATTCTGCCTTCTCTTGAGAGTTTTTCTCTACACCCCGTTTTCTTTTTTCTGCTGATGAATTGCAATTTACTTAGAGAGAGCTGGCTCGATCCCATGATTCGTTATCTTCACGACTCTTCAAGTTTGCATAATTCGTCTGCACGATTCGTTCTTTCCTTTTGTTCTTTTCTGCTGCTTCTGTATTCGGGTTTGCCTTGTTTGAATTTGCTTGCACAGTTGATCCGAATCAATCGGTTGTTCCTGCCTTGTCTGTTCGTTTCGACGAACGCTTAGTTCGAAAGTTTCGAGATTTCCTCGACCACGACATGTTAAGAGATATCCTTAGTCCATCTGCGACATACCCAAGTCCGAGCTTTCGTGTTTTCGAAATGAGAGGGGCCAGCTTGTTATTAGGTTGGTGAAATTGCACGACACGGCACGCTGTGCGGCATAAGCAAAAACCTTGAAAGGTTTCCCTTCTTAATCTTCTACCTTTCGCTTCTTACATGGTCAGCTCAGCTGCAATATATATCAGCCGCCTTGATAGCTTGATTGTTTCATTAACTTTGCATGATGATCTCTTCATCACCTTCTTCTGCCTTAAGGAACTACATGAAATCTCAGTTCCAGAGTCTATCTTCTATATCATCTTCGAAGTTGAGTTATTATACATAGCTGATTGATTGTATCTCCATGCCAGAACTGCTGGAAGTCCCATCGCTGGCACTCCGTCAACATATTTCCTCAGTCGATACGGTATTTTTCTGCGTTAGTTATGGTTTAACACTTGGTCGGAGCTAGGAAGGACAGCGTTTAACCTGAGGTGCTCAATTTTTGCATTGTGATTAGATAACTTCATTGCATTGCTTGCTATGCTAGGAATATCAAGTCCAGAGGCACAAGATTTTAAATCATCAGCAGATGTCTTAGAAAGCATTCCGTATTACAGAGAGGGAAATTTAAGCCTCTCTGTCTCTTAGATACAAAATTATTTTCTCAATCTCGACTCGCATGGAAGACAGAACCCGGAAAACATTTTGAGTTCCTTCTTGTCCTCCCGTTTGAAAATAGCCGCCTGCGAATTGGCCTCTCTTGTTTTTCTTAACTCCCCAATTTCCGTTTGTTGTCACATAAAATGATAGTTTGCTCAACCGAGCCACCTGCTCCGGTAAATAAAGAGTGATGGTGATAAGGTAAAAGATCAGAAAAACCTGCAACAAAGTCATATAAACACGTGAGACATCGGATAAACAGGGGAATAAATGATAAGTTACGTGTTGAACGTAATCGATGGCGAAATGTAGAATCACCGGTGAAAAAGAGGCTTCTCTGAGTGTCACTATGTCAGGGAAGCGCCAACTTTGACAGGCTTGAGGCTTCGTATGGCTTTTCTTCCATATTCAAATGCCAACACAAACACGCTGAAGAAGTACAACAGGATAATGTGTAGCCTCTCTAGTATGCTGTACGTGAGAGAGACACTGCTTCCTCCTCCGGTGTTAGTAACTAATGTGAATTTTGTACTTATCCACCCTAGAAGAAAAATGTTGGCAAATTCATCAGTAAAGAGGTGAGTCAAATTGGCTATTTCCTTCTGACCAAAAAAAAAAAAAAAAAAAAAAAAAAAAAAAAAAAAACTGCACATTTCCTCCTCAACCGTTTCAAGTGCTGAAACATGTTCAGATTTTCAGAAATTCTCTGTCAGCAGAACTAATGAGCAATGAGACTTTCAACCATCATACGATGAATTGCCCATAAGATTGCTTTGATTTGGTCAGGTGAATTTAGGTAGATAGCTTTGATTGGGGAAGGGTCCAAATGCTGAGCCTTAAGAGCTCCAACATAAGGCTAGCCTGTAGTCGGGGACTTTCCATGTACAAAATGGTGTAAGCTTTAGGAATTCTTGCTTCGGTGCCAGAATAGCATGTATAATTAGACAGCCTAGACATTGTGCATCAACAATCCCAGCAGAAATACTGTCGGAAGGTCAGGAAACCATATTATTGTGGTCCTTCATGAAGATTCTCTTTGCGTTGTATTCCACGAAGTTAGCTACATGCAAAATTGAGTCAACTGAGGATAGAAATACTCACCAGGTCTTTTCGTGGGCAAGTTAGTCCAGTCCTCCGGGCTGACCTTCGTTTCGGATGCCTTGATCAACTCAAGAAGAGCTTGATTGACCTGAAAAGTCCGATTAACTCACTGATTTCCTAGGTAATTTGAGAACGTGCATTGATAATCAATTTGATGAGACCACAGTATAAATTGGGAAAACTATGACAATATACACTTCTGTATCATTGTCGTTTCTCAAAATCTGAAAGCCACTAGCTAGTAACTGAGGAAGCTCAATTAGCTGGTCAGTACATTACTAAGACAGAGACTGAATCAAGGAATGTTTTGAGATTCTAATATAAATCCCATGAAAAAAATTGAACCCACTGTTCTTCTTGTAGTTCAAAACCAATAGTAAAATGAGAGAAATTGTAGTATTCTCATGAGCCATATAAGTCAACCTCTTCAACATCCAAGTCACTACAAGAATTAAACCAAAAATGCAGTCTTTTAAAAAAATTTCCCCAGAGTGTTTCACCTGTTCTAGGATCCAGTTGGTCATGGTATGCAGCACCCATGGAGCAAAGCTTAGTCCACCCATTAACATTCCTATAAAATATTCTGGTAGAAGTAGACCGTTACCTCTTCAGTCTTCTCATGACTCACTAGATGCCCTCCATGAAGGTCTACCATTCTAGCGAATGGGTGGAGCTTCTCTGCAAGTCTCCTTGCATAATACATCTGTGCTATGACATCATGCCTAACACCGACAAAAAATGAAGTTAAATCAGCGTACTTCTCTGGGGAACCATCATGTAATATGTAGTCAACTGGATCCTGGAGGAGCCATCTCCATGAGATATGGTATTGGAAAATAAAAAAAACAACATGCAAGACGGAAGAATTCCAGAGAAATAAGAGACAAGCTGAAGCTGCTCAGAAATTGGATTTTACATGAATGCCAGAAATAGGATTTTAGATGGACGCCCAACTTATGTATTTTTCATTATAATCAACTTAGTATGACATTTAAAAATTTGGGGTAGATTTCCCATGACTACCCATTTGTGTGTCTTCTGCATTTATAGTGATTGCTCAAGTTAAGCCATTCTAATGTCTGAAATTCTGAAATGCTTTTCCTCTATTAGGATGTTGTTCTCCTGGCCTCTGCAGGATCCTTCCTTCACATTGCTACTAATGCTATCGTATACACAAACAGTGTTGGAGTCCTGAAAGAATAAAACAAAGGCTTAGCATGTCTACGCTACCTTCCATGGATGACGGACACAAGGAATCCAGTTGAACGTATCATTTCAATCTCTGTCGGGGTCACTTTATGTCTCCAGCAAGCATTGACTTGACCCTCAAAGCCATTAGGGGATTGCATCCCATTGGCTGATATGGCTTTGACATATTCCTGCATGATGGACGAGTTTGCCATTGAAGTCAACTTTCAATGCCATAACATGTCAAGGATCAAATATGGCAAAGTTGTGTTTCAAAGTAGCATTGACCCTTATGTATAGATATCAAGCAAGCCAATCAGACAAGCATCTAAGCTCTGAGATAAAGATTGGCTTGGCAACTCGGGGCAGACTACTCTTCTGAAAAAAGTTTCAAGATGCACTAAGGAATATAAATGGCGGTCCTTTAATGCGAGGTGGCTGTTGCAGTGCTTGGACATGCCTCTTTCAGTTCAGAATGCGAAAAAAGGAACAATCAGAGGAACCTTAAATTTATTTGCAAATTTCGTGGATATGCAACCTTTTTTTCAAGGCCATGATACATGCCTTTAAACTTGATGATTTTGAGGTTCCAACTCTATTTCTTAGGCAATCTTGCTGGCTTATTCATGCCATTTTCCTTTACAAACGCAAAGTTCTAAACATGTTTGGAAAATATCCTGCGGGCTGACCTTCAGACATGGAGCCTTTGAGGTTCCAACTTAAATCATGTGTGCTACCAAAAAAGCATGTCCATTTAACAGAACCACTAGACAGTTAAAGTCACTCCATTTTGTTAATATAATAAGTTAAATGAAGCCTTACTACAAGATTCAACCTAGTCTGGCATCTCTTACTTGGTATAGAATTGCCCTCCGGGTGTTAGACCCTACATATTCCTCCAGATACTCCTGCAAATAAGAAAGACCAATCAAAGACTGACCAAATAAAATACTTGCAGAAAGGGAAATGACCCTAATGTTCCTAGAATCTATCTGTGTTAAACGCCTTCCTATAAATAACGCCATCACATTGACAGACTTTAAAATTATTTATTTACCTTTGAGTAGTGAGTGTCCAAGTCCACGGCTGCCCTCTGTTCCGGAGTTTTCGCCCTCAAGAAACGAAATGCGATGGATACTGTTTTTCGGTCAAGCTAAGAAGGATGGGGAATAGGGTCAGCTAAAGTTCATTCAGTCAAGTCGTGGGATATTAAAAAAAATGATTGGCTTTTGTTGTCAACAGAGAATTTTCAGCCAAGTTGACACTGGTCCTGTGTAGCAGTAACTTACAACTGACAACAGGAAGTTCTTTATAGGAGAGAGAGCGCATCTTGCTCAATCGAAATCTCCATAAAACTATGCTACCTCGATATCAGTGGATCAAATATAAAATCCCCAAGAATTTGACTTCACTAATAGACCGGTGCAACTTGACGAGTTCAAACATGTGACTGTATAGCATATGGATTATCAAATGATTTCAGACCAAAAAGTGCCACTGCATATTAAAATCTTTTCACATGTCTCTATGTAATACTCATCTTGTTAATACAGAATGAATAGACATTATTGCACTAGATGTGAGATCTCTGGTTACCAAGACCTAATTATCAACAATACCGACATTAGGATATTGTTTAATGAACATCTAATCAATAAAGAGAATGGCATCCTGTATATGGCCCGATGGTTGGTATGTATTGCACGACTACATCCTGCTAGTGCTTGCTATGTAAGTATAAACCTCGAGCTGGTTGCTTTGATGGACATTGACTCAAAGCGGGACATTTTGAAAATTCACAGGTACTTATCAACTCCATACATCGGCACAACATGGTCAAGGAACGAGGTTTACAATTTCGGGAAAAAAAGAAGGAGATATTCTACCTTTGGAAAACATTCGAAACCTCCACCAGTTACATTAAGTACAGCTAGTGAAAGAATTCTGCTGGGCACCATAGCAGCCAGTTTGCAAGCAATCATCGCCCCTGTTTCACAACCAATCTAAATTGAATTATCAGAAAAGAAAAACAAAACTGCACATATTGAGATTCTTGGGAGATTGATTGCCCCAAATAAATCTAGCCTATGTTCTAACAGATTGGGTTGCTTTCAAATGCAAAAAAACACTAAAATGAAACCACCAGAGCGTCAAAGTTCAGGTGAAGTGAAGGGTCAGAGACTCACCCATTGAATGGCCAAAAACATGGGCTTCTTTCCAGCCCAAATGATCCATTATTGCAATAGCATCCTTTGCCATAATCCTTGTTCTGCACCAATCATTCCAAATATTATTGAACGATGAAGTCAACTTTGGCCAGGAGCTACATTATTTAGTTGGTTGTGAACACGTATGTCAGGAAAAGTCAACCAAATCCTCAATCTTCGCTATTCAACGTTTTGCTCATTCAAACCACGAGTATCCATCTCGTATCAGATGACACAAAAAATAATTCAGAGGGGGGTACTTACTCCTCCCTACTTTCAGTAAAGAAATAAGGAAGAAATCGTTCAAATGAAACAGCTTTAAAAGCTGGAAATAAGCTGAAAATGAAGTCAAGTTACTTTTTCAACAGCTGAAACAGCTTTAAAAGCTATGAAGTTTAAGCGAGAGACAACCAAAGAAGCTTATGAACGACCTACGAAAGGAGAGGACTTCAAATAATTCACTTTTTTTAATGTTGAATCATTATCAGGTTAAGAAAAGCGTCCCACGAAATGCAAGAAAAGTACTACTCCTACAACTTCATCAATGCCATTGCAATATACAGATGGACGCAAACGCACAGCAAGAGGCATCGCCATCATCCATCACCATCGACGATCCGGCATCAAAGAAACGAAAGGAGAACTCACGTGTACGATGATTTCTTGGTGGGAACGGAGCTCCGCCCCATCCCGCGGTTATCGAAAGCGCAGACCTCGATCCCGCTGCCGCCCCCGCCGCTCTCATTGTCATCTCCGCCGTCGACGGCGGCCGCCGCGGAGTCGCCGCCGCCGTCGCTGGGCGCGTCCGTGCCGGCCAACCCCCTAATCTGGGGACCCCAGGACTCGTGGGTCCCGGCCAGTCCTGCCCATCGAACCCGCACCAGATCAAGAACCATCAATCGACATCGACCCACATAAAGATTCAACACCCCCGCAATGAAAAACCAATCAAAATGGAACCAAGAAACCAAGAACGTCATATGTTTACCAATGATGAGGAGGACCTTGACGGGTCCGCGGCCGTACGTGCGGTAGAAGAGCTTAATGCCATTGTTGCGCACCTCGCAGAACGGCATCCTGCGCCCCCTCCTTATCCGTCGGCAGGAAATGGAGAATCAGAATTATGCTGTTCCTTCCTGCCTTTTCTTTCGTCCTTCCTTCCTTTCCTTCCTTCCTTCCTTTCGGTTTCTTCCAGGTGCTGGAGAGGATCACAGCGAAAGGAGGAACACCCAGGATTGGGCGAGCGTGAATTAGTTGTTGAGAAACATCACAGCGAGAGAGAGAGAGAGAGAGAGGAGGGGAAGATCCGCAGGCGTGCTGCTGCGTATATAGCGAATGATTTTCTGGAAGGGGTGGTCGGCTTTCAAAGTCAAAGTTCGACGTCCGGACGGAGACGCCGTGAAGAACATATCCTTTTCCTTTTTCTTTTTTTTTTTTTGTAAATTTAAAAAAAAATTGTTTTTTTCTATGAAATTATTAGTTGGAGTTGAGGTGGCAAAAGGTACCGGTTTAGCGCTCTTTTGCTTTCTCCCTGTATAGTCCATTGTCAATTTTTTCTTCTTTTTCGTTTTAAGATTCTTGTTATTTATAGCCATTAATTGAGCTTCTTCTGTTGGAAAGTGTTTGGAAAAGGTCTAATCAGGAATATTGTTGGATTCCGATATTTGGGATTAAAGGCCTTTTTTATCCCAATTGATCTTATAAATTCGGTGGAAAATGGTAAACAATAGATGCTCGATTTTTATTGGGAGTGATCAATTCCAGGAGGAGTATGACTGAGGCTTGGAATTTAGGATCTACTTTGTCGGAGGCAATTCTATTACCATGGAGCCGATTTGAGTATTCTTTTTTGTTTTATTTTATCTTTTGTAAAATATGGATGTAACAAACATGAATACAATTCTTTCTACTTAAGATTAATATATCATCCAAATTTAATTTCAACAAATATTTTCTACTTTTAATAAAAGAGTAAAAGAACTTACTTTGGGTTAAGGGTAAATTGGTTCAAAATCGATTTAATTTCAAATTCCGTGCTTAGTTGTTCTTACAAGTATCAAGTTCTAGGTTTCCTGATTCAAGGAATAAATTGGATTAAGTATTTTCTATATTGAATCCGCCACCTAACATTAACATAGTTCAACCAAAGAAAAAAACATTGACATAGAAAAGTACAAGGGCAATTGATAAAAGTAATCCTTAAATTTTTATCCAAGATGATTCATCAACTTTAAATTTATTTAATATGATTTTTAAATTTAAATTTGTTTGATGTGATTCTTAAATATTGAGAATTTATTCTCATTATTGATCTTCGACTTTTGTAACGACAAACAAAGAGGTTGGTGACAATAAATGACCGCCTCCATCACATTAACGAAGGGCGAAACACTAATTTTTTTAGTTTAATGTCAAGGGAGGATGCATTTCAAAATTTCCCAAACTTTTAAGAAATAAAAAGAGTCATGTAGAATTGGTCTAACCAGTAACTACCACCTCCTCCTTCTCCATCAATAACATCCACGAAATAATGATGCACCACCTTCCACATGTCATCGTCCTTACCAATAGCGGCAAATCCCACCGTCTTCGTAATGGCATGATTGTACTATACTATGAGAACACGTTCTACCCTAAGACTTCGATGCAAGATTCAATTATATTCTCACTACAAAGAAACTAATAAGTATGACCATTTATTGCTAGTGACATTACTAACGAGATACTATTGCCCCGGGGGGCCCTCATCGAGCACATTGTCAACCATATAAAGTGAAAATCCACGTCCATACACGATAACGGCCGGTTTAGAATCAAAATAGAGATTGGAGTTAAAGGGAAATCAGGAGGTTACTCCAAGCACGCTGGATTTGGAGAGAAAAGCAATTCCATTGATAGATGCCATCATGCTCGTGAGGCAAATGCCAAACGACCAAGACGAGTCGGCTTGACAAGTGAGTACAATTTAAGGCTTCTCCTTGAGCATTCGCTTGTTTTCGTGTAGCCTCTTACAACCACAACTTCCAATTCTCATTTTTGTCCGCTTCTTCCCTGTTCCATTTTTTCATCCCCACCTAATTTCGTTTGCCAACGTTTGTGGAGCACCACGTGCCAGGCACGTGCACGATCGCCTGAACTTGGCTAGTTTGCCCCTTCCTTAAAAAACAACAGTTTGAAAGAGAATTGAAGACTCCGTCGCCCCCCCGATGATTTTAAGCAGCCATTCTCCTTAATTTAGACTATTGCCCTTAGAGCTAGTCAACATGAGAGTGGAAGCTAGAAATAATTGACAACAAAATGGGTTCAAAAAGCAAACCCTGTAGGAAATTTATCCATAGAAAAGTCTAATGAGGTGGGCCAAAATAAGCATGAAGATCAACTGGGTCAGCAACTCAGATGAAAAGTCAACCCCCTTTTTTTTGAACCGCTTTTTCTTTCTATGGCGGTCCAATTAACATCTTCTCGAAACAACATGACCGAAGGCAACGTGTGGAAAAGCACGGAAGGCTTCACTTTGAGTTTTCATTTTTTTTGCACTGATTGAAATTGAAAGTCGGGAGCAATTGGTTTGTTTTTCAATAAACTAAAACGGGCTATTAATTACGGTAGAAAGGGTCTACGTCAAAACCGACATATTCACGCTGACAAGTGACATGCAATCAAATTATATGAAAAAGGCACATTACAAACGCCTATCTTTTTTAATTAATTACATAAGTACAAGAAAAATAAGTAAGATTATTTACTAGGTTTTCTCGATAATTTAAAGGTGCCTTCAAGATTCCTGAGCTATCCCTACGTTGACTCTATCGACAATTGAAGAAAGACAGCATTGCATCTCTAAAACAAATTTTAACATGACATTTGCACAAGCTTTGGTGAAAAGAAACGCCCGTTTACCCCTATGAAGTCAGCTTACTAGTTAAAAGGAAATTCTCTAAACCGTCAAGTAAAAATAATAAAATGTTGAGACCCACCCTAGTTCTAACTTGTATCTTCCTGTACATGGTGACAGGTTGAAGCAATATCAATAAGATAATGGTGGAATAACCATCTAAAAAATCATAAACCTAACTCACGCCAATTTAGTTCTATATTTTAAATTTGTGTTTTTTTTGTCAACAATTATATCAATTTAATTTTAAAATTATTAATAATTGATTAATGTAGTCATTTCGATCAATTTTTTTGACCAAAAATTGATAGTATGGATGCCCACTATTTTATTTGACATGACCAGAGATCACGCGGACAATTTTGCCAAATTTTAAATTTTCTGTTTTTTTTTATCATTTTTATATTTATATCCTCCCGGACGATAGGGATGCCACCCAAGTTCCCTCCATGTCGTGGCTCTTCTCGTTCAAGCCCCACGGTACGTAATATAGACTGGACGTGGCGGCTTGAATTCTGGTTCAGGCTGCGCTCCAAGCCAGCTACATAACGTAATTATCCTCGATGCATGGGGCGACAGTAAACGCCACATTAACATCAATGCGTCTGGAGTTACAGGTCTTAACGGAATCTGGCGTTTTACTCATTCCTGGGTTTTTTTACTCGTTTCCCTCTCCATAGTCCTCGTCTGTTTTAATGCGAGGGACCCTGTTTAGGAATAGCCTTGTTGCTTTGCTTCGACCATGGGATTTTCAATTGAGAAGCTGAAAATGGCAGGTCAAAGTCCATTGAGATACTGGAAACCGAGAGCACCTGAAATCGCGGGCTCTTGCACTCGAGTTGGCAATCATCCGATCCAAGGCCATTAGCACTCCGATTAAACATTACCGATGATAGTCATTAAATAGCGAAATTTACTTTCTGGGTTCCGAAAGAGCATTCGCAGTTTCTGGGCATGCTCTTCCCCCAGAAGTATCCACTCTTTCACCTGCGGCAAATGTTAGGTTAAACATAGTGGGCAGGAATGAAAAGGGAAACACCAACACAAGAGTTGCAGAGGACATGGAGTGTATACTAATTGCAGATTCACGAAAGGCACTGCATTTCTCATCCCGAGGGAAAATTGAGTATAAGACAAAAAGCACCGCATGTACAGTAGCAGCCAAAAAGGATCAGGGGGGTGATTCCCACAGGTGGAAACCACATCCTCCTCAAGAAGGATTAGAATGGGTTATGACCCAAATTTTGGAACTAAGCTCCCCATCACTTTGACGTCGGCCAGCATATACTAATTGCAAGTCTGATTGGGAGACGAACTCTCCGAGGAACTAGCTTCACCTCAAAAGCACTAAAATAGGTTCTACTGCTAATTGCCATTTCTAGAATAACTTCAAGGTCCATCTTCTTGAGCTGGAAATTGAGGAGACACAAAAGAAGCATGTTGTTGCAGGTTAGACAAAAAACAATATCTGGAAACTTTCAGGTTAAATGAGAAGTACACAAATAAAGGAGTCAAGTGAGTGCCAGTTTTGTTGCAAAAGCAGATGCGAGTGTGCAAAAGAGCAAAAGAGAGCCTTACTGCTCAAAATGAAGCCTTGCAGCAGACTCTGGGCTCTCTCAGCCTGCTCTGGAGTGCCCGATATCTTTATTACCTTCTGAGTTGCTTCTGGTTTATCCTCTAGCAGGATTACACTAGCCCCTGACAACTGCTCCAAGCAAACTCAGTCACGGATCAAACATTTCACCACTTCAACCAGATGATATCAGGTGAATGTTGAAGAATTGCAAACTAACCTCACTTATCTGAGTCAGCTTGCTTTTGGATTTTGATATCAGCTTTGGAGCTGCGTACTCTGGTATAACAACTTCGAGGGTACTCCGTGTGACAAGCGTAACAGCAGGTACTCTATGGAAAAAGAGGGGGGCACATTTATACTGCAGAAAATTTGGCAACATTGCTGTCGGAGGTTATCATATGCAAAGAAATTCTTACCTGCTCAAGCTAGGGGCATCCTCACGACTCTCACATTCATTATACCTTCCTGTCTCAGGAGCAGAACTCCCATTGTCCTACAAATTGTCATTTGAAAATGAGTAATGCAAGGAGTCAAGCTGTCCCTCAAAAGGCAATTATTACTTCGTTATATTAGATCTACATTTAAAGTAACCTCAGCATCTGACTTGCCAAATGAAAAATGAGAAGAATGTCTTCCACAAGTGGAACCAAGGATGACACTCAATGCTTCAGCTTGTCAGTATCATGTAGAAAGCCCGTGAAAAAAAGGGAAAATCGAAGTACAATAATAAGCCAAGCACAACCCCACAACTAAAGAGACTAACAAAATCAGAGGGAAAACTAGGAAGAATAGATGATGTGCTGAATCTTTGACATGGGCAACCTTTGATGGCTGTGCTGTTGCAAAATTTTGCACTCCCTGCTGGGTTGCTGTCACAGAAGCGGGTAGAGCTTGAGCTTCGCGATTAGAAATACTATTGGAAGGAATCGGCTCAATTTCTGGAGGAGGAGGTGAGTCTTTTTCAGAAAGTTCCCTGTAGAAATGGTTCCGTAATATTGATGTCAACTCAACAAGGGCTTCCCTAGCTGATTTTATCTCCCCTACAATCTGGAGAAGGAAGCAACTAAATAAAATTAATCCCGTCAGTTTGGCCGTTCACAGGTACACAACTTAAAGTAACACGAAAGCCCATGTGGGATTGACAATACCCATAAGCAACACAAGATAGAAACAGAATGCACAAAGAGGTGAGAGAGTGCCCATACATTGACCTTCCCAGAATAGAGATATCAAAGGCACCAAAATGGAGAATCGGGATCTAGAACCCTAGTTTGAGGACTTATCTTGCACACAAATGGTAAGCAATGCATTTAATTAATCTTTGGGACTTGCAACAAGTTCAAGACCAGCATGCAATTTAAGATAAAATCAGCATGCATTAGCCATTCCAGTAATCAGTAGCCTATGAACCAAACCTGAACAAGCTCATCATCTGCAAAAGCACCGCCAGGCAGATCTCCTTTTGGAAGAATCTGTACACTTGCACCGGTCAATTTTTTTATCTCATACAGAAGTTCGTCTTTTCCCCTTAGGCACCCAATATCACCAGATGGCACAAGTAACCTTGTGGTTATAATGTTGTCTTTATCAGGAAAAAGATCAACAATCTGAGTTTGGATGTGCAACAAAGCTTCTTGGGCTGGAAAAAGTTCATCATCAGGACCCTAGTCAAACAATTAAAACAGAAACCTTCTCAGAAATTTACAATTCCAAGGTAGATCATCCTAATTTGAAATTCTTATGCTACCATGTTTGAGCTGTAAAACGCAGAATATTTCAACTCCAATTGCACCGCATCAGATAAAATGAATCTCTAGACAGAAAAAACAAGTTTCTGAAAGGCAATTACCTCCTCAGATGAAATAACAATCACTTGCTCATCTGAGCCAGCCACAGGGTCACAAATCCTAACATCCACACCAACGTCATTTCTTAGTAGTTCGATAATTCCGACAGATTCTCCAGCAACCTTATCTATCTTTCCAATTGGACATAAGATTCGAAACACAAGTTCATCCCCATCCAGTGGCTGTGTGTCATCAGTCATGGAAGCAGCCTCGGACTCTGTTGGTAAACCAGATGAACGAGAGATGTAGTTATTGCTTCTTGCATTGGTGAGACTGGGCCGTGAACTATATGAAGTCCCATCGCCAGATGAACGGCGTGTTGAGTTGTTTATGTGAGGAATGAACTCATCATCAGAAGGGAACCGCTCTGGTGAATGTATCCTCCCATGAATATGAGTGCGGTCACGATGTTGACTCTCCCTCAAGCGATGTGAAATAATTGATATTGCATGCTTCACAGCATTCACATCACCTACAACCTATAGGTGATAAATGGAAATTAGAGACACATCAAAAAATAATCTCAACTTCACAATGTGAGGTAGACCATTTAGATATCAAGGCAGCATCGGCATACACAGTTATCAGGAGCTGAAGTGTCAGATCCTTTTGTTCCAATTATTACTCTCCAAGGTTTCTTGAAGATCATAGATATTGATAGAAAGTCCAACCCAAATGCACAGATACTTTGATGCTCGAAACAACCAACAAATATACTGAATTTATGTGCTCATCTTCATGAACCCTCATTAAGGCAGTTTGCACAGGTGATTCACGAATCAAAATACTCCGGCAAAAAAATACGAATGTCACTGTGGTCCGTTGAGAAAGAATAAGGGGAATTTAGAATGACATGGCAAATATTTAGGGACGACCAATCTGATAAATTTGGTCCTGCATGAGGCATTGGCCAAAAAAGAAAGATGCATTCAACTGATTAAATTTATACCCTACAAATGGCAAGAATCATAGTGAGCTACTAATTCATTACAGAAATTCAACAGTGAGTACAGTACATGATAGACAAAGTTGAAGGTTTTGAATAACCCCCCCCCCCCCCCCAAAAAAAAAAAAAAAAAAAAAAAAAAACAAATGATTGCAAGCAGCGATGTCAGGGATCAACATTTAACAACCATCAATGGTTACAGGCTAATCCATGGAAGTCTTCTTCTCTCTTTGGAATAGACATGTAACTCGCAAAGTCTGAACATGCATTCGATTGCTTCACTTAGCTATTATCATCCTCTGTGATTCTCAGATTGGTGAGTCAGTTTAAGTCATACTACATTACACAAGTAAGCTGCTCCCTGCTTCAACATAGAGAAACCTGCATTCTGAATTAAAGCAGGGAGGAGCTTTGACATTCTGTAGACAAGTCAAGGGTTTCAGGTACAGCAAAACGCTACAACTGGAATTCATTAGAAGCATTTAAACCCTTCATGGCCATTAACTGCGAGTCCAGAGACAACATAGCGATTATTCTAGACTTCCCTCATTCAATGCCTTAAAAAGGAAAATTCTAAAGGATAGATATGTCCAACTCCATCAAGCGGTTGGCATTTTACTTCTCATTGACAGATCATCTGTGAATCGCCCATTTCATTACTTTCCCATTGGACAGATTATTATTTTGGATTAGCATCTTAAGTAAGGATTTTGCCCACACGTCTGCTGAGGGCCAAATAAAGAAAGGTCCGCACAAGCACCAAAGAGCAAGTGGAAACATCCGTGACTACGTTCACAGCCCAAGGTCACCAATCAACCCACAAACGCACACGCAGATTGTCCAATCAGTTCAGCATTCGTAATCATCTCTCCCTCACGACCGAAAGCTTAAGTTTTGTTAAATTTTTTTTTTGCTTTTTAGGCCTAATTGAATCTGCAAACCTGAACAATCTCCTCAGCCATGGTAACGCATCGAGGCAATGTGTGATCTCGGGGCAAAATCCTAATCTGAGTCTTGGTCTCAACCCTCATCTGCTCAATTATCTTCCCTCCTTTCCCCAACAAGCTCCCCACATGCATCCTCGAGACAACGAGCCTCGTCACCGCCCGATTCCCTCCCCCTCCGTCCTCGTACTCCCCACCGTTATACGCGTCACTCTCGATAATCCGGTCGTGAATCAACAGCAGGGCCTCCTGCGCGGGCGAGAAGGTCGGCATTCGCCCGTCGGGGTCCCGCCTCCGCGTGTCCGAGATCTCGATGATCCGCTCGCTGTCCCCGGCGACAAGCTCGTGGACGTTGATCCACGCGCCCGTGTGCTGCCTTATGGACTTGATGATGGACCCGGACTTGCCGATGACGCCCCCGGCCTTGGCGTCGTGGCAGAGGATGCGGTAGCTCGTGGTGACCATGAGCGAGGAGTCCTGCTGCCGGCCGCCCCCGCCGCCGCCCCCGCCGCGGTGCCGGTGCGGCGCGGCGGCGGGACCGGGGGAGGAGTGGTGGTGGTTGTACCGGGGCTTGGCCCTACCGAGGGCTTCCGAATCGTAGTCATTATCGTAGTAGTAGCTCCTCTTGGATCTGGATCTCTCCATGGCTAGGGTTCGGGGTTCCAGAGAAGGACACGTGTTCGGAAGAACATCATAAGTCAGTGACCGTCATGATCAACTCCGCCGTCGCGACGTCCAGCAGGTCCGGTTCAAATCCGACAGCAGCCGATCTCCCGCCGCGGGGCCAGCTTAGGGTTTCGCTGCTCGCTTCTCGCTTCTTTTTCGGTCCGGACAATGCTAATGGAGGGGAGCTCGATTTCGAGATCGAGCTCCGGTTCAGCTTCCTCGGAGAAGTAGGTTTTCGCGGCCGATCGAGAGAGGAATCGCACCGCCGGAGGAGGAGGAGCAGGAGAGCCGATCGAGCCTTTTTTTGTTGGGGTTTTTTCACTGCAGCTCTCCTCCAGTCGAATCAGTCGCCGTGTGATTTGGTAATTTTACTGCTGCTTTGCTGCTTCTGCTGCTTGCTGCGAAGGCGAAAGCAAGAAAGTCGAAAGTCGTGAGGGGGCGTCGTTGTCGGCTAGACGGTGTCGTTTTGCGGAGGTCGGTGTGCGCTTTTAATGGAGGGAGCGAGAGGGGTTGGCGGGTGGTGGCACGCGCGGCGTGATTGGCTCGGCGTGTGGGTTTAGAGCTCGAATAGCGGCGCGTGTCCTTCAAACGCCGCCCTTTTGAGGTTACCGCTACGTACTTCCTGAAGACGCTGGCATGCCTGGCGATGCGTCATTTCTCGAAAAATAAGTACTTCCGTATATTATGTATTAAATATATATTTATATTTAAATTTATAAATAAATAATGAAAAAAATGCTTAAAATGAATTTACATTAAATTCAATTCCATTTCAATAATTAACAAAATTTGGAGAAAAAATAAGCAAATTCACATACGCATTGGAAGAGAAAATAAAAAAAACTTAAGGTGTGAATTATATATTATAGGAAGTGAGAGTTAGAAGATAAGATTATATATATATATATTTTTATTCTTTATCTATATTTTTATTTTTCTATATTTATTATTTTTATTTTTTATATATTATTTTAACCAATCATTTATTAATTTTTTTTAAATTGACCTCAAGAAAATTTGCATGTTAAAATTTTGACTCCATATCCAAGAGTGTCGAGAAAGTTGACAAAGTATTAGATTTTTCGATATGTGTTAAATGTTAAAAAGTGTCCAATAGTGTCGAATAATATTTTACACTTGTCGAAGTGCCTGATACAATACGAAAGCTCTCGAAGATTACTAGTACTTCCTAACTCTTTTTTTTTCTCAATGGATATTATTCAAATAATCATTGAATTTGATCAGATATATAATGTGGTCCTGACATTTTAATTTTGTTCAAACGCACAAAACCTTACCAACCCTTGACATATTAAAAATGTAACCTTTGAATTTTAGCTTTGCAATATTGTCATTAAATTTTTAATTTGTTCATTATAATCTTTAAAATTTTGATACATATTCAAACTAATCCTTGACCGTATGAAAATGTTTAATATTAATCCTTCAATTACTTCACCTTCACGGAAAATGCAAAAGCATTTTCATATAATTTGGGAAGTAAACTGAATATGAATGAAAAATTCAAAATCATATCGAACAAATTGAAGGTTCATAAAGGAAATTGCATATTAGGCCAAAAATTCTTGATTATTAATGTAATTTTCCTTTTCTTATGGTTAGCATTCTTGAAATTTTAATAAAAACTGATTTCCCCTTTTTCTTTTGCTTGAATCTTTGCTAAAAATTTCATTGCATTTTTTTTATATATATATTTTTATATTTATATTTTTTTTTTGCGAACACATATACATGTGCCGATAATAGTTATATTTCAAATTCGCACCGATGTCGAAATATCAAAAAATAGATAAAATAATTTCATGATGCCAAACGAACGAAAGAAATTACTTGATCGAATAAATATATATTACAACGAAAGCTCAACCATGACATAAGGTTCCTGTGTTTTTAGTGAAAAGAGAAAAGACACATAAAAATACTCAGAGGAAGTCACCTGCCTTTATATCCCTGGCATTACTACAAAGAAATATGTACATGCGCGACGGTCGGATATGCTTGCTAAGCGAATTCAGGCAAGCTCATTTAGGATTGAACTTCACATGACCTTTCGGGTTTGGTCATATACTCACGTAGGTCTATAGGAGTCGTATATCTTTCCTTTATATATGTATGCCCAAAAAATGACAAATAAATCTGTGCAAACTCTCTCGAAATTAATCATTAAAAAGACGAAAATTGCCACTCTTTAATGAAAGGTTTTCTTTAAAAAAAAGAGTAAAAACTGTTTTTATTATTGAAGACGGTGGGCGGGCCGGGTCAGGGCCCGAAGCAAGCTTCGTCCACACCCTTCCAAAAAAAAAAAATCTGGGCCAAGCCCGATCATTTTCGGGCGGGCCAGGCGGGTCCTTCGGGTCGCCGCCCGTCGATGAAGTTGTAGAAGGGAGAGGGTGGAAATGTCGAATCTCGTTCGCAGAGAATAAGGATTGGCCATGGCGCTCCGCTCCTTCTGCTCCTGCTCGCTTCCTTTCGCCGCCGCGCCGGCGAGCTCGCCGGTTCGTTCTTTTTCTCAGCTGAACCCATTCTCCAAACGCCTCGCTCTAACGTTTCCCCCGTCTCGATTCGACAACCAATCCCTTTTTTTTTTTCTTTTGCAGAAACGATCGGTAAATGCACGGGCGCCGGCACTTTCGTCGAAGGCACCGCTTTTGGTCTGTCTCCTTCTCCCTCTGTCTCTCTCGCCGGTACTGTCGTTTTGTGAGGAGCACGATGGTGCTAGTCTCTCGGTGAAATGTGAAGCTTTGGCTGCGTCTCGCCGTTGCAGGTGATTTCGCAGTCGGGGAGCGGGGGGCGCGGCCGGCGGGTGTGGCGGCGGAGAAAGCTGGTACTTTTCGCTTGCTTATCGCGGAATTTTTAAAGGGTTTGTGGTTTTGTGGGGGCATTGTCGATGTCGTAGGAGCAAAACTGATGGGGCTGTTTCGCTTTCGGTGCTGGTTCAGCAAAGGGGTTAGCTGCGGCCGTGACGATAGCTTAGTTTGTAATGCGTGTCTAAACACGCGAGAACTTGTTTGAGCTGATGGGGATGTTTCGTTTTCAGTGCTAGTTCGGCAAAGGGGTTAGATTCGGCCGTGACGATGGCCTAGGTTGTGATGCGTGTCTGAACACGCCAGGACTTGTGTGAGCCGATAAGGATTTGTTTGGGGTTCTGACCGGATTAGTTTAAGCCTCGGATTCAAGAAGGAATATAAGGAGGAGGAATTGAGTTTACCGGACATTTTGGATTTCTTGGTTTGGTTCACTGGTCTTGCTTGTGAAATGGGATAAGGATTGAATCGCTTGATCAATGCGTAGCAGACTACGCAGCTTGGTTCTCTCTGCTTTATAGGTTCGGCTAGAGCCCTGGTTCTCTATGTTGAACTCTTTCAATATGGTATAGTCGATGAAAATGGGGACAAATTGTGCTTATTAAGGACATTTTGTGACATCAACACGCGAAATTTATGGAGCATTTGATGGCTACTTGAAGGATACAGGATGTTGATAGTGATAACATTATGTGAAGCTTTTCATGGTTAAATGATTGATAGGACTACTTCAACGAGATAATGAATTGCTTGCATTGCACGGAGTATACATCAGGGTTACTCGGCATGTACTTTCTGAATTAGTTTATTTGTCCATTATATACTTTTGCAGGTCTAATTCAAATGCTCCCTTTGCATTTTGGTTTAACTAAAATAATTTATCTTGCCATATTGGCCAGCACCTATCTTTGGGTGTGTTTAACAGCACACTCTGCCGCTGGACATTTGTTAAAGAGAATACTTTACCTGCATCGTCTCTCACATATATGTTGTATGACAGTAATCATGGTTCAGTGTAATAAAGCCTAGAGTCTTAACTCCACCTGGTTTTGAGTGGAATGGCGAGCACTTGATATGCACTTCGTCAAGATGATTTCTTTGGCCAGAATTCTTCAGTGAAATGGCTAAGATAAAGTTGCTGGCTGCTTAGATGTCTGCTACCTGAAACCTTGGCATGTGATCTTTGAATATCTTGAAAGTAATTTCACAGTAGATCCTTTTGTTATTTTTGGGCCATCAAAGTAATCTCCCAAGTCATGTATAGAATAGTTCTTTTGCTCTAGCCTTTTACCTAGAAGATCTCTTTTATCTTGGCAGACAAAGAAAGATGACTTGTTGCAATACAAAATGGAGAGGATTCCTTTCCTCGAGGAGCAGGAGAGGAAAATAAAGGAAACAGGAAAGCTATTGACGATGGACATTGAGAGGCTTCTGCTGTCAGAGGATAATCGGTTTGATTTCATTAATGATGTTGCGGCTGAGGCGAAGGAGTATGTTGAGAACAACAGGGACGAGTACGGTGGCACGAAGAAAGCCATCCTTCATGTGCTCAGTAACCGCGTGAATGATTCTGGGTTTTATCGACCAGAGGCATATTCAGAGTCTGATCCCTTCAGACCGGGGCCTGGTTACTTGAAAGAGGAATTTACCTGAGCGTCCACAGAGTCGCCATGTAGCAATGTTGCAAAGTTTGGCAGCCAATTCGACCTTGTAATATAAATCATTTTCGAGTTATTGTTGTTCAATGCATCTGACAATTGCAGTATATACTATACATTTTCACATATACATATCTTAGCTGAATTAGAACATATAAGTGTTTACTAAAACGAGATTGGTTACCAGAGTAGATAGTGGATTGAGGGATTGAATTCATGAAACTATACAGAACAGTGTCCCTTGTTTACTCTTGTTTGCTTGTCAACTTGGAAAGGACCGTATAACATTTTTGAGTTCGCATCAGTTTTCCCTTCTGCTATAAGTACAGGTTTCATTATGAGAGACTATAAGCAGGATAATAAGTCGTACGTGGATAAGGGTGGATGCTTCACGAAACATCGATGCATATGACACCACTTTCTCCTTGTTTCCTCTTGTTTGCTTGTCAAAACTTGGAAAAGACCATATAAGATTTTTGGGTTCACATCAGTTTTCCCTTATGCTATAAGTACAGATTTCATTATGCGTGACTATAAGCAGGATAATAAGTCATATGTGGGTGGGTGTGCATGCTTGACGAAGCATTAATCCTTCTGACACCATTTTCTCCTTGTTTCCTCTTGTCTGCTTGTCAACTTGGAAAAGACCATATAACATTTGTGGGTTCACATCAGTTTTCCCTTCTGCTATAAGTACAGATTTCATTATGAGAGATAATAAGCAAGATAATAAGTCATATGTGGATAAGTTTGGATGCTTCACGAAACATTGATGCTTATGACCTCATTCTGCAACTGGCGTCGTCATATGATGTTCGTGTAGAGCAAGCAACCCGGACGTTGTCTTTTAGCGCGAGCTTGATAAATTGGCTAGTAAAAATTTCCTCATCTGCGGGAGTAACATTCACATGTAATGGGGGAAATTTTCCTCGTTCAGACAGTTGGGTAGGAAACCTTTCATTCTATGCATAGTTTTCCATAGAAGACCTCAAAGCGATGGACGGTGAAATTTCTGGTTGTTCAAGCCTCAAGGCGAGTTCCGGTTGTTCTCGTGAATGGAAACACATGGCAGCCGCACAATAATTAAAACGCAAAAAATTCAGGTACTCCGTCATAAATATCATACCTCAGAGGTTTATTATTACACCATCAGGACAGACATTACAGTGCAGACATTACAGTGCGTGATATTTCTACTTGGCTCGAATGTTAAAATACATATGGTCTCTTGACGCATTACATTAATATCCGAGAGAGAAGGGGGGGGGAGAGAGAGAGAGAGAGAGAGAGAGAGAGAGAGAGAGAGAGAGAGAGAGAAGAATCAACGATTATTCTTGCAGCCCTTCTTCAACGATTATTCTTGCAGCCCTTCTTCCGGGGATCATGCTTGGGATTGGCGCACACGTCTTCGTAGTCAAGGAGGCTTTCGGCTATCATGAGCTTCCTCATTTTCAGTCTTTCACCAACCTTTAAGGAGATCCACAAAAATAAATGTTACCAACGACAAGCTTTTTAAGGTCTATTTTCACTGAACTACATATCAGACAGAAGCACAATCAGAACCAGCAAACGAAATCATCATTTATAGCTTAAGATTTCTTCTTCGAGAATGGGGAAACTTTCGCATATGTTCATCTTCACAACTCTTCTAGGGTACACACTGCATGCTTGCATGCACCTCAAAATGCATGCATATAATCACATACACGAATGATGTTGTGTTTCGTGCAAACTATACCTTAGGAAATGAGGGTTTTGCGCCTGAACCATCAACCTCCCCCGGCAAGCCTGCAAAAAATGAATAATATCCATCATGTAAATTGCTACACACCGAATACATTGAGTTCTTCGAATCCCCGATGCAGACATTGGAAATATTTTTTAGCTAATGTCGAGATTTGAGATGAAGATGCTCACCTAGGGAGAAAGAAATCATCAGCAACATCAGGAAAGCGAGAACGAGGGTCTTGACCTTAGGAGCCATGGATACGATCCTTGTTTGCTTCCGAGAATGTTCAGCTTTGGAGGAAGCTAATCTCGGAAGCAGGGGGCGATGGTGTGATGGGGGAAGAGAGGCTTGCCTTCCATTTATACGTAACAAAGTTTGCATATGTGGTCTCTAGATATCGAGGAGCATTATTGCAGTTTCGTCCTCATCTTTGAACTTTTAAGTTTTAGTCCCTACAAAAATTCCCGTTTTGCCGTGGACCTTTTGTCTTTGGCCCTTGTCTGTGTCCGATATGAGGTACAAATCACAATAATGGATCTAGAAATTTTTTTAGGAATGATTACAAGTAATCGAGTGTGCTTGTTTTCAGCAATTAAATTAACCACATTCTCATAATTTCCCGATTTATCTTTCGTTCAAGCTTTGTTAATTCTTTCGGGCCAACTTGAAATGAAAATATTCGAACATCAACTAAATTGTATTCTCTTCTGAAAAAATTAATGGCAGGAAAATTTATTTCTTTTTATGCTTGATTTATTTAGCATTACTTGAAAGCCTAGTGAGTGGGTGTGAGGGCCCCTACTATGCTAAATGTAACCCCGTCTCTCGTTATACAATACTGTCTAAAAAAAAGGGTTAACGGGTCACATACAAAGATTTCGATTGATTACTGTAAACTTGTTTAAAAAAGGGGCTAACGGGTCACATACAAAGATTTCGATTTACTCTAAACTTGTAAAACAAAGTGAATTTAGGAGTCGAAATTGACGGATTTGATTGATGGTGAATCAAATGCGAATATGGCGGATCATCGACGCGGCACGTATGCTGTTATTCACTTCATATTAAACGTCAAGTGGTGGGCATAAGCCACAAGCGGAGAAAAGCTGTAGTCATGGTGCAACCCCACTCAAGTTACTCAACAACAACAGAATGATGATGGAATGCATTACTTTTCCCTTCAGCCCACAACGAGCGAAGTCAACTCTACTGTGTCCCTCTTGTCGCATTCGCCGATCGCCTTCTCCCAAAAGAAAGCACTCGGATGGTTGAGGTAATGGCCACAGTCCTCTGCAACATCTGCATGGCTTTTCTGGGTGTTCGTCTGTCATTTGTCACCTTCTTTCCCCCCTCTGTTCTTGTACAAAAGACGGGGCAATTTTTCGCCTTCTTTTTGTACGAGTCGTTCTTCCTTCTCCTCGCCCTTTTAATGAGCATGATAGGCACAGGAGACTCGTCTTGCCTTAGTGCTACTGCTTATTGCTATCCATACTTTCGCGTTGGTCAATCAAGCTAATGTCTAGTACTCATTGTTGTAGTCTGATCTCCATGCAATGCTGACATGACATGCGTAGGCGGTTGAAATCGGGGGTTTAATATGGTTTGATTCGGCGCCTTCCCGATTCAAGTGAGAATGTCATGAGATGGTTTCTCATTAATCTTCATCGTGAAATTGGTCACACCAATATGTGAATAACTATTAGCTCGCATCAATGCGATGTTATCATAATATCTAGTTGCATAGATAATCACGGTTGTTCATTTGTCATTTTTCCCAAATGAAAATGAAATATCTTTGGTGGGAGACATATAAAGTAAACATTTTTTGTTGGAGAATTTCCGATTCTTTCTCTATTTTTCCGTGGTACCAAACACCCCCCATTTTAGTACACTGTTACTGGTGCTTTGATCCTCACATTTCGGCTTTCGACACTTTCAAATGTGAATTGGATGGAGACCCAAGACAGGGAATGGAGAAGGAAATGGCACACAGATGAGATCATAGTGGCAAGCATTTGGAGTTCGAAATTCTATGTGTGATTTTGATATTCTCTATGGTTTAGGGAGCCATTAGTGAAGAGCACTACCAAAAGAGGAGACAGCTCGACATGTCGATACTGTGCCGATCCGACTTTATTAGGACCAAAAGTTAGAAATTTAATCATCGCTTGGGGAGACAGAAGGGTGGTTAATGATGGGTTTTGATTGACTAATGAAAGTGCTTTGAGCTCTTTGCTTTTGGAACTGTTCAAGGTTGTCGGGGCTACAAAACAGCGATACCATTGTAAGTTTTAATTGCAAGAATTCTTGGCATAGGAACTAGGAAGCATCTTGGGAGTGATACTGATTTCGGATTAATCTGATGTGTTGAGCTAATTGGTTGCATTTAGTGCGTGGAAACTAGATGATTTAATGTTTTTTAGGGGTTTTCTTTCCTGAGTTCTAGTCTATACATATAAGACATAATGTAAAAATGACTATTGAGCATTTAATGGGGTTTATTTGTAATGCCAACAAAATTCAGCTCAAAATAATTTGGATTGATCAACCAACCGAATGTTCAATCAATAACTTTTTTCTTACATTTATATAAACACAATATGCATCACACACATAAGAAAAAGGTTTTTGGGTATCAATGATGCAAAATTAACTTATCAATATTTTATTCAATATAAAAACCATATGAAAGGCCTTGGTGGTGTATCACGTATAGCCATTTAAAGTGAGCACAACTATGTGGTAATATTTTTGGAATTTCGGCTTGTCAAGGGAAATCGACAATTTGAAACGAAAAATCTTAATTTTAATCATTTATATCCCTTAGGAAAAAAGGCAATTGAAAATATTCTCATTATTAACAAAAAAAATGTTTAACTATGAATTGTTGTTGTTAACAGAAATAGATTTTATTAGCTCATCTTTGCACGCGATAACAACGATTAAAAGTAGAAAAATAATTTTCCAATTATTGATTCTTCACAAAACAAACGGAGATGTGAATTACTTACCATGCGGGATCCAAAATCTAATCTAGGCTTTCCAAGATCAGAGCAAAACCTTCCAATATATACTTTGAATATCCTTGAACCAGTTATGCCTTGGTTGGTGGTTCATGCCAGTGTATCTTTTCTTGAAGCCTTCTCTTTATGAAAATGGTGTTTTTAAGGTCGAAAATAGAATAGCTCTTTTTACAATTGAGGTATCTTTGTTCTTTTTTCATACTCTACAAGCGGAACCTTTCTTCTAATGCAAAGATCAAAAGCTTTTTGAAGAAAATGGATTACGTGCATTATTTCTGCTGTTTTTTCAATCCTCCAAATTGTTTTCCTTCGAATTTTTAAGTTGTGTGAATATTACTTCGCTCTTATTTCGCTCTTCGCGTATGGACTATGCATTGTACCATTGCATTTGCTTTCATGGAATGAACCAGTTTTGGATGAGAAAAGGCCTGCGCTGAAACCAGTTTCAGGAAATGACTGGCAGATTTGCAGCTTGTGAACAAGCTGAGGCGAGCCTCAGGATCATGGGAACATGTAAATTTCTCTTTCTCAGTACGATCCATCAATGAACTTCGAGATGCGTTTGACTAGAATCTTGTGGTACATGCTGCATGCTGGTCCGAATGGTCCCTCCTAGATCGCTCGCGACGTCCATGTCTATAATTGGACAGACCGAATCCATGACCTATATATTTTGCAATCTTACCTTAACGGTCCTGCTATGACCATGACCATGACCGCGATTGCGATTGCGATTGCGATTGCGATTGCGATGAACGTGCTCGCCCCAAGGGTCAGATCAATAGTTGGTAGGTAGCCATCACAAATGTCCTTGTGGATTTGGATGGCATGAATTGAAAGGGAGGACTGAAGAAAGTGGTGAGTCCTATTCATTTTGAAACTCTTGGTGTGTGTGTGCGTGCGTGTTCCCTTCAACTGATCAATGCACTATCTTCCAAATGCAATCGTTTACTTTTTCATCTATCTTCAGCGTCTGGGTGAAGGAGAAACTTGAATGAATCTGAACAGAAAATTTCAGTTTGACCAAACAGAAAAGGAGAAGCTAGATGAGGGAATTGAACCAACTCCACTTTCTGCATTTGCGAAAGGCATTTTCTCTGTGGTGGAAAGTCATGTCACTGAAAAAGAAGGAGCACAAGCACATTCTATGAACTACCTCAAAAGCATTACAGTACCAACCATATCTTCTTACGATTACCTCAGCAAGAATTTCTCACATTTTGAGGTGGGGGCTAATCTGCATTCAAAGAATCTCTTTTTTCAACCTTCATCTGTTGAAGAAATGAGAGGAAAAAGAGAGCCTTCTCGTATTGACCTTTAGTTACCGCGTATCAACCATCTTTTAGCTATGCTGCACGATAAGAAAACGACTCTCGTAGCCCCGTAGACCAGAAGGGTCCGACCTACCGACGAAAATGCCGAAATTATTGCTTTGGTTTGGCAGGGTCTTTTGTTAGGACTTTCCTCCATTGGACCAAACTCATAAAGAAACCTAAAAAAAGATGAATTTCGATTTGTTTACTTTGGATTAATGATGAGGTTTGAATGCGGCATATATTTTGGAAACGTATGACAAGCTTATGTGACATATACCTTTTGCTTTCGCTGTTCATTAGCAACTTTTCACCTGGTTTCAGCGCACACTTTGGATTAAGAAGCACGAATCTGCTTCTCCTGGGAAATGAAAGGTAGATCTCTAGATGGAATCATATGATATTTTTTCTGTCATTTTCACTAAGGCTTCTTCACATCGATGATATTTTAGGCCATTAAAGATTGTAACAAGCCTATAAGCACACACGCTAATATGTAAAAGGCTGAGGAAGTAACTCCTAAGTGAATCTGTAAAAGAAAAAACTCATTAGATGGCTGATTGTCCTTTCAAAAATTTGCAGGTCATACTGGAAATTTTAGGAGCCAACCTAACATCTGTTTCTTAAGTTCTGATTTTTCTCTCAAAAAAGCTTTCCATTTTCCCCTCTCTCGTGTTTTTCCGACTCCTGAAAGTTCTTTGAACAAAGATTGTGCCACTGCTGATGGTGGAGTTCTCTTTGCAGGAAAGTCCGAGATTAATTGAGTGACAACAATCCATTTTCAGAGTTCATCGTGCATTTCATCGTCCTCCTCATCCTCCTCAAAGAGCGAGGCGTAGAACATATACTCGTGGTTAAGCATCTCCTCAAGGCTTAATTTACCGTCTTTGTTGTCATCAGCCTGAAAATAACATCAGTGCAAAGATGAGAAAAATACGTATAATGCTGGTAAAGTCATCGCATGTCATTTTCAGATAGTCACATAATGTTCTGTTCCAAAAAACTACATTTCCGATCTCAATTATAAGAGCGAGCTTCTACTAACCTCACGGATCAAAAAAGCAGTGTAATATTTAGCATGAGATAACTCTCCAGGATTCAAATAATGGAGTATTGGTATCATTTCTTCGACTTCCAGGAGTCTGCATGTTGAGGTCATTGAGTGCATCAGCAGATATTGGCTGTGAATCTCTTTGAGGGCTCGGCAGTTTAGTCACGTGAATAAAATAAGCACAGTAACAAAAAGCAAAAAGAACAATGATGCAGTGCGCATACTTATTGTTGTTCACATCGAGATTGGTGAATTTCTGTTCAGGTGTAGGCACATGACCACCATGGGCGTCGAATTCCACATAGTTCTTGTAGATATCATAGATGTGATCCTTGAACTCATCGAGGTTGAGTTTACCATCGCCGTCGTAGTCCATTTGCCTGAAGGAATAGAATCAAATTAAGGCAAAAGGAAGAAATGAGTTCATTTAACAGGGGCATAATCTTCTTCCAGCGTGCAAAAGATTACCTATACAGTAAGCTAGCAATTTGGCTAAAGACAAAGCAATCTTGCATCATCTACTGATAAAGTACTTGAGGTTATGATCATGGATCATGCCTTACTTCAGTTTTTGCCAGAGAAGCCATTTCCAGATTTCTGTGTTGTTACTATCTTCGGGATGCAAGAAACTGCAGCAAAGCATCGATTTTTCCCCCCCAGTCAGAATGGCTTTCTTCGAATTTTGGCGTGAAAAAAAGGAAAAAGAAATGGGTAGGCAATGGAAATATACTCCATGAACTCATTAAAGCTGAGGATTCCGTTTTGGTCGACATCGGCATTAAGGAATTTCTCCTTCCACCACCCGGCTTCACCGTGTGCAGAACCATTTCTCTCTGTTGAAAAACTCCTAGCGTCACTTCTCGATCATCACAACATCTTATCATTCGTTAACTTTTCTTTGTCATTGTTCTTGCTAATACTTTCTAAGTTAACAAGAAGTCAATTCGGGGCAAAGACTAAAATTAACCCTGTTACTTAACGGATTCCCTCCCTCTGTATTCTTGAGAATTAAATGATACCAACTTTGATCAGAGCAAGAATTAAGAAGATTAGACCGATTAATATTGTCCATGAAGTCACCTATGTCTTCATCTGAGAACTGAGGAAGGTACTCCCTGAAGGAAATAGCCCCATCTCCATCCTTGTCGAAAAACGCCAGCTCCTTCTGTGTCTGATAGGCCAGCCTTTCGTGCGCTTGGCCCACGTTCCATGCCTCGAGCTCGTTGAAGCTGATCTCCCCGTCCTTTGGCGCGTCGTCCAACAATGGGAACAAGAACAATAGCCTCGAGGTGGTGTTGAGCTCGCCCTCGTCCGTTAAATACTCGTTCCTGCTGATCGGAGAACCGATTCCCATGCTTGCCGGAGGGTCTTCTTGATCCGCGTGTTCCCCTTCTCGCCTTCTCTCCAATTCCGTCACGAGGGGGTCGAAAGTCGGGTGGGATAATATGATGCCTAGACGGCGGTTTGAGCGGAGGTGGTTGCGACCCTTTTGGCCCATCGGGGAGAAGATTATGAAGGCGATCAAGGCGGCAGCGGCAAGGGCATAAACCACCGCCTTTGCCATTTTCGGATGCTTGGGGTGGTGGGGTGGGGGATTTCCAGGAAAGAGAGAATGCAATGGAGGGAGGGAAGAGGCAAAGGAGGTGTGGGCGGGAAAGACGGTTGATGACGGTTGGGAGTGAGGGGCAGAGAAGAGAAGTCTGGGAATAATAGCAAATAGCCACAATTAATGCACACTTTTAAGGAAATGGATTTTTCTGATGCTTGGCAAAAGAGGTTTAACTGTGAATTGCTGGTCCTATAGCTTGTTGGTGAGTCATAGTTCTTATTAAATTGACTTGTTTCTTTTTGGTTAGATAACTTACCAATTCTAATACGGAAATACCAATTTTATTCAATATGGTCAACTCTTATTTGAGTCACTTGTCAATGTCAATTAAGGTCAATTCTGAATTACCTACTTTTATTCAAGTTATCAATTCTTATTTCTAGTCACTAATTCTTTTCGAGTTTCTCACCATCTATTTTCAAATGAAATTACCAAACCAGTTTTACCTTAACAACTATCATTTGAGTTTGGGAGTCATAAAATTTTCCTGACCAACTTTTGAAAAAGTAAACGACTCTTGATTTAAATTCTGAACCTTTATTTAAGTTAAGCCTTGACACTGTCTCAACAAAATTACCTACCTTTTTTCTTTTCTTTTTTTCGAATCATTTACTATCAAATCGTTTCCGTATAACCAGCTTTTCTAACTTGCCAATTCTCAACATAGTTACCAACTCGTGCGTGATCAAATAAAGATTAGAAAGTAACTCAAATAAGAGTCACAAGAAATGGTGCGTGGACCATTAATTCAATCACCAAGGGCGAGCCTGATACGAGTGTTCCTAGCCCGCTCCTCCGGCCTGTACCCTGCATAAGAAGATCCATTCCTAGGGGGAGAGGACTATAAAGACAAGGCAAAAATTCCATCCCAGAAACACAAGCCCCCTCCCCGTCGGATCTCAGATTAATGCCTTCCAGGAACGGCTTTCATTTTCCTTTACCGAGATTCAACGTGCATTCTGAACAATATCGCATACACTATAGGACTAAGGACTGACAATAGCGCCCCCAATATCCATGTAGAATGCTGACTGGAACATAAAAACAAAACGAACAAGGAAGATAAGTCTATATATAGCCATATGTACATCACGCGGCGATTTAGATGAGCATTTCGTGGTCCCTAGGAGGAAGAACTGAGTTAGAATTGGGATTTAGTCTGCATGCACTGCAGCAGATCGCATCCAGGGCCAATCTGACTCGCAAACATCATGAGGAGTGTTGCCATCATTGTCCTTCACATCCGTGCTTGCATTTTGCTTCACAAGGAATTCGGCTATTCCTTCTCTGTCACATACAACGGCATAATGCAACGGAGTTTGGCCCTCATCGTCCTACCACACAGGACAAAAAAGATGTACTTAAATGTGAACATTGAGATGACTCCACATGCTATGCCGAATAAATGCACATCATCAGACCGTGTTCCTTTGACATAGTATCCTTGACCGACACTAAATTTATTATGACAACAAAGTTCTACATTCCATTGAATATCTGTTTCCTTCTCTTAAAGGAATTCTTAAAAAGACTGCACCAGGATAGCATATCTGCAGGCAAAAGTAAACAAAATACCTTTGCGTTTACATCAGCATCCTTGCTGACAAGCATTTCCACAACCTTTGAATGACCACGGTCAACAGCCCAATGCAGTGGGGTCCTACCTTCACTATCTGCAATAATGTCACATGGTCTCAAGGGGTGAAAAAAAGCATATTACCAATGCTCCTTTTTACTCCCATCTTAGCTAAATGAAGCACACAACATAACGCACTTTTCCCCAATTGAGGGGGGTATAATGTTCTACATCTAGAGTGAAACCGCTGTATGAAACTTGACACCACTCTTTGGAAGACAACTTGAGAGCCTTGACCAAGAAAGACAATGACACATCGCCAAATTTTCAAATTTAAAAAAGAGCAAAAACCAAGAATCTACAGCAGTTCATGAATCCAAACCTCATTTGTGCTTTGATGTCCCATATGCAGTAAACAAATAATGTTGACAAATGTTTGTCAAAGAGTCACAAGACAATAGCCAGCAGACAGCATCAGATGAATCAAAATTTTTCAGTGTAATAGCTCAAGTAATATGGAACCATTTTGAAGTAAAGCATTCCACTTTATTCTAATATTGGATCACATTGTTTACACCACATTCTTGGTTAGCTGATTCCTTGCAACTGAAAATCACTCACTCAAGCAGATGTTCAAAGATAGCTGGTGTATCTTCCAGCTGTAAAATAAAAACTGCCAAAAAGGCCGGTCACCACAATTGTCGATGCCATCTCCAAACTATGATGTTGCTTCAACAAAGCATTTTACATCACAAGTGTTCCTCTAATTTTGGGTTTTTTTCCCCCGCTATGAGAAATCATATATCAGAGGCTTAAAGCGCTACAACAAGCATAATAAACTAATAGAAGATTTTGAGCACTTGACATCAGAATAAAGACTGCAAGAGTGATGTAAATACCTTTCACATTAACTGAAACACCAGCTTCAACGCATTTAAGTAAATTATCTATTTCGCCTTCTCTAGCAAAAGCATGTATAGCATCCAGTTTCCTGAAACATGACACAGATTGGTTATAAGTGCAAAATCTTTCTCACAAAATACAACCTTTTCACACATCTCTACTGTACTGGAGTCTGTTTCCATCTTTCAGTTACCAAACCTAACTCAACAAACTTCTTTGGCAGTGATTGACAACATATACATGATGATAGATAGCCCTATAGCCCAACATGCAGGTGGAGAAAGTATAATGTGCACTATACAGTCGTACTGTAAGTAATGTCAAAGACAGCTAAAGGAGAACGTGAAAATAATCTTTAAAGGAGCAGGCAACCTAGCTATAGCAATACAAGGAACTTACGACTCAGTTCCAGGTTCCTCGTGCACAAATGTGCTAAAAACTGGCCCCATCGGTCCTTTGGCCTCTGTACTTGGTGCATCACCATGACTGCCTTTGCTCTTCTACAGATTTAAGCGCAGAAAATAGGACCTACTCAAAGGAAGATTCACAAAATCTTAAAACACTGGCAACCTGGACATCAAGGAATTAGATCTCACCATACTTGAGCCAGCAATCCAAGAAGGATACAGCTCAGTAACAATGTCGATGTACTTCTGCATCGCTTCTTCAGGTGGCATCGCACCCAATTTATTCCATGCTTGCCTGAACCAACCCCCAAAAACTGCTTCAAATTTAGTATTTCGAGGTAAAAACAAGCAATCATCTCCAAAAACAAGCCATGCTAACACCATCCATTAAAATGAGAGAGCATTTTAGTACAACTTCTCAGCTATCGCGTCATCCTCAATAACACCATTTCCATAAATAAAAGTTGGTCCTCTGCAAATACACAGGGTAATATGAACTGACGATAGTGGATTAGCAAGAGCATAAAAAAAAAAAAAAATGAAAAAATTCAATCAATTCGCTATCCATGACTCACGAAGGTTTTCATGTAGGTAAAAACTTCTCAGTTACCATGTCATCCTCAATAACACCATTTCCGTAAATAAAAGTTGGTCCTCTGCAAATACATTTAAGCTTCATAAAAAAAAATTGAAAAAATTCAATCAATTTCCTGTCCACGACTCGTGATGAGTGTCCACGTAGGTACTATTTAATCTTCATAACACTCTGATGTCCTTGTAAGCTGAATTTGACTGAATTTTGTACGGGGAGGATTGACCAGACATTTAAGTAATTAAAAGGATTTGACAAGAAATGTTGACGGTACAAGGACTTGATTAGAAAAGTAGATGAAGTACAGGATTTAAGCAGTAAAAGTAGCTGCTCACAAGGTACAGCTCGTAGTCTTATTAAAGAAGCCTGCATTGATGCACCACACAGCTTAAGCAGGTGGAATTTCCTAGGCCCTTCCAATACAAACCTTGGATCCCAATTCTCAAGCATCTACACACTGCTCTTCTCCTGAGTAACTACATAGATAGTGCATAATCATTTGCAAATCTGAAGGGAACAATGCTGCACTCCCTTAGACTCAATAAAGAGCAACATCTAAACGGATAAAGAACTACTCTACATCAGCACCTCCATGAACACCTGCAGTCTCTTGGTATAATGGACTGTGATATAGCACCTACAACATCAACCCTGAGAAGTTACGGATGTAGACTAAACTACCGTTGCAATATGACTAAACTCTACATCAAAGGTACCACTTTTTTTCTCTTTCTAACAAAATCAACTGATGTTTCCCTAAATCAGTCTCAGTGTCACCATCAACCTCTTCTCTCATTTTTCTCGTCGATCCAAATCAATCAACTTCATCAAAGTAACCTAGAAAGCAAGAACGTAAAACCACGGATGAACAAACCCTACCACTTAGCCCTCGCAGTCATTTTCAACGCGGATGGCTGCGGCGCAGTGCACGGCCCCTCGGTCGCAATCTTATACAATCCATACAGCTGCAACTGAACATCACTCGACACTCTCTGGGAAAGGCGATCGGCCGCGGCCGCCGCCACGAACGCCGTCGCCGCGCTGAAGATCTCGTCCAGCTCCGTGCTCTCCACCCCCTCCCAATCGCTATCGCTGCCGCCGCCCTCGTCGTCGGTCCCCGCCGCGCTCTCGTTCCTCACGCTGCCGTGCTCGGCCACCACCGAATCCGAGTCGCGCGACTCGCCGCCACCGTCGGCCCCGTCGGGCTCGGCGGCATCTCCAGCTCCGGTGCCCGCCGCTTCGCCGCCGCCGCCGCCGGGGGCCGGGGGCGGGGGCGGGGGCGGGGGCGGGGGCAGGGGCGCGGGCGACGGTGAGGCCCTCTTCCTTGAAGGTGAAGAGCAGGGAGATCAGCTTCGCGAGGAGGTAGGAGAAGATCAGGCCGATGAAGACCGATTGCAGGAGGGGTTGCCAGTCGCCGCCCATGGCTGCGCCGCCGATCGCCGCCGGAATGCCGCGGGGAAACCCTGGCGGAGGGAGGGAGGGAGGGGAAACGGCCGGACGGAGGCGACGGTTCGGGCGCCGGACGAGAGGAATCGCGGCCCTAGCTCGCGCGGATCATCGGAGGGGGCGAGAGCAGACGGCGAAACCCTGAAATTTTGCGGATTTTAGAGAGAGAAAGGAGAGAGGAGAGAAGAGAGAGCGCCGCAGAGAAGGACAGCGGAGCGCGACGGTGGCCGGTGGGGGTATGGGGGCCTTTTTGTACGTTTGTCGCGGGTGGCGATTTCGTGGCCGCACGTGCGTGCGGCACGCCCCGCGGAGCTGGGGCACGGGCCGGGTCGCCGCCGCTCTCGGGTTATTGGGCCGGCGGTTCACGAGTGATCCGAACACCGAGCTAAATTTAGTATTCAGAAGGCCTCCTCATCAAGCTGCTTGAAACACATTGAGAAACTATAATACAATGATGTCGGCCCACCATGCTCTTAATTCGCATCGGTCCACGGCCCATGTTGGAGAGCCCATTTCATATCTCAATCGAAGAAAACACTCGTCTCTGCACTGCAAGCTTGTGCTCGACCATCCGATAGTAATCAATCAAGTCATTGAAATTTCCAAATTGCTCATTATCAAATCGAAGTCGATGAAATCGTACTCCGAGGCTGAAGCTGTCTTCATACCCTTCTTCATCATTTTCGACCTATGGCTGTCACTAATTATTGATGCGAGCCAGTTGATCGAAGAACTAGGAGTCGGGAGGAGGAGGAGGGTAGAAATTCCCCCAATTTCAGGCGGAGGAGGTCCGTGACAGCGTCCTCGTGTAGGTTGATAGTTGCCTCAAGGGAGCAGCTCACCACCAAGGCCGCCCGCAAGTCCACCCGGACCACTGGTGGCGTCAAGAAGCCCCACCGCTAGGCCACACCTCTCCAGCAGTCGCCGTCCCGACACCTGCTGTCGATCTTGTCCCTACTGGGCCGAGCCATCATGGGATCCGCCCCATCGTAGCACTAGTCCAGCCCCATCGCAGCAGAAGCCCAATGCCGCCGCCATTCAGCCTCTGACGTTGTCACAGTAAGCCCAACACCACCGTTGTTCAGCCCCTATGTCGTCCTTATGTCACCCATGTTGCTCCCTTGAGTTGTGCTGCCACCAATCACACCAGCACTGCATAGTTGTTGCCTGACCTTGCAGACCTCGACGTCGTTGTTGCCCCTTACTGCCCCCGCTGCCGCCACCCGTCTCGTCACCACCGCCATCAACATAGAATATGCTGCCCCAGCGTCATCCTAGCCCCCTTTCCTCGGCACCGCGAAGGAACAAGGAGGAGGAAGGCTGCAAGATCGGGTTGGAGTTGGGTCGGATCTGGGTAAGGTTTTTCTTAGGAATCAGGTCTCGATTTAGGAGCCGGATAGGGTTTTGAACAATCCGGGCCGAGTATATCAAGGCTAGGTTTGGGCTAGTTTAGTGTGTTTAAGGGTTGTTATTATTTAAAAAAGGGAAGGAGGCTTGGACTGGGCTTGCATACTAGGCCCATTTGGGCCAGTCACTCGCAACCTAGGTCGACCCAGCCCGAGGATCCAACCTAAGTCGTTTTTAATACATTATAATTTTATATTATTAAAATAAATATTTTAATAAATAAAAATAAAAAATAAAAACAAAATTATTTAAAAAAATCGAAAATTAAAAAAATGTAGGGTTTGGTTAGGAATTGCCATATCTTTAATTAGGCATTTATTTGCTTGTA
This sequence comes from Eucalyptus victrix, assembly GCA_016097545.1. Classification (NCBI taxonomy): domain Eukaryota; kingdom Viridiplantae; phylum Streptophyta; class Magnoliopsida; order Myrtales; family Myrtaceae; genus Eucalyptus; species Eucalyptus victrix. The sequence continues at coordinate 3,811,364 of CM027845.1, forward strand.
TTTTGATTATATCGCATGTTTAATTTACGTATTTAATTATGTTTATGATTGTTTAGCTACATGTGCTAATTTCACTACAATTAGGAGTTTGATTGCTAATAGTCACTTTAAGATTATGTACCCGCATGACCATCTCACATGTTAGTGGATAGGTATAAAATCAATTCAAATTGCCTAATAAAAATCTTTTCTTTTAAAATGAACAAGATCAGATACTGAAAGGGCACAAATTTGTTAATTAGTGCAATCAAGTCCCTGACCTAGATTCTCTGGTTGTGTAGGAAATAAGATACATGCTTCACTTGGTTTCTAGCCAACTCCAATAGGCTAGTAGTGACTCATTTTTGTAAAAATCTTAAAAAATATCCTAATGTTACGCGAGGTATGGGCTTGGGAGAGCCTGAGCCTAATCATGGGCCTTACGTCCATTTAGGCAATACCCTTGAACATGTTCCCTCCCCTTGAGGGGTAGGTTGCGACAATGATAATGCAGTTAAAGTTTCCACACAATACTTTGCGTGTTTCTTGACTTGAGACTAGCTCAGACAAGAGGAGGGACTTTATAAATATTGGACCAAGCTTTATGAAAATCAAATCTTGTTAGTCCATCTTTTTAATGTATCAATGACTTTGACACTTGGTTTTCTTCCTTTCTTGTTGACTAGAGCATGTGAAACTGTGCTCTTGCTTCATCAATGTCCTGGCCCGCTTATGTTTTAAGTCTTGATCGATCGCATGTCCAAGTTGCACCACTAGTGTCTTCTTCACTCTGGCATATGTCCATTCTTGTTCACCGGTATGATGCCTACTTAAATGCTTCTACCTTCTTACTCGATGATAATGCAATAGTACTGAAGTTTCCACACAATACTTTGCGCGTTTCTTGACCCGTTCTTCTTTGAGATCTCTTACCCCAACCTCGCTCCGAGCACAAACGGGTATCTATACTCTCCCCCTGTGAATCTTGTTTCTACACCCGTCTACTCAAACCCTGTGTGGTACAGCCATGGATAGCAAAAACAGTAGTCCATGGTCATTCATACTCCCAATTTTCTTGCTTTGCTTATCTCTCTGCACCCACCTCTGTCTTGGCACAGACAAGCTCGATGCAAATCGGTCTCTATCTGGTAATCAAACCTTAACCTCCTTGGGTGGCAACTTCACGCTTGGCTTCTTCACACCAGGGAAGTCGTCCTACTCCTACATAGGCATCTGGTACAACAAAGTTAGCGAGCGGACCATCGTTTGGGTTGCCAACCGAGACAACCCTGTCACTGACAGTTACTCCACTGAACTGAAGGTCTCGGGTGGCAATCTTGTAATTGTCAACGACTCTCGAGTCCCCGTTTGGTCCACGAATCTGCGAACTTCTTCATCTGGGTCGAGCTCCATGGTGGCGGTTCTTGAGGACAACGGCAACTTCGCTCTCAAAGACGAGCCGAATTCTAATGTGACACTGTGGCAGAGCTTTGATCACCCGACAAACACGTGGCTTCCCAGTGCCAAATTAGGGATCGACAAGCGCAAAAACACGAGTCAGCTCTTGACATCATGGAAGAACGCGGAGGACCCTTCGACAGGTTTGTTCTCTCTCGGTCTCCATTCATCCAGTGACGGTGAGTACTACTTATGGTGGAATAGGTCTAAGCATTACTGGACTAGTGGGGCGTGGGATAATCGAACGAAAATTTTCTCTCTGGTCCCTGAAATGAGATCGAACTATCTTTACGATTTCAAATACGTGGACAATGAGAACGAGAGCTCCTTCACCTATTCAATCAAAATCACCATATCGACGTTAATGATAGATCATTCTGGGCAGCTAAATCAGGATTCGTTGTTGCCTTCTTCCCACGCGTGGAACTTGATCTGCTCTCTGCCCCGGCAACAATGCGAGGTGTATAGATTTTGCGGGCCTTTCAGTGTTTGCAGCGAGGATAATGACAATTTCTGCAGCTGCTTGCCTGGGTTTAGCATCAGCTCTGTGAGGGATTGGAATCTGACCGATTGGTCTGGCGGTTGCAAGAGGGATTCCGACTTGAATTGTGCAGCAAATGCTTCTAATGCGGAGAGAGACCGTTTCTCGCTTAGTTCTAACATGATATTGCCTGAAGATCCCCAATCTTTAGATGTCAGGAGCGATACGGAATGCCGAGCTGCTTGTTTGAGCAATTGCTCTTGCACGGCTTATGCTTTCGAGGATAATGCCTGCTCAATCTGGATTGGGGATCTCTTCAATGCGCAACAGCTCTCACAAAGTCACACCGATGGAAAAAGCTTCTATCTCAGGCGTGCCGCTTCTGACATTCAGGATACAAGCAAGAAGAGCAACGTCATTGCGATAGTTGCAGGGTCTGTTAGCTCCACAGTAGCGATATTAGCCCTTGTCTTTTTTGGCATTTGGAGATGGAGGAGACGGGCATCTGTAACAGCAAAGACAGTGGAGGGTTCACTGATAGCCTTTGCATACTGGGACTTGCAAGTAGCAACCAAGAATTTCTCAGAGAAGTTGGGTGGGGGCGTGTTCGGTTCGGTTTTCAAAGGAACATTACCTGATTCAAGTCACATAGCGGTCAAGAAGCTTGAAAGCGTAAGCCAAGGAGAGAAGCAATTCCGAACAGAAGTAAGCACAATCGGCAACATCCAGCATGTGAATTTTGTCCGGCTTCGTGGGCTCTGCTCTGAATGTGACAAAAGGCTGTTGGTCTATGATTTCATGCCAAACAGTTCCTTAGATTATCATCTCTTTCATAGAAAGGACTCGAAGACCTTGGATTGGAAAACGAGATACCAAATTGCTTTGGGAACGGCCCGAGGTCTGGTTTATCTCCATGAGAAGTGTAGAGATTGCATCATACATTGCGACATCAAGCCAGAGAACATCCTTCTAGATGCTGAATTCTGTCCAAAAGTGGCAGATTTTGGCCTGGCAAAGCTCGTCAGCCGAGATTTCAGCAGGGTGTTGACAACCATGAGAGGCACAAGAGGGTATCTTGTGCCGGAGTGGATCTCTGGAGTGGCCATAACAGCAAAAGCTGATGTTCATAGCTATGGAATGATGCTCTTTTGAGTTTGTTTCAGGAAGGAGGAACTCAGAGCTTTCAGAAGATGGGGCGAATAAGTTCTTCCCAACATGGGTTGCTAGTAAGGTAGCTGAAGGAGGTGGCCTGCTCGATCTTTTGGACCGAGACTTGGAGACAAACACTGATACTGAAGAGCTAACTCAGATATGCCGAGTTGCTTGCTGGTGTGTCCAAGATGAGGAAACTCACAGGCCATCCATGGGGCAGGTTGTTCAAATACTTGAGGGGTTGTTGGATGTGAACGTTCCCAGGATACTGAGAGCCCTTCAACTGCTTCTTGAAAATCAGGAGCATGTAGTTTTCTTCATTGAGTCATCATCGTCGAACCAGAGTGCCCAGACGAAAAGTAATACCTCAACTGCTTCCTTGCAGAAGCAAAATAGTTCATCTTCAACAAAGTCTTGAGTCCTGAGGATGATAAGATAAATGCTTAGTACAAGAAGTGCTTCAGTTAGTTAGTGCATATTCCCTTCTGCTTTTTCCGTAGTCAGGAAAGAATCTCGGCATTTGGGGATTGGCTTTCTTGAGGCTTTTCCCCTAACTTTTTTTTGTTACATATAGCTACAAGCAAGCTTCGAATAAGTGCCAGGCCAGACCGGTTGTAAAGACCATTCTATATAATGGTATGTTGTCTTCTTTTTTAGATCCCAGGTGACGTCGGTAATTAGCATGGAAAACTGTCTTCTTCATCTTCTGGTAATTTTGGCACTGGAATTGGGAGTATTGGTATATCCTAGCTTGGATTCCAGCGGGTGTCTCACATGGTTCTCGAATCTGCCTTCATTGCATGCAAAGCAGGCTATAAGGCTCGGCGTTTCTCTTGCTACTTCTTTTATTTAACGAGTCACGATATGAAAATCGCCCTTAAAACTATGACTTGCTAGGACCGGGATATATATGATGATGATTTCTAGCTAGCAGGTCCTTTTGTTGGAGCTGTAGGATGTTAATGCCCGGCCGGTTTTTGACATGGCATTTATCTCTTCTAAAGTCGAATTTTTGTGAATCACTCCATTGCTCTATTTTTCGATTGTAAGTAATGCTCGAGATTACTCGAACCTTTTAGCAAAACTGATTTTAAAGTGATGTATGAGACTTCTGTTGAGTGCTTCCATTAATTGTTCATTGCTTACCCACTAATATTTGCGACATTGCTTTACAAGTTTTGTGAAACCAAATCCAGTATCTCAATGTTACTTGTTAAAAATCTCAATTGTTTGTTCCGGTGGGAAATTGATTCAATTTCTCATTTCAATCAGGTTGATCCAAACAGTATTTGCCATTGCAATGGGGACTAAATGCAAGTCCTAGTCCACTTTTTTTTTTTGGTCAGTCCTACTCTATTCCTACTCTACACTCACTTGCAGACTTGTGCCCTACCTCTTGCAGGGCGTGGGAGCCGCAACCCACTCCCAAACTTACGCGTCCCTACCCCATCCTCCCCTGAGAAGGTGGGGATTTGAACCCCTCACCTCCCCCTTCCATGTTGGAAGGGTGGCCACTGGGGCGAACCCCCAGTGGTTGTCCTAGTCCACTTCAATGTATCTTAAAGGAGCCTGTTTTTGAAGGCCTAGCTTTGATTTTCAGTTCGTAATCTCTTTATATCAGTCATCGACCTGTAGCTGTGACTAATTAGTGGTGCGAGCCTGTTGATCGAAGAACTCGGAGTCGGGAGGAGGAGGAGGGTAGAAATTCCCCCAATTTCAGACGGAGGAGGTCCGTGACAGCGTGCTTGTGTAGGTTGATCGGGCTAAGCGATTGGATAATAGCAAGCGGTGAAGTCGGATTGGAGGCTTCTCAAGGACTCGATGTATTAATTCACTGAGGATATAAGAGAAAGAGATCGTCACTCCTAACCGGCCGCAGGAGCCAAAAGAGCTCGAGCAGGAGGACATGGTCGCCGGCAAATTGGAGGAGGAAGTGCCGATGGTACCTGCTGGTGTTTGGATTGGTAAGGTTTTCGACAAAGATGGCGCTAAGCAAGATGAGGTCTGCAATGTCGAGAAGAGGGGGGTTGTGCGGCGGCAGCGGTGAGGTCTGCAGCTTAGGGATAGAGGAGGAGGAGGTGGCGGCAGCCAAGTAGTAGGAGGAGCTTTAATTTTTTTTTTTTTTTTTTGCAGCTTAGATTTTTGTATGGATCATGTTTTTTCCACTCCTCCTATGGCTTGAATACTCCCTTTCACAAATGTCTTGACCATATATTATCCTTTGTATGGCCACAATTTAGCACGTTTCACTTAAACTCTGCTAGAGATAAGAAAGTGGTTACTCTTCTTCTGCTATGTTTCCATTTTTTTTTTTTCCTTTCTTTGTGGGTCTCAATTTCTGTATTCTTACTCACTTCTCTTCTTGCAGGTGATCCTCTTCTTTCCACGCCTTTGATGTCTCCCAACAACAATGTTGTTTGGTTTAACATTGTGAATCAAAGGCTGGTTAAAGGTTTTCTCATGTTGGTGTGGTTGTAATGCTAAGGATAAAGAGGGAAATGAATTTATGTCATGTAGGGGAACACACGTTTGATCTTTTGATTTGAACAAGGGGTATCGGGAGTATGTCTAGACAATGTTCTCATCACGGTAAAAGCAAATGGTTGTTCAGCAATTGTGGGCACCTCACTAGGTGTTGCCCCAACAGGGAGCATTGAACTATCATCACTAAAGTCAACAAAGTCATTGGAGTCTCTGGCTTTATGAGTGTGGAATTTGAGGCTGTAGTTGCGTAATGTGGGAAACCATTGTTCATTTTTTTTTTACAACGGATAGAGTTCATTGAGAGGACAAATTATCCGCCAAAAAGGAAATTCTAGGCACACACACAAGAGACGCTCATGATCCCTGTTTTTATTTTTATTTTTAATTACCATCTTCAATTCACAAAAGTCACCATCAGATTGGTTCTATTCCTATTGATTTTTTCTTGAGTTGTTCGTCTATTCAGATTTAACTTCTTTCATTTTGTCTATTCTAGTCTCATGGGTTAGTTTGAATTAAGCCATAAGTGTGCCAAATTATCACATTTCATGGTTTGAAGCTGAGTCCCCATTGTTACCGATTTGTACAGCCATGGCCGCCTCACCTTTATATCAATTGAATCATTAAACGCGCTCATCATTGTAGGACAAGCCATTGGTATCAATGTGTTGTCTTGATGAAGAATATGTTATGATTTGTCTTCACTTATTCTTGATTCAGTAAGTTAAAAATCAAGAGCATTGTTGTTGGTAGACGCAAAGGTGCGGAAAGAAAAGAAATGCTGGCAAGAGAGTGAAGAAGATGAAGGAAAGCGGGACCTCAAGAAAAGAAAAAAGAAGGAAAAATAAAGGAGGGCTGAAACTTTGACTATTGAAGCATCCTAAATAGTAGGCCGCATAAGGGTTAATATGGTCAAACTATTAGTCGAATGGAGTGTTTAAACCCAAGGAGTGGAAAAAAATGCGGCTCCATAATTATTGGGCCTTTTTCTTTATCTTTTGGCAAGTCAAATGGGCTGGTTTGGGTTGGATGTAGGTTGGATTAGGCATGGGTCATATGAATTATTTAGGAAATAAATGGATTAATGTAAGTTAAATGAGTGGATTTAGATCAAACTCATATATGACCTATCTAAACCCAACTCACCCATTTGCCACCCCTTGCCAATACCATCCCTTTCATTCGTGGCTCTTGAGACACTTTGCACCATCATTTCTATTAGAGGAATGATTGTTCAAAAAGTCAAATGATGGCTAATTTAATCATAAATTTTTCGATTGTGTTAGTATATTCATTTCAATCAATTTTGATTGAAAATTGCTAATGTGGATGCCGATCGGCTTGTGTGGCATGATTAGACACTAGCGCTGACGTAAAATGATTTTTGATATATTTTTAAAAAATTTTCTAGAATTTTTTATAGTCATTTCTTTTTATCCCTTTACTTTCACCAATGGCTAGTCTTAGGCAAAGGTCAGTCTCTGGCCTTCGCTTGAGACCAGCCATTGCGAAAAGAAAAAGGGAAAAAAAGGAGGGGGAAAAAATTATAAAAATTTTCAAAAATAATTCACGTCAGTGTTGGTTATGCAATGTAAATCAGCCAGCATTAGTGATTCCCACCAAAATTAATAAAATGTCAAAAAATTTATGATTAAATTAGTGTCAGATTTAAGATTGATTTGGCCACTGTACAAGGGGTGTAAGACATTTTAGATAGTTTTTGCTTCCGTTAAATGATGCATGGATTTCGAAAATGAGAGGTGTATCATTGTGGTTAAATGATTGATTTGAAGAGACCAAGATCCCGAGACAAACTGTTCTTTATCTCCAGGTGCAAATAATGTAATGAGACATGACTAGACCGATGGATTGGCCCTTAATTTTGTGCGTGTCAATGTGCGCATCTCCAAACCAAAAAAGTGACCGATTTACATGGTGAAAGGGGAGTGTAAATCAATTCTAGCCACCAATGGCTATCGTCTTGAGAACATGATTCCTATCATTTGCCTCCACGTGCGATGTCGACTCGACCATACAAAAATGTGGCACTAATTTCAAGACCTAGCTTTCTAAGTGGACCCCCTTGACATTAGGCCTTGACTTTTACCCTTGTGGCCACAATAAATTTCTTGCGTTTGCACAGATAAATTTAACTTCTTAATTAAAAAAATTATCTGATCAATCCTAAATATGTTATTCAAATATAAATTTTGGACATAAAACCTTGACTATTACCAATTTAGTGTTAAATTTTTGCATGAAATTTCAATATAATCATTTTTGACCATTTTTTTTTGTCTAAATTAGGGTCAATATTGATTGTCTTATGTGGCATACTGACATGTTAGTAAATTCGAATAAAAATTGCCCGAAATGATTTTATTGAAATTTTGCACAAAAAATTAGAATTAAATCAACTAAATAGGATGGATTGGACAATGTCCTTCATTAATTGTCGATTGTTATTTGTTCTCACGATTTCAAAGACATATGTACTAATAATCTCTCTTTGATATTTTTATCCCATCAAGATATGATTCAATTAACTTTGAATAGTATGTTTTATTGATCATTGGAATGGAGTTGAATTTGTAAAATTGAAATAATGAATAATATTAACAAATGGTGAATTAATGTTTTTACTGTAAATTCATTCTAGGCTTTTTTCATTATTTATTTATTTGTGAATTAGAATCAAATTAATTGAATTAAAATAATCATAAAGATGATAATTTTTTATGTATGTATAAAAATATATATTAATATATAACATGTTCCAACATATCGGAATTCTATATATTTTTTTATAAATGACTTGTAGGTGTGTTGTGTCATATTATGTTGCACGTCGTGTGTCGGTATCAATACTACTTAGATTCCCACGAGCTTTATGGCTCAAAACTAGGGATGATCGGTTTCCCATTTAGTCTGGTTCCACCCAAGAGCCGGGAACCGGACCAGGAGGACCGGTTCCCACTTTTCCTGGATCGTGGACCCGGATTGATTGTCTTGGAATCAGAAACCGGACCGACCAACCGGTCTGGTCCCAATGAACCATCACTTATTTTCATTTAATTTAACAAAAAAATAAATAGTAATTACTAGTAAAGTAATGCACGAGATTATGATTCGGTCAAGTTTTTTATTCACTTTGTGACCAACAAAGTGACGCCCTATTAAATTATAAACGTCGACTTTGTAGAAACAAAAATTAAAATCCTGCATCATACTCTATGTCTTTGCACTGTTATTGTGACATCCTAATATTTGACCCCGTTTCGATAAAGTGAAATGGGCATTTTGTCGATGTGCCTATGGCCCTTTTTCTCTGAGCTGATCACTCACGAGTTAACTAACCTATTGGGTGAAGCCGTTAAGGGATGTATCAGCTGTAAAATCCCTAAAAGCTACCTAATTGGTTGGATTGAGCTAAAATCACGTCTGATCGATTTTTAACCACGAAATTGAACTCGATTTCGGGAATCGAATTTTAAGCACGTCATAATTCTTATTTTTAGGATCTTGTCTCATCACTAGTCAATTTATTGACGAGTCCGAAATTTCAATAAAGAAATTATCGGAAGAAAAATTGAAGCCCGAAGGAAATAGAAAGGAAAAGAAAAAGAGAAAAGGAAAATTGAAATAAAGGATTATGTATTTTCTTTTCCTTTTTTCCTCTCTCTCTCTCTCTCTCTCTCTCTCTCTCTCTCTCTTTTCTTTTCTATCTTTCTCTCTCCTCTCTCCTCTCCCCTCCCCCTCGTGCGATTTCCCCCACCGCCCACCTTCTCTCCCTCTTTTTTTTTTTTTTTTTTTGACTAGTCAATGTCTATCCTCTCTCTCTCTCTCTCTCTCTCTCTCTCTCTCTCATATTCTTCTTCTTCTTCCTTCTTCCGCACGCTCGAGCAAGCAAAACCAGAAAGCAAAAGCTCGAGCGGAAGCTGCGAGAGCACGAAGACAGCAGCCGCCCGTCCTGCCGCTGCACTGCCGCACCGCACCGCACGCCCGTGCCGCGCTCGTGCGCCCGCCCGCGCCGCGCCTGTGCGCCCACCGCTCGCCGTCATCCCGCCGTCCCGCCGTCCGTCGCTCGCTGCAGCGCCTCCCCCGTGCGACCCAGCCCTTGTTTTGCACTCGTCCGGCCACCTCCGGCCACCGCCCAGCCCTGCCAGACCTCCCCCGCGTCCCCCTCGCCCTCCGCCGGCTTCCCCTCGCGCCCTAGCCGCCGGAGCAGCCTCGGCCAGCCCCGTCCAGCAACCCACGAAGTGGGTATCCAACACTTTCGGGCTTGTTTTGGGCCGTTTCCGGGCCCCGAACCCGAGCCGTGCTTTGGGAAGTTTCGTTCCTCGCGTCGCCGCCGTCGGATTGATCCGATTTGCGCGCGATTTGGTGAGTAATCTCACTAATCTAGGATTAGTTGGCTAATTATGCTTAAGGTTGGTTTAGATTTAATTAATTATATTTAGGTTGTTAGATTAGAATAAATTAGCAATTATTAGCCAATTGTGATGCGAATTAGATAAATTGAATGTGTAATTAGCAAGTAGATGTGGTCTACTATTTATTGGAAGTGTCTCGGGATTTTTCCCGACCCTTGGTGGGCTTCAGGCTTTTCGGGCCTAAGTGGATTTTTTAGTATTTAAATATTAATTTTCGGAATTAAATTAAATAATTATTTATTTTCCGAAAATTTAACTGAGATGGCTGGGGACTGGAAAATTATGCTGATGATCGTGGTGAAGTCCGTTTATTTAATCGGGCTTTATTTTGAGCTAAATTGAATTTTTAATGTTAATTATTTAATTTTCGAAATTAATAAATAAATTAATTATTTTTCGGAAATTAAGATTTTGATGGCCGACGACCAAAATCTCGTGCTGATCGTCGTGGCACAGTCCATTTATTTATTTGAGCTCTACGTTGTATGGAATTAAATAAATTGTGATATTTTAGGGATTTACCCTAAATTGATTGAGATTGAATTGTTGATCGGTAAATGGCCAAGTATGTTATTCAGCCTTTATAATGCTTTGTTGAGTTGATTTAATTATTTGATTGAGAAATCGTTGGGCATTGGTTGTCGGTATTGAAAGTAGATTGGTAATCACTTGAAAACGGACACGTGGGCTCGGTGAATTGGAATTTCACCTGGAGAATGCACGTGAGTTCAATGGTTGAATATGTCACCTTGGCGAAAAGGTCGACTGAGAGAATGCACGTGGCTCGGAGACTCGGTATGTCGTCCTGGAGAATGCACGTGGCTCGGTGACAGAGTTTGGCATCTAAAATGGCACGTGGCTCGGTGAATTGATGTATCACTTTGGTGAGATAGCACCTAAGAGAATGCACGTGGGCCCAGGCATCTAAAATGACACGTGGTTCGGTGATCTGATGTGTCACTTTGGTAAGCAAGTACCTTAGAAAATGCACGTGGGTCCAGTATTCGAAATGGCATCTAAAAGGGCACGTGGCTCAGTGATCTGATGCGTCACTTTGGTAAGCGAGTACCTTAGAGAATGCACGTGGGCCCGGGCATCGTAAAAAGGACACGTGGCTCGGTGGCTTGATGTACCACCTTGGCGAAGAAGTCGCCTTAGAGAATGCACGTGGGTCCGAGGTTTGAGGCACGTGGCTTGGAGACTTGGAAGGTCGTCCTGGAGAATGCACGTGGCCTAGCTTTTAAATATCCCATAGTGAGGATTGATTTGTATGACATGTAATCGACTGGTTCGATTTGTTTGAAGTAAATGGGTGCCTATTGTGAATTGTACTGACTTGCAGGTGGGATATGAGGCCAAGGTAAGTCCTCTGTCCTGTGCGTGTTTAGGCAGCCTTTTGTATAATGGTTTACTAATCGGGCTTAGTGGGGTAGAACTCGCTGAGACGTAGTCTCATCCCAGTTTGGGGAAAACCATTTCAGGACCCCGCTGAAGAGCTGAGGAGGAGGAATCCGAGAAGGAGAACTCGGAGGTGAGATCTGAAGAGAAGGATAAGAAGATAGTCCCGAGAGGGGCCTGGATGGATTGAGATCCTATCTTCTTTTGAGATCTCCTTTTTGATGTGAATAGTTATGAAGTGATTTGTGGTTTGTATAAAAGTTTGGTTATAAATTTCAATATGAAAAATATGGCCTTGCTTTTCTATCCCATCGTTTTATTGTCTGGGGATTTTAACTGCTTCCGCATGTGCTTAAAAATGAAAGGGTCGACGATACATTGTCCTGGGATATCGCATTATAAAATCGACCAAGTGAGACGGATGTGTGCGTGCCTAAGGATCGGGGCATGACAGTTATGAAACAAAAAAATAAGCTAAAGATCCACACAAATTTGAAATATCAGAGAAGTTTTTCTTTCCAAACATATTTCACACACTCACCTTCATTCTCATGAACATAAATGTTATTAGAGAGGCAAAAAATAAAAGAAAAACAGAATTCGAACTCAACAAAAATTCAACACATAGTTTGGCATTGTTCAATACCATCCATTAGTAGTCATAATTAATCTAGAACAAATCTTCCATGGAATAAAAAAATAAAAAATCAAATTCCAAAATTAGCATAAGAGATTCAACATTAAACTACCAAACTCCATACATCTCATCGAATCATTTAATGTTGCATGGCCCGAGGGGAATAGATTCTTTGTTCAAGCAAGCAAAATATGATCAAATTCGAGAGCCCAAAACTTGCTAATAGTCCTGCAATAAGTATATATGATAACTCAACATTAGTTTTAAAGTAAAATTACTTTTAATTGAACTCAAATAATTAATGAAAAATCTCACAACATATATATCTTCCACTTGAACTTGTAAACTCTATTTACCGGTAAGTTCCGAATGAACATCATTCATATCTAACAAAACAAAATATTAAATAGAGTATTCACTGATTAGATATACAAAAGAATTATAAGACAAAAAGATACATTGATGACTTACCCCATTCAAATCTTTCTGCATTCTCAATGCACTCTTCGATAATAATCGGCATGGTAGCCTTTCTTAATCAATCTTGAGTGCAAATCAAAGCTTCCACCACTGTAAGAGTTAAAGAACTTCGAAAGCCATTAAACACATGACCGGATGTACGGAAAGTCGACTCCGAAGCAACGGTTGTTACAAGAATAGATAAAATTTCTCGAGCCATTAAAGAAATGATTTCAAATTTTTGGCCAGTAGTTTTCCACCACATCAATAGGTTAAGATCACGACTTTCTTCACGTTCAGCTTTAAGATACTTATCGAGCTCAGATAGCTTACCTGCCGACACTTTTTTCTCCTCGCGAAGAAAGATATCAAATGCCTTGTCTGAATTGAAATCCTCAACCAAATCAAGATCATCCTTCTTACCCTTCTCATGGTTATCAGGATCTTAGCTACTATTAGTATTAATACTCAAATTTCTATCACAAGAATTAAGATGAGATTTTTCATAAAAATGAAACAATCTTTCTAGGGTAATTCTCACCTTATTATACATTTCATCAACTTTCACACTATCATCATAGATTAATCTATAATAATACTGCACATAGCTCATCTTTATTCTTGGATACAATATTACCGTGATCAACACTATCATATTCACTTTTTCAAAACTCCCATAGTATTTATCAAACTTCTCCTTCATCTTTGCACCCATAACTTTCAAACTAAGATCCAAAGCCTTCTCCGCTTGTATCAAAGTTTTATATAAAGTTGCTATTTTATTGAAATAATCATTCGCAGTGATATATAGAGTCCCGGACATTTTGCTGGTGGTATCATAAAACTTTTTTAAAAATACTGAAAGAATTCTGGCATATTCCCAATCTTCATGTGTAGGAGTGTCATAGTCAAGCTCACTTAAGAAAAAAATGATCATCTTCTTCCTTCATTTCAATTTTTTTTTTGAATTTTAAAGCAGTATGAGATAAGTAAAGTTCCACCTAGTTGTGACATTAAGACAAACCGAACCCTTATAAGTGATCATCGTACTTTCAATTCAACCTTGAAATGTTTTAGCTCTCATGGGAGAACTTCTCACATACTTAATCATGTTTTGAATACGTATAATAGAATCACGTACCTCAGTCAGTCAATCAATCCGTCACAATCAAGTTTAAAATATGAGCCATGCATCCCATATGTAAAACATCACATTCCAAGATCAATGGCCTATCTCTTGATAATTTTTCTTTTAAAAAACCAATGGCAACATTATTAGAACTAGCATTATCCACAGTAATTGTGGACACTTTTTTCTCTATTCCTCACTCATAGATGCATTTCTCAATTATTTTTCCGATATCCTTACCCTTATAACTAGGCATCACCACAAAATTGATTATTCGTTTGTGCAATTTCCAGTTGTCATCAATAAAATGTGCGGTGAGATATAAATAATTCAAATTTTGGATAGAAGTTCATGTATCAGTTATAAGTGCAATCCTAGACTTAAGCTTGTCAAAGAAAATCTTCAAACTTTTTTTCTCTCAAAGATATAACTTCATGCAGTCTCTAGACACTGTAAATCGTGAGATGTGATGAAAAAGAGGTTGTAACTGATCAATAAAATCTCAGAATCTAACACGCTCAACCATAAAAAAAAAGGTAATTCATCTGTTATGATCATTCGAACAAGCATTTATCTACAACGATTTTGATCGAATTCCCATGCTGATAAGACAGTTGCACTACCATCAGTATTAATATGCCTCATTGTTATCCCTTGTGCTCTACGTGGGGTGAAATTTTTTTGCTTCTTATCTATGTTACGAGGATGCTTATTGTATTTTTTCAAGTGCTTCAACATAGTGGAAGTACCATTATCAATAGAGTACATATACTTGGCCCCACAATAATTGCAAATTACCATAGTTTTCTCCTTCTCGATTTTGCTCTTACGAAAATGAAACCAAACTGTTGATGCTCGTTTACCAGAACTAGGAAGACAAGCATTAGATACATTGTTTGTGTTGGATGCCACTTCGAGGTTTTCAATTTCCTCACCTTTATGTTCTAGTGAGTCAATTATAGGATTCATATCATCATTTGATTGATCCACTTCCATTGACATATAAATAGATCGCTTGAATCAAACAAAATATTATAATGAGCCATCAAACCATCATATTCATTTACAGCAATAGGGATACTAAAGATATGATTGTAGCCTTACTTCTTAATGCCATGTCCATATTTATCATATAACCATACCTACCAAAATAGATACTAAAAAATTAAGCAAATATTAAATCGCAACTCGAGCAAGAGCAGGTTTCCAGCAGTCAAAATGATACTTTTCCTTCCAAAAAGGGAGGAATGAACAAGATCAAAACCAACGTCAAGATATGTTAGGCCAAGCCTACAAAATGGATATCAATATCTACTCCACATTCAAAGAGAAAGAATGAGGCACAGTCTTATATTGGATAAAAATTAACAAAATCAAGTTTGGAACAGATAAAATTTATGATAAGCAGACACCAATAAGCACGCCCATTCATTCACAACTCACAAGGCAATATAGCTGCTTTTCACCACCGCCTGCGGTGGCCTAGTTGGATAAAGCTCTCCAATGAAACTAACGAAAGTGGAGGGGGTCGAATCCCGCTAGCTGCACGGGATCTTAAGTGCGACATTGGGGCGGTGGGTCCTCCGCTAGCGTCGCTCCAGGGTTTTACCCACCAGCTACCAGCTGTACGGGGTTTCCTGAGTATTAATATATATATATATATATATATATAGCTGCTCTTCGATCAACACTAGCCAGACGAGCATTGGCAAAACGATAGTTCTCCCCCATCACCGAGCGAAAGCAAATTGGGGGACATTAAATCGAGCGCACTAACTTGAAAACGACTATGCACCAGCAATACTTATGCACAGAACAACCCCATTCGATTCAACAGACAAGCTGACCAAGAATTCCAGCACTCAACTACAACTACCCCCTACTAGAGTCTACACATCCATTCACTCTACTCATCAGCAATAACACTCCAGAGCCATCACAAACAAGACACGCTAGACAATCACGCGCTACAAAGAATCGAAAGAAATGTGAGATCTTCTAAAGAAAGAACATTTTGCCATATTCACTACAAAAGATGAAAAACAGAAATGGGTCATTTTCGAGACCAACTGAACGGCCACGTAACATCCAACCAAAAGCACAAACAAATGCACTCTTATTACTTGCAAAAGTTCTAGAACAAGAGACGTCATTCAATTACATCCAACAAAACCCGCTAAGCTTTGCAAAATCTTAACGATGGGATTCTAAAATAGCACATCATAATCCTCAAATAGAAAAGGGACTCAACAAAACATCAATAATCAACCAAAAAAAAAAAACAAATAGATAAAGAAGAAACACTGATCCAAAGTATAAATTCTGTCCGTCTCTTCTTCGAATCAGCTCGACAAAATCCAGTAGCTTAGCAGCTCGCTCGAGCATCGACAACGGAAGATATAAGTCACGGCGGCGCCTAATATAGCAACACCGTCCACGAAACACGACCAACACAAATAATAGAGTTATACTAACCCATCTTCCATAAAAACATGAAGAATTAAATCTCAACAGAGAGCCAAGAGATTGAAATCCCCCAACGAGGCGTGCTCTTACCCACACCAAAATGCGCAGAGGAGACGAAATCCAATTACCCACCACCCCCGCCTCCCCCCAAATGCGACATCAATACAACACAATCGCATGTCGGAAACACACGAAAATGAGACTACAGAGTATAAATAATCAAACAATGAAGTCGCGCGGCAATGAAAACAGAGCAAAAGAGCTAATTGAGGATGAGACTTGGGACTCACCTCAATGAACGAGAGGGCCTCGAGAATCGCCGGGGCTGCGACGGGAGACGGGAGAGGGCGAAGAGATGATGACACTGCGGGGAGGAAGGGTTTGGGAAAATGGAAGTTGAATCGAATTACCGCCGAGTTGAATCACAAAATTTGGGAAAATGGAAGTTGATGTGATGGTTATTGTATATTAAAGCAGAAACTAACAGAAAAAAAGAGAGGGGTTTAGTTGTTTAGGTTTCAAGAGGGAAAGGGCAAGTGAGAATTGCAAAAAATTGAAAAATAAAAGCTGATGTGATGGTTACTGTTGAGTGTAGTTCAGAAATGCTAAAAAGGGGAGGGATGATTAGCTTTGAGTTATGAGAGAAAAAATGAATCTGATGGTAATGGGTACTATAAATTATTTCAGAAATATATATATATATATATATATATATATATATATATATATATATATAAATGGTCGGTCCGGTCCAGTCCGGTCTAATTCCAACCTCGAAACCGGGAACTAGACCAACAGGTCATCGGTTCCAAAAATAGGAACTTGAGACCGGACCGAGACCCTCTAGGATTGCCCGAAATCGACCGGTTCGGTCCGATCCGGCCGGTTCCCAGTTCAGGTAGTTTCCGTTGCACACCCTTACTCAAAACTCAAGCAAACATGGCCGCTACAAGCGCAAAGCTCATGTAGCCATTCCATGGGCTCAAAAATCAAGTGGCTAGGGCTCAAGGTTCATGTTTCGAATAGATTTCTCAACCATGCCTATCTGCAGGCTTGAGCTTGAATGGCCATGGTCGCTGCTAGCTTAGAGTTGGAGAGCTCGCAGTTACGATGGCCATAATGGAACTCTCTCAATTGATTTTTTTTTTAAAGTTTATATTGTCTAAACACCTATTTTTCGCCACATAATTATATGAGTAAAGTATAGCACAACATATGTATTCTAGCATTCTGTTCATGAAATTTGAATGGCATGAGAAATAGTATAATAGAAAGATTAATTGGGACACTTCTAAATAGTAGAGAGATGCTTTAGAATAACGTAGAGGAAGATTTTGATTTTCGGGCAAAAATATAGAGCCACCGTTGAATCTAATTATGTAAAGAATGTTGCATATGTATAGGAATTGATAAAACAGTATGTTTGGTGACTTGAATTTCTAATCAATAGGGTATGGAATTCAGGGATTTTGCTATATTTTATTCACTATTTGATGATTACATCAATAAAGTTGGATATATACACATTTCATCATGTACATTATTTGGTAAAAACGGCACATTAATAAAAAGAGTAAAAAATTTTACAAACGAAAATGGTAAAAATCTCTCGCGACACTTTCCACTACTTTATCTTTATTTTTTTAAATTTAATTTTTCTCTTTTTTTAATTAATGTTTTTTTTAATTTCTTTCTTCCCCTTCCATCATTCTATAATAAAATTTTATTAAATAGTAAACTATACTAATATACCTAAAATACTAAAATATCTAAAATATATAATAGATATGAATTTATATTGATATTTATATATTGAAATTATATTATAAAGTATAATTAAATTTGAATATATAAATAAAAATAAGATTAAATTAAAATAACTAAATTTTAACTTTTTTACTTTGAATTTCTTATATTAGAATCCAAAAATCATTATATTCAATTTTTTTAATTTAAGAAATTTGTTATTTGAGAAAAATAACTTTCCTATTATGAATATAATAAATCCTATACACCCTTATCACACCTCTCCTATGAGACAATTTTATCCGGTTTATATCCCCATTATATACAACTTTATCCTGTCTTGAATATGCATAAAATGTAAGATATGATAAATTTTATCCTATCCTAAATTTTATCCCAATCATCAAACACAGCCTAAAAGACTATAATGGACACAATGCCAAGTAACAATCACTTCGAGTCTAATTTGAGAGGTCTCTTCACTCCATCATCTATGGCCAGGACACGATCTATAAGGTTTTTTTCGATAAAAGCATGCAATCATGATATTACATATAAATGAATTAGGGGAATAAATCAATGCATTAATCTATAGCTTAGTCCCTTGAGAATAGGCCAGCTCAGCATGCGTGGAACAAGCACATTTTGTTGAAGATACTTACCTCAAGACTAGCTTAGACAAGAGTAGGGACCATAAGAATATTGGACCATGCTTCATGAAAATCAAATCTTGTTGGTCTAGCTTTTCAATGTATCAATGACTTTGACACTTGGTTTTCTTCCTTTCTTGTTGACTGGAGCTGGTAAAACTATGCTCCTGCTTCATCAAAGTCTTGGTCCGTCGATGTTTTAAGTCTTGCTTGATCACATGTCCAAGTTGCACCACTAGCGTCTTCTTCACTCTAGCATATGCCCGTCCTTGTTCATTGGTATGATGCCTGCTTAAATGCTTCTATTTACTTACTCAATGATAATCTAAATAGTACGGACACGATACGACACGACACGACACGACGTGATATCATTATTTCTTAAAAATAGAAAATTCGACACGTTAGGGCGCGTTGTAAATTAAATAAATATTTTTATTTTTAATTAATTTCATTCAAATTTATAAATAATCAATAAATTAAAAAAAAAAGAACATACAATAAATTTACACTAATCATTCAACATTCAATACTTTTATTTTTCGAAGTTACTTTTTTTATTTCATTTAATTATTTTTTCAATTAAATAAAAGGTCTCCCCTAGGGTCACCACCCCACCCCACCCCACCCCACCCCAACTCCCTTTTTTTCCTTGTCCCTTTCCCTTGCCCCCACTTTTTTTTTTTTTCACTTTTCTTTCCCTCCCCCACCACTCGACACTTCCCCCTCCCTCCCGTCACTTCCCCCCTTTTTCCTTGTCTCTTTCCCCCCACCCCCAAATCTTTTTCAATTTTCTTTCCCTCCCCCACCACCTGACACCTATGAAGCATCAACAATCTCCAAGAGTCTTCGTGTCGTGTCGGACACTTTTAACACGTGTCCGACACTCAATAACGTCGGAAAATCCGACACCCGATTAACTTTTCCGACACTCTCCGACACTCAGTTGAAATTCCAAACTTATGAGTTTTTGATACGTGATTCCAATATCGAGGTTAATTTAAAAATTTTTTAATAAATGAGATGTCAAAATGTATATATATGAAAAAAATAAAACACAATAATAAAAATAATAAATGGAGAAAGAAGAAAAAAAACCCAGTTTTTTCTTCTCTTCTGACTTCCACTTTCCGTGACACACAATTCATCCCTTAAGTTTTTTTTCTCTTCCGACATATCTAACATGCAAATCCATAATGTCAATTGCTTGTTTTTTTCTCCAAGTTTTATAAATTATTGGAATAGAGTTGAATTGTCAAATTGAAACAGTAGTGAATGATATTAATAAATGATAGATTAATGTTTTTAGTGTAAATTCATTTTATACTTTTTTAATTAATTATTTATTTGTAAGTTTGAATAAAATTAATTTGATTGAAATAACCATAAAAATGATAATTTATTATGTATATATAAAAATATATATTTAATATACAATGTGTCCCAACGTGTCGAAATTCTATATTTTTTTTAGAAACGACGTGTCGGTATATCGTGTGGTGTCGTGTGTTGCATGTCAATATCAGTGCTACTTAGCTTGACACTTCCCCCTCCCTCCAACACGTCAAATCCCTTTTTTTTTATTCTTTTAGTTTCCTTCTCAAAACCCTAGCAGCGCCCTTCTTCTCCTCCTTGTCGCCGCACGACCCCCTCCTCTCCTCTTCCTCTTGATCTCTGCTTGCTCTTAGTCCTCATCACAATCCTTCATTGCCTTGCCTCTAGCCCTTCCTCCCTCGCAGCTACAGCCTCGTCATCGATCCATCGTAGCATCACAGAGTGGCGGCCCTCACCTTAGTCTCTGCTCTTTCTCTTGCCGTCTCTCGCTTGAAATAGCTAGTACGAGTACCTAGAGGGGGGGTGAATAGGTATACAAAAAATTTCTCGAAGCTTGCACGATATTTAAACAATTAGTGAATTTGCAACAGTTAAAAATTCAATCGCAAGACTGAGTAAGGGAAGGAGAGAATTGAACGCTCGGTTTATAGTGGTTCGGCTTGATTCAAGCCTACGTCCACTCTTCTGCACTGACAGCCGATTGGCTGGATTCCACTATGATCAAAGAGATGTTACAGTGTTGATCTTCCTTGATTTCTAAGTGTAGATGATCTACCACACTCACTCAAGGTGTCACCAAGTATAAACACTCTCTGTATACAATTTCGCTCAGTCTCAACTAACAATCAAGGATCTTCAGACTCTGGAATTTTTCTATCTATCACACACTTAAACCAGCTAGACGTCTTCCTTTTATACTCCTTCATGCCATCATAGCCGTTGGCACTTACCAAAGGAATTCCTCCAATCTACCCGTTGGACGGAATCAATCAAGAAGATCATCCGAGCTATTTAAGGAATCTGATGATAGCCCATCAATCCTGTTCGCCCATACAATCAGGATCTCGGTTTCCAAGAATAGAATATTCCAAGATTATTTCGTCGACCATCGGATCTTCAATCGATCTTAGATAAGAATTAAAGAATCCGAAATGATTATCCAACCAAAGAATCTATTCCGAGAGGATAGGATCGAATCCTTAACCATAAACCTCGGCTTTGGATTTCCTTCGTCACTTGGATTAGAAAGACGCGTCGGTGAGAATAGACTTAAGTCTTGAGTCCCGAGTCTTAAGTCTTTGAGTCTTAAGTCTTTGAGTCTTGAGTCTTGGGTCTTGAGTCTTGAGTCTTGAGAGAACAAAGTCTTCAGACTTTAAACTGACGGTCTCCGAACATCCAGACTTTAGACTGAAAGAAACGTTTTGTCAGCTTCAAAACATTCTGGAAAGATTTCTCCAACAATCTCCCCCTTTTTGATGGTGACAAAACTTTCTTGAAGATTTGAACAACTTTGACCTGCAAAACATTTCTCAAGCAATATGGCTAACTCATAAAGATTAATAAAACAACCGACTCGCATCCACGAAAATTGGTTAGTCTTTCATGAGAAACACCATATAACAACACTTGAACAAATGCAACCAGTCAAGTTCATAATCCACAGTCAATTCAGTCAAATTCACACCCAAGTTCAAGTTCTCAAGTCATACTCAAAAATAAATAAACATAACCACAAAGGTCAAAGATTAAAAAATGAAAGTTCAAATTGGTTCTCCCCCTTTTTGTCAGCATTGAAAAGGGTGAGAAAGGAGTCATGTCTGCTTGGGAATGCGCACGATCTGGAAATCCCCAATGGACTGGACTACTCCTTCGAGCTTCTTCAGGTCTTCTCGCAGATGAGCTACCTCTTCTCCCTTGGCATTGGCTTGAAGTTGAAGAGCGAAGTCTTTGAATTTATCTTCCGGAGAGACCGAAGATGCTTGTCCGGCATGCTTCAAAGCTTGGATTTCACGGTCCGAATATATATCGATTACGCATTTCCGAAGAATATTCATGATACTACGAAGATCTGCAGAATCATCCGTCGTATGCGGCATTGGCTTTCTCGGATGGAGTGTATGCAGACGATGGCGCTTCTGTTCGGTCTAGCAGATTTGGAATCGATGTATCACCTTTTTCAGGCAATTGAGAGACCTGAACTTCTTCTGGGTCTTCTGGAGATTGTCTTAGATCTTCAGCAGCATGAGGTATAGACCTCTCTTGCACGCTTACTCCCCCTGTCTCTATGACATCGAGAGGGGAAGAGTGATGATCATGCTCTTGATGTCCCTTCTCTCCAGTTTATCAGCCCCACTTTCTTTTTCTTCTTCTCCTTTTTCCTCAACTTCTTTCTCCTTCTCTCTCTTTCTTCTTCTTCTCTCTCTTCTGCTGAAGTTACGTCGGATAAGACACGAACGTCTTGTTCTTGTCGGTCTTTGGGATAGTGGGATCTTCATCATCTTCATCTTCATCCTCATCCTCCGGGATAAGAGTTCTTTTCCTCTTTTTCGATGAGGCACCAATGGCCTCCTTTCCTTTCCTTTTTGAAACGGCAGACGGACTGGAGATTTCACTTTGAATTTCTCCATGGCCTTAGAGAGTTCTTGCGAGACGCATCTTCATTAACATTTTCAACCCTACCACCATCTTGTCACACGGTCGAACACAAAAAGTATGTGGCGGTTCAATATTCAGATGTCTGAAGATCTTGGTCACCAGACCAGGATAAGGCAATTGTCCTTTGTCTTTTGACACTGCTCTGTATATATGGAAAAGAATAGTGTGCGGGAGAGAAAATTTACGTCCTGTGTTGATTGCATACATCAACTTTGCTTCAAAGAAAGACACAGAAGTCTTTGACGTAGACTTCGGTCTGAGACAATTGATCACAATCTTATGAAGCACAATGTTGATGGCATTCATCCTGGAATAGATGATTTTCTTATCAACGTCCCTATCTTTGACAAGATCCAGAGTAGTACGAGCGGTGAGACTTTGATTGGGAGATAGCGTCCCCGTTCAACTCCAATTATGTCCGCCAACATATTCACATCTACCACATAGACTTGGTCTCGAACACTGAATGAAATTCTATTCGCATCCAAAAAGCTAAGATTTGAATAGAAATAAGCGGTCAGTTGATCATACCCGTCTGTAGAGTCAGAGCAAAAAGTCTCAAGTTGAAGCAAATTCAACTTCTCTCTTAAGTTCAAGTTGATGGAATCCAGGAAGTCAAAATCGACACTTCTAGGGTTGATTACCCCTCTTTTCAACAGCCTGAAATACACTTTTTCCTGATCCTTGGATTTAAACAAATCCATCCGATTTCCTTTCACCTTTGCTGCCACACCCATTCTAGGTTTAAATTCAAGGAACATTTTGTCATCATCGTTCCCGTCAATCGGATTACGTCACGGCATACGAGGATCACTTGGAATGTTCGCAAGAGCCTCCTCTGCTCTTCCTTTCGGAGCAATTCCCAACTCTTCCATTTTCCGCAGAAAAAGATACTCATTCCCATAATTTTTGTCCTTAAGAAAGTCATCTATATATTTTAACGAAGAACCGGTGCTTTTCAACGCACGATAAAGCTTATAGATAACGAGAGGGTTTTTGGACTCTTCTTTGGTCAGCATCCTCGATTATCTCTTCTTCTAAATTTTGACTCGCACCTTGTGGGTCAGGAGATGCTGAATGACGTGGAGGAGAGCGAATCGGACTTTGTCGCTGACTTGGTGAGTCTTCTTCCTCAGTAAGATCGAAGTGAGTCGGTCCCTTCTCCATTCTTTGTGGTCCCCTGCTTGCGATTCTTGATGATTTCCTCGAAGACGACATCTTTTTGTCTATTGGAGGATTCCTTCACTTGCTTTTCCCAAGAAAAATGACCACTTTCTCGACGATGAACAAAGAGTAGAAACAGTATCGGGAGAAGAGTGCTTTTTAGGGTTTTGAAAAATTGGGGGTAGAATGACTGTGTATTTATATATGCCTCGGATTTGAAAAGAGAAGATTAAACGGTACAAGGAAAGTGTACGAACACTTCTTTTCAAAATCAATAACTGCCAAAATTAACTTCCTTTAAAAAAGACAAGTTTTCAAAATTTCACACGAATTATATCTGAATAAAAGAACGTACCTTTACGAGATAAGATAAACGAGAATTCGTACCTTTTAAATAGAATAGCAACTTACAGTCTTTAGCGATGAATGATTGAGTCTCAGGATTTAAAGTCTAAGAGATCAGAGTCTTAGAGATGGTGAGTCTCTAGACTTTAACTTCTTCAAGCTTCAAAATGTTGAGTCTTGAGCGGATGAAGTCGAATTGATTCTTCTCCAAAGGCTTTGTGAATATGTCCGCTAGTTGACTTTTTGAATCAACAAATTGAATCGAGATTTCTCCATTTTGAATATGATCTCTAATGAAGTGATGACGAATCTCAATATGCTTTGCTCTTGAATGAAGGATTGGATTTTTGGTGAGATTGATCGCTGGGTGTTGTCACATCTGATTTACGTGCATGAGTCTTCAATGCCAAAGTCTTGTAGCTGTTGTTTTATCCATAGAATTTGCGAACAGCGGCTTCCAAGAGCTACATACTCGCTTCCGTCGTTGAGAGAGCTACGGTGCTTTGCTTCCTTGAAAACCAAGACACATCCTGTTTCCAAGCGGTTGACAAGTTCCGAAGTGCTCTTTCTATCGACTACGCAACCGACGGATCTGCATCGAGTATCCTAAAAGATTAAAGTCTCCCCTCTTTGGATACCGAGACCGATGCTTGAAGATGAAGCGACGTATTTGATAATACGTTTCACGGCAATGAGATGTGATTCTCTAGATCTGATTGAAACCTAGCACGAGATACAAACACTAAACAAAATATCGGGTCTAGAAGCGGTAAGATAAAGAAGTGAACCGATCATGCTCTGTACAGCTTTTGATCTACTTTCTTCCCTTCTTCATCCTTGTCTATCTTCGAGAACATGACATTGGTATGTCGGTCTTTTTGCACTTTTCCAATCCAAACTTTTTGACAAGATCATTCGCATATTTTTCTTGATGGATGAAAGTTCCTTCCTTCATTTGTTTCACTTGGAGTCCAAGAAAGAATGTTAACTCTCCCATCATACTCATTTCAAATTCATCCCGCATAGACTTAGAAAATTTCTTGCAAAGACTTTCATTAGAGGATCCAAAAATAATGTCATCAACATATATTTGAACAAGTAAAAAGTTTTTGTTTTCCTTTTTGATAAACAAAGTAGTATCTACTTTACCTTTGACAAAACCATTACGTAATAAAAACTTACTTAGTACGTCGTACCAAGCTCGAGGTGCTTGCTTTAGACCATACGAGCCTTTTTCGATCTAAAGGCGAGTCGGCTTCTTTGGATCTTCAAATCCAGGCGGTTGTTCCACATAAACTTCCTCATGGATAAATCCATTTAGGAAAGCACTTTTGACGTCCATTTGGAATAACCTGAAATTTTTGTAACAAGCAAACGCAAGTAATAGTCGAATAGCTTCTAACCTTGCAACTAGTGCGTAGGTCTCGTCATAGTCTATTCCTTCTTCTTGCGTATAGCCTTTGGCCACGAGTCTTGCTTTGTTTCGTACGACTTTTCCTTTTTCGTTCATCTTGTTCCTGAATACCCATTTGGTTCCAATAACGGTTTTACCTTTTGGTTTAGATGTCAATTCCCAGACATTATTGATGTTGAACTGTCTGAGCTCTTCTTGCATAGCTTCGATCCAGCTTTCATCGGATAAAGCTTCTTCTATGCTTTTTGGTTCAATTTCGAGAGATGAGAACCACAAAGCACTAGATTCTTCATGCTTCTTTGATCTGGTACGGATTCCTTCATTAAGTTCGCCAATAATAAGATCTTTGGGATGACTTTGGATTTGTGCTTCCGGTTACTAGTTGATTTGCCGGGTTGATGATCTCTTTCTTTATTTGATTCTCCATGAGCGTCTTGATGATGGACTTCCGGACTACGAGATGCTTCTTGAGATGTAGACATTTGAAAGTCTAGAGCGGGTTCGATCTCTTCGTGCGAGTCTTCTTTGGATTCATCTTGTGCGAGTCTTGGAATTTGACATTCATTGATTCTTCCACGATGGCTTTTCTTGTTGTAGACTCTGTAGGCTTTGCTTGATGTAGAATATCCAAGGAAGATGCCTTCATCGATCTTTCTTCAAACTTACCAACTCGATCATTTGCATTTTTCAAAATAAAGCATTTGCAACCAAATACATGAAAGTATGAAACAATAGGCTTCTTACCTTTGAACAATTCATAGGGGTTTTCTCAAGAATAGGTCTTAGAAAGACTCTATTTATAATATAGCAAGCGGTTGAAACGGCTTCAGCCCAAAATCGTGATGAAATTTTACTTTCAATTAAAAGTGTTCTAGCCATTTCTTGAAGAGATCTATTCTTTCTTTCCACAACTCCATTTTGCTCACGGAGTATACGGAGAGGAAAACATGTGATTAACACCAGATTTATCACAGAATCTCGTAAAATCTTGATTTTCAAATTCACTTCCATGATCTGTTCTTATACTAGAAATAGCACATCCTTTTTCATTTTGAACCTTTTTAGCAAACTTCTCAAAGTACGAAAAGGTTTCTGATTTATTTGCAAGAAAATATACCCAAGTAAAACGAGAGTAATCGTCTACAATTACTAGACAATATTTCTTACCTCCAATGCTCGGGTTCTTGTTGGTCCGAAGAGATCCATATGAAGCAAGCTGCGGTGCATGATTAGTAGATACATGATTTATTTGCTTAAATGAATTTCTTACCTTTTCCCGAGAATGCATGGAGTGCATAAGTCGACTTTTGGTAAGGCAATTTAGGTAGACCTCGAACAAGTTGCTTTGAGGAGATTTTGGCCAATTGCTTCTTGTTGATATGGCCAAGTTTTCTGTGCCATACAACTGCTTCATATTGAATTGAGATTAAGCATTGTTCTTCATTTGGCTTTACATCAAGGAGGTAGATGTTTCCATGCCTTCGACCCATGAAAGACGAGTCGAATCTTTGCTAATTCCAGAACATATGCCTTCTTGAAAGGAGATCTTGTAACCGAGTATCACACAGTTGGCTAATCTTTGAGTAGATTGTAGTTGAGTCCTTCCACTAGAGAGATATTGCTTATTGTGAGATTTCCAATTTTCACGGTTCCGAATCCCACAATACTTCCTTTGCTATTTCCTCCGAATGAAACTTTTCCACCATTTACTTGAATAAGCTTTATGAAACAATTTGAGTCTCCTGTCATGTGTCTTGAGCATCCGCTGTCAAGGTACCACTTTACCTTCTTTTTGACGAGACCCGCATTCAAAAAAGAGTCTCAAGCTTTCTTTGGTACCCAAATTTTCTTGGGTCCTTTGGTGTTAGTAGGATGAGCATTATTAGGCCATACTCTCTTAACGAGGCTTCCAAACCATAGGACACTCTTTTTCAAAATGATCCCGACTATTACACTTAGAACACCTTAAAGCATTTCGACCTACGGGCTTTACAAAGACTCTTTTGAAATGATTTTTATAAGCCTCTCTCGATGGTCTTTTCTTAATTCTTTCTTTTACTTTCGGAAAATCAATCAAAGGGATTGTTTCAGCTGTCATACCTAGACCCGACTTATTGAAGTAAGGTCTTTGGATTGAAAGAACTTTTTCAAGTTTTTCAGATCCTATTGAAAATTTCTTTGAAATATTTGATAAATCAGTTTTTAAGAAAGCATTTTCTTTTGAAAGATTGTCTTCACTCTCTTTAAGAGTAGAAACATTCAAGTCTAAATTTTTTACCTTTTCTTCTAAAATGTTTTCCTTTTGTTTTAAAACTGAGTTTTCCTTTTTAAGTTCGGAAATCTTTTTAAGAGAAGTCTTAAGACTGAAACATAACTCATCAATATATTTAGAGACTTTGACAGGGATTTTATAATCACTTACCTCAAATTCAAATTTGTCAGTCGATCCAGTCGATCCAGTCGAGTCGATGTGCCATCGGACACGGGTTGGCATATTCCTCATCACTCTCTTCACACTCTGTATCGCTCCGGTCTCGGCTTTGAGAGCTTTTCGAGACTTCTCGGCTTTTCCTCTTTTCTTTTTCGAGAAGAGGACGGTTGGGTCGATGTGTCCCTTCTTTTTACATTCGAAGCAAACTACATCTTTGTTTGATTCCACATCATCAACGAGACTTGGTCTTGCTGTCTCGAAAACTTCTGTTTCTTTGGAATGAACCTTCTGCCTTTTCTATTCGGTTTTCTGAATCTTCTTATCATGAGGGCGAGCTCCTCATCATCCATATCATCTTCGAGAATCTGCATCATCGAATCATCATTTGATTTTAGTGCAATAGATTTCTTACCTCTTGGATCTTCGTCTTCAT
The DNA here is from genome assembly GCA_016097545.1 of Eucalyptus victrix. Classification (NCBI taxonomy): domain Eukaryota; kingdom Viridiplantae; phylum Streptophyta; class Magnoliopsida; order Myrtales; family Myrtaceae; genus Eucalyptus; species Eucalyptus victrix. Next base: position 3,839,613 of record CM027845.1, read on the forward strand.
TAATTCGTTCCACTTCGTAAGGCGAAGAGTTCCAATCGGTTCGTCTACGAGATAATGGCATGATTCTTTGCGTCTCTCTTATTGAAGTCTTTATATGATTCCAATCCTTGGAGAGTCCACGCGAAGCTTGTTCACCTTCATGGGATCAGAAATTTTTTGTCCTTGGTTCTCAAGACCATTGACAATATCGTAAAACGACTAAACATGTCGGTTATAGATTCTCCTGGTTTCATTTTGAAGGATTCATATTGACCAAGAAGAATGTTAATTCTGGTCTCCTTCACTCGATCTGTCCCTTCATAAGTGATATGTAACTGTCCCCGGACTTCTTTTCTTTGTAACACAAGAAGATATTCTGTTATATTCGAGTTGGTGACAAAGCACAATATAAAGAATAAATTGCTTTAGCATCGAGTGCTTGTCTCTTGTTTATTTCTTCTTGAGACATTCCGCTGGCTTCAACGGTTTCTTTCCCTCTTTCGAGAGATTGATGCAGCGGCGGGAGTGATTCCTCTTTCCACAACGTCCCATTCCGGAGGATCCTTTGATCGAAGGAAAGCTTTCATCTTGTTCTTCCGGATGTTGTAATCCTTTCCATCGAAGTAGGGAGGTCTGTATTGCTTTGCCCCTCCATCAGCCACGGTGCTAGCATACTAGCCATGGATCTTTCACTCACGAAGTAAAACACTTCAAACAAAGTAAGAACACGAGCTCGATACCAATTGAAATAGCTAGTACGAGTACCTAGAGGGGGTGAATAGGTATACAAAAAATTTCTCGAAGCTTGCACGATATTTAAACAATTAGTGAATTTGCAACGAGTTAAAAATTCAATCGCAAGGCGAGTAAGGGAAGGAGAGAATTGAACGCTCGGTTTATAGTGGTTCGGCTTGATTCAAGCCTACGTCCACTCTTACGCGACCGATTAGATTGGCTGGATTCCACTATGATCAAAGAGATGTTACGGTGTTGATCTTCCTTGATTTCTAAGTGTAGATGATCTACCACACTCACTCAAGGTGTCACCAAGTATAAACACTCTCGTATACAATTTCGCTCGAGTCTCAACTAACAATCAAGGATCTTCGGACTCGGAATTTTTCTATCTATCACACACTTAAACCAACTAGACGTCTTCCTTTTATACTCCTTCATGCCATCATAGCCGTTGGCACTTACCAAAGGAATTCCTCCAATCTACCCGTTGGACGGAATCAATCAAGAAGATCATCCGAGCTATTTAAGGAATCGATGATAGCCCATCAATCTGTTCGCCCATACAATCGGGATCTCGGTTTCCAAGAATAGAATATTCCAAGATTATTTCGTCGACCATCGGATCTTCAATCGATCTTGATAAGAATTAAAGAATCCGAAATGATTATCCAACCAAAGAATCTATTCCGAGGATAGGATCGAATCCTTAACCATAAACCTCGGCTTTGGATTTCCTTCGTCCTTTGGATTAGAAAGAGCGTCGGTGAGAATAGACTTAAGTCTTGAGTCCTGAGTCTTAAGTCTTTGAGTCTTGAGTCTTGGGTCTTGAGTCTTGAGTCTTGGGTCTTGAGTCTTGAGTCTTGGGTCTTGAGTCTTGAGTCTTGAGAGAACAAAGTCTTCAGACTTTAAACTGACGGTCTCCGAACATCCAGACTTTAGACTGAAAGAAACGTTTTGTCAGCTTCAAAACATTCTGGAAAGATTTCTCCAACATCGCTGTCACGGGCTCGCCGTCGCTCACGGCCTCGTCTCTACTCCCTCGCCTTTGCCTCCACCCTCCATTGTCTTTGGGACACGCGTGTTGAAACATGTTGACAAATCCATACCAAAAAATTTGACCACGTTGCAAAACCCCCCTTACTCTTTGCATGCCCCCTTGCTCTTCTCTTCCTCTCGATCCTTCTCCTCCTCCTTGCCGGGCACGACCGCCTTCCTCTCCTCTTTCGTCTCTCACTGTCGCTCGCAGCCTCATCTTCGCTCCCTCGCCCTTGCCTCCACCTAGACCCGTTAAACGGGTGGGTCGGGTCGGGTTTGGGTTGGGTCATAAGTGGTCCGACCCAAATCGACCCATTTAATTCATTTATGACCCATTTATTGCAATGCAAAATTTTTGACCCATTTTCGACCCGACTTATACCCAACCAAATTAACTAAACTTAAGAAAGCTTATCTCTTATATATATATATATAATGGTATTGCTAAAATAGTTTTATACAACACAAATTTAATGGATAATTTTTATAATTTTTAAAATAATTATTTTAAAAATTCGAATTTTAATTAATTTTTATTTTTAAATATAATTTTTAATTTTAATTTTCTTTTTTCTTCTTCTTCTTCTTTGGCCAGCCAAAGGCGAGCCTTGAGCTCGCTCGGCTCACTCGAAGCTGGCGAGCTTGAGTCTCGCCAGATCGGCAAGGCTCAAGCCTTGCCGAAGCTCGCCCCTCGGCTGGCGAGGCTTGAGCCTTGCGGGATGTTGGCAAGGCCTCCGCCTTGCCAAATCTGGCGAGCTCGAGGCTCACTAGCATCGGGCGAGCTCAAGCTCGCCCCTCGTTGGATCTACAAGGCTCGAGCCTCGCCCAAAGCCGGTGAGTTCAAGTCTCGCTAGATCGGCGAGGCTCGAGCCTCGCCAGGCGTTGGCAAGATCTCTGCCTTGCTAGATCGGGCGAGCTCGAGGCTCGCCTGGCCGATCGCTGGCCATCGCCGTGTCAGCGATCAGAGGAAGAAGAAAGAAAAAAAAAAGAAGAAAGAAAAAAAAGGAAAGAAAAAAGAAAAAAAGAAATGAAAAGAAAAATAAAAAAATAATTATAATTTCTGTTTTTATAAAAAAAATATTCTTGTAAAGTTAAAGAGAGAAGAGAGAGATTGTGAGGTTTTGGCTGAAAATGGATTCTAAATCCAACCCATTTAAGACCCACTTAAGATTAACTTAAATCCACCTATCAAAGTCTTTAATTATTAAACCCATTTAACTGTTTTTCTCAAAAAACAAGTGACCCATATATGACTAATTTATGATTTAAATGGGTCATATATGGGTCTAAGACCCATTTTGCCACCTCTACCTTCACCCTCCATCTTCCGGACACGTGTGTCCCACGTGTCGGAAAATCCGACATGTGTTGACTGCGTGTTCGACCGTGTCCGAGGGTGTCAACGTGTCCGACACGTCCCGACACATGTCGGACACGACACGGAAGCACGGACAACGTGTCTATGCTTCATAGCTACCTACTTACTCGATGATAATGCACTAGTCTCGGTTGAAGTTTCCACACAATACTTTGCATGTTTCTTGACCCGAGACTAGCTTAGACAAGAGTAGGGACCATATAAATATTGGACCATAAAATCAAATCTTGTTAGTCCAGCTTTTTAATGTATCTATGACTTTGACACTTGGTTTTCTTCCTTTCTTGTTGACTTGTTGAATGGAGTTGGTAAAATTGCTTCATCAATGTCCTGGTGCACCTATGTTTTAAGTCTTGCTCGATCACATGTCCAAGTTGCACCACTAGCATCTTCTTCACTCTGGCATATGTGCCTTCTTGAATGCGCACTAGTCTCAGTTGAAGTCTCCACACGATACTTTGAATGCACTAGTCTCGGTTGAAGTCTCCACACGATACTTTGAGATCTCTTACCCCAACCTCGCTTTGAGCACAAACAGGTATATATACTCCCCCTTGTTAATCTTGTTTCTACACCCGTCCGCTCGAACCCTGTATGGTACAGCCATGGATAGCAAAAACAGTAGTCCATGGTCGTTCATACTCCCAATTTTCTTGCTTTGCTTATCTCTCTGCACCCACCTCTGTCTTGGCACAGACAAGCTCGATGCGAATCAGTCTCTATCTGGTAATCAAACCTTAACCTCCTTGGGTGGCAACTTCACGCTTGGCTTCTTCAGACCAGGGAAGTCGTCTTACTTCTACATAGGCATCTGGTACAGCAAAGTTAGCAAGCGGACCATCGTCTGGGTTGCCAACCGAGACAACCCTGTCACTGACAGTTATTCCACTGAACTGAAGGTCTCGGGTGGCAATCTTGTAATTGTCAACGACTCTCAAGTCCTCGTTTGGTCCACGAATCTGCGAACTTCTTCATCTGGGTCGAGCTCCATGGTGGCGGTTCTTGAGGACAACGGCAACTTCGCTCTCAAAGACGCGCCGAATTCTAATGTGACACTGTGGCAGAGCTTTGATCACCCGACAAACACGTGGCTTCCCAGTGCCAAATTAGGGATCGACAAGCGCAAAAACCACGAGTCAGCTCTTGACATCATGGAAGAACGCGGAGGACCCTTCGACAGGTTTGTTCTCTCTCGGTCTCCATTCATCCAGTGACGGTGAGCACTACTTATGGTGGAATAGGTCTAAGCATTACTGGACTAGTGGGGCGTGGGATAATCGAACGAAAATTTTCTCTCTGGTCCCTGAAATGAGATCGAACTATCTTTACGATTTCAAATACGTGGACAATGAGAACGAGAGCTACTTCACCTATTCAATCAAAAGCTCCTTCGACACCATATCGACGTTAATGATAGATCTTTCTGGGCAGCTCAATCAGAATTCGTGGTTGCCTCCTTCCCACGCGTGGAATTTGATCTGCTCTCTGCCCCGGCAACAATGCGAGGTGTATAGACTTTGCGGGCCTTTCAGTGTTTGCAGCGAGGATAATAACAATTTCTGCAGCTGCTTGCCTGGGTTTAACGTCAGCTCTGTGAGGGATTGGAATCTGAGCGATTGGTCTGGCGGTTGCAAGAGGAATTCCGACTTGAATTGTGCAGCAAATGCTTCTAATGCGGAGAGAGACCGTTTCTCGCTTAGTTCTAACATGATATTGCCTGAAGATCCCCAATCTTTAGATGTCAGGAGCAATACAGAATGCCGAGCTGCTTGTTTGAGCAATTGCTCTTGCACGGCTTATGCTTTCGAGGATAATGCCTGCTCAATCTGGATTGGGGATCTCTTCAATGCGCAACAGCTCTCACAAAGTCACACCGATGGAAAAAGCTTCTATCTCAGGCGTGCCGCTTCTGACATTCAGGATACAAGCAAGAAGAGCAACGTCATTGGCGATAGTTGCAGGGTCTGTTAGCTCCACAGTAGCGATATTAGCCCTTGTCTTTTTTGGCATTTGGAGATGGAGGAGACGGGCATCTGTAACAGCAAAGACAGTGGAGGGTTCACTGATAGCCTTTGCATACCGGGACTTGCAAGTAGCAACCAAGAATTTCTCAGAGAAGTTGGGTGGGGGCGGGTTCGGTTCAGTTTTCAAAGGAAAATTACCTGATTCAAGTCACATAGCGGTCAAGAAGCTTGAAAGCGTAAGCCAAGGTGAGAAGCAATTCCGAACAGAAGTAAGCACAATCGGCAACATCCATCATGTGAATCTTGTCCGGCTTCGTGGGCTCTGCTCTGAAGGTGACAAAAGGCTGTTGGTCTATGATTTCATGCCAAACGGTTCCTTAGACTATCATCTCTTTCATAGAAAGGACTCGAAGACCTTGGATTGGAAAACGAGATACCAAATTGCTTTGGGAACGGCTCAAGGTCTGGCTTATCTCCATGAGAAGTGTAGAGACTGCATCATACATTGCGACATCAAGCCAGAGAACATCCTTGTAGATGCTGAATTCTGGCCAAAAGTGGCAGATTTTGGCCTGGCAAAGCTCGTCGGCCGAGATTTCAGCAGGGTGTTGACAACCATGAGAGGCACAAGAGGGTATCTTGCGCCGGAGTGGATATCTGGAGTGGCCATAACAGCAAAAGCTGATGTTTATAGCTATGGAATGATGCTCTTTGAGTTTGTTTCAGGAAGAGGAACTCAGAGCTTTTGGAAGATGGGGCCAATAAGTTCTTCCCAACATGGGTTGCTAGTAAGGTAGCTGAAGGAGGTGACCTGCTCGATCTTTTGGACCGAGACCTGGAGACAAACATTGATACTGAAGAGCTAACTCCGATATGCAGAGTTGCTTGCTGGTGTGTCCAAGATGAGGAAACTCACAGGCCATCGATGGGGCAGGTTGTTCAAATACTTGAGGGGTTGTTGGATGTGAACGTTCCCAGGATACCGAGAGCCCTTCAACTGCTTCTTGATAATCAGGAGCATGTAGTTTTCTTCACTGAGTCGTCATCGCCGAACCAGAGTGCCCAGATGAAAAGTAATACCTCAGCTGCTTCCTTGCTGAAGCAAAATCGTTCATCTTCAACAAAGTCTTGAGTCCTGAGGATGATAAGATAAATGCTTAGTACAAGAAGTGCTTCAGTTAGTTATTGCATATTCCCTTCTGCTTTTTCCGTAGTCAGGAAAGAATCTCGGCATTGGGGATTGGCTTTCTTGGGTTTTTCCCCTAGCTTTTTTTTGTTACATATAGCTACAAGCAAGCTTCGAATAAGTGCTAGGCCAGACCGGTTGTAAAGACCATTCTATATAATGATCTGTTGCCTTCTTTTTCAGATCCCAGGTGACATCGCTAATTAGCATGGAAAACTGTCTTCTTCATCTTCTGATAATTTTGGCACTGGAATTGGGAGTATTGGTATCTCCTAACTTGGATTCCAGCGGGTGTCTCACATGGTTCTCGAATCTGCCCTTATCGCATGCAAAGCAGGCTATAAGGCTCGGCGTTTCTCTTGCTACTTCGTTTATTTAATGAGTCACGGAATGAAAATCGCCCTTAAAACTATGACTTGCTAGGACCGGGATATATATCATGATGATTTCCAGCTAGCGGGTCCTTTTGTTGGAGCTGTAGGATGTTAATGCCAGGCCCGTTTTTGACATGGCATTTATCTCTTCTAAAGTCGAATTTTTGTGAATCACTCCATTGCTCTATTTTTCGATTATAAGTAATGCTCGAGATTAATCGAACCTTTTAGCAAAACTGGTTTTAAAGTGATGTATGAGACTTTTGTCTCCATTAATTTGTTTATTGCTTACCCACTAATATTTGTGACATTGCTTTACAAGTTTTGCGAAACCAAATCTGATATCTCAATGTTACTCGTTAAAAATCTCCATTGTTTGTTCTGGTGGGAAATTGATTCAATTTCTCATTTCAATCAGGTTGATCCAAACAGTATTTGCCATTGCAATGGGGACTAAATGCAAGTCCTAGTCCATTTCAATGTATCTTAAAGGAGCCATTTTTTGAAGGCCTACCTTTGATTTTCAGTTCATAATCTCTTTATATCAGGTCGATTTCATTTTCGACCTATGCTGTGACTAATTATTGGTGCGAGCTTGTTGGTCAACGAACTCGGAGTCGGGAGGACGAGGAGGGTAGAAATTCCCTCAATTTCAGACGGAGGAGGTTCGTGACAGCGTGCTTGTGTATAGGTTGATCGGGCTAAACGATTGGATAATAGCAAGCGGTGAAGTCGGATTGGAGGCTTCTCGAGGACTCGATGTATTAATTCATTGAGGATATGAGAAAAGAGATCGTCACTCCTAACCGGCCGCAGGAGCCAAAAGAGCTCGAGCAGGAGGACATGGTCGCCGGCAAATTGGAGGAGGAAGTGCCGATGGTACCTGCTGGTGTTTGGAATAACATTTTGAATTAAGGGCTGGTTAAAAGATTTCTCATTTTGGTGTGGTTGTAATGCTAAGGATAAAGAGGGAAATGAATTTGTGTTATGCAGGGGAATCTTTTGATCTGAAAAAGGGGTATTGGGAGTATGTCTGGACAATGTTGTCATTACGGTAAAAGCAAGTGGTTGTTCAGCAATTGTAGGGACCTCGCTAAGTTATACTCCAACAGGGAGCCTTGATCTATCATCACTAAAGTCAACAAAGTTTTGGAGTCTCTGACTTTACGAGTGAGGAACGCAAGGCTGTAGTTGCGTAATATGGGGAAACCATTGTTCATTTTTTTTTTTTTTTTTTTTTTTTAATTTATAGCAAAGGAAGAGCCATATAAAATATGGTTAGAGATTGGACAACGGGAACCACCCAAGTGCAACGGATAGAGTACATAGAGAGGACAAATTATCCGCCAAAAAAGATATTCTGGGCACACACACGAGAGACGCTCACGACCCCTGTTTTTTTCCATTTTATTACCATCTTCAATTCACAAAAGTCACCATCAGATTACCACCTCCCACAGGGGGCCATAATGGCTTCGCGCTTTCTCCCCCACCGAGGGGGGAGGGGTTTAAAACCCTGCATCCCCATTGTGCGACTCACCCGCGGTTGAGTTTGTGGTGGTGGCCTAGTTCGGGGGTTTTTTTTTTTTTTTTTGATGCTGGAGGAACCGTTACTGGGCCGTCTGCCGTCCACGTAAACCCCCAGGCCCATGGGGCCCCCACCGCTGGCCCCACTAGCGATTAAGTCGCGCGTTATGCGTCCGGCAAGTCTTGAACTCCTCCCCTTTCGGCATAGGGTACTAAGCCTCAACCAACTCGGCCACCGCGGGCGGTGGTTAGTTCGGGGGTTTTCGGGTCACCAAAAAAAAAAAAAGTCACCACCAGATTGGTTCTATTTCCTATTGATTTTTTTTTTTAGTTGTTCGTCTGTTCAGATTTAACTTCTTCCATTTTGTATGTTCTAATCTCATGGGTTAGTTTGAATTAAGCCATGAGTGTGCCAAATTATCACATTTCATTGTTTAAAGCTGAGTCCCCATTGTTACCGATTTGTACGGCCATGGCCGCCTCACCTTTATATCCATTGAATCACTAAACACGCTTATCATTGTTGGACAAGCCACTGGTATCAATGTGTTGTTTTGATGAAGAATAGGTTATGATTTGTCTTCACTTATTCTTGATTCAGTAAGTTAAAGATCAAGAGCATTGTTGTTGGTAGACACAAAGGTGTGAATAGAAAAGAAATGCTTGCAAGAGAGTGAAGAAGATGAAGGAAAGTGGGACCTCAACAAAAGAAAAAAGAAAGAAAAATAAAGGAGGGCTGAAACTTTGACTATTGAAGCATACTAAATATTAGGCCCATAAGGGTTAATATGGTCAAATTATTAGTCGAATGGAGTTTTTAAATCCAAGGAGTGGAAAAAGTGTGGCTCCTTCATAATTATTGGTCCTTTTTCTTTATCTTTTGGCAAGTCAAATAGGTTGGTTTGGGTTGGATGTAGTTTAGATTAGGCATGGGTCATATGAATCATTTAGGAAATAAATGGATTAATGTAAATTAAATGAGTGGATTTAGATCAAACTCATATATGACCTACCTAAACCCAACTCACCCATTTGCCACCCCTTGCCAATACCATCCTTTTGATTCATGGCTCTTGAGACATTTTGCACCATCATTTCTATTGGAGGAATGATTGTCCAAAAAGTCAAATTTAGTGGACGATAGCTAATTTAGTCATAAACTTTTTGATTGTGTTAATTTATTCATTTCAATCAATTTTGATTGAAAATTGCTAAGGTGGATGTCAGCCGGCTTACGTGGCATGATCAGGCACTAGCATTGGCATAAAAATTTTTTGATATATATATTTTTAAAATTTTCTAGAATTTTTTTATAGTCATTTCTTTTTATCCCTTTACTTTCACAAATGGCTAGTCTTAGGCAAAGGCCAGTCTCTGGCCATCGCTTGAGATTGGCCATTGTGAAAAGAAAAAAAGGCAAAAAAGAAGGAAAAAAAGAAAAAATTTTAAAAATTTTAAAAAGTAATTCACGTTAGTGTTGGTTATGCAATGTAAATCAACCAACGTTAGTGATTTATGGTCAAAATTAACAAAATGTCAAAAAAATTATGATTAAATTAGCGTTAAATTTAATATTGATTTGGCTACTGTTCAAGGGGTGTGGGACATTTTAGATAGTTTTTCCTTTCGATAAATGATGCATGAATTTCAAAAATGAGAAGTGTATTATTGTGGTTAAATGATTGATTTAAAGAGACCAAGATCTTGAGATGGACCGTTCTTTATCTCTAGGTGCAAGTAATGTAATGAGACGTGACTAGACTGATGGACTGGCCCCTAATTTTGTGTGTGTCAATATGCACATCTCCATAGCAAAAAAGTGACTGATTTACATGGTGAAAATGGAGTGTAAATCAATTCTATCCACCAATGGCTAATCATCTTGAGAACATGAGTCCTATCGTTTCCCTCCACGCGCAATGTCGATTTCGACCATACAAAAAGGTGGCATTAATTTCGAGATGTAGCTTTCTAAGTGGACCCCTTTGACATTTGTCCTTGACTTTTACCCTCGTGACCACAGTAAATTCCTTGCATTTGCACCGATAATTTTAACTTCTTAATTGAAAAAAAAATTATACCTAAATATATTATACAAATATCAATTTTGGACATAAAATTTTGACTATTACCAATTTAATGTTAAATTTTTTGACGAAATTTCAATATAATTATTTTGACCATTTTTTGCCTAAATTAGGGTCATTATTGCTTATCTTTGTGATATACTAATATATTAGCTAATTTGAATAAAAATTGCCCAAAATGATTTCATTGAAATTTCACACAAAAATTTAGAATTAAATTGACTAAATAGGATGGATTGGACAATGTCCTTCATTAATTGCCCATTGTTACTTGTTCTCACGATTTCAAAGATGTATGTACTAATAATCTCGCTTTGATAATTTTCCCATCAAAATATGATTCGATGAACTCTGAATAGTATGTTTTACCATATAGTCGTCTCATGCGCATTATGGGTATTTTATGCTTGATTTTAGGAATGAGATTTATACAAAATCTCACATTAATGGTGGTCTTGGGGATTGGAAAAGAAGAGACCACCAAAAAAAAAAAAATTCTTCGTCTTGAAAGTATCTTCATCTGTGCCACAAAAAAATCTTAGTCTTTGATGCGAATCTATACGAAAACGATGAACCGTACTGATTTGAGCCACATCGTTTATTGTCTTAAGAAAACGAATAAACAAGCAATCTTGATGGGTCGTCTCGGCCATAATTATCTTCAACGGGACATCGTTATCGTTTGCATATTCCCCGATATTTATCATTAGTGCGTTCTTCGACGTAACTAGTATTCAAGAGAGAAACCAGGCGGAGGCTAGGACCTTAATTTTGACGATTCAACGTGCATGCAATCGCAATTCACACGCAGAGAGGAAGAAAAGAAGGGGCGGGGGTTGATGAAGGGGTCGAGTCAATTGCGGCGGTTGCGGCATGCAATGAAGTGCATGCCGAAGGCTAAAGGTTAAGAAACGTTGTTGGGAAAGAAAAAGACTTAGGTTTCGCAGCAAATGGCCGACAGAAAAATATCGACGGACAAAATAAGAACTGCCTTTGTTTTTTCAAGTGTTTTCTGTCGCAATCTGACCCTTGATTTCGCTCTGGCGATTGGATCATCGGTTCGGATCAGATTGGTTCAAGCTGACAAGGCTTTCTTATATTAATCCAAGGTTGAACCCACGGATGCGGACGCAGCAAAGTGACTGATTCCGACTCTGCTTCCATTTAAGCCAAGATCAGCCAATCGCAGGTGCCTGCGCTGGTGTTGCTGTAAGTTGGGACAACTCCTTTGGGAGAGAAATCTACTTGGTGATCTTATCCTCATGAATATGAATTTGGACCGCGAGATTCGACAATGCCCGCTCATTTTTGTGATCTGGATTCAGTTTTGACTTAGGTACCGAATTCATCGAACGAAATTACGCGCATATTCCTTGATTTTCTTTTGAACTCGTGGAGGAAAAAAAAGTGACACGGCACATACGCATTTCGGATCTTCTTTTGACTGCATGGACATTTGGTTATCATTTTCAATGACGCAATCCATAGAAAGATCGTAAATGATTTAACTTTTTTCATCGAAGGCCGAGTATATATAGGCTCCCTAAAAAGAAGAAATTGACAAGATTTATCACCACTTTAGCTACTTTAGTGGCTTGACCGTTTACTAGGGCTGCTAAACCTACCCTTTTTTATGTGTTTGACAGCGTGTGACTACGAGGGTCTAATAGGATAATTTTCTTCTTGAGATCTCTAACTATGTGTTTTAGACCACGAGGGGATAAGAACTTTCCCATTTATACATTGATGTTGGTGAAAGATCAAGGACGGGCATGGGAAGAAACTTATGTACTTCACTATGAAAGTCTTTTTCGTAGAGGTTCGCTTGATTTTATGCTTCAAATCTTGTTTGTCTGAATTGTTTTGTACGGGCCAGACGGACTGCTAGACTTATGATTAGGTTTAATATCCATTGGGGATAAGATTGTCATTTGAGACTCCATTAAGAAAGAGAGAAATTCTTCTAAGACTAGATAGCGACATAGCAACATATGATACTGCACAAGAACGAGGAGTCCTCTTGTTGTGGGAAGGCAAAATAATAGATTAATCATTACAGATTAGGACTAAGAACACTGAACTTCTACTATTTCGCTAGCTTTTACAAGCTGGTATGCAACCTAATGATCAAATCGTTGATTAGCTCCTTCATCAGAATGTGGATGAAAGTAGACCAGACCATATGGGTGGTCGCAGGCATCTGTCGTTTCTCCGCTTTGCGCCTCTCTCTCTCTCTCCCCCCACCAAATGCCCTCTCCTGTGGCTGATTGGTCCGAAGGCGACCGGGGTGGCATTGGGTGGAGGGGCATGACGGCGACGATGGAGGAGGCGAGACAAGGGCAACGCGGGAGGGGATTTGTTTTGTCCTGGAGAAAAGGCCAAAGAAAAGAAATGTCCTATTTTGGGTTAAGAAAGGGGTGGAGGAAGAGAGAAATAGAAAGATGAAAGGAGACCAGACCATATGGGTGGTAGCAGGCGTCTATCGTTTCTCCACTTTGCGCCTCTCTCTCTCTCTCCCCCACCAAATGCCCTCTCCTGTGGCCCCGTCGAGCTTGGGAGAGCTACCTAGCTATCGTCAGCACTCAGCTATCGTCGACAAAGCTGATTGGTCCGAAGGGGACTAGGGTGGCATCGGGTGGAGGGGCATGACGGCGACGATGGAGGAGGACGAGACAAGGGCAACGCGGGAGTGGATTTGTTTTGTCCTGGAGAGATAGTGGGCGAAGAAAGGCCTAAGAAAAGAAATGTCTATTTGGGGAGGGGGGGGTGGGGGGGGAGGGGAAGGTCAAACATTTAGAGGAGACGGAAGAAAGGGGTGGGGGAAGAGAGAAAAAGACAGATGTTAAGGTTAATGTGATTTTATTAAGGAATGTAGTTTCTTTTGAGGAATGGACGTGGGCGAGCCAAGATAATACAGGAGGCTCTAATTGAAAAGCTTAGCTCAAATCTATTTCTAATCAAGAAAATACTCAATTGTATACAACCGGCCTAAGCAATCACGCTCAAGAAAGGAATTGCTTGTCTAGACTCGCCTATTTTGCACTTTGATCAAGGAAAAAGAGAAGAAAACCATAATAAAGATCCATAATCTTCAATGGTACTAATCGTTTAGTGGATAATTGGATGGTGAAGGTGCAGATATTTTCTCACTCCTGTAGAAAATACAACAACAAGAATACATGCGGTACTTCTCATGCATTTGCTTGATCGTATCTTTCTTCATAGATAGGTGCATCAACAAGGAAAGCTTGCAAGGCATCATCGTCCTCTCATCAGAGCGTGGATAATATCAGCGAATAATCGGTTTGAGTAGAACCATAAACTTACGAAATAGATATTTAGAGATTACCTGATTCAGTCGACATCAATCTATCAAAAGAGATGATGACACAGAATGCAGTTCAAAATCAAGGAGCGACGACATGCTGATCTCGGATTGCATTCGTCCTCGGGAAGAGTCCAGTTTAAAAAGAAAGCTAGGCCGTTGGTTGAAAAAGTATGCAGAGAAGCCCTAGTTTGATTCAATCCTTGTTAAAAGGAACATGCAGCAGAAATAACGCAATCTGATTCAGAGAACCGAAGCCATTCACGTGCCTTTATTCGGACATGAGCTCAAGATTCACAAATCATCAACTGCACTGATGCTACCGAATATAAACACACCGGGCGTGAGTGCAAAAAGTCCACGCATGATTTAGCTCCAATATATAAACACTGCTCGGGATTTTATGTTCAATAAATCAACTTTTAGAGACATGAAATCTAGAAATGGGTGTCTCCTCCTATAACTTCACGTCCCATTAAGAGCAAGAACCGCCTTTCAGTCAAATCTCCGGAGGTTCAGAAAGGAAAAGAAGGAAACTTCAAATCCCCAGATTCATGATGTAGCCAGATGGCTAGCTTCGTTTTAGAGCTTGATACCGAGTGGTTGTGCTTATGTTCAACTGGGATCTCATGCGAACTTCAAATATTTTTTGCGAATACATGCTATTATAAGGGGGAGGAATAGGACTTATCTGGACGGCAGAGAAGTGTGCAACGGAGCGTGCTGATTGACATCGTTGAATCCGAGAGAGCGAGATTTATAAGGATAGAGCACACTGGACGATGGCGAGTCCGAACAAAAGAACCTCCACCTATAACATTGCTTGCTCAAATGAGCATCTCAGGACAGCAGCATCAGAGAGAGCAGACGGTTTCAGTTGCTAAAGCAACCACGACCAAACTGTTCTGTCCCAGTTCTTGGTGCTAACTGTGGTTGGAATACTCATTTGAGCAAGAAACATTACTGGGAGGACTCCCATAATCTTCACTTCAACCCCCCTCTCTCTCTCTCCTAGGAGCAACACAAATTGATGAGCTCTCACGACCTTGTCTCGTTTTATATATAGAAGGCAAGATGGGCGGAGAGATCAGTCGATTTTCGCACAGCTACCCATGTTTACCAATCTGCCCCCAGTTTTTTTCAGCTAGTCAAACGCATCGTCACGGAGGCAGCCCGTTACATTCTCCTTCCCACGACCCAAGAAACATTTTTAGATCCTGGAGCTCAATCGCTCGTCCCGTCCGACGCTCGAATTCTGACCTTTCAAACCGAAAGTTGGTTGATCCCTCGTGAACATGGCCCGTTCTAGGTACGCCAGGTCCAAGGGACTACAGAACCTTTTCTGCCCGTGATTCGAGGGCATGTAAGGCAAGACGAAAGGGATTTCAAGAATCTCCGGGGTCTCGTTTGTTGACACTTGAAAGTCAGTTTTCCTACGGAAGTAAAAACGCTCCAAAAATAATAATAATAAAATAATTTATATAAAAAACAAAAAAGGAAAAAAAGCCTGGGGAGCAGAAAGCGATCTTTAGCTAATGAGCTGAAGGGGAGAATTGTAGGTGCTGGTGGAATGGCAGCTCGAGAGTCAATCTCTCCCTAAAACGCCAACGACCAGACTCGCGAACATCGACCGACCCAATTGAATTTATGGCCTTTTCTATGCGTCCAGATCCGCCATCCGTCCTAAATGCTTTTACAAAGTTAAACTCCAATGGAGATTCCTTTCCGGCGATCCTTAAGATCGCTTAACCCCACTTCATTTTACCTTCTTTCCCTCTTTTTAGGAACCTTTTCCATTTTGATGTTACCGAAGATTGACCCCGAGAGTAGGTAATATCTGGCATGCCGACAAAACGGGCGGGCAGCGAAGGGAAGAAAGTCGGGGGAGTCGATGATGACTCATACTTGGAGATGTATGGCCGAATTCGCTCTCTTATCCTTTGTGGTAAAGATACGAAATTAATAATTTTTTTTGTTTGTTTTTGGAATACATGAGATGTATAGGTATATAAATGAATTTTTAGGTACGTAATATCGAGGTTGTAAATTCAGTTTAGAACAGAAAATGTTGAAGGCTATATCATAACATAAAGGACGCAGATGGAAGGTGGCTTGAAGACCTGGGGCTTGCGTAGGGTGGATGGACCTAACACATTAGGGCTGAATGCTACCAAGCAGATTGGCTGTCACAATGAATTGGGAAGCAGACTTAGTTTGGATTTTCGATGCATTTGCTTATCTGTCCGACTTTATACCTCGTCCTTGACTGCCACTAAATTGCCATTGATAAAACAATGGAGGACAATCTCTACTAAAACGAACGTACTAAGGTTTAATACACCATTTTCGATGCAAACAAGCATTGTCGTGCCGACATCTTGGTATAAGCTAAAATGAAGCGGAAGGGTATTCTTTTCCTGTTTTGTTAGCGATCAAGTGGTGTCTAAGCCCGAGTGTTTTGCATGAATTATATCATCAGAAAAACAACGCTCCTCATCCATAACATTAGAACATTTCTTTTTGCGTCCTTTAAAAACATATCTTCTCAATTTAATGATATTTCACTAACGAAACACTACACTTAATGGATAAGGCCACATGTAGCCTTTCAATTAAGGTTACCATTATTATAGTTAAGGTTACAAACATTTGAAGAGAAATGTAGATTGACTACAAAGACATTACTAGATGAGACTATAATCATACTCGAATGGCTCAAATACTTTTAATGTTTCTTAGCTTCAATTATGTAGAACAATCTCATAATTCTTCACCCACAATGTCTCACTAAACAAGCACTTGATATCATGAAAGAATTTACCGATGTTACCACAAAATTTTGGCTACAAATTTTTCGGACGCTATTCACGAGCACGAGCATGCCGCACAATTGATTTCATCGCTGAAATCTTCTCCTCATTATTAGGCATAAAAGACAAAGCCCCAGTTGAAGAATTAAATGCATACCAACCGAAAGTTTGTCCTTCGCCCGAGACGGTCATCAAAGTCCAAGTTGGATTTTCACTTCTCGATTTCACCTGGTCCGATTTCAACGATTCCTATGGGGACTCCTTTGGAGCCAAGTCAAGCATGTCGGCACAACGGGGCTGAACTGCAACGCACACTTCTCTTGGCATCGTACTCCGTAAATCATATTCAAATTTAAGGCATGCTATAATTTCGAGCATGACGGGATAGCGAAGGACATGTTACGATGCGGATGCCAAAAGTAGGTGCTGTCAGAGACCTAATTTTCCATCACGTCCTCGCAGATTCTCCTGAGTATTCTTAGAGGACAGCCACATATTCAATGACAATTGTTAGACCAACTGACGTGTCAATCCTGTAGCCAAAAGTAAGATCAGACGATAAAGAATTCGGTCGCCGCAATATCGACAATACTTACTTCACTCGTTGAAATAAGTCCCCAAGACGAAAATGTTGAAAATTATGTGAATAATGATGGTGTCCTCTCACTTCCCATAGTGCTGAACATCCTGACTAGGCAGAAAAGAAAAAGGAGAGGGACATTTATTCTCACATTCCTGATTTATGCTTACCACCTTTATCAGAAGGCATGATTATATCATGTGTGCAGTTTTTTTTTTTTTTTTTTTTTTTGTTTTTCCAAATTGAATCAAATTAGGAGCATGGACCGAGCGCCGGTTGGCAACTGTTTTGCGTAGTTATCTACCTCGGCCTATTAGGATACTCTTGATGTAGTCTGGTCAAAATCAACTTTCGGTTTGGAGATGGCGATTGATACTTTAACCCTTCGTCTCTCTGTCTGTGTAAAGCGTACGAGGCCACGTAGCATCCTTATCGTCGAGGCATTGATCCGTTTGAATGCGGTTGATCCCAGACTTATAATTAAATAAGATTGATGATTAAGAATGAAATTATCGGGACATAAACGGTACACAGCACCGGAACAAAAAAGATCTTAGTCTTTTTTTTTGTTTACATTGTGTAGCTTCTCTTTCTTGTTGTTCTTTTCCCAATAACAAGCTTCTCATATGTTTTACACAATCTCTCGTCAGTTCACAATAGTACAAGCTAAGGCATTTGCAATATCATCTACTTTAGTCTTTCAGCTTGTACTTCGGACTATATTATGTTGCATCCTAAATTTCCATGCTATCTAATATGTTAGCAGTATTGTTTTAAAGAAAAAAATAAGATTCGTATTTTTTTCCAAATAGCATTAATAATCTCATGATTCTCTCCCTCTCTCATGGACATACTCTACTAGTCATTGTAAATTTTCTACTTGAACACCTCCTTTCATTTTCCACCAAGTATATTTACCCACATGCTTTTTTTTTTTTTTTTGCCATTACATCTCTCCCAGGATGGCATCATTCATGTCATCTCTTGATAAGTCAAATCATTACATCAAATAATGATTCCCATCCATACATCTATGTGGCCGATCATGCTCTCCCCACTTGTCATCTTCATTCAACTACTCAAATTAAGTCACTTGTCACTCATATAAATAAGTCACATGCACTTAATTTGTGACATTAAGCTTAACCTATTAAATGACATCATGCATGACAATTTAACTTAACCATGGTTTATGGTAATCAATAAAGGTGGAGATAAGATGAGAAACAAATAAAATAATCCCTTTCCTTCTGTGGAACAAACCAAAAAGATCTCCACCTCTATTTCTTCAAGGTCAACTATTTTTACCTTCCATTCTTCAACAAAGAAAGTCAAGTTTTAACTCAACTTTCCACCAAATCCAAAGTTCATCTAATTTGTGTTGCTTAAGTTTTTAGTTCCAACCATCAAGTGTCTTGCAAGGTAAATTGATGGACTTCCATTTTCTATCAAATTATTTGTTTTTAAGGAATAAGAGTTCTTAATTGGTATTGTTTATTTTGATTTCAAGGTGATTTAATGCTTTATGTGTTCAAAATTTCATTCAAGATAAGTGAAACTCTCGGGGCTAAATTAGGTTGATCCACTAAGTTTTCTTGGTCCTTGGTTGAGTTTAACTTAATGTATGAATATTATCATAGATGCATGTTGTAAGAGAGATTAATGAATACATGATGAACTAATAAGAGACAAGACTATATGTATTAGTGACTTTAGTTAATTTTGTATCATGGGTGATGACATTTTGATTCGAGATGATAATGATATTAGTTGAGGTCTACCTGTGCTATTGTTATGAATTTGTTACTAATATCACATGAAAAGTTGGTCAAGTGATTTCAAGAGGATTTAAAATGATTTTGATGAGCAAAAAAGTGTTAGAGTTGAAATAATGCACGTAAAAGGGCTAAAATAGTAATTTTACGTAATACAAGGGCAAAAATGTAAATTCCAGCGTGTAAATCTCCTGTGAACTGTGGTTTTTATTAGTTAAAATGAGTATTAATCAGTTATTAAGATAGATTAATTAAAGGAAATTAGATTAGGCAAAAAATATAAGTATTGTGGAATTGGGGCTAATTTGTAATTTTAAAAAGTCAAAGGTCTCACTTTCTAAAACTGGAACTTTTTCAGGCACAGGTTAAGGATGCTTATGATTGTAGGTTCTTAATTAGCTTTACAATTAATTGAGTAATCTAGACAATTTACCCATCTAGTTAGAATTTGGAGTTAATTGAATAAATATTTTGAAAAGGTGATCGTTTTAAAAGTAAAAAAAATCTGGAAGTTGTATATAGTGTCAATAAGATATTCTTATTAATCAAATAAGAAAAGAATGGCCTTAGCTAATTGATTTGACTAGTAGAGTTTGATTAAAAAAAATGAGATAAATAGTGAAATATTGAAATCAGAATTGTGTTGGGTTAATCTTGCAATTTTGTTGAGCTGAAATTCTATATAATTGATGTGATATGATGATAAGAGTGATTTTAGTCTTGATATACTCTTGGTGATCAAATTGTAAACTTTAGGTGTAACATTAATTTGGTGTAAAAGTGTCTTTTGTATTACACTTTAGTTTTATTGGCAACTTGGGAATGATTATAAATTGATGTGATGTAAGAATGTTGGAGGCTCTTGGATTGAATTACTTTATGAATAAGAGTTGGTAAATGGCGAATGATAATACATTGATGTTTGGTTTCCACTGGTAATATAAGAAATGCCAAGAGATTAGTATGATATTCTTTGCACCATAATTACATGGCAATTATTGTATAGTAATAATTTGCACATGATGACACTATTTATCGAGTGACAAGTGTTTTATGATAAGAATTTGTGGGTTAATGATGATAAATTGATATTTGATTTTCACTATAGATAGAAAATTGTCAATAGGTCGGTATCATGTTATTTGTAGATGTGGTTATTGAAACATACATGGCAATTGTTATCTTATGATGATTTGTATGTAGATGATGCTATGTGAGAAGACTTTTGCCACGGCCTATTCATTGGAGAGCGAATATGCTTGTATAAATATGAGTAAATGACTCAAAAGTTAACTAGGTGCTCTAATGTCTGGAATATGTCTCTACAACGTTAAGAGGACATGAAGTCTTATGAATTATACATGAAATGATATGAGTTGAGCAACTTATGAATATTATGGAATAGCCATCATCGTGCGAATGTACGGTGGTGTATTTATCCTTACTAATGTAGACAACATTTGTGATGGATGGGTTGGCTAAGAGTTGCCGCCAAGATGTGTTTATGTTTCCATTCTACATAAGTTGGTGGTGACGATATTTTGTTAGTTGAGATACCTCGTGAGTCAATATAGGTCATGGCCAATGATGAGTAGGAAATAGATACTTATCTGTGAATATTGGTAAGCTAATTTGTGGTATTTGCGCATTATGAGATTGATACATTTGTCTATATGCATTTGAGTGTTAAACTGAATGTTAGCTCATGACTTTCATTTTATTCATTGCATGCATGATTATTTCATAACTATATTATATTACGTTGAACAAACCTAATTAATATGCTTTGAAAATGTATGTGAACACTTGTTTTGAATATTTGATCTCTTAGTAGAGGGTAAGTGTTAAAGGAAAATTGACATGGTTGGTTAATGCTTATAACTTTCTTTGCGAGTATGTAGATTATTGATATGCTTGTAAATCTACGTTGTGATATGTGCTTACAATATATGAATTGGTTAACACATTAGATTGGGAGTGTATTAAAAATACTTAAATTATGTAGAGTATGTTGTGCTCCTCAAGTGATTGAACTATTCCATTATGAATATGTAAATAACTAAGAAATACCTTGAATAAATGATTGATTGCTGAATTATAATAATATCTAAATGATACGTGATATTACTTGTTAATTGTTACTATAATGTTGGTGTTCAGAGGTCGAGTGGTGAATAGATTTTATACTTTAAGCCAAGAGCTTTCATTTACTAAGCTCAGGTTCATCCCAATATACCTTATAGATTAGTTGAGTTCAGAGCTCAAGGGCATTTAGATTAGTACTTCGCTCTTTTAAGGATTGTATTAGAGTTTCGCAGCGAAAGTAAAGGCATATTTCTATACAAAAGATTTTGGTGCATGTTAGTTAAGGTTAAATTATTCGTACAATTGAGAATAAATTAACTACTCATCGGATAACTAAAGTGAATTCAAATTATCCATTCATTCAAGATTTAAATTGTATGGAAATTTTTAGGTCGTGACATATTATATGAAGGGTATGAGCCTTAAAAGTCATCCCATGCCAAACCAAGTGTAATCCTTTAATCTGGAATTTAAGACTATATCTGTTATAGGAAGAACTAAAATAATTGAGAAAATATCGCAGGACGAGCATTTCCAGGATGTTTTCATCTCTTTTGTCTCCTTAAAAGACTCTCCAACTACCTTCATGTTTGAATGTGATTATCCGTACCATCCAGTCCGAGAGAGAGAGAGAGAGAGAGAGAGAGAGAGAGAGAGAGAGAGAGAGAGAGACTCAAAACCCAATTATAGTGGAAAAGTTTAGAAAATTTTAGATTATCTTAACCCGATGATGGATGCGACTCACTTTATGACTTGTCCATCATTTTTTATTTGAGAACATAAGATACATCATATATATAATTATCTGGATATTTTTTATTTGGATATATGGTGGTGATAAATTTGAATTTTAAAACTTATTTATTTCATGAAAAATGAATGATTTGGAAAATATTTTCCTAAAAATAATTGATTGTATCTCTTACAATAATAGCGAATAAGAACATTTTTTTTATTGTCCATGAAATTATTTAAACTTAAATTATTGTCGATAATTTTTAGAGAAATATTTTACTAATCGTTTATTTTTCAGTAAAATAAAGAAAATAAACAGCGCTTTGAAAGTGCCTTTCGAGATTAACATCTAACTATACATGCGTGCACGATTCCCTAAATCCTAAATGCAAATGATAGTATTTTAAGATGCATATAATCTCCAAGCACGGCAAAATAAACTAAAGTTCTTAAAAGTCGGGCGGCGCGATTTAAATAGCACCTACTTGCGTGGTGGAGTATAATAATCGAAAGCTGTCAATGTAATTGAGATGAGAGCTATCCAGTCATTTTAGCCCTGGCCCGGCAAGTCGGCAGTTCGTAAAACAATCGGTCGTCGTTCCCAATTGAATTTCAGTTTAGGGTCAATTTTTTGCAATATGGACTTGAACACTGTTGATGAGGTGGTGCTACAGAGAAGCCTGTACTGTAACCGGTTAATTAAATCATTCATTCGTACAAGGACAGCTTTCTGGCGTGCTGGAATCGATGCGAAAGATGGCGAGAGCTCTCCAAATTCCAGTCTGATTAGCTATGAAAACGAAGCAACCTTCCGAGGGCGAGCCGGCCAATCCTAACGACATTTATGACCGATGCTACTGTTCCGGAAAGACCGGTTTTCTTTTTCCAGCTGTTGTGATGGTGGTACTGAGTTATCCCCACTGGTAAGGACGATGCCTCAGCTGGAGCTCCATGAGGTCTTGATTTGTTGATGCATCTCTCAGTCGCGTTCAAATAAACTGTGACCTAAGGCTTGATGAAAAAGAAGGCACTCGAAGAGAATTCGTTGATGCGAGATCTTCTGCTCACGGTGCAAAACACGTGGTGCGAAGAAAATCTTGACAAGTAAGCAAGGAAACTGGCACAAGCATGTCAACTTGCTCATCTTTCTTTCAACATCATTTTTCTATGGAAAGATGCGCGTGATTCCTTTAGCGAGTCCAAGACACCTGTAAATGATTGATGTAAGAATAAATAAGAGCGAGGTAGCAATTGATAATCGGTTTCGCCTTGATTTGCATGAAACACATGAGCAATTGGATTTAAAGTAAGTGGATCCAATGGTAGTCTCCTTGAATTAGTGCAGCTGTCATGGAGCCCCTACTAGCGTGTCCATTGGCTGTCACATTGTGCACAAGATAAAAAGACATTGCTTTGTTAATGGACCTGTAAACCATCGATTATCTGGGTTTTACAGTGAAGCCCCCATGATCCACGGCTCAGACAATTTCGATCCACGTGGAAACTGTAACAAAGCACAAAACTATACTCGAGGGCAACAGTAGACTCAACATTGGCTGTCGCGCATAGCTCATTCACAAGCAGAACATAAAATATGGATATAAGTCTAGCCCGAATCAATCTGGCCCTAACGGTGGCCGCCGAATCATTCTCGCTTCCTACGTCACTGAAGAACTCTCACTATATTAGAGAGCATCTCCCTCGACTTCGCATATTGAAAATGAAAAGCAAAGGCAGAATATAAATCAAAGTCACCGACATCCAAGAGTAGCTCTTCCATCCGCGTTTATGGTCGTGTTGGTGCAAAGCTTCTGGAGATCGATGTAACCAATAATGGTGTCCTCAAACACTGCATCCTGCAGTTGAGCTCCGTTGAAGGTAGACGCTGACAAACAGTATTCTTGAATACAGCTCCTTGAAGGTCTGCTTTCTCGAAATTAACCCTATCTAAAACAGCATTTGAGAAGTCGGTACCTGAATATGGAGAATGGATCAATTCATGGAAATATACAGTAGCTCTAGGAAAAATGCACCAGGAAAAACTGAGTCAATTAGTAGTAAACAGCTTTCATATAGCGATTGTAGAAGCACACCCGGCAATGATTTTTCATTTTCCAGGATGCCTTGATGGATTGAGATATCCACCATAAGTAAAATGGACGATAGATGTTTCATGCACTTTCAAAGTTTCACTCTCCAAAGTGAGTTCACAAATGCCAAGATCAGATTAAAACTAGCAGACATGCAAAGACTAACAAGTTGTTCTGTGATGATTGTATTGGTAATTAGTTGGCACGAAGCATGGGCTGAGCACTTATATTTTGCTTTTATTTGAGAAAGATCATTCTAACGTATAAAAAAATGCACCAAACGTTGGGATCGCCACAGCTTTTCCTTACAAAATGATTCAATCATCTAACTTCAAAAGATGCTTTTTGCTAGAACTTGAAGAGCAGTTTATCACGTGCTCCTGAAATGCAGTAAGTAAAGCCCGTAATATTTCTCGTTCCAACTTGTAATGAGGTCTTAACATCAAAAAGATCTTGCACTTCCATAAACAGTAAGTACGAGCAATGGTCAAAAGAATACAAAAGTATGAACGGTCATATAAGGTACCTTTCATGATAAGTAAGACATCCAAGCTGAGAACTTACCATAAGAAGAAATACTGTTAAGAAAATGACACAGTTCCCAAAGTATAGGACAAGGAAGAAAATTACCCTTAAAGCTAGCTCCAACAGCGTAAGCTTTTGACATTACCACTTCTGACATGTCTGCACCATCGAATTTAGCATCTGACATGAGTGCTGCCGCCAGTGACTTCCCTTTTAGGTTAGATTTTTCATTTGTATAATCGCAGAAGCGGAGATCTATTGGCTTGTCATAAACACCATTAGCCTGTCCTATTGTGTTGCCAACAAATGCACGTTCACAGCGGTTGGGCTCTGTTGATAAGGGAGGTAACCTCTGCAGCGTAAAAACGCCTTGGATAATGAAATATTATACATTCTGAATGATTTTCATCACATATCCCAGATTGCGATTGTTATGATGGCCACAATGTTTATGAGAAACCTGCTCACAAAGTATTTTGGCAATCTCACATTCACAGGATTTGGTCATTTCATCATGCGGTAAAAGAAAATTGCTTATTGATCAAAATCTGTTGATCTTCTTCATAACTTCCTAAACAATCAAGCTATCGTTGACGCAACTTCACAAGGACTTCTTACCAAATGACAGACATCTTTTTATACAAACATTTTAATGAGTATGTGCCAATGTTCCTCTCTGATAACCAATTCAAAGACAAACAATCAAGATATATAAAGTAAGTTTACTGCTTCAACTGCAAAGAAACATTAGTCTGACTCCTGCATACCAAAATTAAGAGCTTATTATTCTTTCTCATGGCACCTTTGCTAAGTAGAATTTCTATTAAAAAGCGAAGCAGAAGTAGCCATTTTTTTTATTAACATACACTGCCCCCTGCATTAAATTTCAGATATGCACTCCTAAAATGTCTCTACCTCTAACTAAAAGAGCTTCATAGAACCTTTTCATCTTAGTTCACCAAACACGAGTAGTCTAACGCAACAATGCACAAAAAACATTCCTTAGTAGCTGGTTCCACCCAACTATTCTACCTGTGAATTTTTTTACTATTCTCTGTTATGCCAACTGTCGGCAGCAATAACTTGGATCTAGCAACAGCATTGAAATCAATTGAATAAAGGGGTGCATCAGATTGATTGCCCTGATGTTGTTCACAAAGCACATTTCTAATCGGTATAAGAAGGAGCTGCAAAGTGGAGTCATTGCGACTTGTGAGGATGCTAAAGCAGATTTACATAAGATAACTCTTCAGTCCGGTTTTCAGGTTCCCGACAGCATAGCTAATTGACCAACTTGTTTTATTAGATTAGTCCTCATCCATGCAATACCACTCGAAAATCAAAGGAGAAAACACTCTTGACGACAGAATATTTATTAACTAGAAGGCTCCCAACCTGACTAGCAGCAATCACTGGCGAAGCCACAGTTACGGCCCAAACAGCGAGGACTCCGCAAGCCACATTCCTCAATTCCTTGACACAACACGTGCTTTCCTTGATCTCCCAACCTTCTTTAGAAGCTGCTCCAAGTAAAGACGACATTTTTAGTAGCAATCCCACTCACGGCGTTCGGATACTATAATCTAAGCTTCTACGCGTCGAATTACAGCCTTCTCTTTTCAATTCGGATCACCTCGACCGAGATATTAAACGCGAGCGCTCACTCCACTACGGCGAAACGCAATCAAACTTCGCAAAAAAAAGAGAAATGGGAAAGCGAACCGGAGCGCTGACCGGAGCAGGCGACGCGGATCGGCGTGCGGAGCTCGGAGGCCGGAGAGCGGCGGCGCGTCGGCGGGAGGCGGCGGAGGGAGAGGGCGGTCTGCGAGAGCGGAGCTAAGGAAGTCGCCATTGCCGTGTCGCTGTGCTTTCTCTCTGTCTATCCCCCTCCTGTGTTTATCCGTTGGTGGTTCTCGAATTCACACGTGGCATGCCACGTAGGACGGCTGCCAGGAAACGAAAATAAAAAAAGGTAACTGGACTCATGGGCCTGGGCCTGGGCCTGGAGAAGGCCGGTCTGAACAAGTCTGATGGGCCTAACGGTCCGACCGTTTGAAACCGTCCGGTCCGTTCATCCGGCACCTGCTTTTGACCGCCTCCCTCTCGCCGTTCTCCTCTCTCTCTCTCTCTCTCTCTCTCTCTGCGATTCCGATTTTTCCAGCGACGACGACGACGACGACGACGAAGACGACGAGGGAGGAGACCAAAGCAGGCGAAATCGGTCCGAAGCCGAGATCGATGGACTCCCTGGGCGCGTACATCTCCTACGAGAAGCTGAACGGCGTCGCCTCCTGGGTCGGCACCAGCGTCGCGGCGGCCTTCTTCGCCTCCCTCGAGCGCTGCTCCTGCATCAACCTCTCCACCTCCGAGGACGACGCCGACGACCCCACCGAGGCCCACGACCTCCCCCTCATGCTCTCCTCCGCCGCCAACCGCAGCTCCTCCGCCACCAACGGCGACCCCAACGACGTCGCCAACCTCCCCGTCTGAGCCCCGAGCTCCCGATTCCGAGCCGCTCCGGTACAATTCCTGTCGAAATGTCCCCCTCGCCGGATCGATCGCCTTTTTGTTTTCTTCTTCTTCTTCTTTTTTCTTTTTGTGTATTTCTTTCGGGCGATATGTGTTCGCTGAATGTGATTAAGTCCTTTTTTTGGGTTTTTTCTTTTTGTTTTGGGGTTCGCTCCTAAGTTAGCGCATTGGCGTGGCTGTATCTGGTCGCGCAATCGTGAATCGTGATCCTTTAGGCTGGATCGAGCGCTCGTGGCTGTTCGATTCGCCGGTGGATCGCGCTTGTTAGTGATTTGATTTTGCATCATCGGTATGTCTGGTTGCTTTTCTGTTCGGATTGTACAATGATGAAGCTGGTGTTGATATAATTTCTTCAAAGTCTCGGACTTGGAACGTGGTAATGGCAGTTTTGGAGATGGCATAAACGCAACTTTCGAGCTGTTTCGTTTGACGTATGCTCCGGCAATGGCTTGTATAACGGCCGAAGAAAGACGGATCATAGCCCTTTTTTCGTGGTTTTTCATTCGTTCGATTTGAGCTTCAGGGGTCCTTAGTAATGTTTTATTTCGATCATGTGATGTGGTTTTTCTTCAGCCTTTAGAAAGAAAACCGAGTTAGGATGAGCGAATCAGGAGAGGTAGTGTTGCTTTTGGTTTGATACAAGAAACATATAAAAGCTGTTAGTCATGGAGCGGTCGATGCATTTGAATTGGAAGTTGTAGCAGAGATGGCGAGAGAGGGGATGGACAAAAAATGGGCATTTTCGTTATAGCCTGTGGAGCAGATGATAATGCTGCGGTGGTTTTAGCTTGTATCTATATCCTTAGTTTTGTTTACCATGCATTCAGATCATTGTAGAGACAAAGTATATGGTGTTTTGAGTTAACAATCAAGGTATACCCTACCCTCTGCCTCTCTGCATTTTGTATGATGCACAAGGGTAGCTCATAGCTGCTTCTGATGGTTCATTGAATTTAGGCTGCACTTGCTAACCCATTGGTCGATCTTGTCGATTGGCCTCCAGAAATTGTGTGTGTGGGCAAATTTCAAGGGACGAGACAAATTTCATGAATTTTAGTTGTCTGATTTCTCCTTGTCATCTTCAAACCCATGTCTAGCCTTCTTTCTAGATTGAGGACACAGAGTCATCACCTTATGTGAGGATAAGGTCATGTGAATCTTTAGTTATTTCTGCTGTCTGCTAATAAAATATGGTTCAGCCAGAATGGAAGCATGGCTGCTCGTTGTTTGGGTAAGCTTATCACGTATTTGGCAAGTTTTATGCTTTCTCTTTAGATCATATCCGTGGAACAATAGCTTAATTCAACACCGTCGCAGCATAATCTTGTGTGTTAATAAATGGGACGGCATAATCACTGTGTTAATAAATGATTTCAATTTGCATTTATATCCTTAGTTTTGTTTATCATGCATTCGGATCATTGTAGAGACAGAGTATATGGTGTCTTGAGTTAATAATCAAGGTATATCCTACTACCTGCCTCCCTGCATGTTGTATGATACACAAGGGTAGCTCGTAGCTGCTTCTGATGTTCCATTGAATTCAGGCTGCTCTTGCTAATCCAATGGTCGATCTTGTCGATTGGCCTCCAAAAAAAATGTGCGTGGGCAAATTTCGAGGAACCGGACAATTTTCACGGATGATATTGCCTGATTTCTCTTTGTCATCTTCAGATCCATGTCT
The DNA here is from genome assembly GCA_016097545.1 of Eucalyptus victrix. Classification (NCBI taxonomy): domain Eukaryota; kingdom Viridiplantae; phylum Streptophyta; class Magnoliopsida; order Myrtales; family Myrtaceae; genus Eucalyptus; species Eucalyptus victrix. Next base: position 3,868,019 of record CM027845.1, read on the forward strand.
AGCCTTCTTTCTAGATACAGGACAGTCAGCCATGACTTTATGCGAGGATAAGGTCATGTGAGTCAGTTTAGTTATTTCCACTGTCTGCTAATGGCATATTGGCTGCTTCTTGTTTGGGTAAGCTTATCAGGTATTTGGCAGGTTCTATGCTTTCTTTTTAGATCATATTTGTGGAACAATGGCTTCATTCAACACTGTCGCAGCATAATCTGTGTTAACAAATGGGACACGAGGACACTAGTTAAGCATATTCAATGAGGAAAATTTCAATTTCAAAAGCCACATATCACGAGACTAGTAAGTGCAGTTAAAGATTTCCCCTTTTGATTGTTTAACAAGTGCCATAGAGGAACTCTTTAATAAAAATTTTGACAAGTTTGTGATGGGTTGAATCTATGACTGTTTGTGGCCTTAAATGATCAGGATTCATTGTCGGCTCTCTATTTCTAAGTGCACTACATTTCTCTGGAAAATCAAGTTTGTGATAGCCTTAAATGATCAGCCTGCAATACGATAGTGTCAGTACATTCCCCTGGAACAACATCATAGTACCGAAGCAGAGGTCCTCCTCGAATGACCTCCTTTTAACGATCAGAGAGTGATTTGATCTGCCTGGTCATGTATTGATGGGCCCATATGGACCGTGAACTGAAAGGTCGGACGTCCCGCGCGTGCATCTCTGTCCTAGGGGTCATTCAAATATGCTAAGGTTCGCCCGACTAACAAATTTATATTCTAAATTCAGTAGCACCACGGACTAGTATGAGAAACTATCCATCTCTCTGAAAAACTAGTGGTTAGAATAACGTGTTGCATATATGATTAATGCTATCTACTGCTCCTTTTGGAGAAATCGTAATTCGTACTCGTCGAGTGCCATGTGGGGTGCGCAAAATGCATTCGTGCATGGCCCGTTCGATGCACGTTTGTCAACTATGTTGGCTTGATTGATGCTTGCAGCATCTGATTCCCGTCGGTCTCGACTATTGCGTGCTCCAGTGAGATGCCCATATGTATTTTCCATCACTATCGCCGCCAGACAACATAACTGGCTGAGCAGACAGCAGGAGAACATAGCGTCCGGGGGCGATGGTTGCACAATGAGGATCAAGACTAAACGGGTTTCCCTGATGATAAAATTCAAAAACCTTGTGACCTTTGAATACGGTGGTCGGGTTTTGCAGCCAGGGAAATTTCCTCGCAATCTTTGAAAATGATAACGAAAGATTTGCGAAGGTGGCTTAAGGAAGGGGACTTACGTGACGTTTGCGCTGACAATGACACCTCCTTTGCGGTTGCGTTGGATTATTCTCCGTGCTGAGTTCGTTCTCAAAGCACTAAGGTTTTGGATGTGTTTGGTGATTGGACAGCACCCAAATTGAAAAACGACCGAGTGATGTTAGAGGAGATAGTGGCAAAATTGATGTTTCCATCAGGCGGATTGGAGGGCCTACTCGCAACTCATCTAAAATATGTTTGTGTTTTGAGGCATGTTCTTATGACACGAAGCGAAATAAGAACAACAAAAGATTTGAATGTGGTACGATAGGATTGCGCATAATGCATTGTCGACACGAACACTGTATGGGGAGCAGTTGAATGATTTGGCTTATCAATTGTAATCTGGATGTATCAATGCTAACTCAAAATCGTAACGCACACACCACGCGTTATTGACACAAATGAGCTACCCACACAGAAGCCATCTCTTCTCAAAGGTATGTTGGAGAGTAGCAATTGGCTGCCCTGGCTGCCCTAATTGAGGTGAAAGTACGTAGAAATTAGATCAGGTCGCTGTCATTATGAAAATCTTTTGCTCTTTCCCCTTTTTGGGTACATGAAAGGCTTCAAAACGCGATAGACCGACAGGACATCATGGGACTCAGGTAATACTACTAATGGTCGGGGTAAAAGCTCTTCTTGCCTTTAAATTGCTTGAGATTGAGTGGGAGAAGAACCACTACCCTTTGTACCATGCTACCGTTGGTATCTCCATCGATTTCAACTATCAATCAAAAGTATCATTTTCATGAATTAACGGCTAAGATTTATCGAGACATTGATGGAAACATGATGTATGTGATATATGATTCACGTCCAGATTGAACTACGTAGATTTTGGAAAGCTCGGATGAGATCTCCATCCTCCTTTCCATTCCTTATTTCCAATATCATCTGAAAAGGAATCAGTGGAAAAAAAGAAAAAACAAAACAGTTTGTAAGCCTCAAAAAGAGAAACAGCTGAATGCGAACACAAAGCAGTTTGGGAAAAATGTTTGGAAGTTTCGTCATTTAACTTACCAAATATGAAAAAATCGAATAAAAAAAAAACTAAAATTGTGCCAAGTTTTCCTTTTTCTTGAACGGAAAAGATGGTCTGAGTTCAAACCGTAAAATGAAGTGAAATAAAATAAAATAAAATAAAGTAAAAGGTGATGCAGAGGGAGCTTCTGCTGCGCAAATGGTGGAGAATTAGTAGGGATTTGAAAGAATTTAGGCTTTTCTTTGGGCCCTCCACTCCAGGCATGATGATGATGCTCCTAAGCGGGTGGGGTCCATCCATATTGACTAAGATCTAAGACCCCGATGCCGCAATTTTCTGTAAATTTTTTCTACTTTCTTTCTAATTGTGTCTTTCTGCTTCGAGAAAGAAAAATGAAAGACAAAACAAAAACATTCCCGTGAGCTCCGTTTATTTTGTGAAAACGAAAATTTGAAAAATATTTTCATAAAAATGATATAAAAAAAAAAATGAATGAACAAGTCGTGGGATGGCATGAATAATGATGTTGCTATTTGCCAATGCTTCAGCATTAGTTTCGTCTCTGATGAACTATATTTCTAACTTAAATTAACAAAATGAATGATAGGCTAACATTGTTAACCATAATTAACCAGATGAAAACCAACTAATTTACTAGATAAGTAGCCCCAAGTAGTGATAAACATGTTGTCTTACGTTTTGATATCGTTACATTATTATATTTACAAGATTGTGCGATCAAAGAAGAATTATCACACTAATTGCTCCTTTCTATCCTTTATTTCACTTTGAAAGAAGATAGATTGGTTTACCATTACCGTCCAGAAAATTCTGTTGTGAACTTGGAATATTATGTGCCAATTTTCTCCTCGCTAGCTTAATAAATTAGTCGATCGAATGCTGTGGCTTTTACTGTTGATACAGTAGGATGTGCAATAATTCAAATGGTTGACCGAGGAATAATGCCTCGATGGCTTTGCACCTCAAGAAATGCGAGGTCTAGATTTCCATTTTTATTCCATGTTATCTCTTTTGAGTTAGGCCACGATAATATTGTTTTCTAAAGTCCTCTTATTCTAGTATGTATGACCATCAAATTAGAAACGTTAATTTAATTCAGTATCCAAAAGTCGACTTCAATATCATAATGATCCATATAAAATAAAACAAAAATGAATGGACAAAATAAAAAATAAAAAAGCCTAAAAGTTATTAAAGAGAAAAAGGCAAGTGAAAGAGCTAGGATCTTTGTCCGGGGACCTTTGCCTAGATCCAAGGAAGACTGTCTGTTCTCGATCAGATCTGGGTGAGGGTTGCTGCCCATTGCCGAGACCCGATGGCCCTTGGCGGCCTTTCCACCGATAGTAGCAATGCTACCCCGCAAGCGAGGGCACATGGGAGGCCTTACAATCCCATGCCTCATGTTATCTTTTTTTTAAACTTTTAGGTTTACTTTTAATTTTTTCTATATCACTTTACTACAAAAGTGGACTAAGAAAGAAGAATATCCATATTGACAAAATCTTTTCTTCAAAAAAAAAAAAAAAAAAGAAACCACATTGGCGCCATATATTAATAAAAAAAGTCATGCCAACATTTTTTATTAGTCTAATAAAACGGAGTTAATAGAATAACTTGATTGTACTAATATGATAAATTTTAGAATTTAGTTACATTTTTGAAAGTTTTATAATTTAATTACAAAAATAAATTCTTCAAATCGTTGAATTTTCATGAAACAAACAAAGTATATAAGTAAGTGGATGTACTTACTTTGACATTCAACATAAGTTCATCACATCATTGGATTCCGTAGAAGAGATCAAAATGACAGATAGTTATATCAATAGTATGGAATAATTTGATAAATTAGTATCGAGCCTTCAACAAGTGGTGTTCGAAATGATGCAAGGGAACTTTTTATGACCCAATTATCTAAGAGTCCAATTATACTCCGCCATGTACATAACTTTTGATAGGACTCACATGCACCAGTGCATAAAGTTTTCAAAAAAAAAAATCAATATCAAGTGCTAGAAAGAGCTATCACTTACATACATAACTACTGGGCATAACTTACGTGCACCTGGTCAGCAGGAGGAGGAATCCAACTTTAGTAGGGGGGGGGGGAGCAGTAGTGGAGACGCACCCAAAGACCAACATCTGAAGAAGGAATAAAATTTGACCATCCACCGCTCATCACATCGATCCGCGGGACGACAGATTCCTTTGTCCCATGATGTAACAATGCAACGTTTAATCCCACCTAAACTACCAGATTACCTTCTCTCTCTTACATGCCTCATACACTTTTCATACAGAGCCGGCTATAACGCATGGAATCACATGCTCTATCTATCTTTCTCTCTCTCTCTCTCTGTGCCATGTTTTTCGGCTTTCTTTTTTGTGTGTGGGTTTCCGACTTTTTGCTTTAAGACCACAGCGGCTTTTAAAAGTTGGCGACTTCCTTCTCAAACACTCCATTAAAGGCTTTTTTTCTCTCCTCTCTTTCCTCTCTTTTCCCAGTCTTCTCTTCACCTTTTCAGCTCCCCTCTTAAGCCATGGACAACGCAGCCCCATCTCAGTGGACTGCACAGGTAACTCTCTTCTCTCTCTTCTCTCTCTCTCTCTCTTCCCCCAATACAATCATTTTCAGCTCAAGATTTTCTCTGCTCGAGTTGGGTAGTTGGGGGCTTTGTGGATAAAAACTTTTTCTTCTCTTTGTTCGATTGCTTTGTTCCTCCCCCCTTCGACTTCAAATCATAAAGAAAAAAGAAAGGGGGAGGAAAGAAAAAAGTTACCTTTTCTCCCCACGAGATGATGTTCAGCAAGCAAAGCCCTCCACTAAATACGCTTGAATTTATGTTGCTGTCGTTTTGGAGATCTTTCTCGAGTCCTTGAAAGTACTGCCGACCTTTTTCTTCTTCTTCTCCTTCTTCTTCTTTTTTTCTCTCTTTTTCTTCTGTCTTCCTTCTGAAAAGTTATGATAATTTGTTTGTTTTGCTCTCTTCTGGCATAATCACTCTTCCAAAAGCCTTCAAAGCACACCTTCTTTGCTTTGGTTTTCTGTCTTTTTGTTTGTTTGTTTCTGCTCTTATTCCCCTTGTCTGTCTCTATTCATTCTGTTTTCTTCATGCCTTCCTTCCTTCTTCCTATGGTTGTTTAAATTTCAGGGATTCCTTGGGGTGATTAATAATAACCCCCCAATGGAAATAGCATCATCACCGAGGCCCGTGTCCGTGAGCTTGCAAGAGATCAAGCCTACATGTGGAACCACAACAACAAGCAGGCCGCATAAGGATCAAGCCCTGAACTGCCCGAGGTGCAGTTCAAGCAACACCAAGTTCTGCTACTACAACAACTACAGCCTCTCTCAGCCCAGATACTTCTGCAAGACCTGTCGGAGGTACTGGACTGAGGGTGGGTCCCTCAGGAATGTCCCTGTGGGTGGTGGCTCCAGGAAGAACAAGAGACCCTCTTCGTCATTTTCTTCTTCGCCATCATCGAAGATCATCAAGCTTCCTGATCTGGTAGTGGGCCCGTCAAGTCTTCCTCAAAACCCTAAGACCCATGAAGCCCAACGAGACCTAAACTTAACATACCCACCTGATACTACTCCTACTACTGATCAACAAAATCCCAAGAGTAGCAGTGGAATTATTGCTTCTTCTTCAATGGGATTGAGCTTAAGCTCCTTCATGCCGCACATGCCTGTAGCATCTGACTCAAGCTCCAATTTTTATGCGGCCGGTGGCTTGAATTTCCAGCATCTCCTTGGTCTCAAACCGACGACATCCTCATTCGGTAGTTTTTCTGGACATGGGTTTGAGAGTGGTGGCTTTCTTGGGAGCCTCCAAGGGTTGCAAGAGAGCGGCAATGGTGACGACAGTAATGACGGTGCGAAGCTGTTTTTCCCTGTGGAGGATGGTTTGAAGCATCAAGTGACCAGTACTCCTAGTGTTGATGGTCAGTTTGGTCTTCAAAGTAGAGGACAAGGAGATCATTCAAATGGGTATTGGAATGGAGTGCTGGGCGCTGGAGGATCATGGTGATTGATTGAGAAACATTGGTATTCGATCATCATCACACGCTTCAAGGGTTTTGATTTTTTTTTCTTTAACCTTTTATTTCTTCTCTTCTTGGGATTGGATCGACTTGGTTGGGCTGGGGCGTTTGATGGGAACTAACAATCAGGGTTACATGGGATTTTCAACCCTTTTCCTTCCTTTCTTTTTGCCTATTATTTTCTCTCTCCCCTTTGTCTTTGAAGCTCATTTTGGGGTTGGCTTCAGAAGCTAGTCTGGGAATACTGTATTAGGTGTTCTCAAGCGTGGAATAGAGAGTTAGAGATTTAAGCTTTAAACGAAGTCAGATGGGTCTCGTCTACTCAGTTTGTACAGTTTCAAGATGTCTGAATGGTTGATTGCTAATTATCTGTACGAGCATGTTCACTGTTGTTTGTGTTCTTTTTACCCCCCCGAGCATGAATGAGTTGGAATGATGGCAGACAATTCCCCCCCCCCCCCTCCCCCTCCCCCCGTTCTCTCTCTCTCTCCTGTTTTCTTTGAAGATGAGTCAGAGAAGGGCAGGTCTTATCAGCAACGTCTGGGTCTTGGAGAGATTCTTTTTCTTTTTTTCCCCTCCATGAAAGCTGCTGCTTCATGCAACAAAGCGGGGGATCTGATCTGAAGACAGATTAATTACTTGAAAGAAGGGAAAGGACCAGCTAGGGTTGGTACGACCCATTACCTTTTGCCTCACATGGCATGGCATGGCATGCCACTTTGGAGTCATGATGATGGCTGTGATGATGGTGGTGGTGCAGGCACCTTTTGACGATTAGATTACTCCGGTCATCAGAAGAGCAAAGTAGTTATAGAGTCAAACAAATCTGAAACGCCTTTGCTATAAAGTGACCCCTACACCCTTTATCCAACATTCCGTGAAAAAGTTTGTAGTTGTTAATGCATTAATCCCTTGCCGTCATGCATAATCAACATCTCGAAAATCGGAAGCTGTATATCGAGTATGTTTATCACTGTGCTGTGCTGCAGAAACTCGTTAAGATATTGCTGTGGATATACGACGCGAGTAAATATCCAGTTTTGTACACGCCTTTTGAGATGATTCCAGTGAATTTGGTACTGTGCAGAAGATATTTGAATCTTTTCCTCCGAGAATATTTACTAATTCACCCGTCTCCTCCCACCACCATTCCCATTCCTCGTTGCAGTCAGTCAGTCCCAACGCGGCCGGATACACGTTGATGGCAACGCGATCCATTCCCATGAAAAATCATTGCTTATTGCAAAGCCCGATGAATATATTCCGAGCTGCTTTTGCTCATTTCACGACAAAAGTAGCTTGCGAGATTTCACCGCCCTCTTCTCTCTCTCTCTCTCTAACATGAGCAGGGGCCCCGCCAAAACATTCCTCTCGGTAAGTGCAGCCGCGGGGGCACATTAAACTCATTCTCTCAGCAAACTCCCTTCATCCAAACGTGCATTTTGCATCCCATGCTTTGATATCCGACTGTAGCTGTGAACACGGTCGAAACGGAACGAAGGAGCGCCGGACCAGTCGAGAGAGGGCCGGATGAATGACGGGTTTGGTCGGGCCGACGCGATCCCAATCCGGAACCTCAGGTTGCCAGCGCACGTTGGCCGCTGTTCGTGTTTGAGCCGTGTAGGGGAAAGGCATCCTTTATGATTGATCATCACTAGCGGTATTATCATATGAGGAAAGCGGTCAATGGAATTGGGCGCCACCACCACCCCCACCATTTCCATGAAAAAGGGTCACTTTCTTGCCAAACTGGGGGCCATCTATCTTGCCTTAACTTCCCCTTCAATCCTTCTCTTTGTTCCTCTAAATTTGTCATTGCAATGGGCAGGACTTTCAAACATCCCTTGGCCCCTCGTACGTTTGGTGATAATTACTAAATGGGGACCATAGAAATAACCCGTTAACTCTTGTCGCGCAGCGTCATCCCGATAACATCATTGCCATTGCTCTTCGAAGATCAATGGTCGCGTCGATCCGAAGCACAACCTTATGTTCATCTAAATTGTTGCGGTTAGCGGAATCCGGGATCAATCAAGGGTTCCCTTTAATGTGATAGCTTGAGTCGAGAGAAATAAGCTTTTATTGGCAGCTGGTTTTGACAAAAGCTTAAGAGAGATTCATCAGAAAAAGATAGGCTTATTAGGTACCAAGGTATGCAGAATGTCATCTTCAGTTCTTGACTTCTCGGCAGCATTCCTACTCATTCCGATCTAAGATCATTTGCTTCAAGGATGGAGAAGGCGCTCAAAAGGTTGAAATGAAAATACTTTTGAATGCGACCGTTAAAAAACAAAGGCTCTTGTTGTCGAATTGCCGTCAAGATTTTTACAATTTTTAGATAGGGTAATTAAGTCCGGAAAACGTGTTGGAAAAGTGCAATCATGCATATCCTTTAACTCTTCACTTTCAACTATTGCTGACATAGTACAATCTTCATAACGTTGCATGTAAGTAAGTTTTAAAGCGTAATTATTCAATATATGGAGTCATTCAAATTCAACGGAATTAATAGAATTTTCAATCACAATAATTGAATAAATTTCAGGATCTACTTATACTATTTGAAAATTCTGAGAATTTACACTTTCTTTTTGGTATGTTTTAAGACTTGCGCCGCGTTTGTCTCGAAACATATGACAATCATTGTCGGTATACCACGTTATCTTGACAAATCAACGAATCAAAAATTCACTCGACTAAATTGTCCGATAGAGTAGACAAAACCTCACCATAATCATTACGGTTTTGACTTCTCCGAGCGACCCGTAGAAAAACCAACAACCAGCTGTCCAAATCTTGACTATTCCACTAGAATTCGACCGGATTTCCCCTTAAAACCGTCTTAACGATAGACTACGGCCCGCGGGGACCTTATTGGTCAACATTGAGAGCACGAGGACCGAATCGAAAAGAAACTAAAAGTGGAGGGACTCGATGCGCGAATTCACGGAAAGAAACCAAGCTACGGCGGGCTTAGTCATGTTCGCGTAACCAAACAGGGCTAATTTCATCTCATCCCTTCATTTTTTCTGCAGCAGTCTTGTCCGCCTCTTCGCTGTCGTCACAATCACGGCCCAACATGGCTGCGCGTATGCTGGCGCCGCTCCCGGCCACCGTCTCCCCGCCGTCGCCGCCGCCGCCGCTCGGCCGCGGCTCCGACGACGCCGGCCCTCGCAAGACAGCCGCCATTCCCTTCCCGAAGGCTCGACGAGCGCACGGACCTGCGCAAGCTGCTCAGCTTTCGCGCGGGACTCGCTTGACCCTCCTTGACGGGCCCGTCGATTCCTACGCCTACGCCTCGGTTCTTGAACCTTGCGAGTGCCCGAATCTTGGGAGGCAAGTGCACGGGCACGCCCTCAAATGTGGGTTTCGCGGGCATGAGTTCGTGGAGACCAAGTTGCTCCAGATGTACGGCAAGTGCCGTCGTTTGGGCGACGCGTTTAGGGTGTTCGATGAAATGCCTCAGAGGAACTTGTACTCTTGGGCGGGCATTATAGGTGCTTGTTTGGATCATGGGTTTTTCGAGGAGGGTCTCTTGTTATTTCGGGAACTACAGCTCGAGGACGTTGAGCTGGAGTTTTTCTTGTTCCCGATCGCGATGAAGATGTGTAGCGGTCTGGATGCGGTAGAATTGGGTAGACAAATGCACGGGATGGTGATCAAGTACCAACATCTGTCCAATATTTACGTGTGCAATGCTCTTATAGATATGTACGGCAAGTGCGGAAGCTTAGAAGATGCGAAGAGAGTTTTGGAGAGTATGCCTCAGAGGGATCACGTCTCGTGGAATTCTGTCATTACAGCTTGTATTGCCAATGGCATGGTCTATGAGGCATTAGAGTATTTGGAGAATATGCTTTGTTCAGATGGTTTGGTGCCGAATCTTGTTTCGTGGAGTGCTGTCATTGGAGGATTCTCGCAGAATGGTTATGATGAGGAAGCCATTGACCTGCTAGCAAGAATGATTATAGAAGGGTTTGAACCGAATGCACGGACTCTGGCCAGTGTTCTTCCATCTTGCGCCAGACTACAAGAGCTAAAGCTTGGGAAAGAAATTCACGGCTACATAACAAGACATAAGTTCATGTCTAACTCTTATGTTGTGAATGGTTTAGTAGATGTTTACAGAAGATGCAGGGACATGACAAGTGCTAAAAACATGTTTGAAAATTTTTCACTCCAAAATGAAGTAGCTTACAACACAATGATTGTTGGGTATTTGGAGAATGGTGAAATATCGAAAGCCAGGGCACTGTTTAACAGAATGGAACAGCAAGGTATCAAGAAGAGTACTATCTCATGGAATTCACTCATTTCGGGATATGTAGACAATTCCCTGTTTCATGCAGCTCTGGAACTGTACGTTTGTATGCTATTCGAAGAAGGGGTCCAACCTGATTCTTTTACTTTGGGAAGTGTTGTGACTGCTTGTGCTAATATGGCTTCTTTGAGACAAGGAAAGGAGATACATTCCCATGCGATTGTTCTAGGCTTGCATTCCAGTCCCTTTGTAGGTGGGGCCTTGGTGGAGATGTACAGCAAGTGTCGTGACATGGTAGCGGCGCAGTTGGCATTCGATCAAGTGGCGGAACGGGACACAACAACATGGAATGCTCTAATATCAGGCTATTCCCGCTGCAATGAGATTGAAAATATTGAAAGACTTCTCAAAAGGATGAAGCAGGATGATTTCGAGCCAAACATCTATACCTGGAACAGTATTATTGCTGGTTATGTGGAGAACGGCCATCATGATTCTGCTATGATCTTGTTCTCTGATATGCAGAGTTCAAGTTTGAGGCCTGATGCCTACACAATTGGGATGATCCTAACAGCATCCTCTAGATTGGGAACAATGGACCGAGGCAAGCAGTGCCATGCCTACTCAATCAGGTTTGAGAATGAATCTGATGTCTACATTGGAGCTGCCCTAGTCGACATGTACGCTAAATCTGGCAGCATCGTGCATGCGGTGCGGGCTTATGACAAAATTGCGAATCCTAATCTGGTGGCCCACAACGCCATGCTGACTGCATATGCAATGCATGGTCTTGGAGAAGAGGGAATTTCTATGTTCCATCGACTACTAGTGGAGGGATGCAAACCGGATCATGTAACTTTCTTATCTGTTCTGTCATGTTGTGTCCATGCTGGAACGGTTGAAACTGGTTGTCATTTCTTTGACTTAATGGCGCGTTACAATGTGAAGCCCGCGCTGAAGCATTACACTTGTATGGTTGACCTACTAAGCCGTGCTGGGCAGCTGGCTGAAGCTTATGAAGTTATAGTGAAGATGCCGGTGGAACCGGATGCAGTGGTGTGGAATGCATTGCTTGGTGGCTGTGTTATCTGCTGTAATGTGGGTGTAGGAGAGATTGCAGCCCAGAAGCTTTTAGAGTTGGAACCAGACAATGCTGGTAACTACACCCTGTTAGCGAATTTATATGCCCATGCAGGCAGATGGTCCGATCTGGCAAGAATGAGAACGATGATGAAAGATCGGGGAATGCAGAAGAAACCAGGCTGTAGTTGGATAGAGGACAAAGACCAAGTTCATGTTTTTCTTGCCTGTGACATGTCTCATGATAGAACATATGAGATATATGATGTTCTTGATACTTTATCAATACACATGAAAAAGGATTTTGGAATTTGTCTATAATTCAAGTGTCATGACTAGTAACTGCTCCAAGTCCATTTTTACAGAAATTACTTATAGTCTAACTAGCATCTTCTAGTAACAAGTGGGCAAAAAGGGGGCTGATTTTTGTACCCCCAAAGACCATGGCTCAGTACATGCCAATTGATTCAAGAACCCGACGAGCTTGAATGTGCAGAGCTGTCAATCTCTGGTCGGGATCAAGAGTTGAGCCAAATTGACTAGCTGCCCATATCAAGGATGCAGATTTCTCCCCCAGAAGCTGCCTTATATCTTCGTGAATGGTTGCCATGGGAGACTTGTCCCTCCCGTTTACATGCCCAATGAGCAGCAGCAAGAATTCCCCGCACTTCAACCTGATCAGAGAGCAAAGTTTCTTTTTTAATGAACTTCTTGACATGATAGCAAGAATTGTCAGAAAAAAGGCTTTGATTTGGGCTTAAGAGCTGCCTGAGGTTCTCGTCGATTTGTTTGTCCCTTATGAGCTCTGCAACTTCCTCGATTCCACGGCATGATTCAAAGTCCTGTAGCAAAAGATTCAAATTCTTCAACTACACGTCTTTCCACAAATCCCGGATGGCTCAATCTCTTTGAGCCTTTGTACTGTTTACGTCGGTCTCAACCACTAAAGCATGACACAACACGCTTGCAACAGAGGAATGGCGCCTGGAAAAAGGGGAAGCAGCCTAAGCAAATGCTTGCAACTATTACACAAAATTGTGCCATTCTTTAACTACATCGGCAATTTAAGAGTCACAAGTGCCTGTATGATGAAAAAGCTTTTGAGATTTTGGTCATAAATTGAACGTCATCTACGTCATCTAATGCTATGCAACTACAAAAAACTGAACCAATCACAAAGGCTATGTTATAAACACTATAAGCACAGTACGGACAAAACCTCCATAGGTTGATGAATTTAACATTATAGAAATCTGATCAAGTAACTCGGCATTTGTCCATATTGAAGTAAGAAAGGAGAGATGATACCAGCTGATTGGCTGATGAATCCAACATGATAGAAATCAGAGCATCCAAGCAAGCACCTTGCTCCAGCACTCCCCGAGTGGAAAGTATGTTCATCAAAACCTGTCCATTACCAAATGTGACTTAATCCAGCAGTTAAGAGACACAGACTCAGATTTATCAGTAAACAGTAGGCTCTCAAACTCAATAGAAAACTAGTTCATTTTATTCCACTCAAAAATGGAATGAGACATATAATTTGGAACGTGGAGGTAAACAAGGAACAGATCCAAAGATCTTTAACAGAAGCCATCATTTGATGGCAAATATCTTTACAGAAGCCATCATCTGATAGGAAATAATCATTACACTTCACTCGGTGCCTTTACTTTACAGCTCATCAAACTTAAGTGCAATGAAACCTCCCACTTACTTGAACCCTTCCAATTCTCCTCATCCTCAAAGCAAGAATCATTTTCGCATTTCAAGCGACAAGTTGTCATATTAAGCAACATGTAATTTTATCATATTGAGGTCAAACAATTACTGTCTAAAGATCCATACCAAGAGTCCAGCACAAATTTATGTCTATCAATAACGCATTTGAACTGGGCCTATACGTACAGGAATAGCCTTGTGCTGATGCGCCAAGATGGTGCTCTGTGTGTGAAGAAGACAGCAACCTTCTAAAACTCGAAGCGCCAATGCAGCTTCAGCATCTGTCGACGGACTAGTTATCTTCAGAGGCTCAACAGTGAAAATATGATCCAAACTCGCCACATTGCCTTCCTCTGCATCTTTTAATGAATGTTGAAACAAAACTGGAACCACTGCAAGTTTGCAGACAGACAAACATGAGTAAGACCAACCTAGAACAAGTCATATGAAGAAATTCATTGTTCATCTATAGCTCTTGCAAGAAACTACTTTTGACTCGAGAACATGTGCTCATTTTACTAAAACGTGATTGGCCTGCTTTGCTAAGTGGCGTAACAGATCCGTAATGTGCCTCATCTTTCATGGCCATCGATTAACTCCATCGAGTCTGGTGTTGTCAATTTGTTGATTTATGTTCTTCGAGCATACAATTTGATCTGGCACAGAAGAAAAACTTGCCTATACACTCATCTACCAACTCCTAGTTCAGCTCAAACATCAAATCAAGCACATAGATTAAAATCACAAAACATTGAAATTTGCAATACAATGTCCCCTGCCATCTCGATCAAACATATATGATCAAATTCCACTAACTATTTCATCCTTTCTCGAGCCAAGAAGCAGAATTTTAAGCCTCCACTCATTGAGGAATTCCACCAGCAACCAACTCCTAAACGCCACTAAATCCGTCTTCACACACACGGAAACACACAAAATTGAGAGGGGAACGTCGGAGCTCGGGCATGCACAGGCCCTGAGATTTCGAACGATCGACATTGTCCCCTCGGTTAACCAAAAACAATTCGAATTTGCCTCATCATTCCACTCTTCTCCTTTCCATCGAGGACCAACCAAATCCAAAATCCAAACTCCAAATAGAACCAGCAATCGGGGAGCGCGACGAGAAGCGAGAAGAACCTTGGAGCTCGCGGACGGACTGGCTGAGAGCGAACAGCTCGATGGTGGTGTCGGACTCGGAGACGGATCGGAGGAACTTGAGGAGGCTCCGGAGGCCGCGCACGCGGAGGAAGGAGAACTCGGCGCGGGCGTCCCTGAGGCCGGTCCGGAGGGCGAGGGTCACCTCCCGGTACACCCGCTGCTTCGTGAGCAAGCCGACGAGCTCCTCCACCACCGCGAGCGGCGAGTCCCGCTCGAGCTCAGGGGCGGCGTCGGGGCCGGGGCCGGGGCCGCCGCTCTTCTTCAATGCGTCGCTCCACAGAGGTTTCTTCAGGTACATCGCTCCCTCGAGTCGCAATCCGAGCCGTCCGCTTCTGTTCTGTGACATTGCGAGAGAGGCGATCGCGACGGCGAGTCGTTTCGGGAAATGAAGAGAAAATCGTTAGGGAAGACGATGACCCGGCTCGTGCCGCCCCTCGTCTCGTTAATTTGTCGTTTGATTTGCGGGGCCAAATTAGAATTTTCCAGTCAATAAACGCAATTTCAGATTGGTCGCGATTTCCTTCGATTTTCTCATTTTTGCCCTTCTCGCTGAATTTTGAATTCCTAATCTTTTTACATAGTGAGTCGAAGTTGATTTTATAAAAAAAATGGCATCGCTATCATTATCCGATACTCAAAATTATCCCTCTCCCTTTTTTATTTTATTTTTTTTGTTGTTGGCCAAACGTCTCCATATATCCGTTTGCCATACCCTTTATATTGCCGATCACGTTTTGCTTACGTGGATCGTCTGATTGCTAACAGCCTAACATATACCATCCGAGTATTAACAACTCATAGGCGTCGAATCATCAACACAAAAATTTAAAAAAAAAAAAAAAACAGATTAATCCAAACCCTTCTCACCATCGGCCTTTGCCTTGCCTGCCCTTCACCCTTAACCACCTCGCCAATGTCGACAGCACTGCTCACTGCCGTCCAACTTGGATCTGATGATCATGGTCGCGAGTTCAGACTTTAGCAACCATGGGTGCTGCAAGCTCGAGCGAACATAGACGCCATGACCTTTAGTTTGAGCGACCATGGATAATTTTGTCAAAGGTGCAAACACTCACGTGTGATTTTGCACAATCTTTTTATGCAGAGTCTGATCCTCTTGCTTAAGAAAAGTAGCAGGCTCCTCCAACGATATCATTCGGGATGAACATTAACGAGGAAGAGCGGGAGCATTGTTTTTAGTAAAAGGCTTTTAGCCAAACCATTCTCCTTTAGACTCTAAAAGCCAGAATGAAACGAAGTCCATCAGAACTACAGACGCAGTTGCAGCTAGCCGGAGAAATGCACAAACAGTAAGTGCTCAATTGAGTTTAAAGCAGCAAGCACAACATCCATTGCATCCCCGACCTGAACCGTATAAGCCATTTCTCAACCGAGAGTATTCAAGTAGTGATTATTAATATTCGTATTCTATGTCCATTCATAATTCATTGTCAGACTCTGGAATTTTGCTGGACAACTTTACTAAAACGTCTCTTCAAGACAGAGACCACACAGTATATATAGACAGCAATTACTAGCCTTTGATGCACAGAAATTCCCAGAAACACAAGACAGTCAACAAGTTTCATGGAAAAACAGGGTGATGATTGTTTTGAGAGGCGTCCACAATCCACACAGCATATGGAAGGAATCGACAGTGAGAAACAATGACATTTCCAATTGGGAGAGCATCTATGTACAACACGAACATTAACAACATTGAACAGATCAAATTATGACGGAACAAGTGGAAAGCAGGCCCATAAACATTGTGGAGTGCTACCAGTCTTCCTTGGCAATCTTTGCTTTCTCGAGTATGAATTTCCCTTCTTTGTACTTTTGCGAAACTTCATAAGCTCGCTCGTATTTCCATCCCAACAACTCATGGCAGTCGGCACAAGAGATATCGGCAACGGTGTGAAGACCGGTTAGGAGATGCCTATCCTCTTTGCGCCCAACAACAATATTCATGGCATGAGAAAACAGAAAAGCTCGGCCATTTCTTCCCTAGGGACATGATTACGAAAACAAAATCATCCTGAAAGTTTTTGCTGCAGTCAAACCAATCAAGGCCACAGAAATTCAAGAAAAACAACAACATAGTTGGTCATGAATCTGCCAGAACTACCTGAGTACAATCTATTTATAATTCTTAAGGTGGAAAAAAGTCATCAAAGGATATATCAGTGAATTTGAAAGTCATTGCTCATATGCACAACCGATTATAACATATTAGCACAAAAGGTTCATCTCACTGCTTTTAAGGTTTTAATTTTTATCACGAAGAACTAAAGCAGAGATTTTACAATCACCGTCCTTTGAGTTCAAGACTGCATTTCGAATTCAAATGACCATCCTCCCTCCTGAATCAAAATTGCCATCCAGTGAACCAGTGAGAAA
The DNA here is from genome assembly GCA_016097545.1 of Eucalyptus victrix. Lineage (NCBI taxonomy): Eukaryota > Viridiplantae > Streptophyta > Magnoliopsida > Myrtales > Myrtaceae > Eucalyptus > Eucalyptus victrix. The sequence continues at coordinate 3,884,971 of CM027845.1, forward strand.
GGACTATATGGCCTCAATCCTTCTAATTCGAAAGCAACATAAACATACGGATTGCAGAACCTACTGCAACCTCCATTCGCATAAAACAACAATCTAAACGATCGGCACCCCATTTTCTTGAAAAGAAAATTTGAAGGAGGCCTCACCTGGAAAGTCTTAGATATGATATCGTCGTGCATCGCAACATGATTACGGCACTTGTAGCAGCTATAAATCCGTGGCCCCACGATTTCCGCCATCGAAACCCACTACTGAAGCTCCAACAACCCAACTGCTCGAGCAAAAACAAACAAGAACCGAGCTCAGGAAAGAAAACGAATAAACAAAACAATGCGATTCACAAGAACCCAACTCGGAAAACCAACCCAACATCAATCCCTCACATTGAAACCCACCCAGAAAAGGGAAAACCCAAAAAACCCAGCAATGACTCGACAACCGGAGCAGCAAAACGATGGGCACGAACAGGGCGTGGCTTTAGCGTGCAAGTTTCCGCCGAAGCGCATTTATGCTCGAGCGGAGATTCGTATTATTATATCGGGGATCGACGGAGACGGAATTTATGTTTTTAAAAAAAAAAAAAAAAAAAGACCCATCAAAACGAGCCGGGTACGCGACCATCATCACCAACCCATCCAAGAGCCCAGACAAAAAAAAAAAAAAAAAACCACCGAAAGCCAAAGTCCGCTAAAAAGCAAAGCATCGGGGCTTGAATTCGAATCCCATCGAAACCCTAATCGCGGGAACGCCCATTGGGGCGATCCGGGGAACCGAGATCATTCGTTGCTTGGGCTTCACAACGACGCCCGATTGCTTCGCGAAGAAGCACGAATCGCAGGGAGGATCGGAATCGCGCGCGAATAAAGGCGTTCGGAACAAACCGGTGAATATCCTCCGCAGCGAGATATGCAGCAAGCAAGCTAGAGAGAGAGAGAGAGAGAGAGGGAGGACCGACCCGTGCAGAACGATGAAGAAACGAGGAGCATGGCTTCTTGCCCCGCTATAGAGAAAGACGCAGAATCAGCTTGTCAGTCAATGGAGGAATTTCTGCAATTTTTTAAGTTGACGCGATTGCCGAGCCGGGAAATGGAGTGGGCCCGGGGGGGCCCCACGCGCCGCGTCAGGCGAGGGAACGCCACGCGCAAGCGGGCCCGTGGGCCGGAGGAAGCGGGATTCGGTTCTCCTCGGGCCGTGAGGGCCGGCCAGGCCCATTTGATTGGGCCAGAGAGAGATTGCTGAGTGTGGGCCTGAGCCCCCTCCGTTTCTGCCTTTCGGATTTGGGAAGAGCCGCTGTCGTGTTGAACAAGTGCAAAGATAGGTTAAAGAATGATTTCGCTTTACTTACTCATAACCTAAAACAACGTGCCGGACTCCCGTTGGTCGTTGAATCCAATCCACTTTCGGTCTGGGGCGGTACCTAAAAAATCAAGCAACGGTGACAAAAATTATGTAGGCGTCTCTTAAAAGTTGTTAAGGTGATATCTCAGACTTTTCAACATAAATTTTAGAATTAATTTACAATTTCAATACAGGTTGAGGGCATAATTGAATCAATCGAAATATTCGCAAATCTGGGACTTAATTGAATAAAACGATAAGTTCTGAATCCATTATATTTAAAACATAAAGGTTGGGACTGGTGGTGCACTTTTCCCATGTCAAAGTATACGAAGCTAACCACTCATTAAGAAAACTATATCCAATCACTTCGAAGGAAAAACCTAAGAGAAAGACTTATGTTAAGTAGTCTGAATAAACCCTATGTCATTCGCACCTCAAATATTCTCGACCGGATCTTTATAAAATGTTATGGAAGCGGGTCACAATTAGGCTGGTACATTAAAAAAATAAAAATAAAGTTATGTTACAATTAAGTAATAACATCACACATATCAAGGAGCAAAATAGATTCTGTCTGATATACTTAGACAATCTATGTATACATCTAATCTAAATAAGTAGTTGATTCGAGATTTTATGCTAAACGAAAGAAAAGAAGTGGAGAACTCCATCTGCTCATAGTCAACACGCGCATGAGATTGATAAATAAATAGAAACTCCAACAAAAGATATGATGACATAAAAATAGTCATTTGAAAACATTAGACATCCCTGTTCCACATTTGTTTTTTTTTTTAAACATACATACATACATATATAAATACAAAAATATATATCTGCCGGCTGGCTATTATTTTGCTCAATTGAATACACATTTTCTCTCTAATTTCCAACCGCCCACAGAAGGAGTTTGGGACGAATCTCTGAAGAAAGATGCTTTAATAAGCTGTTCATCTTAGAGATGAAATTTATCTCAGTTTCTGATGAAAACTTGAAGATATGTAGAGAGTAAAATGCATCGGCATCATCGAGCCCCAATTCATACAGCCACAAGCAGATGCTGCCGAAACGGCAGGAAGGGAAACGGGAAAACACAGTAACACTGGATCCAATTCACAGCTCACAGTAACATAACGTGAATGAATTGATATGTAGTGAAACAAGCATATGCATCCAGTGAGAACTTATCTCGGGTGATTGCCGGCGGCATTCTGCTTCCACGGAGGGCGGTGGGGCGGCAAAAAAGATGCCCTGGACGGTGACCGAGAAAGTGACAGATGAGCCGGATCAGTACCCTGCCGTGTCCGACTTCTCCAGCTTTTCTTCTGATAGAAGCTCCAGACATGTTAGGGCTTCGAGGGTGGTGCGGAGGAGAAGCATACAAGAGTGATATTGATTCGGCTCGCCTTCAACCGCTGGAAAGTCGGCCAAGGACAACGACCACCGAGGAATCGACAGATGAGCCGGATCAGTACCACGCGTGTCTACTTCTCCTGCTTTCCTTCTTCTTTTTTTCTCCTGGTTTTTCCAAACTTGTTAGGGTTTCCTCCGTGGATGGAGAGCTTGGAGCATCCTCTCCTCTCTCTATATATGCCTGTGCGGGAGAGAAGATGAAGCACAGGGTTTCGTAAGCAAAAAGAGCACGAGAGAGGACGTGGCCATCATTGCAGCTAACGTATATAATACAGGATGGAGCTTTTCTAAGCATGGTATCAGGATTTTAGGAATTCCACTACATTGAACCCTTATACTGTTTATCTTCTCGATTTTTTTAAAGAAGCATTAGGCAAATGCACTGCATCGGGGGAGTATTTTGTTTTTTTTAATTGCCAACGCACGTGAAACAGTACGGATTTGAATGTGCCAGATAATTGATATGTATGACAAAGTTGAGGAAGATAACGCGTATAATATACACAGAGTTATCCAACCGAACCAATCACGTTATGAAAAAAAAGTACTAGAAGGGATCACAGAAAAAAGCTAAATTTTCTATATGGAACACCTTTTTAGCTAATATAGATTATTTTGGCATTATTATTGTTGTTTTAAAAAAGTTTTTTTGGTAAGATGTTTATGTCATAAGATGGTAGGATAATCGCATGAATTCTCTTGTTGTGTTCTTATATGATAGTGAACTAATAAACCATATTGAAGTTTTAACTTTGTCTATTAGAATATGCGAAATTTTAATTATTCAAGACATTTGATAATCATGGTAACTATTTATATTCATATTGTGTTAGACAATAATAAAGTAAGATAAGTTACATATGTGTTGATTAAGTAAATTAAATTAATTTACAAAATGACTATAGGTGAAGTTAATTTTGAAGTGGACCACTAGGTAAGTTAAATTTGAAAATATATACTCACATAAAAATTTTCCTATGAACCCATTTAAAGATGAACTAATCTTTTAGAGGAGATTGATAGTTTTTCTACTCATAAGGAACTCAATGGTTTATCAGCAATTCAATCAAGAAAAAATAAGATAGAGATTACCGGTATTGTTTGTATTATCTATCATAGTATTCCAATATCTCATCCTCAATTTGATTTTTATATAATAAATACAGAAAAATAAATGAATTGTTTAAAGCTAGATTTAAAAGGATTCCAACAAAATAAAACTAAATCAAAAATCAATACAAACACATGAAAGATACATCAATAAATTGTTTTGAAAATATAAAAGAGCAAAAGTACAATTGGATTCTTAAAAGATAAGTTGAAAAATTACAAAATACAATCTTCGATTAGATTTATATTACAATAATGATGCATTTGGCAGTCAGGATAAAATTCAAGATATAATAAAATTTATCATATCCTATATTTGGTGCTTGCTCAAGACAAGATAAATGGGGATATAGGGGGGGATATAAATATGATAAAATTATCCCATGGAAGAGGTGAGATAAATGTGAATAGGATTTCTAGCATTAATAATAGGAAAGTTATTTTCATGGAATGACATACTTTTTAAATTAACAAAATTGGAATTATATCTTAATATAAATAATATTTGAATTCTAATATAAGAAATTTACAATAACAAAAAAAAAGAGCTATTTTAATTTAATATTATTTTTATTTATATATTCGAATTTAATTATATTTTATAAAATAATTTAAATATATAAATTTATATTTATTATATATTTTAGGTATTTTAGTATTTTAGATATATTAGTACAATTTACTATTCAATAAAATTTTATTAGAGAACGGTGGGAAGGGAAAAAAATAAATTAATAAAAGAGAGGAAAATAAAATAAAAAGTAAATAGAATAAAGTGAGAAAAGTAGGAGAGATAGTTATTCTCTCGAATGAATTTTTTTTTTTAATTAACAAAATTAAAATTATATCTCAATATAAGGAATATTTGAATTCTAATAATAATAATAATAATAAAATAATAAAATAATAATATAATTATTTTAATTTAATCTTACTTTTATTTTTATATATTCAAATTTAATTATTTTTATAAAATAATTTCAATATATAAATATAAATATATATTTGTTATATATTTTAGTATTTTGATTATATTAGTATAGTCTACTATTTAATAAAATTTTATTAGAGAATGATGGGGGGATAAACATAAAAAAAATAATTAATAAAAGAGGGGAAAATAAAATAAAGTAAACAAGAGTAATAGATCTTTCCATCTCAGGGGTTCATTTTTGCTAATTGTGATAGATTTTTGGATATATCCATCTCAAACAAGAGATTTATTAAAATCTTTAGATTTTATATCATATCCTATTAGTCTTATCCTGATTAGAAATTTGGACGAACAAACGTAGCCTAAAAGAAAAAGGGAAAATAAATCAGATAAAACCCTATGTTTGTGGGAGAAAAAAGGAATCGCAACATTTTCAGGAAAGATAAAACTATTTGGTGGAAGAACGATACTTTCTCCCAATGCACCCCCACATTAGTGCTTTAAAAAGATATGATATTTTGCTATTTTAAGTGAAATCTTGTTAACCACTAAGGTTGCCTTGGTCATCACCCTTCCCACATGAAAAGGAAGAGGTGAGGAGTTCGATTTTCCACATTTTCAAGGGATTGGATTTGGAAGTGGGGACATTTAGTTTCAAGTGTATGGTTGCAAAAAAGTATGGTAAAAGTTTGAAAATAAGTTGAGAATTAGAGTAGAATAAACAACAAAAGAAGTGAAATTTTGTTATTTCTATAGATATACCCTGGATTTATCAATGCAAATGGATCTTCAAATTGGCAACATAGGGGAATTCCTCATGAAGTAGTGTTGATTGTGAGTAATTACGCTAGTCATTCTAATTAAGCAGGCTACAAAAACGACTTTAAGCAACTATATAATTGCAAAAATAATAAAATTTACTGCTTAAAATAAACACTTTTTATTACCAAAAACAATTTTCTATCTAAATATTTTCATAAACAATGAAAATATTTTTCGTTCATTGATTTTTGTAAACAATACAAGTAAGTGGTCATATTAAGGAAAATGTTTTTCAAATAATTTATTATTTATGAAACAAATGGAACCTAGGTATCTTTTGCTTATACAAGTTGCAACTACTATCAATTTAAACAATATTTATAATATGTGTTATTTTGGAAAATTTTCAATGGTACTAGTCGTAAAGGCTCATCTTTGATATGATTTTAGGCAACTTTTTTTTCCCAAACGTTATTTCTATAGTTCTTTTTTCCAAGTTGCAAAAAGTATATTAGCTCCAATAAATGAAATGATGGAAATACGATAGAATAAGATTCAAATACAATATATTATAAGTAGCGAGATTTGACAAAAAAGATGATATGCAGTCTAGTGGTACATAATTACATGTCCCCAATTCAAATCTCCCAAATGGTTCATCCTCTATTTTGTTCAGTTTGATGGTTTTAGGCAATGTTATTTTGGAATGTTGCATTTAAGCTATGGTAAGACGAATGGAAAGTGTTCCTTACTAAAGTTTTGAGTGAATTGCGTGAGGCTAGTTATGTAGTATTTGTGCAAGTCCTTCGTCAATAGATTGACACATAGCAATCCACCTTTCGACCAAACCTAACTTGCTCTACCTCTCTCATTTCCTATGTTTTTGAGTAGTCACCATCTAAGTAGTAATGACACTTTGAGAACTTTTGTGTTGTGTCAACTGCACACACTCCAATACTTGGTCAATAGGTTTTGGATTTTCTGACACCTAATCAACTTTTCCGACACTCTTTGATATGCAAGTGTGAAATTTTGACATGTGAGTTCGGAAATTCCGATATGTGATTTAACTTGTGCGGGATCAATTTTAAAAATTTTCAATAAATAATGGGTCAAAAAGTAAATATGTATTTGACAAAAACATGTAAATATGTAAAAAATAATAAAATATAAAAATAATAATAAAAGTGGAAAGAAAAAAAAACTTAATCTTCTGTTTCTTCTAACTCTCACTTCTCGTGACGCACAATTTACCTTCCAAATTTATTTTTTTCTCTTCTCTTTTGACATGTGAGTCCCAAAATGTGGATTATTTGTTTTTTTTCCTCTAAGTTATATGGATTATTGGAATTGAATTAAATTTGTCAAATTAAAACAATGAATGACATTAATAAATGATGGATTAATTTTTTTAGCATAAATTCATTATAGGCTCTTTTATTATTATTTATTTATTTGTGAATTTGAATCAAATTAATTTGATTAAAATAATCATAAAAATGATAACTTATCATGCGTATATAAAAATATATTTTTGGTATATAACGTATCCCTAACGTGTTGAAATTCTTTTTTTTTTAAAAAAAAAAAAAAAAAAAGAAAACAAAGTGTTGGTGTATCATGTTGTGTTATATCGCGTGTCGTGTGTCAATATCGGTCTACTTAGATCACAATACCTCCTCCACTAGAGTGGTCGTCGCTACCATCACCAAATTCTATTATCATTGTCGTGTTTGGCTCCATCTTTCCCCTTGGCTATGTCACTCTCTACATAATTCACTAGGTTCCTCCCTCCCTCGATAGTGTAACATCGTCAGATCTCACAAATGAGGTTTGGATGACACTCCCCCCCAAATCTTGACAACAAGATCATTGACAAATTTCCTGAATTTAGGGTTGCCCTCACCTAGCCATCACCAGCCTCTAGAGAGGGATACCTGTGCCTAGGTTAGCGAAGGTGATCGACATAGGGATAAAGGGAAAAAAAGAAAAGGAAAAAAGAAGGAGAAGAAATTTAGAAATTTTCTTTTAAAAAAAATTAGCAAAAATCATTAATGTCAGTGCCAACTGTGTCATAAAGAACAATCGAGAGAGAATTAACAAAAAAGTCCAAAACCTATTATAATTGTGTAAATTTGGTCATAAATTTTTTTTTTTGGCTAAATGAGTTATGAATATTTTGCATTTATGTTAATTTAGTCCATCTAGCCAAATTTAGTTGATTAGCACTAACGTGATATGATCGGTATTAACATGACATGAGTGGTGCTGAGATTGATAATTTTTAATAATATTTTAATATTTTTCAAAAAAATATTTTATTTTATTTATTTATTTTTTTCTCTTCCTTCTTCCTTTGGCTAGTTGCTTTGGAGTAATCACCCCCCTAGTGAGGCTTGCCCTCACTAGATTTGACGAGGGCTTGTCTTTGGTTGGTTGCCTCGGCTAGAGGAAAGAAGGAAAAGATGAAAAAAGAACAAAGAAAAAGAAAATAAAAAAAAATAATTTTTAAAATTAAAATTTATAAAAAATATTAGAAAGCTGGGCATGCCACGTTAGCATTAATTGTGCCATGTTAGCGCCAACCAACAAAATTTGGCCGGGTGGATTGAATTGACATAAATGCAAAAATATTTAAGACTCACATGGTCCAAAAAAAGTTTAGAACCGGATTGGCAAAATTGATTTTGCTGGTAATTTTCTTGAATATTCAGCATTGGTTAGATCGCCACGTCCATAATTTCATGCTAAAATAATTAAATTGACAAATCATTAAAATGTTTATAACTAATTTGTTACAATTGAAAAGCTTATAATTGAATTGACCGTTGTACAATGAGTTTAAGACTAAATTAACACAATTGAAAGACTTATGATTGAATGGACTGCCATGCAATAGGTTTAGGACTTTGCAAACAATTTTCCCATACTATGTGCCATAACTCATAAATTATTATCATTCCAAAAGATATATAGATGGACTCGGGATGCATCAATCAAAGATGTATATGTGAAGATTTGGTCTAATAGATTGTTAAATTTATATGTAATTTAATCGATTTCTTCGAAATATCATGTTATTGCCTTGACGGCGCATCTAATGGAGTTTATACGTCTCGTCACCATCGTGTTTGCACGTAAAACTATGGTTTATAAATATGTACATGTATCCAGGCAGCAATAAACAGTAGCTGGTAGTCTGTACCCAGCATCTTAATTAATAATAAAATAACCTTAATTAACAGCTAAGATACTAATCGAATAAACATTAGGGTTTTCGGCTCGGCATCATCCCACGAATTTTATTCCTTAATCTCCAATGGCATCATCCCAATATTGCCACCCGTGACGGCAGAGATCTTTTTTTTTTTGGTCTGAAATGCATCAATTTCATTAAGGAGAGAGGCCCAAAGGGGCTTTTTCTTAAAGTTTGGTGATTGGCCCACTTTTTCTTTCTTTTTTCCCCAAAAGAAAATCTAACACGCATTCTGAAAACTTTGAACTCCACTTGAACATTGAATTTTATTTTCTTTTCAAGCTGTCCTTAGGAAAAGAAAATAAAAAGCTCGTTCCGAGTTTAGTATACATACAATGCTAGAAACACAAGTAATGCCATTAAATACAATGTGAAAGGATACACGTATCGAAACACATATGGTCCACAAAATTGATGAATATAACTCTAGAAATACAAGGGTTGATTTATATAAAATATATTTGAGCAACATAAAGGAGGCCTCTTGCTTGTCAAAATATAGAACATAATCAAAGATGAAAAAGAATCTCAAAATTCATAAAACAGAATCAAAGAAAGATGAACAAGAATCTTCTTTTATCAAAAGGGCAGGATCAATAGAACCAACCCGTTTGTTTGTTTCCTCGGTTGAAATGTTCAACTTGAGGGCCTTATCTTATCCCAACCGAAACTTAAAATTCTTTTTTTTGGCTCCGGGCGTCGGAACAGCATCCTTTAACCGACGAATCCTAACGAGGGTCTGCAGATCCTGAGGAGATCGTGTCAAGAAACCTGCCCACCTCATTTCATTGCACTTGTCGAACTCCCATATGTCGTGTTCCTAATTACCAAAGGAAATGCCGTAAATAAAAGCATCAAAGACGCTGTAAAAGTTCCTTTTTGGCTGGATATCCTTGCCCTTTGTGGGGAAGGTTGAGCTCGCAGCCGCCCATTATAAAAAATTCTTTGATAGGTACTTCTATTATCGATCCATAATTGTGTAATGGATCGTATTTTTTTCATTCCCGATTGAAAGAGAATTTCCTCTAATCAATTATGGCCGTCCCCTACCCGCACGCGTGCTTTGCCCAGTTCGAAAAATGGTAATGTCCTTATTTAAATTTGATGTTTGTATCAGCTGATGGTTGTGTGCATTTTGTTGATTCATTCACTCATGTGTAGGAGAGATTAATATAGTCATTAGACAATTAATCCACTCCCTCTCTATCTACGCATATGTGCACGCACCTCCAGAACATGAGGAACTCATATGATTTTGCTCTATATAATTGAATCCATCGCATTTGAAGTTTTCATAGTCGCACTAGAGATTTTCTTTTTGGTTGATTATAGTAATCCATGCTTGCCTGGATTGACTAACTCTTGAGACTTAAGAGTAGCTATCAGTATATTTATGGCCGTGAAGTCTTCGTTAAGATTATGCGACAGTAAATTTGTATTAGATCAATCAATTGATGTAGAGTTAGTTACCATTGCATCAATTAATAGAATTGCAATTTCACTATTCTGTTACGTCATAGCGTTCGTCACGTTGTATCGCAGCTGCTCGCATCGGATTGGTTGTGTCAAATCAAGTTAGGTAAGTTCACGTTGGAGCATCCCCCAATGTTTAACTTTTGAAAATTGGTGGGGGGATTGCAAGGCAAATTTGCACAAAAGACACAACGTCCTCGTCGGCTCGGCACATCACCTAATTTGATCACGATAAGAATTGATTAAGTTTTACTTCCACCAACTTCACTTGAATCCATTCCAACCACACGTACAAATCTGAAAAGTCTTTCAGAAATATAATTTCCTGTCCTTCCACGTTTTATAGTTCTCATCTTATCTTAATCAAAAGCTAAAAGATGTGATGTTCATAACCATGCCTCTCTCTCTCTCTCTCTCTCTCTCTCTCTCCTCTCTCTCTCTCTCTCTCGACTTCATGAAATGAGTCCAAAAATCAGGTCCGACAGCATACTTCCAGATTTGAACACCGACCTTCCCTTAAAAAAAGAGATAATCCTACGATCTTGACCTAGGCAGAAGAGTCTCAACAAACAACGAAAAATTTACGCAGAGATCCACCGCAGAAATGCAGCAATTGGCCCGTTAGCAAGCTAAAAGATGTGATGTCCATAACCATGCCCCTCTCTCTCTCTCTCTCTCTCTCTCTCTCTCTCTCTCTCTCTCTCTCTCTCTCTCTCTCTCTCTCTCTCACTCGACTTCATGAAATGAGTCCAAAAACCAGGTCCAACAAACATACTTCCAGATTTACCTTCCCTTAAAAATGGAGATAATCCTACGATCTTGACCTAGGCTGAAGGGTCTCGACAAACAACGAAAAATTTTACTTAGAGATCCACCGCAGAAATGCAGCAATTGGGCCGTTAGCTTTTTATTATACAAGAGAGAGAAATCACATATATTGTAAGATGTGCCTGATCGTTTTAACCGGCTCATTTGTTTGAGAACTTTATGCATAAGCCACATCAATTGCGAAACTAACTTGGCATTATGAACAGAACCAATCGTATATTTTTCATGATTTTTTGTATGATAAGTAGGGAGTTCAATGATATCATGTTGACATAACTAATTCTTTGTAAAAGTGCATAGAAAGATTGAAATGAAACGGACGTGCTCATACGTATTGCTCAAATCACCATGACATGTTGCTACGATACGTATATGACTACATACTTTCAGACGCTTCTCAAAAATCCTTGTTGATCCAAAATAACAAAGGAAATGGTTATATATTGTAAAAGAAAAAACATCCTTAATGCTTGAAAAGAAACTAAAGCGATTTATGAATATTCCCACAAAAGAAGTCAACAAGAAGTCAGAGGCATCGTGACCCTAATAAAGACGCGTAATTACGTCGCAATTTGTTTATACCATTTTTAAAAATGAAATGCACTCCATGATCCCATTTTTCTAGAGCTGACTTTCCATCCCACTTGCGCTGGAATCCTTCTCGAATTGACTTTGGTGGATTAAAAAGTGTCATATTTCATCCAAAAAAAAAAAAGAAAAAGAAAAAAACCAAGCGAACAATGCGATCTCACCAACCTTACGTGGAATCTATCTGAGGATTTTGACGTAAATTGGCACAATCGATGCGGAGCTTCTTAGAAACAGAATTTTTGGAAGAAATGAGGCTCGTTGAATTCGATGACCATGTCTATTTATGAAATAGAGGAGAAATTGCTAAAAAAAAAAAAGTCCTAAATTAATTATAGTCGCATCAATTTATTGATGAAATTAATTCAATTGTAAACTTTTTGACGATTTATCAATATAATCATTTCGATCAATTTTGATCGGAATTTGCTTTTACATACACCGGCAATGACACGTAAAATGACCGGCATTGACATGAAATTTTTTTATATATTTTTAAAAAAAATTCATGAGTTTTTTTTAATAAAATTCTTTTTGTAAAATTTTTTTCTTTCTTTTTCTTTTTTTTTCCTACCAAATCTAGCAAGTGTTGCCGCCCGACCCTTGCCAGTCACAAGTGAGGTTGGGTCAGGCTTAGAAGAAAAAAAAATACAAAAATATAAAAAAATTCAAAAAAATATTATAAAAATTATCTATGTCAATATAGGCAATGTCACGTCGGATAGTTTGCATTCACGTTAGTAATTTCGCCTCAAATTTTGCCATGGCAAATTATTAAAATGTTTGAAATTTTAACAATGAATTGGAACTAGCACGATAGATTTAAAGTTTTTTTTTTTTAAATAATTTCCCCTGAAACAAAGGATCATCGTTCAGCACATATATTTTTGCTCCGATATTTTTTTTTTTTACAAATTATCAGTGTACAAATCAATTTTTTTTCTAAAGAAGAAATTAGATAGGGGAATCTATTCTCATGATATTCATGCACCGAGATGCATATAAGTCAAATGACACACAGAGGAGATAAAATTCAATGTGCCCTTGACACATGACTTTTGCGGATTGTCGAATTTTTTAATATTAAGAATATATAGGTGACACAAATCTAGACCTATCAAATTAGTTCACCAGGTCAAGGCGAAAATGATTTGATAGAAGTTAACCAATTTAACACATTTTGATCGGTTCTCATTTAATACATATCTAGTGATCCATATTCAACCCGTCTTGCTAAAACACTTTCATAGTTAATCTAATTTAAGAAAACTCATACCCAAATTGAGATTAGAGCATGGGGTGAGCGAGCATGAGAGAGAATCATAGAAGGGAGTTGAGTTTAAATAAGTTATGAACTCATTTAACACACGTAATATTTTAGGTTTTACCATTCGAAATCCTTTTTATGCTCATTTATTGAATATAATTAATCCATAGAACAACTTGGCTCATCAAATATGGATTAAGAAATAGGTCTATGACCCATTTTGATAGGTCTACGGATATCTAAGTAACTTTGTTGACACAGTTTCATATTTTTTCTGTGCCTCTCCTCGTCTCTCTCTCGATTGCGAAAAATTGTTAGATGTACCAAGTGCATACCTACTAGATTCGTCTTGAACGATCTGAATTGAATAGTCTCGACCCGTTCGAGACTCTCCTCGGCCTCAAACCTAGTTCTTTTTTGTGAGTTTATTGCTCAAATCACCATGATTTGTTTACGCCATTTTTAAATGAATATATGACATGATCGATAGCTCTATTGCAATCATGTCTGTCCACCTTGTTTTTTTTTTTAGAGCTGACCTTTCATCCCCCCTTGCGCTGGGATCCTTCTCAAGTTGACTTTGGTGGATGACAAAGTTTCATATTTAATCCCCCCCCAAAAAAAAAAAAAAAAAAAAAACAACAACAACAAGAAGCTGGTGATTACACGGAATCCAGCATATTAGGACGACGCGGAGCTTCATAGAAACAACACTTCTGGAAAAAATGAGGCTGAATTTGATGGCCGTGTCTATTCATGAAACAGAAGAGAAATTACTCACAAAAAAAGGTTTCTAGTAGATCGCAAACTGTTTTAATTTGGTCAATTCAATGATAAACCTTTTAATGATTTGCAAATATAGTCATTTTGATCATTCTTGATTGAAAATCGTTGATATAAATGTCGACAATAACACATAGGACGGCCGGTGTTGACTTTAGTGGTTTGCAGTGTCACATTTCATCCACAAAAGAGAAAACAAAACAAAAAAACAGGCTCACAATGTGCTTTGGCCGGTTTTTAGCCTTTGGTTTTCGAGGTTTTTGTTTTTTTTTCTATTAAACTTAGATTTCCTTACATGCAATTGAGAGTTATGACCTAAATTGGCACAATTGACATAGAATTTTTTAGAAACAACACTTTGAGAATAATGAGGCTTGTTGAATTCGATGACCATGTCTATTTATGAAACGGATGAGAAATTACTAAAATATTTCATAAATATTTATTAAATTTATCATTTTTTTAATTTAATTTCCCGTACTTCCCCATTTTAGGGTTCTCAACTTATCTTAATCAAAAACCTAAAAGACGTGATGTCCATAACCATGCCTCTCTCTCTCTCTCCCTCCAGACTTCATGAAATGAGTCCAAAAAAACTAGGTCCGATGAACATACTTCCAGATTTGAACATCGATCTTCCCTTAAAAATGTAGATGATGGTACGATCTTGAGCAAGCCAGACAAAGAAGGATCTTGACAAACAGCGAAAAAGTTCACGCAGAGATCCACCACAGAAATGCAGCAATTGGCACGTTAGGGTTTTGTTATCCAAAGAGAGAGAAACTGTGTACATTGTAAGATGCACCCGATGCTTAATTTTGATGGAAGGATTCTGTTTTGACGAACTTTACGCATAAGCCACATCAATTGCGAAGACGACCTGGACGACCTGACATTACAGATGGAACCGATCATATATTTTTCATGTTTTTTGTATGATAAGCAGGGAGTTCAGTGACATCACGTGGACGCGACATAAATGACCTTTGTTATATTAATTGAAATGAAACCGGCGTGTTCATATATATTGCTCAAGTCACCATGACTTATTGCTACGATACGCAAATGATTATGTGTGCTGCTATGCTACGTATATGATTACGTGTGGTGCTATGATACCTATATGATTACATGCCATTGTTGGTCCAAAATTACAATGGAAATGGTTATATATTGTAAAAGAAAAAAAATAACCTTCACGCTTGAAAAGAAACTACAACAATTTGTGAATGTTCCCACAAAAGAAGTCAACAAGATGTCAGGGGCGTCGTGACCCTAATAAAGATGCGTAATTACTCGCAATTTGTTTATACCATTTCTTAAATGAAATGCACGGCATGATCGATAGCCCAATTGCAATCAAGTCTGTCCACTTTTTTTTTTTTTTTTTTTTGAGCTGACTTTTCATCTTCCTTGCGCTGGAATCCATCTCGAGTTGTCTTTAGTGGATTACAAAGTGTCATATTTCATCCAAAAAAAGCAAGCTGATGATGTGAAGTCGCCAGCCCTACATGGAATTGAGGATTAGGACGTAAATTGGCACAATCGATATGGAGCTTCTTAGAAACGACACTTTTGGGAAAAATGAGGCTAGTTGTTTATAAATGGGAAGAGATATGACCGAAAAAAAAAGAAGTCCTAAATCAATTGCAATGTACTAATTCAATTGCAAACATTTTAATTTGCAAATTCAGTTGTAAACCATTTGATGATTTTCAAATATTATCATTCCAATTAATTTTGATTAGAAATCACTAACATTGACGTTGTCAAGCGCTGACATAACTGAGATGAAAGCATGAGGTGAGCAAGCATGAGAGAGAGTCATAGAAAAGAATTAAGTCTAAATAAGCCATGCACTCTTTAGCATACATAATATTTAAGGTTTTAACATTCAAATGCTTTTATGACCTATTCACCAAAAATAACTAATCCACATAACAACTTGACCCATTAAATATGGTACAAGAAATAGGTCTATGGCCAATTTTTATAGGTCTACATATATTGAAATAATTTTGTTGACAAGATTTCATATTTTCTTCTAACCTCTCCTAATCTTGCTCTCTTGATCACGAAAAATTATTAGATATACCAATTGTGTGCCTACTAAATTCATCTTGAACCGCTCCAAAATGAATAGTCTCGATGTGTTCGAGCCTCTCTTTGGTCTGAAACCTAATTCTTTTGTGTGCACATGTAGAATGTGGGCACCTCAAGTTAAAACATGAGTTTATTGCTTTAACACCAATTTTAAATAATACACGACATGATCGATAGCTCTATTGCAATCATATCCGTCCACTTTTTTTTTTTTTTTTTTTTTCTAGAGCTGAGTTTTCATCCCCCTTGCGCTGGAATCCTTGTCGAGTTGACTTTGGTGGATTACAAAGTGTCATATTTCACCCACAAAATAGAAAACAGGAGAAAAAAAAAAAAGGCTGACGATGTGATCTCGCCAGCCTTAAGTGGAATCGAGGATTAGGATGCAAATTGGCACAATCGATATGGCAAGCTAAGGATCTGATCTCGCCAGCCTTACGTGGAATCAAGAATTATGACGTAAATTGGCACGATCGATATGGTAAGCTGAGGACATGATCTCGCCAGCCTTACGTGGAATTGAGGATTAGAACGTAAATTGGCACAATCGACATAGAGCTTTTTAGAGACATCACTTTTGGAAAAATGAGGCTTGTCGAATTCAATGCCCACGTCTACTCGTGAAAAAGAGGAGAAATTACGAAAAAAAAGTCATAAATCAATTGTAATCATACTAATTCAATCACAAACATTTTAATTTGGCCAATTCAGTTATAAATCTTTTAACGATTTTCAAATTTAGTCATTCCAACTAATCTTGGCCAGAAATGTCTGATGTGAACGCCAGCAAGTGTTGACATGGAAAATTGAGAAGAGAGATGCGGGTGAGCAAGTGCGAAAGAGAGTCATAGAAGTGAGTTGGGTTTACATTTTCAGTATTTAACATTTTGATGATTTGCCAATTTGGTCATGAATCTTTTGTCAATTTAGTCCCAAAGCTTTTTGAAAATTTACCAGTTCAGTCCTACACATTAGGATAATTGGCCAAAAGGACTACGTTAGCAAAATAATTAGAATGTCTAAGATTAAATCAACACAATCAAAAAGTTTAGGACTAAATATAACAAATTGTCAAAAATTCTAGGACTTAATTAGCACAATCCAAAGGTTTAAATTAAATTGATCACCATATAATAAGTTTAAGACTTCTTAGATAATTTTCTCCCTTGATTTATCTTTAAATTAAGGCATTTTTTTTATCTTCTCGTTTTTTCTTAAATTACCCCTACATAAATAACGAGGAAAGATTAACAATTAAGTTAGGAATAGGGACTCTTGGATATTTTCTTATTTAATTTGCATAATGCTTTATTCAATCTAATTTGCATAATGCTTTATTCAATCTAGAGGCGTCAAAATGGGTATACAACCCATTTTGTTTAAATGGGTTGTTAATGGGTCAACCCTTGTTTTCCAAAGCACACATAATGGGTTCTAAAATAGAGAGACTAAAATATATGGGTCTTAAATGGGTATAATCTGCATCAATTTAAAACTCCTTTATTAACCCATTAAAAATTGACCCATCAATCTCCCTCTTCATTTCTACCCTTCCAAGCTTCCACAAATTTGATTTACCGCCACCTCCATTGCCTATTGCCCCCTTGCCACCATGGATTGTCGTTGATCTTGTGAGACTCAAACTCGCCGGTGTCAAGCAAGGCTCAAGCCTCATCGATCTAGTGAGACTTGAGCTTGTCGGATTTGGCGAGACGGAGGCGGAGGTGTCGCCAACGTCAGGCAAGCCTCGAGCACGCCGTCGTTGGGCAAGTTCCGAGCTCGTCGGCATCAAAGAGCCCGGCGAGCTCAAGGCTTGCTTGTGGCCGGTTGTCGGCCATCGTCATGGCCGACGGCCGACCAAAGAAGAAGAACAACAACAAAAAAGAAAGAAGAAAAAGAAAATTATATTCTTAAAAATAAAAAATAATTAAAATTCGATTTTCTAAAATAATTATTTTAAAAATTATAAAAATTATCCATTAAATTTGTGTTATATAAAACTATATTAGCAATACCAATTATATATATATATAATAAACTTTCTTAAATTTAATTAAATGGGTCGGGTATGGGTTATAAACGGGTTAAATGGATCGATTTGGGTTGGACCATTTATGACATGATCCAAACCCAACCTGACCCACCCGTTTAACGGGTCTAATTCAATTTTGCATTAGGGCTCTGTTCTTCACAAGTTCGTAAGACTCGAGAAGGGAAGTTTTGTGATTTCGGCCTTTAGATTTAGCCCATTGTAACGAAGTAGACAATAGCTTTTGCCATCGAAAAATGATTTATGCCCTTCTTGTTCTTGTTGCCCATTTTCATGCTGTGTCAATCTGACCATTGTAAGTGGCCACTCTTTCCACATGAAAAAGGGAAGTTTGAAAGTTTGAATTCACATTTTTTTGGAGGATTAAGATGGGGATGATTTAGTTTGATATTAGTTTCAACTTCCACACCTTGCATAGAGACCAAACAAAAGTATAAGAATGAGAATTAAAATAGGAATAAAGTAGGATCAATAAAATAAATAAATTTGACCATTGCCTAAAAAAGGCAAAAGTTAAAAGTTCAAGACAAACTTGCTTCAAATTGCTGGATTGGGTAGAAGTCACGCGAGATTTATTATTTTCCGCAGTTCTAATGCATATCAACATGTATCGCCTCGTGTTATTACTTCTCGAGCCTCCGTCATTCTCAATGGGAGGGCCCGCAGGAGAAAGGAAAGCATCAGATGGATGAGGCTAGAATAGCAAAGCCACATCAACAAGGGCAATTTGGAATGTCCACCACAAGTTCAGATTCTGAGCAAGATAAATATCCTCAAATCTCCAATTCAAGTGGCCCCATCGTCCGTAGACCCTCAAGTGTGCAGAAATATCCCCAGAAAACATACCGAAAGAACTCACCGAGAAAATACGAAGTCTTGTTGCTAAATTTCCTTGTCATACCATCAAAAGACCAGTCTTGATTAACATAACAATTTCCAAGTGCCGCATTTGCTGATTGAGCTCCGGGGATAAGAGAGAAGGAAGAAGAAAATGGCGGGTCTAACTTCGGTCACGCCCCATCCGGCATCTTCATCTTCTTTGCACTCCAATTTCCAGTCCTCGCCTCTCGTTTTCACTCCGAGGGCCGCTCACGACCATGCCCCGTGCCGCACCGCGCTCGGATCATTCGGGTATTCGCACAGGAGCTTGTCGACACGATCTGTTGCTGGCGGGCTGAAAGTCATGAGTGCAGCAACAAAGCCTGCAAAGTCACCAGGTATTCATACCGTGGCTAGTTGGCCGCCCAATTCATTGGTAATGTTCATATTCGCTTAGAGAAGTGAATATGTCTAAGGAGTATCTTGAACTCCTAGCCAGTTAGCTTCACCAACACGAACTGATTTTTCTCTAATTTATCTTGAGGGATTAGCTGAAGAAGAATGGAAGGTGAAGAGGGAATTGCTGCTCCAGAAAAGGGTCTCTCTCTCTCTCTCTCTCTCTCTCTCTCTCTCTCTCTCTCGCTCTCATATATAGACATGCTCATTCACGTGTGCAAAAGGAGAACAGTCTGTCCCTGGGACAGAGAGGACACTCCATCTGACAGGAATTCTCATGTCTGTTTGAACGTCCAAATGACTTAGACGAACTTAAATAGACATCCTGTCAATCCTAATTGTCTCCTACGGCCAGAGACAGACATTTCTGTTGCCTATAATTGTTGGGAGAGATGTCAAATGAAGTAAAACATGACAAGGGGCTTAACTTACTCAATATTGAAAAGGGATGGATTTGCTCAGTGATCCTTGATCAGGAACTTGAATTAGCTTTGGAATTAAGCTGAATATCTTGTTTCCAGGTGAGGAGCGTGGATGTGAAGGAAGCACTGCGCCTTCAGCAGGAAAATAAGTTCGTAATTCTTGACGTACGACCTGAAGCAGAATACAAGGAGGTTAGCTAGTCAATTTGCTGTCTATCATCTTTATTTTTCGCACGACCACGACATGCTGAATTGAGGAAATTGTGTGCTCGTTTTTATACGGTAGGCTCATCCGCCTGGGGCAATAAACGTGCAAATATATAGGCTCATCAAGGAATGGACGGCATGGGACATTGCGAGGCGAGCTGCATTCGCCTTTTTCGGCATCTTTGCAGGCACGGAGGAGAACCCGGACTTCATAACGAGTATAGCCTTGTCACGCGATCTTGCTTTTGACGGTGTTCCCTGTGTTGCGAAAGATGTGAGACTGATCTTCTTAAACTCCTGTTTGCTACAGCTGTGGAATCGAAAATCGGTAAAGATGCCAAGATAATCGTGGCTTGCTCAGCCGGTGGCACGATGAAGCCATCTCAAAATCTTCCCGAAGGACAACAATCAAGGTAATCATGATTTGATCCTCTAATATGGAGATCGTTCGATAGTTTACTCATCAAGCTCTTACCTGCAGATCACTTATTGCTGCATACCTGCTGGTGCTCAACGGCTACACCAATGTCTACTATTTAGAAGGGGGCTTGTATACATGGTTCAAGGAGGGACTGCCGGCAGCTTCTGAAGAGTGAAAACTCGAGCATCATACCGTCGCTTTTTTGATCATTCTCATTTAGGAAAATCACATGGGATATGGCGGTCAATGTCGCCTGTCGCCAGTCGTACGATGAGTACTTTGATGACCATGTAAACCAGACAGCTTGATCATTGATATCTTGCAGAAGTTAGACTACAAGAATGCATCTCCAATCAGAACATCGATTTTTTCTTCCGATCTGTCCCAAAATGCATCGAAGTAGAAGAATGCGCGCTTCTTTGAATCCATTCTATACGTGTGGCAAAATGAATGAAGCAGGAGTCGAAAGATGCATCGATTACGAAATTTTCTTTTGTGTGAGAAATGGCCAAAATTTCCTCGTTTATTACCACGCAGCTCAGAGCATCTCCAATTTATCTTCGGCAAAAAGAAAAAGTTTCATCCGCTCTATGGCCAAAGAGGAATTAAGAGACCAGAGACCCTTCATCAGCTCAAAAGGATCAAATTCATTATCGAAAAAAGAGGTATAAAAGACGCTAAAGTTTCAGGCACTATAGACTAGGCAAGGTGAATCCGTAACATTTGCAAATCTGCGTCTGTCCAAAATTGCCGGACATTTAATTCCCAGAGTCTAATTGGTAAATATATCCGCCATTCTCCAGTAGTTCATATCTACAATAAATTTCATTAGCCAGGAAGAACATAACATCAGTATCAAGCCATCAACTCCAACGAAAGCCAAGCAAAAATAATGATCCAGTAATGTAAAATATATACGGGCAAGAAGCAATGTTAAAACAAGAAGATTGCAGAGTACATCAAGGACCAGAAAAAGATAATGACCAATCACACATGTCAATGCACTAAGTGTGATATTTTCTGCAAATAAAGTCTAAACGCCATGGAGTATATGCGGTTTCTGCAAAAGCACCAAGGAACCTCATGCTGTACCAGAATATTATTTACGACACTAACTGGTAGATCATCCATAATAAAAGCCACCCAGTCATTCTCTTCATCCCTGCAGGCAACTGCAGCAACAACACCAAAAACAAAGCTGTGATAGAGCTGGTATAACAATCAGCAGTTGCCCTTTACAAGCCAAAAGTTGTCTGTCCCACTATTGAATCCTAAACTTCAAAGGCCTTACAAGATGTCACAAGGCAGTCAATTTCCACTTGCAATAGACCAATTCTGTGCTGATTTTCTTGGATCATGACGATGTCTCTTGTAACCTAAATATTGTGATTTCCTGCTGCTTAAAATACCGTCGATCTTCTTCGTCAACAAGAACAAGGTTCAAGTAGTACTTCACACTAAACTTGTTGTTGACATTCCGGTAGGTTGGCGTCAATTCATAAGGACTAAGGAACAATCTAATGGGTATAGATTCACCTGTACAAGCAGATACATGCTTATGAGCCATTGCATCAAGTGCTCATCATAAGCAACAGGTCTATAGCATCCAAAGACGAGACAAAAAAGACACCTTCCTTAAAAATGACAACATTTCATACAACATGACATAAGAGCATAGACGTTTGGTAGTGAAATACAAAACCTCAAGGTTTGGTAGCTATACCTCTGACAGGAGCACCATCCATAAGTTCAAATTTAGCGAGGGTTTCTGTCTCTACATGGGTATTTTGCCCAGAGCCCGTTGATTCTCGACGCCTGATCTCAAGATCCATGTTTTTTATCTTGATCCTCACAAGAAGAAAATATATTTTTCCAATAATGACGTCTTTCAGATGATACCTGCAACACATGCAAATTACACAGGCAATGAAAAAGTTCCTATTCGAAATGAAAAAACCATCCTTGTTTAGACCAAGAATCTGCGATGTCTACATAGTAAAAATGTGATGATGGACAGGTGGTCGAGAAAATTAGTCTCACAAAAAAAAAAGATTGCGTCAGTGCACTCTCCTATATTAAAAAGATGTTTTGCATCTCAGATTACCACAAAGCAAATGAGGTCCAGTAAGATCTTACAGGAAGAAAGAAAAAAGAAAGGAACTCACTTGCTTTTATTATACTCAAACTCAATGTGTAGGCAATCTTCAATTCCCACTTCCATCTGCATGACACAAAAATTTCAATGAAAATTGAGAATTTTGAGAAACAATTATAGCAATGAAGAGACTATGCATGTGATGAGATAAGGGAGCTCTCAGACTATGGAACAATTTTCCTATGCTTCTATCATATCCCCATATATAGAAAAACTATGACAAAATTGAAGGCATGTTGAAAACCACTCTTAAACAGAGCATTGCTCCCACCTTGATACTATTGTTTATTGATGGTGGCGGAGTATAATTTCGAACCTGATGAAATAAGACAACCATAAAACAAAAACTTTGAGATGCCATAATTGACAGTAGCTGTAAATGTGTATAGTAATCGACTATTAATGCAGAGAAAAGAATAAGTTTACCACAAAATCCTGGTATTCTA
Source organism: Eucalyptus victrix (assembly GCA_016097545.1). Classification (NCBI taxonomy): domain Eukaryota; kingdom Viridiplantae; phylum Streptophyta; class Magnoliopsida; order Myrtales; family Myrtaceae; genus Eucalyptus; species Eucalyptus victrix. The sequence continues at coordinate 3,907,805 of CM027845.1, forward strand.
CAATGCTTCCAGCATAACCACGGTTGATTGTTACTTTCAGGACATACCTGAAAAGAGTGGACAAGAAAACTAAAACAACTTTTACACACATATCAAAGACTTCTTTCATTAACCAACAAAAGTAAAGTTGAGGCATTAAGTCAATCATGGAACACATTTGTATAAATTGACTGACCAAAATATGGCCTTGTCAGAAACAGAATTTAAAAAAGGGAACCTATGAAGCAGTTTGAGATCACTATGGACTTGGTCTTAGTGACGGACCATCACTTGTCAACATGAAGCAAAAGCAAAAGCACATCATGAGTACATATAGAGATGCTTAGATATATGGACAAACAAGTGCACGCATGCATAGAGCTGAAAGCATTAAAAAGGGCACCAGAAATATAGAACATGTCAAGTTGCCAAACAAAAGATAGTGTGAGATCATGTAAGGAAGTTGTTCAAAATTCTGAATTCCTCCATGTAAACCATAATTCTCTGCGCAGAATTCGACACTTACCTAAGCCTCACATGAACTCCATTATATGTCTCATAAGGCATTTCAACTGTAGAAAATTCAAACGAGTATGTTTTCCTTTCATATAATTCACCAGGGACATCCAACTCACGAACTGCAAATGAAAAAACACAAATAAGCATCATTCGATGCTAACAAATGGATCATAACCCATAAAACAACAATGTAGTTATCGTGTTGCATCAGACAGGCCTAAAGTGAAACTCACCAAGAGAAGTGAAATCATAGAAGTTCCCTCTGTCAAAATACATCTCTGAAAAGTAAAACAAGATCAATCATTTAAATACACTGGCCAAAAATGCATATGTTAAACTGACTACAACAAATAATCATAAAAAAGGAAGAAGGAAGATAAAAGAAAGTCAACATGCACAACCAAATATACAATTTTTAGAGTAGGCATTTTCTCTTTTCCATTCAGAAAAGCTTGCTATTAATAAAGCCAGAAAAAAAAACTTTCAACTAGCATCAACTAAAAAGATGTTTGCCATGACCATTACAATGTTCCATCAAAGCATTGGATTGAATTTATGGCATTCATCTTGATACAAAACAACCTTAAAATCATATTCTTCTTAAGAATCTTCTCTATACAGTAAAAGCAACAATCACTATGGATCAACACAAAAATTTGTCAAATTTTTGCAAATATCAACCACAGCAATTCACATGACAACTGTCCAACCAACTCGATCGAAAGCACAAGATAAGCACGCAATTATACAATCCTTTATAGTCTCAAAAAGGAAAAACTATGGAGTCACGCATTCATTGACATTATCCTGGAGAGCAATTGACCTCCAACACAGAACGAAATTCTCTCTAAGAAAATACATCAGAACTATCTTTAGAAACTAGGGCAGGCCACTCAAATTGTAATTACAGCTGATTTAAGAAGACAACTTCCACTTGAGCAGAAGACGATTCACCCACTCAAAATTCAAATAATAACACCATCCACAAAAACAACAGAGCCAATAGCTACTGCCACTAGTAGATAACATTTTTGAATGTATTAAAATGAAAGCACAAAGACATGCAGTTGCTTGAGCAGAAGAATAAATTAGCAATAGCATAGTCAGATTCAGCTATTTGCTTGCAATGGAGAATGCACTCTTTGATCACCAAATGAGGGGCATAAAGTCAGAGAAGAGATTTCTCAAAGCACCAGAGCATAATTCTAACATCACATTGTAGCTGGCACTAACCTATCTGACCCAGGAGTTCAACTTTTACACCATTATGTTCAACCTTTTTCCCTTGAATTGGTTCTATTGATACCTGGATGACAAAACCAATCGAAACCATATTTACATGAAGCTATTTTTTCACAAAATAGTGGGTGTTGCAATACTTGGCAATGAGTACAAAAATAGAAGAATACCTTGCCAGATATATTTTCCTGGCTTTGGAATAGTGGGACCATGGCAGTTTGGCCATTTTCCTTCTTCAGAGGAACCTATGAGGATGCAAGAATTATAGAGATATTGCATAATATAAACCTTTCGCATCAACTGTGATGCACTTATGACGAAGACAATGATGATGAAAAGATAGCTGATAACTAATCTACACTTGAGATAACAGAAAATGAAAAGGTGCCTGAGACTAGTAGAGTCTAACAGTGCTGCAAGCTTGAGGCCTTGGAACCAAATTCGAAGACTTTTGGGCACAATACCAGTGATAAGATGCATAATTACCATTTACACAATACTTCCAAAGACAGACTTTTGTTCTTATGCTTATGCTACATTCGCAGTATGCTTTATGTTGAATGGTTTTTCCCAGACTAGAGCAACTATTATCAGTGTGCATGGATCTATGTATTCAGAGAACAACCCCCACAAAGGATAAAGATCTCAAAATTTGGAAATTATTTTGATAACCATTTTCATCAAGCAAGGAGAATCGTTCCACTCCCCAGTAATAATCAGTCGAACAGTAGCAGACTTGGATTACCTGCTTACGGTTTTTCCCATCGGCAAATGTGATAAAAATGTTGCATGATGGTTTAAATGCTCCAAGAAGATAATTCTGAAGAAAAAAAAAAAGGATAACTATCAAGAACATGCACAGCATCATATTCCACATTCCGTCATGAAATAAATCAGAACAATTCTCGAAATCAAAGGTTCTGCTGATTGCTAACCATATTGTCGCAAACTCAGTCCTCAAACAAGCGCTGCCTCAAATCTGGACATAAAAAGAAAGTGGCAAACACAATTTAGTTGCAAGAACAGACTAAGGGAAAGAATGCACAAATGAGAAGAAAAAAGGAGACAGAGACAATCAACCGCTCCACGAAAATCACGCCGAGGACGACCCGCATACAATACTCGAAATCACACTAGAAACGATAGCCGGGCACGGCGTGCAATGTAAGGACATATTATCAAACTCCTAACTTGCAGTCAACCACACAACCCTTCGCATTCTCGATTACACAGACACAGGATAGCTAATCGAATGATACCGGATGAGAAATCGAAGGAAATTAATCGACCGGAGGACGCGAATCCAATCCCGCGACTAAAGGGGTAAAAAAAAAATCGAATCCGGCAGACTCGAAGACAATTAAGCAAATACCTGGAGAGCGGAAATCAGGCCGCGAAGCAGCCCCCAGCACTCCGTCCGCCACCGAAACGGCCCCCGAACAACACGGCACGCCGACGCCCGCGGGTCAAGCTCGATGGCTACGGCACGAAAGGATTCCCCCGTGTGAGACGATTCCTCAATCGACGCTGAAAAATTTCACGTCAACGATCGCTAGATTGGCGTACCTCGAGCGGAAGCGGGGGAGCGAATTTGCGGATTTGCTTTGGAGATTCTTCGCGAGGTTTTTGCGGAGCGAAATCGAAGCGAAGCGAGCCGGATCGTCGATCTACTGCGTAGGGCCTCGTACAGATGGAAACGAGGAAGGGGAGACGAGACCGAGACGAAACTTCGCTTCGCTGGCCCTCTGGGGCAGGGAGTCGCGGCAGGTGCTCCGCACGTGACCCTCGCCCGCACGCGGCCCGCACGTGGCTCTGTGGGCCGTCGGCCCATTTTAGGCACCGTGCGAGCGGCCCGTTTTCTGGTTTGGGTGGGATCCGAGTGAAGTCGTTTTGATCACTCGATTGAGACTAACTTAACTACAATTCACAGTTACATGACTAATTGCAAAGTAAAAGGAACTTTAAATTAGAGGTGATCAATGGGCGGACCGGTACAACTTTTTCAGGGAAAAAATTCATGTGCATTTGACTGGACTTCATACCTAAATAATCTCATCCAATATGTTTTTCTGAGGTCAATGTGACTTGAGAGGGCCGGTGGATGACATGCCTATGATGCAATCAATCCCAACATGTCATTTTTCTAACTCTTACGGTATCACACCATCCACTATTTTTAAAAGAAAGGAATCCTCGCTGTTTAGCTCTCTAAGATACTCTGTCTCAGTTGATGGAATGTGCCGCATCACTATTCTTTTCACGTTTTCACGAGCTGACATGACATGTCACTTGACAAGGATTTGTGTTCCGAATTAATGATGGTAGGGTCCAATTTGAGAACATCATTGGGGAACAAGCTGTCCACGGGATCCGAGGTCGGGACTGTCAAACACGATTTTCGTACAGGGTGTCGCATTGACAAAAGCGAACGTCTCCCATAAATTCTCCCCTATTATGGTTTACCAGAAGAAGGCAATGAGAAAAGTCAAGACATAAATGCAAGAATTGTCAAAGCCATCACCATCGATCGTCTCAAAGCCTCCGTGTACAAGAAAAGGGATCTGACCGTTTGCCCGCATCAAGCAAAACGTTTCCGAGCTCAGCTCACTTCCCAGCGCCGAAGAAGAAAACAAACGGTTTTCATTGCCATGACTATACAATGATCAAGCAATTTCACTTATGATTCCTCTGGCGAAAAATAAGAAATAAGCATTAAATTTCCTAATTATACATCGATGTTAAATCTCGAGGTTAACCCATTTCCAGTTGAATGAACAATTCCGAATGGCCTCAACTCTGGGCTTCATGCTTCGACCCCTCCTTCTCTCCCGAACTTAAGTCCATGGAATTGTCTCTCCTCCGGCTGCCCATCTTCAAAAGCCCGTACAGCTTCCCGAACTCCCTAACCGTGTGGACGCTCTCCCTACAAAAGACTGAAGCGGGCTCGGCAGCCTCCCGCCCGGACCGGCTACCGGTCAATGTAGCCCCGTTTTTGCTCAGGACCTCCCGCCCTTCACTGCTGCTCTGCAGGGCGCCGATCACGGTCTTCAGGGCCCGGGTCGGGGAGGACCGGTTCGCGATCATGATCTCGCCGATGTGGGCCGGGCTCATCCTCGCCCCGGCCTGGAAGATCTCCTCCACCTGCGGGAACAGCTTGTGCTCCTTGAGTCCCAAGTAACTGCTCGCCAGGCCCTTGAAGGCGGAGAAATCGCATAAGGGGAAGTGCACGTGGACGTCTATGCGACCGGGCCTCGTCACCGCCTGATCGATCCGATCCTTGTCGTTCATGGTGAAGACCATCACCCGCTCCTCGCCGCAGCAGGACACGATCCCGTCCATGAAGCTCAGCACGCCGGAAAGGCTCACGGCCGTCGATTTCTTCTCCAGGAAGCGGTCGAGGTCCTCGACGACGATCACCGACCGGGGCGTCGTCTGGAGGAGGAGGGCCTTGAGGTCGGAGTCGTCGGCGACCCGGGAGAGGTCGACGTCGTAGATGTCGTACTCGAGGAACTTCGCCACCGCCGCCGCGAAGCTCGACTTCCCGGTGCCGGACGCGCCGTGCAGGAGGTAGCTCCGCTTCCAGACGCGGCCGAGCCGGTGATAGTACTGCTTCGACTTGAGGAAACTCTCGAGGTCCGACTTCACCTTGCCCTTCAGCTCCGGATCCATCACGACGGTGTCGATCGTCGCCGGGTGGGTGAACGGCACCGACAGCCACCGCGGCCCGCCCTCCCTGGGCCGGTCGCCACCGTCGAGGTTCATGAACAGCCGCACCTCGTTCTTCTTCTGCTCGATCTCGTCGGAGACCTGGAAGATGTGCTGCAGGTAAGGCTGGAGGACGCGGCGCCGGTCCCGCTTCCTGATCTTCAGCACGAAGGCCCGCCGCTCGGGCCCGCCGGTGTCGTTGGCCCACGAGAGCGGGGCACTGAGGAACCGGTCGGCGACGGGCCGGTCGGGGTCGAGGCGGAGGACGACGTCGTTGGAGCGGGCGCCGGAGAAGAGGTTGGTGAAGTCGGAGCCATCGAGGGAGGCGAGGGAGCTGAGGTAGGTGGAGACCTTGCGGTAGAGCTGGTTCTCCTGGAGGTGCTCGTTGTACTGGGGGATCCGGTAGTGCTGGTACGCGTGGCACCGGTCCTCCACCGATCGGAGGAGCGCCGCCAGTTTGTGCAGGAGCGAGGTCCTGTAGAGGAGGCGGAGGAGGAAGAGGGCGGGGACGGCGGCGGCGAGGAGGAGGGCGAGCCCGTTGCCGGAGCCCATCACGGCTGGGCGAGTGATGGGTCGATGAAGATGACGATTTTCGACTGGTTTTACAGTTGCAGAAACTCCATGGACGAAGCTGGGATTGGTTAACAGGTGGCGATTTGGGGTTGAAAATGGGGAGAGAGGGGAGGAGGCTTTAATGGGGATGATGGAGAGGTAGGGGGAGGTCCAGAGCCGGCGCCATTAATTGGTCAAAAAAGCCGAATCGAGAGAGAGAGAGAGAGAGAGAGAGAGTTGTCGCAGAGGGAGGTAGCTGTCGATGTTTGGCTCCGGCCGTGAATGTATGACTTGACTTTTTTATTTGGTCCATTTTTTTCAAGGATTCTCTTAAAACATTACCAACTACGCCAGTTAAACATTAAATAAAATGGGTAACATCACAAAAAATACTAAAATTAGTACATTTATAATAAAATTACCATTTATAACAACTTTACTTTTTATTAATTTTCATTAAATTAAATTAATAACATGAAAAATCATAAATCGATATCACGTGTAACAAGTGAAGGATAAAACCTAAAATTAATACATCTTATCTATTATGGAAATTTATGATAAAATTTAATAAATTAACGAGAGGGTAAAGTTATTATAAATATATTAATTTTTTGTTTTTAATGGTCAAAAAACTAGTTTAGAGTTACAATTGTATTAGTTTGAAGTTTCTTCATAATGAAAAACTTTTAATTTCAATCTTTTGTGACGTATAATCTAAATTACAAAAATTGAAACTTTTTAAAATTCGTGTTTAGTTAGCGCTCTAAGAACACATTTACCTACAAAATTACTTTATTTCGTTAGTTCGTTGTTTTGAGCCAGTTGTGGGACGGGATTGAAGAGAGCAGTCGGCTCGGGGAGGTTGTCTCGGGCCGACCGGCAGCCCTTCATAAATCATATGTAATGTACGATTATAATATATCACGTCACTTGATAAGCTGACATATACTTAGTATTATCCCATTTAAAAAAAAAAAAAACTCCAAAACATTGCTTATAGTGCCAGTGGTTCACGGCTTCGTTATTTATAGGGAAAATGGCACAATTAGTCCCTGAAGTTTTATATAATGTTCAATTTCGTCCCTGTACTTTTGATTGGCTCAATTTAGTCCCTGAATTATCGATAAATGTCCGATCTAGTCCCTGACTATTTAAAAATTGATCAATTTCGTCATTCCGTTAACTTTCCATTAGTTAAACTTAACGGAATGGGGGCATTTTGGTCTTTTTATCTTTTAAATATTTTTATCTTCTTCTTTTTTTCTTCTTCTTCTCTCTTCCCTCCGCCGGCCATGGCGGAGCCGGCGGAGGGAAGCCGGCCTCCGGTGAGGGGGGCCCTTGCCAAATCTGGCGAGGGCCGCCCTCGCTGAGTTGCTGGGTTCGCAGGTCGCGCCATAGGGGAGCGCAAGGCTTGGCGCAGAGGCCGGAGGGGATCGTGGTGGTGCCGACGGAGGGAGGCCGAGGTTCGAAGCTGGTGTAGGGGGATTGGGTGCTGGCGTCACTGGAGCTACGGTGAGAAGAGAAGAGGGAGGCCGAGGAAGTACAGACTTGGTGGAGGAGCCATGCGGTCAGCGTCCTCATCTCGTGGCCTCGTGCGGCGGGGCTCGCCGAGCCGCGGGGGGGGAGGCGTCGAGGTCCCTCCCGGCCGGCAAGGGCGGTCCTCACCTGCGTCGGGCGAGGCACCCTCGCCCGACGCCGGGGCGCGCCCTCGCCCGACGCAGTGAGGGCGGCCCGACGCCGGCAGGGGTGGCCCTCACCGGCGTCGAGCGAGGGCCGCCCCTACGGGCTTCGGGCCGGACGCCGGCTTCCCTCCGCCGGCGCTAGCAGAATGAAGAGAGAAGAAGAAGAAGACCCAAAAAAAAAAAAAGTAACGGAAGGACTAAACTGAACATTTCCTAATAGTCTAGGGACCAAATTGAGCCAATCAAAAATATAGGGACGAAATTGAATATTACGTAAAACTTTAGGGACTAATTGTGCCATTTTCCCTTATTTATATCATGAACTTGTGCAACAAATTTTTTATTTTATTTCGAGATGACGTCTGACACAGCATTCATTGCAGCACGTTTTACTTGAAATAACATATATTCTAGTTTGCACTAGAGTACACGGTCGAGTGTGAAGCAAGATTCTTTAAAAAATTAAATTGATTAAAAAAATGAAATAGCATGCAAAAGTTTCACTTGATTTTTATAGTAATTTGAAGCTTTTAACTAACATCGAAAGAAATACGACTCTTATGCAAAACAATTGCGGCACAATTCCTACCAAACTCTAAATTGCCGTTGCTATTGTTATTATTATACTCTTCCCTCTGTGGAGTCATTCAAACCTCGAGAAAATGTATCATGCGAAAAGCTTCCTTTCTATACATGAATTGTTTAAGAAGACATAAAAAAAAAATGTTATGATCTCAATAGTTTCATAATCGACCTAACATCCCACGATATGTAAATGATACAATAAGAAATTTTGGGACCAATCATTTAAGGATTTCTTTATTATATGGTCCTTAACCGTGTCTGTGCAATATATTCAATGGGCTTGACTCCAACATGGGTCCAATTTGGACCAATTGAACGTTACATGTTTTTTTTATTTATATACCTTTATAAGTTCATGAAATTCTCCTTCGGATGGGATCTTTTCTGATCGGATTTACAATAGAAAATGGAGTGAGGACAAACTTCATGATTATTTATTTTTAGGTCAAAGGAAACTTTAGGACTGGTTATAACATTTGATCTTTTTGCCAAGCAAACCCCACCGAAATATTTGGTTCGTCCTGCAAGTTTAGTCTTTTATTTAAATGTTGTGCACCCTGACCTGCCCACATTTCATGTCAACCACGTCTTAAAAGATAAGAAACCGGAATTGAATCGCCAGTGTTCTTGTCGCTTGCTTGAGGAATCTTAGGTACTTTTTCTGACCGCACTACCTCGCGCTCGTACTTTCAAAAAGTTCACGCAACTTTGTGTTAGGAAAATAAATATGAGGAAAAAAACAAAAGAACACGAGTATGGCCTTTTTGGGTCGGCAAGAGAAACGTAAGAGCGTTGAAAAATTGGACATTTGACGATTTGGTCAATCTAAAAAAATGAATTTGAGCTTATAACATAACATAAGAAAAATTCAGCTCATCAGAGAAGGATCAAGGGAGATTTTTAATTTGAATTTGGAAAGAACGAAGGTTTAAAGGGATCAATGAATTTGTAATTGAAGTGCTAGATATGTGATTGATTTACTTTTGAATGATAATTTTCCCTTGATTGATATTAGTGGAGGAAATTGTCCAATCTATCTCAACCTTATTTGACAAAAGTTGATTCAATTGTAATTTTCTTTTAAATTTTGCCAATCTCATACTAAATCTTTGTGCAAAATTCTATATAATTTTTCTGATCAATTTTCTTTGAAGATCACTAAGGCAGTGATATACCACGCATAACAGCCAACAATGAGTGGACCTTAATGTCAGTAATTTTCGTTGAAAATTGATCATAGAGGGTACCATTGGAATTTCCTATAGAGGTGTAAAATTAAATTGATAAAATTAAAAAAAATTATAATTGAATTCACATTCCTATGATAAATTTAAGATTGATTGGGCAATTTCTTGTTATAATGTGGGACAAGTGTAGACTGTACACAATGCTATTTAAGTCTCTCTTCAAAAGGGTAGTGGTAAATAAGATTATTATTCACAATTCGTTTTGGAAAAGTGTGCTTTTGTTGACTTTTTTTCCTTATTATTATTCGGTAGACGTGCTCTATTAATATGGTCAACATGAAGCGGCTAATCCATTGAACGCGTCCGCCTTGTTGAACGAGAACTAATCAAAGGGCCTAATTTTCAAACTACGCTCTCTTAGTTTCCTCCGTATCCAAAGCGTGTACGCCGAGCACATTTTGACTAGCCCCTTTAGTATCATATGACGTCCATTGTTTTTTTACATTACTTTTTTTACATGACTTGATTAGCATGAAATCGAAACGGACTCAGCGCACTCAACGCAAAACTCGGGTTGATTATAGGAGCACTCATCGAGACCTGCTCAAACTCGCATGATTCACGGTCCATAAGTATTAGGTTTGTGGATTTCGTGCTGCTAACAGAATTTCAGGAGGTGGACACGTGCCGTCCTCTAGATTGGCCTAATTGATGTGCGTTTGTTTTGGTCGTTTGAATTTCTCTCTATCGGTAATTACGGACACAAACGCATATTTCTGACTATTAAAAGATCCTCTGGTTAATTTCAAGCCTTTTGCCTACACAATGTGGCTTTAATCAGAGCACGCAGTCGACGGGATTTTAACAAACGAATTCTACTTCCCTAACTGAAAATCATGCCCGACGCTCCAACTGGCTGAGTTAATAAATTCTTTCGGGACTTCCGGAGAAAGAAAACTTGCTAAAAAATCTTCCTGGAGCATTGATCTTTTCGTCGCAGGATCATAAATATCAGTTTCCAATCCAAGGGTCGACGCATTCGGTTTTCTTGATTCGGTCTTGTCCCTCGTGGTCGCCGACAAAGAATGCAATCTGACCAGCATCGAAGCACCATTCCCCACCAGAAGTGCGTGGAATTAGTCATGGGATGGAGACATTTTCCTTTCCCCTTCCGCTATCCTATGACATCTTTAAGAGCTCGCCCACAAAATTACCTATCAATTTGCAAGATCTGCTCATTAATTATATTGTCCTTATTATAATCCCACTAGATCCACTCGGTTAATTTGACAGAATGGCGACCCCATTCACTAAAATTTCGTGGTACGTGTTCACCATGTCCCTATTTAAAGATATCTCTGGCCCTTTGGATCGAGACAAAGGACAAGGGAACTGCCGCCTTCATCCAAGAAGTTGCCAATGTACTAAGGGTGCGTTTGGGAGTAGCTTTGCCAAGCTACTTTGGGATAAAAAAAATTGATGTTTGGCGAATCCTTTGGTAAAGATGATTGAGGCAAAGCAGGCCTTTGGAAGGTTGAAAGCCCAAGGCAAGTATGAGGCTACCTTGGGCATTTAGCCTTCTCAGAATGCTGAGGGGGGAATAGACAACAAATTTTATTCCGTAAATATTCCCACTAACATTTCATTTTGCTGATTTTGTCTTTGTAACTGTTCACATTCTTCTTTGTTGAGATTGGCAAGCGAGATTGCGAGGGGCCAACAACAAGCTGGACAATGGTTGACGTGAGGCTGGTGTGGTCATGGCAACCATTGTCGGCCAATGGCATGACCTCAGCGACCCTTGCAAGTCGCGGCAAGGTCATGTAACCTCTGACAACTCATATTTGGGTCACTGGAGGTCACGTGACCCAAATCTGGGTCACAGCGACTCAAACCCTAGATTTGGGTCGCGACGAGGTTGCACGACCTCTGACTCTGGGTCGCCTTAGTCTCGAGACCCAGATCTAGGTCGCACGACCTTCGGCGACCCAAATTTGAGTCATTTGAGTCGCTGTGAGGTACTGGGTCGCCTAAGTCACCGCGACCCAGCGACTCGAGAAAGGGACTTGGCGAGGTCGAGGGAGTGGAGGGTGTTCTTGCGGGCGTTCCCGCGGGCGATAGCTTCGATGGTGAGGGAGCCGTCAGTGATGCAAGGGCAGAGGGAGAAGTCGAGGGCGGCGGTGTTGAGGTAGTGGGCAAGGGTGGTGGGGAGGTGCTCAGCGTGAAGGAGGCTAAGGGACATGCGTAGGTGGGACTCGCGGTGGTGGGACTTGACGGCGTGGAATGAGCGGCAAATGAGGGAGAAGGACTTGTGGTCTATGGCAGCCGCCTGAGGTCTTGCAACCTGAGACGTCGGCCACCGCGGCAGCCGCTTTGCCGGCCAACCATTTTTTTTTTTTTTTTTTTTTTTTTCTATTACAAAAATTCTTTGTAAATGTAAATTTTTCCAAACACTATTTGGCTCAAAGGTACTTTATAATAGACTTTTTAGATTACAATTTACTAAACGCAATTTGCATTTTAGAAAACTTTTTTAACTTAAAACCCTTTGCATTTTCCCAAAAACCTTCCCCACAAGTCCAACCAAACACATCCTAAGTTCTTGCGACCCAATTGTTCTCAAGACGAATAACCCAAGATAAACAGTATATTCTTGTCCTGCTTGGACCATGGAGTTGCCTGCTCAGTTTCCCTTATGAGCTTGGTACCGCCCGAGCTTGAACAAGGATTTTAGGGCCCAGCCCGGTCCCTCCAAGGCTCCAACCCGCTGACTGAGCATGGTTGAATGGTATGTACACACGAACAATGATCTCTCAAGTTTCAGAACGGCAGAGCCTCGTGCTAAAAGTGAAAACCAAGAAGTGGGTTGGCCCCTTTGAATCCACACCTCGGCCAGCTCCGTATCTCTCTGATCGAGGGCTTAAATTATGCAAAAGCTGCAGCTCGTGAGCCGAAGTAAAAGTCACAAAGAAGGCTGGTCCAGGACCACCGAGCAGAGGCAGGCGGAGCATCTGTAAACGATCCATCAACGCCACAAATAATGAAGCCCGAAAAGACCGACAAAAAGCTCAAACAGAATTCATGCCTTTTCTCTTTCAATTTGTAAACACATGAACATCACTTACAGCAAAAGCACCCAATCTTCATGATCAAACATGGGAATGATTATTCATTCGGGATTCCTCGTCTACTTTATCCAAGACTATCGAATCATAACCTTAAAGGATCCAACGACTAGCTTGTGAATGTATCCAGCTGGCATTAGGTATAACCTGAGAACTTAGAAAATGCATAACTAGGTGCTTGAATTTTTATTTAATGCCAGTTGCCGGCGGGACCAGGAACACTTGAAGCATCATACTGGCAATAGTCACTGCAAAGATCAGTTAAAGAGTCTTGATAACTTTACTTGGAGAGATCGCCAAGAGAAAGCCTAGATCCAACCCTATCAATATATCCAGTTGAACTCATCTTCACTAAATTACTTAAACCAGTGAGTTACGAACCAATTAGAATATATTAACCGCTCCACAACACACTAATTCTTTTTTTTTTTTTGGATTTTTCTTAACGTAATACATATCAAATCAACTAAGGGAAAATTATCAATTGCATTTATGTCAATTCAGTCATAAATCTTTCAATTTAGCCAATTTAGTCCCAAATATTTTGACAAAAATTATCAATTTAGTTATAAACTTTTCAATTGTGCTAATTTAGTCACAAATATTTTGATGAGCTGCTATTATTATTATTATTATTATTATTATTATTATTATTATTATTATTATTATTATTATTATTATTATTATTATTTCTTTCTTCTTTTTTATTTTCTTTTCTCTCTTTCTTTTTTAACCCTAGGTTGGTGAGGGCCTTGGTTTGGGTGGGGCGGCCATTGTCTAGACTGGGCGAGGGTCGTTGGCCTAGCATTTAAAAAAATGTAAAAGAAAAATTCTAAAAATTCGGCAAAATTTACAAATTTATAAAAAAAAATTTAAGCTATCAATAGCCACTCTTCTCACCCCTTGGGTGATGGTGTGGGGCGTGAGGCGTGATGCTATGGTTGCTAGCCACTCTTCTCACCCCTTGGGTCGCCGACCACTCGACAATCGCCCTTTTGGCCATTTTTGCGTTCTTCAGGCTTGCTAAGGGCGTCGCTCTTCCCTCCATGAGCACCCTTTTGTCAAGGTAAATCCACCTTGCTTATTGACCTCTCCGGTGATTTAGTGTGGCAATAGACAAGTAGTTAGCGATTTCTGGAAGAACTAACAAATTTTCAAAAAATTTGACTAAATTAGCACAATTGAAATATTTATAATTAAATTGGCAAGTTGTCAAAATGTTTAGGATGAAATTAGTCAAATTGAAATATTTAGGATTAAATTGGCATAAATAAAATAGATTTTGGACTCTATTTTATATATATATATATATATATATCTCCAATTAACTAATGATATGGTGATTGCTTCTACCGAACTTATACAAGAGTTAGGTTGGCCTACCTTTTCTGTTTCTATTCTTTTGGAGAATCTTCAGCTAACTGAAAGTTGTCTAATGATAGTGACCCTAAGTGTTGCTCAAAGTTAAAGAAACAAGAGTCAAGCAAGGAGGCCTTTCAGTGTGGAAACAGGTCTGCCACCCATTCTTCAAGTGACGGTAGAAGTCAGGTAAGTAAAGGTTTGATATGCGAATCATAACTACATTAATCTTCCTAACCACTTTCTAGTGTGAGTTAGGGACATTACAAATATCTTTGGTCATCGGTAGGCCGCCTAGATGGGCACGGTCAGCTCAAAGGGCAAAACAATAGGGCACAGGCAGATTGTTCCGTTCTTGGTTCGTTCTGCTCATGCTGGCTCACCAAGGCCTAATCAAATCCATACAACGGAGATTTGACTTTTTGGAATTATGGGCGGGTCTAGGCAATTATTTTTAGGTCCGGCCTGATCACCAATCAATTCTACTTGTGGACATGCTATAGGCTTACCATAAGCAACCTTAACTCACTCATGTGACTAGTAAATTATCTTTGATCAATATTCGAATCTACGGCGCCTAATTGGGCCTTGAGGACATGACAAGTTCCTCCAAGCAATGTGTGGCCCATGGCAAGTCTTGGATTCCCTTGGGCCTACATCCTGTCATCCAACTCCCATTCAAATTCTTGAAGTGCTTATTCATACATGATTCATATTTTCTATCAACAGGAAGACATGAGAGTCCCGATCTATTGTAATTGAGAATTGTAACAAAGAGTTAAAATGTGCTAATTATAGTGGTAGTTTAAGGGTTGATCAGGAAAAATCTCGTGTCTTGATTTTGCTCGCTCACTTTTACTCTTTAATTTGTTGTGTTTGAGCGCTTCATCTTAATAATCATGCAATGAGAAGAACAAACTGAAACAAATTTAAGCAGACGCTGAGGTCCATGGAGTTGGTCAACCCTCAACATCACATAGTGCCTCAAGAGTCGTGGCAACGCATCCAGACCCGACAAGACAACTTGCATTATAAGAGCCATTCTTTCCATTAACTCTTTAGACAATATTCTTTTATTCGGCCGTGACGGAACAGGGGATCGCCGTGCCCGAAAGGGATAAGCAGAACGCTTTATAAAGGTTCGACCACCCCACCGCCATTATCAAATGAATAAATACCTTTCCTAGTATGACAAGACTCAAGGAGAACCACTACATTGTCAACTTACCCCATGGGAAGCCGTCGATCACTGAAGAGCATCTATGTTCACGTGAAACCATATTGCTATTCGAAGTGGCTAAATTGGGGAGTCATCTGGGGGAGAATCAACTACCAAATAATCAAAACGATGATGTCCTTGTTGTCGGCCAATAGGGCCAGTCGGTCCATTCATCACATGCTAATTTCATTTTCAAACATTGCAAATATTAGTGGCCACTCTTTAGTTATTCCGAGCCTTCCGAGCCTGAGTTCTGTTGACCGTCCGTTTTGTTATTTCGCGAGTCCTTATCTTCATCATAGGGGAATGCATGTACCTAGCACTTAGGTTATGATGAGCCAAGGTATGTGGCATATGACAAATAGGGAATTAGAAAATCGATCACTTTTTTCGTGGCTTCGTTGGTGGATGCGGTACTTGTACTACTCAAGGGATGTCGAGGAGTACTGCAATCTCGTGAGGGAGGGGCGGCGATCGTTCTCAGGTTATAGCACCTTCGTGTCAGGTCGAATTTCTTCAATAGTGGGGCGTCAAGAAAAACTAATTGGTAGGGATAAACATAGATTCAAGATAGAACATGAAACTTAAGAACTATATCAGTTGAAATGGGAAACCTATTCCGATTGATAGGTTTCAAGTTCTAAACACCCAAAACTTGAAACTTGGAACAAATCTTTGTGTTTTTCTTTGTTTATGTCTTTGTGTAATCCCATAACATTCCATGACGTCCAATAATGAGTTGGTGAATATATTTTGACAAGTAGGTTCTAGGTGCCAAATGTCTAGAACCTAGAATTTAGAATAAGTTTTTGTGTTTTTCTTATTCTATGTCTTCACCCAATTCTATAACATTTCATGACATCCAATAATGAGTGTGGACTCTAAAATCACTAGTCCAAGCCTCCATTTATGGCGATATACATGACTGAGACTTCTACTTTATTAATATATCATAATTTTTTAGTGTTAAGATGTAAGCTATGATCAGTGAATTGTAGCAAATGGTTGTCCTTAGATGTGATAATTTATTGTAATCATTTAAATAAAAATATAAATGAAATCTAGATAGATCCTAAAACCAATCTTGAATTTGTGATAAAATAGGTTCAAATTTTAAAAATTAGGAAAAATGTTTTGACTGATAGGTTGCGGTTTTTAGATGAAAACTTAAACAGAATTTGGAATTGTTCGCCCCTTATAATCAAAATGATGAGTGAAATAAGTTGTTATCATTGTACAACTATTCGATTGTGAGATAAACCGAATTCTTATTATTTGGAGAAGCCGACCAATCGATCCATGTTGATCGAGGAGAATAGATAGGACGATAAATGAACCTATGCCCATTTAGCCTCTGATCAAATTCAGAATCTTATGCAAGTAGCTGGTGTTGATAACGTGGCACTAGGTCTATATGGAATCTCACAAGGAAATCACCACTTGCTAAATTGAGATGGTCCATATTTTTGCATCCAATACACGCAAAGTATATACTTATAAAATGGTGGCCCTGGTGGAATGATAAGAAAAGGAAAGGAAAATAAAATTCCTTCGAAAAAGTTGACTTTAGTGAATATTCACCTCCGTTGGAAATTTAATACCATTTAACAAATTATGTAATAATAGCAGTTACAATAAGCGGGGCACTCAATAAAAATTTTGACGTAACATTAATAAATCACTTTGTAAATTAGTGCAATATTATTTTTTAAATTCAAACTTACTGCAATATTAATTGAAATTATTATACTCTTTCTCCACATTTATTATAGGGGCAATACCATCAATAATCTTAAACTGTAGGTCCAAATAAATTTGCCTTAAATTACTTTCGTATCACCAAAAATTTTAAATTAACATATTTATGATAAGCTTATCCTTTATTTTTTTTTATCGAATATCCTCTTAAATTTTAAACCTGAAAATAGGCGTGGTGAACAATTGGAATTGTGCTACTAATTTTTTCATGGCAATTGTTCCCGCAGTTTGTCTTTTGTCAGCACCGCTAATTTTTTATTGCCCAAGTTGACCAGCCTTCGACCAAGAAAAAAAAAAAAAGACCGTTTTCATGGACGACCGTTTTCACCCTTTTATATTAATAATCAATTGAAAAGTCATGCCGCCAGTCACATCAACGAAAGCGTGCTAATGATAACGATGAAAGGACTATTTTACCCCCACCATCAAAGTTAAAAAGACCCGATTACAAATGGAAGATTTTAGAATTTAATTGTACATTTACACACGGATATTACCCTAGTTAAAAGATTGATGTATGTCAGTTTTGTTGGTAACTAGCCCCTTCTCCATTTACTTCTTTCCTCTTTCCAGATAGAATATTTTAGCTTAGGATTTAATTGAAGTTTGTGCAATAAAATTTATCCACAAAAATATTGATGTATATAGAGATTGGTGGTAAATAGCCACTTCTCCACTCTCATATTTCCAAATCACTCATCATCCTTTCATTTCTCTCCGATTACTTTCCCTCTCTATAAATTGCACATCTAATTTTTTTTTCCAGTCGAAAAATGGCATATCTAAGTCAATTTTATGGTTTTTTGCACATTTTTTATGAGGATGATTAAAAAGCGACGATTGGTTTATCGAACTCTACCTACATTTGATAGCCAAGATAAAAGTCCAAAATTACTAAAGCGGGGGGGATATTGTGTATGATGGCTAATAACAAATAGACTATCTTGTTAGCAATTTTCGATGAGAATTGATCATAAATGATAATATTAAAATTTTGTGTAAAGGTTTAGGATTAAATTTGGTAAAATTGAAACATTTGCCACTAAATAAATATATGTACAACAGATTTAGGACTAATTAGGCAATCTCCTAATAATGCGAAATGAACAAATACTCTTGAACTACAAAGCATACTACTTGTGTTTGGTTCGACTTTTGGAATGGGCTTTGGGAAAATACTAATGTTGAAAGCTTAAAACTCTTTGGGGAAAGGCGAATTACTTTGGTAAAAACTCTTTTTTAAAGCAACTTTGGGTCAAGTAGTGTTTGGAAAAAAAAATTACAAAAGGCTTTGGCTGCATTTTGTGCGTGTGTGTATTTTCTTTTTATTACAAAACACTCAAATCTTTTATTGGAGCCAGTGAAAAGCTTAGGCCGCTGGGGACTAGATCTAGCATCAGCAGTTGTCATTTAAAGGTCATTCTACCTCTAGCAAGGTTGCACAATCTAGGCAAGGGTCGCCCATGCAAGACCCAATCGACCACCACCTAAGGTCACATAACCTTGAGCAACCATAGATGAAGATTAGGCGACCCCAAGCAAAGGCTACTTGAGATCATGAGACCCAGGCGACCGTCACCTAGGTCGCCAAAACCGAACAACCATTTCCTAGGTTTCATGAGGATTGCGTAACCCCAAACAAGGGCTGCCTAAGGTTGCGAAATTTAAGTGACCACTGCCTAGGTAGTGGGAACCCTGTTGCCTTAGGTAATGATTGCCTAGGTCACGTAACCTCCCCAACCTCTCTCAACCTTGTGTCGGCCATATCTAGCCTTGCTAGTCACCGTCGTGAAGAGAAGATGAACAGTCACATTAAAAAAATGAGTGTGGGTTTGGAAAAAAAAAAATCATTTAACTCTAGAAAATGGCAATCCATAAATGTTGAAAGCCAAAACAAGCGAGGAGCTATTTTGAGCTTTTACCATTGCCAAAGCCACCATTTAGCCAAATGTTGAACTAAAAATTGAACAAATGCCTCAATTTTTTTAAAAAGGGTTTTGCATGTCGAAAACCTTTTCAAAAAATTGAACCAAGCACATCTATAATATCACTTCAAAATTGTCGTGCCAAATAGGATTATTATTAGCTATTCTTTTTAGAAATGTGTCCTTTTGTTAACTCTTTTTTATTAGCCGGTAGAGTGCTCTATCATTGAGGTCCGCATGTAGCCAGTGGTCCACTTTGAACAAGTCCACGCCGTCGAACGAGTACGAATCCAAGCCTTATTTTCAACTCTCGCTCCCTTAGTTTCCTCCGCGGATGCCCAGCACATTTTCCAACTCAATCATTTGTATTTTCTCACACCCATTTTGATTAACCCCTTTAGCATCATATGATTTCCATCGTATTTTCGATAACTTGATTACTGATTAGCGTGGAATTGGAAACGCACTTGACGTGCTTTACGCAAAACTCGGGTCGAATGTAACAGCAATCATCGAGATCTGCTCGGACTCGCATGATTTGATAGACACATCCCATCATCTGGATTGGCCTATTATATCATTCAGATCATGTAGAATTCCCTCCTTTGGACAAGCTTTGCCTTCAATGTGAACGCGCGTACGTGTGTTTCTTTTCTTCTTCTTCTTCTTTTTTTCATTTGAACTCCTCTCTATTTCTTTTTTTCTTTTTGAACTCCTCCCTATTTCGATAACTACAGCCACAAGTGCACATCTCCGATTATTTGAAGATCTATAAAAGACAATATAAACCTTGGCCAATTTCAAGTATTCCTTCCGTATGCACACGCGGCTCTAATGAGAGCATGCAGCCGGTGAGATTTGAACAAGCAACCTCTAATTCCTCAACTGAAAATCATCCCATGATGCTTTTACCCGATAAGCAAATCAACGACCATTGGATAAAGAAATCTTGCTAAAAAGCTTGAGTGAGATGACACTTTCATTGAAAAGCTGTTCAATTAAAGTGAGATGAATCGAATTTGTACTATTTGGAGGAGGTCAATCAATCAATCAATCCATGTTGATTGAGCAAACTAGACAAGACGACAAATGAACCTATGCCAATTAGCTAGTGTTGCATCCAATATGGGCTGAGTATATTCTTATAAAAAGGTGGGCTTGCAGAATGATAAAGACAAAACGAAGAAGAAAATTCCCTAAAAAAAATTAGCACTTTTTTAGTAAGTGAAAATTGGCTCACCTCACTTATTCTCCTCCTTCCGGAATTTAATATTCATTTAGTAGATTTTGTAATGATAGAGGTTAAAATAAGCGGTCGCATAATAAATATCTGACACATCGGTTTGCAAATAATCGCAATAATTTATTAAGATTTAGCCTTACTCTAATACTAACCGAATTCGTGTACTCTTTCTTTGTAATTTTCTTTTTACAAGATTGACATTAAAAATCTCAAGTCGGTGTTCTCATAACATAGTTATTACAAAATAATTATCATCTCGCAAAATATTTGAAATTAATATGCGTTTAATCCATAGCCATATTCATCTTATAGAAAATCTCAAACCGAT
This sequence comes from Eucalyptus victrix, assembly GCA_016097545.1. Classification (NCBI taxonomy): domain Eukaryota; kingdom Viridiplantae; phylum Streptophyta; class Magnoliopsida; order Myrtales; family Myrtaceae; genus Eucalyptus; species Eucalyptus victrix. The sequence continues at coordinate 3,928,213 of CM027845.1, forward strand.
ATCCCATGATATTTTTATTCCAAATTAGTTTCACAAAATATCCCAAACAGATACCAACCTCACCTCTGTCAAAATGCATACATTACACATGGACTTTATTAATGTGTGTCTTATATGTATTATATGGTATATTTGTAATTATATTTCTGTCAATGCCCTTTCTATAATTAACCGCTTCACACATATCATTCAACCCTAATTGAGATTGAGCCATCATAAACACTTTGTTGGTATTTTCTCTCTAACTCTAAACATCAACAGATTATCCATGTTGGATCCATCTTGCATTGTTTGATATGCATTTTTACACGAATATATTTTAACGAGAGATTGGGCAAAATGCTAAGGAAGGGCAAATTTGGACAATTGCTTTTTTGTTGTATGACATTTTAGTTTGAAGCAATTGCTTTTTTTTTTCATGCAATGGAAATTAATTTGGAGTAAACATGTCATGAATACTAGTTTGATTTTCCTTTTTTTGAGATGAAAATTAATTGGATGTAGTTTGAGATTCACTCGGACTAATAAATCATGGGTATTGTGTTGGCAACTAGTTTATTAGTTTGAGCAAAGCACAGCCAACATGGTAGTGGATATTTTACCCATCCTCAATTCACCCTAGGCGCAAATGACAACTATATCATCTTACTTGGTAGTAACTAGAGTTGAAACATTGACGTGGAGTTTACCTTCTCCATGGAAGAGGGCCTCTTATTCTCACCCAATATTTTTCTTCTAGAGTGAGTGGGAATACAAGAGTGACATTGCAGGGTTTCCCATTCTAGGTTGGATCTCGTCTGTTTTTTCCCCTTGAGCTTTTTAAAGACCTGCTCCACTTTAATAGCTAGCCAACTTAGTGCATAGAGAGGTGTTGGCAAAGACAAGAAGCATTTAATCATTGTTTTGAAAAATGTCGTTTTAGGATAAGTGTGAGATTGGAAAAATTGAGCATTTAAAAAAAAAAAATCATTGAATGCTGCTTGTCTTTTGTGAGCACGTCATTTTTTATTAATGTACTAACATAGCGTTTGGCGATTAGGATTAAATTTATCATATCTTATATTTCATGCATACTCAAAATAGGATAAAGTCGAATTAAAGAGGATATATGCCAAATAAAATTATCCCCACGAGGGAGGTGGGATAAAGATAGATAGGATTTCTAATATTTATAATCGAAAAGTTTTTCTCAAATAAAAAACTTCATAAATTAAGAAATTTTAAAATTATATTTCAATATAAATAATATTTGAATTCTAATATAAGAAATTCAAATTAACAAAAAAAATATTTTTTAAATTTAATCTTATTTTTATTTATATATTTGAATTTAATTATATCTTATAATATAAAATCCAATATATGAATATATATTTATATTTATTACGTATTTTGGGTATTTTAATGTTTTAGTTGTATTAGTAAACTTTTCTTTTAATAAAATTTTATTAGAGAATGATGAAAGGGGAAGAAAGAAATAAAAAGAATTAATTAAAAATATAGGAAAATAAAAAAAAATAAAAAAATAAAGTTGACAAGAGTGTTACAAGAGATTTTTACCATCTTCATTTGTAAAATTTGTGATTAATTTATATTGATATGGCATTTTAACCAAACAATATATATGATATAATGTAAACATAATCAATTTTATTATTATAATCACCAAACAATGGATAGGATATAGCAAAATCCATTGGATTTCATATCTTATTCTATTAAGTCCTACCCTAATTAGAAATCCCGACCAAAAATAGGTTAATTTGACTAGCTAATATTACCTTTCCAGCATTTTTTTTTTTGAGTGATTATGTTAGTGATAATGACGAAAGAAGTACTTTACCCCCAATTAGACAAATAGAGCAAACGAGTGCATAAAATTGAAAATCTTAGAATTTAACTGCACAATAGGCATTATCCCTAGCGAAAAAGATTGATGCACATCAAATTCAACATTAATGTACGTTAATTTTACGGCAGTGCTATTTCCACACCATATATGACTAGATTTCTCTTTATACTAAAAGGACAAAATAACCTTCATCGTTCAATTGCAAAGTAATGGCCAAGTTTCTTCTTTTTCTTGTTTTTTCAATTTGTATTTAGGGTTTAGTTGTCACAATTACGTATTTTACATTTTTTTTTGGTGCATTAAAGAATTTTTTTTATTGTATTCATAGTATTCTTATAACATTCTGCATACTCTGTGTAAAAGTATCTTATTAATGATAAGAAGAAAAGATGGATTCTTTGGTATAGTAAAAAAAAAAACTTAAAAATCTTTTTGATTTCTTATATAATAACTTATTTGTGCCTTGTCTTTTGTCTCAAAAGCTCACTTCCTCGGTAATTATTTTTTTTAATTTCATTGGTCTACAATATATATCCAGTTTCTTTACTAACTATTAAAAAAATTATTTTTTCCTTACTATCAGTGAGATATTTCTATACATAACATACAAGACGTTATATACATATCTAAAAATACACTAAAACTTTGTGCAAAAAGAGACATCTTGATGTCTTTTCAGATCACTTTATAGATGATATTAACTTTTGTTAATCTAAAATAAAGAGATTTCACTAGCATTATAAAAAAATTCTTGTAGTGTTTTGGTTTAATTAAATCTCACTTTAAAGTTTTATTTTGGAGAATGTAATTATGATTTTATTTTTGAAAATATTCAAAGAAAATTCATATATATGATTGAGACTAATGTGATGGGATTTGATAGTGATATACACAACGAAAATGAATATTTATAAACAGTTAATTGTGCTGAAAATTTGTTTATATTAAATTATTTTGATCAATAACAATAACTAGAAAGTTAAATAGGTTTCTTGAAAATTTCTTTCTTTGAAAAAAATAATTTTTATAATAGTAAAATCTAATAATTAAAAAAATATTGTGCTTTTTAATAAACCTCCTTTTTTTTTTTTGCTTTTTGGTAACTAAATCCTACATGGAAAATAGAGAAAATAAAAAGGGAAAGTAGATAAATTTGGGAATATCATTTCAAATTCCAATTGAATGACTGAGATGAAAATTTATCAACACATAAATGTGCCAAAAAATTGTTTATTTTAAATTATTTTTAGATTTTACTTGAAAATTTACACATAAATTTGATTAACCACATGGGAAAGAACTAAAGTTTCTTGGAATTTTTTTGACAACTAATTTTTATGAAAGTAAAATCTAACAATTAGAAAAACATAATGCCTTTTAATATACATGGAAATTTTCTCTTTTTGGTAACTAAATCCAACAAAAAATAGAATGTAAATAAACTTGAAGATACCGATTTAAATTGCTATTGAATGATTGAGGTGAAAATTTGTAAACAAATAATCGTAAAAAATTGTTTATGTTAAATTATTTCTAGATTTTATTTGACAATTTCTTTTATAAATTTGATCAACAACGTAGGAAAAAAAATTAGGTTTCTTGGAAAATTATTTTTCTTTTTTTGGACAAGATTAATTTTTATGGAAGGAAAATCTAAAAATTAAAACATAGTGCCTTTTAATTTACTTGGAAATTTTGTCTTTTTGGTAACTCAATCCTACATGAAAATAGAAAAAATAAAATAAAAAAGGAAGTAAATAAATTTGGGGATACCATTTTAAATTGCAATTGAATGATTGAGATGAACATTTATAAAAAAAATAATAATAATAATAATAATAATAATAATAATTGTGCTGCAAAATTGTTTATGTTAAATTATTTCTAGATCCTATTTGAAACTAGGTTTCTTGGAAATTTCTTTTTTCCGGAAAAACTAATCTCCACGGAAGTAAAATCTAATAATTAAAAATAAATCATAGCGCCTTTTAATGTACATGGGAATTTTGTCTTTTTGGTAACTAAAATGACTACAAAAAAACAAAAAAAATAATAACAAAGAAAGGAAGTAAATAAATCGGGGGACTCCACTTGACCGCACTCTTCCTCGAATCGACGCTGCCCACCAGCTTTGGAAAAATCAACACTTGGCGACATCTTCCGTCTCGACATGGCTCTTTCTCTTGCGGGTCTGTTGACTTCCAACGTTCACACATTTATTCTTCTTCCTCCATGCGTCACGCTCAAAGCCCCACGTTCGGGAAAAAAGTCGATTCACTTTGTAGGGAAGACGACAGAGGAAGGACGACAGAAACGGATGCCCTTAAGGCCTTCGCATTCCCAAGTGACGACCACTGCCCACTTCTTGTTTCCTTTCGAGCTTTGATGAAGGTAAGGCGAGGTGGGTTTTTCTCTTTCTTTGAGTCAACTCCAAGGATGAGCAATCACAGCTCAACATGTGTTTGACATTTGTGGAGACTGGTGCCTTATCGGAAAATTTAGATTTGCGTACTGCAAGGCGCTCTGTCGTACTTCTTTGCAGTACAAAAATCGGACACGCTTCCCTGGTTTTCTCCGTTTGGAGTGCCTACCGCTTCGGTATAAATTCGTGGGCGTTCTTGCTCTTTGTTGTGTCGTGTGGCCTGTACGCATGCATTGAGCCGAGTGATTTTGTTTTCAGCGCTGCAGTTAGTGCTCTGCATCTGGGGGCCTCTCGGGGGAGCATTGAATGTTCATATCTGGGTGTTGACTGTTGAGTCGAGGCAAGCCGAGGAGCAGTCCCTTTTCTATAAATTATAGGAAGGGTCGACTTCAGAATCGCGAAGAAGGAAAGAGATCTGGGTTATTGACGAAACTGAGGTGAGCTTGCTGACTTTTCCGATTTCACGAGCCGTACTGTATGTTGTACGTACAAGCCTGCACATTCTATTGGCATACCGAGATCTAATCTGTATTTGTTGATAAATTAGATAAGAAGAGGACCTTTCGCGTTTTCGATCGAATAATGGGGAGCATGAACATTGAGGAAGTGCGGGCGGAGGAGAAATTTGACAGAAGCGACCCACAGGAGGGGCGTATCGAGCCCGAAGACGTGAAAAGAATCGTGCCATGGTGGAAACAGATCACGGTCAGGGGAATTGTCACTAGCACAGCCATAGGAATCATCTACAGCGTGATAGTGACGAAGCTGAACCTCACCACGGGTCTAGTCCCGAACCTTAACGTCTCGGCTGCGCTTCTCAGCTTTGTGTTCATCCGGACATGGACTAAGCTGCTACACAAGGCCGGAATTGTGACGACCCCGTTCACCCGGCAGGAGAATACCATCGTTCAAACCTGCGCAGTTGCTTGCTATGCCATTGCCTTCGGAGGTGGAACTTCTTTTCCTTGCTGATATCTGTACTTTTTTCATCTTTTTTTTACCTGAATGATCAAAATTCCTCATTGATATTTCCTCGTACAGGTGGTTTCGGTTCTTATCTGTTGGGCTTAAACAGGAGAACATATGAGCTGGCCGGTGAGGATACCCCTGGGAATAATCCCAAGGGCATTACGGAACCCGGCATTGGTTGGATGACCGGCTTCCTATTCGTGACTAGCTTCGTGGGGATTACGGCTTTGGTTCCTCTGAGAAAGGTGACTTTTTTTATTACACTGTGTTTGACGACACGCCGTGCTTTTGATGGATGTTCCACGATCTAACTAGTTTTTTGGATTACCGAAACTGTTGAGATCACTCAATTACCAAAAGCACTTCGAGCGAGCATCTTGAGACTGTATGTTAATATGTTCTTGTGTGTGACAGATAATGATAATAGACTACAAGCTAACTTATCCAAGCGGAACTGCGACTGCCGTTCTCATAAACGGGTTCCATACTCCTAAAGGCGACGAGATGGCCAAGTACGCATACAACCTTCCTAGTTTCGCCTTTCGATTGCTCGGCTCTAACTGTGCGTGATCCATGGAGCGAATGAGCTTAAACAAGTTTTGTCGTGCAGGAAACAGGTCCATGGTTTCACGAAATTCTTCTCGTTGAGTTTCCTCTGGGGGTTCTTCCAGTGGTTTTACTCAGGTGGACCCAAATGTGGATTTGTCCAATTTCCGACATTCGGGTTGAAAGCTTGGCAACACTCGTGCGTGCTAGAACTCTTCGTTTTTTCCCTTCCTTAGTGCCACCACTTGAGTCGTCGTAACCCAACAGGTGATGTATTGTTTCGCAGGTTTTTCTTCGACTTCAGCACGACGTATGTCGGGGCAGGGATGATCTGTCCGCATCTAGTGAACTTGTCTTTGCTTCTCGGCGCCGTTCTCTCTTATGGAATAATGTGGCCGCTCATAGGTGGGCTTAAAGGTAAGTGGTACTCTGAGACGTTGAAGGACAGCAGCATGAAGAGTTTAACTGGCTACAAGGTGAGTGTCGAAGCCTCAGACCATCTTGTTAAGCCTGTGCTGCGGATATTCCATTAAGCGGTAATCCTGTTTCTTGATGTGCTTGTGCAGGTCTTCATTTCTATCTCTCTAATTCTTGGAGACGGCCTCTACAATTTCCTCAAAATACTGTTTTTCACTGCCCGAAGCCTCCATGCCAGATTGAACATGAAGAACAATAAAACATGTAAGCAAAGCAATACAATATGTTGTGTTCTTTATCTTGATAGGGATTTATGCAATGTTTTGTACCTGCTGAAGGTATCTGGCTAACCCAGTTTTACTTTTTATTCTTTTCAGTTCCTGAGAATGAAAACCTGTCTCTTGATGATCTTCGGCGTAATGAAATTTTCTTAAGAGAGAGAATTCCCCTGAAGTTGGCTTTGTTCGGGTACATTTTCTTCTCCATCATCTCCATCATCGTGATCCCTCTCATCTTCCCTGAGCTCAAGTGGTATTACGTGGTCGTCGCATATATTCTCGCACCATCCCTTAGCTTCTGCAATGCATACGGCGCGGGCCTTACTGACATGAACATGGGCTACAATTATGGAAAAGTTGCACTCTTTGTGCTAGCCGCAATAACAGGGAAGGAGTCTGGTGTAGCTGCGGGGCTTGTTGGGTGTGGCCTGATTAAGTCGATGGTGTCCATCTCTTCGGATTTGATGCACGACTTCAAGACCGGCCATCTAACCTTCACTTCTCCACGAGCAATGCTTCTCAGCCAGGCACTCGGCACTGCTATAGGCTGCATAGTTGCTCCCCTTACATTCTTTCTGTTTTACAAGGATTTCAATATTGGGGATCCGAACGGAGAATATCCAGCTCCTTATGCCCTCGTTTACCGGAACATGGCAATTTTGGGCGTAGAAGGCTTCTCTGCCCTTCCAAAACACTGCCTGCAGCTGTGTTACGGCTTCTTTGGCTTTGCTGTGGTGGCCAATTTAGCAAGAGACCTTTTGCCAAAAAACATCGGGAAATGGCTGCCCCTCCCCATGGCCATGGCGGTGCCTTTCCTCGTTGGGGCCAACTTTGCAATTGACATGTGCGTGGGGAGCCTGATCGTTTTCGTGTGGCACAAGCTGAACAGCAAAAAGGCAGCGCTTCTGGTTCCCGCAGCAGCTTCTGGTCTGATATGTGGCGATGGACTGTGGATTCTACCTTCGGCAATCCTTGCTCTGGCCAAGATTCATCCTCCAATATGCATGAACTTTTTGAAGGGAGAGTAGATTTCAGATCGAAGGGTCAGAAAGTTTTGTTAAGTTTGGTTTTTCTTAGTAAAGCTTATGGCAGAATCAGACCTAGTATGGCAAGTTTTCAAGCACATAAGGTAGAAAAAATGATAGCCCATCATTAGTAGATGACAAAGCAAATAGAGAATGTATCAGCGTCATGATGAATAAGGTTGAGATAATTGCTTCACTGTGAGTATATGAGTCTGAAAAGTAAGTCCTTGATGCTATATTGCGTGTGTACATATAGAGCACAAGAATTGAAATTTGCATTAGAATGGCAATCGCTGGTGAGATTTCTTATGAGCAATGGATGGTGTTGTTGGCCCATAATGATTTCATTAAAGGGCCTTTTCAGTTGCAGTTTTCATTCTCCAAAAAATTCATTCATGCTTGCCTCCTCGCTGAAACCCAGAGGTGATGAAAAAGGAGCATCTCATGACGCCAAAACAAAACAGGAAAAGAAAAGGAAGTTGCCGGCCGACGGGTAGTAGCAGAGGTCTGATCATCATAAATTTTCAAAGATAAACACGCAATGTTCAAACCTTGACTCGATAACTCCTATTCATGGATTTCAGTAGCAAGTAGCAACCCAAGCAGAGCATCCATCGCGTTTCTTGTTCTTTCTGTGTACGATCAAACGCAACACCCAAAGAAACCAAGTGATTGTTCATGATATGCTGCTGCTTTTAGAAGTCACGAAGAGCTGAAGTCAAACGAAAAATTGCGCACAATCGAAAAACTCCACCATGTTGAGTTTTCTGAGAATAGAACTGGAACTTGTTTTTATCCCTTGTGCTTCATTAAGTTTTACACAGCACAAGTTAGTTTTGGAGATTCATTCCTTGAAGGTTGGTGGACGTTGCTCAATGAAGTATGCCCTTTTGCCTGCTCCGACAACATCATTGATGGCAGAACTAAGAAAAACATCTAATTCTAGTCGGAGTAGGAAATATTTGACCCCAAGCACTATCAGAAGATCAAATGAGGTGAGGGCTAATATTGGTCAGTGAAGCTAAATTTGTGAACTTGCTATGTAGGTGAATGACGGGACACTGTTCTTGGCATAACATCCCGGAGGGGATGAAATTTTGATTGCATTGACCAGTTAGTTTGTGCTGCACAATTGATCTACAGTCCTGAATTCAGGTTCTTGCCATCAGAGACAGAAGAGAAAAAGAAAAGAGAGGATTAAGATCTTCATGCTCTGGACAGGATTGCTATATTTGCAGTAATAACCTCATTCTCTCTCAATTTGTGCACAAAGAGATGGAACAGGCGATTTCAAAGAGGCGGGTCAAGGCGAGACTGGGAGAGAGATGATGAGAAAATTCTAATCAGGTGAGATGGATGCCTCAACCATCCCACAAAAGCGGACTTACGTTCCGCCACGGGCAACTCAATCCTGCTAAGACCATGCAATCTAGATCGATGTGTTGCAGCTTCTTGCACCTTTGTTGATTCTCAGGTTAGCTTCCACAGTCCGACTGTACAACGATAAAGAATATTACAGAGTTTGTATGCATGTCCAACATTCCTTCTTGAGGGGTCTATTTTTCTGCATATAATTGAGGATAAGCAGGGTGGTTAGTGCCAACTGGCTAACTGGATGGTGATCATCGTATGAGGAGAAAGTCCTTAGATTGTGCAACAATACTCCCTCTTCTTTGACTTTTGACAGTTTCTACTTAAGCTTTTGGTTTATGTCCAAATTTCCATCGTTTGGTTTCGTACTTAAGTTTTCATCTGTCTCTATTAGTTAGATCTTCAGAGTTTCATGTCCATAATACTCATGCCTGATCACAGCCTGCACATTCTCTATTCATTGAAAGTCGCAAGGACAGGCCTAAAATAGCATCACCCGGACATGCATATCCGTATGAGAGTCAACAAGGGCCAATCTTAAAAGTACAGTAAATTGCATACTTAAAAAGTTACTTGGAATGCATCAGCACATAAATAAAGCTACTTTGCTGATGAAACCAAGCAACTTACACGCATCAGACACAGATCAAAACGAACAAGCCAATCTCTAAAGTTTAGAAGCCGCATCCTTGTCCAGAAACCAAGTTAACTCCCCCTCGGGTGTCACCATTTGTGCAGGTAACTTTTTAGCATCCCCACTGTTCCCTAATGCAGTGTGCACGGCATGCACTTCGCCAGTCCCAGCAACCGTGAGAGCGATGTACTCGGATGAATTGATCACTGGGAAAGTGAAAGTGATTCGTTGCGGAGGCGGTTTCGGCGAGTCCTTGATGAAAGTGACCCACCTCTCTTTCTCTTCGAGGAGAGGATGCCCTGGGAACAGAGACGCCACATGACCATCGGGTCCCATGCCGAGCAGCATCAGATCAAACTTTGGGAACTTGCTAGCAGCTGATGGAGCTAATACACCGCTCTCGACTAAGTACCTTAGACAGGCCTCATAATCGTCTGCTGCACCTTCAGTTGACAGCGTATCGTTAATGGCATAAACATTTTCAGGAACCACCGGTACCTGAAGGAAGCACAGATGATGAGGTTGCTTCATTAAAATCGAGCAAACATTTCATCTTTGTGAGGAGAAACCTTTCCTCAGATCGAAGTACCAAGATTTGGGTCTTATCTAAATCAAGCTAAGAATTATCAGCTTATTCATATCTCAAACTGCTAATCATGCATCTTCCACATTGCGAGAAATCTGAATAGCTAATGAGAGCCCTATTTTCCCTTGAACGAGCATTCGTCCTTATGAGCGATGGTCCAATCTTTCTGGATCAGGGCAATTTATTCTTCTCAAGGGTTCATTGTGGTGAATCTGATAAGCTCTAACAACCATGTAAACACGTAATTATCTGCTAATAGATGATGGTCCAAGATATGAAATTAGAATTTATGGTTTCGTGCCTAGTCAAAATGGAGGCCTTTTACCTTGGAGAGTAAACCATCGCAGGCAAGCTTGTAGTTGCTGTCAGGATGAGTTTTAGGAACCACCCTCTCGTCTAACCAAAAGACATGCCATTTTGACCATTCGACCGATTCAACATACGGCGGTTCCGCCAGTTTCCTGAAAAAATCCTGGGCATGAGCATATACAACAACTTGAAACACATTACAGAAATTATATCCAAACTAGCCTTATGCACACTTCATCACCAAATAAATCGGACTTGACACTAAAGCACATTAGAGTTCCTGGTGATCTCCAGATCAGCTTGCGCAATCTACGGTCTATCGATACCAGCAGCACTAAGACGACAAGAGTCCGTCCGATATAGCCGGGGTTGTTCTGCAACTGGGCTGTGAGGCCTTGTCATTATAACCGCGCGTTTGTTGATGCACAGAGAATTGGAAGATTCACGGACTTAATTCAAGAAAATGGAGAGTGCACCTGAGGAGGTCGATGAGATAGCCTCCGGAGAGAACGACGGTGAAGAGCCCTTTCTCTCGGACGAACTTATCGGAGAGATCGGCGACGTACTTGGCGAGAGCCGCCGCCAATTCCTCCTCCGAACCCAACACCTCCACCTTCCTCTTCGCCGGCACCGTCGCGGGCACGGTCTCAGCCATTGAATTCCTGTGTTTTCCCTGGTTTTGCCGAACGAAGGCCGGAAGGGAGTTGATTTCGGAGGAGTGGTTTGAAAGTTAGCTAGCGATGCTTCTTGGCAAGGAAGGAGCAATAGCGCCACATGTCGTGTCACGCTTAAAGCATATGCTCTTTGTTAATGGACTCGGCGTGCAGAAATGACACTGACACTGACAGGCGCTTCCCTCCTCAGGATAAAAGGGCACTTCCCTTGGCTTAGAATGAGTTTTATTTCACGAAAAAAGTCAAAACTAATAAAAGATATTTTCGAAAAATAATCATTTACAAAAATAAAATTCTATTTTCATTGAGAATAGTTAGTCATGTTGTTGACTTTGATTAATTTTTCTAAGCGATAAACATATCATTTTTTCAAAAATGTTGTGCGAAAAGCGACCCCATTTCCACCCCTCATACAACTAAATCCACCTGATTAAAATTGCCCTCGATCATTCAATTATAATTTAAAGTGGAGGCCACAAAACCCTTTGGAGAAATGCTGGGGTGTTCGGCAATCCATCTTAAGGGGCTTTCGGAAGCTTGATGCTAGTAATGCTAGTAGAGACTCGCATCGGGTTTTCAACATTTGACCTAATGTTGAAACTAAATTTCTTCTTCCCAAATTATTCTCACCAATTTTTTTTTTCAATTTTCTAATTTTGTCCTCGTTGCTGTTCATCTCTTCTTGAGAAAGAGCAACTAGTAAGAGTGGTCAATGATGAGGCAACCGACGAGGTTGGGTGTCGGCAAAGTTGTGGGAGGGCCGCTTGGGTGGCACAACCCTAGTGATGGCCGCCTAGGTTCACGTGACCCTCGTCGGGGGTTGCACGACCTTGGGCAACCGCCGCCAACACTAGCCAGATCTCGTCAGTGACCTTAGCCCTTTGCTGGAGGGTTTTTATTTTTTTTGAAAAAAGCATAAAAATTTGACCCGAAAGCCATTTGCAAAATAATATTTGCCAAACACTATTTAGGATAAAATAGTTTTGTAAAGGATTTTTTATCAAATGCAATTTACATTTTCTTAATGGGCTTTAAGATCAAAGGTATTTGCATTTCCCCAATGCTCATTTGCAAAGTTGAACCAAGCGCACCTTATACTTCCATAAAAAATTGTTTTGTTGAAAAGAGAAATTTCCAATAAACTTAGTATCCTTGATTTTTATAGAACAAATTTTTCACGATCCGTGAATTGTTAACTTACTTCCATAAAAAATAGTTTTGTTGAAAAGAGAAATTTCCAAGAAACCTAGGTTGGGTTTGATTATCTTGATTTTTACCCAAGATAGAACAAATATGATAGGATAAGAAATTCAGAGACTTTTCTATATCCTATTTACTATATGGTAAATTGCAATAATAAAGTTGTATACTTTCATAACCTAAAAATCATGCAATATGAATGACATATTGATATAGATGAACTTAAAAATGCACAAACCAATATGGTAAGAATCTCTCATGATTTACTGTTAAAGAAACCACAAGTGCATTAATGCAATATCCTCCTCAAACAATTCATAAGTATTGTACCATTTATATTTTAAACAAAGAAAAAGCTGATTGCAATATTTCAGAGTCACAAGTTCAACTATGATAAAAAATATAATATATATTATAGCAATATAAACGGTTATAGAACATTGGTAAACTAGCAAATGACAAATCTAATCAAAAAGAGAAAACATGATTATTCATATTCGCAATTTCAAGAAGTATAATTTTTTGACTCTCTCTCACTATTTTCCTGAGACTTTAATATGAACCATAAAGCTATAAAAATGTATATATGAGTTTTGAACTGTTGGGCCGAGCGTCTAATGAGAATCAGCCCACCCAATGAAGCCCAATCGACCCCAATCGAAAGGCCCAAATTCCACCATCGCTTGGCGGAACCTCAGGAAAAAGCCCTAATCCAATCGCTCCCCGGCGGGGCTCTATTCTTCTTCCGCCGCGAGACGACGGAGGTGCAATCGGCAGCCGGTGGAGGAAGAGCGGAGGAGGATCGGGAGCGAGAGAAGATGCAGATCTTCGTGAAGACACTGACCGGCAAGACCATCACCCTCGAGGTCGAGTCCAGCGACACCATCGACAACGTCAAGGCCAAGATTCAGGACAAGGAAGGTGCGCTCATGGAGGCGATCGGGATTGCAACTTCACTCTCTCTCTCTTCCCGCGGTTTCCCGTTATTTCGATGGTTTTAGGCGACGTGCATGTGGTGAACGATCAGGAATCCCGCCGGACCAGCAGAGACTGATCTTCGCCGGGAAGCAGCTCGAGGATGGCCGCACCCTCGCCGATTACAATATCCAGAAAGGTTCGTTTCTATCGCGATTCAGTAAGGGATGAGATAATTGCTCTTGAATACGGCAAGATCGAAGTTCGGCCGTGCATCAGGATAACCGTGAGCGTGTCTAGACGCGGAGAAGTAGTGCTGTGAGTGTTTCATCTAGGCTTGTGCTCGAGTAGAAGAGCTCGAAGGAGGAAATCGGCGTGGTTCAATATCTCCAATTGTAAAACTTTCACCATTGCCAGCTTTATCTAGTGGATCTGAATTTAGGGCTTCTGCCATATCTTCGGAGATTGTACTTTGGTTCACGGGATATCTATGGGGAATTTTGCAGAATCAACTTTGCACTTGGTGCTGAGGCTTCGTGGTGGCATCATAGAGCCGTCCTTGATGGCATTGGCTAGGAAATTCAACCAGGACAAAATGATTTGCCGCAAGTGAGTGCAAATATATGTAATTTTTTTAGGTCAGTGATACGTGCGGCTCGTCGTATGTTGCTTGCCAGTCATGATTCTGAAGCTGAATCTGGTCTGCAGATGCTATGCGCGCCTGCACCCTCGTGCTGTCAACTGCAGGAAAAAGAAGTGCGGCCACAGCAATCAGGTAGGCAATTGCTTGATCTACCTTCTTGAGCTGTGGATATTGCTTCCTATAGAGAACAGGGACTTACAATCTATCGTCCTGCTTTGCAGCTAAGGGCAAAGAAGAAGATCAAGTAGATTGCTGACCAGCTGCCAATCGGGTGGCGAATGCTTCTGAGAGATGGTATTCTAGAAAGTTTAGATAGGTTCGTAGCTATTGAGATGCAGGCATTATGTTGACTCGAGAGTATTGCAATGTCGATGGTAATATTGGTTTCGATATGATATGACTCTGAGCATGTTTTCGGGTTATCGTGATCTTTCGGTTTCTGATTTGGCCTTTTCAACTCATTAGTACTCTTAGTCCATGATCGTTTCAGTTTCACCAACCCCTTTAGAACTAGTGGATTGGGGATTTTTACTGGAGAGGCTTTGCTTTCGTTCTACTGAGGATGCTTTGCTTCGTTGCCATCTGACCATTTGGAGCCAAGCTCCTGTAGTTGCTCCATCGGCTTTTGCTTTATAAATGGCAACCACAGCTCGCTCTTGCCTTAGCGTAAAATCACCAGCCCCAAGGTGAACAATAAAAAAATGGAAACAATCACATCCTTGATTTCGATCGACTGTCGTGCAACTTTGCAGCGCCGTGGTGAAAATCGGTCTCTCCTTGGTCCCAAAGAAGCTGAAGTTTGACGTTTTCTCCGAAAGGAATTGCCCCGTGAGAAGGGTTGTGGATTTAGCTAGTCTTCGGCTGAACTTTTGAAATGCTTTCGGTACCGTCTTTTACCCCACACATTTGTCGGGCGTCGAACTCAGCGACCTCCTGATTTACCGCCCCGACCTCCATCCCATGTATGACTATGGTCCACGTCCAACCGCCTAAAGTTCAAGGTCCGGATAGGCGTACTCATGGGGTCAAAGTCAATTCCTAAGCTGAACCATCGCCCACGAAATCTGAAAAGATAGAACCCCTACAGCAACTTCTCTCTTTGTTGATTTCTTCTCTTGTCTTTTGCACTTTCCCCGTCTCTACTTTCCCCCCGGGGATCGTTGGAGAAAAAGGCCATTGCGAAGATCTGCCGGTTTCACACCAAGATTAAGATCTTGGAAATGGAATTCCAGGTCCACGTGCACCCCAATCCCATCATCTCGAATGTCATGCATGCATGCATGATGTCCATATTGAATCCCCTCCTGAATCTCACCCATGATGGCCCCCAGATCCAACGGCAGATATTTCACTGGGCCATGATTATGTACAAATTGAATAGACATACATCCGCCCATGTAATTATTGAGACAATGATCCTCACCCACCATTAACCCTACAGCTGGGTTCCAGGAAAGACCACCTGGGCCCCACCCCTCCCCCTCTCCCTCTCTCTCTCTCACCGTCGTCATCATCATCATCGTTGTCATCATTCACCGCATTCACATTCATAATCAGCAGGGGCAAACATCTCATCTCATTTATTCATTCGATGCAACGGAAAGTAAAGGGATGGGGAGATCACAGAGAGAGAGAGACTGGGAGACTAGAAAATAGATTAGATATCACGCACACTCAGGCGCCCAGCTAATCATCAGAGAGAGAGAGAGAGAGAGAGAGAGCAATGATGAAGAAGAAGAAGAAGAAATGGGGAAGTTCAGGTTTTGTGGGGAATGTTGTCTGGTTCAAGGCTTCAAGTTCTTGAGTACTACCCATCAAAGACTCAATCTTGGATTCATTCCAATGGCCTTGGACCAGGCTTCATTCCCCTCAATTCTTGCTTCCGCTTAGATTCCCACTCCAGAGCAGAGCAGACCAAAGCACCTTCAAGCGCCCTCCGAATCGAATCCATAGTCACAGAGATCCCAAGGCACCTAACCTTCCTCTCTCTCTCTCTCTCTCTCTCTCTCTCTTTGAGCTTTTCTTGTGTTCTACGAGAGATGTGCAATAATTGATTTTATTTTAGCTTATGAGCTTGTGATTGCATTTGCATGGGACGAAGAGGCTCCCCATGTGTTGCCAGATTGGTGTAATGATGCGGAGCTTTGACTGTCGTTAAGCTATGTCATGCCATGCCCTTCCTTCTGTCTGACACACACGGACCAACCCCATTTAATAAAATAAAAACTATTTTCATCATTAGTCTCTTATTACTTCCCGTTCATTCATTCATCTTCCATCTTTTCAACATTGTCATCATTCATTTCCTCCCCGGTCTCCGCAGTCTGTCTGCTTCACTTTGCATGGATTTAGATTCAGCCATATCGTCTTGCTCTGTCTGTCACAACTCCAGGCCCTCTCCAACCCATCTTCCCATTCTTCTATCCTTTGCTCACTTCTTTTTTGGTGATGATATACCCCCCCCCCCCCCAAAAAAAAAAAAAAAAAATTCTGCGTGAATCGAACCTTAATGATGAACCTCCTCCTCCGTCGTTTTAGGGTTCAGTATTGCCAAGGTGAAAAGGAAGAATCGAATCCTGGAAATGAAAATGGATCACCGCGTGAACCATCCCTTGTTCTCTTTTGCTTGAATCAGACCATATATGCACTCCAACTTTACCAAATGTCTCCCGCACCATAAATTTCCACCAAATGTCTTATAAAAAATTAATTGTTAGCATCAGTCATGACATCCAGCTGCACCGACTACTTCAAGAAGCAGCATTATGGATGTATAAACAAAACAATAATAATTTTTCACTATAAGGGCTGATTTCATGAATCTCTTTCAAGAAGAGGGGTCCCTCTTTCTTTTCCTTTTTTGACAGTTGGTCACTGAAATATCCCTCCTTTAGATCAATCAAACATGAAGCTTCAATGTCGTCGTTTAGCTCAAGTTTTGCAATAGAGATCTTGTGTACCACAAGCCGAGGATATGAAGGAAAGCTCCTGATTGGGTTCTAGGATGATAGGATTGGAGATAACAAAGGACAGAACCATGAGGCTCCAATGGGATTGGCCAGAGCTGACTGTAGCTCTTGTAGTTTAGGTCATGTCATGTGACATGTTGGGACGAAATGTGGAATGATAAGCGTTGAGTGTCATTCCTGTTTTAACATTGTGAGGTTGTTATATATCTCTTGATTTTGCATTTTCAGTAATTAAGTGCGTAATTGATCATCCATAAATTGTCAGGAATTAATCCACCGTGTGTATGAAGAATATTTTTTATTGTAACGTTATTTGGCAGATGATATGTGTTTGACCACAATAAAAGGCGATTCAAACTTTTGAAAGCAACTTCAATGATGTACTTTTTGATTGGCCTCCTTCGACTTCAATCTGTACTGATTCTTATCAGCTAAGGAAAATTCTTTGATATATCACCCCCGAAATTTTCATGCTCAAATACCATCTTTTCATATTCCTTTTCATGCTGAGGACAGACGATTGTCTGTGTAATCTAAGTATTATAAAAAATAAAAAATAAAAACTCAGTAGCATACATTAAACTCAGCAATCTAACAAAAGAAAAGTTCAAATCGAAAACTTACATACCACAGTGAGATTCTTTTCAATTCAAAGATGGAGGTTTGGCACGCATCACGAGAACAAGAATGCTAAACGACGAAAGCAGCACGTTGTCCTGTCCTTCCTTTCAGCCCGTTTATGCAAACTTACCATATTTCTTTCTCGCTGATGATCAAATGACGTCGACGATGACAACATCTAAGATAAACCTACAACGCTAGAACCGAATCTAGTCTTGAACCAACCCCTTCTCTCTGTCTCTCTCTCTCTCCCTCCCTCCCTCTCTCCAACGTACACGTACGTGCAGACTTCGAGGACAAGTTGCAGATGTCAGGAGCTAACAAAGCAGAGAGCTTTGCAGTGAATGCTGTGGCAGCTTTCAGCGAAATCGCAAGTCCCAAACTTGGAGTTAAGACTGCTTCTTTCGTGCTTTCGTATTCTGACTTCGGAGAAAGTCCTGCAGCCTTGGATGCATGCATTGGCCCGATTGCGTTTCCAGTTACTCGTCTGAGTCCAGACTTTGTCTCTTACCCTTTTCTTGCTTCAGTGTCGTCACCATCAAGAATCACACGAAAGTTCACTTTTTTTTTTTTTTTTGGCCTAGCACGAAAGTTCACTTTGGAGATGCAGTTTCCCTTGGCTGTTTTCTCTCCATCCGACAAGTTTTTTGAAATGTCTTCCTCAAGACGATCTTTGAACGAAAAGGGTTTGATAGTACGTCGTTTGCTTGGAGTGCTTAATAGGAAAATATCATCTTGGACTTGCGCAATGACAATGACGAGATCATTCTTCTTCACCACTCACCAGCAATAAGAAAATTAAATACTTTATTTCACATGATGTTTATTCTATTCAGTCGTTGTTAAAGGGAAATTAATATATGCATAACGGTAAGGGACGGGAAATTGGATGCGAAAGTTTAAGGATAAAGAAAACCAGGAAGAAAATAGACCAGCGGGAGCCCAACGATTCTTGTTGTGATGGTCACTTTCTAAGTTCATCGATTAGAACTCCAAATCTGATAACCTCAAAAGCTACGATGCAAAGGCAAAAGGACAACAAAAATTACAGAAATTCAAATACTGTACGGTAGCACTATGTATAACGATGAAACGACAATAACAACAGTAACGATAATAACAGCAGTGAAACAAGCTGTTTCCCCTAAAGATTATGCTGTGCAGGCCAGCTTCTCAACTGTAAATTTATTCTGGGGTATCTCACTCTTCAAATACGGTCGATGTTAGCAAGGCAATTATACTTTATCAATGTGGATTCAGAGCAGGCCAAGGCCGAGTAAAATCTGGAACTTTTTTACTTTGCATGAAGAAGCATATTGAGGACGGCGATATGCGTTTAGCATTTTGGCACTACCTGCTGCTTATTTTTCTCTTTTCTAAGTAGAAAATTATAAGAATTATCAAACACTTATATACTAATATATAATAATCGAAATTGGACCTTCAATATATGTGTTGGAGAAACACCAACATGTTTGCGGTCGTTTGAAACCCTAGGGGTTTAGTGCTATTAAGGATGTTGAGCATTTCCCATATTCTATCAGTAGTCCCATTTCGCGTGAACTCAATTTGGAAGATATCGAGTTGATCCATATGGATTTCCTGTTCTCTCATTTTTGCTAACTGGATTCATTCGAAATATATGCAGATGACATATCCACAAGTGTCATCTCTAAATCAAAGTTTTTCCTGCATTTCTAAGGTTTTCAGTTCTGTGATTATTATCACAACGACAGATCATCCATACCCAAAACCTAAGCTCGTTCATTAACCAAGATCTTTAGCACCATCAAAAGTCACCATCCCTACGCCACAATATCATGTGAACTCGACTGGCCCTTTTCGCGATACATTCCAATGCCATGTATGGTCCTTCGCAGAAACTCTGACATGGTCGAAGACTCACCTCGCCCTACCCTTGCTTTCTCTTCATATTTTAGTGGAACTAATCAGATAAGTTTGGACGATATTGACTCCGCAGAAACCTAAAAGCGAATCAGAGAATCTATGTTTGAGCGATTGATATGTCCTCATAAACATAAGAGAAGAAATTGCACCCTACACTCACCCGCTTCCACTATTCCCCATGCACCTCTGATCAGTAAAAAAAAAGGTCTCATATCAGTCTTCATTTCCTTGCCATAGAAATCCTCTTCTTAAATTTATCAATTCTATATAGTTGAGTAGCGGCCGAGCCTGCCGCGAGGTGACAGCTGATGTTAGCGGCCAGTAAAAGGCTAAGGAGGGATGGGGGTAGAGGGGACATTACTAGAAGAGTCATAAATCAATTATAAAAATGTCAATTCAATTCTAAACTTTTTAATTTGGCCAATTTAATTATATATGTTTTGACAAATTGCCAATATAATCCCATCCTACCAAATTTTGATAAAAAAAAAAAAAAAAATCACTAAATGCTAAATGTTCTTTTCATGGCACAATCATAGTCTTTTAAAATTTTCAGATTTTCTATATGATTTTTTTTAATTTGTTTCCTTGTCTTTTCTCATTCTTCCTCTTTTTTTTTCCTTTCTGTTTTCCCCAATACTCCTGTTCATCTTCCTAGTGCCCGGAACCCTCATCGGCCATAGGTGATCGTCACGGTCCTCACCCCAGCAAAGGACTTTGCCCAAATCTGGGCAGTGAGGCTACGTTTGGTCGTCCGGATTTCTAATCGGGATAGGATTTGATAGGATAGGATATGAAATCCTAGGATTTTTTTATGTCCCGTCCAATGTTTGGTGAATCACAGTATTAAAGTCGGATATGTTCACATCATGTACATTTTTTTTTTATATAAACGACATATCATTATAAATGAACATAAATGTTCATAAATGAAGATGGTGAAAATATCTCGTAACACTATTCCTTAATTTATTTATTATTTATTATTTATTATATTTTTCCTCTTTTTTTATATTATTTTCATTATTATTTCTTTTTTCCCTTTCATCATTCTTTAATAAAAATTTATCAAATAGTAAACTGTACTAACACATTTAAAATACAAAAATACCTAAAATATATAATAAATATAAATATTTAATTTATAGATTGAATGTTTATTATAAAATAGAATTAAAATAAGATTAATTAAAAATAAATTTTTATTTTTATTTTCTTAAATTAGAATTCAAATATTATTTATATTGAAATATAATTTCAATTTTTTTAATTTAATAAATTTGTTATTAAAAAAAAATAACTTTCCTATTATGGACGTTAGAAATCCTATCCACCTTTATCCCACCCCCGTGGGATAATTTTATCCCGTCTATATCCCCCTTATATCCGACTTTATCCTATCCCGAGTGAGCACCAAACGTAGGATAGGATAAATTATATCCTATCCCGAATTTTATCCCGACTGTCAAACGCAGCCTGAGGGTTAGGGCCGATTTGGGTGAGTTCGCTGGCCACAAGGACGAAGGCCGAGATCTCGAGCAAGGGCATTCGCCGATTTGTCGGCAACTAGCGATGGTCATGGCTCTTAACCTTGGAGAAGGCCCTTGCCCAAATATGGGTAGTGAGGATCAAGGCCCTTGCTTAGCTTTGGGCAAATTCGCCAACCACAGCCAATTGTGAGAGGTGTGAGGGATCCTTGTTGGCATGGTGCCTTGGAGGAGGAGTTGGCAGATGGTCCTCCGATTGTTTCACAGACACAATCCTTAGACAGTAAGAATTAGATCAATCGAGGAAGACCTACTAGGGATAAGAGACATAGGGCTAAAAAGAGAGCCCAAAAAGGAATGGGAAAGGGCCCGCTGCTGCCCAAGCACCAACGAGGGCAAGGCCTGGCAATCAACTAGAGGAGGAGGAAGAACAAAAAAAATGTCTTAATTCATAAATTGTTCTCAAGAACTAAGAAATTAGTTTTTTCTACTTGATGTTTTTATTCCAAATTTATTCCTTGACTACTAATATATTCCATGATACTTGTTCTTTTTCTATTTCTGGAGAATAAAAAAACAGAATAATTGAGATTCAGAAACGTTACCTGATAGGTCCTTAATTGTCATCAACTATGTTGAACCTCCTCTAGTAGCTTCAACATGGTTTAAGCTTTAGAAGTGTGCAGCGGCGTGGGTCATGGCCCTTGCTTTATAGCCATAGAGGTCATCGGGCAAGTGACCCCATTGGCCTTTTCAAGGAGATGGATAGTGAGAGAAAAAGAAAAGGAGAAAAGATAGAATTTTAAAAAATTGCAAAAAAATTCATTGTTGGTGCCAATCGTGCCACTTAGGATAGCTGAAATTGGCTAGAAAAATTACATTGGCAAATTGTTGAAAAGGTTTAGGATTAAGTTGGTTAAATTGAAAATTTTAAGACTAAATTGGCATCCATACAATAGGTTTTTATGACTTTTTTGATAATTTTCTTGGAAAGAGAAAAACAAGAAAAGAGGAAATGCTTTTTAGACTACGTTTGATAACCCAAATTTAGTTTAGATGGGATTAACAATTATCCTATTTGATGTTTTGGTGACGTTCTTCAGATCAAATAAACCCAAATGCATCCAGATAAATGCTAGATAAGAAATTCAGTCTAGAGGTGGAATAAACCCAGATCGGATATAAAAAAAAAATAACTAAATTCATATTTTACCTTTTAACGGAGAAATAAAGTGATTCATTTGATGTTGCTTTGCTGGCACCGCCACCTAAAGACCACCACAAAAAATTACCGATTATCATCACTCCCGACCACTAGACAATCGCCATCAACTCCACCATGCCAATCATCATCGCTAGCCGGCGATCGTGTACCGACGAGTAAAGGTGAAAGGGGGCCTAAAGATGATTGTCATGCTGTCCTTTGCACCCCAGTAACTTACGTCCTTCACGTCGAGCCTCACCTTTCATGCATGACTTTCAATCCAACTGTTCATACATGGTGTGCACACCATTAGCTTCTTGGCGACCACGCTTTCGAACGTCTGAGTTCTAGCATCAAGAACGTGGGAACGGCACCGTAGAACCTCCTTTTGCAGGCCCATCCCACAACGCGCACCTTCTCTCTACTATGTCCTCTCTTAGCCCACTTTCTTTAGCCATGGGCTCTGGTCGTACGACCCACATGATGTACCTCCTGCCGTTCATGAGGCTGTCCCAAAATCATGTGAACTTGTGTCGCTTGAGAGACATCATGCTCCGGAGGTCTGCATCCCAAAGGCGTCATCAGCAGGCTTTGAGTCTCATGTATAGGAGGCAAAGATAGAGATGGAATTTCTAAAGGTTTTTTAAAGATTTTAATTGAGAAGGATTTTGAAAGATTTTCAATCTTATATTTAGTTGTAGATTGTTGAAAATTATCAACATAAAAAAATTTCAAATTTTCAAATCTTATTTTAGGTCATACCAAATATAGGATGGGATATTTTAACAATCCTGAGATATGTGGAGGATTTCAAATCTCCTTTTATTCTATCCTATTTCAATCCAAATCTGAATGACCAAATAGAGCATTGATCAAGCATAAATGAGTACAAATTGTCATCTCATGTTTGAAGTCGACGTGAGAAGCTATAGTGGAAGACGGATGAGCTTATACGTCCATGCTACCGGTCAAATCTGAGGTAATATCCGTAAAATATAGGCATATGCAATCGCGATACTTCATAACTTGAAGTTCACATAATATGCACGTGCATCTTCCCTTCTTTGAGTATAAGAAATCTAGTAATAAAAGAAGGTCCAAATGAAAATCCGAATTTTAAATTGTGCGTACTATACTATGTCCTTTCTGTTTTATGGGGACACAACCACGATTAATCAAATCAAGAGAAACGAATGAGCATGAAAAACATGTCCACGAGATCCCAAATCTCGACGCGAAACGACAGACGCAAAGACAACTTCCAAATTCCCCATCAACCGTCGACGAAACAACGCCCGCTCCACCACCTCAATCGTAACGAATGCTTCGATCTGTCCAGCCATGTCCGAAGCCCTCCTCCTCTTTAGCCGTCCCATCCCCGAAATCCATGCCACCCTGCCTCTCTCTGGACCACCCTAATCTTCCTGTATTTCTCATTTCCTCTGCCTCCTTTTCTCTCCGATTGGGGAAAAAAGGCAAAGAGAGATAGCGAGAGAAGAGAGCGATGTGAGGGAAAGAGAGGGAGAGAGAGACGCAGAAGAACGCAAACGAAAACTCAGTTTCTATCTCTCTCTCCCCCTTGCCAATCCCATTCCCTCCTTCAAATGCCAATCCCATGCAATCCCCATGCACGCCGAGCTTGATCGCTTCTTCATCCCTCGCCCGTTCATCTCCTTCCATACCATATCCCTCTGCAGCTATCAAGATTTCAGATAGTACTCGGAGAAAGAGAGAGGGAGGGAGACGCCGCTCGCCGTGCGCACGGCCCGTTCCCACGGCAGGCCCGTCGATTTTCAGATGTCCGCCGTGCCCACGTTGCCACCCCTCGACACGGCCATAGACCTCGCTCTCCTCGCCCTCATCGCCGTCCTCCTCCTCCTGTCCTTCCTCTCCTTCGCCTGCGTCATCCACCTCTGCCTCAAGTCCCGCTCCGCCCCGCACCTCGGCAACTTCAACTCCCTCTGGACCGTCCGCCTCCTCCTCGTCTCCTCGACCGCCCTCTGGGCCCTCGTCGAGCTCCTCCGCGTGCCCTTCTTCCGCCGCCGCTACCTCGTGCCGTTCCTGCCCTTCTTGACGGAAAGCCAGCAAGCCGACATCTGCAGATTCCATTCCGTCCTCTCGCTAGGGCTCTGCGAGCCCGTCTTCCTGTTAACCGCGCTCTTCCTCGTCAACGTCTCGATCAAGAAGCAGGACCCGTGCCGCCTGTGGGCCCTAGCATTCGTGTTCGGCGCCTGCCTGCCCCTCCTCTTCTTGCAAATCTTGTTCGTGTTCTACCAGCCCATCTACCTGCTGTTGCCAGAGATCTTTGGGCGGAGCACGTACGTCTCCAAGGATGCGTTCGGCAACGAAACCGTCCTGTGCACGTACCCTTTGATGTCCATCATCGTGTTCGGAGCATTCGGGATCACCTACTCCATGTGCTTCCTCCTGTCATGTTGGAAGGTCATGTCCCTCGTCATCAACAAAGGGCTGAGGACTCGGATTTACGTGCTCGCCATGGCGGTCCTGGTGTCGCTGCCCTTGGAGATTTTGCTGCTGGGGGTCTCGGTGATGTGGATGCCGGACCGTGCCGCTCACAAGGTCTTGGTGTTCGGCGTTTTCCTATGCACGTTAGCATGCACCGTGGCGGGGGAGGGGATTTTGGTGATTCGGCCAATTATGGACACTTTGGCGGCCGGCGGCGAGTGCTGCCAGTGGAGCCCGGATCAGCGGCCGGCACGGGAGGAGGACAGGATACCGCAGGCGGAGGAGGTGGGGGTAAAAGTATGAAAAAGGGACGATATCAGTGAATCCGTACACTACATTTGATTGGGAAGGAAGAGAGGAATTCGAAGTTGCTGATCGAAAGAATTCAATTTTCCGCTTTCTTTTGTTTGGTTCTTGAGGCGTAGGAACTTGTGTTCTTAGATTCTCTTTTAAATTCCAGTTCCAAGAATTCTCAGGAAGAGGGAAGGGTGACTTATGTTCAGATGCGAGATCGTCTGCGGGTTCTTTAAACTGGAATTGATCGGTTTTGGTAGAGTCATGAGCATGGGAGATAATGAAATGACGGTCTTAAAACGATTGCCTCGACATTGCTCGATAAAACATTATGAGGAAAAATTACACGCTGCCATCAAATGAACCACGCACGAATGACATGCATTAAGGCATGGTGATGAATAAACAATTGCAACGATGCCTCGGTGTCAATATTGTGCAACATTTTCATGTTTCGACATGTGATATGAAACTCGAAATTGGCGGATGCTGATCGGTTTTCCTCCATTCTGCGTATGCTTGTCGGGACCCTTGAGAGCGTTTTGGAAACTTTGGTTTCTCCGGGTTATTTTGGAACGGGCTAACTCTGGGGTCGACTTAAAAAAAAAAAAAAACTCTGGGGTTGACTTGACTTGGTCAACGGAACAAGATTTACATTGATATCCACGAAAACTTTGGACTCCCACGATTTGCACAACTTGTGATCCTCGGCCAATGGCATCCTACGATTTGGAATTCTCAACCTTGTGCAAGATGAAAGTCTCATGACACGGTTTTGAATTTAACCCGACAAGTTAAATCCAATCAAGAATGTGAATGATCATGGAGAAATTATTTTAAAAAGTGTTCAATTATACTAATTTAATCTTAAACTTTTACACGTTTTGTCAAATAAATCTATCCAACCAATTTAAATTAGAAAATTGCTAACATGAATGATAGCCATCATATGTGGCATGACCAAGTTGACGTGGATATTTTTAATAATATTTTACAAAAATTAAAATTTCTATGTCCATGTAAGTGGTTTCCTATCAAAATTGGCTGGATTGATTCAATTAATAAAAAGTTAAAATATTTATAACTAAATTGACATAATTAAGAAATTTAGAACTAAATCAACACAAGTATTAGTAGATTTAGAAATTTTTTGGTAATTATCCCGAATGATTGTCATGAGAACACATGAAACAAACGTGCAAAATTGGATTGGATGCAAAATGGGCAATTTGATTGTTTTTGTTTGTCCCTGAGTTTCTTAAATCCTCTTCCAGCGGATTCCGCACTGGTCTCCACTCACCTACAATCTTGAGCAACATTTTCCAGGTTCCATCTCGCGAAGTTCTTGCTCACGGCGCGGTCGGTGCTGACAATTGAGCTCGGGTCCGGTCATCGGTGCCAAAGGGCAGGATACAATTTTTGCTCTTCGGAGATATCACGAAACTTCGGCGAGCTCCGCCATTGATGAAACTTCGGCGAGCTCCGCCATTGATGGCAAGTCAATTATCGCGACACACACTTATCCATTCTAATGATATCTCGGTGCGAAATCTTGAACTTGAATCTTGGATCCGACCAATCTTCTTTGTCCAGAGTGGATTGGGTGGTCCTATAAGTAATGATTTCGAGATACACTCCACACAAAAAGTCCGGTTTTGAGTAGGTGTCCAATTTCCAAGTGGCGTTAGGTGGGAGTTTACTGCTGTGTTAAACGTGCGAAATTAACATACGAAAATGCATATATTAAAAAAAAAAAAAAAAAGGAGGCAGAGACGACGACGTGACCTCATAATGTCGGCCAAACAATGTTCTTTTCCAATAGTCAATTTGGTCAGATTCAAAACATGCTCAAATTCTCCGCATGAGGTGACGTGCAATGACGACCCATCAACCTCGGCGGCCCCCACGTGCTGATGTTCGCAACCAGGCACCATACACGTTCCCGAGAAAGTCAAACCTTTGAAATTATGTTCTGCTCGAAATACAGCTGCTACGACGACGTTTCCAGCGGTACCGATGCGTTTCTTTTTCTAATTGGCAGCCTAGGGTGACTATTTCCACAGTGATCATCGGAATCGGATTCGAGCCAGGTCAAGCTCGTTCGCTCTGCTTCTCGTGACGAACGCTTTCCGGAATTGAACTTGTTCTATACAGGAATTTAGATTCACATTCTCAACTTTAGCACTCCCACTTGCCCTAATTCACATTTTCAACTTTTGCACACCCACTTGCAACCTAACCCCAATAAAAATTTATGCAGATAAATTAAATAAAAATAGGCGTAACTTTCTAAGAAAGACCCCTAATTTTTTTTTGTTCAATCCTAATTCTGGCCAGAACCTTCTTCTTTGTCTAAAAAAATATATCCAAATTCCACTCTAGTCCCATATCTACGATGTGTCCAAATATTGCCACTAATTTCTCCAAAATTATCAACATCGAGGTCATTACTAAAACACACATCTTCATTAACACTCTCACCTTCGTATGGAGTAATAGCAGCTTTCTTGATAGTGATAATCTTGAGAACTCCAATGGCAATTATTAGACACGTAAGCAAATCTAAGATTATAGTGAAAGTCGTGGATTTTTTTTTCAAATAAGAAGAAATTGGAGTAGAATTGTAATTGGACCAAAAGTTGAGATTTATTTTTTTAGGGAATTAACCCAAAAAAATATATGGACTTCTTTGGAAAGCAATTATGAAAAAGATTTACTCAATAAAATAATATGGAAAGGACGGAGCTAAAAATTAGAATGGCATTATATCACTGGATTTATAATAGTAAATTTTTATTAAATATATAAACGAGTCAAACCACAATTTCACATCAGTTTTTCGCTTGTTTAAAAAACTTATGCATGTTTGAGACATCTAATTTCACAGTTTCTATCACGATAACCCGTCATTCAAAACATTAACAAACAATGATTATCTATAAATCGGGTGCTCTTTTTTTTTTTTTGTTTTTTAATCAGTCAAATTGGTATATATGGAAGTATTCTGATGTAAAAAAATTGAGCTGGTCACGAGATTAAAGGCTCATACAGAAGATTTGAAACTTCTTTTGCGTGAGACGTTTGCAGTTTGGTAGATATCTTGTGAAGGAATTCTGACCTTCCTTAGTTCCTTGCTCGTTTTGGACATAATCCTTATCCATGTGAAGAAAACCGGGTCGCAGCGTCACCACGTAGTGAGAGAACTCCAGCAAGAGGTCATCAATTCCCATTTGATTTCATCATCCGTCATTGTACATCTCACCCAAAACCAAAACTGAACGTAATAATTTCTAATCCGCGCGTGCTTAGCAACAATTGAAAAAAAAGAAAACCACATCTCTACGCATGAAGTTTCAAAACAGAGAGGAAAACCATCTTTAATATGTAAATATTGTTAACAAATTTAGAAGGTATAACTGCTAGTTTAAATTTTGAAAGTGTTGTTTTTGGGTTTTTGCAGGGATTAGCCTTCCTTAATCACTTCGGAAACGATTAAAAAAGAGGGATCATACTTATCCCAAGAAAAGAATTTAACAATGAACAGCAAAGACGAGTTGACCAAGAACTCTCTCGTCACACGCGGACGGCTGCAACGACCGACCCCAGATGCGACCGCTACTCGTCTCCTTCGTCCCTAATCCAACACGCTCCTTCCCATGCACAAGGACTAGAAATCTCTTTCCCCTTGACCTTCCTCCTTCCGCCGTTCACATTCAACCCCTTCGCACCTATTTATAACGACGCCCTCCCCCTCAATCCTTTTCTCACTTCTCATTCTTCGATCGGCGAACAAGAAGAATTTCTTCCCCGATCCGATCTCGAGAGGTTTAAGCAGCCTCGAGCTGGGTTTCCCTCGTTGTTTCCTTAAGATGGTGAGGAGCGTCGACAGGCATCGCCACCACCATCCGGGCATTCACCTCCACTTGCCCCACCTCCACCTCCACCACTGCCACCACGAGGTAAGGGAGGAGGAGGGCAGCTTGAAGGACGTGCCGAGGGGGTGCCTGGCCGTCTCCGTGGGGCAAGGCGAGGAGCAGCGGCGGTTCGTGATCCCGGTGGCTTACCTGAACCACCCGCTGTTCGTGGACTTGCTGAGGGAGGCGGAGGACGAGTACGGGTTCGACCAGAAGGGCCCCATCAACATCCCGTGCCACGTCGATGAGTTCCGGAACGTGCAGGACTCGATCGACAGGGACGTGAGCAAGAGCCATCGCCACGGCCGCCATGACAACAACGTCCACGGGTGGTGCTTCGGACCTGCCTGAAGGAGGATCTGACGATGTACTTAATCAACATATGCATAGAGTAGAAGGTTTAGCATGAGTATACAATAGTCATGTAACGCGTTTCTCCCACCTCTTTTTTCTCTCTTGGGTCTCTTTAATTCATGTAAATCGAGAAATCAAAAGGACGGATTGGAATGCAGATGTATTTGTAATTCAATGCGTCTTCATTCCGATCACTGGTTGGCCATTCCATGCCTACCAAGTCGACAAGCGAAGTCAGAAAAAGGCAAACTGATTTTCAATGGCCTGTGTTATGCATCGAGATCTCTTTGCTTCTCATGATCAATGATCGAAATGTACTGCGACACAATTGCTCCGTTTTCTTTAGAGAATCGAGCAACGTTCGCTAGGAAAATAACGCGTGATTTCCCGACCAAGTAGTGTGCATGACGAGTCGTGTACGAACATGTAAGTCAGGACAGTCGAGCAGAACTCATCGATACCAGCTGGCTCGGGATGGCTACGGCATCAACACGGTCTCCATTGACTGAACAGAGTTTTATTTATGATCTGCTTGATGAAATCTCGGGAAGTCTTACGTGATGGGATCTCTCTTATCCTCTCTCCGCGTGTCGGTTTCTGCTTGAGGAAGAACTCTTCTGATGCAGGTGCCAATTGCCTGAATATAGTTTTACTTTTTATAGTTTTGTTAATTTAGATTTTGCGATTAATATATTTTTACTTCTATTTAAGTCCGAAACGCTTGAAACTTTCACTTTAACAATGAATTCACATTGGAATAATATTCAAAGATTCATTTGTTTTATGGAAAATAACCTTCAAAAAAACGTTTTTCGGATTTTTCAACTTTTGTTTCACAAAATGAATTAGCTAAAGAAAATATATTTCACTAAAAAAAACAGTTTCAAAAGTGGAAAAATATTTTTCCACTTTTAAAAAATGAAAAGCATTTTCCATAACTTTTCTACCTCACTTTCTTTTACCAAACATTTCCTTTTATTTTTATTTTTTTTTTTTTTTCATTTTTATTTTTTGAAAATGAGTTTGAATTAATTTTTTTTTTTTTCTTTTCTTTTCTTTTCTTTTTTTCCCTTTCTTTCTTTTTCTTTTCCTCCTTCTTTGGCTAGTCATCAACCCCGGTGAAGGCCGGCAATTGGCTACTAGTGATTGGAGCTCACTAAGTTAGCTCGAGCTTTATGTCACCAAATGGTGGCAAGGCTTGAGCCTAGCAAATCAACGAGGCTCAAGCCTTGCCAAACCTACAACACTCCAATGTTGCTAGAGGGTAGTGAGGCTTGAGCCTCCCAATCGATGACACTCATGTTGCTAGAGGATGGTGCTTATTGACAATCCAATTTACGAAAAGAAAAAGAAAAAAAAAAAGGAAAAGAAAGAATAGAATAAAAAATTAATTTAAAAATTGATTTTTAAAAAATAAAAATAATTTAAAATTTTTTTTAAAAATAAAAATAAAAACAAAAAATAATCAAAAGAAGTGCATGGAGGAAAATCAAATGAGATCGAATGACGAAAATATTTTTCACTTTAATTTCAAGTTTCAACCAAATACCGAAAATATTATCATTTTCTTGAGGAAAAGATCACAAAAAACCATAAACTTTGCCCAAACCGGCAAATTTACCCCAATTTTTTTTTGACATGAAAAATCCCAAACTTTACCAACTCGTGACACATTTACCCCAAACTTTTTTACGTAACACAAAAAATCTTGAACTTGTATTCGTGTTACACATTTATCCTAAATCATAAGGCATTTTCGTCTTCTACTTTTTCTTTTTCTTTTTTCCTTTTTCTTCTCTTTTCCCTAGCTAGACTTAGGCGAGGGGTGCCCTCGCCCGATGTCGACGAGAGTCGTCCTCGCCCGATGTCAACGAGGGCTGCCATCGCCTGCGTCAAGCAAGGATGGCCCTTGCCCGACGTCGGCGAGGGCCGCCCTCGCCTAAGTCCGGCTTCCCTCCGCCATGACCGACGGAGGGAAGAGAGAAGAAGGAAAAAAAAGGAAAAAACAGAAAAAAATTAAGTGAAAATGCCCATGGTGAGATAAATGTGTCACGGTTAGTAAAGTTTGGGGTTTTTCATGTCATAAAAAAGTCGAGAGTAAATTTGTCACTTTGAGTAAAGTTTGGGATTTTGGCAGCTTTTTTTTCTTTTCTTAGAAAATTACTTTCAAGAAAATATTTTCCGAAAACGTTTCATTGAAAATGAACGGAACCCAAATCTTAACAAAGAGCAAAAGCTTGGATTGAGACAACCATGTATGCTTCTTTTCATTTTCCACGAGTGCATTTGTTTTATAATCCACCAATGGCGAGGGAGGAAAATAGGCCTTGCTTTTTAGTTTTGTTGGGAGATGGGGTTGGACCTTAAAAATCCTTGAAAAATTACTAGCGTGACAATGCAGCTAATACCGATCTTCCTATTTCCATCATGGCTAACAAACTAACATAAATTTATTTTTTTGATGATTTGTCTTTATTTTTCAAATTTTTTGGCCAAAAACTACGGGCATTCCAGCTTTGATCTTCTTATATTGTATTGCCATGCCGACATAAAAGGTTTTTGTAGTTTTTTCAATTTTTTTTTCCTTTTTTTCTCTTTTTACTTTTTTTTTTCTCCCTCCGAAGTTTAAAAAAAAAATTACAAAAATTACAAAATTACAAAAGATTATCTATATAATTTTTCTTTCAAAATTATTTAGAATGATTAAATTGGTAAATTATCAAAAGATTTAAGGCTAAATTTGTAAATTATCAAAATATTTACAACTAAATTAACACAATTGAGATTTATAACTAAATTGATCGAATTAAAGGTTTGAAATTAAATTGACGACCATAAAATAAATTTAGGATTTTTTGGATGATGCTCTTAAAAAACCTTATCAGGTAATAAGAGTGAAAAATGCTAGAGTTATAAGATCAGATGTATCATGCCATTATTCGTTCGTGGATAGCGCTCACTAAGTTTGAGTGGCCAATCACTATCCAATACATCACTTCTTAAACTTATCCATA
This sequence comes from Eucalyptus victrix, assembly GCA_016097545.1. NCBI lineage: Eukaryota > Viridiplantae > Streptophyta > Magnoliopsida > Myrtales > Myrtaceae > Eucalyptus > Eucalyptus victrix. Next base: position 3,960,285 of record CM027845.1, read on the forward strand.
TACCAGTTTGTAATTCTAGTGTTGCTCGATACAACTCGGTTGGAAGTGTGCAACTTGAGTTGTCATAAACCATGCGCCGCCCATCGAAAATAAGATTGAGATCAACTCTAAACTTGAATTTTATTAGGTGAATTTTAAAATATTTTTTGTGTTCCCTTGCAAAATATTCTCCATTTTTTTTTGGTCGAAAAAGAGATACCCCATTTACATATCTAATATCTAGCATTGAGTGTGAAAATTAATTATGGAGAAAAATGTTAAAAAAAGTTATAAACCTTTTTTTATGCCAATTTAGTCCTGAACATTTTTACTTGATACCAATTCAGTCATTTCCAACTAATTTTTGCCAAATTTTGCTGACTAGACGCTAGTTGGCTAAGGTGGCACAATTGCTAGACATCGGCGACGGCGCGTACGTACAACTTTTAATAACATTTTAATATTTTTGAATTCTTTTTCTTTTTCTTTTTTCCTTCTCCTTCTCCTTTCTCCAACCGGTTGCTAGACCTCGGTGACTGGCGATGCTCAAGCCACTAGTCTGGCAACCGGCCAGAGGCGATGGTTGGCGAGGCTTGAGCCCTCACCAGTGGCCGCGATGATGGCCTCACGCTAGGTGGCTTGCCCTCCATGGGAGAGGCTTAACCTCACCGGATTTGGTGAAGTCAAGCTTCTCCCATGGTCGATGAGGCTAGCTTGAGACCGCCATTGTAGCCACTGGCGAGAACTCAAGCCTCACTGGCCATTGCCTCGGCCGGTCGCCGAGGTCCGACCACCAATTGAAGGAAGGACGAGAAGAAAGAAAAAAAAAAAAAAGAAGAAAAAAAATTCAAAAATATTAAAATATTATTAAAATCTATCAACATTAGCTAGCCGACACCTAGTCAGTAAAATTTTACCAAAATTAGCCGGAAAGAAGTGAATTTGCACCAAATGAAAATGTTTAGAACTAAATTGACACCAAAAAAATGTTTAGAAATGCAAAAAGTTTAGGATTTTTTAACACTTTTCACTAAAAGCTATTTGGTGAAAGAAATGGACTTGTCAAGCGAAAAATAAATTATTCAAAAAACATTTTTTTTTTTAAATGTGATTTCTTATATTGCTCATAAAAATAAATGAGTAAAAGATGTTTTCATTGTCCACAAAAAATTGTTTAGACATAAATAATTATTGATAATAGAAATATTTTCATTAAATGATAATGTCAAATGATACAAGCGATCATCTTTAAGAAAGTGTTTACCAAATTATTCATTTTCCACAAAATAGACAGATCCTACATCTTAAAAACTTACTCCCTATGCCTTCATACCGAGTTCAATTATCCCTTTACGTCGGACCACAAAACATAGTAAACGAATGTGCAAGTACAGATTGGGAAGGAGCTTCAAAAAGTTACGACAATCATCCTATAATTATAAAGAATTCAGACCATTTTCCCCTCCATTACAAAGAACCATGGCGTTTCGGGACTTGGAGCCGTTTCAACTTCGCCATCCATGGCCTCGAGGATTTGAAGAACAGAGACAATACATTTCAACAAATCGGCGGTCACAAAAGCATCATACCCTTTATCTACCAACCAATCTCACGCGATTGCACGCCTCAAGATTTGCCAATCGGAGTGTACTTCACCTCTCGAATTGAAAAGGCTATACACTTCAAATCAAAGATTTGTAAGCAAATTCAATACACTTACATGCTATCTCGGTCTCAAGCTAGTGTTTCGAAGTGTCACACCATGTAAGAACTTGGTGTATCCAAGAAAGCTGAGTTTTCCGTCAGTACTTCTGATGCAGTTATCGAGGAGCGACTGAGCTCTGGGATCCAGATTCACCTCCTGCGTGAGGTAAAACATACGTGAATTTGCCAATCCAATTTCTAGGTAAGCAAGAGATGATTTCCAAAGCTAGCGATGCACATACACTTGACAATTCATCGAGGGAAATGACCCGGTTTCCTTCTTGTTCAAAATAATCAAAGGCAGTATTTGCAATCTGGTCCCAGTCTTCACGACCCTCTAGCTGATGTGGACTGATTGCCGCAGCACAAAACTCTTCGAAGCCCATTTTCTTATGTGAGAGTGGTTCCAACTTAAATTGTGTAAAATGGAAGTTAGCATGGATAATTATGCAGCTTAAATATACGATATATAAGTAATCTGAATATACAAAAGAATGGGGCATAGATGTAAATCTCATCATCATGGATCACTGAGGAGAATTGAATTGCTTCAGATGTTTGGAACAAAAGAATCTTACCACATCTAAAATTTCAGGAACCCTTGACTCCTTCATTGCCTCAGTCAGATTTTTCATCAAAGCCTGCATTTTCCTTCAGAAATCAATTGCAGCCAAAGCAGACCCAGATTACAGGTACTTAAAAAGATGAATCATCAAGAACAGTGACAAAAACTGATCTTGCGCCAGTCAGAAGGTCAAAATAATACTAAATGGCATCAATGACATATAAAGATCTGTATTTTCCAAACACAGCCAGATACAAATTGCCAAAGAATCTGTAAAGGTAATACGTCACCCACCACTTTAAAGTTATCAAAGAAACATATCCATTCTTTGGTTCCAATAGATTATATTGGGCCCTGAGATACACAAGCTCATCCTCCGTTAACGCTTTCGAGAGAGCCTGCATATTTTCAAACAAAAGCAATATCCCTAAAGTTAATTCGCATAACCAAATTAGAATGCACAACCTAAAGTCAGATTACTCCAGCATAGAGGTGAAGTGACATTTTTCCACCCACTACAAGAGTAGGACTCATACTATTAGCCTGCCCATACGAATAGGATGCTACAGAACTTCTTTCAGTGTTTGTGTTTTCCATATATTACGTAGTTATTTTAAGTCAAAGGAGCAGAATAACTTCTTCTAGAAAGCAGTATGGTTAACAAGATGAAGAAAGATTACCTTTAGTGCGGACCGTTTGAACGGGGTGGCACGAACATAGGATTTAACTAACTTGTAGATTGAAATATCCAAAGGCACGGCATGTTTTTCATCTCGTATCCATGGGTGAGCTGAAAATATAGCAAATTCCAGCAATTTAGCTGAGCATATGCATGGATATCATCCTTAGACAGAATCGCTAACATTAGAGAACTAATTTTAAAAATGGCTAACTTTACAAGAGTTCCTGCCCTGTCCATAAAAAAACTTACTTAGAGCCTGGGCAGCGGTCATTCTTTTTCTATAATCCTTGTTCAGAAGCCTTTTCACAAAATCTCTACCCTCAGCTGATACCGTAGGCCAAGGTGAATCATGGAAGTTAGGATCCGCTCTAAGAACAGAGCGAAAAATTCCAGATTCAGTCCGAGCCCAAAATGGTCTGCTTCCGCATAGCAATATGTATGTTATGACCCCAACACTCCACATGTCCGCTTCAAGGCTATATGATCTATGGAGAACTTCCGGTGCAACGTAGTATGCACTGCCAACAACATCACTGAGACGTTGACCTGTGAGTGCATGAAATTTCAATTTGTTGAGCTCAAGGACAGAAACGAAAAAAATCACACTCACACCAAAAGGAAAAAGAAAACAGCCAAATAATGTTGGATCTTTTATCAGTTCTACTGTGTGATTTGGACACTTGATCAGCCAAATGAACTGTGCCAAAGTCAATTATTCATCCAAAGGCTGAAGGAAACTGAACTTTACAATCGTTTTCAGTTGCCAGTATAACTGGTAAAGAGGATCATTTTAGAAAACACATGCAAAAGGGGAATCAAGCTGCGGTATGTAAGATGTCAATTGCTGAGGGGCTATGAAAGACTCAATTATAGGATGACGTAGTGCCAACTGAAAGCATCTTAAGCCAAACTTGGTTGACAACTTCTAGAAATTCAGTCCATGCCACCAGGATCATACATAGGATATGACCAAGACTGAAAGTACTGTGACTGCTAAGACACCAAATCTGTCGTACATTTACAAGGAATATGAATTCCAGTGGCTTATGTATTGCACCTTTTCCAACAAAATGACCACAAACCCATAAACATCTCCCTGAAAAATCCAACAGTTACCTGGCCCAATAAAATCAGAGAGGCCGAAATCAATTATCTTCATTGGCGCATCCTCGTCTCTTGTGGAGAATAGGAAATTCTGCCATGAAGTCAAGAGAGAAAAGAATGGTTGGAAGATGATGACATTCCGATTAACATAAATGAAAGAGCAGCATACACAATGTGAATATCCTACTTTGAAAGTCTTACACGCAAGAGTAACATATGATAAATTCAAGACATCTATAGTAGCAAACCTCTGGTTTTAGATCACGATGCACAACGCCTTGAAGATGAAAATAAGCAACTACACTCAGAATTTGAATCACTATATCCTTAGCTTCCTCCTCTCTGTATCTACCACCTCTGTAATGAGTGTAGCAACAAATGAGAAACCACAAGTCTAGAAAATAAACTTCAAAGCCTTGAAAAGAAAAATCAGTGGCAACTCAAATGGTCATCATTTTCACCTGGACAAAATACGGTCAAGTAGTTCACCACCTTCACACAATCTGACAGAAAACATAAATCCATACTTTAGAACACAAATTCCCACAAATTGGAAGAATCCGGCCTATAGCAGCTTGTCAGTATATTTCTGCAAGTCTAGTTACATAACATAGCTCACATTCATTAGCTTTCGGACTCTGGGAACCCACATGCAGAAAGAGACAAAATTAAAGGAAATTTGAACAATGCTAAATCCATGATTCCCATGACATAGCTATTAAAGCTAACGATTGAAACAGAGATGCACGTACTCCATGACTATGTAGACATTGTTGTTGTCTTCAAATGCATCATGAAATCTAATGAGGTGCTTGTGTCCCGCTAATCCCTTTAATATTTTCACCTCCCGACGAACATCTTCAATTGATATCACTGATGTCATCTGCCAAAAACCACTCATCCAGTTTCCATCAGTGCTCAAGTTAAAATTAATACACAAGTTCAATAGAGGAGTATTCAAATTAAAACGGTCCAACAACCACCCGATTATGAAATTTCAGCACAGGTCCAACAACCACCCGATCATGAAATTTCAGCACAGGTATCTTATATCAGGAACAATTTTCTTGCTCTAGTGTCTAGTGTCCTGGTCGTACATTCAGCAACTATATATATTGTCCCCTTCATCTTGACCAAGTATCAACATTTATGTATGCTCTATGAAAAGGCAGGTACAATTGACCAAGAACATATTTACAGCACCTCAATCTTTCAGTATTTGGTTACTAACTACTACATTCGTTACTTCTTGTTTAACATAAATTAAATCCTTAGCCTAAGTGATCAGCTCTATTTTTTAGCATCCATGCTCATCTTTCTCGCACTGATGCAGGACATCCAAACCTCTTCAATCTGTTTTGAGATTTAGACATCTTGGTAGATTAGGATTAACAAGAACGAGTTAATCAAGTCCAAGAATCAGTTCATTAGATCCTGAAACTGATGAATATCCCCACACTTTCAGGAAACCTTCACCTCGCAATGCTCTCAAGTTCAAAATATCAAACCAACAATTCTAGAGATACTTCGCTGCTTCTGTTTCTCTAACAAGCAAGCTCAATAAACCTCAGATCATTCATTCGTCAATTGTCATCCCCAGGCATCGCCGACTTGCCCTCTTCCTGCTGACCAAGTGCTAACCAAAAGCACTTCAGTCACTTTGGTTTGCCTCCTGTTCTACAAGCTGGACCAAATAACATAATTAAGAGCGACCGCCTTGTATTTCTAGTTTTAAAATCATAACATGTCGGCTGCCAAAAGTACACAAACTTCTATGAGCCATACCATGGCCATGAAAGTTGAATCTGGGGTTACGCAGCTCCCACGTTGTAGTCATGAAATACTGCATGTTTTGAGGTCCTGCCCAAGCACGTCTGTTCAAACTCATTCAATTTAAGTGTACCCTATGCTGCTTACGAATTCCTGCTGAACTGATCAGCGAATTATCTCTTAACTAGACGATCATAATTTCCCCGAACAACAGAGCAGGTCGACAATCGATTCACCTTACAGCTAGATTCAAACAACAGCAACAACAGAGAAAGGCCGCTAAGTTGTAAACTGTCAATAGCAGTAACACATACCACACACCTTAGCTTTTGAAATGATCTTCACGGCCACATTCTGACCCTTGAGCTCTCCTTTCTTTCCCTTAGCCCAGCACGTATGACCAAAATGCCCCCGCCCCACCTCCTTCCCGAGCTCGAACCTCACGCAGAAGTTCTTCGCGTATCCAAAGCTCTTATCCAGCGGCGGCTCCCCCTCTCCGTCCACCACCTGCTCCTCCGCTATCGGCCCCTCCTTAGGCGCCCCTCGGCCCCGCCGCTTCGCGATCAACGACATGATCGGCCTCGCCGGCGACGGAGGCGGGAGCGGCCACCGGAACTTCCTCAGCGGCGTCCTCGCCGGCGACGGGGACGCCGCCACCCCGGCTGGAAGCGGGCTCGGGAACGGGCTCCCGGAGAGGGAGCTCACCTCCCCGCCCCCGCCGCCGCCGCCGCCCACCCCGGATCGCATGGGCGACGCGGCCGGGAGCGGCGACGGCGGCGGCTTCGGCTGCTCATCGGGCCGGGAGGCGGCGTAGTTGGCGGTCGCGACGGTGCTCTGCTTGCTGCAGCAGTGGCCCATCGCCGGAATGCGGCGGCTCGTCGGCGATCGCCGCCGGTGGTCGAAAGATCGGGACGCCGGAACCTCTCCGGCGAACTCCCCCCAAAGACGAAATGACGCAGAAGGAGAGCGAGCTAGAGAGAGAGAGAGAGACGATAGTAGCGACGACGGAGCGATGAAAAGGCAGTTGAAATCCGGTTGATTAAAAGAGGAGAAAGACACCGTAGAGAAGCGTGAGGGAGTCGTCCCCTGCGGCTCGCGTCACGGCCAGCATCACACTGACGCGCGGATCACAGCCGTCGGTTGGGGATCGGACCGACGGAACGACCGGTCAACGCCGGACCGGCCGCGGGATATTCAACGCTGCGGAGGTCTCTAGGATGAGCCGTGAATCAGGGGATAAACTGGAGCGGAGAAAACGCGTCCATATTCAAAAGGGGGAAGGAGGGGTTGGTTTCGTTAATTTCATAATTGCTCGCGCCCGTTCCCATAAAAAAACAAAAAAAACAAAAGAAAAGGCAGGAATCGTAACGAAACGACGGACCGCGACTGGTCGTTTTGGAGCATCGGCGGCGATTTGTTTAGTATTTTGTGGACTTTCCCATCGAACGCATCGCGGCTTTGATTTTTGGCCCGCCTTCGTCCTGACGAAGCCGCCTTGTCGTCCGCGCGTTTTGGACGGTCGGGGCTCGGATGGCCAACGGAGGTTCGTAGTAGGTCACCGAACCCCCCCTACTGCCCTTTGAAAACAAGAGCCGGCGGCTCCAAAGACCAAGCCCGGTTTCTAGACACGAGTCTCTCGGATTCCTCCGACCCGACTCGCATGCATTGATGCGGCATTAGATCATGTGCATTTTTGGGTGGGACCCCGTCACAACTGACAATGCAATGACTTGCGCCTATTTATAACGCTCGAGAATAATTTATCAAGTTTTGGATTGAATTGATGGTTCATTTTCTAAATTAGGAATGAACTGGTTCATTTTTAAATCATTGTGGAAACTATCCATTCTCATACTCATTTTTATTTTTTGGCAAATTCTCATACTCCCTTTTAGTAGCATTTATCTTATACATGGATGATGTGAAGAAAAAAAAAGTATTGCATCTATTTTTCCAAAGTTTCCAGTGAAGGCACAAAATAATTATGCTAAAGCAACTAGACCTCACTCTTTTTTATTGTCGGAATTATCTGTTAACTGGGATTTGGTCTACGCTAGAGTGCCTTTTGCATTATTAAAAAGAGGACGGTGCCTATTAAGATTAAAAAAAACCCGTTTTCTTTGACTTTTTCTCATTTTGGTCCAACCATTTGCAATTTTTTTTAATTGCTGTGACTTCACAAAACATTAAAAAGAAATGCAAATGAGAAAAAGAACGTTCAACTTGGTTTTGAGGATTTTCCTTTTTCTTCTTCTTCGGTATGGCAATGATCCTAGGATGTTCATATGAATTGGTCCTGTAATTGCGTTTTAATAAATAAATATATAAATAGGTTTGACCGCACTTAGTGCGAGCGAGCGTTGACCGGGCTTTTGACATCTTGAGAAGATAGAGGCTAATTCAAAACATTTCTTTTTTTTTCGAGTTCATTCATTCATAAGATAAACGGGATAACATTTTGATGTTTTTCCGTAAATGAAAGGGGAGGGAAAGTCACCCAATTTAGAACTATACACTGAAAATTTGGATGTTTTGAGGAACGTCATTGGTATTATTTTATGGTTAAAATAGGAGAAAATGACACGAATGATCCTTCGAACTTTAGCTTAATATGTAATATCGCTCCCAAATTTTTATTTTGTTTAATGCAGTCTTAAAATTTTAAGTATATGTTCAATCTAATCCTTGTACTACATGAAACTCAAGGACTATGTACCAAAAGTTCTGGGACTTTCATGTAATCCATAACCAAATTGGATATGTATTAAAAATTAGAAGGACCAAATTGAGAAAATTAAACATTGAGGGATGATTTTACATATCAGACCAGAGTTTAATGACTATTCGTACAATTATCTCTTAAAATAGGGACTTGTTGAAAATTCAAGCAAGAGTTAGTATGATGGGAAGAAGGTGTTTATCCTTTTAGGTTGCCAATTAGCGTTAGGTCTCATAATCAAGGCCAAGAATATCTTGAAACATATTGCCAGCATTAGCGTTAGTGGTTTAATGTCATTATGAGGATAACTTAACCGATGACAAGCCCGAAACGAGAAAGATTATTGAAAATTGAAGCATAATAGAGATGAGGATTGCCTAATTGGGAGTTCCATAGCTTCATACAGCTGCCGCGGCCAGAAAGAGAGAGAGAGATTTGCAATGAGAGGGTGGAATAGGGGGTAGGATAGTTGAAAACCGGATGATCCAAATTAAGATGATTTCCCTTTTCTTTGTCAATCACGGAACATGCCTTGTAAGATGATAACTCACAAGATATTCGATAGTTTAGATTATCGAAGATATACCAAAAAAAAAAGAAAATTATCGAAGATATTAAATTATGACCAATTCTATTTGGTTAAAAGGGTGAAAGGAGACTAAGGGTGCGTTTGGAACCTACATTTCTAATGGGCTTTGGACACCTAAAGGCCTTTTGGCCAAATATTAGGTGTTTGGGAAAGATTTTAGAAATCCTATTAAGGGAATGCTAGCCTTCTGAAGGCCGAAGGCCCAAGGTAGGTGCCTTGGGTATTTAGCTTCCGCTTTGCCTTTATTTCTACTGTTTATCTTCTTCATTGAGGCAAATGTTCGGATTGCGTAGGGCTGCGAAGGGCGGCAGACGGACTAGAGAGAGGCCAATGACAGTCACAGCAACCAAGGCGACCGTCACCAGTGGGTCATGTGACCTCCGGTGGGTATCTAGGTCATGCGATTTGGTCACGTGACTCCCGATGAGGGTCACACGACCCAATCGCGACTTAAATTTGGGTCGCTGGAGGTCATGCAACCAAATCTAGGTCACTTTGGCGTTGGAGGTCACGCGACCTTAGGTGCAACCCAAATTTAGTTGCCACAAGGTTGGGCGACCTTTAGCGAACCCATATCTGGGTCAAGCAACCTTTGTGAAGGACTGCCGTAGGTCGTCCAACCCCAAGCAACCCTTGCCAATCGTCTCTGAGGGCTGCCTGAGGCCACCGGCAACTCTTTTTATTTTATTTTTTGATATATTTTTCTTTTTTATATTAATCACTAAAGTCCTTTGTAAATACAATTTCTCCAAACATTATTTTACTCAAAGACACTTCATAATAAATTTTCAAACTATAATTTAACAAACACAATTTGCATTTTGAAAAATTCATTTAACTTAAAGTCATTTACATTTTTTCAAAAGCTTTCCCCAAAATTTCAACTAAACGCACTCTAAGAGATTTGACAACTGCTACTTTGGGTACATAATCGATTTTGTTACGTTTGTTTGCTGCAATCGACATTCAATTGAAATTTATTATTTATGGTGTGGTTTATATATAATAAAGCTAATTGCACTCATAGTCAATTTTGCAATTAAAATAGCATCAGTTATTAAGTGCATGCCTAATTGACAATCGTTATGATCTATTGCGCATTATAATTAGCGCAACAACTAAACTTGTACTAATTATAAAATAGTATGCCCACTTGCTCGCTAATCATGATCTATTATAGAAGAAAACGTGACTTTCCTCTTTCTCGCTAATAAGACGGTGAGATAAAGTAGAACTATAGCAACAAACCCCGATACAAATGGAAATTTTTTTAAAACCATCTAACTCAACATCGCTATAATTAAAAGTCAATAGAAACGAAATTAGGTGTATTCAAATGACCGAAAATAGCATTACATTTTTAAAGCCCCGTTTGGTTCGGTTTTCCAAGGGGCTTCGGGGGAAAATATTTTGTGTTTGGTTCACATTTTTGAGTCTCCATTTGCCAAATGCTAACATTTGAAATGTTGAAAGCTCAAAGTAGAATGCTAGTCTGAGATTTAATAAAAAAAATTATTTTCAATATTGCCCGGGTCGATAGTCATGTTTTCCTCTTTTGCCCTCGAAAAATATTGTTCATCGTCTTCTTCCTTGGACTTGCTACTCCACCATGAAGCTCAACTGGTGGGCGACTCTCAACCTCGGCCTTAGGCAGCCTAGTCGCGCTCGACCTCACGCAACGCTCACTCGAGGCTATGCGACATCACTTTAATGTTGCTTTGCAAAATATACACAAAAAATGAGTTTTCAAATATATTTATCTTCATAAAATGCCCATTCATTCAAAAATACTTGGGGAAATACAAAGCTCCCCTTAACCAAACGGGCCCTAAGCCCATTATCGAAAAAGAAAAGGCAAACCTTGCCTTCAAGGGCGACGTCGTTTTGCGCGCAAAGAGCAGCGACGAAAGCCAGAGGAAGCACGAAATCGGAAGCGAAACAATGCTACAGAGAAAGAGAGAGGGAAAGAGAGGAGGAGGAGGAAAGAATGGGGTACGTATTGCGGGTGAGAATGGCGTCGTTCTTCGCCGGAGCCGCGACGGCGTCGTTCATCGGCCTCTACATCCTCCACAACGACTACAAGGTCGCTCAAGAATCCGTCTCCCACCAGGTAATCCATCCCCGCTTTTCTAGGGTTCGATCCCTGATTCTCCGCATTACAATCGATCGTTCTCTACGCAATTCCATACCGTTGTGTGCATTTCGCTGCGTTGATTTCTTTGGAGTCGGATTCATCACATTCGTGGGTGGTCATTGGAAAAGACCGATTCCGAGAGCTTTTAGAATTTAGAGTTCCTTCTGGGAATTCGACGTTTTGTGATGGAACCCTTTGCGCTTCGCCTCGCATTGGAGACGATGTGGACCTGGAGTTCAGAAGATATGGGGATAATCCTTGTCGATTCGTCCCAATTTTCGTGAGCTTGAGTACCCGTGACTAGTTGGCCGCCATTCTTGGGCTGCTTGGGAATCTGGGTTTTGCCGTTTGGGTTTGGATGCGAGTAGTGGTGGCGGCTACGAGGAATAATGTGTGTTGTCTCAAGTTATCCCGGTGAATGTGAACAATCGGGATTAAGAGGATTGAGTGTGAAAAGAATTTGGTTTTGGGTGTCGATGGGGATTGTCTTGTTGTTCCCTGAGCGTGAAAACAAGATCATTGCTGAAGCAACTGATGCCGTTATCTCTTTAAAAAATGAACTACTGAGATTTATGTGGTGAGCTTGGAATTGCTTGTGTGATTCCTTAATTTTTCCCTTTATCTACATTTTGAGCCTATATGCAAAAGTGGTTTTTCTTGATTCTGAACTACGAGTAGGGACTAATGATCAAATCCTTCCTACTTCCTAGACCTCTCCCCATTTAGAATTAAATTCGTCAGAGCTTACTATTCACTGTTCCCTTATCGAAATGAATTGAGCCCTCTGCATAAACGTAAACCGTAATTTGTTTTCCACATGGTTCTTCTTTTGACCTTAATTACAAACCAGAAATTACTGATGTTTTCCGGTGCTTATGAGTGACTTCATGGGTGGTGGAAGTAGGATGATCTGATTTACAAGGAACTGGAAATTCTGATGAGCTACAAGAATATATTTGAGTTTAGTGATCTATCTTGGTATCCTTGTGCAGGCTCTTTCCAAACTTATTTCCTTGCTACCTTTTCACGAGTGTTGTTATTAGCTAGATAATATCCAGTTGCTCAGAGAGAGACTATTAAGCTGAACTTACCATGCATATGATGAGAATACAGTGGAAGTATAGATCCTGGAGGTGTTCCTCTCTGGAGTTAATCTGTTTGAGGATCTTCATGGTTGTTCTATCACATGCATATATTGTGCTAACTTGCATGGATGGGCATTATGCGGACATGTTTGAAGAATTTGTGTTGGATTCCTCAAATAGTTAAATTAAGTGTAAAGACATACATACGTGAAGAGTTGCTCTCTCTTTAGCTTATGAGCATCAATTATATTAAGGCATTGCATGGTCTGTGTTAAGGAGATTATCTTATACTCTTTCTACTGCTGGACATTGTTAATCCCCGGGAAGTTGGTAGATACAACTGATGTTGAAGCCAGCCTATCATGTGATGATTATAGGTTGCAATAGCAGGTGTGTGCTTTTCTCACTGGTGATTCTTTTCATTTACACTTGCAGATGAAAGGGCTTCACGCCTCACTGGATAGACGAATTTCCGATCTGGAGAAGTTGAAGCAAGCCAATGTTTCGGATCATGCGGAAGCAGCTGAGTAGATCTCTGAGTCATCTTCTTGTTGTTGATGTGCTGCCCTCATTATTTCCGTTTTGCTATGTTCTCATTAGGGCAGTTTCTTTCCAGTCTTTCTGAAGTTTTAGCCCCTATAAAAGGAAAAAAGAGAATAACAGCAATCAATCCAGCCCTACTGAGATCAATTGACAGTTGTTTCTTGCAAGAAGATTGTCTGATTTTTGGTTTGGTCGTAGTATCATTGTTGTGCGATCAATTTTCAGGTGCACTTAATCATGCTGCCTTTTTCTATTTGCAGCAATTATAAACTTTGCTCCTTCGTTCTTCAAGTACTGCACTTAAATTTTTTGTCTCAGCCATTGTGGGTTGGCTACATTCTTCGTGTTCTGAAGTGAATTTTCTGATGGACTGAAACTGATGTCTATTTAATAAGTCCCAGGTGCGATTATCTAGCCTTCTCCGGTTTTAATTCAACAGCCTATGTGCCCCGGTCTTTGGGCTTAACGCTCCCACATAGCTCACTTTAAAATTGTAATTCAGTGATCTTAGGCACCAGACTAATCTCTTTGCAGGAACAAAGTGGGAAAGATGCATGTCACAAAATTTTTGCCAAGAATTATCAGCGAAGGGGGAGACATAAAATAGTAAATCACACCCACATCTAGCAAACTTGACTTTTTTATGAAATGCTTTGCAATAATGGGGATGATATCATCAATGCATTGAAGTTAATAGTGATCTCACATCTACTTGTACAACTTTAATGCTATAAATCCAAGCCCAAGGACCATTCCACTAGAAAAGACAGCCTATCTTCTCCTGCCCCTCAGCCCTTTCTTAGACAATCTGGCGTGTTCAATGGCGATGTAAATCGTAAAATTACATTTTTTAGATGCATTCATCCCTCATCGATCGTCATAAATCATTTTCATCACAATTCCATTGCCCTAAAATAACATTGCTTGTAATCTCAAAGATAATCGCTAGTTGACAAAATTCAAAATGGCTAGTGCGTCTAAACAGCGTATATTGTCGAAGAGTCATTTTCTTCCCATTTAGACTTCAAAATAAGCACGATTAATATGAAGAAAGTAGGAGCGTACAAAACGGACCTCTCGAATTAGGAATCATCCAAATCAGACCAAACCAAACCAATTTATATAGATCAATTACATATATATTATATTATATTATATCTCTTTCTTCAAAAAAATCAGCTTTTTTTTTTTTCAAATTTTTCATAATATATAGCAGTAATTAGTGAAAAAAATAAAATAATTGATTCTATTAGACTGGACCACCTGTTCTTGTCACAGGACCAATTGATCTTGGAACCGATCACGCCCCTATCAGAGAACCCAGCTAAAATGCGGGTCCATATCTGAAAACAGCAAAAATCCCAGTGACTCACTTGAAAATACGAAAGAAAGATAAGAAAGTGACGGATAAACATGCAAACGCGACGAGAATCCATTCGTCGCTGGAAGCGGATGGGATGGGGATGGAGCTCTCCGGAAGGAGCAAGAGAAATCTCGATCGCCATTGTCGCACGGTGCGCGCGCGTGCGGATTTGACAGCAAGTTTCTTCATCATCATGATCCTCCTTCTCCCTCCTTCTCCATGGCTCCAGAAACCTCTCGCTCCTTCACCATCTTTCTCTCCTCTCTCTATATATATGTCCCCCCGGCAATCCCCACTTTCTGCAGCAGCTTCCTACACAGAACAAAAGATAACGAGCCCGAGAACGAACCCAAGAACCTCCGTTTCCGCGTCTTCTGCTACTGGTCTTTGTGCTGTTCGTCGGACGAATGGCTTCGGCATTGGCATCTTCGCCTTCGCCCCTGGTCGCCGGCGCGGCCCCCCGGTCCGCGCGGGCCGCGATGGCGCCGTGCTCCGTCGCGTTCCCGCGGAGGAGCGGCGGTGGCAAGCCGTCGAGGCTGTCGGTGGTGAGAGCCCAGGAGGGCGACAGGAAGGACTCGGCGGTGGACGTGCAGGTTAGTCAGGGACAGGGGACGTCCGTCGAGAGGAGGCCGCGGCGCTTGGCCGTCGACGTCTCGCCCTTCGGTAAGCACCTTGATCCTCTGTGCTTAATCGGCGCAGTAAGGTTTTTTTTTTTTCCTCGCTCTGGAGTGCACTGAAACGAGCGTTGGTAGACTTATGTTGCGTGCGCCGATTACGGAAGCTTCAATGTGTGGGAAGCTCGGGTTCATTGACTTCCGTTTCATATTGACTTCCGTTCATGAATCTTTGATAGCGTCTTCATTTGGGAGAGTCTATGCGGTGATGGGATGTTTTTCTTTTAAACTTTCAATCGATTTTAGGTTCATTCGATGATAAAAGAGAGTTCTTTTCCTGCACCAATGACATGTTCTTCCCAATTTGCCTCGTCAACCTTGTTTTATTTTTACAGTAAGATGTAAAAATCAGCCATGGATTGTTCCAAGTGTAGGTCTTTTTCCCTCTTAAACGCGCTGCTGCATACGTGATGAACTTTGCAATATAGATTTCGTTAACTAATCTCTAAATCAAAACCAAAAGTGGTTGAAGATTTTCTGTGGGGAAATTATTGCCCTGGTTTAGCTTTTGGATGGACTGGTCTAATTATCTAAATTATGCTATCTGTTAAGAATTACTTGGATGGCTGCATATTGCAAAAGCTATGCCCCATAAAAGTTTATGTGGTCCTTTGTGTGGAGTTTTGTCATGATGAATTAGAAACCACAGAAAGTACTAATTGGCTTCGATTGCAGGCTTATTGGACCCACTCTCGCCGATGAGGACAATGCGGCAAATGTTGGACACTATGGATCGGTTGTTCGAGGATGCCATGACACTTCCTGGCAGCAGGAACAGGGCAGCTGGAGAAGTACGGGCCCCATGGGACATCCATGACGACGAGCACGAGATCAGGATGCGGTTCGACATGCCCGGACTTGCCAAGGAGGATGTTAAGGTGTCCATAGAAGATGATATACTGGTCATCAGGGGAGAGCAGAAGAAGGAAGAAGGTGAGAAGGATGTGTGGTCGGGCCAGAGCTTCAGCTCCTACAACACCCGCCTCCAGCTACCCAATAACTGTGAGAAGGACAAGATTAAGGCAGAGCTCAAGAACGGCGTTCTTTATGTTACCATCCCGAAGATGAAAGTGCAGCGCAATGTCGTTGATGTACAGGTGCAGTGAAGTGCCACTGAGGGATGTAAGTAACTCTGCAGGGGGCTTGCCATGAGCTCTTAGTGAAGGCTACGATGTCTTCTGGCCTGATGTATGTATGAACTCTTTTTGGTTTTGTATCTAATACCGCGTAAGTGTGAAATAAAGGAAGCCGTCTGCTTATTCCTGCCATCCCCTCTTGTTTTCTTGGAACCGAGGCATTTTCAAGGTACTAATCTCCGGTCATGTGATTTGAGCATGCTGAATCAACTATTCAATTTTCATCATAATTGATCAATTTGTCACCTACCATGATGAGGGCGGTCGCATCTTATATGCTTATTCCTTGCAAAATCATCGACAGCGTTACTGAATCACCATTGTGGAAAATTGTTTATTCGGCCCCTCCATGGAAGATGGAAGATGGATAAATTTTCAGATATTAATATATCTAAGATATGTCGAGAATGAAATTTAAAAAAAAAAAAAAAAAAAAGAAATTCTATCCATGACATCTATGTTTCTGCCCGAATGGAATATTGGACTTTTCTTATTCCTTAAAATGAATTCTAAACCGCATGTAATCTAAGGTAGTTATGCAGTTAATAGGTGGGATGTCTCCTTCAAGCGAGGTGAGGGAATCTTTTGAGCTTGAGATCCCCGCTAGCTCAAGGGAGAGCTGCCTTGTCTGTTCTGGTTTGTGCTCGAATCTTTCCTTTCCTGCTCTTCTAGAAGCTGACTGCAACTCTGGACACGGTTTTCATTGAACGGACTGGTTCTTAGTATGATTAGTGGTTACATAGAGCATTCCCAGATTCATGAACCGTTCTCTAACCCGACTTTTACCCTTTCTCCTAATGGCCATATTCTATATCATCTTCAACCTTATGGAGAATATAATTTAGAAGTAATCCGCGCTAAGTTTCAGCCAAAGGCTGATTAAGATATTGAACCCTGCGCTTGAATAAACCTCTAGTACAAAGCTTGCGCAGCTGAATAATATCTAATTTTATGCTCCTCTCATATAGCATGTTTATGAAGAAACTCTTATGCCTTTTGCTGTTGAATCACCACCAGAAAATTACTAGGCTCGTTGAGGATTATTTTTTCAAGATCTACTTGGTTTTAACAACATATGGAGGACAATCCAGGAACCATGTTTTTGCAACTCACGATTCCGTCTCCTTTTTAGCTGTGCAAAAACATTTCAAGCTCACTGATATGGACACCAAATAATGAAAGTCACTATCTAATAGGAACACCGCACATGGTGAGACACCGAGGGTGACTCTGCTAGACATGAAATTCATGATAGATACATTTCTGCTTGGGCTTAAAAATAGGGTAACAGTATGGATCTTCGGTGTCTCGACTGTAGTTCTGTTTAGAAATCTCACACATGTGAACAACTATCTGCCTGTTCTGTACTAATTATGTTACAAGTAGCAATGGCAGAAACCAAAATAAAGCGCTGACATCAATCATTACCTTCGGGGATAGAATCAAGCCGAGGCCTCCAGTTTCCAGGAGAATCAAGACCGCGGCCCTGGGAAGTTCCTTTCTCGGATCCTGCCAAAACCTCCTCAACAGAAAGACTCTGTGACAAAAGCTGTTGCAGCTGTTGCTTTGTGATGACTATCTTTATCCTCTTTTTCACACCGTCGCCCTGTTCTGACTGGCTGGCTGTAGATGGACCTCTCTCTGGGCTCATTGTAGCAGCAGCAGCATCAGCAGGAAGAACATAATAAACCTTCCCCAGTTTCAGCATGTGATTTGGCAGAAGCCGCTTCGAATCTCCCTTCGAAAGCCCGATCCCCGAGCCTCCCAAGTTTCTCGATAAATCTTTAACTAGAACCGGCGCAGTGAGCTTTATTATCTTCCCATCAAGCTTCACAATCTGCAAGAATTTACCCTGCTGTCTTGCGGAGATACTGATGCAAGAAACACAGTTTCCTCTAGAAAGAGCAACAGAGTTACCCATCTCTTGTTTCTTAAGATCACACAAAGATGAAAAGTAGCAAGCGCATCTTCTAAACCAGACAGTTTCTCGGCATTGTCTATGAAAGCAGAGGTTCTTGTGAAAGACAAGATTCCAGAGAGAATGAGAACATCTAAACAAAGGCCTTCCGAGAGCTAGTACATGGGCATTATATTAGTGGTGAGTGCTGGGAATATTGGAGTTGAGAAAGCTACATTTCCTGAGACAAATGAATTAGAAAAATGTTTTAAGGTAGGAAAGGAAAAGGTGTGGAGACATTTAAATATACGTACAGACTAAGATTTTTTTGTCTAGAAAAGGAAGAAGTTACCGTCCATACGCATGCAAAAAGCGAGGCGGTGGGTTAGTGGAAGGTGATGATGCATTGGGACACTGCTCTTATGAGCCCTTTAGGTGTCCCCTATGTCAAGTAGAGTCTCCTCTTTTTTATATTCTCCAACACTTTTTGACTGTAGACAGATGTCCCAGCATAAATGGTGTAGACCAAGCTTAACTTTAACCTTATAAAGATCGTCCTTTTGGGGCAGAGAGGAGGAAAAATCTTCACAAAAGATGTCCAAATGGCCATCAAGAAGATTACCGATATTTTCCATGAACCGCAGAGGCTCCATTTTTGTGGAATATCTTGACCATAATCATCACCTTCCCTTTATTTAAAAATATTTTTATTGAATATTATGAATTTATGATGAAGATATGGACTCTTTCCCAGGAGTAAGCACTACATGCTGAGGTGCTTTGTTGTAGGTGGGCGTGCTGATGACTAGTGCCCTTGCCTGCCAAAGTGGTATATCATAATTTTTTAGAAGGTTTTTCTATTTAGTAACTAGTAAACGTGCACCGACCCAAAAAAAAAAAAAAAAAAAAAGTAAACGTGCAGAGGTGTTGCCTGTATGCAAAAAATTGACACTTGAAAGATTAAACCAAATGAATATTTGACTCAGTTAAATAATAATATGGATACACAATTTACAAAGGAAATGTATAATTATATATTAAATGATCAACATATTTTGAGATTTGAAATCTTTTTATAAACTTGCTTTTGACTAACAAAAAGGTGGGAAGAGGCGGCTAATACTAGCAACCCTCTCCAAGTGTTACCAATGTCTCCATGCCTGCTATGGAATATTTGATTTGAACATAACTATTTCACACCATTCATGATCCGAAAAATTGAAATTGAAAAACTTGTCCAAAATATTAATAATTGAGAAGTTTCTCTATATTAGATATATAATGAAAAAGTAAGATAGTGCGAGTTGTTAAAAAGACATTTTGAAAAGACAAAGCGACATAGGCTCCTTAAAGGGGGGACGGTTTACTTTGTATAATAATATAGACAGCAAATGATGGTTGGTAATCGGCCATCCCATCAAATAATGTTCGAAATCCCATCAAATTATTCAACAGCTCAATATTTGCAAGGAAAAAGACTGTCCTGAACCATTTGGAGCTACTCGCCACTTGGCTTTTTGTTTCCTCTGTGTGCCACCGAGGTGAAGTAGATATAACAGATTCTGGTTGGTTTAGGTTCACCTTAAGGATGTTATAGGATGAGGTGATCCGTTCCTGGAGCTTTCTCTACATACACATCTAATGCCATTGCTATAATACAATTTTTCCTTTGCAGATCTTCGACCAAAAAAAAAAGAACCTAGTTGTTAATGAAGCCATTGTCACAAATTCAGAGAAGCAACCAAAGAAAAAGGGCACGAAATTCATTGTACTTCAAACCTCTCGATTCTCTAAAAAATGGGCTAACAAAATAGATCATTTTAGCAAGGATACGGCGGTCCACAGAGTTGCGTCCGCATGACGTCAAATTTTAGCAAGAGAGAGAGTGGGACTGGTGATGGAGATATTTTTCATACGCTTCTGAGTAGGACGGTGATGTGACACTGATGCGACAATGCATGTTTGTCGGTCGATGCTCGTGCTGGGGCTCCACCATGACCAAACATCGAACCACTTTCAGCGAGATGCGCACCCTCCATTTCCATTCCTGACGCCAGTATGAAGCACGAAACTGAAGCCTACGGGTTTCCCTTGCCCACCTTCAAGAATCAAATCGAGCCACTCCCAGATTTTTTTTTTTTTGGCTACTGAAATATATGGTAATCTACAGGCTACAGCTAGAGAAGCTGATGCTATGGATCGATGTTGATATGGCGTAGCCCTTCGAAAAAGAGGGTAGCAAATGTGTCCTGTGCATAAACATTTCTTCCCCTTTACGTATTAAGGATTAGCAAGTCAGGAGAGTAAGCATTAAGTTATAATAGTTCTCTGGAAAGAGCCAAGGATTAGAAGACATTGCAACACAAGCTGCAACGAGAAGCCAATGCCAAAGAATGACATTCTGTTCCAGGAATCTTAACTTGGTGAAAAATTAGACCAGTGACAGCGTGTCGAAGGGGAAATCTTGGATCACAAGAGCAAACATAAAATTCGAAAGTTTGTTCTCAGCTCTCCGAGCTCAGTGAAATAAAAGTTCTAAGGCCGGCAGCAAGGTGCGGAATCTACATATCGGACACCTTAAGGACATGAGCATTATATATGTACTACGCTAGCGCCATGTGATTGCTCTGACTCTGTTCATGTGTACATATATATATTTGTGAAGCGGCAAGTGCCCAAACGATGGGCACAGAGCAAGCTCAATGCACCGGAGAGCGAGGCAGTGCACGTGGCCTGACTGGTGTCTTTGATGGGCTCACCCTGCAAACATGAATCGCATCTTGGTTCAGAACTTGTATGAGTATTGAGAGCGCGCGCGAGAGAGAGAGAGAGAGAGAGAGAGAGAGACCTTATGGGTAATGATCCAAGAACCGCACCACTGCAGCTAAGAGCAGCAATCGCACTTTCTGCCTGCAATTGAGAAAGTAAAAGATGGTTTACAGATTATGATCTGACTCCAATGTTGCACACAAACAACTATCTGAAGTGCACAATGTGACGCCAGAAGTACGTCCTGAATGTTTCAAGCATGCCAAGGCGAGAGAGAGAGAGAGAGAGATATGAATTTCAATTTTTCACAAGTGATATGCATAGAAAGGATCCAACTAACTCTCTTCAGAATATTCAGATGCATTCAATCACAATTGACTCCAATGATTTTCTTCACGATAACATAAACCAAGTGGATAAGCCATTTTTCCAAAGAGAACTTCGTTGAACTAGACTTTCTCGCATGTTTGAACCATAAGCATTTTGGAGAGAACATAAATTTTCAGATATTTAAGACATTTTCAAAGGAGGAAGGCAACTTTGTAGACAACCGATAAGACAGCTGGATGATTTTTGGATAGCAGGCTCCTGCCTCGTCAATAATCTAGCACATAGGCAACAATTCTTTCAAAACACATGTCACACATCTTGTCATAGGAACTCCATATAATATGAAATCATGGGCACCAGATATAGGATGAAGCAGCTTCCAAAAAAAAAAAAACAGCAGACTTGTAAATACATAGGTTGACGTGATAAGATCAGAATAACACTGAGTGAAAGTGGAAATTCAAAGAAAGACTTGTAGAAGAATATACAGCTAAAGAACATTGAAGGACTGAGCACGCATGTAGGAAAGTAGTTGGCGCAAGCACCTACAGCCTACTGGGCTTTTTTATCCTTTAGAAGTTAGTCCACTGTCATCATTAATGCATAAACCAACCAGGTACTTTTCCAATGTGGACCGACAAGGAATTTATCTGTTTTAACTAGAGGGCCCAAACACAGACCTAAGCAGTAGTTCCCAATAAAAAAAATGTTCTCTTCTATTCTCTTCTATCTCTACATAGAAGGATGCCAACACTCAAGTGAGATACTTGAAGAATGCTATAGGGCCTCAATTCCTGCCATCATGACAGACAATTTTTTATTTATAGAAACATGAAACCTGCTACACAATATGAATTCAGCATCTAGACCAAGTACTTCCCACAGAAAGGATTGTCAAACGTGCTCTCCCAGTTTCTAACACCGATTGAGGACAATCTTGTTCCTTTCTTAGCGTAGTTGATGGAAAGATTTCCTGAACTATCACCCAGTCAGTTCAGAGCTAACTCTTCCAACACAATAGGCCCCACACAACAAAAACAACAAAGTAAATCTATTTGGTTACTATGACAATGAGACAAATCCAATCTTGACAAACATTATGGTTGCGCAAATTCAAGGGAACCAGAAATAAGAAATTTGCAGATAACAGAGATCATTGTTGATATATATTAATTTGTCATCCTTGTTTTGTAAAGAAAGGTTGACCTATGGAGTGAGTATCAGTTTCTATTGCCTTATGACAGCTATTTATACTCTCAACAAACCGCAGCTGCTCTAATCAAGCGTCTGGCAAATTGTTAAAAGTAGAATCAGGCGCAAACTGAAGCAGCTAAAAGCAGCCTGTATACAAAAAGGGATTTCCTTCGACAAATTATTTCATTCCAAAATCTTAAGCAAAGCAGATCTTATCAATCATCACAGCACATTGAAGCTAAACACCTGTGTAACTACAATATCAGCACAATGCAACATAACACAACAAAGTGCCAACGGAGCATAAAAACTATTGCAAATTTCTAATGTATGCTTAAAAAAGTTATTTAACAAATGCTCCTGTGGCACTTGTTCACCATAGCTAATAAAGAAATATGTACATTTTCAATGTACTGGTTGTCCATAACATGAGAAGAAAATTGTTTTGGAAATGTCAAACTCTCTTTATTTGGATGTGTAACAAGTGCCCTGAAGCACTCTTTAAAAAAATTCACGCTAAAAGTATAGGGCCATACAAAGATGAAGTCCAGAGATAGAGAGGATATAGCTATAATAATAATATGATTAACAGATATTTGTCCCAGAGAAAAAAGAAAAGATCAATGCTGCATTAGACCAATAAAAAGCTATAGTACTTCAATTTTTTAAAGCTTTTTCTGAGAAAAACAACGGAGATTTATCAAAGAGCAGAGTGGGCAGCTATTTAATATACTCTAACCGGAAATTTCTTGAGCATACATAATTCATTATTCATTGTTGTAACTCCCAAGAGTCTCAAAGGCACATCGCTAATCGCACAGTGATGTATATATTTGGCTGATCATATGCTACAAAGCACACTGTTCTAATTTAGTTTAAAAACCACACCATATGAGACCTTAGCATATCAACTTAGACAATATCATTCCCTTATGGCATGGCAGGATAAACAGAATAGCCATTCCATTCCAGGACTATTCCTGATGGAATGGATACTCCATTGTGTGGCTCACCATATTCTCATAAGGTCCAGATATATGTTTAGCTTCAGATGGAAAACCTGACAAACTGTAGCTACAAAAAGAATTCCACCCATCTTTGATGGAGATTATGCTCTTTCAATGGACCACACACTATATTAAGGCTTCCTCATATGAAATTGGCGGAAATCATGGAATTGATGAGAAAAAAGTATTACGAACTACTGAGACGGGGATGGAAACAAGGTTTTCACCAGAAAATTGTACCCGTATGAGGGCATGGGAGTACATGGGACATTCTGTGTGGAATAGATAAATTAGGAGACTCACAATTATTGCCATATATCTATTTATTAATTTTCCTTTTCATACAGACACTCACTTTGTCTCCCTCATCAGCCTCCATGGATGATGGAGATATTCAACCTTCTTTCCACTGAGGAAACAAGCTATTTCATTGCGTGCACGCCTCCAACCTATGATTTTTTCATTTTTTTTTATTTTTTTATTTTTTTATTTTTTTATTTTTTTGGCCTTGATAAAGCATTCGATAAGAGAACAGTACAGACTACTTGAGATAAGAGGGGACAGCAAAACAGGGTGAATGGGATGAGCAGGTAAAGTCCCAGAGTAAAGACATCTGTGCCAAAGCAGCTAACTTATTGCATATTCTATTTGTGTCTTGGCCCTCTTGGGCTGCCTAGTCTCATTTCTGTTTGTTTTCTTCATCTTGAATTTCTTCTTGGAGAATTCTGGTTTTCTTTCTTAAAACTTAAGAGAAATTCAGGACATTGACCAACAAGGTCCAATATTGCAAGATAACAAAAACAGTATGAACATGGATAATGTTGGCAAATAACAACTTTCGCATATTATGAAGGAACCAGTTTGGTATGACACTGAAAATGTCAAAAATAAGCTCAGGAACTGAAAAAAAGATCAAAGAGCAATACCATCATAAACTCAACAAAAGCAATGCGGGTAGAATGGTGGTAGTCTCCAAGAAGCCTCAGGCGCCGAACCTAGAAAAGGTAATCATATCTCATAAGATTTGATCCAAATAGCCAAAAACTTCACAGTTCTAGGCACTGAAATTTGCTCAGTGAATGGATCATACCTCTCCACACGATAATTCAAAGAAGAGCTTGACCTCTCCATGAGTAACCTGAAAAATGTGCACGAGTAGATAAGAAGCCAGTGTGAAAATCTCCATCAGAATCACAAATATGTGGAAATCCTTGACTACCTTCTTGTCAATATTTGTGCAGTAAACAGTTCGTGAGCACATCTCACGTTCATCATCAGACTGAGAACCATAGAGAAAGGTTAACAGCTCAGTAACGATTTAGATTAACAATGTCAAGAAACATATTATTCCTCTTGCCCGTTCTAAGACTAGTAACGGACAAGCATCATTTTTGGAAAATAAAAAATGTATAAAATCCCCACCCTTGGCAAAAATGTTGGGTTCACAGGTGCAATTGCAGTTTTTGAAGGCATCACCCTGACTGGATAAAACCAAGCATCATTCCAGCCAAATTCAAGGCAGCCTGTGCGCCTTCTGCAAGTGTCAATTTAACTCACATCAAATGGTTAAAAAATAAGTCATACAAAGACAAAAAGCTTTTATCACGATGATGTTTACCTTCATCAGTAAACTCTATAAAAGCAAAACGAAGACAGGAATTAGGATCACCACATACACGGCAATCAACAACCTTCCAAAAGAAAGGAAAAAGCTTTAATAAGCACAATCCACCACAAATAGATCAAATTTGAATAATAATACAGAAAAGTCTTACCTGTCCACAACTATTAAAGAGGGCAGCAAGTTGTTCTTCAGTAACCTAAAGGTGAGAAATAATTATCAGATGACAATTATCAAACCAAAGGAAAACTATCCATATACCAAGCAGCATTGAACGCAAAAAGGATACAAACCAGAAGATGACCAATGGACTCCTTACCTGTTGATCTATGTCGGAGACATACACAGTCCTCCTAATCACCTCTTCACGCTGTGCCATGCTGGTTCTATTGTTCATCCTTCGCCGACCATTGCTACCGTTATTCCTTCTCTGGAAAAGAAGCACCATAATGCAATGATAAGCAAAAGCAGACACGGAAGCCAAATTGAACCGTTGGAAATAAACCAAAAATTGTCAACCATAAGGAACACAGCAGGAAGAATAATGACATTCAGCTGCATTCATTCAAAGCGCAGGCAGAAGATAGAGAAACTACTGATATAAAATAAAGATCCTTTTGGAAAATTGAGGTCATCCAACTTTGGACTAACCGAATCATAAGAAAAGCGTGTCTGCAGGTTTATACCGTTTCTCGTTCCTAGTTCTTGGGTATTAACTCAGCAACCAAAAGCATTTCACAAACGAAGAATTGGGCAAAATAATATGTGCTGACATAAACCGTAGATGGCCATAATGCATACCCTTTTCGGCGAATAGCCCATAGCATTAGCCACATCATCATGAACTGCCAGATTGTAAGCAAAAGGAAATCCTCCATCTCCCATGTGTCCATGGTTATAAACAAGCGAAGGAGGCACAAACTCCTCAGCCATAGGATTCAACTTCGACAGAATCTCCACCAGCTTCTGAACATCACTTTTCACAACAGTCGATCCGAAATGAGTCCCATTCGCAAATCCAACACCCTTGATAGCCATCTGCTGTTTCTTGACTTCAGCGTCCGAACCATTTCTCATCTGACCCACCAGACTCTCGCCATCGAAGGACACATCCCTCGCGCCGACTCGATCATCGGTCAACGCATTAGGAACATAAACGCCGTCACTGGCTTTAACACTGACGTCATTTCTGGGTTTGGGTCTGTCGAAATCTTCCGAGTCCGACGGCCTGGCACTCGCGTCCGGATTTTGAGCGGACGACCCGATCTTCACTCCAGCATTCTCAGGTACCGCCATGATCAAAAGGAGCGAGCTTTTTCCTTTTTCTACCAAGATTCTCCGCAAAAATTCTCAAAAATTCCTCCTTTCTCCTCTGTTCACTATCAAAACTGATGCAACGAGAAAATCTGAGCACACCCAGATGGAAAAAAAGCCAAAAGAAAAAAAAAAAAAAAAAACACTCCCGGCAATCACTCACCTGCCTCGTCTAAAATTATATCCCCACCCGATCAAACGCCAACGCACAGACGCGCAGCTCCCGCCTCGCCTCCGTGGGCGCCTCCATTCCTCCTCTCAGTGATGATCGCGCATTTCAGAGACGAGAGCTGGGAAAATTCTGAAAAAGAGGGTGGTGACCCTTTCACAGCGAGAGAGAGAGAGAGAGAAAGGAGGGAGAAAGAGATGTGCTCTTTGGATGGTCCGGTTCAGCTTGGGACTGCCCTTTTGTGGACCTTCCTCGGAAGAAGGGGAGCTATGCGCAGTCAAGAAAAATAAAAATGACACCTTTGAAAAAAAAAAATGGAACAGCAGAAGCGACCGGATGGAAAGTCGGGGGGGATTATTATTCGGTATGTCACGCTGGTGGAGTAATTTTCACATCTCTATCTACATTATAGAATATATAAGTATATTATATATATAGGAACAAGAATAGCTACGAGATCTAATCAAATTTAGCTTATGTCTATAATAGGAATAGAATCACCATGAGATATGATTTCTCATTTATGAGCTCCATGGTAGAGCGTTCGGCTAATAACCAATGGCACGAGTCATCGGAATTTAAAACTAAGAAAACCCTATTAATTAAACCATGCAGATATTTATATATTTTATATAACCACTAACGGTAAATATGTATATATATATAAAAAAAAAGATATATACGTGTATGTATCGATATTCGTAATTAAATTTGTTTTTTTTATTTCTTTTAATTTTTTTCTTATTTTTCCTTTTTTTCGTTTTCAAACATTACATAGAGATGATTCATAACGTGTGAATGTAAGTAGCTTTGCAATTGATTTTTTAAATTTTATATCAACTACTTAACGGTAAATATGTGACTCATTCCTTGGGAAAAAAAATTAAAAGTAAAATCCTGCCAAATAAAAGAAGGTAATTTAAATTCGCTAGAGTAAGGTATGGTCCAAGATATAAAAAAAATAAAAAAATTCATTCTGACCCAAAAAGGCAATTGTGCTTGCATCATTTAATACGCATCGGAGATGGATAGCTTTTGTAATTGTGCAAATCATAAAAAAGGCAATAAAATTAAGAAGAAAAATCCACACGAGAAATTAGGAAGAGTTCCTCATTTTTGTGGCGACATTTTGGCCCCAAAAAACCTCCAATCTCGTTATAGCGTCCGCTGACTTGGCATGTGCAATCTCTCGCACGGGATCCGATTTTAATAGTTGACTTCGATATGGAATTTCACTGTAGATATTATTTGCTGTACTTTTTTGGAGGCAAACACGATCTCTTTGCTATCTCCTTTAATTTTTTATTAACGAATATTTGCACCGAGGTCCTTATATGTAAATAAAACTACATTCAAAGTGATACGAAACCGGCCTGTTTATCTGCCGTACAATAATACATGTAAAGTTAGAGTTCCTAAATTAGCATGAATTCCTTCTCTTTTTGTACAAGTGATTCAATGGACAGATAATAGGGTGATTCTTGGATGAGGATGGGTGTTTTTTTAATAATAAAAATTGGGGAAAAACGTTGGGCCAATATAAAAGACAAAATAAAGAAAGAAAAGTGGGACTCGATATTTTCTCTTTAATGATGCTCTCAAAAATATATAATTTATATACAAAGCGTGAAGAAAAAGGACGGAGGAGGATGCGGCGGGCGGAGGAGAGAGAGAGAGAGGAGCCCATGTGGGTTTTGTTTTTTTGTTCGGTTTGCATTGGTCAACGATTTTGTGCCCAAACTCCTTTGGTTAACGGGAGTTGATAAACTCGTTCTAACCATCGTTATCGATCGCTCTACAATGGAAGATCATCGTGATTCATGTCAATCCCTTGGAACAATGAACATGATGTAGAAACAGTAAAAATTGACGCATCAAATTTTGAGAAACTCTTATCGATAATGCAAAGAATTGGTGTATTGTGTTTGGGATATAAACTCATTATTTATGGGTTCTCACCTATTTCTATTTTTAAAATTTCATAAAAATAATCGAATGATTTAATCGTGGAACGGTGCAATCTCGCTTTATTAATGGGTTAATAAGAATCTCGTGCTTTTTTTTAATCCCCCAAATTGCGCGGTTGGTAGGTCCATCCATCACAAAGGAAACCAACCCCTCAAAAAATATTGCAAAAAAAAAAAAATACCGGTGGGCCCCACGACCCGGACAGGAAAGCTTGAATGTGAAAAAGGCGAGCGAGCAACGCCCCGGGGGCCGGGGGGCCCACCAAATGGCTCGCGATCGATCGGACGGACGCGACGCGACGGACAACTGGGTTTCGGCGGGCCCCGCACGGGGGCAACTTTGGAGAGGGCCGGACAGCGACCGAGGTTTTGTAGCTCCCATCGACAAATCCGAAAATGGCAGAGCTCTGTCTCGGCCAAGGTTGCGGGGCCCACGTAACAGCACTTGCTCGTGTCGTGTTATGTGGGGGCAAAACGGTCTTTTCACTTGTGAGGTTATATTAGCCTCAACCCGGCTGATTGGAAAAAAAAAAGATAATCAGGAGGCACCCGGTATCGACCAAGAGCATATTCTCACAAAAGAAAATCAACCATGATTGATCGAACTTATCGGCGTCATCGCTACATTAAATACATATGTAGGTATGTATACATATATTTTGAGTTAAAATAGGAAGGCAAGAAATTTTGTACTAAATTTTCAATTCATAATGTGATCAATGATCTTTGTATTAATTCATCAATGGTAAATTTATAAGAAAAAAATCACTTCTTTAAATTGGGGTAAATATTTGACTTTGGGTATGAATGTGTGAGGATGTTCAGTGTGTTTTATGTCGATCAAAGTTGTGCATGCACTACAGAGTATGGATGAAAAAAGAAATGTTGCACCTTTGGAAAAGTCAAGCCCGCAAAATAGAAGACCAAGTGATGTAATTTTGGACAGTTTATCTGGTGATATTTTCATGAAAGATTTCTAGTATATTTGGTTACGCGTTAGGACTTGTTGATTAGTCAACCAAATATGAAATAAATGAATAAAATGGAAGGTACAGAAGTTGGAAATCTATAGATAGGTATGGCATTTTACCTAACAATAGCACCATATTTATGATCTAGACCACAAGAGGTTGGCAGTTAACTTCCGGTACCGCAGGGAAGCTCACGTCAATGTCAACCCTAAATTTTAACTAATTTTAATTCAAACCATATGAATTTCTAAGTAAGTGGGCCAAAAATATAAAGAAACGTTACACCGCCTATGAATGTTAGACTTATCCCATTCGCCGGAGATCACCAAGCACAAAATATAGGATGTAAGCGATCTCATTACACGTAGTATACAAGCGACCAAAACGGTATTAATTATAAATGTGAATTTCTTATGAATTTCTATGACTCTGCATGATAAAGTAGAATGGTACATATTATGTTTTTTCAGAAGAAGGGACTACACTGGTCGCATCTCGACTATGACGAAGGGGGGGAAATTGAAAAAAAAAAAGGAGTTTTTGCGTTTGAATGGAATCCGGTGATTGAGTAGGTTTTGACTGCACATGGTTGATTTTTTGTTTTTTGACCTTTCCAGAGAATTGCATAATCTTTTGCCTTATACACAAAGCTGTGCTTGACTGTTGACCGTGAACTGGTCAACGTTCCATTCCGAATGGCGAAAGCCAAAGTTCAAAGGCCGGTCCACAATTGAATTCCTGGTTTGGATTTCTTTCTTTCTCCATATCCCATTCGAATTAGACTTTTTGTTAGATCGGTCTCCCCCGCTCTTTTATAAGCTTATCTTTTTCAGTCTTGGCAAGATAGACACTCATGTTGGAATTTAGAGATTCGTAGCTTCCTAACAACATGACCCTACGAAATTGCTGGCGATAAGAACCGAAAAAGATGATCCATACTCCTCAAAATGCAAATTTTTAGAATTTTTGCTTTCTTGACTAGGTTCTCATATCATTTTCTCATGACGAGTGAACCAATTTTGAATAGCTAAATATTTAGTTCACAGAGTATCTCACAAGTAAGAGATAATGCGCTAATCAAAATTTGTGTAGATTGAAAACGTGAGTCATTCAAGATAATAGTGGGATAATAATTACATTGTAGTTTCTTCTTGTTTTGGCAGGAAAGATGGACTATCTTTTCGAGCTATTACAAATTAGTTCAACGTTGAATGGATCAAAGATCCACACCGGGCATTTGACTGATGGCTAATATGATTGGGATCACATTCCAGTATCTTTTGCACCTCTAGAAGCCATTGGACAAATGCTAAATCATTTGGTAATAATATCTAGAAGCCCATTTGAGAAATGCTAATATTTTCGGGGTCCTCCAAAAGGCCTTTGTCTAAAGGCCATTGCCCACCGGTATTGGGCATTCAACGTTTCGAATTGATAGAGCTCATCATTAACTAAAATTTGTATTTCAATTTTGTCCTTTCGTCTTCCTCTTTAGCCCTGAGCACTGCACTGTTCATCTCTCTCACCATTCATCATCCCTCCTTCCCCCCTCCCTGCCTCTATCTCTCTGCGAAACAAGGCTGCATGAACAGTCAT
The DNA here is from genome assembly GCA_016097545.1 of Eucalyptus victrix. NCBI lineage: Eukaryota > Viridiplantae > Streptophyta > Magnoliopsida > Myrtales > Myrtaceae > Eucalyptus > Eucalyptus victrix. The sequence continues at coordinate 3,991,167 of CM027845.1, forward strand.
CAAGGGACGGTTGCCGAGTGTTAAGTGTTGTCAAGGGTCACCAGTCGCGAGATTGGGCGGGTCTTGAGGGTCACACACGATACTCATGCTCAATTTTGAGTCTAATTGATTGAGACTAGTGTCCCTAGTTAAGCATGGTCAAGTTTGAGATTGGACATTTGTTGTCCTCATCAAATGTGACTTGCAAGGTCACACAAGTGGGTGTCAACTCCCTCAAGCCATGTGACCTTAGCTTGGGTTCATCTGATTCCCGTGACTGAGGCCACATGATCCTAGGCAAGGGCGGTTGATGTCGAATTTGGCAGAAGCAGACTCATTGCCGTCCGACTGTTATCTAAGCATCATTGGTTCAAATTTCCTTTTATTTATTCATTTAAAATATATAATCAAAGTCATTTACAAAAATATTTTCAATCAAAGATGATTCACGCTTTACCAAATACATTTGCATTGCGAGAAAACCCGTCATTTTCCCAAAGATCTTCCTCAAATGCCCAAACCAAATGCAATCTTTGTCCCTTGGATGTTGCTTAAACTGCTGCTTCAAATGTCAATTCCCCTTTCGATCTCCCGTGTCTATTTCGACCCGAGAGAAGAAAAGGAAAATAAATCTCACATGCCTATGATTTGGACCCATTCTTCTTCACTCTAAGCCCAAGCCCAAGACCAAGCCCAAACACGAAAGGCTCAATAACAATCCGAGATGGGCCCATCACGTGACCCCCGCGTGACTAAGGGAGGCGGAAACCCTAGAACCCCAGATCGCGCCCCATATAAAACGTTTCCGCGAAATCCTCATCCTCCTTTCGAGCGACTGCAACCGAAGAGAATCGCCTCCTCCGTCCCCTCGAAATCTCGCCGGACCGCCTCCTCCTCTGCCGTAAACGATGTCCGTCGGAGAGCTCGCCTGCAGCTACGCCGTCTTGATCCTCCACGATGACGGCATCCCTGTCACCGTAACTCTCTCTCTCTCTCTCTCTCTCTCTGTATGGATCGCTGCTTGTTTGGTTTTTGATTGAACCGTGCGACGGCCGCTTTGGAACAGGCGGAGAAGATCGCTACTCTGGTGAAGGCCGCGAACGTCGGCATCGAGTCCTACTGGCCCGGCTTGTTCGCCAAGCTCGCCGAGAAGAGGAACGTCGAGGACCTCATCATGAACGTCGGATCCGGCGGCGGGGCCGCCGCGGTCGCCGTCGCCGCGCCCGCCGGCGGCGCCGCAGCCGCCGACGCCGCGCCGGCCGCGGAGGAGAAGAAGGTAAAAAGTTCCCTTCTTTGCTGGTTCCTTGATTCGCAGCGGGCAGCTATCAATGAATTAGACTGTCTATTCTCGAAGACGTCGATGCTGTTCTTATAATTTTTAGCTGCGGTTGGTATATGTTTTTGTAATGAGTTTAGAATTCTCAGAGCCGATCCAGAATCAAGCGCATTTCCGTAATTAGTGGACCTTATTTAGTGAAATGAGACTTAGCTTGTTGATGATGCTGTGTTCTAAAACAAGTAGAGCTAGCTATAGGTGGGTGTAAAGTACAGTTTTATGCCTCATGTAGGAGCATGGTTATGGTTTTCTGTCTCTTTTCCATACGCATCGAGTGCATAATTAGTTGATTTCTTATCAGATATAATTTACAAGGAACTGGGGTCGAAGATTATGATATTATGTAGCATTAATAGTGGAGTGTCGACGTGACATTCTTCATCATTTGTTGTTATGCTGTTAAGTTTGTCTCAATCTCATGCTGTTGTATTCTTGTTCTGTGTCCAGGAGGAACCTAAGGAAGAGAGCGATGATGACATGGGATTCAGCTTGTTTGATTAGGAGCATTTTGGTCTACTAGAATTCTATTGGAGTGGTCTATTACTTTTAAATTTTGTTTAGTTTTACAAAGTTCGTCAAGCTGTGCACTTTTGACAATTAGTCTCAAACTTAATGTCGGATCATCCAATCGGCAATCGTTTTCTCTAGTTTGTATGAATGCTTGATTTACTTAGTTATGAGAATGGGTGAATTTCATGTCAAGACAGTTTTGCTTCTAAGATGCCATAAATCCAGCTGATTATATATCTAATATGCAGAATTATTCTGCTTTTGTACAATGTGGTTTAGTTCTAAGCAGCATCGACATGTGACATTGGTGAAGTTTTATGTTTGATTCAATCTAGGAATTAATCAACAACCTAGTTATTTCAAACGAATGCTCAGATGAAGGTCGACTCTAGGTATAAATGTCTGTTAACTAGCAAATTCGGATCAAAGTGCTGGCGATCAATAGTTATAGACTGTTCTGAATTCTCTGGTTCTCCAAGCTTCCTCCCTGAAAGATTTGAGTTTTGGCAGATTCTCTGTTCAGTGAATGTTGGTCTTTATTTTGCAAAAGCTTCCTCTGTGTTTGAGTTGTATTGGCATCGCGATTTCTTGGTTAGATAAAGTTGTAGGGCATAAGAGTGACTTTCTGTTGTTAATTTCCAGTATGTTGAAAGTTGTAACTCTGCATGAAATTTTGAAGCCATCCATTTGAATTGATATGGGTTGTTTGAGAAGCTAACATGAATTTGGATTTGAAAGAGAGAGATGTCAGAGTAAATGGCTATTCTTCTTAATTGTGTATTGTGAAACCGTAATGGACGGACATTGATCATGTCATCACAGCATCGTTATCTTTTACTGCACAATAAGTCGAATTATGTATTTGATGCATTTGGATTTACACAAGAATTCTGTAAGTTGCAATAGAATAAAGTGTGGAATTATTTCTTACACCAGCGATGAACATAATAAAAATCCCTCAAAATATTGTAAGACCTTGTCATCGATAGCCTTTGCAAAGTGGCTTTATATTTCTTGTCCGTTAAAATGTGTTAATCTATTATGGCCTGTAAGGATGCTTTGCACTTGTCGGACAATTCACCTTTTAATTTGGATTTTTATGATACTGGTGAATTCTATGTGACAATAGAAAGTAAGAACCGGTTTTAGAACCTCCATACTGTGGAATCAGATAAAGCATAGTTAGTGAGGGACATTCCCATTTATGTGCTTCGGGCAATATGAATGGGGGCAAGTCGAAATGGTTTAATCCAAGTCTAGAGAGTGAATTTTCTATGAAAGAGCAGGAAGCTAAAGTGAAATGAATTCCCAAGTTTCATAGGAACTGCAGTAATGCAGTTGAACTCGAAAATTATTGATGGTCGATGTCGGTTTGCAAGTATTGAGCGTTGCAAGAGTTTCTCCTTTCCTTGCCCTGGTCGTATGTGTACGTAACAATCTCCGGCATGAGGAGCATTTTTGTAGTTCTTAGTTTACGTAGATTCTAGATTATACCGTAAGAAGCGAAGGCCTTGAACTTGATCAGTTCGAAACTTTTGTGCCTAGGTTTTGTCAGCGGGAAATATGATACTTTGGCAAATGTGTTCTGAAAAGTCATTTTCTGGGAAAAAGAAGATATTTCTCAGTGCTTGACTGAAATCTGAAAATGATTTGGAAAATATTTTTCGGCTTATTTCATTGTTTTCCTGTACACTTAAACACTCAACTGAATCAAAACTAGCAAAACTCCAGACCGAAGCCTAGCACTTACGAGCGCAATACACATATCATCACGTATTATATTACCAACCAAAGACTTTTATGTATTTACACGAATTGAACAACGGAGCTCATGTACGCAAGAACAATACATGGACCCTTCATACCGATAATTTCGTACACATGTTTTACTCCACGTCTCCGGCCACAACAGAATCTTCATCATCAATTACTAGCTATCATATATACACAACAAAAGCCATTATGAGAGCTCAGAATACAAAAGTGGAAAGGGAACCAAAACAGAGAGATCAAAGCGAAATCAAATATCCAAACAACTACTTGGATATTGTCTAGGAAAATCTGTAAGTTACGAGACGCGATATTTACTCGTACATTTTGAGAACAAATGGCATGAATTATCAAATTGATTCGAGCAATGATGGTACATAATCCAGAGGTGTGGATCAACCGAATCAAACAATTATATTCAGCCTTGCTCAATCGATTGAGCTTGACACAAATGAGGAGCAAGCAGGCAGGGGACCAGGAGAAACTCTGGAGGCGGAGAGGCGCAGGAGGAGGAAGAGAACTCTGTAGGCGAAGAGATATGAGGACCAAGTAGGCGAGAAGAGGAAGGTGAAGGAGCGGCAAAGTGCATGAGCATGCTAGGTTTTTGTGTGAGAGAGAGTGGAGAAAAATGATTTCCTTTTCTACGAGAAACACAACCTAGCATAAACTGACATTTACATAGCAAAACAAGAAGTGAATGCCTAAAACTTAATAGTACTTTCCCATGATGAATTCGAGTGCTTGTATGGAGGTACTTTCTGTGATTTACAACAGTAATGCTGGTATAGAGGAACTATCTGTGATTTACAACAGTAAACTGTATATATCCTAACACTTGGTATCAAGTTTCTAACGTCTAAGCTTTAAGCTCGGCTTCAATAAATCCGAATTGCATATTCCCACTGAGAAAAGGTAAAAGTGGCAGCCAAAAAGTATTAATACCATCAGATCTTAGTGTCTCACCTCTGGCCTCTTCCTTCTCCAGTTCCCAAACTTTTGGGCGCTGCTAAATATAATCGCTTTAGTCAGAAGCCCGTGGTTGAGACTGAATGCAAGGACAAGGATCCCACCAATGAATAAAACCTTGGGTAGATTACCACCCTTCGGTTTCTCCACTACATCAGCTTTACCGACTTCAGATGTGTCATCATATTCTTCCAAAGACTTGACAAACTCCGGGCTTATCTTCGTGTTGATCTGAGCCATTTTAATGGGGTGCGAGAGTGGTGCCCCAGAAGCTCTAGCTTTCTGGTAGGCACGCAAGCCAGGTTCAATCTTCTTGACTGCTCCCCACATCCCCTGCCTTATTCCGAGCTTTGCAATCTCATTTGGGATGCCCATGTCTTCATAATGGAAGAGCAAGACTTCACATGCTGTCAGCTGCCCATCATTTTTTCTTGACTTGACTGGTGAAATTCGAAGGAAAAAGGGCCACCACAGCACAGTCGTATTAACTCCAGGTTGCAAATGGTGGGAAAAATAGAGAGAGAGAGAGAAGGATGATAGTTAATATTGGAACAGAGAAGAAGATGTACCTGCTCGAATACACCAACTTGAATAATACAAGTCCACACGCCTCGGTTTGTTGCGCCTAGGGATGGAAGGGTAGTGTACTCCCTGAAATTTTGTAAAGTAAAACAGACAGATCACTTAGTACATAATCATAGAAAACAAATCACATCAACAAAAGCATTTTTTTTTTGGGCCAGAAAATCAATTAAAGTTGGCTAAAGTAAACATTGGAAATTCTCTTAAGCAGCAAGAATGTCATTCCTGATAATTCGACATACAAACCAAGAATATCACTTCTCATACCTTTGTCACGCAAAAATATGACCCCTCATATTCCCATATTCGGCGCCCAATGATATATTCACGGTCACTACAGAAAAAGGGGAACTGCAATGCAAACTATTCACATGAGCATCATGCAACTGAAAGTAATCCCTAAAACGAAAATATCAGCAAAACAGAGAAGATTTCACCTTCCTAATCCAATGAACAACCATGGTTCCCGTGGAGGGACAGTCCTCTACATTAGTTGAACAGGCAAGCATATCATCCCACTTTGACCGAAAGTCATCATCCCAAAAGAAATCCCTCACCATCTCAGGTGTTGCATCCTCAAATACGGTTTGGCTACGATATTGAGGAGGACCAGTCTACATAATCAATAGAAGCAAAGCCAGTCAGTTATTCAATCAATATCTTGATAATAGCATTGAACTGAATAAAATGCACTCAAATTGTAATAAACAGAATTCATGAAATCTTTAGAAATTGAGTGGAAACCATGAAATCCATGCCATACTTTGGGATCTCGCCTCCAGGCTTGGTAGCTCATACTCAATGTGTAACGATCCATCATGTGTATCCAAGAAGGACCTCCATCTTTCATCTCAACAAGATGCCATAACTGCGTCATATCCTCCTCTGACAACAAAGTGGATATTTCTCCGGCCTCTGATGTGCTGCAAGAGTTCCATTAATTTCATGAAGAGGTCAATCTATATGCCAGTAGGCCTGTCCCTGCCTCATGTGGAGTGGACAATGTCCACTTCTTCATGCACAAAGCTTGTAAACAGCGCACCACATTCGCTCGAGGAAAAGAACATTTTCAGCATCATCACGAGTAAAGAATAAGCTCCATCTCATAGTCAATCAGAACATATATTGAATGGCATAATTCCTCCTTTCTGCCTTATAACTCCATCGATATTAACAAACAGAATTTATATTAACTCAATACTGACCCGCGATGCCATTAACAGGCTATAGCAACTGAGAAACAAAGACACGTGAAAAAGATGCGATTCACGGAGCGAAATCACAGTAAAACCAACAGACATCCCGCAGCATACCTGCAATCCTCAAACAAGGCAGGCGATTGAGACAACGGCTCCTTCTTTGTCGCCGCAGCATCTATACTACGGAAGTCGAAACTCGGCCACTGCACCTTGAATGGATTCAAGCACGGGTCCGACCCGAACCCCTTCAACGGGGACATCACCGACTTCGACGGCAAGAAAGGGAACGAGGAATCAGGCTGCCCCAGCACCGGACAGCTCAACTCGACCCTCCCCAAGCTCGCCCATTTGGGCTTCCACGCCCATCCAACGACGACCCCGACGAGAAAAGCGACCCAAACAGGAACAAGGAACAGCGCCACGTCCGCGCACCACCCCAACATCTTTCGACCCTCAAACTGTTCGACGAAATGCCTCAATCACGACCATAACAAAAGGGCAAGGATAAAAACTACGATGGAAGAAGAAGAAGAAGAAGACGACCCAATTCCTGGTAACAAAAGAAGGCAAAACTATGGCATTTCTTTGTACGTGCAACCCCAGGAGGAGAGGAAAAAAATGTCTGCTTTATAATCGGGACTTATCCAGAGGAAGACATTAGGCGAGCGAATAAAAAAGGGAGGCAAAAATCAAAACCCGGAAACGAAAATATCACGGGAGCGTCGTGAAAGCGCAGGAAAAAGGGAGGCCTGCCCGAGATTGCCATTGCCCAGAAAAGGACGCGTGAGAGAGAGAGAGAGAGAGAGAGACAGATGTGATGGCGAGAGAAGCGACGACCCAGGAGTAGTTCTTGTACGAGAAGACAGTCGACGTCGTGGGTATTGTACCATTGATGCGCTTTTGTGACCAGAGGTTCCGCCGTAGAATCGGTGGACGGGTGGAGGAGACGCTGTGTCTAAATAGCCCAGCCAAGATAAGGACTGGTCCAGAATGATCTCCATAGAAAGGGACGCACAGAGAGAGAGAGAGAGAGAGAGATTTTCTATATATATTTATAATATATGTCTAAAATATTAATTAGAATAAGGTAGAATTAATAATTTTCGTAATCATCCGTAGAGTTTTTAAGTATTTTGTTTGGAGAAATTGGAATATAAGTTGGCTTTACCAAATAGTTACATTGACGGATTAAATTCGCTCCCTATTGACAATAATGATGAGTACTGAATACTAATGACATCGTAAATGTTGATAAATCACGATAAATACCAGTAAAATTCAAATAAGAGCTCGTCATTTACTTTAGTAGGCATTGATAAGCTTTGGTACAAATTTGATAACTTTTCAACTGCAAATAACCCGTCGATTATTTTGCCAATCATTGAATATTAACGAGCGCAATTCACAAATTATTGTTATGTATGGAGTTTTTCCAATCATCGATAATTTTGTTCTTGATTTCACGTAAGGAACGCTTAATAATCTAGCAAAATAGTACTATAAATATGTATTATTAATATTTGTTAAATTAAGCCCATCGTTTTTACAGGAAAATGATATATAGGAAAATATTTTTTGATTTTCTAGTGTTTGTTTCATGGAAAAGGAGTTAGTCTAGGAAAATATTTTTCATCATTAGAAAAAAAAATCTTTAAAAGTGATTTCCATAACTTCTTCCATCTTGCTTCTTTTCACTAATACATTTTCGTTTTATTTTCATGATTTCTTTTTTTTTTTTCTTTAAATCAAGTTTTTAATTTTTATTTTATTTTCTTTCTTTTTTTTCTTTTCTTTTTCATTTTTATCTTTGGCCTTTAGCCTTGGATGGTGGTCGGCGGCGGCGCCGGATTGGCCACGAGTTAGCGAGCCAGCTCGAGCCTCGGCTTTACCTAGGCTAGTGAGGCTCCGCCTTACTCGATTTGGTGGCGAAGCTCGAGCTTGCCTAAATCTGGAGCCCGAGCTCGCGGCTCACCAAAACTCGGCGAAACTCTGGTGAGCTCGGGTGAGATTAGCCGAGCCTCGAGATCGCCGGGTCTTGGTCAGCCGCTAGGGTCGGCATGGTAAAATTTACGTTTCTCAATTTCTCTATTTCTCCGTTCCGAATGGGCAGGGTTTGGGAATGTAAATCCGTTTGTAATGCAAATTGATTTCTATTCCCCCCTAATAAAATCATTTCGAAATTGTTTTGGGTGAGAAATCGAAACTAAAAATTTTAGCTTCTCGGTTTCAAAATGAGAAATAGAAATTTTTTTCTCAACTTTTCAATTTAGTCCAAAATATTTTAGATCACTAATATTGAAATAGAAATAGAAATAGAAATAGTTAATTTAGTCCAAAATATTTTAATAAATTTTTAATATAATCATTTCAATCAATATTGATTGAAAATCTTAACCATTGGGCCAAATGGTGGGAATTGAATGGACAATGCTTCATTTGTTGCATGCAAGAGATTTCACGCATGGTAATAGTCAACTTGCCACATTCATATCTAACGAGTCTTTCTTCACCTACTCTTCCGTAGTACGCATAAACAACGACTCTATCTAGTTAACTATTTTTTTATTCATAAACTTCATATTAAGACGGTAAAAAGGGGTCAAATCATTAGGGTTTCATCCGATTTTTCTTTTATAAGGAAAAGAAATCTAATAAGGAATCTGTTGTTCTTTTAATAGTGTTGATGAAAATACAGATTTTGATAATAAATTTTTAAATAATCCTAGTGTTGATAATTTTGAAAAAAATTGGTGACGATTTTTGAACAAGGTGAGGATTTTTTTAACAAAATTTGGAAAGAAATTGGAATTAGACTTGAAGTTAGGACTTTTTTAGGAGATTAGACTATTATAATCATGGCTATCATTAGACTTATTTGATTAATGTGAAATCAATTTTGGCAAAAACATAACGACACATTCACTACAATTGAATTTCAATTGATTTTTTTTTTTGCCACGTCGTTTATTTTTCGAAAGAAAATATTACGTAATACGAAATGTAAACACATGTAATAGGAAATTCCATGAAATTGTATTTTCAACTTTTGTAATGTATTAGTATTATTTCGACTATTATTTTGTATTTGAGGATTTCCTATGTTGTTTTAATATTATTTTGACTATTATTTTGTATTTGAGGATTTCCTATGTTGTCATCTAATTAATTTCTATTCCTAGAAATTAAAATTTTACTCATTATCAAACAGTTTACATTTGAAATAGAAATTTTGAGTCGTTATCAAACGGGTTTTAACTTTGCTCGAAACTTGTCCTATTAATAGAAATTGAGAAATTGATTTCGGCGTAAATCAATTTCTCTTTTAAATTTTACCATGCGTGCCCTAGGCGTAAATGCCATCATCAGGCATGCGGTGGTGGAGGAAGGAGGAGGAAGAAGGAGGAGGAAGGAGGAAGGAAAAGAAAAAGAAAAAGGAAAAAAAAAAAAATAAAAATAAAAGAACAAAATTGGATTTTTTAAAAAATACAAATAATTAAAATTCATTTAAAAAAATATAAAAAATAAAACTAATTTTTTGGTCAATTAAAAATATTAAAATTCAATTTTTGATAATTTTTCCCAAACAATTAAATTAACTAATGAATTGTGGAAAATATTTTCCACTCAAAGTTTAAGTTCTAGCCAAACACTAGAAAATAGTCATTTTTCAAGAAAATGACTTCCTACAAAATATTTTCCGGAAATATGATGTTTTTCGCGAAACAAACAAATCCTATTTCAACTTGCAAAACTTGGGGATTGCTTAAGGAATACTTGGAAATTTCTAAATTATCCAAAATGGGTAAGTACACCAATAGTTTATAGACTTTTGTTCAATATATAATGTTATTCACTAAAATTTCAATAGGTTCAGTTAAATCCCCAAAACTTATCTAATGTGTGATGTCATCTCCGATTTTTCAATTAGTTCAAATGAGGCGTATCTAGATTGACTTTTACATGTTATTTTTGGTTCAGTTTGAACCCAAGGTACATGCATTTTGAGTTGACTTTTAACCAAAAAAAAAAAAAAACTGGATTTTTGACAACATATTAACGCGGACATGTAGATTCGCTTATAAGTTTCTTCATAACTTCTAAATTTCAGATATTATCATTTAATTTTAACAGGGAAATAAAAAATAATTTTTACTTAACTTTAAACAAACAAAATCTAATTTCTTTTCTTTTTCCTACAAGTGAATATCATAATTGGAAGAGGAAGCGCAAGTGGGGGACTAATGCCCTTACAAGCCAAAGAGTCAATTAAACAGGGAACGATCGCAAAAGACCTATATAAGATTGATCCGCAAAGTCCCATCTAAGTATTCACAATCAAAGAATCATATAACCTTCAAGAAAAATCTACGCAATATCCATTATTGAGTAACGAGATCGCACGTACTTAAATTTTCTTATTCATTTCACAATCAAGTATCTAGATTTTATTTTTTCAATTGAATATCTTAAATTTTCATATTTAACTCAATGCACTTAATCCATAAAAAAACGGACGTAAAATCCAGCTCACTCTTCTAGATTTAGGACAAAGGAAGCTAACTTGGTATATCCTTTCTCCCAAGTCTTTTTCAGAGTTTCTTTCGAGCCAGATAATTTTTTACGACTATCTGGCCGGCGACAGTCTCTTTCTTCTTTGCTGAAGTTGCATTACATCGACTCCCATCCAGAACGAGGCAGCATTTTCTATGGGCCCATTTAGAAAAAGGATAAGCTTCTATATTTAATCTTTTTGACAATAGCATTGTTATGATATGCTCTCTCTCCTGACAAATAGTCTGAGGGCTGAATGGACAGATAGGGCTCGAGCTGTGTCTCGTGACTTGCTTACTCAGCAAAAGTTAGGCATGGTTGCTAACATTACTTTCTCACTTGAAAAAATTATACCATCTCTAACAGAGATTTTATATTAAGGTGTTGAGTGGTATGGATCTAAGTAGGTTCCTAAAAAACTCGAGCGAAGAAATAGGCAGGAGATCTGCTTAGGGTGGGAGATCCTACAATATCATCCGTGTATTCCTACTCATCTAGAAAGAAAAGTTCAGATAAAAACTAAAGAGTCTCTTCAATGGGAAAGGTAAACTTTAGTGTTGAGGCGGGAGAGAAAGCGCTAATTTAAATGATATTGGGCATCCAATGTATCTTTATCAATGTGGCACTATCTGAAGAGGTCATACTTGATGTCAAGGAGATTATGGGATAATTGATTTAGTCATGGAATATCTTCAGAATATTCAGAAGATATAATAGGAATTTTAGTCTTATTTATTATTTACTGATTTCTTTTTGTACTATAAATATGGGCATGAGCATGTACAAAATATACAGAGTAATACAATTACAATTTCCTCCTATATACTCCATTTCTCGTCACATATATTGGTGTTCCTATTGATATTTAAGATTAATAATTTTGAATGAAGCCTTATAGTGAGTCAAATTTGAAAATTTTGAAATGCTCGGTTAAAAAGATAAAGATACTTAGTTGTAAAACAGGTAAAAATTGCATAACTCACGTACTTTGTTTGGTAATTATTGTTTCTTATCCTTATGAAGAATGGGCTTAGAAGCAACTCTAATAGAGAATAAAAATGGAAGCGATTGCTGGACTAACTTGAGGTTTGAGAAGGCATCATGCGACACTAAGTTCCATAAACAAACCTTAAATTTTTGAAATGTTGTTTAAATTTAATATCATCCTTTCATCAATTAGCAATATCAAATTTCATCAAAAGAGGCATTGATTTTTTGAAATTAATATTTGAATAAAAAAATTATACCCTTACTCACGCAATACTAATGTTAAAATGAGCAAGATCATACACCTGACTTTCAACATGTATTATTCACTTTTAACATATAATTTTCACTTTGCTCAATCGCGCCCATCCAATTGAAGCCTCTTCTACAGCAGCATTAAGATATATATTTTTTTTCACCCTCAAATTCTCATGAAGTTAAGAAGGATAAGAAAAACAGCATGAGAGCCTTGACAAGTATGAACAATTTGATTTTCCCTTAAGAGTCATCCAGAGAAATCGTTCACCCTCACTCCATTTCACTAATCTCAATTAAAGGGCTGAGGACTAAAATCCAACTCCATTTGCATCGGATCAGACGGGAGATTGTGTCCCAGTTCGGCAGCTGTCTTGTCAGAGGGAGGACGTGATTGAATATTTTAAAAACAGTTCAGGACTAATAATCAAATTAATCTGAAATTTAGGATGATTTAGCAATAGCCAAAACCCCCCCAATCAAAACGTTTAGGGCCGGGATTTGGCAATTATTGCTATCCAGAAATCATGGAGCGGCGGTGGTTACATCGGTCGAAGCGAGTTCTTCTCCACTCTCTCTAAAGCGACGGCCGAAGGCGGAGCGTCCGCGAGCGACCCGCATTCCCGACGGCCGGCGCCCGTCTCCTTCCGCCGTTCCTTCTCCTCCTCCGGCTCCGCCGCCGCCGCTGCCGCCGCTCCGCCGCCGCCATCCTAAAATGCTCTGCTCCGTCCCGGCCGACCGGTCCGGGTCGAACTGGCTGGACCGCCTCCGGTCCACCAGGGGCTTCCCCGCCGGCGACGGCCTCGGCCTCGATCACTTCCTCGCCAACCCCCAAAACCCTAGCCCCCCGACCCCGCCGGCCCCCGATCCGTCCACTTCCGAGTCGACTCACTCGGTCCAGAGCCAAATCGGCACCCAGGACCACGAGCACTCGGCGCGGGCTCAGGACCCCGGCGGCGAGAGGGACTGGTACGGCATTATGACGGGCGTCCTGTCGGAGCTCTTCAACATGGGGGATGGCGGCGAGGGGGAGGTCGCGAGGAAGAGCTCCAGGAAGCAGCCGAACCCTAGGTTCTTCCCCAATTCCAGGACCTCCGACGCCAGCGCCGGGGAGAAGATCTCCGATTGCGCGGCGGCGGCGGCGGCTGGGCCGGCGGGGGGAGATAATGCGGGGTGGAGGACGCCGTCGGCGGATTTGGAGAGCGATGCGGTGGACAGGACGGTGAGGGGAGCGGATGCGGATGGGGAGGAGGAGGAGGAGGAGGAGAAGGAGAGCGGGGATAATCAGGATTTGGTCGGGTACTCGAGGAGCGAAGTGACCGTGATCGATACGAGCTGCGAGTCGTGGAAGTTCGAGAAGGTGTTGTACCGGAGGAAGAATGTGTGGAAGGTCAGGGACAGGAAGGGGAAGGTGAGGAGCAGCATTGGGAGGAAGAAGAGGAAATTAGGGGGTGGGAGTGAGGATGGGATTGTGGGCGGGAAGAAGAAACTCAAGGTTTCGGGTTCCGAGGTTGATGAATTGGGTGAGGTAATGTGTTGGGATTTTAGCCTCTGTGTTCACCATTGTTTATACTTTCTTACGTTGCTTTTGCAAATGGTCATCATGTGCTGAGTCTGAGTAAGTAGTATTAGTAAGCAATCATATGCGGTGTTTGCTTTGTGAAGTCGATAACTAGTGTGCCATGAATCTTCGTTGCTTGGTGGATGGAGATGCTTTCCCCAGCAGAACCCATCCGTCGACATTCTCTTAAGCCACGACAAGCCTGCAAATGATATTGTTTTCAAAACAACCCCACTATTCCCACACTATGGTAGTGTTCCAAAGTTTCTTGGCAGCCCTTGTTGGGTTGGTAGACTGGAAACATGTGTGTTGACTTAATGTCGAATCTGGACTTTGCGTATTGGAAATTTACGTGTTTTTTTTTGATGAATTCACTGCATGATCGTATGCTGATCTTTGCTTTTGCGGGGATTTGTGGAAGGTCTTAGTCCAGTTAATTTAGCCCGTGGTATCATATACCAGCTACTTCTTTAACACCCCGTGTTCTTTACTCTTCTATTCTTACTGGTTCTTTCAATTAAGCACATGAAGATTAAACTTATTAAGAGAATCAACTCCTCTCTCTCAAAGCTTTCCCTACTTCAAGTATAGTGCCTTTGTCTCAGTATTTTTTGTTATTATTGACAACTCTATCTTATGCAGATGACTTTTTTTCCTGGCGAAGAAAAAGGGGTGCTGTTGGTTAAGAATGAAATCCTGCCATAGTAGATACTGTCTTGATGCTTTTTTGTTCAGGTTCCATCAGATATTAGATGTCTACTTTGCTTCTAGATTTATCAGCTGTACTGGGGTAGTATCTGGCTCAAAATGTTCGTAGTGGTATCATGCTTGCAAGTAAATTGTATATGCCAATTGCAATATGTAGTTAAATTGGAAAATAGTTTGTCTGTTCAATAATTCCTTGGAACCATTTAGAGCAATATAGATGCAGGTAGTTCAAGGAAACTGTTCCAGGACTTCAATGGCTCATTCAGGATTGATGTCCATCGTTATCCTGGGTGCTTGCTGCCAACTTAGAAACCAGTCATAATACTTTTTCCCACTTTCTACAAAATAGTGATCAGTCTTCTCCTCAAATCTGTGGTGGTTTTCATTTGTAACTTCATCAGTCTTAAATTGGCAACTTATAACCTTAAACTCATTTTCTCTTTATTTGTTTGTTCCTTTTGGATGGTGACTAAATAGTCCTTTTGTGGTTTCATATTTGCGCATGAGAGTCAATCGTATGCATGAAAAATGGGGCTAATGTGATTGTTTAGACGACAATAGGTGACTGAGCTGCATCATCTTCTTTCTTCTGAGTTCCTAAATTATCATTTGTTCTGAGAAAGAGGAGCAACTTGTTGTAGCAAATGACGATGGTAACGCGCTAACAATTGAGTGTGTTTGCAGGAACAGAATATTGAAAATGGCAAAGCAGAAACCTCCAAGGAACTGGCTCATAATCTCGATAAATCCTCCAAGTCAAGGCAAGTGCATTGGCAATATTGATGTGCTGAGTGAAGTGGTTGGTGCAATGCTTCATCGCTGCCTAACCTGTGAATTTGTTTTGAGTTTCCTTGTGGATGATTTGCAGGTTCCACCTTCAATTTTGTGAGTCCCCCAGGAAGCGGAGGACCGGAGGCTCATCTGTTGTACTTATCAAAGGCATTCCCACGGTCAAGGGTAAGAAAGTGAAATCGTCTAAGAGTCATACCAAGCCTTCCTAATGTAAATTGTAAGGCTTGATAAAACCGCATATCTAGAATTGGGTAGTGGAAACGCTTGGTGTTAATTGGAGATTGCAATTGGATAGTGATGATTACCATGTAAAGCTCAATTCAAATGTAAGCAGAGTAAATTCATTAAAAAAATTTTCAATTTTGGGGAGGTCTCTAGATTGGCGGTATGTCCTGTGAAACTGTCTAACTTCAAAACAGCAGTAGCTTTGTCTTTAGAAATTGTTTTGAAGAACTCGAAACATTGTATCTTCTGGCAAAATTCATTGTAAAGATACCTCTTTTTTCGAGTAAATTGACATGCATCATAATTGAGGCATTGTTCACACTGAAAGGTAACAAGAATGGGGCAATTGAGGATGCTGATCTGGTCAGTGTCTACTTACCACTTACCATCATCGATCAAAATGATCCGTTGGTCAGATGTGATTGCACTTTGCAGATGTTAATGTCTTCCATTTGATGAATGATTCGATTAGGTTTTCTATCGATTGTGTCCCAATATGAAGGATATGACCAAGTCCCTTCAGGTAGACTAGCAAAGACAAGCGATTCTCATGTCCATGAGATTGTAATTTTAATCAGCGAGTATGTTTTCTACGTTGCGTTTTGATGGTCACATTCCTGGAAAATTAATTCCTGATTGTAATGAGAAACTTCATGCACATACTTGAGCTGGTGTCTGATTTAAACAGGCTTGTGGTTTATGTTTGAAAGGATAAATGCGCCTTCAGTTCAATGTTCAGTCAAGTCCCAAACTATTTTTGTTCAATTTGGTCTGTGAATTATATGATTTTTGTTGAAGTTAGTCTTATATGGACAGAAATGCGGACGGTACAAATTGCATAGTTGATGCATCATACGGGACTACATATTTTTTGGACCACCGACTAGATTATTTGTTGAGTATGGATGTAAGGAAAGACAATTATGATGGAAGTTTAGGAAACCTAGAGAGAGAAAGACAGGAGAAGCGAGTCCGGGGGGGAGGTGGACGATGCTGGTGGCGCCACCCATGAACTGGCGAGGGGCCAAGCATCCCTTGTCGGCCTTAGGCTAACTCGGTGGGGCTGCCGCCATAGCGGTGGCGCTCGGGAAGTTGGGAGCTAGCTAGTGGGTTTGCTCATGTTGGTGAATGGCGGTAATGGTCGGTTCCAATGAAGTATGCATCGTTGAAAACCCACAGAACTAGGGTCAGAAGAATATTCTCGAGCTTTTCTAACATCTAGGCCTTTGAGGCTTTGATATATTATCCAAACATCGAATTCCAAAAGAGGCATTGGACAGCCGTCAAGGTTCTGTGCGTTCGTGTCCAGCAGAACGTGGCGGCTGGGGCGCATCGTGATCGTCAGCCCCATCCGCCATGACAGCGTCTTTCTCTCGCCGCTCTCTCTTTATTTATGTGGTTTCATAACATTAGCTTTTATTGATATCTTAAAAATATTTATCTTGTGATACATTTTTTTTAACATTTGTAATTACCAAGTAAATGCAAATGCAACATCTGGTTGACATTCTGTAAAATTTTAGGAACCATTAGTGCCTCACTCCTATGCTTAAACGGTCGAGACAAATGGAGTCTTGACTCCCTTAAACATTACTATAGCAGTTTCCATGTTCGCTATGAAGTGCTCGATTTTGAGGCATGGTAATCTTGCGCCACCTGGCCGGAAAGTGTGTGGTTGACAAGCTTGTTGACAAGCCTGTCACTACAGTCTCACTAAGATATTAGTAGTTAAGAAATTTCACTGGTTTAAAGGTTTGCTTACGATGAGAATTGCAATTATGACATATTTAAAGATAAGTGTCTCTATTACCATTATGTCAATTACTTCAATGGCAAAATGCTATTTATTATAAAATTAAAATTATTATCGTAATAATGAATGAAGCTAGTTCTTTATATAAACAGTGTAGCATTCATATGAGTAAGTTATTGATCATGTATAATATATTAAGTTAAAATTTGTTTGTTTCATGAAAAATCAATGATTGTAAAATATCTTTTTGAAAAATAATTGTTTATATCCTTACAAAATGTATAGATATCCATTATCATAAAAATGAATATTTTTTATTAACTTTTTTTTCAAGGGATATAATTATTTTCGTCATATTATTTAGGTGCGATACGATGAGACCACGTTGACGGTCGGATCCGGGCAAGTTGTTTCGGAGAAAAAGGTCCCGCTCAAAGTTCTGTAAAAAAAAAGAAAGAAAAAAAAACCGCCATTAGCTCTACGCCTCTCATCATCTCCATCCATCCTTCATTCTGCTACCGGGAATCGCACCGTGCAGAGAGCTGTAATCGACTGCTCTCTCTCTCTCTCTCTCTCTCTCGCTCGAGCTGATGTTGACGAGCCCTCGACCTCCCGCTTTCTTTCTCCACTCGCAGCGCTCCCCATCTTCAGCTTCCGTCCCTCTTTCCGCCACCTTCTCTTCCCCCAAGTCGTCCCTTTTGCTGGATTCGACTCAACCGTCCGGAATCGGATGGAAAGCGGCGCCGCTTCACGTGCAATGCCGCCGCGTCATCTCGTCATCTAATGTCGAGTTCGAACCGGGTGAGTGGCTCTCGGAGACAATTCATCAAACGGTTGATGTCCTTGAACGCAATTTGAAATGTTTGATCGAACTCCTCGTTGCAAGTCTTGCCTTTTCAGGGGCGTTGGATGTGTTATTTCAAGAACTCGGGCTCAACGAGAAAGAGACCGAATCTCTCTTGACCTGGGACCCGGATTTGAGGCTGAAGTCTATCGGTTCGTTGCGGGCTCGTGTCGCCTCTCTGAAATCGGTCGGAATCAGTGGCCTTGAGCTCTGCCATTTGGTTGCGAAATGCCCTTCTGTGTTGGCAGCAGGTGAAATCGATCCCTTTATACTCTTCGTGCGCGACCAATTAGATGGAAAGGTTGACCCAATGCAGCTTAAGCGTCTCTTTATGTCAACTGAGCCGCGATTCCTGGCTGGATTTGAGGAAAAAGTTAATTTGCTGATCGACGGTGGGATTCCTAGAGAAAAGATTGTTCATGTTCTCAACAACGTGAATTTAACGAAGGCTTTGTCTCTTAAGCCGTTTGAAGAAATTGAAAGGCTCCTTAATTTCTTGAGCTGCTATGGTGGGGTTGATTTGATCGTGAGGCATCCCCCCATTCTTAACTTCGATATGGATACCCAATTGATTCCAAGAGTGGAGTTTCTCCTAGAACTTAGTGGAGGAGATGCGGATGCAACCGGGGCAGTGTTGCGCAAACTGCCTACCTTTTTGAAATACCGTGTGGAACACTTGGAAAGCCATGTAGAGTTCTTGAGGTCATTTGCGGGATTAGATGATCAAGAAATATTCAGGATCATTCTTGTGTTTCCTAACATTGTTAGTGCGAGCAGGGAGAGGAAATTGCGTCCCAGAATTAGTTTTCTCAAAGAATGTGGACTCAACTCCAATGAGATTTTCAAGTTCTTGACAAAAGCCCCTTTGTTTTTGGGTCTATCTTTTGAGGGGAACATTGCTTATAAGCTGGGTTTTTTGGTGAAGATTGGTTACAAGTACAGAACAAAGGAATTTGCAGTTGCAATAGGCGCTGTGACTAGGACAAGTTGTGAGAATATGCAGAAGGTGATTGAGCTCTTCTTGAGTTACGGGTTTTCTTGTGAAGACGTGCTTCTCATGAGTAAGAAGCATCCTCAAATACTCCAATACAATCCCGATTCTTTGGCAGAGAAAGTGGAATATTTGGTGGGGGAGATGGGACGTGACCTTGACGAGCTATTGGATTTCCCTGCATTTCTTGGTTACAAACTCGACAGTAGAATCAAGCATAGGTATGAGGTGAAGAAGAAGATTATAGGTGAAGGGATGTCAATCAACAAGCTGCTTAATGTTTCGTCTGAGAGATTTGCAAAGAAGAAGGTAGAAAAGTTGGTGCACAAAGCCTAAAAATTAGGGGTTGCTCAATTTCATCAGCAGAAGTTCATGGCAAAATTGATGGAAATTGCATAGTTACCGAGTATTCTCAAAGCTTCATCAGTTGAAGGCTTTTGGTTTTTTCAGGTGAAATTCTAGCTTGACTTCCTTAGGTGAAGATAGAAAGTCATATTTTTCATCCCTAAACCTGCAAAGCCATTATTAAGTTTGAAGAAAATGGTCGATGCCCAGTTGAATGAAATGACTGAGTATGCTCCATTTTAAGGTTAAAGCAAGAAGAAAAGTGGCTGATCTCTGTTTTTGTGTAACCGTCAATTACAAAGGAATCCACCTTGAGTCGATAGTGATGTTTTTCTTTGGTTGCTCCCACGTTTTTCTGTTCTTAGTCCTGAAATCTTGAAAAAAGTGATCTGACATTGAAAATCCTGTCAGTGTGCATGAATCAAGACATGGTTACCTTTGTTATGCAATTCAGATAGATTTTCTAACTGTGATGGTCAGAATCAATAAGTCAACATGATTGCAAGGCATCTATGATCAGGAGAGTCATTTCACTCCAACACATAATTGAGTGTTAATTCTGTTCTCTCCAGTCTGTTCTTTTATTAAATTACATTCCATGAAATATTACGATTGTGAGTTCAGGATTACCTCACAGGACATTTTGATCATCAACAGAACCGAGGATCTATTATCCTCGAGATCTGCAAAGGTGTGGCATTTATGCATAAAGGGTGCCATTGGCAACTCCATTCTTTCTCCCATGCAACGTAAGTTGACACAGGTTCGGCTTTGGAATGTCGAATTCCAAGACATCTTAAGATGTAGGCATAATGCTTTGATGGTGGAATATAACCATGGCAAGGTAAGAATTCCTGTATCTGCGATATTGCAATGGTCATTGAGTTATGCAAACTCATCATATTCAGGTCTGCACGTTGATTATTCTTAGCGCATGGCCTTATTTTACTGTGTTTCTTAAGTATTATCCTATGTTTGGTAATCCCGCATTTCGTTTCTGCATACTATAAATAAATGTCACTGCCGAAGAAATAAGAACAAAATTTTCCGATGCATGGTGACATGGTTTCATGGTATTGTCGAAATTGATGTACCATGTCGTGACATGATGAAATACTAAGGGTGCGTTTAACGATTACATTTCCGAACCGATTCGAGTAAAAGAACGTGTTTGGTAACTATCTAAAATTTTTTATTCGGAATAGAATTGCGTTTGATAACGTGTCCATTGATTACGTTACAAATTATTATTTTTATTTTTAAATAATATTTTATACTTTTTTTTTCTTTCTTTTTTTTACCTTTTTTCATTTTTTCCTTTTTCTCCTATTTTTCTTTTCTTCTTGTGGCCGGTTGTCGGACCGACGATTGGCCGGCGACCTCACCGTAGCGTTGCCGGCCCTCGCGAGGCCGGCCCTCGTCGGCCGAGCGTTGTCGCGGCCTCGCCCAGCCGCGGCGACGCTCACCCGCCCCCGTCGAGGCTCGGCCCGCCGATCTCGGGCGAGGCCGAGCGTTGCCGGTGGACAGCGAGCCTCGCCGGCCGGGCGAGGCTCGCCCGCCATCGGTCGAGCTAGGGCGAGCCCGGCCCGTGGCTAGGCGGGCCTCGCCTAGCCCCGGCGAGCCTTGGCCTCGCCAGGGTTAGGCGAGGCCCGCCTGGCCACCGGTCAGGCTAGGCGAGCTCGGCCGGTGGCCAGGCGAGCCTCGCCCAGCCTCGGCGAGGCTTGCCAGAGGCTCGGCGAGGCTCGCCAATGGCTGGGCGAGCCTCCGGCGAGCTCGCCGGACCTCGCCCTGGCCAGGTGAGCCTCCAGCGAGCTCGCCGGACCTCGCTAGTGGCTGGGCGAGCCTCCGGCGAGCTTGCCGGACCGGCGGCCGGTGGGCGGCGTCGGCGGGCGACGGTCGCGGGATGGCGGAGGGAAAGAAGAAGAGTTTTATTTGTGTTGATTCTTTTTTTGATTCTCGGACGTAGAATCAATTTTTTTTTTTTTTTTTTGATTCTCAAATTTACTCCAAAACCGATTCGGGAACAAATTTGTTCCCCGGAACAAAATCTTTACCAAATGCGATTCTCGTCTCAAACCGATTCGAGAACAAAAGATCGAATTAGTCACTGTTTGGAGTGTTGCCAAACATGACCTAATTTTCAAAAATTTTGAGTATCATGTGACAGTGAATTGGGGGAAAAATGAAAAATTTGCTTCACCCACCTCCTTGTTCCTCTTTCCTCCCTCTTACAAACAAAGCATTAAAGTAGGATCAAAAGATCATGTCCCGCTCATGTGTGAAAGTTAAAAAATAACCGTATATCTTTCTTGATGTTTCCGGATAACAGATGCGGTGTGTGAATCCTCCTATGCCCATTTAATGAGTCCTTATACTGCCCTATTTTCTACTCTTAACTGTATAAGAATTTTTATCGTACTTCAGTCCGCGATAGTTATATTTCTGTAGATTATTGAATTGTGATTTTAATCTTTTTTTTTTTGGTTGGAAAAAATTAGCCTTCATTACGTATAAGTAAAAACTAAATGAAAAGAAAGATGGGCTCCGAACATAAAAGGTCCCACAAGGTTTGAGGAGGCTTAGAGATCCAATTACATGGTAAAATCTTAGGACGTCGGGCTTTAACAACCCAGTCCATCATGTGGTTAGCCTCCCTCACCCAATGTACTAGTTTGATTTTAATCTATTTGCCGCATCCCTCGCCTAATGTACTAGTTTGATTTTAATCTATTCAAGTGCCCAAAAACATAAGAAATCATCACGGACAAGAATAGATTGTTGGACTTGTCTAACAAGCAATGGAGTTATTGTCGCATTCAAAAGAATAGAGGAGTGGACGCATGTAACACGGTTTCATGGTTGCCGTGTCAAAACTGATATAAAATTAAGAAGTTTCGAGGCAAGCTGGTTTTTATTTTTGATCTTGTTCCCCGAGCTATACATCAATTTTCCTATGATCGTGACTTGTGTAGTGAAGAAAGAAGATGGAGAAGAAGAAGGGCGGAGGCAAAAGATGAAGAAGAAAATGAGAAGAAAGACCGTGTGTCAGAGGGCAATTGATGGGGGAGAGAGGGATAAAGGGAGAGAGATGGATTTGTTTGTTGACGGGGTGTGGAACGAACAATTGCGGGGAGAAAGTGGAAGGAAGGGGAGAGAGAGGAGAAAGAAAGATCCCCGTGGAAAACGGAACTTTTGAATTTTCACTGGGTGTAAATTTCCAAGATGCGTTCTATACTTGGGTGGTTGAACTTTGGTTTGGGTCCCCCTCTTTAATTTCTGGACTTTCCATGCATTTGTTCCGTTTACTGACTTGGGCTTCTCTTTATAGGACGACGCGATTCCAATTCTCCAATCAAGCAAGATTCATCCAATCCTCCTTCAATCGTTTCATATTGTGCCTCCACCCACATCAAACAATTCTTCACCAATTTCTCCTTTCCCAAACGTCGAAAAGAGTCATGTTAATGCTCTCAACTCCATGAGTATCTATCAAGTGTTGCCGCTCATTCTTGTTCTATTTTTGGCTATGACTAGCAATGTCAAGCCAAGTGATCGACAATGTACTTCATCTTGTGGTGATATTCACAATATAGTATATTCGTTTCGATTGAAGAGCGATCCAAAGAGGTGTGGTGACTCGAAGTATGAGCTAACTTGTGAAGATAATCACACTGTTTTATACCTCCGTGAGGGTCGATACTATGTGCAATCTATCAATTATTCCACCCACCAAATCAGATTAATTGACAACGGGTTGCAAAAGGATAATTGCTCGTCTCTCCCTAGTCATTCATGGGCTTCGTGGGCGCTGTACAATTTGAAGATCTTGTCTTACCCAAACAACCCATACCACATGGCTCGCAGTGGTCTATTGATCATTGTGAACTGCTCAAAGCCAATTAGCTCTCTACTCTACATTGCCATTGGTCCATGTATTGAGGGGTCGAACTCTTTCAACACATCATTGAATTGGAACTTGTATGCTTTGATCAATCCAAAAGCATTAGATGTTAAGGATTTTTGCACCATTAGCAGATGGACATGGGTATCGATCGATTTTGGGGATAAAGAGCAAATTAATAGTAGCTCCTACAACTAGGAGCGCATCCATAACATCATGGCCAATGGATTTGTTGTCTACTTTGGTCGAACTTTTCCAAATGCAATTTGGAAGCCAACTTTCTTTTGCTTCTTTGATTTCTATAGCATCTACAAAGGCTATCAGGGTTGCAGATCCTTTCTCTACACTGGTGGTAAGCGTTAGTTGACAATGAAATTTTACCTCAATTTTGCATGATTCTGGATGCTCTTTCACTTGCTACTTCATCTTCTTAACTGGAAAAGAAAGAAATATTTAAAATCCAAGAAAATAATGACAGAATTTACATGTTATAGTATCAACATTTGCGTATTTGAAAGGTTATAGGAGCTTTGCGTTACATTTTAAAATCGAAATATATACATCGAACTGTGCTTGCCTTTTATGTTTCCATTGCGATTTCATACGATTTTCGTGGAGCAATGTGTATTCTTGAGCCGAGGGGGTTTTTGTGCTCGAAAATGGTTTGGCCGCCGGCCTGGTCGGAGTGGACAACCGATAGACAGTGGCGGTTCGGCGGTGGAAGGGTCGCTAGTTGCTATGCTGGTGTTGCTGTCTGGGTGAAGTTTGGGGGAAGGCGTAGAAGGAGCGTCCGGCGTGCAGAGAATGCACGAAGAAGAAGAAGGCCAAAAGGCAAAAGAAAAATAAAAAGGAAAAGAAAAGAAAAGAAATACAAACACTAGAGAAAAAGAACAGAGAGAAAGTGGCTTCGGGAATAGGAGTTGCTGAAAAGCGGAGGGGGACTGCAGTGAACAGGACAAAACAGGGAAAGGACAAAAGAAAAAATAATTAAAAAATAAAAAATATATTTTTTTAAAATCGGAAAAAAAAATATAAATTCAAAAAATATTTTTACATTAAAACATTGAAATTTTTTTTAGAAAATATTGAAAATTCGATTTTTTAATAAAAAATAAAAAATGATAAAAATTAGAAAAAAAATTGAAAATTGAAAAATGTCAGGAAATTCAAATTTTCTGTTGAAAATTTTTACAAAAAGACTTTATGAGCTGTTTTCTAATAAATTAGAAGTTTCTTAACTCTAAAATTATGCTAAAAAGATTGAGTAAACCCTTAGGATTTTACCTTAGGGCTTCAATTGTTCTCATAGATAATTACCCTTGTTTGCATAGTTTTACTGTTTTGATTCCTTTAATCCAATTAAGATTGGCATTTATCTTTTCCTTAATGTTAAATATTTGCTCTCCCATGCAATTTATTTAAACATTTTCCTTGATTGTTAACTGTTATTTTAATGGTTGTGTACCCGCATAATCACTTTGCATGTTAGTGGATAAGTACAAAATTAATCCAAACTTTGCTTGACAAAAATAATTTTTTCTAAAATGAATAAAATTAGGTACCGAAATGGCACTAATTGGTCAATTAATATAATCAAGTCCCTGACCTAGATTTTGCGTAGAAAGTGTGGGATACTCCTCACTTGGTTTCTAGCGGACCCTAATAAGCTAGTGGCGATTCCTTTTTGCAAAATTCTTAAAAATACCCCAACGTCATGGGCTTGGAAGAGTCCGCGCCTAATCATGGGTTATAGGCCGTCTTTTAGGCAATACCCCTAAACTTGTTCCATTCACCCGAGGGTAGGTCGCGACAGAGTTTAAAGAGGCTAGGATTTTTCGATTCTACTCCTGGTTCTTCTGGTTCGTTCGATTCACTCGATTGGATTGGAGGGTGGACAGTGTGGGCATGGAGGGAGGGTGATGGTGTGGGATCGTGAATGAGTTTAGTTTCGGGTGTCTATTCTGGTCAGGATGAAGGTGTTGCTATGGGGAAGAAGGCGGGGGGGGGGGGCTTCATGGACTGCGAGCTAATGTTGGAGTAGAAATGGGTTCCTCACTTTCTAAGGACTTGGAGTCTGCAGTCGGACTTGATGTCCAGAATATTGCTTGTGGTGGATGACATGCTGCTTTAAAGTCCAAGCAAGGAGATAGCTTTTCGTAGGGGAGAGATGGGGTGAGAGACTGGGGCATGGCTGGACTCTTATGTCTGGCATCGAAAGCTAATAGATGCTCTCAGCAATACATATATGAAGCGAGTATCATACATATTCTGGTGATTTATACACTCGGGGGTGATGGAGCTTATAGTTTTGGTATTCTTGGCCATGGGAATGAAGTGAGCCACTGGGTGTCAAAAAGAGTGAGTGGAGCCTTGGAAGGTGTACATGTCTCATCCCTCTCCTGTTGAATTTGGCATGCTGTAGTTGTCACTACTGCTGGCCAGTTACTTGCTTCCGGTGATGGCGCCTTCGGTGTTCTGGGCCATGGAGATCGGAAAAGCGTATCAATACCCAAGGAAGTGGAGCCCTTGAAAGGGCTTCGCACTGTTCGAGCTGCTTGTGGTGTTTGGCATACAACTGCAGTAGTGGAAGTCATGGTTGGTAGTCCTACTTTCGGTAACTGCTCATTCGAAAACTGCAGTAGTGACTAATGGATGTGATCAGTGGGCGGTTTAGTTTTTTTGTAAACTCATTTCCCTTTTTTGTTAATGCAAATATTCAAGTTTAATGAAATTCAAGTGTCTAATAATAAGTTGATGATGGTTGCTTGGCCAATTACTTGCTGTTTTATGATGAGTTGGTAATGATGATTATTAACGATCACTTGGCCAAATGCTTGCTGTGATCATAGATGTTTCATATACTCTTGTTGGCCAAATGCTTGTTGTTAGAATTGTTGGAAAGCCATTAGTTATACTGTTGTTAGCATTTTCAAACATCTTTTGGCTGTTCTTCTCTTTTTTATCACATGTTCAGTCAACAAATTATGCCTGAGTTTTGATTTCTCCTTTCTTGGAGTTCTGTCTTTGAGCTTGTATTAAGGGGAATATTCGATAGAACCGTTGAGAAAGAGTGAGTTCTACACATCCATTAGCATAAAAAGCCATTTGAGAAAGACCTGCTCACACTTTGCAATAGGATAAAGGTGGATATGTATATAATAAAGCACTCTGGGTTAAATAACAGAGTTAGAAACAACTAAACGAGAGATAAGGATCCTCTAGTTCATCTTCATTACAAGTTTACAAGGGAGCTTCTAGTATATTCAGATTTCGTTTCCTGGAGTCAAATTTCAATTGATAGGCACAAGCCTGTTCCCTTCTCTTCAATCTCTTCAGCTTCTATTTTCCAGGGGCTTACTATACACCAAATTGAAGCGACAACTACAGAGTTAAAAACTGGGCAAGCTTTTTCTATAAAGACCATTAGCCATCCTCTCGTTGCTGCTTATCTCCATCAAAGTCATCGTTTCTCTGGAAAATCGAACGTGCCCCATGTTACTTCAGCTGAATTCCAGCAATAAATGGTGGGTTCTGCTTTGCCACCCGAATTTTGTGCCCTTCTCTTTCAACTTGGAAAGCAAGGGGTAGAAATCCGAGAACCGGCATGAGTGAACCTGATCTTCGTCCAATTTCGAAACTTCCTTCTAGGACAAAGCAGTGCTGGAGATAGTTGTGCTCATTTTAAGTATCTTAGCCTGGATTATCCACAATTGTGAGAACATGATTTCTCAAATATTCTGGGAAAGTCGCTGGTGATGAAGAAGACTACACCTCTGTGAAGAGGGTTTTCGAGGACCGTATAGCTCACTTCCTCTTCATTTAGTGAATCTGGAATTTCACTCCCTTGCATACTGGGAACGCGTAAATTCCTCAAAGAAACCTGCGAAATATCAAACTGTCTCCACTCACTAAAAGTCTAGCGTGCATCAATCCTTAAATTGGTTTTACCACAGGAGAACACTATATATTGTCAGAGTACCAAGTGTCTTTACTAATTGACGTTTGTGCGTGTACATTGCCATTCGTCACCCAAAGCTGCAATCTATCAACCATGACTTGACAACTCACTAAGGGGAGCGCCTATATAAGATGAAACGCTCCCTCACCATCTAATCTTACTCTTCTTGCGCGATTGAGATCCTCAATTCCCTCTCGTGCGAACTAATTCAAGTACCGGTGAGCCGATCCGGCCTTTGTTGATGTTGTCTTGAATTTCACTTTTTTTTTTTTTTTTTCAATCGGGAAATCTAGGAAGACTTGAAGATTGTAGGCTATTTGTTTCCTAATATATTTCCTAGATTTGGGTTGCAAATTTGATAATATCTTTATGGTGGAATTTCTTTCCTACTAGGTTTAAGAAAGTGGGGATTTAAAGATCTATTTATTTCAGCATTGTACCTTATACTCTTGACATACGCTCAAATAAGAAATCGTCTCCTCTCTCCCGTGGACGTAGGTGGATTTTTTGCTGAACCACGTAAATCTCCGTGTTCTTGATTATTCTTCTTTTCTTTCTCATCTAGTTAGGGTGTTCTTCCGCACAACAATTGGTATCAGAGCAATCCAGGTTCTCTGTTCCTGTATTGCGACTTCTAACTAGATGGTTGGAAAAGGTTCAACCGTTCGATTTGATATTGAATGATTCACCGGGAAGAATAGTTTTACACTATGGCGGAGAAGGATGAAGGATCTGTTGATTCAACAAGGTTTATTAAAGGTTCTTCTGGGAAAATCAAACAAGCCGAACACCATCACTGATGATGATTGGGCCGACATGGAGGAGAGGGCGTGTAGCGCAATTCGATTGAACCTATTGGATGAGGCCCTTCAATATGTAGCGGAAATCGAATCTGCTCCGGAGTTATGGCTCAAACTCGAAAGCATTTACATGATGAAATCTCTTACGAACAAGTTGTTCTTGAAGAAGAGATTGTATTCACTTCAGATGAGTGAAGGAGGAGATTTGTTGGAACACCTCAACATGTTCAATAAGATGATTAGTGAACTTACAAGCTTGAGGATGAAGACATAGCGCTTCTACTATTGGTATTGTTGCCAGATTCGTTTGACCACTTGGTGACTATGCTCCTTTATGGCAAGGAAACCCTGGAGGTTTGGAGAGGTGACTTCTGCCCTAATTTCAGACGACACTCGGAAAAGGGCAAGTAGTTCAAAATCTTCGGGAGAGGGACTCTTTGCAAAGGAGAAAAGCAATCAAGGAAGAGGAAGATCAACGGATCGAGGATTGAGCAGTAGGATTCTATCAAAGTCCAAAGGAAGGTTCAAAGGAAGATGCTGTGGATGTAATCAGGAAGGGCATACCAAGAGATTCTATTCAAATAAGAACGAGAAAAAGAAGAAGAGCTCGGATGAGGCAAGTATAGCCGATGCGTTGAGACCAATGATGGGGACGTCTTGTCCATATCGTCAAGGAAGGACATCTTTGAAAATTCGTGGATCATGGACTCCGGATGCACTTTTCACATTTGTCCTCATCGAGAAGCCTTCGATGAATACAAGGCATATGATGGTGGTTCAGTTCTCATGGGGAATGATACTTCGTGCAAGACTGTGGGTGTTGGAACTGTGAAAATCAAGATGTTTTATGGCATAATTAGAACCTTGGCAGACGTGCGTCATGTTCCGAGTCTAAGGAAGAATTTGATCTCATTGGGAGCACTTGAATCCAATGGATGCAAGTACATGGCTCAAGGTGGAGTCTTGAAGGTGGTTAAGGGAGCTCTGATTGTTCTTAAGGGACAGAGACACGGGAATCTATATCAACTTATAGGAACCACAATGCAAGGTGGAGCATCTGTGTCCACGGATGCTAGCACGGAGATAGATAACACCTATCTATGGCATATGCGTCTCGGGCATATGGGAGAAATAGGATTGATGGAGCTTCACAAGAGGAATGCACTCAAAGGTATAAAAACATGCAAATTAGATTTTTGCAAATTTTGTGTATTTGGAAAACAATGCAGAGTACGGTTCAATGCTGCAACTCATACAAGCAAGGGCGTGCTCGAGTATGTACACACGGATGTATGGGGTCCTTCACCGGTAAAGTCAAAAGGAGGGAAGGAATACTTCGTGAAATTCATTGACGATTTCTCTCGCAAAGTTTGGGTCTACTTCATGCGACACAAAAGTGAAGTCTTTGAAAAGTTCAAAGAATGGAAAGTTGAAGTTGAGACTTCAACGGGGAAGAAGGTTAAGTGCTTGAGATCGGACAATGGAGGAGAGTACAAATTGACACCATTCATGGAGCTTTGCAAGAATGAAGGGATTAAACGTCACTTCACAGTTTCAGATACGCCCCAACAGAATGGCATAGCGGAAAGGATGAATCGGATCTTATTAGAGAGAGCTCGAAGCATGAGGCTGCATGCGGGACTGAGCAAGAAGTTTTGGGCAGAAATTGTCTGCATGGCATGTTATCTTGTGAATTAGTCTCCATCAACTGCAATTAAATGCAAAATTCTCGAAGAGGTATGGGCTGGTAAAATTGTCGATTATTCTAATTTAAGAATATTGGGTTGTCCTGCTTTTGTACATGTGCAGAGCTTGAAACGCTCGAAATTGGATCCAAAATCAAAACAATGCATATTTCTTGGTTACGAGAAAGGAGTGAAAGGCTACAAATTATGGGATCCAAGTGAGAAGAAAGTTCTGACGAGCAGGGATGTTATATTCGATGAATCTACAATGTTGAAGTCAAGCTGCGTGCCACGCACGGCTGCTGAAGAGGAGAGTGATAAATCTATTGTTAAGGTGGAGCTTGAAACTAGAGAATCTGCAGAGAATGGCGAGTCATCCAATGAAGCTCCGGAAGTCAAAGAAACGGTAGAAGTTCCTCGTACCATTGCGACGGGTCGAGGAAGGCGCACTTCCAAAGCACCAGAGAGGTACAATTTTGAGGATATGGTTGCTTATGCTCTTACCATAGGCTCTAGCGATCCAGGCTCCTACCATGAAGCTTTGAAAAGTGATCACAAAGAAAAGTGGATGACTGCAATTTTGGAGGAGATGGAGTTGTTACAAAAGAATGAGACATGGGTGAGATAGCCAGTATAAGCACCTAGAGGGGGGTGAATAGGTGTAAAAACAATTTCTCGAGATATGACAGCGATACTAGGCAGACGATAGAAAGAAAATTCTCTTATGATTAACAAAATGAATCACGATCAAAGTAAAGTAAAGAGTAGGGAAGAGAAAATTGAACACAAGGTTTATAGTGGTTCGGCTTATTCCAAGCTTACGTCCACTCTTCCGCACTAACAGCCCACCGGCTGGATTTCACTATGAACAAAAGAGATGTTACATCACAGTTCTTCCTTGATTCCACAGTGTAAATATTCTACCACACTTCTTCAAGGTTTCTCACAAGTATAGACTCTCTTTTGCGTACAAGATTTCGCTCAAATGAATTGACTAAAAACAAGGAGCTTCGACTTTGGAATTCTTCTATCGTGCACACACTCGTACAACTGGAACATCTTCCTTATATACTCCTTTATGCCATCATACCCGTTAGCACTTACCAAAGGAATTCCTCCAATCTATCCGTTGGACGGAATCAATTAGGAAGATCATTCGAGCTATTAAAGGAACATGTCGATAGTCCATCAATCCTGTTCGCCCATACAATCAGGATCTCGGTTTCCATAAGTAAAACCTTCCAAGAATATTTCGCCAATCATCGGATCCTTAATCTACGAATCAATCATGATTAAATAAAGGATTCCGTTATGTCATATCTAGCCAAGAGATCTTCTCCAGTCGATAAGGCCAAATCCTTAATAAAACATCTAGTTCTGGATAGCCTTTCTTCATGGATTAGAAACTGTTAATATAGATAGACTTTGAGTCTTGAGTCTTAAGTCTGGCAGTCCGGAGGTCTTCAGACTTTAAATAGTAGAGTTTGCAAATCTTCAGACTAGACTAAGGGAAACGTTTTGTCAGCTTCAAAACATTCTAGGAAGATTTCTCCAACAATCTCCCCATTTTTTATGGTGACAAAACTTTTCTGCAGATTTGAATAACTTGACATGCAAAATATTACTCAAACAAATATGGATATCTTATAGAGATAAATGACTTATTAATAACACTAGAATCTGCAACCACATAAAATAGGTTAGACTTTCATGTGAGTAAAGCCATTCATAAGATATCAATATAGTATTTAAGCAGTCAAATCCAAATCCCAAAATCAATCCACATCTAGACACACAAGTCAAGTCAAGTCAAACATCAAAACAAACCAAACAAACCAAAAGTTCGACAAATTTAAGTTCAAAGTTTTTCAAATCTCGCATCTCTCCCCCTTTTTGTCATCATAAAAAAGGTTGAGATGAAAAATAGAGTCAAGATTGCTTGGGAACACGAACAAGCTGGAAATCTCCCATTGACTGAACGATGCCTTCTAGCCTTTTCAAGTCTTCTTTCAATTGTGCAACGTCCTCACCCTTAGCATTAGCCTGAATCTGAAGAGAAAGGGCTTGGATCTGATCATTCAAGGAACTTGAAGAAGCTTGACCTGCATTCTGCAAAGTCTGAACTTCGCATCCCAGAGCATATATCTGACCTCGTATTTCCAAGAGAACATCAAGAATTCTGCGAAAATTTGCTGAATTATCAGTCTGCGTACTGGCTTAGGCACGATCAGATGGAGTAAGGGCAGACGATGGTACATCAGCATAGTCACGCAAATTAGGCGATAAAACATCATGTCCCTCCTCAGGAAATTGAGAGGCATAAATGTCCTTTGGATCTGCTGGAGAGCGACTGACTCCCTAACTGGTAGCAGGATATGAGGACATTCCTCTTTTCTCTTGATCTTCCCCTGTTTCCATGCCTTCAGGTGGAGAAGAGTGTGCCTCATGTTCTCCTTCCTCTTGATCTCTTTTCTCTTCTTCTTCTTTTTCAACTCTTTCCTTCTCAGCATCCCTTTCTTCAGCTTCTCTCTCCTCTGTTTCTTTCTCTTCTCTTTCTCGAGTCCTTTGTTCTGAGTCTTTCTCTGGAGTAGAACGGCTCAGGTTCTTCAACGCCATTGCAGAAATGGTGATGTCTTCCTCATTATCTTCATCTTTAATGATGAGAGCTCTTCTTTTCTTGGATAAAGCAACCATGGGCTAATTTCCTTTTCTTTTTGCTGCATAAGAGATTTGATGAGTTTTGACAGGAGTCTTCTCATTGAATTTCTCCAACGCCTTGCTTAGTTCCTTCAGACGCATTTTAGTCACTATTTTCAGTCCTAGCACCATATGATCACATGATCGAACACAGAAAATTTGTGAAGACTAAATATTCAGATGTCTGAATAACTTCGTCACAAGACTTGGATAAGTAAGTTGACCTCTGTCCTTCACCACTGCTCTATACATGCAAAACATAACAGTGTGAGGAAGAGAAAACTTTTTCCCAGTGATGATGGCATACATTAGCTTTGCCTCTGAACTTGAAACATCAGTCTTGGAAGTTGATTTCGGTCTGAGGCAATTGATTACAATCTTGTGAAGCAGAATGTTAAACGCACTCATCCTCAAGTAGGAAATCTTTTCCTCTGTTCTTCTATCCTTAACAAGTTCCAATGTAGCACGAGCAATAGAAACATTGATTGGTTGATATCTTCCTCTTTCAACCCCAATCACATATGCCAGCATATCCATATCCACCACAAAGTCCTAATCTCGGACACTGAAAGAGATTCTATTTGCATCTAAGAAGTTAAGATTCGAATAGAAATATGCAGTTAATTGAGCATAGGCTTCTGTGGTGTCAGAACAAAACTGCTCAAGTCGAAGGAAATTGAATTTTTCCCTCAAATTGACATTTACAACATCAAGGAAATCAAAATCCACACTTCTAGGGTTTATTACCCCACGCTTCAGCAATTTGGAGTATAGATCCTTATGTTCCTTCGATCTAAACAACTCTCCCCTTTTTCCTCGAATTTTCGCTGCAACACCCATTCTCAGTTGAAATTGACTGTACAATTTGTCATCATTATTCCCATCTATCGGATTAAATCCCCCAACACGTGGATCACTTGGGATATTTGCAAGGGTTTTTTCACTAACCCCTTAGGAGCAATTTCCAACTCCATTTTTCGCAAAAAGATGTACTCATTCCCATATCCTTTGTCCTTAAGAAACTCATCGATGTAATTCAATGGAGTACCAGTCCTCTTTAAAGCACGGTAAAGATTATAAATAAAAGAGGGTCTTTGAATTCTTACAGGATCTGCGTCTTCAACTATTTCTTCCTCTTGTTGATGACGAGCATCTTGTGGACTAGACGGTGGAGAATGACGTTGCTGAGAATGTTGTGGGCTCTGCTGCTGACTTGGTGACTCCTCTTCCTCGGTGAGATCAAAGTGTGGCATCCCAAAAATAACTCACGGCCATGTGTTTTATAAGTAGGAGTTTATTGAATTATGATTTCAAGATTTATGGTTAAGTGAATTAGAATGATCTGGTATTTATATAAATGGATAATTATTGTTGTTGGAAACGCATCCTATGTTCATGTGAGACCAAGGATTTTATTTGATGAAGAAATTACGTATTTGGCCATGAATTTTATAAGTTGGATTTTATTAAACTATGTTGCTAAGTCTTTTGGCCATTTTATTATGCAATTAGGTATTTATTGAGGATTAAGATGTATTATTAAAAATAAACTTGGGCCATTTAAGTTTGGGCTTTAGGCCCAAGTGAGATGGGCCTAAAGTGGGCCATAAGCCCGGCCCATTGTCGGCGCATGGAGGGGGAGGAAGGAGGAGCCGCATGGCCTCCAAGTGTCTTCTACAAAGGAGACACTTGTCTCCTTCTTAGGGACAAGTGTCCCCCATGCAAGAGAAGAATGCACGCAATATATAAGCAACCAAAAAAGGAAGAAAGAGAGGGAGTGGCTGATGGTGAGGGCTACCGTCCAAGTGAGAGTGAGAGAGAGAGAGAGCTGCGAGAGAGAGGAACCGAGAAGGAGGAGAGGAAGGAGCTCATTGTTGGTCTGCTCGCACGCCGTCCGTCCGTCCGTCGCTGGTGTGCCATTCGTGTGTCGCTGTCCGCTTGGTCTTTGAGGCAAGTTGGGATTGATTTCCACCCTTGCATGTGTGCCTGGCATGTATGATTTGTTAGTGGTGAGTTTCGGATGTTAGGGTAGGCGAAACCGAAGCAAAAATGTGCTTTGTTCTTGGATATGCTTGCTGTTTTCGCATGAACCGCCTGAGTCAGAATCTTGTGAGAGCTTTCATGCATGTTTTGAGTTCGATTTGGACGTTTATCTCTTCATGCAAGTTGTAGCTAACATCTTAAAATAAAACATACTAAAATTTGGTACAAAATGATGGAGACTTGAGGGGTCAAACTCTCATCCTACGGAGATGCTAGATCTGAAATGTTTTCGCATGAATCCGCTTGAGTCAGAACCTTGTGAGAGCTTTTATGCATGTTTCGAGTTCGTTTTCGACTTTTATTTCTTCATGAAAGTTGTAGTTCACCTCTTAAACTATAGCATACTCAAATTTGGTACAAAATAATGGATATTTGAGGGGTCAAACTATCATTCTACAGAGACACCAGATCTAGAACGATTTCACTGACCTTTCGGTGGATTTGAGGTTGCATGTTGATTTTTACTAAGAATCACTTTTATAATTCTTCATGGAACTTGTAGAGAACATCTTAAGCTACAACATACTCAAATTTGAAGTAAAATGAACAAGTATAACCGAGTGAATCGACTTACTCTTGAAGACGGTGAATCTGGAGACATGGTACGGGACACCCGAGATTTCATGGACCCATATGATGACTATAATCTGGATATTTGACTTATATTCCTTCATGAAACTTGTAGAGAACATCTTGAAGTAAAACATATCCAAATTTCAGAGGAAACGAAGAAGAATAGGTAGGTAAAGACTCAGTATTTCGGAGAAGCATGCACTGGACGTTTCGGTGTTAGATCCAGAAGCTTCGTGTGACTGTAGAAAATAATCTAAAAAGAATTTGGCTTGTAATTCTAGATGAAAAATATACTTTAGTATCTTGGCTATAACTTGGTAAAATTTAGTAATTTTTGGAGGTCGTTCGGATATTTTAATCGAATTATTTCGGAAACTGCGCATTTTGTTTCTATCCGAGATTGCATGCTGTTTTGTGTGAAATATGAATTTGTGTGGAATTCTATTTGGCCATGTATTTTGCATGAAATCATTATCCTGTTGTCTTGTCTATCACTTGCCTTAATTCTATGATTTTTGAGAATCATATGTATATTTAAATTAAATATTTTCGAAAGTGGTACAAGCTGGAATTTAAATATATGTAAAAAGGGCATGATAAATGGATTATTTTAATTGGTACGAATTCCATTTTATGAATAATTGTACCTTGTTGCATGTATGATGAGGTCTTGATGTATGCATGACAATGAATTGAGATGCATGTATGAATTTAATGCTGAATATGATTTTGTTTGCCATTACATCATGTGCCATGCTAATTTGAGACCGAAATTGATGAACATTGATAATGACCAATGAGGAAATTATTGTGGCGGATGATAATAACCTGGGAGTGTCGGGATGCCCGGTGGCCTAGTGGCATAATTCCGAAAGGTTCTCGGGAGTTTCGAGATGCCCAGTGGTATACGGTACGTAATTCTAGAGGAGGGGGGATCCTGGTGGTATGTCGGTACGTAATTCCGGAAGCCATGGAGGTTTGTGCCCAGGGGGATGCCTCGCGATGCCAGTTGGGATGCGAGATGCCCGGCTAGGGAGTGTAAATGCCGGAAGCCTCGGAGGTTTTTGCTTGAGGGGATGCCTCTTGATGCCAATTGGGATGCGAGATGCCCAGAATGTGGGGGTGCCGGATGCCCGGTTGTATCTTGGATACATGCCCGGAGGTTTATCTCACGATGCCAGTTTAGGCGTGAGTGATGAATGTGGGATGCAAACATTAGTCCTGGGAAAGAGAAATGTGGCGGTCCAAAATGAAATTGAAATTGAATTATGCATGATGATACATGCATGATATGATGAGATGTGCATGGATGCATGGTAATGATGATGGTACATGTGATATGATGATGAGACGTGCATGGATACATGGTAATGATGATAGTACATGTGATATGATGATATGATGATGATGTTACATGCTTGGATGCATGGTAATGATGATGGTACATGTGATATGATGATGAGATGTGCATGGATACCTGGTAATGATGATGGTATATGTGATATGATGATATGATGATGATGTTACATGCATGGATGCATGGTAATGATGATGGTACATGTGATATGATGATGAGATGTGCATGGATACATGGTAATGATGATGGTACATGTGATATGATGATGAGATGTGCATGGATACATGGTAATGATGATGGTACATGTGATATGATGATATGATGATAATGCTACATGCATGAATGCATGGTAATGATGATGGTACATGTGATATGATGATGTTATATGCATTGACGCATGGTAAATGCCATGTGTGACATGAAGACGGTAAGTATATGATATGATGGTGATGTCCATATGATGATGATGGTATATGAGGTATAATGACATGTGCATGATGCCATGGTATATTGTGCATGGATGCTTGTATGACATGTGATGCTATGATTGTGATGATTGCATTGTATGATGTATTGAGTGGTTTATTGGTCCTTTACTTGTTGAGTGGTTGTACTCACCTTTTTTGGGGACCAACATTTCAGATTAGTAGATGGTTTGAGCGGTTGGATATGATCGTGAGGAGAAGGATAGTAAAGGAGGGAACCTTTGGACGCTGACACTGGTTGATGGACCTTAAGCATACGATTGTGGGAGGAGATGTCGGTCATCTTTTGAAGTATAGCCGAGTATAGAAGACTGCGGCATTTTGATGTACTGATGAATGATGTCCATTTGGTTTATGTAAATAAAAGTGTTCGGTTTTAACTTATATAAGATGATTAGTTGGTGTGCATCGTTTTCTGTATATAGGAAAGGGAGTTAATGGATGTGCTTCTGCTTTATGAACTGCGCAAGGGACCGATCCAAAAAAAAAAAAATGTAAACCCCCAGGTTGTATGGACCCGCTACAATTGGGATGGTATCGAAGTGACATGTTATTAGGACAAGTGAATGGTAAGTGAACTATGGCGACCTTAATCAGATCGGGGGCCGTCGAGGGGTGCCACACAAAGTGAGTAGGCCCCTCACTCATTCGCCGTGGTCCCCTGCTTGCGATCCTCGAAGACTTTCTTGAAGACATCTTTCTCAGTCTTTGAGAGATTCCTTGCGTGACTTTCCCAAGAAAGATGACAACTTTTTCGAAGATTAAACAAGGGAAGACGACAGAAATGGAAGACCGGTGCTTTCTAGGGTTTTTGTGAGTGAATCGAAGTGGAACGGACAAAATATAAAGCACTGGAAGAGAGGTATACGAAGCGTCGTAAAAAAAAAAAAGGTATAAAGATGCCCTTTTTAAAATTAACTGCATTTTCAAAAATAAGATAACTGCCATTTTTAAAACTAACTTCTTTTTCGAAAAGGAAACGTTGCAATAATCACGTCAATTAAAGATAGCAATAATCAAACACGGTTGATAATCGTACATTTTCAAGATGAGATTCAAGAGAGAGAATAACTTACAGTCAAAGTCTTGTTTGTCCGAGTCCGAGAGTCTCTAGACTTTAATTTCTTCAAATCTCAAAATGTTGAGTCTGGAACAGATAATTTCAAATTGATTTTTCTCCAAAGGCTTTGTGAATATATCCGCCAGTTGGTTCTTTGAGTCAACAAACTGAATCGAAATTTCTCAATTTGAACATGATCTCTAATGAAGTGATGTCGAATCTCTATATGTTTCGTTCTTGAGTGAAGAATTGGATTTTTGGTAAGACTGATTGCGCTGGTGTTGTCACATTTAATCTCCATGCATGAATCTTCAATTCCGAAGTCTTTTAGCTGTTGTTTTATCCATAAAATTTGTGAACAACAACTTCCAAGAGCTACATACTCTACTTTTGTTGTAGAAAGAGCTACTGTACTTTGCTTCCTTGAAAACCAATATACTGTCCTTCCTCCAAGTAGTTGACAGGTACCGGAGGTGCTCTTTCTATCGACTCTGCATCTGGCTAGATCTGCGTCTGAGTATCCAAGAAGAGTAAAGTCTCCATTTTTAGGATACCAAAGGCCGATGCTTGAAGTTGAAGCAATATATTTGATAATACACTTTGCAGCACTTAAATGAGATTCTTTAGGGTCTGCTTGAAATTTGGCACAAATGCAAACACTAAACAAAATGTCAGGTCTAGAAGCAATAAGATAAAGAAGTGAGCTAATGATACTCATGTATAGCTTCTGGTCGACTTTCTTTCCTCCTTCATCTTTGTCTATCTTCAAGGAACTTGATATTGGTATATCAGCCTTTTTGCAATTGTTCAGTCCAAACTTTTTAACAAGATCATTAGCAT
This sequence comes from Eucalyptus victrix, assembly GCA_016097545.1. Taxonomy (NCBI): domain Eukaryota; kingdom Viridiplantae; phylum Streptophyta; class Magnoliopsida; order Myrtales; family Myrtaceae; genus Eucalyptus; species Eucalyptus victrix. Next base: position 4,029,920 of record CM027845.1, read on the forward strand.
ATTTTTCTTGATGAATAAAAGTTCATTTCTTCAACTGTTTCACTTGAAGTCCAAGAAAGAAGGTTAACTCACCCATCATGCTCATTTCAAATTCATCCTACAAAGTCTTAGAGAATTTCATGCACAGACTTTCATTAGGAGATCCGAATATAATATCATCGATATATATTTGAACTAGCATAAAACTTTTGCTTTCTCTTTTGATAAACAGAGTAGTGTCTACTTTACCTTTTACAAAGCCGTTTTGAATCAAAAACTTACTCAGCCTGTCGTACCAAGCTCGAGGTGCTTGTTTTAAACCATATAAAGCCTTTTTGAGTATAAATACTGAGTCTGGTTTTCTTGGGTCTTCAAACCTAGGTGGTTGTTCCACATAGACTTCCTCATAGATAAATCTAATTTGGAAAGCGCTTTTGACGTCCATTTGGAATAACCTGAAATTCTTATAACAAGCAAAAGTAAGTAATAAACGAATTGCTTCTAACCTTGTTACTGGTGCGTAAGTCTCGTCATAGTCTATCCCTTCCTCTCGCGTATATCCCTTGGCCACGAGTCTTGCTTTGTTTCTTACGACCTTACCTTTCTCATCCATCTTGTTCTTGAAAACCCATTTAGCTCAAATAACAGACTTACCTTTTGGTTTAGGAGTCAATTCCCAGACATCATTAATACTGAATTGCCTGAGTTCTTCTTGCATAGCTTCAATCCAACTTTCATCAGATAAAGCTTCTTCTATGTTTTTGGGTTCTATTTTAGAGACAAGAGCCATAGTACTAGACTCTTCGCGCCTTTTAGATCTTGTGCGAATTCCTTCATTAATGTCGCCAATAATGAGATTTTTAGGATGACTGGACTTGTGCTTCCAGTTGTTGGTTGATTTGTCAGGTTGATGATCACTTCATTCATTTGAATCTTCAACAATCATTTGTTGCTGGTCTTTAGAAGTCTGAGCTGCTTCTTGAGATTTAAACTTTGTAGAGTATGGAGCAAGTTCAGATTCTTCAAGATGAGTCTGAATAGATTCATTTTGCATAGAATCTTGAAATTTGACATTCATTGATTCCTCCACAGATTGAGTCTTCTTGTTGTAGACTCTGTAGGCTTTGCTTGAGGTTGAATATCCAAGAAAGATACCTTCATCTGACTTTTCTTCAAACTTGCCAACTCGATCATTTGCATTTTTCAATATAAAGCATTTACATCCAAACACATGAAAATATGAAACAATAGATTTCTTTTCTTTGAATAACTCATAGGGTTTTTTTTTTTTTTTCTAGAATAGGTCTTAAAAACCTTTATTGATAATAAAATATGCTATAGAAACTATTTCAGCCCAAAAATGTGAAGAGATGTCACTTTCAATTAAGAGAGTTCTAACCATTTCTTGAAGCGATCTATTCTTTCTTTCCACAACTCCATTTTGCTTTGGAGTATATGGATAGGAGAACACATGCTGAAAACCAGATTCATCACAAAATTTTGTAAAATCTTGATTTTCAAATTTACCTCCATGATATGTTTTTATACTTGAAATAACATACCCTTTTTCATTTTGAACATTTTTAGCAAATTTTTCAAAATAAGAGAAGGTTTCAGACTTACTTGCTAGAAAATATACCCAAGTAAATCGTGAGTAGTCATCAACAATTACTAGGCAATATTTCTTACCTCCAATGCTTTGTGTTCTAGTTGGTCCAAAAAGATCCAAATGCAGAAGCTGCAGTACACGGTTAGTGGAAACTTGATTTATTGGTTTAAAGGAATTTCTTACTTGTTTTCCCAATATGCATGGTGTACATAGATCAGACTTTTGGTATGATAAATTGGGTAGACCACGAACAAGCTTCTTTGTTGAGATTTTGGCTATCTGCTTCATATTAATGTGCCCAAGCTTTCTGTGCTATAAGTTTGCTTCATCTTGAATTGAGATTAGACATTGCGATTCATCTGGTTTCACATCCAAGAGGTAGATATTTCCATATTTTCGACCCATGAATGACTGAGTAGAATCTTTACTAATTCCTGAACATATTCCCTCCTGAAAGTTGATTTTGAAATCAGTATCACACAGCTGACTAATACTGAGCAGATTGTAGTTGAGTCCTTCAACTAAAGAAACATTGCTGATTGTGAGGTTTCCAATCTTTACAGTTCCAAATCCCACAATTTTTCCTTTGCTGTTTCCTCCAAATGAGACTTTTCCACCATTTACTCGAACAAGCTTTATGAAGCAATTTGAGTCTCCTGTCATGTGTCTTGAGCATCCACTATCTAGATACCATTTTACCTTTTTCTTGATAGTGACCTGCATTAAAAAAGAAACTCAAACTTTCTTTGGTACCCATATTTTCTTGGGTCCATTGGTGTTAGAGTGATATGCGGTTTTTGACCATACTTTATTAATAGGTTTCCAAACCATAGGACATTCTTTTTCAAAATGATTTGCACTATTGCACTTTGAGCATCTCGAGAGCATTGTGACCTATTGATTTTACAAAAACCTTTTTGAAATGATTTTTGTAAGCATCTCTTGAGGGTCTTTGCTTAATTCTTTCATTCACTTTAGGAAAATCAATTAAAGGAATAGTTTCCACAGTTATTCCCAAACTAGATTTATTAAAATAAGGTCTTTGAACGAAAGAATTTTTTTCCAGTTTCTCTTATATAAAATCTTTTAGAAATATTTGAGATATCATTTTTCAAGAATGCATTTTCTTTTGAAAGATTATCTTTACTTTCTCTAAGGGAAGAAACATTCATGTCTAAATATTTCACCTTTTCTTTCAAAACATTTTCCCGTTGTTTTAGAGCAGAATTTTCTCTTTTGAGTTTGGAAATCTTTTTAGGAGAAGTTTTAAGACTAAAACACAGCTCATCAATATATTTAGAAACTTTAATAGGGATTTTGAGGTTACTCACCTCAAATTCACTATCTCGAATCGATTCTGTCTTGGAGTTTGAATCAATCCGATTGTGCCATTAGACATATGTTGGCATAATCATTATCACTTTCTTCGCATTCTGTATCACTCCAGGTTTCTGCTTTAAGAGCCTTTCGATATTTTTCAGCTTTTCCTTTCTTCTTCCTCATAAGAGGATAGTTGGGTCTGATGTGTCCCTTTTTCTTACACTCAAAGTAGATTACATCTTTGTTTGATTCATCATCCTCAATAGACTTAGTTTGTTGCTTTTGAAAGTTTTGTTTCTTTGGATTGAATCTTCTTCCTTTTTTGTTTAGCTTTCTGAATCTTCTTATCATGAGAGCAAGCTCCTCATCATCCATATCATCTTCAGAATCTGTAACATCAGAATCATCATTGGATTTTAATGCAATGGATTTCTTACCTTTAGGGTCTTCATCTTCATTGATTCGTTCCACTTCATAAGATTGAAGAGTCCCAACCAACTCATCAACAGATAGTGGCATGATTCTTTAGGTCTCTTTGATTGAGGTCTTTATGTGATTCCAATCCTTGGAGAGTTCACGCAGTAGCTTGTTTACTTTCATGGGACAGAAATTGGTTGACCTTGATTTTCAAGACCATTCACGATTTCTGTAAACCGACTAAACATGTCAGTTATAGATTCTTCTGATTTCATTTTGAAGGCTTTGTATTGACCGAGGAGAATATTGATTTTAGTTTCTTTCACTCGATCGGTTCCTTCATAGGTAATATGTAATCTATCCCAGACTTCTTTTGCTGTAACACAATAAGATATTCTGTTATATTCAGTAGGAGATAAAGCACAATATAAAGAATAAATTGCTTTTGCATCAAGAGCTTGTCTCTTGATTATCTCTTCCTGAGTCATTTCACTAGACTTAACAGCTTCTTTTCCTCTCTCTGATACATATGCAGCTTTAGGAATGATTCCTTTTTCTACAACGTCTCATTCTAGAGGATCCTTTGATCTTAGAAATGCCTTCATCTTATTTTTCCATATGTTGTAATCCTTTCCATCAAAGTAAGGCAGTCTGGTATTGCTTTGCCCTTCTACCAGCCTTGGAGCCAACATAATAGCCATGGATCTTTAACTCTGAAGTAAAACACTTAAAACAAAGTGAGTACACAGGCTCTGATACCAATTGAGATAGCTAGTATAAGCACCTAGAGGGGGTGAATAGGTGTAAAAATAATTTCTCGAGATATGATAGCGATCCTAGGCAGACGATAGAAAGAAAGTTCTCTTATGATTAACAAAATGAATCACGATTAAAGTAAATTAAAGAGTAGGGAAGAGAAAATTAAACACAAGGTTTATAGTGGTTCAGCTTATTCCAAGCCTACGTCCACTTTTCCGCACTGACAGCCCTCCGACTGGATTTCACTATGAACAAAAGAGATGTTACAACACAGTTCTTCCTTGATTCCATAGTGTAGATATTCTACCACACTTCTTCAAGGTTTCTCACAAGTATAGACTCTGTTTTGCGTACAAGATTTCGCTCAAATGAATTGACTAAAAACAAGGAGCTTCAGGCTTTGGAATTCTTCTATTGTGCACACACTCGAACAACTGGAACATATTCCTTATATGCTCCTTTATACCATCATACTCGTTGGCACTTACCAAAGGAATTACTCCAATATACCCATTGGACGGAATCAATTAGGAAGATCATTCGAGCTATTAAAGGAACATGTCGATAGCCCATCAATCTTGTTCGCCCATACAATCAGGATCTCGGTTTCCATAAGTAGAACTTTGCAAGAATATTTCGCCAATCATCGGATCCTTAATCTACGAATCAATCATGATTAAATAAAGGATTCCGTTATGTCATATCCAGCCAAGAGATCTTCTCCAGTCGATAATGCCAAATTCTTAATGAAACATCTAGTTCTGGATAGCCTTTCTTCACGGATTAGAAACTGTCAATGCAGATAGACTTTGAGTCTTGAGTCTTGAGTCTTGAGTCTGGCAGTCCGGAGGTCTTCAGACTTTAAATAATAGAGTCTGCAAATCTTCAGACTAGACTGAGAGAAACGTTTTGTCAGCTTCAAAACATTCTAGGAAGATTTCTCCAACAATGGGAACTTGTGAAGAAGCATAATGATCAGAATGTCATTGGTTGCAAATGGGTTCTTCGAAGAAAGGAAGTAGCAATGGAGAAGGAGCAAGAGAGATACAAGGCCCGACTTGTTGCTAAGGGCTATGCATAGAAGGAGGGGATTGATTACGATGAGTTATTTTCCCCTGTTGTAAAGCACACATCAATTCGTGTTTTACTAGCTATGGTAGCCATGTATGACTTGGAGCTTGAGTAGCTAGATGTGAAGATGGCATTCCTTCATGGTGACTTAAAGGAGAAAATCTATATGGAGTAGCCCGAAGGCTTCAAGGTGAAAGGGAAAGAGGATCATGTTTGTTTGCTCAAGAGATCACTTTACAGTTTGAAGCAATGTCCAAGGCAATGGAATAAAAGGTTTGATTTTTTTATGCTTCGTATTGGCTACATGAGGAGTGTGCATGATTCTTGTGTCTACTACAAGGTTTTGGATGATAAGTCGCTTATTCTGTTGATGCTCTATGTTGATGACATGTTGATTGCTGCAAGAAAAATGAGAAACATTATTTCTCTAAAGTCTCAGTTAAGTAGTGAGTTTGATATGAAGGATCTTGGTGTTATAAAGAGGATCCTTGGCATGGAAATCTTTCGAGATAGATATGCAAGTAAGCTTTGGGTAAATCAAAAGAAGTATGTTGAGAAGGTCCTAGAGCAATTCAACATGAGTAAAGCTAAACCGGTTAGTACACCCTTAGCAAATTACTTCAAATTATCTGAGAAAAAATGCCCTGTTTCACATGAGGAGGTTATAAAGATGTCTTGAGTACCCTATGCCAGCGCAGTAGGGAGCCTCATGTATGCTATGGTTTGTAGTAGACCAAATTTGGCTCATGCGGTGAGTCTCGTCAGCCGATACATGAGCAATCCGGGTAAGGAGCATTGGGAAGCTGTTAAATGGATCTTTCATTATTTGGCTAGAACTGTCGGAATGGGTTTAATGTTCAGTTCCAAGGGAGGATTGATCGATTTAGCAGGTTATGTTGATTCAGACTTTGCTAGTGATTTGGACAAGCGAAGGTCCATCACAGGATATGTCTTTACTCTTGGCGGTGGAGCTATTTCCTGGAAGGCAATGCTTCAACCTACTGTAGCATTGTCTACAACCGAAGCTGAGTATATGGCAGTAACTGAGGCTGCGAAGGAGGGAATATGGCTGACTGGTTTGGTCACAGAGTTGGGTATAAAGCAAGAAAGTGCTACATTATATTGCGATAGCCAAAGCGCAATATGTCGCGCGAATAATCAAGTGTTCCATTCCAGAACAAAACACATTGAAGTTTGGCAATACAAAGTTCGAGAATTTGTGGAGAATTGTAGCATTGCTTTGAAGAAAATCCATACAGAAGAAAATCCATACTAAAAATAATCCCGCAGATATGCTCACGAAGACGGTTACTATAGAGAAGTTCAAGTCTTGCAGGGACTTGATTTCTCTCACTCATCATTGAAGTTGATGGAGGCCGCACTGATCCAGGTGTGGGCATACCTTTGTGAAGGTATGGTGGAGGAAGAGATATATTCGTTTTCTTGGTTCAAGTGGAAGCTTGTGGTTTATTCAAGCCAAAGGTGGAGATTTGCTGATGTTGTCGTGAATTCCACTTTTTTTTTTTTTTTTCAATGGGGAAATCTAGGAAGACTTGAAGATTGCAGGCTATTTGTTTCCTAATATATTTCCTAGATTTGGGTTTCAAATTTGATAATATATTTATGGTGGAATTTCTTTCCTACTAGGTTTAGAAAAAAAGGGATTTAAAGATCTATTTATTTCAGCATTGTGCCTTGTACTCTTGACATACGCTCAAATAAGAAATCGTCCTCTCTCTCTCCCCCGTGGACGTAGGCGGATTTTTCGCCGAACCATGTAAATCTCCGTGTTCTTGATTATTCTTGTTTTCTTTCTTATCTAGTTAGGGTGTTCTTCTGCACAACAGCCTTAACATGAATTCCGTGATGCAGATTGATTCATGCAGCAGAGTTTTGGCTGATTCGATGCTATTGTTGTGCATCAAAGTTCTGGTGCCGTTTTGTGGAAACACAATCTTGAGATGATACTCATGTTCTTGGAACTTGTTAAGGATTTTCTGAAACGAGTCTCGTAATAATTTCCCCTTTCTATTGCTGCCTAACGAGAGCAGGAAATCGAGGGGGATAGAATTTGCATTAGAATCAGCTCCGACGAAAATCGTCTTTTCTGGATGGGTTCTCTTCGTAAATTGTTGGGATTGCGCCCCTACTACAATCGACCGGGGAGAGCAATGATGGGGGCAATGATGCTATATTGATCCGACCCAAGAATTTATAAAATATCAACTTATATATGTAAAAACAAGCATGATTTCGTCGCATTTTTTATCCTTCAAAAACTACTTTTCATAAAATAGAGTTAACCATTAAATTTCATGAACCACCGAGGACCCCCAAGTTTGTTTCACTCAAAAGGATAACTCTCTTTATTCTAGTAATTTTTTTTCTTTGTATGTATCTATGAAATTCTGCGCTGGCTCAACTCCAGCACTTTATAAGGAAGTATTTTAATTTCCAAACTATCAGCCATCGATAACACCCAACTTGAAAAAGAAAAGAATAAAGGGTAATACAGAAAATGTTTTTTAAAAAGAAAAGAAAAACAGAAAAAGAAGATAACAAAAAGCACATCTTCACCGTCATTGCAACCATCTGGTCTGTGGCTTTGTCAGAAAAATCTCATACAAGAGGTCCTGAAAACAAGCCGACTGGCTGAATTCCTCAACAGCACTTTTTGCCATCTTATTAGCGTCGACGCAAGCAGCCGTTTCAGTCTGCAGCTCCTTCGCCATATCCTGCTAAAGCGCTTTAGCCACTGTAATTAGAGATGCAAATGGTCTATCGTATAAACACTCATAATTCATGATGAAATTCAGCAAATCAATATAATGCCAACAATAGCACACTTACCACATTCGAAACAGATTTGCCACTCAGGCCACCGTGCCTCAAAGCATAAAAAAAAGTCGAGAAGAACACGAAAGAGAGAAATAATGAATTTTCTATGTATTTTGATATATTCATAATGAGGATTATCAGCCTTTTTGTAGGCTTTATGAAAGACTAAATAAGATAACATATCAATTAAGATATGTAAAATTGTAACATCTTGGATTTTCAGTCCTGTTTTCAATTAAATAAATCGGGCCTTTCATCGACGCGCCTATAGTGCTATTCTTAGAGCCGATCACTCGTGAGATAACTAGACTATTTGGGGAAGTCATTAAGAGATTTTAATGCAATAGACTTGAGAATTCGACCAAAAATCGACTGCTCGACCGTGCTAGTCTGCAAGGGTCATTATAGCATTGTCAAAATCAATTAGAGATCAGAGATAGGTCGATTTAACTGAGATGTGTTATCAAAGTGTAGGTGATTTCACCTAATTACAAAATTCTCGTCGATCGGCATTAGACCGATTTTCTATCGTTTTGGGTACCATGTGCTTGTAATTGAAACCTTGAGATTTTCACGACTACCGAGAGTTGCCGATGTGTCGAAGTGGTACATTGTGGCTTGAAGAAAATTGATTATGAGTCATTTGCATTAAAATTTTTTGAAAACTACCCAGTAGCCTAGGTCACGCTAAAAGCGTGTCGGATTGAAATTAACCGTGAATTTGAACCCGATTTTAGAAATTGAAAGTTCTGTCATGTCACGATTCATTTTAGGAATGTTGACTTATCCTCCAAGGAATTTTTGGAGATTTCGAGATTTTTACGGAAAATTGTTTCGAACGTTGCGGAAATTAACGAAAATTCGAACAGGCTGAATTGAAGGGGATTTTCGCTTCTATACCGATCGATGTGGCGAAGGGGACTTATAGAAAATTTTATGGGCTTTCTTCTTTATCAAATTGGACGTCGAATTGAGAAATTTCATAGAGAAATTGAGGAAATTCGGAGCTTGGACTAAGGGCTGCATTTTGGTATCAATTTGGATAATTTGTGGGATTATAATGTGGAGAAAGTATTAGGGGACATGGAGATAGGCATGTGGAGTTAAGGGGGACAAAGCATTAATGAATTTAGATATTTATTTTGACTTATCCCCTTCCCTTCAGCAGCTTCTCGATCGCGCCTCCTCCGTCCCCATCTCCTTCGCGCTTCCTCTTCACCGAAGGCCACAACCGTTCTTCTTTCATTTTCATTTCCTCAGCATCTCCTCATCTCTCTCCACTCACCGAAACCCCCCTCAAGAAGACAACTCAGCAAGGATCCCAGGCGGTTTGTTGACTCCATCAATTTCCCCAACTCCTTGCTGCGACTGTCCCCACCGGAACCACCTTCTCCCTCTCTCTGCCGCCCCACCATCTTGTGTCTGGTTTTGCTCGGTCATTTCCCCCAACGAAGACAGCAGCTGCTCCACCATCCTTCGTGTCTTCAATTCAGACCACCGATTCTTCTCTCCACCGTTTCATCTGCTGCCATGTTCCAGTCCACGCTGCATCTTCTCGGTCGGTTTGTTGACCGCGATCTCCACGTTCGGTCGTCCACGACGCCACCGACCGAAGCAGCTCTCTACCTTCGAAGTTGCAGCTGCCTTCACGTCCCTTCAAGCCCAGCGTCTTAGCCCACAATCCAACGAAGTAGCATCTCCAGCGAAGCCCAGCCCAGTTCGTGTAATTCCAGCCCATCCAAAGACAAGTCCACGTGAAGCTCGGCTCAAGCGTGGCCCAGTCCAGCGAAGTCAGTCCAGTTCATTTTTTTTTCAGCCCAATTCCAAGCCCAAGCTTGCGAGTAGCAGCCCTGCTGAAGCCCAAGGCCGAAGCTCAGCCATGTTGAGCTGTGTTGGGCCAACTCTAGGGCCGGTCCAAGCTCGTCGACGCCGCCAGCTCGCCTTCCTCCTTTGTCCGTGAGAAGCCCCGTCCATGATCGGGCCCAGTGTCCGCGCAAACTCAGCAGCTCAAAGTAGCCCTTCGGCCGTGGAATCCAGCAGCCCAATGAGCTTTGCGGGCCAAGTTTCAGGCCCGATTTGTGCCCCGTTGGTGTTGCCGCTTTGGAGTTTTTCATTCTTCGCCGTGTCCCCGTCGTTTTCATCCGAGCGGATCGTTAATCAAGTGAGTTTAACTCACTAATCCTCGCTTAGTAGGTTAATGATGCTTAATGGTTGATTAGTTTAGGCTAAGATGGATTAGGTGGTTAGATTATATTAGATTAGTGAATTTCATTAATTGCCGATGCATGTTAGGTGGTTAGTTAGTGTAATTAGTGAGTAAATATGTCATAGTATTTATTTAAGAACCTTGGAATTTTTCCGGGTCCGTTTCGGCGTTCAATTAGGTATTACGGGACTAAGTTGGATTTATTGGTAATGATTTAATATTTTCCATAATTAATTAATTAATTAATTATTTTCCGGAAATTAGATTGGGAGAGCTGGTGACCAGAATTTTATGCTGTTATTATGGTGCAATCTGTTTATTTATTTGAGTTCTAATTTGTGCTGAATTGATTTAATTGTGATTTTATGATTTTATTCCTAAATTGGTTTAATTTTGATAATTAGTTGGAAATTAACCAAGTGTCGGTTTACAACGCTAAAAATATTTTGGTGGACTGTATGAAATGGTGGGAATTATGGAAAGGTAATTATTATATTTTGGCTAAGGCCAACCGTGTATCCACATACGGCTGTTTTATCAAGTATGATAAAAAGTGAGAAATTGTTGGAGAACGAATGTTAGCTCGATGTCATCTCGGAGGAAGACAATATACTACGTTGGCTCGATGAATAAGTATGTCATTTCGGAGAAAGACGTTATATTATATTGGCTCGGTGACTTGGCACGTCATCTTGTTGAAAGAATGTGGGCTCGGTGACTCGGTATATTATCTTGGAAAATGCACGTTAGCTCAGTGATTCGATATGTCACCTTGGAGAATGCACGTGGGCTTGGTGATTAGGTATGTCATCTTGGAGAATGCACGTGGGCTCAGTGATTAGGTATGTCATCTTGGAGAATGCATATGGGCTCGGTGACTAGATATATTATCTTGGAGAATGCATAGTATTAATTAGAATGATCGAGGAATGATCTGATTGACATGTAATCGACGAGGTCGATTGATCGATAGGTCGATCTAAGTGAATGATTTGATGTGTTGACGTGACTCAATGGGATTATGAATTGTGTTGAATTGCAGGGAGGAACTGATGCCAAGGTAAGTTCTCTGACTCGTGGTTGTGCTTAAGCAGCCTTTATGGCGTATTTTTTTTTTCTAATTAAGTCTTAGGGGGTAGAACTCGTTGAGACATTGTCTCACTGATTATTGTATAACCATTTTCAGGTCCTTAGGTGGTGTTTGTGAAGGACCGAAAGCCTTAGAATTGAGAGGTGAAGCCTAAAGAATCGGCGATTTTGTCCGGCTAGCTAGTCGTAGGACAATTCTTTTTTGTAGGGAGCCGATCCCTTTTGTAAACCTTTGTGTATAGACCTGTGTGTTTATAAAAAGGTATTTTGTGAAAAATTGGCCATACTTTCCTAACCCATTGTTTTATTGTCTGGGGATTATTTATATGCTTCCGCATGTGTATTAAAATGAATGGGTCGGCGATACGTCATGCGGCGTCGCTATTTAATCAACTAGTGAGGGATGGGCGCACGCTCGAGGATCAAAGTGTGACAAAAATCATAGAGTATATTTACATAATCTTGAAAGATACAAAAACCATCCTAATTTTCCTAAATAACTCTAACAAAAACGATGCTCAAAACTCAAAAGGGTCTCCAACTACTATTTTAGTGAATAGCCAATAGATTAGGTACAATTTCATATGGTAAATGTTAAAAGTTTCTCATAATGTATCGATTAGGATTTATTAATTGTATGAGCCTGTTCGAATAAGGTAATAGTTCGGTTATGTGCTAATAGGAACATATACATCCCGTTTTTTGATCAATTTACAATAGGTACTTTGTGTTGGAGAAATCTTTCCAGAATATTTTGAAGCTGACAAAACGTTTCTATCAGTCTAGTCTGGATATTTGCAGACCATCTATTTAAAGTCTGAAGACTTTCTGATCACCAGACTCAGCACTCAAGACTCAAGACTTAAGACTCAAGACTATTCTCATTGACAGTCTTTCTGATCTAGTGACGAAGGAAATCCAGAGCCGAAGTATATGGTTGAGGATTTAATCTTATCCTCTGGAGAAGATCTCTTGGTTGGATAAAATATCGGATTCTTTTATTTGTATCTAGATCAATTGAAGATCCGGTGGTCGACGAAATATTCTTGGAATGTTCTATTCTTGGAAACCAAGATCCTGATTGTATGGGCGAACAGGATTGATGGACTATCGTTAGGTTCCTTTAATAGCTCGAATAATTTTCTTGATTGATTCTGTCCAACGGGTAGATTGGAGGAATTCCTTTGGTAAGTGCCAACGGTATGATGGCATAAAGGAGTATAAAAAGGAAGATGTTCTAGTTGTGTTAGTAACGTGATCGATAGAGAAATTCCAGAGTCTGAAGCACCTTGATTATTAGTCGATTCATTCTAAGCGAAATTGTATACACAGAGAGTGTCTATACTTGGTGATACCTTGAGCAAGTGTGGTAGATCATCTACACCTAGAGATCAAGGAAGATCAACGCTGTAACATCTCTTTGTTCATAGTGGAATCCAGCCAATTGGTTGTCAGTGCAGAAGAGTGGACGTAGGCTTGAATCAAGCCAAACCACTATAAACCGCGTGTTCAATTCTCTCTTTCCTTTACTCAGTCTTACGTTGATTATTATTTGTCGCAAATCCTTCAACTGTCTAAGTATTGTGCAATCATCAAGAAAAATCTTTTATATACCTATTCACCCCTCTCTAGGTCCTCGTACTAGCTATATTAATTGGTATCAGAGCTCGTGTTCTTACTTTGTTTGAAGTGTTTTACTTTAGAGTAAAAGATCCATGGCTAGTATGCTAGCACCAGGGCTGGTGGAAGGGCAAAGCAATACCAGACCACCCTACTTTGATGGAAAGGATTACAACATCTAGAAGAACAAGATGAAAGCTTTCCTATGATCAAAGGATCCTCTGGAATGGGACGTTGTGGAAAGAGGAATCACTCCTACTGCTGCATCAGTCTCTGAAAGAGGGAAAGAAATTGTTAAGACCAGCGGAATGACTCAGGAAGAGATAAACAAGAGACAAGCACTCGATGCAAAAGCAATTTACTCTTTATATTGTGCTTTGTCACCAACTGAATATAATAGAATATCTTCTTGTGTTATATCAAAAGAAGTATGGGACAGATTACATATCACCTATGAAGGAACATATCGAGTGAAGGAGACCAGAATTAACATTCTCCTTAGTCAATATGAAGCCTTCAAAATGAAACCAGGAGAATCTATAACTGATATGTTTAGTCGTTTTACAGATATTGTCAATGGTCATGAGAATCAAGGACAAAAAATTTCTGATCCCATGAAGGTGAACAAGCTACTGCGTGGACTCTCCAAGGATTGAAATCATATAAAGACTTCAATAAGAGAGATGCAAAGAATTATGCTACTATCTGTCGACAAGCTGATTGGAACTCTTCAGTCTTATGAAGTGGAACGAATTAATGAAGACGAAGATCCAAGAGGTAAGAAATCCATTGCATTAAAATCAAATGATGATTATGATGATACAGATTCAGGAGATGATCTGGACGATGAGGAGCTTGCTCTCATGATAAGAAGATTCGGAAAACTGAATAGAAAAGGAAGAAGGTTCAACTCAAAGAAACAAAGTTTCCAAAGACAACAGACCAAGTCTCGTTGATGATGAGGAACCAAACAAATATGTAGTCTGCTTCGAATGTAAGAAAAAGGGACACATCAGACCCAACTGTCCTTTTCTGAAGAAGAAAAGAGGAAAAGCTGAGAAGTTTTGAAAAGCTCTCAAAGCCGAAACCTGGAGTGATATAGAGTGTGAAGAAAGTGATAATGAATATGCCAAAATATGTTTGATGGCATACTCGGACTCGACTCGACTCGATTCTGGATCGACTCGGACAATGAATTCGAGGTAAGTGATTTTAAAATTCCCGTCAAAGTCTCTAAATACATTGATGAACTGTGTTTTAGTCTTAAGACTTCTCTCAAAAGAATTTCCGAACTTAAAAAGGAAAACTCAGCTCTAAAACAAAAGGAAAACATTTTAGAAGAAAGAGTTAAAAGTTTAAACTTGAATGTTTCTACTCTTAAAGAGAAAGAAGATAATCTTTTGAAAGAAAATTCTTTTTTAAAAACTGACTTATCAAATATTTGAAAGAAATTTTCGATAGGATCCGAAAAATTTGAAAAAGTTCTTTCAGTTCAAAGACCTTACTTCAATAAGTCTGGTCTGGGTATGATAGCAGAAACAATTCCCTTGATTGATTTTCCTAAAGTAAAAGAAAGAATTAAGAAAAGACCGTCGAGAGAGGCTTACAAAAATCATTTCAAGAAAGTTTTTGTAAAGTCTCGTAGGTCGAAATGCTCTCGTGTGTTCAAAGTGTAACATCAGATCACTTTGAAAAAGAGTGTCCTATGGTTTGGAAGCTTGTTAAGAAAGTATGGCCTAATAATGTTTATCCTACTAACACCAAAGAACCCAAGAAAATTTGGGTACCAAAGAAAGTTTGAGACTTTTTTTTAAATGCAGGTCTCCGTCAAGAAAAATATAAAGTGGTATCTTGACAGCGGATGTTCAAGACACATGACATGAGACTCAAATTGCTTCATAAAGCTTATTCAAGTAAATAGTGGAAATGTTTCATTTGGAGGAAACGACAAAGGAAGCATTGTGGGATTTGGAACTGTGAAAATTGGAAATCTCACAATAAGCAATGTTTCTCTAGTGGAAGGACTCAACTATAACCTTCTCAGCATTAGCCAATTGTGTGATACTGGTTTCAAGATCTCCTTTCAAGAAGGAATATGCTCTGGAATCAGTAAAGACTCTATTCAGTCTTTCATGGGTCGAAGACATGGAAATATCTACCTCTTAGACATGAAACTAAATGAATCGCAATGCCTAATCTCAATTCAAGATGAAGCAAGCTTATGACACAGAAAGCTTGGTCATGTCAACATGAAGCAATTAGCCAAACTCTCATCAAAGCAGCTTGTTCGAGGTCTACCTAAATTACCATACCAAAAGTCCGATCCATGCACACCATGTATTCTGGGAAAGCAGGTAAGAAATTCATTTAAGCCAATAAATCATGTCTCTACTAACCATGTACTACAGTTGCTGCATATGGATCTCTTCGGACCAACCAGAATCTAGAGTATTGGAGGTAAGAAATATTGCCTAGTAATTGTGGACGATTACTCCCGTTTTACTTGGGTATATTTCCTTGCAAGTAAGTCAGAGACCTTTTCGTATTTTGAAAAATTTGCTAAAAAGGTTCAAAATGAAAAAGGATGTGTTATCTCAAGTATAAGAACAGATCATGGAGGTGAATTTGAAAATCAAGATTTTACAAAATTGTGTGATGAATCTGGATTTAAGCATGTGTTCTCCTCTCCATACACTCCTCAACAAAAAGGAGTTGTGGAAAGAAAGAATAGATCTCTTCAAGAAATGGCTAGAACTCTTTTAATTGAAAGTAAAATTTCTTCACGATTTTGGGCTGAAGTTTGTTTCAACAAAGCATGCTATATCATCAATAGAGTCTTCCTAAGACCTATTCTAGAGAAAACTCCTTATGAATTATTCAAAGGTAAGAAGCCCATTGTTTCATACTTTCATGTGTTCGGTTGCAAATGCTTTATATTGAAAAATGCAAAAGATCGAGTTGGTAAGTTTGAAGAAAGATCGATGAAGGCATCTTCCTTGGATATTCTACATCAAGCAAAGCCTACGAGTCTATAACAAGAAGAGCCGATCTGTGGAAGAGTCAATGAATGTCAAATTTCAAGACTCTACGCAAGATGAATCCATTCGACTCGGATGAAGAGTCCGAACCGCTCCGACTTTCCAAAGCTTACAACTCAAGAAGTATCTCGCACTGGAAGACCAGCATCAAGATGTTCATCAAGATTCCAATAAAGAAAGAGATCATCATCCAGACAAATCAACCAGTAACTGGCAGCATTAGTCCAGTCATCCCAAAGATCTCATTATCGGCAAAATTAATGAAGGAATTCGCACCAGATCCAAAAGACGTGAAGAGTCTAGTGCTGTGGCTCTCATTTCTGAAATTGAACCAAAAAGCATAGAAGAAGCTTTATCTGATGAAAGTTGGATCGAAGTTATGTAAAAAGAGCTCAGACAGTTCAATATTAATGATGTTTGGGAATTAACATCTAAACCGAAAGGTAAAATTGTTATTGGAGCCAAATGGGTGTTCAGAAATAAGATGAATGAAAAAGGAAAAGTCGTACGAAACAAAGCAAGACTCGTGGCCAAAGGATACACGCAAGAAGAAGGAATAGACTATGATGAGACTTACGCTCCTGTAGCAAGGTTAGAAGCTATTCGACTATTACTTGCGTTTGCTTGTTATAAAAATTTCAGGTTATTCCAAATGGACGTCAAAAGTACTTTCCTAAATGGATTTATCCAAGAGGAAGTATATGTGGAACAACCACCTGGGTTTGAAGACCCAAAGAAGCCAGACTCGCCTTCGACTGAAAAAGTTTTGTATGGTTTAAAGCAAGCACCTCGAGCTTGGTACGACGTACTAAGTAAGTTTTTATTACAGAATGGTTTTGACAAAGGTAAAGTAGATACTACTTTATTTATCAAAAAGGAAAAAAAAAGTTTTCTACTTGTTCAAATATATGTGGATGATATTATTTTTGGATCCCCTAATGAAAGTCTATGCAAGAAATTTTCTAAGTCTATGCAGGATGAGTTTGAAATGAGTATGATGGGAGAATTAACATTCTTTCTTGGTCTTCAAGTAAAGCAATTGAAGGAAGGAACTTTCATTTACCAAGAAAAATATGCTAATGATCTTGTCAAAAGGTTTGGATTGAAAAATTGCAAGAAGACTGATATACCAATGTCAAGTTCTTTGAAGATAGACAAAGATGAAGAAGGGAAGAAAGTTGATCAAAAGCTGTACAGGAGCATCATTGGTTCACTTCTTTATCTAACTGCTTCTAGACCTGACATTTTGTTGAGTGTCTGCATCTGTGCTAGGTTTCAATCAGATCCTAGAGAATCCCATCTCAATGCTGCAAAATGTATCATTAAATGCGTTGCTTCATCTTCAAGCATCGGTCTTTGGTATCCTAAGAAGGAAGACTTTAATCTTCTGGGATATTCAGATGCAGATCTGGCGGTTGCGGTGGTCGATAGAAAGAGTACTTCAGGAACTTGCCAGTTGCTTGGAAGCAGGACAATGTCTTGGTTTTCAAGGAAACAAAGCACTGTGGCTCTCTCAACAATAGAAGTAGAGTATGTAGCTCTTGGAAGCTGTTGTTCGCAAATTCTATGGATAAAACAACAGCTACAAGCTTTGGGATTGAAGAATCATGCACAGAAATCAAATGTGACAACACCAGCGCAATCAATCTCACCAAACATCCAATCATTCATTCAAGAGCAAAGCATATAGAGATTCGACATCACTTCATTAGAGATCATATTCAAAATGGAGAAATCTCGATTCAATTTGTTGATTTAAAAAGTCAACTAGCGGATATATTCACAAAGCCTTTGGAGAAAAATCAATTCGATTTTATCCGTTCCAGACTCAACATTTTGAAGCTCGAAGAAGTTAAAGTCTAGAGACTCTCCAACCCTCAGACTCTAATCTCTCAGACTCTAAATCCTCAGACTCAGACATTGATGGCTATAGACTGTAAGTTGCTATCTTATCTAAACTCAAAAAGGTATGATCTTTCGTTCAGTTATTTTATAGTCTCCGTGAATAACGAAATCGTGTCTTTTCAAAAGGATTAATTTTGGCAGTTAATGATTTTAAAAAAGGAAGTGTTCGTACACTTTCCTTGTGCCGATTGAACTTCCCTTTTCAAAACTGAGTTATATACACAGTTTTCTTTTTCACCCAATCTTCAAAACCCTAAAAGGCATTCTCCTCCCAATTCGGTTTCTACTTCGTGTTCATCTTCGAGAAAGTTGTCATCTTTTCTTGGGAAAGCAAGTAAAGGAATCTTTCAGCGACAAGGAAGGATGTCTTCTTCGAGAAAGTCTTCAAGAATCGCGAACAGGGGACCACAGAGAATGAATGAGGGACCTACCCATTTCGATCTCACCGAAGAGGAAGAATTATCAAGTCAGCAACAGAGCCCGATTCACTCTCCACCACGTCACTCAACGCCATCTACCCCACAAGATGCGGGTCAACAACCGGAGGAAGAGATAATCGAGGACGCAGACCCTGTAAGAGTCCAAAAACCCTCTTTTATTTACAAACTCTACTGTGCGTTGAAAAGTACTGGGACTCCGTTGAAATACGTGGATGATTTTCTTAAAGATAAGAATTATGGGAATGAGTATATCTTTCTGAGAAAAATGGAGGATTTGTGAATTGCTCCCAAGGGAAAGGCAGAGGAAGCACTTGCGAACATTCCAAGTGACCCTCATATGTCGGGACCTAATTCGACTGAAGGAAATGATGATGATAAAATGTTCAGTGATTTTCAACCTAGAATGGGTGTTGCTGCAAGGGTGAAGGGAAAAAGAATGGAGCTGTTTAAATCAAAGGAGCAAGAGAATTTGTTCTTCAGACTGCTGAAACGAGGGGTGATAAACCCTAGGAGTGTTGATTTCGATTTCTTGGATGCCATTAATTTGAACTTAAGGGAGAAGTTCAATCTGCTTCAACTGGAACGTTTTTGCACCGATACCACAGATGGATATGCGCAATTAACAGCATACTTCTATTCGAATCTTAGTTTCTTAGATGCGAATAGAATATCATTTAGTGTTCGAGACCAGGATCATGTGGTGGATGTGGACATGTTGGCGGACATAATTGGAGTTGAACGAGGACGCTATCAATCAATCAAAGTCTCAGTTGCTCATGCCTCATTGGAACTTGTCAAAGATAGAGATGTAGAGGGAAGAATCATCTATTCAAAGATGCGTGCAATCAATATTGTGCTGCACAAAATTGTGATCAATTGCATCAGGCCCAAGTCTACATCAAAGACTGATGTGTCCAATTCCGAGGCAAAATTGATGTATGCGATTAACTCAGGGATGAAGTTCTCTCTTCCTCACATCATTCTCTTTCACATGTACAGAGCAATGTCGAAGGACAATGGTCAATTGCCTTATCCAGGTCTGGTGACCAAGATCTTCAGACACATGAATATTGAACTGCCACATACACTTTGTGTTCGACCGTGCGATAAGATGGTGGTAGGTTTAAAGATGTTGACGAAGATGCGTCTGAAAGAACTTTCCAAGGCAATGGAGAAATTCAGAGTGAAGACTCTAATACCGTCTGCTTCAAAGAGAAAAGGGAAGGAGGCCATTGGTGCCCCATCCAAAAAGAAGAAAACTCTCATCTTGGAAGATGAAGATGAGGAGGAAGATCTCACAATCACTGCCTTGATAAGGACCAGATGTTCTGTACCTCAATCGACAAAACTTCAGAAGAAACAGAGAGAAGAAGAGGAGCAAGCAAGCCAAGAACAGAGAAGAAGAAGAGCAGCGAGAGAAGGAGAAAGAAGCTGAAGAAGAAGGAGAAGAAGAGAAAGAAAAGTCTGCAGCTGAATCTGGAGAGAAGGGGAATCAAGATACAGAAGAGCATGATCATCACTCTTCCCCTTTTGATGTCCCAGAGATAGGGGGAGTTGGCAAGCAAGAAAGGTCCACACCTCATGCTGCCAATAGTAAAGGTCTAAGACAATCTCCAGCAGACCTAGAAGAGTTTCAGGCTTCTCAATTGCCTGAAGAAGGGCACGATACGTCAACACCAAATCTGCAAGATTATATAGAAGCGCCATTGTCTGCATTCACTCCATCTGAGAAAGCAAATGCAAGTACACAGACGGACAATTCTGCAGATTTTCGTCGTATTCTTGATGTTCTTCTGGAAATGCGGGGCCAAATCTATGCTCTGGACTGTGAAATTCAAGCCATGAAGAATGCTGGACAAGCATCTTCAGTTACCATGGAGGACAGAATGAAAGACCTAGCTCTACAACTGCAAGCCAATGCCAAAGAACATGAGGTAGCTCAGCTAAGGGAAGACTTGAAGAGGCTAGAAGGCATAGTCCAGTCCATGGGAGATTTCCAGATCGTGCGCATTCCCAAGCAAACCTGACTCCTTTCTCACCTTTTTAATGATGACAAAAAGGGGGAGAAGCAATTTGAACCAACCAACTTTAAACTTTGACTTTAAATTTGTTTTTGTGGTTATGTTTGTTTTTGAGTATAACTTGACTTGAGTGAACTTGAATTTGACTGAATTGGCTGTGGATTTTGATGCTTGATTATTTGCATTTATATCAAGTGTTGTCATATGGTATTACTCATGAAAGACTAACCAATTTTCTGTGGATGCAGAGTCGGTTGTTTTATTAATCTTTATGAGATAGCCATATTGCTTGAGAAATGTTTTTGCAGGTCAAAGTTGTTCAAATCTACAGGAAAGTTTTGTCACCATCAAAAAGGGGGAGATTGTTGGAGAAATCTTTCCAGAATATTTTGAAGCTGACAAAATGTTTCTATCAGTTTAGTCTGAATATTTGCAGACCGTTTGTTTTAAGTCTGAAGACTTTATGATCACTAGACTCAGCACTCAAGACTCAAGACTATTCTCATTGACAGTCTTTCTGATCTAGTGACGAAGGAAATCCAGAGCCGAAGTATATGGTTGAGGATTTAATCCTATCCTTTGGAGAAGATCTCTTGGTTGGATAAAATATCGGATTCTTTTATTTGTATCTAGATCAATTGAAGATCCGGTGGTCGATGAAATATTCTTGGAATGTTCTATTCTTGGAAACCAAGATCCTGATTGTATAGGCGAACATGATTGATGGGCTATCGTCAGGTTCCTTTAATAGCTCGAATAATCTTCTTGATTGATTCCGTCAAACGGGTAGATTGGATGAATTCCTTTGGTAAGTGCCAACGGTATGATGGCATAAAGGAGTATAAAAAGGAAGACGCTCTAGTTGTGTTAGTAACGTGATCGATAGAGAAATTCCAGAGTCTGAAGCACCTTGATTATTAGTCGATTCATTCTGAGCGAAATTGTATACACAGAGAGTGTCTATACTTGGTGATACCTTGAGCAAGTGTGGTAGATCATCTACACCTAGAGATCAAGGAAGATCAACGCTGTAACATCTTTTTGTTCATAGTGGAATCCAGCCAATTGGCTGTCAGTGCAGAAGAGTGGACGTAGGCTTGAATCAAGCCGAACCACTATAAACCGCGTGTTCAATTCTCTCTTTCCTTTACTCAGTCTTACGTTGATTATTATTTGTCGGAAATCCTTCAACTGTCTAAGTATTGTGCAATCATCAAGAAAAATCTTTTATATACCTATTCACCCCCCTCTAGGTACTCGTACTAGCTATATCACTTTGTACATAAAGTATGGTTGCTTTTTCAACATTTCTAGCGAGTGTCAAGAACGTGCTTATATGATTCTTTCAATGTCATCTTTTTCTTAGCACAAAGGTAACGCAACATAAGACACGGCAAGAGTCTTGTGACTACTTAAATCTAAAAGCGAGAAAGCATGATTCGCGCGAGCTTCCAAAAAGCAAGTCTGTCAATTCTTCTTGTTTTCTTACCTTTAAACCACTTTTTTGCGTAAAGTAAATCAACCCTATCAAATTTTATTTAATAGCCAAACCTGGGTTTTTTTATTCTACATCTATATAGCTTTTTGAAACAAAATTGGTTCATTGTATCAATCCACCATAGTTAATTGGAAGTGGAGATCAAAAGAGATATCAATAGTTTGAAGTGATTGCACCAATTGCACGCACAAATCTTTAATCCACATCAAACACGATTATGGTTGCTTTTGTCATCAACAATTCTAAAAGTATGGGTCCCTTTTGGTTCTAGCTAAGAAAGATGTATTCCGTATCGTGCCCGTCAATCATTAGGTTAATTAATTAATTTTTTATATAGAAAATGTAAAGACTATTGCTTAGAAAGTAATTAGGGGTGTCTCAATCAGGGTTGACCACTGGGCCGTGCCTATTACTCCACCAGTAATATTAACTTTGGCTTTAATTTTTTGACCTGATTTGTTGACTAACTTGGCCTTTTTTTATAGGACAAGGCGACTTCAAAGTCTCCAATCGAACAAGGTTCATCCAATTTCTTTTCACTCTTCTTAATATGGTGCCATCTCCACATACCCCAAGCAGTTCTTTAACAATTTCGCTTTGCCCAAAGACAAACAGAGACTCGATTAATACTATTAGCTCCACTGATGTCTATGTAGTGTTACCACTTCTCCTTGTTCAGTTGCATGAGATGACTAGCAATGCCACTCTGAGTAATTAGCAGTACGTGTCGCTTCATACTGTGGTGACATTCGCAATATAAGTTACTCATTTCTATTGAAGAATGAATCGAAGGGGTGCAATAAGCAGAAGAATGAGCTGGCTTGTGAAGATAATTGCATAGTTCTATATTTGTGTGATGGTCAATACTTCGTACAATCTATCAATTATTCCACCCACCAAATCAGATTAGTCGATGACGGGTTGTGAAAGGATAATTGCTTGTCTCATCCTTGTCATTCATGGGCAGTGTATAACTTCAAACACCATATTGACCCAAACAACCCATACAAAATGGACCGTGATGGTCCATTGGTCATTGTGAACTACTTGAAGCTGATTAGTTCTCCATTATACATCGCCAATGGTCCATGTATTGAGGGCTTGTAATCTTTCAACACATTATTGAATTGGAACTTGTAGTTTCTCGAACTTATTAATGACTGATGTACACTTTATATAGCCTCACTTTAATAAAATAGAAGGCTTCCAATTATACCAAACCGTTGAACACGCTATAAGATTCTCCTCAAAGATGGTGAAGGAACACGCTATAAGAAATAAAGATTGTGTATAAAAAGGAAGTGATGGGGGAGGAAGTGATGGGGGAGAGAGACACATTTGTTTGTTGACGGAATGTGGAGCCAACAATCACGTGAAGAGAGATTGAAAGAAACTTTTGAATTTTCAACGGGTGTAAAATTTCCTATGATCATGTCTTGGGCGTTGAAGGAGGGAGTTGGAAAAGAAGGGAGATGAAAATGAATGAAAGTGAGATTTTGTGGGACTACTACTATATGTTTTAAAAATTTAAGTTATTAGATGAATGCATGATTTATTATTTAAATATTCTAACATCCTTTCTCATGCTTAGTCTGGTCTTTTGCGTAGTACTAAGCATGGAATTATTACGAAGATAAATGGGGCCTGATAAGATTTGAACTCAGGACTTCCAGCTCTGATACCAAGTGAGATTTTATAAGAAAATTGCTAACTGTTCCAAAAATTTAAGTTGTTAGATGAATGTGTGATTTATTATTTAAATATTATAGCAAAAGAAAATAACAAGAAAGATAAATTTGTTTGTTGATGAGATGTGGACCCAACAATTATGTGGAGAAAGAAAGATCAAATGTATAAAATAATGCTCTGAAATTTTTTGCATGGATGATTTTACAGGGGGTCTCAATCAAGGTTGGCCACTAGGCCGTGCTCAAAACTCCACTAATAATGTAACTTGGGCTTGTGTTGTCCCCTTTAATGTCTTGACCTAAGTGTAGTTGTTCCGTTGATTGACTTGATATTTTCTATAGGACAAAGCGACTCCAAAGTCTCTGACCAAACAAGGTTCATCAAATCTCTTTTCAATCTTTTCATATGGTACCATCGCCACATACACCAAGCAGTTCTTTAATGATTTTGCTTTGCCCAAAGACAAACAGAGACATGATTTATGCTCTTAGCTTTGCAAATGTCTATGCAGTGTTGTTGCTCTTTTGTTTTGTTACATGCAATGACTCGCAATGCCACTCCAAGCAATGCTATTTCGATTGAAGAATGACCCAAAGGGATGCAGTGAGTGGAAGAATGAGCTGGTTTGTGAAGATAATTGCACAATTCTATACTTACATGATCCGATACTACGTGCAGTCTATCAATTATTCCACCCACCAAATCATATTAGTCGATGACGCGTCGCAAAAAAATAATTGCCCTCTCTTCCCCGTTATTCAGGGGAGGTGTATAACTTCAAGCACCGTATTGACCAAACAACCCATGCAAAATGGACCATGATGGTCCAGTGGTCATTGTGAATTGCTTGAAGCCAATTAGTTCGCCATTATACATCACCACCGGTCCATGTATTGAGGAGTCACAATATTCCAACATATCATCAAATTGGAACTCGTATTTTCTCGAAATTATTAATGACTGATGTAAACTCTACATAGTGTCACTTTATTCACAATTCTAGAGAAAAAAAATTAAAATTTTATTCTCCTAATGAACCTTGCTGCCTTTTGTTATTGGCGACTTTGAAGTATTCTAATTATGCCAAACTGTTAAGCACGCTATAAGATTCTCTTCAAAGATGGTGAGGGAATTATAAAATTCAAATATTTTACTCTAATGACTTCAGCAGAATTTTCTTCAGTAAAAATAGAATAGAGTGGATGATTCTTTTGGTTTCTTAACATTTTTTTTTCCTTTGAACTGAATTTATGCAGTCCTTAATTATCAAGATGCATTTAACTCACATGGATTCATTTTGATTCAAAGTCTACAATCTAATCTTAAGATGACTTTCTTGTCATATTAGAAAATAGAAAACTCATTAATAGCATAAATATCTCAAGGAATTTGAAATAACTTATCTAAGAAAAATCTCCAAAACTATGAAATTGTATCATTGCACAGCTAAATATATGGGTTGTTAACTGTGATGTTTTCTTGCAAGAAAAATTGGGGATGATGTTGGGTCCTACAATGAAATGGTGTCATTGGACAGCTAAATATATGAGTTGTCAATTGTGATGTTAACTCTTGTAACAATCTCGACTTGATTGACTTTGTTTTATCGGTTGATAGGAGCATTTCAATAGACGAGCCCTAGTCTTCATTTTTAAGTTTCTCTCTCATTCGCCATTATTACATGTACATTTTTTTTTTTATCCTTGTTGATCCTCCACCACATATCAAGCCCCAAATTTCCACTGCTCGTTGGCTGAGAGTGATGCGACTTTTCCATGTAAGAAATTGTTATTAATGTCATCTTCATTTTGATGCTCAAACTTTTTTTTTTCCAGAAATTTCTATCAAAACCCCTGTAAGTTTGCTTATGGTAGATCGCTACTGTTGTATTCAGTGGGCAAAGATGTCCACTGATGACATAATCTCATCTCAGCTTTTATGTATTGACATTGCATTATTTCCATCATCGCATTATTTTTTGTGTAAGAAATTGTAATTTCTAATTAACACTACATATGTGCCTTGTATGCAAAATATACATTGTTTAGTTATATCTTTTAGAAAAATATAATATGGATGAAGCCAACTTTAATTATAGGGGAAAAGTTCTAGCTCAAAGAAAAAATTAAGAATTGACATAATTTTAACCGTCATCAAGTATTCTCTTATCCCAATACTGATTTAGGTTATTATAAAGAATTGAGAACAAAACCTACAAAATTTTGAATTGAACTTGCATTTTCTTGAACTTGTTAATGACTATTATAGTGTCGCTTTATTCACAATTCTCGAGTAAAAATAAGTTGAACTTAAATTTCCCAAAGAACCCTCATACCTTTTGTTATTGTTGACTTTCAAATTTCTAATTATGCCAAACTGCTGAACACTCTATAAGATTCTCTCCAAAGATAGCGAGGGAACTATAAAGTTACTTTAACAACTTCTGGAGAATTTTCTTCAATAAATACAGAATAGAGTGGATAATTCTTTTTATTTCTTAACATTCTTTTTCCTTCAAACTGAATTTATGCAATCCTTAATTATCAGGATGCATTCGATTCTTAACTCATTTGGATTGACTTCGATTCAAAATTTGCAATGGAATGTTAAGATGGCTTTCTTGTCATATTAGAAAAAAGGAAACTCATTAACATCCTAAATATCTTTGGGAATTTAAAATAACTTTTTTATCTAACAAAAATCTTTAAAACATGAAATAATATTGTTGGATGGCTACATTTATGGGTTGTCAACACGATGGTTTCGTGCCAGAAAGAAATGGCGATGGTGTTGGGTCCTATTCTCTACTCCTGCAATATTCTCAACTTGATTGACTTTGTTTTATTGGTTGACATGGGCTTTTTAATAGAAGATCCCCAGTCTTCATGTTTAAGGTCTCTCTCATTCGCCATCATTACATGGACGTCTTTTTATCTTTGTTGATCCTCTACCACAAATTAAGCCCCGAATTTCCATTGCTCACAGGCTGAGAACGACGCAACTTTTCCTCGCAATTCCAGACCTGTGTGCCTCGTGTCATTGGTCTTTCTTGCCATGCTACTGGGGACACTAATGCCCCGAATGAACGACCCTGTTCAGCCTCTCCTGCTGTGAAGTTTCCAAGATGACCTGTCCCTTTCAAACGAAGAGTGATATATGAAAAGTGGTGGTGACTCAAGGCTTGAGTTAGCGTGTGAAAATAATCATACGAACTACTCTTTCAAATCCATCTATAAAAATAATTGACACCGTCAATTTTGGTTATATCCTCGTTTTCGACGTGGGATGGCAAAGGGCCAATTGCTTTTCCCTCCCTAGTTATTCATTAACGAACTCGAACTTTGGTTACGAGAGTTTATCATGTTTCTGGTCAATTCAATGGTCTCTGTGAAGTGCTGAAGACCCGTTGCTTTCTCCTTTATATATCGAAGGAGCATACTCGGGGGACGTATCGTCTAAGATATCTAGCATGAGTGGGTATTCATGGGCTGTGATGGATGAAAACTCATCGGTCATTGAGGAATCTGGCACCATCATCCATGACGACATAGGCATGTCATGATTGTATGCTTGCACCAAACAAGCAACTCCATAACGCTATGGCCAACGGTTTAACTACCACAAGCCTTATCGTAGAAGAAAATATCTAGCTTGTGCTTCTTTGGTTTGGCCATAAGATAATTGCAGAAGGGAGATTAACTTTACACCTTTTACATTTTACAAGATATCTAAATATTTATAACATTACTTAATATAATTCTACGGTGCGCATAGTTTTAATTTTTTAAACTCTAAATACCTTAAATTTTCATCGCATACAAACATTGACATGTAATTTCACATATAATCATTTCATAATTTTTCATAAATTATTCGAGCAGTACTTTAACTTTTGACGGGAAGGTTAAAGCAAACGCGCTGACTTCTCAAGATTTTTTGAGGTTTTTCTTTAAGGGGTTCCCTTAAGAGTCATAAGTTGAGGGAAGAAAAGCACCCAAAAATAAAGTTGGACGGGAATCCTCTACGGAGTTGTGCTTCCAAGGGGGCTAATATATGTCCTGCAACTGATGGAAGAGCGCGGAATCTACAATTACATCACTCAATCTTTATGGTCTAGTCTTTAAAATAAGGGTTGTGTATTCAGGTTGCTTCCTTATCCCATCACTTGGATGGTCGTTATTTCTTTGGGTAAACTCATCAAGGGGTTTTTGAATGACTTATCAAAAGATCCCACGTGTTAAAGCAACTAGACCAACTTGATGATCAAGCCATTGGGAAGTTGAACATACCTATCAATATTAAATCTTAGATTAGACATCACTTAAATCTCGTCTAATTGACAGCTAAAGAGGTGCCTCCATTAACTAAATGGTCCAGTGTGCATTGATACTCAGATTGGCTTTACGACTATAGATGGTAAGATCACTGTAGATCACTACATATTGTCAGAGTGTCTAGTGTTATCAGTTTTGGACATTTGTCCATGCACATTGCATGTTGTCACCTCCGGACATATTCATAGTCAATAAAACCGAGGATCCATTATCCTCAAGTGATATGCAAAGAGGGGTCATCAACTCATAATAGGTGCCATTGGCAACTTCATTCTTTCTCCTATGTGACTTGATACAAGTTATTCTTTGGAATGTCGAATTGCAAGACACCTTAAGATGAAGTAGCCGTACTGCTTTGACTGTGGAATATAACCATAGCAAGGTATGAATTCCTAATATGCAAGATTGCAGTGATCATTGAGTTATGCAAATTCATCATATTCAAGTTTGAACATTGATATTCTTAGTGTGTGGCCTCATTCTATTGCGTTGCTTAAGTATTATGCTATATTTGGTAATCCTACAAGGAATTTCCATCCTATAAATTAATGTCTTTGGAGAAGAAATTAGAACAAATTATTTGGATGCATGCTGACATGGTTTTATGGTGTCATGTCAAATCTGATGTGATATGTAGTGACATGAAGAATAACTAATTTTGAAAAGTCTAAATTTTCCGCGAGAGTGAATATGAGGAAAAAGGAAAATTTTTCTTCACCCCCCTCCTTTTTCCTCTTTCCTTGCTCTCCCAAAACAAAGGATTAAAATAGAATCGAAAGATCATGCCCCGCTCATGTGTAGAAGTTCTTAATTAACCGTATACTGTTCTCGAAATTTTTTCAAATAATAGTTGTGGCGCGAAACCCTTAAGGCCCATTTAGTGAGTCCTTATGCTAGCCTATTTTCTGCTCTTACTATATATGAATTCTTGTTTTATTTCATTCTATGATAGTATGCTTTTGCAATTATTTTATCGTGAGTGTCCAAAAATTATAAGAAATCATTGCACACAAGAACAAATCCTTGGACTTGTCAACAAATCAACGGAATTATTGTTCAATCTGAAAGAAGAGATCAATGGACCTGTCTAACATGGTTTCATGGTACTGCGTCAAAATTGATGTCTTGACATGGAGAAAGAGTAGTTTTGAGGATAGCTAGTTTTTATTCATGATATTGTTCCTTGAAACTATAAATCAATTTTCCTATGATCGTGACTCATGGGGCGAAGAAAAAAAATGGAGATGAAGAAGGGAGGAGGAAAAAAAAAAATGAAGAAGAGAACAAGAAGAAAGAGTAACAGAAGGAAGTGATGGGGTTGACAGAACGTGGAACCAACGTTTACGTGGAGAGAGTGGAAAAACGTGGAGAAAGAAAGATCTTGTGGGAAGCAAAATCTTTTGAATTTTCAAAAGGTGGAAATTTCCGAGATGTGTTGCATGTGTAGGTCAATAAAGGGCGGTCATCATTTGTGAAGGGTTGGACATGACTTCACTAATGATGGGTCCACCTCCTTTAATTTCTTGACTTGCATACATTTGTTACGTGCTTGACTTGAGTTTTTCTATAGGACAAGGCAACTGAAAGTATTGTGCCCTGTCAATCAGGGAGATAAAATTTTCAATAAAGAAAGTCATTAGGACCCACCGTCACTTCAAATTGTCCCTACATAAATCCCATCTTTATATAGCTGTACCAGCTTAAATTTAAACTAAAGCACTATAGTTATTCTTGCCAAGTGCATTGCAAGAATACAATTATAGTACATGATATTGCTTTTCAACGAAGTATAGGAGAGGATGTTTTATGTAACTACTTTGTACATAAACTATTGCAAAATTTATATGTTTTAGCTTTGAATAAGGATTTTTCAGATTTGCACGACAAACACGTAGTGGTTCATGGCTAGATTGACGATGACCCCATGCGATGTGTCATTATCATATGAGATACTTTTCTTAAAGCAATTATTTATTTCATGAAATGATTCAGCCATGTAAGAAATTGGAATTACGTCTAAAGTTTGTGACTTAATTTAGGCTTTGTTGATGATATTTATACATAATACCTCTGTTTTAAAGCATTTGTAGTGATTTAAGAGACTAATTCCATTTAAGTGTTCACTTGAGAGGGTGTGATCGGTGGTGGTGAAGATTCACGGGAACTCCATCGTTTTGTCAGTCACGCATTGGCTCTCGAAAAGAACAGGTACCATTTTAATGGGGGAGAATTACCAAAAAAGTTCTAAACCTATTGCAATTGTACCAATTTAGTCCTAATTTTTTTTGGGGCTAATTTAGTCTTAAACCTTTTACAATTGTGCTAATTCAGTCCATCCGACCAAAATTGGCCAGCTGGATGCTGACGTGGACACTGGCCATCCGACGAACGCCGATGTGGTAATTTTTAATATATTTTTTCGATTTTTTTAATTTTTAAAATTCTTTTAATATATTTTTTTCCCCTTTTCTTCTTCCTCTCGCTGGTTGGTGGCCATTGGCGAGGCTCGCCCCCGCTGGCCACTGGCGAAGGCGAGCCTCGCCCAGCGACGGCGAGGCCACCGTCCCTGGGCCGGTGAGGAGCCTTGCCAGTGGTCGGCGAGGTTGCCATCGCCAGATCTAGCAAGGTTGAGCCTCCTTGGCCATCGGCAAGGTCGACCTTTGCCTTGGCTAGGTGAGGCCCCGCCGGATCTGGCGAGGCTCGGCCTCGCCCAGCCTTGGCAAGGGTCGAGCCCGCCTTCGCTCCGGTGGAGCCTGCTCCGGGGGCGAGCTGTGAAGCAGCGGCGGCAACGAGGCGGAGCGCTTCAGAGGCAGCTTTGGAACCCTAGGGGCATGGGATTTGGTGGCAATGGATGACAAAACTGACTCGGCGAGCTCCTCTGAGTTGCACCGCGAGTGCCTCGGCCGCTCGATCTCCGTCGCCACTATGGCTTCCTCTCTCTTTGAATCCAACTGTTCGAACCGGTGACTCTCTTGACTCGCCGAGGCCTCGCTTGGCTTCGCTCCTTTCTTTGAAATTTTGGCCATGCTCGCGGGCCTCGACGTCACCTCGGCCGTAGCCACCACCTGAAACCTCTGCGATGAGCAGTGCTCATGGGTCACCACCTCACCGGCCATTGGCGAGGCTCCTCGCCCAGGGACGGCGAGGCTCGACCTCGCCATGGTTGGGCGAGGCCGAGCCTTGCTCGATGTGGCTACGGCGGCCTTGCTGTCGCTGGGTGA
Organism: Eucalyptus victrix; assembly: GCA_016097545.1. Lineage (NCBI taxonomy): Eukaryota > Viridiplantae > Streptophyta > Magnoliopsida > Myrtales > Myrtaceae > Eucalyptus > Eucalyptus victrix. The sequence goes on from CM027845.1 coordinate 4,060,974, forward strand.
GGCTCGCCTTCGCCAGTGGCCGGTGGGGCGAGCCTCTCCGGTGGCTAACGAGGTCTGGCCGGCACCGGCCGGCCGGCCAGAGGAAGAAGAAAAGGGGAAAAAAATTAAAAGAATTAAAAAAATATTTAAAAATATTAAAAAATTCCAAAAAAATAAAAAAAATAAAAAATTGCCACGTCGGTGTTCGCGGACGGCCGGTGTCCATGTCGGTGTCTAGCCGGCCAATTTTGGTCGGATGGACAAAATTAGCACAATTGTAAAGGGTTTAGGACTAAATTAGCCCAAAAAAAAGTTTAGGACTAAATTGGTACAATTACAATAGATTTAGGACTTTTTTGATAATTCTCTCATTCTAATGGTAATAGAACATGAGATCCCTGGACATGACAAAAATCCATTCGCTATAAAACAATTCGTGTACAGCTGATGCCCACTCTTCCTTGTGTTGTGGTCTTGTCGAATCACTGTATGTCTACCATTATTTGCATCATCATTGTGCTTTCATGGAATCACATGTTTCTTTGCTAATCGCTAGTTATTGAAGGTGAAAAATTGAATGGAGCAAGAATTTACTAGTCGAATAAACCCACTGATTTGTTCTTAGGGATAAAAATATACCATTTATGCGAATAGTCAGTATATTAGTATAGCCTCATGTAGTAAGGTTGTTAAATGTTTCTCATAACGAATCGATTCAGATTTACTGATTACCTATCAAGAATTAGAAAACAACCGGTTTGATTAAGGTCAATATTTGGTTACGTGCTGATAGGAATATATAATTCCTATTTTCTATTCAATTTACAACATGTATTTTGTATATAAAGTATAATCATCATTTTCAACATTCTTAACAAGCGTCATGACACACTAACGTGATTCTATATGATGTTACACCGTTTCTTTAGCTCAAAAGTAATGGCTACATACGACACGGTAAAAGTCTTGTAACTAATTATAATTAAAAGAGAGAAAGCATGATGCTCGTGAGCTTTTCAAAAAGCAAGTCTGTCGATTCTTTCGCTTTATTGCTTTTCAATAAAAAAGGAACTCCCTTTTTCGGTGCAAAGTTCAATAAATAACTCACCCTTGCACTAACCCACCCGTGGGCAATCGCATTGGTGTTCATTCTCTCCTACAATGCTGCGGTCAAGATTTCGAATCCCCTCGTTGCTATCACGGTTTAAGTGGGGGGTCCTGGCGGTGGGATGCTGGGCTAGTCTTCCCCGAAATTTTACGTCTAAATAGCGGCTTGAAGTGAGGCCTAACGGTTTCTACCGAGCATCAGAGGGTCATGTGGCCCCGATTAGTGTAAGTGAAAGGGGGCTCCGGCGATTCCTCAGTCACAAAAATAAATAAATATATAAAATAACTCACCCTCTCACCGCTCATCAATTCTTATTTAATAGTCAAACCGAAGTTTTCTTCCGTATCCACATAGCTGATTTTTTATCATAACAATCGACTAGAGTTAAATAGAAGTGGAGATCAAAAGAGAAATCACTTTTTTGAAATGATTGCACCAATTGCACGCACTAATGTCCAATCCACATCAAAGGTTACTGGGGTTGTTTTTGTCTTCAATAATTCTTGATTCATGGCTAACAATTATATCCCCCTTATCTGCCACGTCCATCATTAAGGTGAGAAAATTTTCAACAAAGAAGATGTAAAGTCTGTGTGATGAACAAAGTCATTACCACCCACTATTGCTTCAAATTGTCCCTTCATGGGTCCTACCTTTATGTCATTCTTGCCACGTGCACTGCAAGAATACTATTATAGTATGGATATATATTGTTATGCTTTTAATCGGAGTATAAGAGAGGGTATTTTATGTAACTACTATAATTTATACATTTTAGCTTCATATAAGGATTTTTTTAGATTTGCACAACAAGTATGCATTCGTTCATGGCTAGGTCGACGATGACGCTAGCTATATATATCATTGTTATATGAGATGCTTTTTTTTTTAATAGAGATAATTTATTTCATGAAATGATTTGACCTTGTAAGAAATTGGAATTAAATCAAAAGTTTGTGACTTAATTTAGCACATATGGAATAGATATCTAAGTGATCAAGCACCGATGATGGAACGTAAAAATTTCTAAGAAGGTGGAGGAGAAGTGGAAAGAAAGTGATGGGACGTAGACCCAACAATCATGGGGAGAAAGTGGAAGCAAAGTGGAGATAGCGGAGAAGGGAAGATCAAAAGTGTAGGAAGATCCTTTGAATAGGTTCTCCTAATAATGAAACTTTGGATTTAAGGAAGTTCTTAAAAGGCTCATGGAGAAGAAATAGGCGGGAGATCCACCCTAGAATGGGAAACCCTACAATGTCACCCTTGTATTCCCTACCCGTGAGGAAGACAAATAAACATGAGGGAAGCTGGGGGCCTTGTGGTGGTGAAAGTAGACACCACATAAGAACTTTGATTTTGGCTACCGTTAGGTATGTAGGCTGGTATAATAGCTTTCCACACCAAGGATGAGTGAGAGAGGGTAAAAGGCCCTCTACTTGGTGGCATGCCTTATGGCAAGGTCCCTCAATTGACTGCCGTCCAAGTACCTCTAATAATGTAACTTCAATTTGGGTCCACCTCTTTAATTGCTTGACTTTATACATTTGTTCTGTTGTACTGACTTGGCTCTTTTCTATAAAGACTAGGCGACTCCCAAGTCTCTAAATCTGACAAAGATTGTCTAATCTTTTTCTATTGCGCCTCCTCTACACACACCAAGCAATTCTTTACCAATTTCTCTTTGTCCAGATATAGAGGCATGATTAATGCTCTTGGCTCTATGAATATCTATCAAGTGTTGCTACTCACTCTTGTCTTCTTTCTAGTGATGACTAGCAATGTCGAGTCGAGCAATCAACAATGCATTCCTCCATCCTGTGGTGATGTTCGTAATATAAGTTTCCCGTTTCGACTAAAGAATGACTCGCAAGGATGTGGTGTATCAAGATTCGAGCTGGCTTGTAAAGATAATTGCGTTGTTCTAAACCTCCTTAATGGTCAATACTATGTGCGGTTTATCAATTATGACAAATACCAAATCGGATTGGTTGACAGCAGGCTGCAAAGGGATAAATGCTCATTTTTCCCCCAGCATTCATTGTCGCGGCATGACTTCAGTAGACTTTCCCTCCCATACATACTATACACCCAACATAGTTTGGTCATTGTGAACTGCTCAAAACCGGTTAGTTCTCCATTCTACATCGCTACCGATCCATGCATTGAGGGGTTGTACTCTACCAACGAGTCATTGAATTGGAACTTCTATGCTTTGGTCAATCCAAATGTATCGGATGTTAGAGATTTTTGCACCATTAGCGGTTGGACAAGGGCGTCAAATGATTTTGGGGGTGGGCAGGCTCATAATAGCTCCTTCAACTACAAACAAATCCAAAACATCATGGCCGATGGATTCGTCGTCGACTATTTCATATCTTCATGGAAGAAAACTTTCTTTTGCTACTTTGATATCTATTATTACTTTCGGCTCTATCGCTACTTTTTTTCTGGGCGCTTATATTTTAGCAACAATGGAGATCAGGTTTCCACATCCATGTACTATCTTGGCGGTAAGTATTGATCGACATTGAAATTTCACTGTAATTTTGCATAATTCGTACATTCTTTCACTTGCTACTTTCTCTTTGTAGCTGGAAAATGAAAGGAATATCTAATATCCAATAAAATTATGACAAAATACACATGACAGTGTACGTCAATGTATACATGTGTCTAGATTATAATTTCTTTCCACAGAAGGGCTAAATCTGTACTGTAAAAAAAGAAAAAAAAAAAGGATTCTTGTGCGACCAACCACGAGTAGTTTTTTGTTGGCATAGAATTTACATTTTTTTAAAATTTTCTTAATTAGTTCTTTAGTTAGTCATTTCACGAATAATCCAAGAGCCACTTGTTAATAATCCATAAATAATTGTAGTCATGTATTGATCGGAGGAACAAAATTATTCATTAAAAATGAAAAGCTTTGTTTTCTTGATTTGAAGACAATAAATCCAACTTATACAAAGTAGCTTGCTACTACTCTATTTCCGCATGACTTTTGCTTTCCAAACTTTTCCTTCAATTCTTTTTCACATCATTCATTCCTTCCACAGGTTTCCTAGATGATATTGCATTCTGGACAACTTTGGATTTAACAATACTATTAAGTAAGCCGCAATGATTTATTCTTACAATAATTATGAAAAGAAAAATATATTCTAACTTATCAAGATTTTCTTTAGTTGTTTTCTATGTAGTGAAATTCGTAATCAGGATGCCATTTGTTGTGATATTTCTGATCTACAAGTATAGAAGAAGTCACATAGCAATGGACAAGAACATTGAAGAATTATTGCGAGCTCATAACAACTTTTTGCCCATAAGGTACTCTTACTCAAATATCAAGAAGATCACCAGAAATTTTAAGCACAAATTAGGTGAAGGGGGTTATGGTTCTGTGTACAAAGGAACGTTGAGAAGCGGCAACGAGGTGGCCATCAAGATTTTAAAGCAATCCAAGGCCCATGGCCAAGATTTTATCGGTGAAGTAGCTACTATTGGAAGAATTCATCATGTTAATATAGTGCAACTCATCGGTTTTTGCTTTGAAGGCTCGAAACAGGCTCTCATGTTTGACTTCATGTCAAATGGATCTTTGGATAAGCATATTTTAACAAGGGAAGGTAATGAGTTTCTTGATTACAAGAAAATATATGAGATCGCTCTTGGGGTGGCGAGGGGGATTGCATATTTACATTGGGGGTGTGACAAGCAAATACCCCACTTTGATATCAAGCCTCACAACATTCTTTTAGAAAAGAATTTCACTCCAAAAATTTCTGATTTTGGACTCGCGAAACTTTATCCTATTGATCATAGCATAGTCTCAATGACTGCTGCAAGAGGAACTTTGGGATATATGGCGCCTGAGTTTTTCTACAAAATCCTTGGTGGTGTATCTTATAAAGCATATGTCTATAGCTTTGGGAAGTTGCTCATGGAAATGGCAGGTAGAAGAAAAAATGTAAATGCAAACGCGGAACACTCAAGCCAAAGTTATTTTCCGTAGTGGGTGTATGACCACATTAATATAGGAGAAAGTGTTGAAATGGACGAAGTTATAGAAGAGGAAAGGGAGGTTATAAAAAAAGATGATAATAGTTGCACTTTGGTGTGTACAATTAAACCCCGGCCATCGGCCGTCGGCCTCTAATGAACAAAGTCTTAGAAATGCTTGAAGGAAATATTGGTAATATTCAGATGCCTCCAAAACCGCTTTTTTACGTGCCAGATGAACCAGTCGACGACGATAACGTCGAAATGGAATTAAAAACATTTTCAACTTCATCAAGCGCTCCCATAATTTCTGCTAGTTTTTCATTTGGAGATAGCAGTGTTGTCTAGAACCATGCACAGTTTAATTGGAAAAGCTTTGCTTCCCACAACATAGTATTATGTTCGGAGGGAGGTCAGCTAGTTTAGTTTGCCAATGATTACATTTTTTCTTCTAGCTCTTAGTTTATTGTTGTGTTATTGTATTATTATTATTATTTGGTCAAAGTGTTATTGTACTTCATATATAGTTTCACCATGTGTGGTCCATACAATCTCCTAAACAGGATGTATGTTTAACTTCTTAAGATAACCGTGTTTGGGAAGCGTATTCTATATGTTCATCCAATGTGAATTCTAGCTAATCCAGTTAATCATCTATAAATCAAATCGCTCATTTTTTATAGAATATTCACCAAAGAGGGCTGCAAAACGTGCCATCTTACTTATACTTGCCATTGGCCTGTGTCCTCTTTGCCTCGATATAAAAATTTCTTTTTTCCTCGATTGCTCAAGTCGCAGAGTAGTTTTTTGCATTTAGAAGTCACTCAGCATTTGGCTCGCCCAAATTTAAATTCTTTATTCACCAATTGCAAAAGAATTTTATTTTCTTTGCAACTCATTTACCTGAATCGAAAATTGGTCAAATTCTTGAGAAAACATTGATGAGGCGATCATATGGTCTTGAAGGTCACATTAGCTCTAAATTTTAAACAATAAAAAAAATAGGACAATTATTTAGAAAAGCCTTGCAATTTGTTAACATAATGCATTTGAGTCTTAAAACTTTCATTTTGTTCATTTAAGTCTTAAAACTTATAACTTGGTGCGCATGATCCATCTATTAAGTTGTGAATGCCTCCCAAGCCGCTTCTATACCCAAGTGATCATGTGTCAGCCTATGAGTATTATCTACGTGCAATGTCACATTTGCATATTTACTTTCACATATTATAAAGCTCCGGGCACAATTCCTTGATTATCCAATTAAAAGCATAAGGATAGATAATGCTGGTGAATTTACATCAAAGAGTTTTGATACCTATTGTGCTTTACTCGGAATCGAGGTTGAGTACTCAGTCACATATATTCATACTAAAAATAGATTGGTAGAATATTTGATTAAGCATATTCAAATCATTGCCCGCACTCTATTATTGAGAATGAATCTCAACGATCCATCATGGGGTCATGCGGTTTTGCATGCGGCAGCCCTAATAAGATTGCGCCCCACTACTAGTTTTTAATAATCTCCCCTTCAAATGGTTTTTGGTTAAGAATCTAATATTTCACATTTACGTACTTTTGGTTATGTAGTACAGGAGCCTGTAGCACCGTTAAAAAGGACGAAAATGGGTCTCCAATGCTGTTTAGGTATTTATATTGAGTTTAATTCACCATCCATCATTAGGTTCTTGGAACCTACCAATGATCTTTTTACTGCTAGATTCGCAAATTGTCATTTCGATGAGATTATGTTTCCATTAATTGGGACACCTACAACTTCCATGACTGCAAAACAGAAACTAGATAGGGTTTTCTCATAAAATGAGAACAATTTATCTCAATTAGACCCAATAAATCCTAAGTGCAAAAATGAGGTGCACCGTATAATCCATTTACATGTTATGGCCAATAGACTTTCTGACGGATTTAATAATGTTACTAAGATAACGAAGTCTCATATTCCGCTGCAAATGCTCCAGCTAGGATAGCCGTTCTCGAAAGACAAACCAAAATGGATCAAAATTCCCCACACTTGAAGTGTGGCAAGCCGATAGGATCAAAAGACACTGTTCCTCGAAAACAAAGGGGAAAGAATATGGAATTTTGCTCCAAAATAGCCTAGTGTTGTACTTACTCCCAAAGAGCTTATTGCCTCTAAAGAGATGCAAATCTATGAAAAGAACACAATTCCTAAGAATACTGAGAATTCCATTACATATTGTAATGAGATTTGAGATCGAAAGGAAATCAACATTGGTACTGTTTTTGCATTCTTAGTTGATCATAAAATTATGGATGATGATTGTGAGCCGCAATCTATTATTGAATGCCGTTAAAGGCAAGATTAATCTAAGTGGAAGGAAGCAATTAAGGCTGAATTAGCTTCTTTAACTAAAGAAGAGGTTTTTGGACCTATAACTCGAATTCCCGATAATGTAAAGCCCGTTGGATATAAATGGATATTTGTCCATAAATGAAATGATAAAAACTCAAGTATAAAGCCCAACTTGTTGCCTAAGGATTCTCCGAGAAACCTGAGATTGATTATAATGAGACATATTCACTTGTGATGGATATGATTACATTTCGTTTTCTCAATAGCCTAGTACTCTCTGAAAGATTGGAAATGCGTCTTATGGACGTTGTAACATCATATCTATATGGCTCATTAGACTTTGATATTTATATGGAAATTCCTAGATCTTTGTAATTATATTGAGAATAAGTTGTAAGGTGTGCATGCATCAGGCATTTTGAATCTCCTTCTTTATACTGGTTAAAGCAATTCAGTCGCATGTGGTATGAATGCCTAAGTGAGTACCTAATTAAGGAAAGGTACACGAATGATTATATCTGCTCATACGTGTTTATTAAGAAAGGTAGCAGTTTATATCAACGATATAAATTTAATTAGAACTCTAGAAGAGTTAGTTAAAACTGCTGAATATTTGAAAATGGGGTTTGAAGTTAAAGATTTAGGTAAAACCAAATTTTATCTTGGTCTAGAGTTTTAACATAAATCAAATGGAATAATCGTCCATCAATTAACATACATTGAAAGATTACTTAAATGCTTTAACATGGACAAGGCTCACTCATTGAGCATCCCTATGATTGTAAGGTCTCTAGATCCCAAAAAAGATTTGTTTCGTTCTAGAGAATCTGATGAAGAGATACTTGGTCCTGAAGTACCATATCTCAATGCAATTGGGGCTTTGATGTACTTCGCACAATGCACACACATTTTAGTTTTGAGCCAACTCGAAGACACTAGAATGGAGTTAAACATATTTTTCATTATCTTCGAGAAACCATAGATTTTGGATTATATTATTCCAATGATTTCACTACCTCCAATTTAGTTGGATATGATTATGCTGAATATAGATCTAATCCACATATGTAACATCCTGGGTCTCCATTGTACACATATTTTCTGCTTTGGACACTAAATCCTCACGATTTTGTTCTTCTCGGGGTAGCCTATACTACCCCAAGAAAACGCGTATTTACAGTTAGAGGGCCCATTGCCTTATAATGTAGCCCAGAACTCCTTCCCTAGGTGATGTGGGATAAGAGAGAAAGGGACCCCTTCCTTGTGCCCGTTCGGGAACTGAGGCGCGGACATACCGCCATCCCTCCTCCCCGCGCACCGCCGCTCGGGCCGTCACACTCTACCCCCCTTGGGAGCACAGCTCCCTCGTTGTGGCCCCACACACGGTTGGGAGTCGGCTCTAATACCACTTGTAAGGAACTAGGCCCCATTGTGTAATATTGTCCACTTTGGATACTGAGTTTCTCTTATCCCACATCGCTTAGGGGGGAGTCCTGGGGTTAGTTTATAAGGCTTAGGTCTCTCTAATTTGTGTAACACGTTTTAAAACCATGATGACTCAGTGTCTAAAGCAGACAATATTACACAGTGAGGCCCGGGTCGTTACAACATAAATCTTGCACTCAAATCGGTTATTTATTTTGTTATAACGACACTGCTATTTTTTGGCGTTCTATGAAGCAATCGCTAATAACTCCATCTTCTAACCACTTTGACATTATTGCTTTATATGAACTTGGAAAAGAGTGTGTTTGGTTAAAATATGTTGTAACCCATATTCATAATTCTTGTTATTTAAAATCGGTTACAAATTATCCCACTATAATTTATGAAGATAATTCTACTTGTGTTACACAAGTTATGGAAGGATATATCAAAGGTGATGGGACCAAGCATATCTCTTCAAAATTTTTCTATACTCATGAACTCCAAGAAAGTTGACGAATTGGAGTTAAACACATTCAATCCATAAATAATCTTGGAAATCTTTTTACCAAATCATTGCCAACGTCAATTTTTGAGAAATTAGCATATGGCATTGGTATGTAGCGAGTTCACAAGATGCAAGGTTGACTAGACCTAGTAGTGGCTATATGGCTCAATTGAGGAGGAGATATTATGAATTATGTATTGTACTCTTTTTTCTTTTTGTCCAGTTTTTGTTCCTCACAGGGTTTTTCTGGTTGAAAGTTTTTAATGAGACAATTAATGCATCCATAAAAAGGAGAGATCATAAAATTTGAGCTCTGTACTCTTTTTCCCTTTCGTTTGGTTTTTGTCTCACTGGATTTTTCTTGTTAAGATTTTTAATGTGGTAGTATCATTCAATGCACATTTGTAATATAATGAATACAATGAATATTCAAGAGGGAGTGTTATGAAATACATGAATGAATGTAATACGTGAATGAATATTCATTATATTCATCTTACCTAATGTACTTATTATGGTATATTTGTATCTTACATTCTAAGTACATTTCTTCGATGAATATTCTTTTCCTTATCCAATGTATGTATTATTCAATATATTGACATTAATGATAAGTGCATCATTTTTTTCTTATAAATATGAGCTTAGTTTTTGCCATAGTGGTGATATAGTGAAGAAAAGGAAAATAAAATAGTGAAAATAAAAATTCTCCTCTAACTTTTTCTACAATCTTTGGTGTCTGACTTTCTCTAATATCTTTGGTGTTTATCTGTTTTCTCTACTTAATCTCTCTCTATTCTCCCTATTATATATTTGCAACGTGATATTTTACAACAAATTATTTAATAATTATTTGAGCCTATTTGACTAAGGTAATAGTTCAGTTATGTGTTAATAGGAACATATATGCGTGCTATTTTCTAATCAATTTACAACATGTATTTGTACAAAAAGTATAGTTGTTATTTCAACATTTTTAACGTGTAAAAAAGGACACGTTAATATGATTCTTTCAATGTCACACCCTTTTCTTCCAAAAGTAACCCGGCGATGAAAGTCTTGTGAGTAATTAATTCTAAGAGTGAGAAAGTATGATTCTCGTGGGCTTTCAAAAAGCAAGTATGTCGATTCTTCCTTTTTTTTTCTTAATTTTGAACCACTTTTTTGTGCAAAGTTCAATAAAGTAAATCAATTCTATCAAATCTTATTTAATAGCCAAACCGAAGTTTTATTCTGCATCTATATAGCTTTTTAATACAAAATTGGTTCATTGAATCAATCCACCAGAGTAAAAATAGAAGTGGAGATCAAAAGATATATCACTAGTTTGCAATAATTGCACCAATTGCACGCATTAATCTCCAATCCACATCAAAGGTGATTGTGGTTGCTTTTGTCCTCAATAATTCTTGCTAAGAAAGATATATTCCGTATCGTGCCTGTCAATCATTAGGTTAATAAATTTTTTTTTATAGAAAATGTAAAGACTATTACTTGGAAAGTCATTATGACCAATTATTTCTTCAAGTTATCCCTACATGTACCATACCATCTATATATAGCTGTACCACAAGGCTAAAATTTATACTCGAGCAACTATAGTCATTCTTGGCTCTTGGCACGTGCCTTGCAAGAATACAATTATAGTATAGACATATATGATTTTGATTTTAAGCAAAGCAAAGGAAAGGGTATTTTATGTAACTATTATGCACATCAACTATTGCAAATTTATACATTTTAAGTTTAGATAAATATTTTTTCAGATTTACTCGGCAAAACATGTAGTTGTTCATGGCTAGGTTGGCAATAACGCAGTGCAATATACCATTATCATATGAGATACTTTTCTTATAGTGATTATTTATTTCATGAAATGATTCATCCATGCAAGAAATTGGAATTGCATCTAAAGTTTGTGACTCAATTTAGCAAATATGAAGTACATATCAAGTGATCAAGTGCTGACAATGGAATAGAAAAATTCCAAAGTTGGTGGAGTAGAAGAAGGGATGAGGGAAAAAAAAAGGAAGAAAGCAAAGAGAATAAGGATAGTGCATGTCTGTTGATGGGATATGGACCCAACAATCAGGTGGAGAAAGTGCAAGCAAAGTGGAGATAGTGGAGAAGGAAAGATGAAATGTGGAAGAAGATCCTTTGAAATTTTTATGGGCGTAAATTTTCTAGATGCATTGAGTATATATCTATGTGACTAAAGTGGGGCTCAACAAGGGTTTAGCTAGCTTTTGTTGAACAAGGGGCTTGACAAAACCAAAAAGTCTTAAAAACAGGAAATGTTTTTCATATTAGGGTAGCTCCCCTAATGTGAAATGTCTATGCTTCCTAGACAAATTTCAAAGTCGGTAAAGTAGAAGAAGGGATGAGGGGGAAAAAGGAAGAAAGCAATAGAAGAAGGATAGTGTGTATTTGTTGATGGGATGTAGACCCAACAATTAGGTGAAGAAAATGGAAGCAAAGTGGAGATAATGGAGAAGGAAAGATGAAATGTGAAAGAAGATCCTTTGAATTCTTTATGGGCATAATTTTTCTCGATGTCCTGAGTATATATCTATGTGATTAAAGTGAGGCTCAACAAGGGATTAGCCAACTTTTGTTGAATAAGGGGCTGACAAACTCAAAAATTCTTAAAAGCAGGAAATGGTTTTCGTATTAGGATAGCTCCCCTAATGTGAAACATCTATGCTTCCTAGAAAAATTTCAAAGTCGGTGTAGCATAAAAAGGGATGAGGGAAAACAATAAGAAGGATGGTACGTGTTTGTTGATGGGATGTGAACCCAATAATCAGGTGGAGAAAGTGGAAGTAAAGTGGAGATAGCGGAGAAGGAAAGATGAAATGTGGAAGATCCTTTAAATTCTTTATAGGCGTAAATTTTATAGATGCATCGAGTATATATCTATGTGATTAAAGTGGGGCTCAACTAGGGGTCAACCAACTTTTGTTGAACAAGGGGCTTGACAAATCCAAAAAGTGTTAAAAGCAGAAAATGGTTTTCATAATAGGGTAGCTCCCCGAATGTGAAATGTCTATGCTTCCTAGACAAATTTCAAAGTCGGTAAAGTAGAAGAAGGGATAAGGGGGAAAAAGGAAGAAAGCAATAAGAAGAAGGATAGTGTGTGTTTGTTGATGGGATGTAGAACCAACAATTAGGTGAAGAAAATGGAAGCAAAGTGGAGATAATGGAGAAAGAAAGATGAAATGTGAAAGAAGATCCTTTGAATTCTTTATGGGCATAATTTTTCTCGATGTCCTGAGTATATATCTATGTGATTAAAGTGAGGCTCAACAAGGGATTAGCCAACTTTTGTTGAATAAGGGGCCGACAAACCCAAAAATTCTTAAAAGCAGGAAATGGTTTTTATATTAGGTTAGCTCCCCTAATGTGAAACGTCTATGCTTCCCAAAAGAATTTCAAAGTCGGTGTAGTAGAAAAAGGGATGAGGGAAAGCAATAAGAAGGATGGTGTGTGTTTGATGATGGGATGTGAACCCAATAATCAGGTGGAGAAAGTGGAAGTAAAGTGGAGATAGCGGAGAAGGAAAGATGAAATGTGGAAGTTCCTTTAAATTCTTTAAAGGCGTAAATTTTGTAGATGCATCGAGTATATATCTATGTGATTAAAGTTGGGCTCAACTAGGGGTCAAGCAACTTTTGTTGAACAAGGGGCTCGACAAACCCAAAAAGTGTTAAAAGCAGGAAATGGTTTTCATTTTAGGGTAGCTCCCCTAATGTGAAATGTCTATGCTTCCCAAAAAAATTTCAAAGTTAGTGGAGGAGAAAAAGGGCGGGGAAAAAAGAGAAGAAGGAAGAAAGCAATAAGAAGAAGGATAATGCGTGTTTGTTGATGGGATGTGGACCCAAAAATCAGGTGGAAAAAATGAAACCAAAGTAGAGATAGTGGAGAAGGAAATATGAAATGTGGAAGAAGATCATTTGGATTCTTTATGGGCATAAATTTTCTAGATGCACTAAGTATATATCTATGTGACTAAAGCGGGGCTCAACTTGGGGTCAGCTAGCTTTTATTGAACAAGGGGTTTGATAAATTGAAAAAGTCTTAAAAGCAGAAAATGGTTTTCATATTAGGGTAGCTCCCCTAATGTGAAAGCTCTATGCTTTCCAATTTATAATATTGTTTTCAAGATCTTGAACCAAAAAATTTGTTGGATATAGTATGGCTTTGTTAAGCCGATCATGCTTGATTGTAAGCATTGAAATGGTTGATTTGGGATTGACTTGAGTCCCCGTTGGATTGCATTGGTTATTGTATGGCCGAGCTATAGCAAGTGGTCCATCATGTTGCGGGCATGATGCTCCTAGCAATAGGCACCCATAGATCATGATGAACATCAGTTAATTAATATAAAGCCAATAGGAAGAACACACTTATCATGTCTCAAACTAATTTACCACTTGGGCCATCATGCCTCAAAGCATCGAAGAGATGCTCAAGACTTAAAATTGTAAGATAGCCTCTAACTACCGTTATGGCGAATAGTCCGTATATTAGTACAGTTTCATGTCGTAAATGTTAAAAAGTTTATTAGGATGGATCAGTTAGGATTTATTAATTATTTTTCAAGAATAAGAAAAAAAGGCCATTTGGTGAAAGCAATTTTTCGGTTATGTGCTAATAGGAATGCATATGAGTCCTATATTCTGTCCAATTTGCACCATTTATTATGTAATAAAGTATAGTCTGTATTGTTAGCATTCTTAACAAGTATCACGGAGGACGCACCAATATGATTCTATCAAATGTTACATCCTTTTCTTATTTCAAAAGTAACGGCTCCATAAGACACAACAAAGTCTTGCAACTAATTAAATATAAAAGCGAGAACGCATGATTTCCGTGGGTTTCCAAATAGCGATTCTGTCCTTCCTGTTTTCTTACTTTTGAACTCTCTTTTTTGCGCAAAGTTGAATACAATAAAGAGGCCACGCAGCAACAAAGAATGATATTGTCTTCAAGAGGGCGCTTTGTCTTCGATTATTCTAAAAGTATGTGTCCCTTCTAACTGACTAGGGCTTCTCTACATTATAAGGCAACTCCAAAGTCTCCAATCAAACAAGGCGCGTCCCATCCTTTTCCCATCTTTTTATATCGTGCTTCTCCTCCACCCACACCAAGCAATTCTTTACCCATTTCTCTTTGCTTGAAGACAAACAAAGACACGATTAATGCTCTCAGCTCCATGAATGTCTTTCCAGTGTTTGCTACTCATTCTTGTTCTGTTGCAAGCAATAACTAGCAATGCGAGGTCAAGTAATCCGCAGTGCATCGCTTCATCCTATGGTGATATTTACATAAACTACCAATTTCGATTGAAAAGTGATCTTGAGAGATGTAGTAAGATAGAGAGAGAGATAATTTGTGAAGACCGTATCCTTTTCTTGGACAATGATTACGTGCCCTTTCGAAAGATGCCATCTTAAAGACACTGAAAAACTTCCTCAAATAGAGGCATGCTATGTTTCTATGATATGGTGGTCAGGTGATGCTACGTCAACTTTACATATCTGGAAAAAAAAAAAGAAGAGGAAAGATTATTCAAATTAGGGGAGGAAATCATAATCAAAATTACATGAAAAAACAGAGTAATGGTCCTCAGGGATTCCGAATGCACGAAAGTCAAAACCTTAAGCCTTATTTGTTGCTATGTTTATGGGAGGAAATCAAATTATGGCCAGTGGGAATGGAACGAAAGACCTCAACGGTAGTCCCAAAGTGGTTGGGAGCTCACTTCAATCAACCTCCGCAGAAGAAGGCTATTAATGCACGTAACAGAAGAAGACGGAGAAGCCGAGGACATCTGACTATCATACCGTAGGGTACAACAGACACTATTTTGAATAAAATAAATGGGAACAGTCACTCCTATTTCTTCTTTTCGTTTTTTTTATCTTTTGTTTTTCTTTTGAAAGAGTAAGTACTTCACACGGCACGGGTAATTGATTCTTTTTTCTCTAAATGACGAGGGAGCAACCCGCGTTTGCGTCGTCCGTTTTGAAATACAAGGATCGGCTCAAATCTCCAATACTTTGACTCGTTTACATGTAGAATATTTTTGTGTCAATTATACATCTTGCGCAATAAATCTAATCACGTTATGTGATTTTGTGGCTTGAAACTTACAATTGGCAAGACGGTAACAGTAGGAGTTCTTGTGCTATTTATGTATTCGAGTTCTCAAACTTTATTTTGTTCATTTAAGAATTGAAACTTGCATTAAAAAGCATGTGAGATATTTGGTTTGCTCCATCAATTTCTAATGGACAGAAACCATATCTGGCTTATTTAATTCCCTTGAGACATGTTAACAGACTGTGTGAGAATGCATTCCTACATGATTATGAATTACCATGTGCAAAAGAGAAACGTAATGGTTTAATCATCCTTTTTTACTAATATGAGTGATCGAAACATTTAAAATTAACATGTGATAACACTATTGAATTACCTTTTTGGTTTTATTGTCACAAAAAATGGATGATCTTGGAATTAATTATTTCGTGAAGTCTCCCAACTCTAAATTTTACACGTATTCTTACATATGAAGACGATTATGGAGTTATTTTCTCATTGATCAAAATAAGGATCTCAAATATCTTGATATACATATATAAAACCGTTTAAAATTGAAAATGCATTTGTGTAGAGAGCGCTAGATGTTCTGAACTTTAAAAAAAAAAAAAAAAAAGGAAAGACGGAGAGGTGCAATATTAATTTTTTAGATAAACAAAAAGATTGAGAATGCTTAAATTGTTGAATCTTAGTATTCCCTAATTTCTTTTACTCTTTAAATAAGAATTTTCATTTCTACAAAAAAAAAAAAAAAAAAAAGAAGCTATCATAGGTTTCATTTCTGCACAAGAATCAATGGCCGCATTAATGATAGTTTAGAATCAATATCCCAATTAATGTGCTGAAATAGTTTCCTTAATAAATTGAAGATCTAAAACAGTCACATTAATAATGCTGGATTCAAATGACCAAATTGATGTTCTGAAATGGTTTCAAACTTAATGGTCAAATTAAAGTTTTGTAATAGTTATAAAGTTAATGTCTAGAATAAAGTTTTGTAGCAGTTATAAATTAATACGCGGAATAATACTCTGTAATGGTTACATAATTAATGCCCAAATTAATGTTCTAAAAATGTTTCAAAACCTATCCAAATTCAAAGTTGAACTCAGACGTTATGGCTGAATTAATGCTGTGAAACGGATTTTGAGTTAATGAGACAAATTGAATTAAATAAATATGATATGTAACTGATTATAAAAAAGGCGATTAAAAAGGATCAAAAAGTTGGTTGAGTGATGATAGTGGCCAATAAAATAGTCACACACTCTCTTAAGTTTCTCTTTACTATTCGACGCGAATTGGTGGTGTGTCTAAACTAGAGGCCCAACACTTTTGGGGCTAAAACTGAAGAACATCAAAACTAGAATACATCAAAACTAGCTCTACGAGGAGATTGGACATTCATATTTAGGATCTGAAAAACGTTCGAACCAATACTATACAGACACTAGACGTTTGCATTCTAGATCTGAACATATCAAAAGAATGTTAGAACCAACATTATAAGAAGACCAAACATTTGTGATCGGAATCTGAAGAATGTTAGAATCAATGCTGTAAGGACATTAGACATTTTTGTTTAGAATCTGAATATTGTTAGGACCAAACTTTTTCAGCATGGTATAAGGATAATGTGATTAGTCTTCTTTTAACTTATACTTGCTTATTATTAAAATGCATGAATAATATTAAAGAGATGCGTGCAAGAGTGTTTTTGCTTCTGCTTTGAATCGGCAAGTGTTTTTGTTTTCGAAACAAAATCCAAACGGGACGCACCTAAAGTTGATCGTTAAAAGCAGAACAACGGGCAATGTTATCCGGACAAGGAATTACAGAAATAGCAGGGGAAATTTTTCTCTCGTAGCGTTCTTCCACAAATTTTCATGGACAGCTGTGTGTCTGTACGTTGATTGCAGAGGCAAATCTCGCAAAGATTTCGGCATTTTTTGTCCAGTAGCTCTCTCTAAGGTTCCGCATCACAATTATATATCACGCGAGACCTAGGAAAGATCTTGGTAGCACAAATCAATGGGTGTGGGACCCAACAATCACGTGGGTGAAAATAGAAATTCAGTTTGGGTCCACAATGTCTTGACTTGCGTGCATTTGTTATGCATTTGTTCAGTTGACTGACTTGGGCTTCTCTATATTACAAAGGCAAATCCAAAGTCTCCAACTAAACAAAGATCATCCCGTCTTTTTTCAATCCTTTTCTATTGTGTCTCTCCTCCACCCACACCAAGCAATTCTTTACCCATTTCTCTTTACCTGAAGACCAACAAAGACATGATTAATGCTCTCAGCTCCATGAATGTCTATCCAGTGTTGCTACTCATTCTTGTTCTATTGCAAGCAATGACTAGCGATGCGAGGTCAAGTAATCCACAGTGTGTTGCTTCATCCTGCGGTGATATGCAGATAAACTACCCGTTTCGATTGAGGAGTGATCCGGAGAGATGTAATAAGCCAGAAAGAGAGCTAGTTTGTGAAGACCATCGCACTGTTATGTACTTGTTTGGTAGTAGATTCTATGTGCAATCTATCAATTATTCCACCTACGAAATCAGATTGGTCGATGATGGGCTGCAAAAAGATAATTGCTCGTCTCTCCCCCGTCATTCATGGGACCTCCTTTACTCATATGGCAGTCCAAACAACTCATACGGTTGGAGCAACTATGGTTCAGTGATCATTGTAAACTGCTCAAAACCAGTAAGTTCTCCACTCTACATCGCTGGTGGTCCATGCATTGAGGGGTCGTACTCTTCCAGCACATCATCGAATTGGCACTTCTATGCTTTGCTCAATCCAACAGCATGGGATGTTAGGGATTTTTGCACCATCCACAGTTGGACATGGACTTCCGATTTTGAGTTCGACGAGCAGATTAATATTAGCTCCTACAACTACGAGCTAATCCATAAAACCATGTCCGATGGATTTGCTCTCTACTTTGGTCCATATCTACATATGAAATATTTTTGCTACTTTGATTTCTATGGCTACTTTCATTTCAATAACAGCCTTTATTCCTCAAGATTTGATATGTATAGCTCCCGCAGCAGTCCAAATCCTTGCAGATACCAGTTCTACAAGGGTGGTAAGTATCGGTCGTCAACGAAATTTTACCGTAATTTTGCATGATTCTATATATTTTTTCACTTGCTACTTTCTCATCGAAACTGGAAAATGAAAGGAATATCTAATATCCAAGAAAAATATGAAAAAAATACATGACAGTGTACGTCAACAATGTTGCGTATTTGAAGGGTTTCGGGAGCTTTACATTACTTATTACTATCAAATTGAAGGAGTTGCAAGATTCGCAAAGAAAAAATGAAAAAGTGACGGTAGAAGCCATTCCCAACAGACCCACATTAGTGTACATAGACCTGTGCCTAGATTATAAATCCTTTCCACAAAAGGGCTCCAACTCCCACTGTAAAAAAGTAACAAGGATTATTGTGCGAGCACCCACATGACTAGTTTTCTGTTGGCGTAGAATTCACATTTTCTTATTTTCTTAATTAGTTCTTTAATTAGTCACTTAACTAATAATTCAGGAAGCGCTCCTTAACATTCATTAAAAAATTGTAGTCATGTATCAATAGGAGGAACAAAATTATTAATTAAATATTAATAAAATCGTTTCTCTAGATTTGTTAACCACTAACAAAGCAAAAGGAGTTTCTTGTATAGCCTACCATCAACGTATACAGCTTATTATTTCCATTTATTTGCAAAAGCACACATCTCACTTCTCATATTCTTTTGGACAAAATTCAACTTGCTCTTTTTCCAAGTGAATTTTCTTTTTCATACTTCTTTTTTCTTCAATTTCTTTTCAAACCATTCATTCCTTCCACAGGGCTCCTAGATGATATTGCAATTTGGATAGCTTCGGACTTTCCAGCACTACTAGGTAAGCCACAATGATTTGTTATTAAGATTAATCCACATATTCTAACCTATCAAAATTTTCTTTAGTGCTTTTCTGTGTAGCGAAGTTCGTAATCGGGACGCCGTTTGTCGTGATATTTCTAATCTACAAGTACAGAAGAAGGCACTTAGCAATGGACAAGAACATTGAAGAATTTTTGCAAGCTCATAACAACTTTTTGCCCATAAGGTACTCTTACTCGAATATTAGAAAGATCACCAAAAATTTTAAGCACAAGCTAGGTGAAGGGGGATATGGTTCTGTCTACAAAGGAACACTCAGGAGTGGTAATGAAGTGGCCATCAAGATTTTGAAGCAATCCAAGGCCCATGGCCAAGATTTTATCAATGAAGTGGCTACTATTGGAAGAATTCACCATGTTAATGTAGTGAAACTCATTGGTTTCTGCTTTGAAGGCTCGAAACAAGCTCTTGTGTATGATTTCATGTCAAATGGATCCTTGGATAAGCACATTTTCACTAAGGAAGGGGATAAGTTTCTTAATTACAAGAAAATATATGAGATCGCTCTTGGGGTGGCGAAGGGAATCGAATATTTACATCAAGGGTGTGACATGCAAATATTACACTTCGATATCAAACCTCACAACATTCTTTTAGACAAGAATTTCACTCCGAAAGTTTCTGATTTTGGACTTGCGAAACTGTATCCCGTTGATCATAGCATAGTCTCAATTACTGCTGCAAGAGGAACCTTGGGATATATGGCACCTGAGTTGTTTTACAAAAACATTGGTGGCATATCTTACAAAGCGGATGTTTATAGCTTCGGGATGTTGCTCATGGAAATGGCAGGTAAAAGGAAAAATGTAAATGCAAATCCAGAACACTCAAGCCAATTTTTTTTTCCTTTGTGGGTGTACGACCAAGTTTATGAAGGAGAAAGTGTTGAAATGGAAGAAGTTGTAGAAGAGGAAAGGAATGTGATAAAAAAGATGATAATAGTTGCACTTTGGTGTATACAACTAATTCCCGATCATCGGCCTCCAATGAAGAAAATTTTAGAAATGCTTGAAGGAGATATTGGTAATATTCAAATGCCTCGAAAACCGCTTATTTACTCGCAAGATGAGCCAATTGACGATGACAGAGCCGAGATGGAATTAGAGACATTCTCAACTTCATCAAGCGCTCCCATAGTTTCCGCTAATTTTCCATTTGGAGATAGCAATGATGTTTAGAGGACCATGCACGTTTTGATTGGAAAAGCTTTGTTTCACACGATATAGTATATGTTGGCAGGGTATTGAGCTAGTTTAGCGTCAGTGATTACATTTTGTCTTCTTCTAGCTCTTAGGTGACTGTTGTGTTATGATACTTTTTTTTTTCTTTTTTGGTTGGAGTGTTATTGTACTTCATTTATAGTTTCACCATGTGAGGTCCTTACAATCTCCTAATTGGGGTGGATGTGTAGTTTCATAAAATAACACGGTTTGGGAAGCGTATTCTATATGTTCATCTCATATGATTCTAGCTCATCCAGTCAATCATCCATTTATTTCTGCAAAATATTCACGAAAGAGGGCTGTGAAACATGCCATCCTACCTACACGCGCTTGGGTGTGGAGTTCGAGTTTACTCAACTTGCTATTCCAGTGAATCATTTATTAATTAATTGTACGTCCATGAACGAGTATTGCGCTCGGGAGGCGTGTCCATCGCGCTCTGGCTTGGTCCCAGCTCGAGTACGACTCAGTGATTTTGAATCCGCTCATCAGTCTCTGCTCAAAATCCAATGACTGGGCCGAGGCGGAGAGGATATTTATAGACATGGGTAATGAAAGGGACTTGGTTTCTTGGAACTCCATGATCTCTATACCAATAATCACATGGAAGTTTGAAGGGTTCGATAATTTTCGTTCACATGCTTGAAGATGGTTTTTTTCGGCGGATGTTATTTAGGATTGTTCGGTTCCCGAGAATGCATCAATGGCCGATACAGCTTTCGGGTTTATAATCAAAAGCTGCTATGCTGATTCTGATGGGTTTGCTGGGTGTGCATTAATTAACATGTTTGCAACGGGTAGCGCTGATTTGGTTTCAGCTCGTAAGGTGTTAGAGAAATTGCCTCGGAGTAGTGTGGTTGCTTGGACTTTGATGATGACAAGATATACTCAGTTGGGTTGTCCAAAGAAAGCTGTTGATTTGTTTCTGGATATGCTTGTTAGTAGGCCTGGCCAGATAGATCTACACTCACAGCTGTTTTGTTGGCATGTTTGGAGTTGGAGTTACAATCGCTGGGGTGCAATTGCATTGCTGGGTTGTACGGTCTGGACTGGCTTAGGATGTCTGTATTGGATGCAGCTTAATGGACATGTACGCGAAGTGTGTAGGTAGGGAATCACTTCATGATTCAAGAAAGGTGTTTGATTGGATGCAAGATCATAAGGTGATGTCTTCAAAGGCAATAATCACAGGATACGCGCAAACTGAAGACTATGGGGAGGCTATCAAACTCTTTTCGGAAATGATAAAAGGTCCAGTGAGGTCATACCATTTCACATTTGCTAGCGTTCTCAAGGCATGCGGAAGTACTTGTGATGTGGATATGGATATACAAATATACGTGCTAGCAACAAAATTGGGCTTTGCTGGTGATACTTGCATGGGCAATTTTCTTATTGACATTTATTCTAGGTCAGGTCACAGGAAAGACGCTCGAGAGCTTTTGATGCACTATTTGAAAAGAATTTAATTTCTTTGAATACCCTTGTGGGTACCTATGCCAAGAGCTTGGAGTCCAATGAAGACTTTGAACTACTACATGAGATTGAGGAGAAAGGAATCGGGACGAGTGATTTTACATTTGCCAGCCCTTTAAGTGGAGCCGACTGTATCGGCACTGTTGGTAAAGGGAGCAAATCAGAACTGGACTCAAATCAGTGCATTTCCAATGCTTTGATCACTGCGTACATAAGGTGTGGAAACCTAGAAGCCGATTTTCGAGTTTCTGTGAGATGAGAGAATTGACCACCATGCATGCGTGGGGGACTATATGGGCAGATCAGGATCCCTTGTTGATGCCCTTCAGTTTGTAAATTCACTGCCTTTCAGGGCTGATACACTGGTCAGGTCTGGCATACATTTCTGGACCTTGCCAATTTTACGGCAATGTTGAACTTGCAAAACAAGCTGCAGCAATATATTTTTAGCAGGATCCAGACTACCCTGCTGCTTATGTATTGCTATCAAATATGTATGCCTTGGCTGGTCTTGGAAAGATGCAGCAGCAATTAGAAAGAAGACGAAACTTGAACATCTTACAAAAGAAGCCAGTTGTAGCGGTATTCAAGTCATAAATAACGTTCACAAGTTCTATGTGTTAGAAATTAAGCCAAATTCATTGGTGCCGATACTTCGATACCAAGACTATTGAGTTGCCGATACTATCATGTCCCGATCCACGAGTGCGCGCACATCCCTCTTTGGTCGATAAAATATCCGATTTCCTAGGATGCGTCGCCGACCCATTCATTTTAGTACGCATGCGGAAGCGAACAATTAATACCCCTGATGACAAACAACATGGAATAGAAAGTAGGCCAACAAAATCACAACCGAAACCCTTTTGTAAACGAATTGATCTGTCTACAAAAAGATTCATTGGCAAAAAGAAACTGTTCTACGGCCAACTAGCGGACATATACGTCGATCCTTCAGACTCCACCTTCATAGACTCCGAGGCTTCGAGTCCTCCACCACTGTCATCTAAGGACCTGAAAAGTGAGCCCACGACGGGGTGAGACAACGTCTCAGTAAGTCCACCTCCTAAACCCCTATTAGGAAGAAAATACGCCTCAGGGCGCTCTAGTCACACAACCACACAATTAGAATAGAGGACTTACCTCGCCTCAGTTTCTTCCTTCACGTTAGCATAGTTCATATCAAAACCATATGCATATAGCAATTTCACACATCAATTGGAACATCTAAATCAATTACTGCTCACACAAGCAAGAACTACCGACACACACCAGTCCATCAATTCAATCAATCCTAGGTGTCACGCTCTGGTCCTTCGAGCACATGCTTATCCCTCTTGGTCGATTTAATAGTGATGTCCCAAGACGCATCGCCAACCCATTCATTTTAATGCACATGTGGAAGTAGATAAATAATCCCCAGACAACAACACAATTGGATAGAAAAGTAGGGTCATAATTTTTAAAGCCAACATTCACAACACACTTATGTGTGTTGTGAATACAAGCCGACCTATTTAAAAGGTCAACAAAACAGGGGGGTTTACAAAACTACAGATCTTCGTCCTCCTCATCTTCATCCACATTTCAGTTGGAGCCTTCAGCAGAATATACCAGGGACCTTGGATCTGACAGGTCTAGGTCTACGTCCACCATTGAACCCCCTGGAGGATTTATCGTGCCTTTCCCAAAGGCGACCTCCAGCACATAAAAAGGAATCTTGGACTTCGGTATGGGCCCTTCTCTCTGGCCATTTCGCTCCTGGCGATACCATGATTGGTATTGACGGGGCACCTTTTTGGGTAAATCCGCATCGACTCAGACCATAGATCTCACCAACTCATATACATATCCCCTTAGGTCTCCGTGAAGTAGGATGAAGCACTTATGTTTTGTCACCTTCTTAGGCTGATCAAAATGCTCAGGAGGAGCTGCCATCTATGGATCTGAAATGTTATCTCACAACGGGGTGAGACGACATCTCAGCGAGTTTACTCCCTAAGACCCGACTAGGAAGAAAATATGCCTTGAGGGTTGCCTAAGCACAAACACGAGTCAGAGGACTTACCTTGGCCTTAGTTCCTTTCTATGAATCAATATCATTTAAATAACCATTCAATCATTTCAACCAATCAGATCGAATCATCAATCAATCAACTTAGTCGATTCCATGTCATTAAGACCATTCCCCGGTCATCTCAATCAATACCATCTATAAAGTCCGATTATAATCCAGGACTACTCACTCTAAGCTGATAATAGATAGTATAACTCATCAGAAACTACCAATAAATAGTATACTGCTTGCTCTAAGCTGACATATCGCCCGCAGGTTGATATAGTATACTAATAATGCTCAACAGAAGCTGCTAAGTATACTACTTGCTCTAAGTTAACATATCGCTCGTAAGCTGATATAGTATCTTTGGTATACTACTTGCTCTAAGCTAACATATTAGAGCCCGTAGGTTGATTTAGTATGCCATCCTGATCATCTAACATTTTCACCATTTTTTATCATTCTTGATAAAAATAATCATGTGTGGATATATGATTGGCCTTAACCAAAATATGATATTTTCCCTTTTGAAAATCCCACTAATTTCAATAGTCCACAAATTCATTTTTGGCATTGTAAACCGACGCTTGGTGATTTGCTAACTAATTACTGAAATTAAATAAATTTTGGGATAAATTCCCAAAATCACAATTCACATCTAATCAGCACAAAATAATAGTCAATTAAATAAACAGATCACACCACTGTAATCAGCATAAAATTTTGATCACTGGCTATCCTGGTCTAATTTCCGGAAAATAAATAAATAATTAAATAATTACGAAAATTAATTATTAAATGCCAAAAATAGCAACTTAGGCTTGTAAAGCCTAATTAAAAGCCGAGACGAGCCCGAAAAATTTCCGAACCACTTTAAATAAATATTAAAGCTTGTCTAGGCTCTAATTACACTTTTCTAACAACCTAATATGCAATAATCATTTATTAAATTGCTAATTTATTCTAACTATCCACCTAATCTATACTTAGTCTAAGCTTGTGACATCCTAGATTTTCAACCCTATTTTCTACTGAATAAATCGGGCATTTCATTGACACACCTATAGGGCTGTTCTTAGAGCCAATCACTCTCGAGATAACTAGACTATTTGGGAAAGCCATTAAGGAATTTTAATGCAATAGACTTGAGAATTCGACCAGGAATCGGCTTCTTGACCATGCTTATCTTTAGGGGCCATTACGGCACAGTTAAAAATCGAATTAAGATTAGAGATTGGTTGGTTTGACGGAGATGTGTGGTTGATCATGGGTGACTCCACTAAATTAGAAAATTCTTGTTGACCGGCACTAGTTTGATTTCTCTATCGTTTTGGTACTCTGTGTCCATTTTTGAATCATCGAGATTTTCACAATAATCGAGAGTCACTAATGTGTCGAGTGGGTTCATAGTGGTTCGAAGAAAATCGACCACATGTCATTTGCACTAAAAATCTCTAAAAACTATCCATTGGTCTAGGTCACGCAAAAAACGTGCCAAATGTAAATTAACTATGAATTCAGGTTCGATTTTAGAAATTGAAGATTCTATCATGTCAAAATAAATTCTAGGAGTGTCGACTCAGTCTCATAAGATTTTTCTGCAACCCAAGACTTTTTAGGAAAAAGTCGGCAAAGGACCATTTTTGTTAAGAAAAAGGGCGGGATTGTTTTTTATCGCAAATTTGGGAAGCATGATGGATATATGGGTGAGGAAAAATATCAATTGGAACATTGAGATGTCAATTGAATTTATAAAGGCCATATGAGGTTGGATTGTGAAGGAATTGAGTTCAATTGAAGCTAAAACTTTAAAATCCGTAACTCTCCCCATGGCCTGGCAAAATGGACCATTTCACATGTCCAAAAGTGAGTCTTAGTGGCCCATTGTGAGCCAAGGAAGATACTTGGCCAAAGATGTGTCTTGGGGGATAAGCTTGTGGAAAAAGCTAGGCAAGGTGGCCCCAACCTTATCTCTTCCCTTTCTCTCTCCCTTAGCCAGCCAAGCTACATCCACCGTCCCTCTCCCCTCCATTTCACACGCCCACAACAATCAAGAAGCCAGCAGCGTTGCTAGGGACAGCAGGAGA
The DNA here is from genome assembly GCA_016097545.1 of Eucalyptus victrix. NCBI lineage: Eukaryota > Viridiplantae > Streptophyta > Magnoliopsida > Myrtales > Myrtaceae > Eucalyptus > Eucalyptus victrix. The sequence goes on from CM027845.1 coordinate 4,087,250, forward strand.
AGCCGGAGCTGCTATCGCCGTTCGTGTGCGGCACCGCCCGCGAGAGAGCCGCTCGCACCATCCGCCCTTCTTGCCCCCTCTTGCCATCCAGCAGCCTTTTCCACCTCTGTCTAGCACTGTGAGCCATTGTCGGAGCCCGTTCAACTGTCGTGGACCGCCCTCCAACCTGCCGAAGTCCCCCTTCGGTCCACCGTTTTCCTCACCACGCTAAGCTAGCTTGTTTTCTTCTATCTTGCAGTCCAATTTAGCAAGCAAAAAAGTGGGTTTCACAGCACCTTCTAGGCCCGTTTTGAGGTGTTTGTGAACCTCAGATCCTAGGCTCGCTTTGGAGAAAAGTGACACTCGCTTCGTTCCCGACGTTTCAATCCGAACGGATTGTTAAACGGGTGAATTTTACTCACTAATCCCTAATTAGTTTGCTAATGATGCTTAGGGGTTGATTAGATTTAATTAAGTGCAATTAGGTGGATAGATTATATTAGAATAATTAAATTAGGGATTTACGTATGCATGTTAGGCAAATGGTTAATGTATTTAGTGAGTAGATAGGCTCAAGTAATTATTGAATGAGCCTCAATATTTTTCCGAGTCCATTTCGACTTCCAATTAGGCATTACGGGCCTAAATTGGATTTATTGTTATTTATTTATTAATTTTAACAGTTATTTGATTAATTTATTTATTTTTCGAAAATTAGACCGGAATAACCGATGACCAGAAAAATATATGCGATTATCGTGGTGCGGTCTCTATTTATTTAATTGAGCTTTATTTTGTGCTGAAATGAATTATTTGTGCCTTTAGGATTTGTTTCCTGAGTTTAATAAATTTGGTAATTGAGTGAGAAAGAAGGTTATAGTACGTGGCTCGGAGACCAAAGGTGTCATCCTGGAGAATGCACGTAATTTAAAGACTATATACATCACTTAAAAAGGCATGTGGCTCGATGATTTGGTATATCGCCTTAGAGAATGCATGTGGCTCGGTGATTTAGTACGTTGCTTTGGCGTATATGTCGCCTTAGAGAATGCATGGGGCTTGGTGATTTAGTACGTTGCCTTGGCGTATATGTCGCCTTAGAGAATGCACATGGCTCGATGACCAAGTATGTTGCCTATAGAGAATACATATGGCTCAATGAATAGGTATTGCATCTTAGAGAATGCACGTGGCTCAGTGACCAAGTACGTCGCCTTTAAGAATGCATGTGGCTCGATGACTATATGTATACTATCTAGGAGATTGCATATTATGGATTAAATGACCGTGGAATGGTCTGTTGACATGTAAATCGACTAGGTCGGTTGATCGGTGTTCGATCGTTAGTAGTTGATTGGGTGCCTATTTGAACTGTGCTGATTTGCAGGTGGAATTTGAGACCAAGGTAAGTCCTCAGACCCGTGTGTACATAAGTAGCCCAAAGTGCATTTGTTTACTAATCGGGTCTTAGGGGGTATAACTCGCTGAGACGTTGTCTCATTAGTTATTATATAACCATTTTAGGCCCCTAGATGACAGTACCTCCACCTCCTCATCCTTCCAAGCACTTTGGTATTCTCAAAGAAGTCACCGAGATAGAAATCCACTTCTCGATACACCCCCACCCTGAATGACTAGAGTACGTTTTGGTTAAGTCGACCGTCTGGGTTGATGTGGGTGTAGAAGACTTGAGGCCCCACGAGTATCGGTCATGGTATTGTGAATATTATGATGGCCGAAGGGAAGGTCCATGCCATAAGAGGATGTGCCTTTGATCGTTTTAGAGGAAGCTTTCGATAAGGGGACTGCAGACTCTAAGGATGGAGTGGTGATTGATGCGAAAGACCCCAATCTGGAGAATGATACTGGTACTCCTGTGTACTCAGCCGGGGGCGCTAACGGAAGTGAAGAGGAAGGGGAGATAGTCGAGCAAGAGGAGGAACCGGAGGGGGATCAGGAATGGGAATGGCCAGTGGAGGAGGAACCTGAGGGCGAGCCTGAGGTGAATTTTGAGGAAGAAGAGCTCGAGGATGCCCGTGAAGAAGAAGAGGAAGAAGAAGAAGAAGAAGAACCTGAAGAGGAATCAGAGGATGACCCCGAGGAGGATCTTGAGTATGACCCGGATGAGGATTGAGATCCCATCTTGTTTGCAAACCTAAGTTATGGACTGATGTGATAGATCGGACTTCTGTGAATAGTATTATAAAATATACTATGTGGTTTGTATTTTATAAAAGTGTGGTTGTAGTTTTTTAGATGTGAAAAATATGGCCTACTTTTCTATCCCATTGTTTTATTGTCTGGGGATTTTATTATATGCTTCCGCATGCGCATATTAAATGAAAGGGTTGGTGAGGCGTCTTGGGACGTCACTATTAATCGACTAGGTAAGGAATGGGCACGCGCTCAAGGATCGGGGCATGATATCCCGTTTAAGTGGTATCAGAGTGAAGTTCAAGATTGGAGTGATAAGGAGCGATGAGTCTTGGGATAGTAGTAGGAAAGGCCTTTAAATTCATGCTAGTGCATGTTTGTGTTAGCCAAGTGCTAGAATTGCTTGTTGTTTGGATCACTTTGTTTCTAATTCGGTGTTGAATTGGAAGCAGGTGCCAGTAGATAAAAGCTGAACTATGAGCGATCAGGAGCAAAAAACTCCTACAAAGAGGACTGTTCGTGCCATGACTCGAGGAAGAATGCCGACCAGGGTCGGTACCCGAGGAGGCTGAGGTCGAGCGCTAGCTCAGGCTAAAGCGAGTAGAGTGGCATCACCTGTGGTGGATGCCGGGGTAGCAGCCTCTAGTGATCCTAGAATAGAAGGGATTATGTAGGCACTAGAGGCCATGAGAGATGTCATAGCATAACAGGCATTTAACCAAGCCGCCGCTGCTGCTGCACCTATCGCCGCACCTGTTGTTGCACCTGTCGAAGCTTAAGTTGAGAATATTCTGGTGCAGAGAGAAAGGCCGATCCATAGGCCAGTGGAACAATTCCTGAGGTTGAATCTGCCTTAGTTCACTGGGGCAAGAGACCCCGAAGCTGCTGCCTTATGGGTTCAAAAATTGGAAAACGGCTTTTGCACTACTGATGTGCAACGAGACTAAGAAAGTGGTTCTTGCAACTTACCAACTAGAGGGAGTTGCAAATACGTGGTGGAGAACCACCTGAGGAGCAGTGTTTCTAGGAGGTGTTGCCCCTGAGTGGAATGCCTTCATTGAGGTTTTTAATGACAAGTATTTCTTAGAGACTGCCATAGAGATGAAGATGGTAAAGTTTTAGTGTCTTCGCCAAGGCTCCATGAGTGTGGATTGATATGAGGTGAAGTTCGTTGAACTGTCATAATATGCCCCTGAGTTAATTGAGAATCCGGCGAATCGAGTGAGAAGGTTTAGGGATGGATTCAAGCCGGACTTGAGGAGCGTATTGATTTTGCTAAATCTGAGGAATTACAATGATCTATATCAGATAGCCTAGATGATCGAGAGAGATTAGAACGGGAGAGTTGCCACGTCTGGGTCAAGATTTAGTGCTAACCGAGATGCAAATCGGCAAGGAAAGAGACCCATGCCTAGAGGCAGATTCCAAGTCCTGCCTAACAAGAAGGATGGATTTGGTAGGCCAGGGCCTAGTAGGAGTGAAGCATGTCGCTTTTGTGGAAGACGACATGGGTTAGCATTGTGCTCATCTAAGTCGGGTGCGTGTTTTGAAGGTGGCCAACAAGGCCACCTAACTAGAAATTGCCCTAGAAAGCTAAGACGACAATCACAACTATCGCCGCCGCCGCAGATGGGACATATAAGAGGGTATGCCCCTCAGAACATGCCACAAGGATGACAGTTGAGACCTCCAGTTCAGGGCACAGTGTATGCTAATACACAGGGTCAGGTAGAAGCTGCTCTTGATGTGATAATAGGTATGGTTTCACTGAATGACCATCCTGCTTACGCTTTGTTTGATCTAGGAGCAACCCACTCATTCATTGCCGAGCAGTATGTTAAGTTGATAGGAGTCAGTCCTATTTTATTGGAGTCAGCAATTTGTATATCTACACCCCTGATGGATAAAGTTATTGCTGCTTTGGGTTGTTTGGGGTGCAAGTTAGAAATTGGTGAGCGAGTGGGGAAAATTGATATATTAGTCCTAGCCATGTATGATTTCGATTTAATAATTGGCATGGACTAGCTCACCAAGCAACAAGCTAAAATGGACTGTTATCGCAAGGCGATTCAGTTTGACCTATTAGGGGGTGAGCTTTAAGTTTGTTGGGAATCGAGGAGGACCCTCGATTACCTTGATCTCGGGCTAGAGGCGACTCGTCTATTAGATGAGGGCTGCCAAAGTTACTTGGCAACTGTCGTGGATACGACAGTTGAAGAACTGAAAATGGAAGACATTTAAGTCGTGCAAGAATTTCCAGATGTCTTTCCAAAGGAATTGCCAGGATTACCGCTAGAGAGAGAAATAGAGTTCGTGATCAAACTAGCACCCGGGATAGAGCCAATCTCTAAGGCTCCTTACCGTATGGCGTTGTCTGAGTTGAAAGAACTGAAGGTGTAGATGCAAGAACTTTTGGATAAGGGATTTATTCGTCTAAGTGCATCACCTTGGGGAGCATCAATTTCTATTTGTAAAGAAGAAAGATGGCTCGTTGCGCCTATGCATTGACTATCGACAAATCAATTAGGTAACGATCAAGAATAAATATCCATTCCCAAGGATCGATGATCTGTTTGATCAACTACAAGGAGCGTCGATATTTTCGAAAATTGACTTAAGGACATGATATCATCAATTGAGAATTAGGAAGGAGGACATTCCTAAGTTAGCATTTCATACTCGGTATGGTCACTATGAGTTTACAGTGATGCCATTCGGATTGACGAATGCTCCAGCTGCTTTCATGGATTTGATGAACAGAGTATTCAAGGAATACCTAGATCAGTTTGTGATCGTGTTCATCAATAATATCTTGGTGTATTCGAGGAGTGACGAAGAGCACGAGAATTATCTGAGATTAGTACTGCGAAAACTTAGAGTCCATCAATTATATGCCAAGTTTAGCAAGTGTGAGTTTTGGTTGGCTCATGTTGCTTTCTTAGGTCATGTAATCTCAAGTGAAGGAATTTCAGTGGACCCGAGCAAGATAGAAGCCGTGATCAATTGGCCAAGACAGACTATAGTGATAGAGATCAGAAGCTTTCTGGGTTTGGCAAGTTATTACAGACGGTTTGTGGAAGGGTTCTCATCTTTAGCATCGCCACTGACAAGACTCTTGAAGAGAAATTTGTTTGGATGGACAAGCGTAAGCGTAGTTTCCAAGAACTAAAGGAAAAGCTGACTACGGCTCCTATACTGACAATTCCATCTGGTCCTAGAGGATTCGAGATCTATAGTGATGGGTCATTTAGAAGGTTGGGTTACGCGTTGATGCAACATGGTAGGGTTGTTGCATATGCCTCCCACTAGTTAAGGTCTTATGAACAGAACTATCCAACGCATGACTTAGAACTCGTCGCAATCATCTTTGCCCCGAAGATTTAGAGACAATATCTATGCGGAGAAAGATTCCAAATCTTCACGGACCATCAAAGCCTCAAATACCTATTCTCTCATAAGGAGTTAAACATGAAGCATCACAGATGAATGGAATTGCTAAAAGATTACGATTGTGATATTTTATATCACCCGGGAAAGGCGAATAAGGTTGTCGATGCTTTGAGTCAGAAGTCTTCAGTTACTTATATTATGATTCAGGAATGGAACTTAATTGAGAAAGCTCGGGATTCGGAATTCAAGTTTGAGGTAGGCCACCTTTCAAGTCTTATGGCCACCCTCAGAATTGAACCGGATGTTCAGGTTAGAATTAAACTACTCTAATTGACAGATGTAGATGTATAGAAAATCCTACAAGAGGACATTGAGAAAAGAAAGGCTGACTTTCAGATTTCTGATGAAGGAATACTGAGGTGCCGAGGACATTTAGTTGTACTTGATGATGTGGAGCTTAGAGAGAATATTTTATCCAGAGCACATCGTAGCAATTACATCATTCATCTCGGTAGCACCAAGATGTATCATAATCTGCGTCAACACTATTAGTGGTTAGGTATGAAGGTAGACATCGCCAAGCATGTCGCCAAGTGTTTGACATGTCAGTAGGTCAAAGGCTATCATTGCAAGCCGAGAGGACTTCTGCAACTTCTCGCGATCCCAAAATGGAAATGGGAGCATATTACGATGGATTTCGTGACCAGACTACCAAGGAGTCAAAGAGGAAATGATTCGATTTGGATAGTAGTCGACAGACTAATAAAGTTGGCTCACTTCATTGCAGTTCGAAAGGACCTTAGTCTAGATAGACATGCAGACCTGTACATACGTCAAGTGGTTCGAATGCATGGAGAGCCGGTTACGATAACCTCAGATTGAGACCCAAGATTTACTGTCGCCTTTTGGAAGAGCTTGCAAAGTGCTCTAGGTACAAAGCTTCAGTACAGTATGGCATATCATCCTTAAACGGATGGCCAGTCTGAGAGGACGATTCAGACCCTCGAGGACATGCTGAGAGCTTGTGTACTAGACTTCAAAGGAAGTTGGGAAGATCAGCTTCACCTGGTGGAATTTGCCTACAACAACAGTTATCAGCAAAGCATTAAGATGGCTCCATTTGAATTGTTGTATGACAGAGTGTGCAGAACATCAGTATGTTAGGATGAAGTGGGTGAAAGGAAGATCACGGGCCCAGAGTTGGTCCAGCAGTTAGTGGATGCCGTGGCAGTAATCAGAGGCAAATTAAAGATTGCATAGAGCAGACAAAAAAGTTACGCAAATAAGCGTTAGAGATTATTGGAATTTTAAGTTGGTGATCACATTTTTCTAAATGTGTCACCAATGAGGGGAATTTTGTGCTTCGAAAAGAAAGGCAAACTAAGTCCGAGGTGTTGGAGAAATCTTTCCAGAATATTTTGAAACTGACAAAACGTTTCTATCAGTCTAGTCTGGACATCTGCAGATCGTCTAGTTTAAAGTCTGAAGACTTTCTGATTACCAGACTCAAGATTCAAGACTCAAGATTCAAGACTTAAGACTCAAGACTCAAGACTATTCTCATTGACAGTCTTTCTGATCTAGTGACGAAGGAAATCCAGAGCCGAAGTATATGGTTGAGGATTTAATCCTATCCTCTGGAGAAGATCTTTTGGTTGGATAAATATAACAGATTCTTTTGTTCGTATCAAGATCAATTGAAGATCCGATGGTCGACGAAATATTCTTGGAATGTTCTATTCTTGGAAACCAAGATCCTGATTGTATGGGCGAACAGGATTGATGGGCTATCGTCAGGTTCCTTTAATAGCTCGAATGATCTTCTTGATTGATTCCGTCCAACGGGTAGATTAGAGGAATTCCTTTGGAAAGTGCCAACGGGTATGATGGCATAAAGGAGTATAAAAAGGAAGACGTTCTAGTTGTTTGAGAGAGTGATCGATAGAAAAATTCCAGAGTCTGAAGCATCTTGATTATTAGTCGATTCATTCTGAGTGAAATTGTATACACAGAGTGTCCATACTTGGTGATACATTGAGTGAGTGTGGTAGATCATCTACACGTAGAAATCAAGGAAGATCAACACTGTAACATCTCTTGGTTAATAGTGAATCCAGCCAATTGGCTGTCAGTGCAGAAGAGTGGACGTAGGCTTGAATCAAGCTGAACCACTATACACCGCGTGTTCAATTCTCTCTTTCCTTTACTTAGTCTTACGTTGATTATTACTTATCGCAAATCCTTCAACTGTTTAAGTATTGCGCAATAATCAAGAAAAATCTTTTATATACCTATTCACCCCCCTCTAGGTACTCGTACTAGCAATATCAATTGGTATCAGAGCTCGTGTTCTTACTTTATTTGAAGTGTTTTACTTTAGAGTAAAAGATCCATGGCTAGTATGCTAGCACCAGGGCTGGTGGAAGGGCAAAGCAATACCGGACCACCCTACTTTGATGGAAAGGATTACAACATCTGGAAGAACAAGATGAAAGCTTTCCTACGATCAAAGGATCCTCTGGAATGGGACGTTGTGGAAAGAGGAATCACTCCTACTGCTGCATCAGCTTCTGAAAGAGGGAAAGAAACTGTTGAGACCAGCGGAATGACCCAGGAAGAGATAAACAAGAGACAAGCACTCGATGCAAAAGCAATTTACTCTTTATATTATGCCTTGTCTCCAACTAAATATTACAAAATATCTTCTTGTGTCACAGTAAAAGAAGTATGGGATAGATTACATATCACATATGAAGGAACAGATCGAGTGAAGGAGACCAGAATCAACATTCTCCTCGGTCAATATGAAGCCTTCAAAATGAAACCAGGAGAATCTATAACGACATGTTTAGTCGTTTTACGAGATATTGTCAATGGTCTTGAGAACCAAGGACAAAAAATTTCTGATCCCATGAAGGTGAACAAGCTATGCGTGGACTCTCCAAGGATTGGAATCATATAAAGACTTCAATAAGAGAGACGCAAAGAATTATGCCTCTATCTGTCGACGAGCTAATTGGAACTCTTCAGTCTTATGAAGTGGAACGAATTAATGAAGACGAAGATCCAAGAGGTACGAAATCCATTGCGTTAAAATCAAATGATGATTCTGATGATACAGATTCAGGAGATGATATGGACGACAAGGAGCTTGCTCTAATGATAAGAAGATTCAAAAAACTGAATAGAAAAGGTAGAAGGTTCAACTCAAAGAAACAAAGTTTCCAAAGGCAGCAAACCAAGTCTGTTGATGATGAGGAATCAAACAAAGATGTAGTCTGCTTCGAATGCAAGAAAAAGGGACACATCAGACCCAACTTTCCTCTTCTGAAGAAGAAAAGAGGAAAAGCTGAGAAGTTTCGAAAAGCTCTCAAAGCTGAAACCTGGAGTGATACAGAATGTGAAGAAAGTGATAATGAATATGCTAACATATGTCTGATGGCACATTAAGACTCAGACTCAGATTCTGGATTAGACTCAGACAGTGAATTTGAGGTCTCCGTCAAGAAAAAGGTAAAGTGGTATCTTGACAGCGGATGTTCAAGACACATGACAGGAGACTCAAAGTGCTTCATAAAGCTTGTTCAAGTAAACGGTGGAAATGTTTCATTTGGAGGAAACGACAAAGGAAGCATTGTGGGATTTGGAACTGTGAAAATTGGAAATCTCACAATAAGCAATGTTTCTCTAGTGGAAGGACTCAACTATAACCTTCTCAGCATTAGCCAATTGTGTGATACTGGTTTCAAGATCTCCTTTCAAGAAGGAATTTGCTCTGGAATCAGTAAAGACTCTACTCAGTCCTTCATGGGTCGAAGACATGGAAATATCTACCTCTTAGACATGAAATTAAATGAATCACAATGCCTAATCTCAATTCAAGATGAAGCGAGCTTATGGCACAGAAAGCTTGGTCATATCAATATGAAGCAATTAGCCAAAATCTCATCAAAGCAGCTTGTTCGAGGTCTACCCAAATTACCTTATCAAAAGTCCGATCCATGCACACCATGTATTCTCGGGTAGCGGTAAGAAATTCATTTAAGCCAATAAATCATGTCTCTACTAATCATGTACTACGATTGCTGCATATGGATCTTTTCGGACCAACCGAACCCATAGTATTGGAGGTAAGAAATACTGCCTAGTAATTGTGGATGATTTCTCCCGCTTTACTTGGGTATATTTCCTTGCAAGTAAGTTAGAAACCTTTTCCTATTTGGAAAAATTTGCTAAAAAGGTTCAAAATGAAAAAGGATGTGTTATCTCAAGTATAAGAACAGATCATGGAGGAGAATTTGAAAATCAAAATTTTACAAAATTGTGTGATGAATCTGGATTTAAGCATATGTTCTCCTCTCCATACACTCCTCAGCAAAATGGAGTTGTGGAAAGAAAGAATAGATCTCTTCAAGAAATGGCTAGAACTCTTTTAATTGAAAGTAAAATTTCTTCACGATTTTGGGCTAAAGCTGTTTCAACAAATGCTATATCATCAATAGAGTCTTTCTAAGACCTATTCTTGAGAAAACCCCTTATGAATTATTCAAAGGTAAGAAGCCCATTGTTTCATACTTTCATGTGTTCGGTTGCAAATGCTTTATATTGAAAAATGCAAAGAATCAAGTTGGTAAGTTTGAAGAAAGATCAGATGAAGGCATCTTCCTGGGATATTCTACATCAAGCAAAGCCTACAGAGTCTACAACAAGAAGAGCCAGACGGTGGAGGAGTCAATGAATGTCAAATTTCAAGACTCTACGAAAGATGAATCCAGTCAGACTCAGTATGAAGAGTTTGAACCTGCTCCAGACCTTCCAAAGCTGACAACTCAAGAAATGTCTCTGACTCTGGAAGACCAGCATCAAGAAGTTCATGAAGATTCAAATAAAGAAAGAGATCATCATCCGAGACAAATCAACCAAGATGCTTAGGAAGCATAAGTCCGGTCATCCCAAAGATCTCATTATCGGCGAAATTAATGAAGGAATTCGTACCGGATCCAAAAGACGTGAAGAGTCTAGTCTTTGTGGCTCTCATTTCTGAAATTGAACCAAAAAGCATAGAAGAAGCTTTATCGACGAAAGTTGGATCGAAGCTATGCAAGAGGAGCTCGGCGGTTCAACATTAATGATGTCTCGGGAATTGACATCTAAACCAAAAAGTAAAACTGTTATTGGAGCCAAATGGGTGTTCAGAAACAAGATGAATGAAAAAGAAAAAGTCGTACGAAATAAAGCAAGACTCGTGGCCAAAGGATACACGCAAGAAGAAGGAATAGACTATGATGAGACTTACGCTCCTGTAGCAAGGTTAGAAGCTATTCGTCTATTACTTGCGTTTGCTTGTTATAAAAATTTCAGGTTATTCCAAATGGAAATCAAAAGTGCATTCCTAAATGGATTTATCCAAGAGGAAGTTTATGTGGAACAACCGCTTGGGTTTGAAGACCAAAAGAGGCCAGACTTTGTCTTCAGATTAAAAAAGGCCTTGTATGGTTTAAAGCAAGCACCTCAAGCTTGGTACGACAGACTAAGTAAATTCTTATTACAGAATGGTTTTGTCAAAGGTAAAGTAGATACTACTTTATTTATCAAAAAAGGAAAACAAAAGCCTTTTACTTGTTCAAATATATGTGGATGATATTATATTTGGATCCTCTAATGAAAGTCTATGCAAGAAATTTTCTAAGTCTATGCGGGATGAGTTTGAAATGAGTATGATGGGAGAATTAACATTCTTTCTTGGTCTTCAAATAAAGCAATTGAAGGAATGAACTTTCATTTACCAAGAAAAATATGCTAATGATCTTGTCAAAAGGTTTGGATTGGAAAATTGCAAGAAGATTGATATACCAATGTCAAGCTCTTTGAAGATAGACAAAGATGAAGAAGGGAAGAAAGTTGATCAAAAGTTGTACAGGAGCATCATCGGTTCACTTCTTTATCTTACTGCTTCTAGACCTGACATTTTGTTGAGTGTTTGCATCTGTGCTAGGTTTCAATCAGATCCTAGAGAATCCCATCTCAGTGCTGCAAAACGTATTATTAAATACGTTGCTTCATCTTCAAGCATTGGTCTTTGGTATCCTAAGAAGGGAGACTTTAATCTTCTCGGATATTCAGACGCAGATCTAGCCGGCTGCATAGTCGATAGAAAGAGTACTTCAGGAACTTGCCAGTTGCTTGGAAGTAGGACAATGTCTTGGTTTTCAAGGAAACAAAGCACTGTAGCTCTCTCAACAACAAAAGCAGAGTATGTAGCCCTTGGAAGCTGCTGTTCACAAATTCTATGGATAAAACAATAGCTGCAAGACTATGGGATTGAAGACTCATGCACGAAATCAAATGTGACAACACCAAATAAATCAATCTCACCAAAAATCCAATTCTTCATTCAAGAGCAAAGCATATAGAAATTCGACATCACTTCATTAGAGATCATATTCAAAATGGAGAAATCTCGATTCAATTTGTTGATTCAAAAAGTCAACTAGCGGATATATTCACAAAGCCTTTGGAGAAAAATCAATTCGATTTTATCCGTTCCAGACTCAACATTTTGAAGCTCGAAGAAGTTAAAGTCTAGAGACTCTCCAACCTTCAGAGTCAGAAAGTTGATGATCATCAGACTCTAATTTCTCAGACTCTAAATCTTCAGACTCAGACATTGATGACTATAGACTGTAAGTTGTTATTCAAAAAGGTATGATCTTTCGTTCAGTTATTTTGTAGTCTTCGTGAAAAACGAAAACTTGTCTTTTCAAAAGAATTAACTTTGGCAGTTATTGATTTCGAAAAGAGGTATTCGTACACTTTCCTTGTACCGATTGAACTGCCCTTTTCAAAACTGAGTTTTATATATACAGTTTTCATTCTCAATCTTCAAACCCCTAAAAAGCATTCTCCTCCCAATCTGGTTTCTACTTCGTGTTCATCTTCGAGAAAGTTGTCATCTTTTCTTGGGAAAGCAAGTAAAGGAATCTTTCAGCGACAAGAAGGATGTCTTCTTCGAGGAAGTCTTCAAGAATCGCGAACAAGGGACCACAGAGGATGAAGGAGGGACCTACCCACTTCGATCTCACAGAAGAGGAAGAGTTATCGAGTCAGCAACAAAACCCGACTCATTCTCCACCATGTCACTCAACACCATCTACCCCACTTGATGCGGGTCAACAACCAGAGGAAGAGATAATCGAGGATGCAGACCTAGTAAGAGTCCAAAAACCCTCGTTTATTTACAAACTTTACTGTGCGTTGAAAAGTACTGGGACTCCATTGAAATACGTGGATGATTTCTTAAAGATAAGAATTATGGGAATGAGTATATCTTTCTGAAGAAAATGGAGGATTTGGGAATTGCTCCCAAGGGTAAAGCAGAGGAAGCGCTTGCGAATATTCCCAGTGACCCTCGTATGTCGGGACCAAATTTGACTGATGGGAACGACGATGATAAAATGTTCACTGATTTTCAACCTAGAATGGGTATTGCTGCAAAGGTGAAGGGAAAGAGGATGGAGTTATTCAAATCAAAAGAACAGGAGAATTTGTTTTTCAGACTGCTGAAACGAGGGTTGATAAACCCTAGGAGTGTTGATTTCGATTTCTTGGATGCTGTTAATGTGAACTTAAGGGAGAAGTTCAGTCTGCTTCAATTGGAACTTTTTGCACTGATACCACAGATGGTTATGCTCAACTGACTGTGTATTTCTACTCGAATCTCAGCTTTATAGATGCGAATAGAATATCATTCAGTGTTCGAGACCAGGATTATGTGTTAGACGTAGATATGTTGGCGGACATAATTGGAGTTGAACGAGGACGCTATCAACCAATCAAAGTCTCAGTTGCTCGTGCCTCACTGGAACTTGTCAAAGATAGAGATGTAGAGGGAAGAATCATCTATTCAAGGATGCGTGCCATCAATATTGTGCTGCACAAAATTGTGATTAATTGCATCAGGCCCAAGTCTACATCAAAAACTGATGTGTCAAATTCAGAGGCAAAATTGATGTACGCAATCAACTCAGGGATGAAGTTCTCTCTTCCTCACACTATTCTCTTTCAAATGTATAGAGCAATGTCAAAGGACAAGGGACAATTGCCTTATCCAGGTCTGGTGACCAAGATCTTCAGAAACATGAATATTGAACCGCCACACACACTTTGTGTTCGACCGTGCGATAAGATGGTGGTAGGTTTGAAAATGTTAATGAAGATGCGTCTGCAAGAACTTTCTAAGGCAATGGAGAAATTCAGAGTGAAGACTCTAGTTCCGTTTGCTTCAAAGAGAAAAGGGAAGGAGGCCATTGGTGCCCCATCCAAAAAGAAGAGAACTCTCATCTTGGAGGATGAAGATGAGGAGGAAGATCTTACAATCACTGCCTTGATAAGGACAAGACGTTCTGTTCCCCAATCGACAGAACAACAGAAGAAACAGAGAGAAGAAGAGGAGTAAGTAAAAAAGCTGAAAAAGAAAGAGAAAAAGAGCAAGAAAAGTTTGCAGCTGAATCTGGAGAGAAGGAGAATCAAGACACAGAAGAGAATGATCATCACTCTTCCCTTTTGATGTCCTAGAGACAGGGGGAGTTGGCGAGCAAAGGTCCACACCTCATGCTGCCAATAGTGAAGGTCTAAGACAATCTCCAACAGACCCAGAAGAGTTTCAGGCTTCTCAATTGCCTGAAGAAGAACACGATACATCATCTCCAAATCTGCAAGACTATACAGAAGCGCCATCGTCTGCATTCACTCCATCGGAGAAAGCAAATGCAAGTACTCAGACGGACAATTCTGCAGATTTTCGTCGTATTATGGATGTTCTTCTGGAAATGCGTGGCCAAATATATGCTCTGAACTGTGAGATTTAAGCCATAAAGAATGCTAGACAAGCATCTTCATTTACCCTGGAGGACAAAATGAAAGACCTCGCTCTACAACTTCAAGCCAATGCCAAAGGAGAGGAGGTAGCTCATCTAAGGGAAGACTTGAAGAGGCTAGAAGGCGTAGTCCAGTCCATGGGAGATTTCCAGATCGTGCGCATTCCCAAGCAGACGTGACTCCTTTCTCACCTTTTTAATGATGACAAAAAGAGGGAGAGAGCAATTTGAACCAACCAACCAACCAACCTTCTTTAAATTTATTTTGAATGTGTTTTTTTTTTTTTATGACTTGAGTAAACTTGGGTGTGAACTTGAATTTGACTGAATTGGCTGTGGATTTAGATGCTTGACTGTTTGCATTTATTTCAAGTATTATTAAATGGTATTACTCATGAAAGACTGACCTATTTTCTGTGGATGCAGAGTCTGGCTGTTTTGTTAAATCTTTATGAGATAGCCATATTGCTTGAGAAATGTTTTTGCGGTCAAAGTGGTTCAAATCTACGGGAAAGTTTTGTCACCATCAAAAAGGGGAGATTGTTGGAGAAATCTTTCGAGAATATTTTGAAGCGACAAAACGTTTCTATCGATCTAGTGCTGGATATCTCAGATCGTCTAGTTTAAAGTCGAAGACTTTCGATTCTTGGACTCAAGATTCAAGACTCAAGATTCAAGACTTAAGACTCAAGACTCAAGACTATTCTCATTGACAGTCTTTCTGATCCAGTGACGAAGGAAATCCAGAGCCGAAGTATATGGTTGAGGATTTAATCCTATCCTCTGGAGAAGATCTTTTGGTTGGATAAATATAACGGATTCTTTTGTTCGTATCAAGATCAATTGAAGATCCGATGGTCGACGAAATATTCTTGGAATGTTGTATTCTTGGAAACCAAGATCCTGATTATATGGGCGAACAGGATTGATGGGCTATCATCAGGTTCCTTTAATAGCTCGAATGATCTTCTTGATTGATTCCGTCCAACGGGTAGATTGGAGTATAAAAAGGAAGACGTTCTAGTTGTTTGAGAGAGTGATCGATAGAAAAATTCCAGAGTCTGAAGCATCTTGATTATTAGTCGATTCATTCTGAGTGAAATCGTATACACAGAGAGTGTCCATACTTGGTGATACCTTGAGTGAGTGTGGTAGATCATCTACACCTAGAAATCAAGGAAGATCAACACTATAACATCTCTTTGTTTATAGTGGAATCCAGCCAATTGGCTGTCAGTGCAGAAGAGTGGACGTAGGCTTGAATCAAGCCGAACCACTATAAACCGCGTGTTCAATTCTCTCTTTCCTTTACTTAGTCTTACGTTGATTATTATTTATCACAAATCCTTCAACTGTCTAAGTATTGCGCAATAATCAAGAAAAATCTTTTATATATCTATTCAGCCCCCTCTAGGTACTCGTACTAGCAATATCACGAGGTACGTAGGTCCATTTGAAATTCTGGAAAGAATTGGGACCTTAGCGTATCGTCTTGCGTTGCCGCCATGATTGGCGCAAGTGCACAACGTCTTTCACGTGTCGATGTTAAGGAAATACGAGCCTGACCCAACCCACATGCTCAATTTCGAGGAGTTGGACGTGGATGACTGTGTGTCATTCGTGGAAAGTCCGGTTCAGATTGTGGACGGAAAGGAATAAGTTTTGCGTACAAAGATCATTCTGTTGGTCAAAGTGGTCTGGCAACACCACGATGCGAAGGAGCGACATGGGAAACTGAAAAGTCGATGAGACAGTTATACCGCCACCCTTCTGCTTAAGTTTTGTAAGGTTTAAATTTCGAGGACAAAATTTTTATAAGAAGGGAAGAGTTGTGACATCCCAGATTTTCTATCCTGTTTTCTACTGAATAAATCAGGCATTTCATTGACGCCCCTATAGGGCTATTCTCAGAGCCGATCAATCTCGAGATAACTAAACTATTTGGGAAAGCCATTAAGGAATTTTAATGCAATAGACTTGAGAATTCGACTGGGGATTAGCTTCTCGATCATGCTTATCTTTAGAGGCCATTATAGCACAGTTAAAAAACGGATTGAGATCGGAGATAGGTCGGCTCGACGGAGATGTGTGGCTGATAATGGGTGACTCCATTAAATTGGAAAATTCTCGTTGATCGGCACTAGTTTGATTTCTCCGTCATTTTGGTACCCTATGTCCATATTTGAATTCTCGAGATTTTCACGACAATCGAGAGTCGCTAATGTGTCAAGTGGGTTCATAGTGGTTTGAAGAAAATCGACCATAGGTCATTTGCACTAAAAATCTTTGAAAACTACCCGATGGTCTAGGTCAAGCCAAAAACACGCCAAATGGAAATTACCTGAGAATACAGGTCCAATTTCAGAAATTGAAGATTCTGTCATGTCATAATAAATTCTAGGAGCGTTGACTCAGTCTCAAAAGATTTTTCTACAACCTGAGACTTTTTGGAAAAAGTCGGCATAGGACTATTTTTGTTAAGAAAAATGGCGGGATTGTTTTTTATCGTAAATTTGGGAAGCATGATGGATATATGAGTGAGGAAAAATATCAATTGGAACATTGAGATGTCAATTGAATTTATAAAGGTCATATGGGGTTGGATTGTGACGAAATTGAGTTCAATTGAAGCCAAAACTTTAAAATCCATAACTCCCCCCATTGCCTAGCAAAATTGACCATTTCACATGTCCAAAAGTGAGTCTTGGTGGCCCATTGTGAGCTAAGGAAGATACTTGGCCAAAGATGTGTCTTAGGGGATAAGCTTGTGGAAAAAGCTAGGCAAGGTGGCCCTAACCTTATCTCTTCCATTTCTCTCTCCCTTAGCCGGCCAAGCTACATCAACCGTCCCTCTCCCCTCCATTTCGCACGCCCATAACAACCAAGAAGCTAGCAGCGTTGCTAGGGACAACAGGAGAAGTCGGAGCTGTCGTCACCGTTCGTGTGCGACACCGCCTGCACGAGAGCTGCTCATGCCATTTGCCCCTCTCGCCCCCCTCTCCATCTAGTAGCCTTGTCCACCTCTGTCCAGAATTGTGAGCCACTTTTGGAGCCCGTTCAACTGTCGTGGGCCACCCTCCAAGCTGCCGAAGTCCCCCATCGGTCCACCGTTTTCCTCACCGCACCAAGCTACCTTGTTTTCTTCTGTTTTGCAGTCCAATTCAGCAAGCAGAAAAGTGGGTTTCACAGCACCTTCTAGGCCTGTTTTGAGATGTTTGTGAACCTCGGATCCTAGGCTTGCTTTGGAGAAAAGTGACACTCACTTCGTTTCCGACGTTTCGATCCGAATAGATTGTTAAATAGGTGCGTTTTACTCACTAATCCCTAATTAGTTTGCTAATTATGCTTAAGGGTTGATTAGATTTAATTAAGTGCAATTAGGTGGATAGATTATATTAGAATAATTAAATTAGGGATTTACGTATGCATGTTAGGCAAATGGTTAGTGTAATTAGCAAGTAGATAGGCTCGAGTAATTATTGAATGAGTCTCGGTAATTTTCCAGGCTCATCTTGGCTTCCAATTGGGCATTACGGGCCTAAATTAGATTTATTGCTATTTATTTATTAATTTTAATATTTATTAATTTATTTTTTTTTCGAAAATTAGGCTAGGATAGTCGACGACTAGAAAATTATGCTGATTATCATGGTGCAGTCCGTTTATTTAATTGAGCTTTATTTTGTGCTGAAATGAATTATTTGTGCCTTTAGGATTTATTTCCTAAATTGAATAAATTTGGTAATTGAGTGAGAAAGAAGGTTATAGCACGTGGCTCAGAGACCAAAGGTGTCATCCTGGAGAATGCACGTAATTTATGGACTATATACATCACCTGGAAAAGGCACGTGGCTCGGTGATTAGTACGTCATCTCAGAGAATGCATGTGGCTCGGTGATTTGGTATATCACCTTAGAGAATGCACGTGACTCGGTGATTTAGTATATCGCCTTAGAGAATGCACGTGGCTCGATGACTAGGTATGTCATCTTAGAGAATGCATGTGGCTTGGTGACTAAGTACATCACCTTTGAAAATGCATGTGGCTCGATGACTATATACTATCTTGGAGATTGCATAGTATGGATTAAATGACCGGAGAATGGTATGTTGACATGTAAATCGACTAGGTCGATTGATCGGTGTTCGATTGTTAGTAGTTGATTGGGTGCCTATTTGAACCGTGCTGATTTGCTGGTGGAATCTGAGGCCAAGATAAGTCCTTTGACCCGTGTGTGCATAGGTAGCCCATAGTGTATTGATTTACTAATCGGGTCTTAGGGGGTAGAACTCGCTGAAACGTTATCTCACTGGTTATTATGTAACCATTTCAGGCCCCTAAATGGCAGCACCTCCACCTCCTCGTCCTCTCATGTACTTTGGTATTCCCGAAGGAGTCATCGAGATAGAAATCCACTTCCGGGTACACCCCCTCCCTGAAGGACTAGAGTACATTCTAGTTAAGTTGACCGTCTGGGTTGATGTGGGTGTAGATGACTTGAGGCCCCACGAGTATCGGTCATGGTACCTTGAATATTATGATGGGCGAAGGGAAGGTCCCATGCCAGAAGAGGATGTGCCTCTGATCGTTTTAGAGGAAGCTTTCGGTAAGCGGACTGCAGACCTCAAGGATGGAGCGGTGATTGATGCCAAAGACCCCAATCTGGAGAATGATACTGGTACTCCTGTGTACTCAGTCGGGGGCACTAATTGGAGTGAAGAGGAACGGGAGATAATCGAGCAAGAGGAGGAACTGAAGGAGGATTAGGAATGGGAATGGGCAGTGGAGAAGCAACCTGAGGGTGAGCTTGAGGTGCATTTTGAGGAAGAAGAGCTCGAGGAGGACCCTGCAGAAGAGGGAGATGAAGAAGAAGAAGAAGAACTTGAAGAGGAATTAGAGGATGACCTCGAGGAGGATCCTGAGTATGACCCGGATGAGGACTGAGATCCCATCTTGTTTGCAAACCTAAGTTGTGGACTGATGTGATAGATCTGACTTCTGTGAATAGTATTATAAAATATACTATGTGGTTTGTATTGTATAAAATTGTGGTTGTGGTTTTTTAGATGTGAAAAATATGGCGTACTTTTCTATTTTATTGTTTTATTGTCTTGGGATTTTATTATATGCTTCCGCATGTGCATATTAAATGAAAGGGTCGGCGATGCGTCATGGGACATCCCTATTAATCGACCAGGTGAGGGATGGGCACGCGTTCAAGGATCGGGGCATGACAAAACTAATAAACCCTTAAACATCATTAACTTACTAAGTAAGGATTATTGAGTTAAATTCACTTGATTAGTGATCCGCTTGGATCAAAATGATGGGGACGAGGAGGGGTTCGACAAACTCCAAAGCAGGAATGCCTTTCGAGGTCTGAAAGCGATCCAAAGCGGGTCAAAAAAGTGGCCGGAAACCCACACTGTTCGATTTTGCTCGAGGGCCAAGGAGGGGCTGATCCGAGGATGGTTGTGTTGGAAATGGGTCTGGCGGTTGGCGAGTGGCTACAACGATGGTGGCAACATTCAACATGGTGGGATGGCCACGGAGGAGCTCTAGCCAACCTCGACAGCCACGGGGAAGGCTTGGGGACAATCTAGACTCATAGTTGAAGCAGGGCGATGCACGGGCGAGCCGCTGGCACGCGGGGACTCGCAGCTGGGCATGACGGCGAGCAGTGGCACTGGACGTCTCGGACGGGGCTGCTAGTTCTTCCCTTGCTTGGAAGCTCTCTCTCTCTCTCTCTCTCTCTCTCTCTCTCTCTCTCTTTGTGGAAATAGTGGTCAATGGGTTGAGAAGGGGAGGAAGAAGGAGGGGGACCGGTTTGGCTAAGGAGGGGGCCACTAAGGTCACTCTCTCATCTCTTTGTCCCCTTTGGTGTGTCCCACCAAGCAGCTGGCCTCCACAGCTGTTTTCCCATTCAATTTGTCTTCGAATCCATTCATTTCGCTTCTATAAATTCCATTATTGAGCTCACGATCACATTGGTATTTTTCCTAGCCAATTGATCCCACTTGCGTCCCAATTTTGAGATAAAAAATGGTCATCGGAATTTCCCGATCGAAAATAGCCCTATCTAGACTTTTTCCGCTAAAAACTCGATTTGCAGAAAAATCTTCGGAGACTAAGTCGACATTCTTAAAATGACTTGTGACATGATAGGGTTTTCAATTTCTGAAATCAGATTCAATTTTGCGGTTAATTTCAATTTGGCGCGGTTTTAGAGTAAGCTAGGCTACCGGGTAACTTTCAGAAATTTTTAGTGCAAATGACCCATGGTCGATTTTCTTTGAGCCACTATGAACCTCTTCGACACATTGTGGACTCTCAGTTATCATGAAAATCTCGAGGATTCAAATACGGACACAGGGTACCAAAACGACATAAAATCAGTTTAGTGCCAGTGGACGAGAATTTTGTAATTTAGTGGAATCACCCACGTTTAGCCACACATCTCTATTGAACCGACCTATCTCTGATTTCTAATTGAATTTTAACTGTGCTATAATGATCTCTGTGGATGAGCACGGTTGAGTAATCGATTCCCGGTCGAATTCCCAAGTCTATTGCATTAAAATCTCTTAATGGCTTCCCCAAATAGTTTAGTTATCTTAGGAATGATCAGCTCTGAGAATAGCACCATAGGCGTGTCAATGAAAGATCCGATCTATTTAATTGAAAGTAGAATTGAAAAATTCAGGATGTCACAACTCTTCCCCTCTTATAAAAATTTCGTTATTGAAATTTAAACCATTACAATACTTCAAGCAAAAAGGTGGGGATACAATTGTCTCATCAACTCTTCAGTCTCCCAAGTTACTCCTTTAGTGCCGTGGTGTTGCCATACCACTTTGACCAATGGGATGGTCTTGGTACGCAGAACCTGCTCTTTCCTATCCACAATTTGAATTGGGCTTTCAACGTATGACACTCGGTCATTCACGTCCAGTTCTTCAAAATTAAGCACATGGGTCAGGTTAGGCTCGTACTTTCTCAACATCGACACGTGAAAGACATTGTGCACTTGCGCCAGTCTCGACATCAATGCAAGACGACATGTTAGGGTCCTGATTCTCTCTAGAATCTCAAATGGGCCTACGTACCTCGGACTCAGTTTCCCTTTCTTGCCAAAGCGCGAAGTTCCCCTCATTAGTGACACCTTAACTAAAACGTGATCATGAACTTGGAATTCCAATGGTCTCCGGTGCTTATCTGCGTAACTTTTATGTCTGCTTTGAGCGGTCTTTAGTTTGCCTTTGATGACTGCAACTGCATCCACTTATTGCTGAATCAACTCTGGGTCTGTGATTTTTCTCTCCCTGACTTCATCCCAACACATTAGCGTTCTGCATGCCTTGCCATACAACGCTTCAAAAGGAGCTATCTAAATGCTTTACTGATAACTGTTGTTGTAGGCAAATTCAACTAGATGAAGCTGTTTTTCCCAACTTCCCTTGAAATCTAGCACGCAAGCTTGCAGCATGTTCTCGAGGGTTTGAATCGTTTTTTCAGACTGGCCATTCGTTTGAGGATGATATGCCGTACTATACTGAAGTTGCATCTGCACCTTCAGTTCCTTCAACTCAGATAACGACATTTGGTAAGGAGCCTTAGAGATTGGCTTTGTCCCGAATGCTAATTCGATCACGAACTCGATTTCTCTCTCTTACGGTAGACCTGACAATTCTTTCGGGAATACATCTGGCAATTCTTATATCACTGCGATGTCTTCAATCTTCAACTCCTCAACTGTCGTATCCACAATAGTTGCTAAGTAACCTTGACAACCCCCGTTTAACAAACGGGTTGCCTTAAACGACGAGATCAAGGTAATTGAGGGTCCTCCTTAACTTCCAACAAACTCAAAACTTTCACCCTCTAACGGGTCAAACTGAGTCGCTTTACGATAACAGTCTATCTTAGCTCGTTACTTGGTGAGCCGATCCATGCTAATTATCAAATCAAAGTCATACATGGCTAGGACTAATAAGTCTATCCTCCCCTCTCACTCACCAATCGCTAACTTACAACCAAAACAACCCAAAGCAGCTAACACCTTATCCTTTAACGGTAAGCCTATCAGCTTAACATACTACTCGATAATAAAATAATGAGTTGCTCCTCGGTTAAATAAAATGTAAGCAGTATGGCCGTTCAACGAAACCATACCTATAATCACATCAGCGCATCCTCTGCCTGACCTCGGGTGATGGCATACACCATTCCTTGAACTAGGGGTCTGAGTTATCCTTCCTACGATGCGTTCTGGGGTGCAAACCCTCTAATCTGTCCCATTTGCGGTGGCGGTAGTAACTATGGTTGTTCTCTTGGTCTTCTAGGACAATCCCTGGCTATGTGACCTTACTGGCCATACTCAAACAAGCGCCTGTCCTTCGAGGGCACGGGGCTATACCATGTCACCTTCCATAGAAGCGACACAGGCCATTCTGACTTGGCCCTGATTTTCCAATTCCACCCTTCTTGTTGGGCAGAACTTGAAACATTCCTCTAGTCATGGGCCACTTCCCATGTCAGATCCTTTCTCTACTTGAATTAAACCTCGATCCAGACGACGCAACTTGCTCGCTCAGACTTCTTTCAAGTAGCTATGCTCAATGGTAAACTTTACGATAGTCCTTCAGGTTTAACGGCACCAGTGGTTGTTTAAGCTCGGGGCATAGTGGTTGTTTAAGCTCGGAGCAATGGCCAATCCTGAACCTTCAAGCTTGTTCTTCTAGATCTTCGATCAACCTCCAAGCATACTGGGAAAGCTCCGCAAATTTGACCTCGTACTGGTCAACAGTCATCATCCCCGGGCGGAGATGCTGGAATTCTTTCATTTTTTGTTCTCGGGCGCTTCCCGAAAGGTACTTGTCAATGAACGCTCTGAGGAATGCTTCCCACACTGGAATTACTCCTCTCGAGAACACTGTATCTCTGGCGGCTCTCCACCAGGTATTGGCATTACCTTGCAGTTGATATACTGCCAGGACAACTTTTTCCTCTTCATTGCACCTTAGCAGTGCAAAAGCCTTGTATAGGTCTTGTATCGATAGTGAGGCACTCTCGGGGTCTATAGTACCCATGAACCTCGGTGGGCTCAGCTTTAGAAATTGCTCTACCAACTTATGGATCGGTCTCTCCCTTTCCACAACCACGGTCCTAGCAGGAACTTTGACAAGTGCGCCAAGAGGGTGTAGCGGCGGTTGCTGTAACAATAGCAACATTGGCGGCGGCAGTAACGGCGGTTGCAATGGTGGCGGTAAAGGCGGCAGCTTGATTCTGGGCCTACTGTCCCGTCATGTCTCTCATCGCATCCAGAGCCTGCACGATCTCGATAGTTCCCAGATCACCAGGGGTTGCTACCCCGACACCAACGGGAGGTGGTGCTACGCCACTAGTGCTAGCCTATGCTGGCGTTTTACCTCGGCCTCCTCAGGTACTAACTCTTGTTGGCATCTTACCCCAAGTCACGAGCCTGATTGTACGCTTCCTAGGAGTTCTCTGCTCCTGATCGCCCATTCTTTGAAGAAGCCTGCTTCCAATTCAACATAGAATTAGAAGCTGAGCGATCCACAGAAATAAACAATTCTACCAATTAGCTATCATAGCCATGCACTAGCATGGAATCACTAAACCATTCCTACTACTATCCCATAAACCATCACACCTTATCACTCCAATCACTAAACCATGCTTTAATACCATTAAACGGGGATGTGACGCCCCGGTCCTCCGAACGCGTGCCCATCCCTCTTGGTCAATTTAATAGCGACGTTCCAAAACGCATCACCGATCCATTCATTTTAATGCACACACGGAAGTAGATAAATAATCCCCAGATAACAACACAATGAAATAGAAAAGTAGGGTCATAATTTTTAAAGCCAACATTCACAACATACTTATGTATATATACATATAACAACCCAAGTCATATATACAATACAAGTCGATCTATTTATAAGGTCCACAAAATAGGGGGTTTTACAAAATTATGGATCTTTTTGTCCTCCTTCTCATCTTCATCCACATCCCTGTTGGAGCCTTCAGTAGAATAGACCGAGGACCTTAGATCTGACAGGTTTGGGTCTACGTCCACCACCGAACCCCTTAGAGGATTTGTCGTGCCTTTCCCAAAGGCGACCTCTAGCACATAAAAAGGAATCTTAGACTCCGGTATGGGCCATTCTCTCTGTCTATTCCGCTTCTGGGGATACCATGATCGGTATTGATAGGGTACCTTTTTAGGTAAACCTGCATCGACTCAGACCACAAATCTCACCAACTCATATACCCATCCCCTTGGGTCTCTGTGAAGCGGGATGAAGCACTTCTGTTCTCTCACCTTCTTAAGTTGACCAAAATGCTCAGGAGGAGCTGTTATCTATGGACCTGAAATGTTATCCCACAACAGGGTCAGACAATGTCTCGGCAAGTTTACTCCCTAAGACTTGACTAGGAAGAAAATACGCCTTGAGGGTTGCCTAAGCATAAACACGATTCAGAGAACTTACCTTGGCCTCAGTTCATTCTTACAAATCAATATCATTTAGACAACCATCCAATCATGTCAACCAATCAGATCGAATTATTGATCAATCGACTCAGTCGATTCCATGTCATTGAGACCATTCTCCGGTCATCTCAATCAATAGTATCTATAAAGTCCGATCATAATCCAGGACTGCTTATTCTAAGCTGATAATAGATAGTATAACTCACCAGAAGCTACCAATAGATAGTATATTACTCACTCTAAGCTGATATATTGCCCGCAGGCTAATGTAATATACTAATAATGCTCACCAGAAGCTGCTAAGTATACTGCTCGCTCAAAGCTGACATATCGCCCGTAGGCTGATATAGTATACTGGTATACTTCTTGCTCTAAGCTGACATATCATAGCTCGTAGGTTAATATGGTATACCATCTTGATCATCTAATATTTTCACCATTTTTATCATTTCCGATAAAAATAATTGTGTGTAGGTACACAGTCGGTCTTAGCCAAAATACCATATTTTCCCTTTTGAAAATCCCACTAATTTCAACAGTCCATAAATTCATTTTTGGCGTTATAAACTGAAGCCCGGTGATTTTCTAATTAATTACTAAAATTAAATAAATTTTGGAATAAATTCCTAAAATCACAATTGACATCCAATCAGCACAAAATAATAGTCAATTAAATAAACGAGATCACACCACCGCAATTAGCATAAAATTCTAGTCACCGGCTATCACGTCTAATTTTCGGAAAACAAACCAATAATTAAATAATTGTAGAAATTAATTATTAAATGCCAAAAATAGCAACTTAGGCCCGTAAAGTCTAATTAAAAGCCGAGACAGGCCCAAAAATTTTTCGAACTACTCTAGATAAATACTAGAGCTTGTCTAGGCTCTAATTATACTACTCTAACCACCTAACATGCAATAACGATTAATTAAATTGCTAATCTATTCTAACTATTCACCTAATCCATACTTAGTCTAAACTAATCAACCCTTAAACGTCACTAACTTACTAAGCAAGGATTAGTGAGTTAAACTCACTTGATTAGTGATCCACTCGGATCAAGACGACAAGGATGAGGAGGGGCTCGACAAACTCCAAAGCGGGAATGCCTTTCGAGGTTTGGAAGCGGTCTAAAGAGGGCCAAAATAGTGGCTGGAAACCCACACTATTCAATTCTGCTCGAGGGCCGAGGAGGGGCTGATCTGGGGCCGTTTAAGCTGGAAATGTGCCTGGCAGTTGGCAAGTGGTTGCAGTGACGGTGGCAACATTCGACAGTGGCGGGACGGCCACGAAGGAGCTTTGACCAACCTCAACAGCCACGGGGAAGGCTTGGGGACTGTTTATACTCATAGTTGAAGCCGAATGATGCATGAGCGAGTAGCTGGTGCGCGGGGACTCGCGGTTGAGCACGACGGCGAGTGGTGGCGCTAGATGGCTCGGACGAGGCTACTGGTTCTTCCTTGGCTTCAAAGCTCCCTCTCTCTCTGGAAATGGTTGTCAACGAGCTAAGGAGGGGAGGAAGAAGGAGGGGATTGGTTTGGCTAAGGAGGGGGCCACCAAGGTCACTCTCTCATCTCTTTGTCCCCTTTAGTGTGTCCCACCATGCAGCTGGCCTCCATAGCTATTTTTCTAGCAACCAAGCTCTCTTCTAGAAGATTAAAGTGGTCCATAAGTTGGGTCTAAGGGGGGCACACGAATTTTGGTTGGAATTGCTTCAATTCCCATTCAATTCCTCTTCGAATAAATTTATTTCGGCTTCTATAAATTCAACTATTGAGCTCATGATCAAATTGACATTTTTCCTCACCAATTGATCCCACTTACATCCCAATTTCGCGATAAAAAATGGTCATCGTAATTTCCCGGTCGAAAATGATCATATCTCGACTTTTTCCACCAAAAACTCGGTTTGCAGAAAAATCTTCAGAGACCGAGTCAACGTTCCTAAAATGACTTGTGACATGACAAAACTTTCAATTTCTGAAATCGGATTCAATTTCGCGGTTAATTTCGATCTAGCGCGATTTTAGCATGACCTAGGCTACCGGGTAGCTTTCAGAAATTTTTAGTACAAATGACCCGTGGTCAATTTTCTTTGAGCCAATATGAACCTCCTCAACACATTGGCGACTCTCGTTTGTCGTGAAAATCTCGAGGATTCAAATATGGACACAGAGTACCAAAACGACAAAAAAATCAGTTTAGTGCCGGTCGACAATAATTTTGTAATTTAGTGGAATCACCCATGTTTAGCCACACATCTCTATTGAACCAACCTATCTTTGATCTCTAATCGACTTTTAACTATGCCGTAATGATCTCTGCAGATGAGCACGATCGAGTAATCGATTCTTAGTCGAATTCCCAATTCTATTACATTAAAATCCCTTAATGGCTTCCCTAGATAGTCTAATTATCTCAGGAGTGATCAACTTTGAGAACAACACTATAGGCGCGTCGATGAAAGGCCCAATTTATTTAATTGAAAGCAGAATTGAAAAATTTAAGAAGTCACATTAGGGGTCCTAATTATAGAGCAAAATCGTTATGACACATCCCATTCTATGCCACACAATTTTGTTCCATAATCTGGCGCGTCAAGTTCATGCCACACAACATGTGTTTCAATTGATTATTACTATCCACACGGGTAGTTTTACTCGACACACGCCAGTTCTCTAGCATAGCCACATTCCGTCTCACTCCTTAGAGAACGGCTGCATCCTCTAACACGCGCTGGGGACAGCATTCCTTACGGTGTTTTTCGAAGGAGTATCGATCCAGAATCTACTATAACCGACGTCCACTGACACACATTGGAGACGACTAATATCCACTAACACACACTAGGGATAGTTAATATCCACCGACACACACTAGGGATAGGTAACATCCACCGACACACATTGGAGAGAACTAATATCCACTAACACACACTAGGGATAGTTAATATCCACCGACACACACTAGGGATAGGTAACATCCACCGACACACACCGGGGACGGTTTCTCTTAACTAGCACACGATCATTCAATTGCAGCCAAGGACATTGTGCTTTGGACTCACATGCCCCAATTTAAGATAACGACCTTGGCCCGTTTTCTTCGTATTAAAAACATTCTGTGAAAATATTCGTGTGTGGGTACACAGTCAATTTGAACCAGAAAAAATGACACTCTTCATTTACAAATCCCACTATTTGATATAGTCTTTAAAACCACTTTCGGTGTTAAAATCCGACACCTGAGATTTTCTGAATAAATACCATAATTTTCACAACCATCACTACAATCCCAAAATCAAATACATAATCTGAACACACCACAGCGGTAAGCACAAAATTCCGGTCACCGGCTATCCCGGTATAATTTCCGAAAAATAATAAATAATTAAATATATTATGAAATTAAATAATTAAATAATATAATATATTAATATAATTTAATAAAATAATATTTATAAATTCGAAATAATTAATTATTTTAAAATAATTCATTAAGGGCTTAATCAAGATTACACTAATTTAATCACCTAATTAGCCTTAATTAATTATCCACTAAACTAATCACATTCCTTAATCTAATTAATAATTAACTAACCTAATCTAACCACTTAACCATACTTAGCTTAATCTAAACACCCCTTAAGCATAATTAACATCCTAAGCAAGATTTAGTGAGCAAACTTAGTGAGTAAACTCACTGGTTTAGCGTTCCGGTGAGTCCACGGTGATGGCGATGCCAAGGTGCCCGACAAACCTCGTAGCAGTGACACCAACCAAGGTCGAGAAGGGCTTAGAAATGGGCCACAAAGTCCAAGACCCTTGTTGGAACTTCTAATTCTATTTGCTGAACTAGGAAGGAAAACCACCCGCTGAACGGTGAGGAAGCGGGCTGATCAGAGCTCCGGCGAGTGGGCGTTCGGCAACCGGTGGCTCCCAAAGGTCAAGGGCCGGTGGTTGGAACGAGCAAAGGAAGGGTCAGAATGGAAGAAAAATCGAAGAAAACGCAAATAGGCGGGCTAAGCGCACAGACCGACGGATCGGCGAGCAGTGGCTTCTGGCCAATGTATAGGACAGCCGGCGGATTATTCCAGTGAATGGCGAGGTGCTCCCGTATGGTTTGGATTTGCTGAAGACGATGGTGGGTGGAGTATGGGCTGATTCTCATAGGAAGGCAACGAACAACTCGAGTTTTCGCAAGAAGGTCAACTGGAGCAGAATAGGGCCACGCAATCAGACTGCCGCTAGCTTCTGGCCGGCCGGAAGGTCAGACAGTGGCTCTAACCAATAAATGACCAACTCCAGGCGGACGATATGGCTCTCCTGAGCACGGTGATGGGTGGCACAGGAGTTGATTCACATAGGAATACAACTTTTAACTTAGATCTTCGGGGAACGGTCAGTTGGAGTAGAACTGGAAGAAGGAGAAAACATGGGAGGAAAGAGGTCCGGTGGCTTTACGGGTTGCTTAACGGCAAGGGGCTGGCTCAGTTGGCTTCCTCTGGTTCTCTCAAGCTTTTCCTAAGCCTCAATAATGGAGAAAGGAGGGATTCGAGGAGGAAGAAGGCTGCTGAAGAGAGGGGGTCCCCAAAGGCTTCCTAGTAGGGGTGAGCACGGTCCAGGTAGAACCGAGAACCGGAGAATCGAACCAGAGGGTCTGGTTCGGTTCCCAATTCTAAGGAGGCCAGTTCTAGTTCTCGGTTTCCTTTTTTAGGGAACTTGCGGTTCTTGGTTTCTGTTCCATGAGGAACCGGAACCGGAACCGGAACTGGTTAGGGTTCCTATACTAAACCTAAAAAGTAAAAGCCATCTTCAGTCTTCATACTTCAATCGTTTACCCTTCTCCCATTCTCTGCCCAACCTGTCCTCGATGCCACTCGCCTCATCCCTCTGCTAGATGTCGCTGGTCACCAGTCGCCACTCGTCCCTTCGTTGGATGCTGTTCACCCCCAGACGCTCACCCTTGACGTCACTCATCTCGTCTTGCTATCAGTCACCAGTCGCCGCTCGCCCCCAAACACTCGCCCTCGACGCCGCTCACCTTGTCTAGCCACTGGTCGCTAGTCACCACTCGTCCTCTGCTGGACGCTACTTGCCTCGAAACTCACGCCCTTGATGCTGCTTGCCTGATCCTACTGCTGGTCAATCGCTGCTCATCCTCCGCTAGATGCTTTTTACCCCTAGACGTTCACCCACAAATGCTTGCCCTCGATGACGCTCGCCTCGTCCCGCCGCTAGTAGCCGCTCGTCCCATCACTAGACGCAACTCGCCCCTAGACGCTCGCCCTGGACGTCGCTCCCCTCGTCCCACCGCTAGATGCTGCTCGCCCCCAGATGCTCGCCCTCGATGCCGTTCGCCTCATCCTGTCGCTAGTCACCGCTCGTCCCATCTCGTTGTTGGATGCCACTCGTCCCCCTCTAGATGGTGCTTGCCCCCGATGACCCCCTTGACAACAATGCCTCGCCCTTGCTTCCCTCGACGCTACTTACACCCCGATCGCATTGCCATTGGACGATGCTTATACCCCGCCACTAAATGACGCTTGCCCCCTTCTAGACCCCGCCCTTACCATGGGTAATCTGTTCCTTCTTGTTCTCTTCTTTTATTGGAATGGGTTATCATGGTGGTTGTTTCTATGCTTCTACTAGTGTGAGTTTCTTTAAGAAACAAGTCACAACACTCAGGAGGCTGCTTTAACAGCCCATGTTGTTAGATGATCATAATCACTTATTTGTTGTCAACTTGAGGTTGATTTTCTTTAATTTTGTGTTAACATAAAATAGGGGAGATGCTAGTAGGGCCAGCCAACATATTTTTGTCATCATGAAGATTTGTTCCTAGAATTTTAAAGAGGATAGAAAGCGTTTACAAGAAGGGGGAATAATTTCCCTAGGAGGATATGGTGAAAAGCTTAATATTGTAAGTCTGGAGCTTTCCCTAACATGTTCAAGTATTACTTTTTTCATCTTTTCTGAATGATAACTCCTAATATGGAATTTTCATAGGTGTCTTTTCTTTCATGAACTATTGCCATGCTTTATATCAAGGCTCATGTCTAATGATTTTTTCTTCGATGTCTTGTTCTCATTGTCAAATAACATTAATAATTGCTTCCTTCATCTATTGCCCAATAATGGAACAAGTCCTTGGGTCTTGCAATTGATTCCAACTTTGATGGCTTGCATTAATTTAAGATATGTTTCAAGAGTCGCAGTGGGATTTAACAATTGTTCTCCTTTTCTCTTCATCTTTTCTAGTGGAGAAGATCTTATCAGGTAAGTTGTCTTCCTTTGAAGATTTGTCGCGTATTCAAATATAATTCTTGCATTTTTGCAGTTGTTAGCAAAGCAATTTCCTTCCTGCTTAATATGAGTAAAGAAAAGACTTCTCTCTTTCCATGATTTATGATCAATTTCCCCTTTACTTTTAGTTTTGTTTTATTATCTTATGATGTATGTATTTCATGAAAGGACAATTCTTTCCAATGAATGGAGACATAGGTTCACGATAGCCAAAAACAAGGGCAATTATGAAATGGTTGAGAGAGATTCATTTCATAACATTTGCTTCCTTGCATGGGGTACTAAATTTAGCTTTTCTTTTTTTGTGCTAGATCCTGTCATGCTGGCAGAGCCTTTGATGACAACGCATGATTATATACTTGTTTATTGATGCATGATTTGCACTTGTTTATCACCCCCTCTATGCCTCCCAAGTGTAATGTGATTAAAATTTTAAATATGAAGAATTATTTCAACAATGAATGTAACAATGTGCATCCTCTTATAATTTCTCAAGATGCCCTAGTTGCAAATTATCCATGGGATGGAATGGAGGACAAGAGGTTATCATCTGACATTTTGATTCATATGGTGAATTCATGGGCCACTTATCTTGATAATTTGCTTGATTTCCCAGCCTGCATGCAGAGCCTATTGTCACTTTGATCTGTGTTGTCCTATATGTTATTTGCTAGATGTACTAGGCATTACTTTTTCATTGATTGGTTGTTCTTTCTGTATGTTCATGAATTAAATCTCCAGCTAAAGGTCTTATTTTATCTCCAGTTTGCAGCGTGTCCCAAACCTTTTATGTATTACTCCTATGTTAAGTTAAGTCATCCTTTCATTGTGACGAAAAAGTTGAAATCATTTAGTTTTAAAGGGACAACAGAATATAGAAAGGTGCTGCACATTAATCGAAGTTTACATGTGATCTTTTCTTGGCCTACTTGATTTTTTGTTTATAACTTTTCATAAATTACTACAATAATTATACTTTTTCTTTCATATCCTATGTTCTTAAATGACTATTGGCAATCCTAAATTGCAGGAGACATTACTTTGCCAGCCTTGGTGATGAAGCCTTTCGGTTCATGGCAAGTATATATAGTCGCTCTCACCGTAACATGTCATTGAGAAAAGAATTTGAAGGAGGAATTATGAATGGAGCAGCTTGGTATGATGGTTTAGAGGTAAATCCATTATAGCTCATAATATAGGAAGTGCTGATCTTTTAAGTGTTTTAATCTAATACCTTTGTGAAGTGAACCGTTAGACTTTGCAAAAGAAAAGTTGTTCACATTCTAGAATATTAAACGCTTATGAGTATTATAGATTGTGTTCGTGTTGTATTCTCTTTGATGAATGATAATTTTATTTATTATTGCTGCATTCATTTTCATTTTTTTAAACTAAAAATGAAACAAAAAAAAAAGAACCTGTTGGAACTTGGAACCAACCCCGAAACTTGTGATAGGGTAGGTTCTAGTTTCCAAAAAATGAGGAACCTGTACTCGATGGTAGGTTCCAAGTTCTAAGTAGAACCTATAAGGAACCGGGAACCGCTTACCCCTACTTCCTCGGCCTTCAACACTTGTCTTTCTCTCCCTTGGCTTGCCCCCACCAGCTGGTCTGTCATCTTCAGCCATTATCTCACTCCAATCTTCCTCAGCAAGCTTGCCAAGAGGTCCAAGATGTTCCTCCCCCCTTGGCTACGAATTTTGTGACTTTGCGCTTCAATCTCATTCAATTTCTCATCCAGTCAATCCCAATTGAAGCCCATAATTTTATCCAATGTGTCCACACTTAAATCCACATTTTTCCTTGCCCATAGAACCAACTTGCATCCCAAAAATACGACTAAAAGCAGGCCTACGAATTTCCCGATCCAAAATATCATTGGATTTTTCGCCGAAAATCTCAGTTTGTGGAAAAATCTTCTAAGGATGAGTCGACATTCCTAAAATGACTTGTGACACGTCAGAACTTCCAATTTCTGAAATCAGGTTCAAATTCACGGTTAATTTCAATTTGGCACGATTTTAGTGCGTCCTAATCTACAGGGTAGCTTTTAGGAATTTTTGGCGTGTTTGGCCTTTGGTTGATTATTTTCAAGCCACAATGTACATCTTTGACTCATTGACGATTCTCGATTGTCATGAAAATCCTGAGATTTCAAATACAGACACAAGGTAGAGAAAAGACAGAATAATCAATCCATTGTTGTTCAACGATAATTTTGTAATCAAGTGGAATCACCCACACACTGATCACATATCTCAGTCGAATCGACCTATCGCTGATATTTGATCGATTTTGACAGTGTCGTAATAACTCTTGCAGATTAGCATAGTCGAATAGTCGGTTTCTAGTCAAATTCTCAAGTCTACGTAGCATTAAAATTCTTTAACGGCTTCATCTGGTAGATTAGTTAACCCGTGAGTGGCCAACTCAGAGAAAAAAGCTATAGGCACGTCGATGAAAAACTCGACTCATTCAATTGAAAACTGAAGTGGAAAATCAGGATGTCACAACTCTTCCCCTCTTATAAAAATTTTGTTCTCGAAATTTAAACTATTACAAATCTTAAACAAAAAGGTGGGGGTCCAGTTGTCTCATCGAATCTTCACTTTCCCAATTTGCTCCTTCAGTACCGTGGTGTTGCCAGACTACTTTGACCAACGGGATAGTCTTGGTGCGCAGAACCTGTTTCTTGCGATCTACAACCTGAACTAGGCTCTTAACATATGACAATTTGTCGTCCACGTCTAATTCCTCAAACTTTAGCATGTGGGTCGAGTCAAGCTCATACTTCCTCAACATCGACACGTGAAAGATGTCATGCACTTGTGCCAGCTTCGGTGGTACTGCAAGACGATACGCTAGGATCCTAATTCTTTCTAGAATCTCAAAAGGACCTACGTACCTCGGACTCAGTTTTCCCTTCTTACCAAAGCGCGAAGTACCCTTCATTGGTGACACCTTCAGAAAAATGTGATCACCAACTTGGAACTCCAAAGACCTTCAATGCTTATTTATGTAGCTTTTCTGGGGACTCTGATCGGTTTTTAATCTGTCTCCGATGACGGTAACTGCATCCACTGATTGTTGAACTAACTCTGGCCTTATGATCTTTCTTTCCCCGATTTCATCCTAACACACTGGCATTCTGCACACTCTGCCATACAACGCTTCGAAGGGAGCCATCTGAATGCTTTGTTGGTAGTTGTAGTTGTAGGCGAACTCAATGAGATGAAGCTGTTCCTCCCAGCTTCCCTTGAAATCCAACACTCAAGCTCGCAGCATGTGTTGGAGGGTTTGAATCATTCTCTTAGACTGGCTATCTGTCTGAGGATGATATGTTGTATTATACTGCAGCTTCGTTCCTAAGGCACTCCGTAAACCTTTCCAAAAGGCGGCGGTGAACCTCGGGTCTTTGTCTGAAGTGATCGTCATCAGCACTCTATGCAAACGAATTATCTGACACACGTACAACTCTACGTGCCTATCCAAATCAAGGTCCTTCCGTATTGCAATGAAGTGAGCCGACTGCGTCAGTCAGTCGACCACTGCCCAAATGGAATAATTACCTCTCTAACTTCTTGGTAAGCCTGTCATAAAGTCCATTGTGATATGTTCTCATTTCCATTCGGGAATCTCGAGAGATTACGGAAATCCTCCTGGCTTACAGTATTGTGCCTCCATTTGCTGACAAGTTAGACACTTGGTGACATACTTGGCGATGTCCGCCTTAATACTAGACTGTCACGACCAATTTTTCAGTGAACCACCTAGGGTTTGGCTAATGGATTGTTAAGTTTAGACTTAACTTGGGCTCTCCCAAGCCCATACCAATTCGCGACTTAGGTTCGAGTTATTAACATGCGATTGATTTTCAATTAGGAGTCGCCACTAATCTATTTTTTGGTGGGTCGATTAGAAACCCAAGTAGAGTAACGGGAGATTTACTTTACTCCTACGAACCAGAGATTTATGAGTTTGGAGACTTGATTACGCTAGATTTCTCTAATGCCCTTTCAGTACCTTTTTCTTTTATTTTGAAAAATGTTTTGCAAGCAGCTTAAATTGATTTTAAATCTATCTTTCTAACATATGAAGTGATCATGCGGGTGCGCAATCCACCAATTTAACACCCAGATAAACAATAAATAAATTACGAAAACTTACCTTAAAGCAACGAAAGCATCTGCAATGTTAAATTCAAATCCACATCAACAACCCTAAATATGGTTTCTACTTAACACGCAATTTTTTGTTTTCACTTAATTAACGAAAATCATGCGATATGCAATGCAATATTAACTAAATGGCCTAATTCTAATGACATGTAATTTCTAATTAAATGGGCCTAGCAAAAAAATACTAAATGACATGCACCTCAATGAATCCAACTCTAATGACGTACATATGGTATTTTTTCTAAATGAAAGCAATTTATCCTAAATAAAACTAATTTAACCTATGCCATTTTTTGTGTTTTTGATGAAATTCGAAATTTGGTGAACTGTGAAAATTACCTAACTAGATTAAGATCCTATTTAATTTATATTAGGAATTAGGTTGAGCCATATCCTAATTTAAACTAAAATATTATCTTAACCTAAATAATCCTAAAATGCAATATATCTAAAAATGCCTAAACTTATAATAAATTAAAAAAAAAAGATCTAAATTAAACTAAGTGCAATTTAACCCTACTATGCAATGACATGCAAAATATGCCCTAATTCTACATGACAAGTGTATGATGATTTTTTTTATTGTGTTTTTGTTTTTTTTTTTAAATTTCGAAATTAATAATTGCCAAGTAATTAAGCATGCAACCTAAATTAAAATCTAGCAACCTAAATTGATTTATTTGAATTTTTTTATTTTTATGAAATTCGAAATTAAAATTCCTATTCTAAATATGCAAACCCTAAAACAAGTAATATCCTAACATGCATCTAATCTAACTCAATTTTTTATTTCGAAAATTCATGATAAATAGAATGCTTTGCCTAAATATGCAAATAACCCTAAAACATGTGATATTATATCTCAAACATATCTCAAGATAAATACAAAACGATCAAATCCATTCAAAATTACCCCAAAAAGGACATCACATATTGCTAAGATCAAAGCATAATATTTCGCTAGTAAAATCAATAATTTGATCTTAAGCCTTAAAGATCAAAACATTAATTTTATTCCCACTTAATTAATTATTACATCTAAAGCCTTATAGATGAAATAAAAAACCCTGGCGCGGTTGCAAATCGGGTGATACATTGAGATTTTCAATTATGCATAGATAGGTATTTCAACTAAAAAAAACAACATATAAAGAGATAATAATAATAATAATAAAAAAACCCAAACTTGCCTAATAAAGTAAAATAAAAATACCTAATTTATTTTTTTTTTTTTTTTTTTTTAAAGTAAAAAAGAAAAAGCTTGGCCGATTTAGAGGTCCGGCGAGGGAGAGCTCGTCGGCTAGGGTTCCAGCAAGGGAGGCAGGGCGGCACGTCGGCGGCGCGGCACCGGGGCTTCGGGATCGGCGCGGAGCTGGGTGCAGGCGTCGCAGGCGGTGGATTCGGTGGAGGCGAGGCATCACGGGCGAAGCTCGGAAGTCGGCGCTTAGATCTGGACCGTCTACCATCGGGGGGCTGTGCGGCGAGGAGCTCTGGTGTCTGGATCTCGGTTCGGCAACGACGGTGACTTCGCGAGCGAAGCAGAAGCGGCGAATCGAGCCTACTGGACGTTGGCGCAGAGGAGGATCGCGGGCCTGGCTACTGGATGCAGGCGCGAGATCTGTGGGTCGCGGATCTTAGGCGAGGCGGGACCGGGTCGCGATGACAGAGAGAGATTTACTACAGGAGGCGCTCGGGTTGCATCTGCGACAGTGGGCAGGACAGAGGAAAACCCAGCAGCAGGGGATCTCGGCGAGAGGTAGAGCTTCGGCGGTCGGAGACTCAGGGGGTCAGGTTGTCGCAGGCGGAGGCCGACCGAGCGTAGTGCCGGCGCGGGTCGGGGTTCACCCACGAAGAAGATGAACAGTGCCGATTTTTTTTTTCGGCCCAACACCGTACGCTCTCTCCTTTTTTTCGAAATTCTACTCTAAAAAATCAACCTTTTCACCTATCTTGCTCTCAAAATTTGCCGACCCCCTTTTGTAGTACATCATCACACCTTTTATAGGGTGAAAAATTGAATCCTTATTGCATATTTCGTTTCCAATTTTGCTCGTGCAATATTCTCTTTTGCTTTTTCGGCATATTCCATCCAAAAAAAGTTTCCCTTTTCAGGCAAAATACACCCCCAGTGTATATTACTTGAATATGTGAAAAATCTGAATGGAATATGTGAAAAATCCTCGTTTCACTTTGCGGCCTAAAATAAAACAAAATAAAAATAAAATGTTTCTAAACTATATGCCATGTGTGTGTGTGTGTGTGTGTTTTTTTTTTTTAAGTAAAAATTAACCCTAAAAATTATGTAAAAATTTAGGTGTCAACATAGACCACCAATAATGTTGACATAGATTCTGATACATTTTCGATCGTGCGCACATCCCTTGGCGGTCGATAAAATTGCGACGTTCTAGGACGCAATCAATTATGCACATTTGGAAGCGAAATAAAAAAAAAAAAATCCCAGACAACACAAATATGGGATAAAAAAACAGGACAACAATTTAAAACCAAACACACTTTTATAAATAAACTGAGTTTATACACAGAGGCCCAAAAAGACAAAAGAACGGTCAAGTTAATCCTATCTACTTGGGATCTGAGTCTGCTATGACACCATCAAGGGGGTCAACTACTCCCTTGTTTGCAATGGCAGCATCCATAATGTTGAGGACTTCCTAGACTCAATTAGGCCCGTGACGAAACCACACCCTAAATCAATGAGGGACCAACTGTGGTAGACCCTTATCGACTAAGACAGTGGTCACGATGAGCTCATGGAGCCAGGGACTCTTGGGAATAGGGACAT
Organism: Eucalyptus victrix; assembly: GCA_016097545.1. Classification (NCBI taxonomy): domain Eukaryota; kingdom Viridiplantae; phylum Streptophyta; class Magnoliopsida; order Myrtales; family Myrtaceae; genus Eucalyptus; species Eucalyptus victrix. The sequence continues at coordinate 4,125,465 of CM027845.1, forward strand.
CGATACTCTGTTCGGTATACCCTCTCAGTTGTCCAATACGAACCGGCCTCACCTCTATCTAAGGACCTATAAAGATTAAGCCCACGATAAGGTAAGACAATGTCTCAATAAGTTCATGCCCTAAACCCTGATTAGGAAGGTAATACGCCTAGAGGTAGGCTAACCACACATCACAAAAGACTCACCTCGCCTCAACACCTTCCTGCACATCAGTACAGTTCATATCACAGATACATATAATAAATGCACACATCAATATGAATGTCTTACTCATATTTTAGTCAATCACAGGAGTCTCGATTATAAGCCAAATCATTCTGATACGTCTCATTCCATGCCACACAATTTTGTCTTATAATCAGGCGTGTTTATCTCAATCATTCACGTGTTCCAATTGATTACTGCCCACACAAGCACGGCCTACCCGACGCACATTGGTTTTCCGATGTAACCGGGCATCGTCTCATCCCTTGAGCACGGCAACATTTACCTTTAGATGGCATTCTCGAAGGAGCATCGGTCCGGCCTCTGCCGCGATCCAGGATCCATTGTTAGGGGCATTCCATATAAGAGCAACGTCCATCAAACGCACATCGGGTGATGGGTTCTCTTAACCATCACACGCACATCCAATCCCAGCTAAGGATATTGTGCATTGCACTCAAATGCCTTAATTAAAATAATGTGCTTGGCCTATTTTCTTTGTATTAAAAGCACCCGGTAAAAAAATCATGTGTGGGTACACGGTCAGATCGAATAAGAAAAAGTGATATTATTCCTTTTAAAATCTCACTATTTGATATAGTACTTAAAAACATTTTTGGTGTCAAAACCCGACACCAAATATTTTCTAATTAAATACTAAAATTTCGTAATTTTGAAGTAATAACTAAAAATTAACAATCATTATTCAATTGAACAAATTAGCACTCAATTACATAAACGATTACACCACGACAATCAGCACAAAATTCGACAATCGGCTATCTCGATAAAACTTTCGGAAAATATTAAGTAATTAAATAAATTGTAAAATTAATTCAAAAAATGTAAATTAATTCAATAAATCTCAAATTAAGCTTAAAACACTAATCTAACCACCTAATTGGACTTAGAAAAATAATGCAATAAGCTAATTAAACCATACAATCTAATTAACCCTTAACCAATGTAATCTAACCATCTAGTAAGCCTAATTAACCAACTAAACCACTAATTACATTAATCTAACCATCTAATCCACTCTTAGACTAAACTAACCCTACCCTAAGCATAATTAACTCCCTAAGTAGAGTTTAGCAAGTAAACTCACCGAATTTGCGAGCTGATGAGTTCACGGTGACGGCGATGCGGAGGCGAGTGAAACACAGGCCTACGACGACACCTAACGAGGTCTAGAAAAGGCCGGAAATGGGCCATGAAGTCTCAGCCCACAACTAAGATTTTGGCTCTGCTTGCTTGCTGAAGGAGCCGGTTGGTGGCTTGGCGAGGCTTCGCTCTCCAGGCGGCGACGGTGGGTGCAGGCAAGTCTGCTGGTGGCTCGGGGACGTGACGGCAGCTTGGACGGGCAACGGAGGAGGCTTGACTTGCTGGACAGAGGCCTGGCAAATGGCGAAAGATGATCTGGACGCACGGATGAGCAGGAAGCAAGCCGACGACTTAGGCGGTGCTCGAACGGGCACTGGATCGGTGTGCAGCGATCAATGGGTGTGCGGGGGAGCTCGGGCGGTCGACTGTAAGGCTAGCTAGTTCTCTGCCAATCCTTGGCTCTCAAACAACAACAAAGGAGAAGAAGAAGCTGAGGAAGAAGAAAGTGGCTACTGTTATTGGCTTAAGGGGCACAAGAGGGCCATAAAGTCTTCAAAAAAGATCTAAACTACTCAACACTTGGCCCCTCAAGTCCTCAGCTGAGACCAGCTACCTTTTCCCCTCCAAGACTTCCCCAACATGCCAGTAAAGTGGTCCAAAATGTTGCTGCCCACCCATGGCTACGAATTTGAGACATTTCCCTTCAATTTCAACTCAATTCTCCTTCAATTGACCTAAATACCATAGCAAAAAATGTCAAGGAGGATGCCCACATCAAATTCCACCATTTTCCTCACTAAATAATCTAACTTAAATGCCAAAAGTGCACTAAAAAATGGCCCTCTTAAATTCTCAGTCCAATTTCGCCAAAAACTTGAGTTTGTTGAAAATTCTTTGGAGGATGAGTCAACGTTCCTAAAATAAATCGTGACATAATAGAACTTTTAATTTTTGAAATCGTGTTCAATTTCGTGGTTAATTTCAACCAGACGCGATTTTAGCGTGATCTAACCTATCGAGTAGCTTTTAGGAATTTTAGCGCATTTGACCCGTGGTCGATTATTTTCGATCCACATTGTACATTGTCGACTCATAGGCAGCTTTCGGTTGTCGTGACAATCTCGAGGTTTCAAATACAGGCTCAGGGTACAAAAATGATAGAAAAATCGATTTAGTGCCGTTTGACGAGAATTTTACAATTAGGTGGAATTATCCACACTTTAATTACATGTCTCTGTCGAATCGACCTATCTCCAGTCTCTAATCGATTTTGATTGTGTCATATTGATCCTTGCAGATTAGTACAGTCAAGCACTCGATTTCTGGTCGAATTCTCAAATCAGTTGTGTTTATATTCCTTAACGGCTTCACCCAATAAATTAGTTATCTCGTGAGTGGCCAACTCAAAGAAAAAGGGCATAGGCCCGTCAATGAAAAGCCCATTTCATATAAAAATTTCGTCATCGAAATTTAAACTATTACAATATTTAGGGAGAAGTACACTATCAATGCCATAAGTTGTGTACGGCGCTCACTTTAATATCAAAAGTTTCCGTCGGATCACTTTAGTGCCAAATTGGAGAAAAAACAATCACTTTGGTGCCATCGGCGAGAGATTCCAACAAAGATGATTACGTGGTTTTATATTTAAAAAAAAATCGAGAAGTCTTTTAAACGACGTCGTTTTTCGTATTCCTCAAGAAAACGATGTCGTTTAGCTGTCCTACATGGATGGCCTCACAAAAACGATGCCGAACAACTCATTCGGGGATTTTTTTTTTATTATTTTGAGATTGAAATTAGGGTTTTTTTGTCCACCCTTGCTCAGCCACCATCGCTCGACCGCCATACCTCGGCCTCCATCGTAGTTGCTTGCCACAGCAAGACAAAAGAAAAAAAACGAACATAAAATTCCGAGGGAAAGGGAGGTGTCGACGGCAAGGGCAGAGGAGGGGATGGTGGGGCCACGGCTGCCGCCATCGTCACAGCTGGCTTCGCCGACAACCTCCATGGCGTTCCAAATCTTCGTGGCTACCATTGGCTAGATCGCTCGTGCTTCTGGAGATTCTTTGAGCTCGCGCTTCCTTTGCGCCAAGCAATATTCCTTGGCAAAAGGCGCTAGTGGGGCTGAGATTCAGGGATTTCAAAGGTTGACAAGGTGATTGAAAATGGGGGAAAACTACTAGGGGAGGGCAGAGGCGTGCATGTGGTTTCTTTTCTGGAAAACTACTAGTGTTGTGCTGGTGCACTGCTAGTGTTGCTGGTGCTATTCTTCGGCATTGCTGGTGTTGCTGGTGCTATTCTTCGGGGAAGAAGACGACGCCTTCTCTCTCTCTTAATTTGGGGATTCAGGGTTTTGAATTTGGGGGAAAGACACAAAACGGCGTCGTTTTATTGTTTAAATGTTGACTATACTCTCCGGCGAGCTATAGCAATTTCAAAAATAAATGAAAAAGTGCCATGTCGGAATTCTGGCCAACCAGATCGGAGTTGGCACCAAAGTGAGCGTTTTTCAAATTTTTTGGCATTTAAGTGATCCAAAATAAACTTTTGGCACCAAAATGAGCGCCATACACAACTTATGGCACTAATAGTATACTTCTCCCCAAATATTTCAACAAAAAGGTGGGGGTATTGTCGTTTCATCGAGTCTTCACTTTCCCAAGTTGCTCCTTCTATCTTGTGGTGTTGCCAGACCACTTTAAATAATGAAATCGTTTTGGTACGAAGAACTTGATCTTTGCGGTCCACAATTTGAACTGGTCTTTCCACATATGACACTCTATCGTCTATGTTTAATTCTTCAAAATTCAGCATGTGGGTCGGGTCAGGCTCATACTTTCTCAACATCGACACGTGGAAAACGTCATGCACTTGCGCCAGTCTTGGCGGTAATGCAAGATGATACGCTAGAGTCTCTATTTTCTCCAAAATCTCAAAGCGACCGACGTACCTTGGACTCAGTTTTCCTTTCTTGCCGAAGCGCGAAGTACCCCTCATTGGTAACACCTTTAGAAAGACGTGTTCATAAAATTAGAATTGCAATGGTCTCCAACGCTTATCTGCATAGCTTTTCTGGCGACTCTGAGTGGTCTTCAATCTTTCTCTGATAACTGCAACTACATCCACTAACTATTGAACTAGCTCTGGGCCAGTGATCTTTCACTCTCCGACCTCATCCCAACAAACTGGAGTTCTGCACGCTCTACCATACAACGTTTCAAAAGGTGTCATCTGAATGCTCTGCTGATAGTTGTTGTTGTAGGCGAACTCGACGAGATGAAGTTGTTCCTCCCAGCTTCCTTTGAAATCCGATACGCAAGCTTGCAGCATGTCCTCAAGGGATTGAATCATCCTCTCAAACTGGCCATCCATCTACGGATGATAGACCATACTGTACTACAGCTTTGTTCCTAAGGCCATCTACAAACTTTTCCAAAAGGATGCTGTGAACTTCGGGTCTCTATAAGAAGTAATCGTCACTGGTACTCTAGGAAGACGAACTATCTGATACGTACAATTCTGCATATCTGTCTAGTGCAAAGTCCTTTCGTACAGCGATAAAGTGAGCCGACTTCGTCAATCTGTCAACCACAACCCATATGGAATCATTACCCCTCTGACTCCTTGGTAAGCCCATCACAAAATCCATTGCGATATGTTCCCATTTCCATTCAGGAATTTCGATAGGTTGCAAGAGTCCTCCCGGATTACAATGTTGTACCTTCATTTGCTGACACGTCAGACACTTAGCGACATGTTTGGTGATATCCACCTTTATACGGGTCCACCAATAGTGTTGACGCATATTCTAATACATCTTCGTACTGCCTGGATGAATGTTGTAGCTGTTATGATAAGCTTCAGATAAGATCTCTTCTTTAAGCTTTGCATTGTCAGGTACACACAATTGTCCTCGAAACTTCAGTGTTCCGTCATTAGAAATTTGGAAATCAGGCTTTCTCTTATCTGCATCTTCTTGCAGGATCTTTTGGATCTTTGAGTCTATCAACTGTAATGTCTTGATTCCTTATCTGCACTTCCGGTTCAATTTTGAGAGTGGCCATAAGATTTGAAAGGTGGCTTACCTCAAATTTGAAAACCAAATCTCGAACTCCTTCAAGTAAGATCCACTCCTTAATTACCATCTGCACTATTGAAGACTTCCAACTCAACACATCTGCGACTTTGTTAGCCTTTCCAGGATGGTACAGGATCTCACAATCATAGTCTTTAAGAAGTTCCATCTAGTGACACTGTCTTAGATTCAACTTCTTCTGAGAGAATAAGTATTTGAGGCTTTGATGATCTGTAAAGATCTGGAACCTTTCTCCACACAAATAATGTCTCAAAATCTTCAAAGCGAAGATAATTGTTGTGAGTTCTAAGTCATGTGTTGGGTAATTCAACTCATGAGGTCTGAACTGACGGGATGTGTATGCAACGACTCTACCATGCTGCATTAACACGCAACCCAGTCCTCTAACGACACATCACTATAAATCTCGTATCCTCCAAGACCAAATGGAATTGTCAGCATAGGTGTGGTAGTCAGCTTCTGCTTAAGCTCTTGGAAACCACGCTTGCACTTATCTTCCCATACAAACTTCTCTTCCTTCTTTAGCAGTTGAGTCAACGGCAAGGCTAATGTAGAGAATCCTTCCACGAACCTTCTATAATAACCTGCCAGTCCCAAAAAGTTTATGATCTCTGTCATGGTCGTCAATCTTGGCCAATTGATAATTGCTTCAATCTTGATTGGGTCCACGGAAATTCCTTCACCTGAAATCACGTGACTTAGGAACGCCACACGAGTTAACCAAAACTCGCACTTACTGAACTTAGCATACAATCCATAATTCCGCAGAGTCTGAAGCACTGTCCTTAACTATCTTTCGTGCTCCTTTGGACTTCTTGAATACATCGGGATATCGTCAATGAAAACAATCACAAACTGATCCAAATACTTTTTGAACACATTGTTCATCAAGTCCATGAAAGTGGCATGGGCGTTTGTCAAACTAAACGGCATTACAGTGAATTTATAATGGCCGTATCACATTCGAAATGCCATATTCGGTATGTCCTCATTTCTGATCCTCAACTGATGATACCCTGTCCTTAGGTCAATTTTAGAAAATATCAACACTCCCTACAACTGGTTAAACAAGTCGTCGATCCTCGGCAGTGGATAATTGTTATTGATCATCACTTGATTGAGTTGCCGATAGTCGATGCAAAGGCGTAATGAACCATCTTTCTTCTTCACGAACAAATTGGTGCTCCCTAATGCGATGCACTAGAATGTATGAATCTCATATCCAACAACTCCTGCATCTACACCATTAGTTCTTTCAACTCTGATAATGCCATCCGGCAAGGAGCCTTAGAGATTGGCTCCGTCCCGGGGGCCAACTTAATCACAAACTCAATCTCCCTTTCTGGTGGCAAGCTAGACAATTCCTTTAGAAACACATCTAGAAACTCCTGCACCACTACAATATCCTTGATCTTCAACTCCTCAACTGTCATATCCACGACCGTTGCCAAGTAACCTTTACAACCCCCATTTAACAAATGGGTTGCCTCAAGCGATGAGATTAAGGTAATTGAGGGTCCTCCTCGACTCTCAATAAACTCAAAACTTTCACCCGCTAATGGGTTAAACTAAATCGCTTTACGATAGCAGTCCATCATAGCTCGTTGCTTGGTGAGCTAGTCCATGCCAATTATCATATCAAAATCATACATGGCTAGGACTATCAAATCTATTATTTCCTCTCGCTCATCAATAACCAACTTATAGCTAGGACAGCCTACTGCAGCTAACACCTTATCTTTTAACGGTGTAAATATGATAACCATTGACTCCAACAATTCAGGACTCAACCTTACCAACTTAATGAACTGCTCAGCTATAAATGAATAAGTAGCGCCAGGGTCAAATAAAGCATAAGCAGCGTGATCGTTCAGTGAGACCATACTTGTGATTACATCAGGTGAGTCCTCAGCTTGTCGTTGGGTGACGGCATACACTCTTCCTTGCACTAGAATTCAATTCAAACCACCCTGCGATGCATTCGGTGGCACGTATCCTCTATTTTGGCCCATCGGCAGTGGCGGTGGCAATTGTTATGGTCCCATCAGCTTTCTGGGATAGCTTCTAGCTAGGTGACCCTGCTGGCCACACTCATAGCAAGCACCCGTCCTAAAATGGCATGGGGCTGATTTGTGTCGCCTTCCACAGAAGCGACACATGCCATTAAAACTTGGTGCTGACTTGCCTACCCCCACCCTTCCTGTTAGGCAGAATATGGTACCTTCCTCCAGTCATAGGTTTCTTCCCAAACCTATTGCCATCTTTATTCGAATTGAACCGCAATCTAGATGCGGCGGTTTGTTCATTTAGATTCCTCTTTATCATCTGGGCCCGACGGTATAGCTCATTATAACTCTTTAGATCTCACGGCACAAGAGGATTTTTTTAGCTCTAGTTGGAGGCCATCCCTATACCTCCTCACTTTGTCCTCAGGATCCTCGATCAATCTGGGAGTGTACTACGATAACTTGGCAAACTTCACCTTGTACTGGTCCATAGACATTAGACTTTGATGAAGGTGTTGAAATTCCGCCATCTTCTGTTCCCTGGCATAGTTGGAGAAATACCGGCTGTTGAAAGTTCCAATGAAGGCGTTCCACACTAGAACCACGCCTTTTGAAAATACACTTTCTCTGGTGACCCTCCACCAAGTACTTGCATTACCCTATAGCTGACATACTACAAGAACCACCTTCCCTTCCTCCAAGCACCTCAACAATGTAAATGCTTTTTCTAAGTCTTGGATCCAGAGAGTTGCAACCTTGAGATCTCCTGCTCCTATGAATCTCGACAGGTTCAACTTTAGAAACTGCTCCATAAGCTTGTGCATCGGCCTCTCGACAACCTTGTTCCCAGGTGGAACCTCAACAGGTGCGGTAGTAGCTACAGCAGCAACAACGGCATTGGCGACAGTAGTGGCAGCTGCAGTAGTGACGACTGTAGCAACGGCGGTGGCGGCTTGATTTTAGGCTTGCTACCCTACCACATTTCCTAACATCTCTAGCGCCTGAACGATCCCGTCGATTCTAGGATCGCCAGGGGCTGCTACCCCAGCACCAATTGGTAGCGGTGCTATCCCACTTGCGTTGGCTTGAGCCTGCGCTCTACCTTGGCCACCTTGGGTACCAATCCTTGTTAGCGTCCTACCCCAAGTAATAGTGGCTATTGCTCTCTTCCTAGGAGTTATTTGCTCTTGATCACTCATGATGCATGATCCTTACAAAACCTGCTTTCCAATTCCATACAGAATTAGAAACTGAGTGATCCCCATGAACAAGCTACCAATCAGCGATCAATCACATGTGTCAGCATAAGAAAAAGGCATTTCCTACAAACTATCACATAACCTTTCGCACTTTATCACTTCAAATACTAACCAGCTCTGATACCACTTGTGGTGGGGATGTCACGCCCCGAACCTCAAGCGTGCGCACATCCCTTAGTGGTCGATAAAATTGTGATGTCCCAGGACGCGTCGCCGACCCAATCGATTATGCACATGCGTAAGTGAAATAAACAAACCCCATACAACACAGATATGGGATAGAAAAGTAGGACAATAATTTCAAACCGAACACACTTTTATAAACAAACTGAGTTTATACACAGAGGCCTAAAAAGACAAAAGAGCAATCAAGCTAACCCTACCCTGGATCCTATCTACTTGGGATCCGAGTCTACTATGACACCGTCAAAGGGGTCAACTACTCCCTCGCTCGCAATGGCGGCAGTCGCAATGGTGGGGACATCGAAATCCTAAAGGGGACCTTCCTGGACCCCATTAGGCCCATGACGAAACCATGCCCTGAATCAATGAGGTACTAACTGTGGTAGACCCTCATCCACCAAGATAGTGGTCACGATGAGCTCATGGAGCTAAGGACTCTCGGGGACAGGGACATCGGTATTCTGTTTAGTATACCCCTGCGGCTATCCAAAATGAACCGGCCTCACCTCCATCTAAGGACCTGCAAAGATTAAGCCCACAACAGGGTAAGACAATGTCACAGCGAGTTCACGCCCTAAACCCTGATTAAAAAGGTAATACGCCTAGAGGTAGTCTAACCAAACATCACAGAAGACTCACCTCACATCAGCACCTTCTTGCACGTTAGTATAGTTGATATCATAGATGCATATAATAAAGGCACACATCAATTGGAACATCTCACTCATATTTTAGTGAATCACAGGGGTCCCAATTATAAGGCCAAATCGTTATGACACGTCCCATTCCGTGCCACACAATTTTGTCCCATAATCAGGCGCGTTTATCTCAATCATTCACGCGTTCCAATTGATTACTGCCTATACAGGCATAGCCTACCCAACGCACATTAGTCTTCCGACGTAACTGGGCATCGTCTCATCCTTTGAGTACAGCAACGTCTACCTCTAGATGGCATTCCTGAAGAAGCATCGGTCCGACCTCTACTGCGATCCGGCATACGTTGTTAAGGGCATTCCATATAGGAGCAACTTCCACCCAATGCACATCAGGTGATAGGTTCTCTGAACCATCACATGCACATCCAATCTTGGCCAAGGACATTGTGCATTGCACTCAAATGTCTCAATTAAAATAATGTGATTGGCCTATTTTCTTCGTATTAAAAACACCCGATAAAACAATCGTGTGTGGGTACACGGTCGAATCGTATTAGAAAATGTGATATCATTCCTTTGAAAATCCCACAATTTAATATAATAAAAACATTTTTGGTGCCAAAACCTAACGCCTGGTATTTTCTAATTAAATACCAAAGTTTTATAATTTTGAAATAATAACTGAAAATCAACAATCATCGCTCAATTGCACAAATTAGCACTCAATTGCATAAATTGATTATACCACGACAATTAGCACAAAATTCTGACGACCGGCTATCCCGGTATAATTTCTAGAAAATATTAAAAAATTAAATAAGTTACAAATTTAATTAAATAAATGCAAATTAACCCTTAACTAATCTAATCTAACCACATAATAAGCCTAATTAACCAACTAAACAATTAATTACACTAATCTAATCACCTAATCCACTCTTAGACTAAGCTAACCCTACCCTAAGCATAATTAACTCCTTAAGTAGAGTTTAGCAAGTAAACTCACTGGATTTGCGAGCCGATGAGTTCACAACGACGGCAACGTGGGGGCAAGTGTAACACGGGCCTACGACAACACCTAATGAGGTTCAGAAGAGGCCAAAAACGGGCCACAAACTCTCAGCCCACAGTTGAAATTTCGACTCTACTTGCTGGCCAAAGGAGCTAGTCAGCAACTCGGCGGGTGGAGCTGGTCAGCGACTTGGCGGGGTGAGCTAGGCGGCAACGGTGGGTCCAGGCGAGGTTGCTGGTGGCTCGGGGATGTAAGGATAGCTTGGATGAGCAGCGGAGGAGGCTCAACTGGCTGGACGGAGGCTTGGCGTATGATGAATGATGGTATGGATGCGCGGACGAGCGAGAAGTAGGTTGGTGACTCGGGCTGTGCTCGGACGGGTACTGGACCGGCCAGACGGCAAGGCTGGCTGGTTCTGTACTTTCATTGGCTCTCAAACAACAGCAAAGAAGAAGAAAAAGCTAAGGAAGAAGAAGATGGCTGCTGTTGTTGGCTTGAGGGGGACAAGAAGGCCACAAAGTCTTCACAAAATATCTAAAACACTCAACACTTGGCCCCCAAAGTCCTTAGCTAAGACCAACTGCCTTATCCCCTCCAAGATTTCCCCAACAAGCCACCAAAGTGGTTCGAAATGTTGTTGCCCCCCAATGGCTACGAATTTAAGACATTTCCCTTCCAATTCAACTCAATTCTCCTTCAATTGACCTTAATACCATAGCCAAAATGTCAAGGAGGATGCCCACATAAAATTCCACCATTTTCCTCACAAAATAATCCAACTAGGATGCCAAAAGTGCACTAAAAAATGGCCCTTTTAATTTCCTGATCCAATTTCGTCAATTCTTGATTTTCGCCAAAAACTCGGGTTTGCCGAAAATTCTTTGGAGGATGAGTCGATGTTCCTAAAATAAATCGCGACATGACAGAACTTTCAATTGCTAAAATCAGGTTCAATTTCGTGGTTAATTTCAACTGGACACGATTTAGCATGACCTATCATATTGGGTAGCTTTTAGAAATTTTTAGCGCATTTGACCCGTGATTGATTATTTTCGAGCCACATTGTACATTTTCGACTCATAGACGACTCTCGATTTTCGTGGAAATCTCGAGATTTCAAATATGGGCACGAGATACAAAAACGACAGAAAAATCGATTTAGTGCCGTTCGACGAGAACTTTGCAATTAGATGGAATCACCCACACTTTAATTACATGCTTTTGTCAAATCGACCTATCTTCAGTCTCTAATCGATTTTGACGGTGCTGTATTGACCCTTATAGATTAGCACGATCGAGCAGTCGATTTCTGGTCGAATTCTCAAATCAATTGCATTCATATTCCTTAACGACTTCACCCAATAAATTAGTTATCTCATGAGTGGCCAATTCAGAGAAAAATTCCATAGGCACGTTGATGAAAAGCCCATTTTATATAATCGAAAACAAGTTGAAAATCAGGATGTCACAATCCATCCCTGCTACCGCACCCGAGCTGCCAGCTCATGCGTTTGTTGGTCCAGCTAGCCACCCGCTAGTCAGTCTCGCGTCCAATGCCACCAGTCAAGTGGCCACTGTGATTCCGTTCACCTATGTTCGACTCTGTCCGCCGTCTCCCTAACTGTCGCAGCCACTGCCGTCCCTGAGCTAGCCGTCCCCGCATCCGCCAATTGTTGCCGCCAGCTCACCACCTCCATCCCCGCACCGTGTCCAGCCAGCTTGACCAGCAGCCACAGAAGCATAACCGATTTTTCCATCTCAGGCCGTGAGCTTGTAAGGTTGTTTTCCGTATCTTTCGACCCTCCATTGGAGACGCCGCGAGCACGGGATCTCACCATCTTTGCGCCGCCGTCACCGTGAACTCATCGTGTCGATAATCCAGTGAGTTAACGCCTTAATATTGGATTAGGAAGTTAATTGCACTTAGGGAAATTAGTTTAAGGTTAATTAGGATTAGTGTAATTAAATTAATTAGGATTAGTTAGTTAACTAGACTAGTTAGTTAGGTGGTTAGTTATGTTATTTAGTTACCCTTATTAGATTAATTAGTTAGCCTAGCTAGATTAATTTAGTTAGTTCAATTAGGTTAGTTCAGTTAGATTAATTAGATTTATTAAGTCGATTAGTTTAAATAATTTTCAATTTATTTAATTAATTATAATTAACATAAATTATGATGGGATAGCCGTTTATCATAATTTTACGCCGATTGTCGTGGTTGAGTCCATATGTGAAATTGATTGCTTAGTTGTTTAATTGGGTGTTTGATTGTTGTTATGGACTATTATTGCAAAAATTGGATTATATGGTATTTAATTAGAATAATACCAGGTGTCGGTTTTTAACACCAAAAATATTTTATGCACTATATAAAATCGTGGGATTTTGAAATGAGAAAATATCACGTTTTATGGTTCAATTTAAAGGTGTGACTACACACAATTATTTTACCAGGAATTTCTAATACGAAGAAAATTGGCCAAGTCCATTATTTCAAATGGAAGTGTTTGAGTGCAAAGCACAATGTTCTTGGCCAAGTTTAGATGTGTGTGTGGTCATTATCGGAACCCGTCCTGATGTGTTCACTCGAGACGATGCCTGATTAAGTTTAGATGCCCTTGACAACAGATACTGGTTGCAGTGGAGGCTGGGCCGATGCTCCTTTGGGAATGTCGACTAAATGTAGATGTTGTCGTGCCCGACGAAGCGAGACGACACCTGGTTATGACCGATGATCGCCAACTGTTGAGTTGGCCATGGCCGTTGGGTTGTAAATAACTATGACACGCTTGAGTGATTGAGATAGTCGCGCCCAATTATGGGACAAAATTGTGTGGCACGAAATGTGACGTGTCATGATGGTTTAGCCTTATAATCGAGACCCCTGTGATTGATTGATATTTGAAAATGAGGTGTTCCGGTTATTGATTACGTCTGCTATATGCATATGATATATGTGGCGTACTAATGTGCAGGGAAGTGCTGAGGCGAGGTAAGTTGTGTGCGATGCATGTTTAGGCTGCCTCCGAGTGAATTCTCGTCCTAATTGGGGTTTAGGGTGTAGACTCGCTGAGATTTTATCTCACCCTGTCGTGGTTTAAATATTTGCAGGTCCTTAGATGGAGGTTCGTCACGTCCGTTTTGGGTGTCCACGGGAGGTGGAGACCGAGACTACTCTTCCCATCCACAGGACCACCTGGACCCATGAGCTTATGGTGACCACTTTTTGGGTCAATGAAGGCCTACCTCACTTGGTACCTCATCGCTTCAAAGTGTGGTACCTTAACAAGCCTAACGGGGTTCGGGAGGGTTCTCTGGAGGGTTTTGACGGGCTTGCCGTCGAAATCGAGTATGATGAGGTACTCCACCATGTGTTTGATATCGATATACTGAATGATATCACGGAGAACTCGGGGCTCGAGGTTGAAGGGTCCAAAGTAGAGTTAGTTGATCCTTTGGACATTGACATCGGTGTCGTAGAGGATCCGGAGCCCGAGGTGAAGAGGCCCAGGGTGTAGGTGGCCCAGTAGTTTCTTTTAAGTTAGAATTTTGTATATAACTCTGTAGGGCTAACCTGGTTTTTTTTATAAAGTATGGTTTGTGTTAAATGGCTTGTCTTTCTAGTATCCCTGTGTTGATTGTTGTTTGGGGTTTGTTCAATTCATTTTCGCATGTGTATAAAATGAATGGGTCGGTGACGCGTCCTGGGAACGTTGCGTTTTAATCGACCATCAAGGGATGTGCGCGTGCCCAAGGTTCGAGGCGTGACAAAAATTTTGTGACTTAATTTAGCAAATATGGAATACATATCTAAGTGAACAAGCATGACGTAAAATTTTCTATGAAGGTGGAGAAGAAGTGGAAAGATAGTGATGGGATATAGACTTAACAATCACCTAGAGAAAGTGGAAGCAAGTTGGAGATAGCAGAGAAGGAAATATCAAATGTGTAAGAAGATCCTTTGAATAGGTTCCCCTAATAATGAAACTTTGGACCTAAGTAGGTTATTAAAATGCTCAAGGGGAAGAAACAGCAGTAGATCCACCATAGGATGGGAGACACCGTAATGTCACCCCTATATTCCCTCCTCATGGGGAAGACAAAGAAACATGAGGGAATTAGGAGGCCTCACGGTAGTGAAGGTAGACACCATGTCGGGATTTCGATTCTAGCTACCACCAAGTAGACAGATATAATAGTCTCTCACCCCTAGACGAGTGAGGGAGGATGAAAGGCCCGCTACTTGGTGGTACACCTTATGGCAAGGTCCCTCAATTGACCGCCACCCAAGTACCCCTAATAACATAACTTCAGTTTGGGTCCACCTCTTTAATTGCTTGACTTCATACATTTGTTCTGTTGACTAACTTGGGCTTTTTCTATAAAGACCAGGCAACTCCCAAGTCCCCAAATCAAACAAAGATCGTCTAATCTCTTTATATTGCACCTCCTCTACACACACCAAGCAATGCTTTACCAATTTCTCTTTGCTCAAATAGAAATAGAGGCATGCTTAATGCTCTCAGCTCTATGAATATCTATCAAGTGTTGCTACTACTCACTCTTGTCTTGTTTTTAGCAATGACTAGCAATGTCGAGTCGAGCAATCAACGGTGTGTTCCTTCATCTTGTGGTGACGTTCGTAATATAAGCTTCTCATTTCGACTGAAGAGTGACCCAAAAGGATGTGGTGTACCAAGATTCGAGCTGGCTTGTGAAGATAATCGCATTATTCTAAACTTCCATAATAGCATTATTATGTGCAGTTTATCAATTATATCGAAGAATCAATCAGAGTGGTGGACAGCGGGTTGCAAAGAGATAATTGCTCATCTCTCCCCCACAATTCATGGTCGTTGTATGACTTTGAGAGACTTGCAACCAGTCCATACATGGGCGTGAACAACAACAATATTTTGGTCATTGTGAATTGCTCAAAACTGGTTAATTCTCCATTCTACATCACTATTGATCCATGCATTGTGGGGTCATACTCTATCAACATGTCATTGAATTGGAACTTGTATGCTTTGGTCAATCCAAATGTATCGGATGTTAGGGATTTTTGCACCATTAGCAGTTGGCAATGGGTGTCACATGATTTTTGGGGTGGGCAGGTTCACAATGGCTCCTTCAACTACAAGCAAATCCATGACATCATGGCCGATGGATTCGTTATCGACTATTTTATGGTTTCATGGAAGAGAACTTTCTTTCGCTACTTTGATCTCTATTACTACTTTTATTTCGAGTTTGCTAGCTACACTGGAGGAGGTTGGGTTTGCACATCCATGTACAATGATGGCGATAAGCGTTGATCGACATTGAAATTTCACTGTAATTTTGCATGATTCTATACATTTTTTCACTTGCTACTTTCTCTTTGAAACAGGAAAATGAAAGGAATATCTAATTTCCAAGAGAATTATGACAATATATACATGATAGTGCACGTCAATGTATACATGTGTCTAGATTATAATTTCTTTCCACAGAAGGGCTAAATCTTTACTGTAAAAAAAAAAAAAAAAAAAGGATTCTTGTGCGACCAACCACATGGCTAATTTTTTTATTGGCATAGAATTTACACTTTTAAAAAAATCTTAATTAGTTCTTTAATTAGTCACTTCTCTCATAATCCAAGAGACTCTCGTTAACAATCCATAAATAATTGTAGTCATGGATCGATAGGAGGAACAAGATTATTCATTAAAAATGAAAAGCTTTGTTTTCTTAATTTGTAGACAATAAATTCAACTTATACAAAGTAACTAGCTCCTACTGTGTTTCCACATGACTTTTGCTTTCCAAACTTTTTTTCATTCAATTCTTTTTCACATCATTCATTCCTTCCACAGGTGTCTTAGATATTGCATTTTGGATAGCAATGCGTTTGGTAACGCAATGATTCTTTTTTGTATTTATTCGTTTCTTATTCTTGCTCACGGATCGTCAGCCGGCGGCGGCGGCCGACGGTGGTTCCAGGCGGTTGAAGGTGGTCGCAGCAAGAGAGAAGAATAAAAGAAAAAAAAATTAACTTATTTCTATAAATTATTCCGAGGAACAAGAAGCAAATTTTATTTTTGTTTCTCGTTTCTGCTCCAAATCTAGTCCCGAGCTAACTTTCTATTATGGGGAATAGAAAAACAACTTGGCATTACCAACCGGATTTCTTTTTTTTTTTTGTTTGTTCGGAAATTCTAAGAAATAGAAATATTACCATGTGCAACCTACGTAAGCCGCAATGATTTATTCTCACAATAATTATGAAAAAAAAACCTATCCTAACCTATCAAATTTTCTTCAGTTGTTTTCTGTGTAGTGAAATTCGTAATCAGGATGCCATTTATTGCGATATTTCTAATCTACAAGTACAGAAGAAGACACATGGCAATGGACAAGAACATTGAAGAATTCTTGCAGGCTCATAACAACTTTTTGCTCATAAGATACTCTTACTCGAATATCAAGAAAATCACGAGAAATGTTAAGCACAAATTAGGTGAAGGGGGTTATGGTTATGTGTATAGAGGAACATTTAGAAGCGGCAATGAGGTAGCCATCAAGATTTTAAAGCAATCCAAGGCCCATGGCCAGGATTTTATCGGTGAAGTAGCTACTATTGGAAGAATTCACCATGTCAATATAGTCCAACTCATCGGTTTTGCTTGGAAGACTCGAAACAAGCTCTCGTGTACGACTTCATGTCAAATGGATCTTTGGATAAACATATTTTCACAAAGGAACGTGATACGTTTCTTGATTACAAGAAAATATATGAGATTGCTCTTGGTGTGACAAGGGGGATTGAATATTTACATCGGGGGTGTGATAGGCAAATACTCCACTTTGATATCAAGCCTCACAACATTCTTTTAGACAAGAATTTCACTTCGAAAGTTTCTGATTTTGGACTCCTGTAACTTTATCCCATTGATCATAGCATAGTCTCAATGACTGCCGTAAGAGGAACTTTGGGATATATGGCACCTGAGTTGTTCTACAAAAACCTCAGTGGTGTATCTTATAAAGCATATGTTTATAGCTTCGGGATGTTGCTCATGGAAATGGCAAGTAGAAGGAAAAATGTAAATGCAAATGCCAAACACTCAAGCCAAATTTATTTTCCATTGTGGGTGTATGACCATGTCAATGAAGGAGAAAGTGTTGAAATGGATGAAGTTGTAGAAAAGGAAAGGGAGGTGATAAAAAATATGATAATAGTTGCACTTTGGTGTATACAATTAAACCCTAACCATCGGCCTCCAATGAACAACGTCTTAGAAATGCTTGAAGGAGATATTGGTAATATTCAAATGCCTCCAAAACCGCTTATTTACCCATTGGATGAGTCAGTTGACGACGATTGAGTCGAAATGGAATTATAAACATTTTCAACTTCATCAAGCACTCCCATAATTTCCGCTAGTTTTCCATTTTGAGATAGCAATGGTGTCTAGGACCATGCATAGTTTAATTGGAAAAGCTTTGCTCCCCACAACATAGTATTATTTTGGGAGGGAGATAAGCTAGTTTAGTTTGCCAGTGATTGCATTTTGTCTTCTCCTAGCTCTTAGGTTACTGTTGTGTTATTGGACTTTTTTTTTTTGTCGAAGTGTTATTGTATTTCATATATAATTTCACTATGTGTGGTCCATACAATCTCTTACATGGGATGTATGTTTAAGTTCTTAAAATAACCGTGTTTAGGAAGCGTATTCTATATGTTCATCCAATGTGAATTCTAGCTAATCCAATTAATCATCTATAAACCAAATCACTCGTTTTCTATATAATATTCACCAAAGAGGACTGCAAAATGTGCCATCTTACATATACTTGCCAATGGCCCGTGTCCTCTTTGACTCAGTATAAGTCGTTCTTTTTTCCTCGATTGCTCAGGTTGCAGAGTAGTTTTTATTTGTTGTTATTGCATTTAGAAGTCGCTCAGCATTTGGCTTGCCCAAATTCGAATTCTTTATTCACCAATTGCAACAAAATTTTATTTTCTTTGTAATTCATTTACTCGAATAAAAAATTGTGACATCCTAATTTTCAGGTTCTGATTTCAATTGGATAAGTTGGGCTTTTCATCAACGCGACTATAGTGTTTTTCTTTGAGATGGCCACTTATAAGATAACTAGCCTATCAGGTGAAACCGTTACAGGATTTTAAACGCAATAGACTTGAGAATTCGACAGAAATTGATTGCTCGACCAGCTAGTCTGCAAAGGTCATTACGGCACAGTCGAAAACCTATCAGAGATCAGAGATAGGTCGGTTCGATTGAAATGTGTGGCTAAATGTGGGTGATTCCATTAATTTGCAAAATTCTCGTCGGTCGACACTAGACTGATTTTTCTATCGTTTTGGCGCCCTGTGTCCGTATTTGAAACCTTGAGTTTTTTTATGACAACCGAGAGTTGCTAATGTGTCGAAGAGGTACATGTGACTCAAAGAAAATCAAACACGGGTCAATTGCACCAAAAATTCCTAAAAGCTACCTAGTAGGTTAAGTCACGCTAAAATCGTGTCCGGTTGAAATTAACTGCGAATTTGAACCCGATTTAAAAAATTGAAAGATCTTACATGTCACGAGTTATTTTAGGAATATCAAGTCACCTTTCAAGGAATTTTCGACAAGTTTGAGATTTTTACGGAAAATCAATTCGGACAATTTGGAAAACAAACAAAAATTAGGATTGGCCAAATCGAAGGGATTTTTGGCCTCCTATGCGAGCTACTTGGTGAAAGGAAGTTGTGTGGGCTTTTTCATCAACAAAATTGGACGTCAATTAGAGAGATTTGTTAAGAAATCGAATTCCGGAAAAAGGAAATAGAATTCGAAATTGAGGGAAATGACCAATTTTGCTATTCAATGTTGGTTATTTGGGGGAAATATGGTGCGAGAAAACAAGTGAGGATCAAGTATTTTAGCATGAAAATTTTTGGAGATCAAATTGGATTGAATGGAAGGTTGTGGGATCAAGATTGAATAATTATAGGACTTTTTATTAAACTTCCCCCCCTCCTTCTTCGGTCTCTCCCTACCCGCACGTCTCTCTCTCTCTCTCTCTCTCTCTCTCTCTCTCTCGCATATTCCCCCCTGGCTGACTCTTCTTTTTCCCTCGTTCCCTTCTTTTGACTTTGTGGCATCCTTATCTATTTCCCCTTCTCTCTCTCGCACACCCCCATGAACGACATTCCTCTCTCCTCCTTTTTCTCCTTCGCATGCCTTTGCCCGTTCATCAGCAGCTTCACCTTCTTTTATTTTCTGTTCGGTTGAAGACTGTAGCAGGCCATCGACGTCCCCCTTTCCCCGCCGAAGCAGCCCCGATTTTTCCCTACAGCTCGCCACTTGTCCGCGCCCCCATCCTGCTCGATCAACAACCGAGCAAATCCTCCTCTGCAGTTGACTCCAGAAGTCCACTGAAGACCTTTGCCGTGCGTCCCTGCTTCACCACCGTCTGCCCCTCCACTTCGTATGTCTCCGCCGAAGCCACCATGTGCCCTCTCCATGTCCACGAGTCCACGAACAACTCACGTTTCCCCGAGCTTCAGCCACCGAGCTCCCTCCGAAGCTGCAACTCAGCTCAGCCCCTGCGAACCAGAACCGGGCAGCAACTACAAAACATTCTGTGGCCAATTTTGGCTTGGTCCGGGCCCCCGTTGGTGTCGGCGCTTTGGGGTTTATCGGCCGTTGTCATGTCGTTGTCATCGTGGTTCAATTGGATTGTAAATCCAGTGAGTTTAACTCACTAATCCCTGCTTAGTAAGTTAATGACGTTTAAGGGTTGATTAGTTTAGATTAAATATGGATTATGTGGATAGTTAGAGTAAATTAGTAATTTAATTAACCGTTATTGCATGTTAGGTGGTTAGAGTAGTGCAATTAGAGCCTAGACAAGCTCTAGTATATATCTAGAGTGGTTCGGAAATCTTCCAAGCCCATCTCGGCTTTTAATTAGGTTTTACGGGCCTAAGTCCTATTTATTTGCATTTAATAATTAATTTTCGTAATTATTTAATTATTTATTTATTTTTCGGAAATTAGATTAGGATAGCCAATGACTGGAATTTAATGCCGATTGCAGTGGTGTGATTTATTTAATTTATTGAGTGCTATTTTGTGCACATTGAGTGTGATTTGTAATTTTGGGATTTTATCCCAAAATTTTATATTTTCAGTATTTAATTAGAAAATCACCGGGCGTCGATTTACAACGCCAAAAATGAATTTGTGGACCGTTGAAATTAGTGGGAATCTCAAAAGTAAAGATATTATATTTTGGCTAAGGCCGACCGTGTACCCACACACAATTATTTTTATCAGGTATTTTTAACTCGAGGAAAATAGGTCAAGGTATTATGTTCATTGAGGAATTTAATTGCAAATGACAATGCTGTTGGCCACGGGTGAATAATTGTGTGATGTTATGAGTTGGATCAAGAAAATCGCCGAAGTATGGTTGTGCCCATTGGGCCATAATCAACCTCCGAAGTATAGCTGTGCCCTTTGGGCCGTAATCAACTGCCAAAGTATGGTTATGCCTATAGGACCGCAATTAACCGCCAAAGTATATCCATGCCCGTTGAGCCATAATTCACCGTTGAACATTTAGTAGACCGTGCCTGTTGGGCCGTAATTAATAGTTGGAGTGAGTAATTGAATTGACCATGTGATGGTCCTAATGATATGGAATCGACTAGGTTGATTGATCGATGATTTGATCCGATTTAATGATTTGATTTGTTGATGTGATTCGATGAAGTACAAAATTGTATTGACTTGCAGGAAGGGACTGAGGCCAAGGTAAGTCATTTGACTCATGTTTGTGCTTAGGCAGCCCTCATGGCATATTTTCTTCCTAGTCAAGTTTTAAGGGAGTGAACTTGCTGAGACGTCGTCTCACCCCGTTGTGGGATAACATTTTCAAGTCCCTAGGGTGAAGAACCCGGAACTTGAGGCGGAAGGGTCAGGAGCATGAATGGCTCAGAAGTTCTTTTTGAAGATAGACTTCCTGTACTTAGACCCTAGAGTTGACCTCTATTTGTAAACCAACTCGTTTGTAAAAGTTGTGTTAATTGATTTGAAAATTGTGGCCCTACTTTTCTATCCCATATTTGTGTTGTCTAGGGATTAATTATTCGCTTCTACATGCACATTAAAATGAAAGGGATCGGCGACACGTCCTGGGATGTTGCAATTTAATTGACCAAGAAGGGATGGGCACGTACTCGGAGGATCAGGGCGTGACAAAAATTGATCAAATTCTTGAGAAAATAGCGATGGGACCATTGTATGGTCTTGAAGGTCACATTAGCTCTAAATTTTAAATTATCAAAATAAATTGGTACAATTATTTAGAAAGGTCTCGCAACTTGTCAACATAATGCATTTGAGTTTTAAAACTTTCATTTTGTTCATCTAAGTCTTAAAACTTGTAACTTGGTGCGCATGATCCTTCTGTTAAGCTGCAAATCCCTCCCAAGCCGCTTCTATACCAAAGCGATCATGTTAAGTTGCAAAAGTTTTGGACTTTAAGAACACTGCTCATGAGCTCAATCTGGTTCTTGCATCTCTAGCAATAAGCTAACAAAGGAAAAATAAAAATAAAAACTCAAGCGTGAACTTTGGAGTATCTTCAGAGTAAACTTTCCTTAATTGATAATGTTTTCGTCAGGCGTGTCATATTTATCATTTTCATCTTTTTATAATTTGAATGCATTTTGGCCTAAATACTGTTAGCTGGGTTCACTTCTATGTGGAGGAAGCCCAATGAGTTGCAAACCCAAAAAGGGCTTGAGTCCATATGATAAGTTATATGAGGAAATAGGGTTTATCACTATCTATATAAAGTGATAGCCACAAAAGGAAATAGTAACAAGAGAAAAAGAGAAAGCAGAAAATCTAGGAGTTTGGGCAATATCTGATTTACATCAAGCTGGCATCAGAGGTCGATTCGTGGTCCGATTGAGCTGAAATTTTGTCAGCATGTTCGTGGCGCAATTTTTCCGAATCCGAGTGGTTTGATTTTCATTTGAAGCTCCATACATCAGGTTTTTCGTAGATTGATCAAAACATGCGTTTTTTATCAGATTTATCCTTGATCTCTTGTGAAGTTCTTGTGTATTGCCAAGAATTATGTTCTTGAGGTCTTTGCTGCTATGTACCTCTAGTATTTGCTAGATAAGAACAATTTTGTTGATAATGAAGAATTTATGGTGGACTCCGGTCCCGTGGTTTTTTATCTCCTCACATCGATAGGGTTTTCCACGTAAAAAACGTCTTGTGTTCGCATGTTTGGTATTTATTTTACTCTACTATATCGATTCCTATTAGGTTTACACAAGATGGGAGATTATTTTATTCCGCTACGTTGATTCGATATTGTTCGAATTGTTACTGTTCTCCCATTAGAGTGGTATTAGAGCATCAGGTTGCTGCTTGATTTTTCTACCTTGTGTTAAACAATAGAAACGAATACAAGTAGAATGGTTACACTGAATGGTTCGAATTATCATATTTGGAAAGGGAAGATGGAAGATCTTTTATATGTAAAAGATTTTTATTTACCCGTATTTGTCGAGAAGAAACTAGAGAATAAAACTGATGTTGAATGGTCTATATTTCATCGTCAAGTGTATGGTTATATTAGGCAGTGGGTGGATGATAATGTTTTGAACCATATTATTGAGGAAACACATGCACGCAATGTATGGGATAAGCTCAAACAGTTATATGCTCGAAAGACTGGGAATAATAAGTTATTTTTGATAAAGCAGATGATGGCTTTGAGATATCAAGATGGTACTCATTTGACTGATCATTTAAATTCTTTTCAAGGAATTATAAATCAGTTGGCTGCGATGGGAATCAAGTTTGATGATGAGATACAAGCACTATGGTTGCTTGGTACTTTGCTGTACTCCTGGGAGACGTTCCGAACATCTTTGTCTAATTTTGCCCCAGACGGTATGATTACCATGGATTTGGCCAAGAGTAATATTTTGAATAAAAAGATTAGAAGGAAGACACAAGGATCATCCTCTTCACATTCTAATGCCTTGGTTTTTGAGAAAATGGGAAGAAGTGAGTCTTGAGGCCCGAGAAATAGAGACAAAAGTCGAGATAAAAGCAAAGGTAAGTATAATAAATTTGATAATGTTGAGTGCCATTATTGTCATCAGAATGGACATATTTAGAGGTTTTGTCGCCAGTTAAAAAGGGAGAAACAAAAGGAGAAAGTTAATGAGAAGAAAAGTGATAATGACAGTGATGACAATCGTGTTGCCACATTTAAATAAGACTTTATCACTATTTTTGATGGTGATGTAGTGAATTTTGTTTCTCATGAGACTAGTTGGGTAATTGATAGTAGTGCATCCGTTCATGCTACATCTCGTAGGGATTTCTTTACATCATATAGGTTAGGTGACTTCGGATCTGTGAAGATGGGAAATAATGGGCTAGTTCAAGCTATAGGCATCGATGATGTGTGCCTAGAAACCGGCAATGGCATGAGGTTAGTATTGAATAATGTTAAATATATACCTGATATCCATTTGAATTTGATTTCTACAGGCAAGTTGGATGATGTGGGGTGTTGCAACACCTTTAGTAATGGTCAATGGAAGATCACCAAAGGTTCTCTTGTTGTGGCTAGAGGTGAAAAATATTTTTCGTTGTACATTATGCATGCAAAGTTGTCCACAGACAAAATTAATGCAGTAGATAGCGAAGATGCAGCTGAGTTATGGCATAAGAGGCTCAGTCACATCAGTGAAAAGGGTTTGTCAATATTGGCCAAGAAGAAGCTCATTTCAGGATTGAAAAGTTCAGCGCTAAAGAAGTGTGCTCAGTGTTTAGCAGGAAAACAAAACAAAGTTGCATTTAAAAGCTCCCCTCCTTCAAGAAAGTCAGGTATACTAGATTTAGTGCATTCTGATGTTTGTGATCATATGAAAACAAAATCACTTGATGGCTCTCTTTATTTTGTTATCTTCATAGATGATTTTTCAAGGAAAATTTGGATTCATACCTTGAAAACTAAGGATCAAGTGTTAGATGCTTTTAAGCAATTTCAGGCTTCAGTTGAGAGACAAATTGGAAAGAAATTGAAATGCATCAGAACTGATAACAATGGAGAGTATATTGGACCTTTTGATGAATATTGTAGACAACAAGGTATTCGACATCAAAAGATACCTCCCAAGATGCCTCAGTTAAATGGCTTAGCTAAGAGAATGGACAGAACACTGGTTGAAAGCGTAAGATGCTTATTTTTACAGTCAAAGCTACTTGGATCCTTTTGGGGTGAGGCTTTAAGTACAGTTGTGCATGTATTAAATCTTACTCTATGCATTCCTTTAGAGTTTGATGTTCCTAATAGAGTTTGGATAGGCAAAGATGTTTCTTATGATTATTTGTGTGTCTTTAGGTGCAAAGCATTTGTACAGATTCTTAAAGATGAGAGGTCTAAACTTGATGTAAAAACACGACAGTGCATATTTATTGGTTATGGACAGGATATGCTTGGCTACAAATTTTATGATCCGGTTGAAAAGAAAATTGTAAGAAGCAGAGACGTTGTGTTTATGGAAAATCAAATAATAGAGGATATTGAGAAATCGAAGATGATTTTAGCACCACAGGTTAGTGATAATTTGGTTGATTTGGATCCAGTTCCTCTTACAAATATTTCTACACAGGTTAATGAAGAGTAGCAAGAAATCAATGTTCCAAATAATGCACATGTTCCTGAACATGTTGAAACAGATAATAATATTCATGAACCAGAGGCTTAATTAGATATTTCACTGGATATTCTAGTTCGGAGATCCGTTAGAAATCGACGACCTTCCACCAGGTATTCTGAAGATGAGTATGTATTATTGACTGATGCAAGTGAACCAGAGTGTTATGCAGAAGCAATAGAAGATGAGTACAAAAGCAATTGGTTTGATGCTATGCAATATGAGATGCAGTCACTTTATAATAATCATACTTTTGAATTGGTGAAGTTATCTAAAGGTAAAAGAGCTTTGAAGAACAAGTGGGTATATAGGTTGAAGCAAGATGAACATACTTCACAACCACGGTACAAAACTAGATTGGTTGTTAAGGGATTCAGTCAGAGAAAGGGTATTGATTTTGATGATATATTTTCTTTGGTAGTGAAAATTTCTTCTATCCGTGTAGTACTAGGCTTGGCAGCTACCCTAGATTTGGAAATTGAACAAATGGATGTTAAAACAGCCTTACTACATGGTGACTTGGAGGAATAGATATACATTGAACAACGTAAGGGTTTTAAAGTGAAAGGGAAAGAGGATTATGTGTGTAAATTGAAGAAAAATCTCTATGGCCTAAAACAAGCACCGAAACAGTGGTACAAAAAATTTGCATCAGTTATGACAGAACAGGGCTATAAAAAGACTTCCTCGGATAACTGTGTGTTTGTCCAAAAATTTTCTGATGATGACTTTATTATTCTCTTGTTTTATGTTAATGATATGTTGATTGTTGGCAGGAATGCTTCAAGAATTGAGTTATTGAAAAAACAATTGAGAAAGTCTTTTGCCATGAAAGACTTGGGCTCGGCGAAGCAGATTTTTGGCATTAGAATTACCCGAGACAGAGATGCTAAGAAATTGTTTTTGTCGCAAGAGAAATGTATCAAGAAGATCCTTCAAAAACTTTACATGGACAAGGTTAAAGTGGTTAGTACTTCTCTTGCTGCCCACTTTAAGTTAAATATGAAGCAAAGTCCTACGACCGATAAAGAGAAAAAAGATATGGAAAGTGTTCCATATGCCTCAGCTATAGGAAACTTAATGTATGCAATGGTATGTACACGCCTAGACTTGGTGCACGTAGTTGGCGTTGTTAGTCGTTATTTGTCAAATCCAGGCAGAGAGCACTGGAATGCAGTGAAGTGGCTTATGAGGTATTTTCGGGGAACTTCAAATTTGAAACTCAGTTTCGGGACCAGGAAACTTGAGTTAGTTGGATACACAGATTCCGACTTAGCAGGAGATATTGATACTCATAAATTTACTTTTGATTATTTGATTTCTTTTGCGGGTTAAGCTGTGTCATGGAAGTCAAGATTGTAGAAGTATGTTGCACTTTCTACAACCGAAGCTAAATGTATTGCAGTGACTGAAACTAGTTTAGAGATGCTGTGGATGAAGAAGTTCTTAGAAGAACTTGGGTTCAAGCAAAAGAGGTATGTGCTATTTTGTGATAATCAAAGCGCAATTCATCTCGGTAAGAATTTATCTTTTCATTCTAGATCGAAACATATTGATGTTAGATATCATTGGATAAGAGATGTTCTAAATGAAAAGTTGTTGGAACTTGAGAAAATTCATACAGATCATAATGGCTCTAATATGATGACGAAGACTCTACCAAGAGAGAAGCTTGAACTTTGCCAATTGATAGCAAGGACGGTGAATCCCTCCACATTGTCGTGAGAGCGAGATTTGTTAGCTGGGTTAGCCCAATGAGTTGCAAGCCCAAAAAGGGCTTGAGCCCATATGATAAGTTATATGAGGAAATATGATTTCTTACTATCTATATAAAGTAGTAGCCACAAAAGGAAACAGTAACAAGAGAAAGCAGAAAATCCAGAGGTTGGGGCAATATCTGATTTACATCAAGCTGGCATCGGAGGTTGATTCATGGTCCGATTGAGCTGAAATTTTGTCAGCATGTTCGTAGCGCAATTTTCTCGAATTTGAGTGGTTTGATTTTTGTTTGAAGCTCCTTATCAGATTTATCCTTGATCTCTTGTGAAGGTCATGTGTATTACCAAGAATTATGTTCTTGAGATCTTTGCTGCTATGTACTTCTAGTATTTGCTAGAGAAGAACAATTTTGTTGATAATGAAGAATTTCTGGTAGACTCCGGTCTCGTGGTTTTTGATCTCCTCACATCGAGGGGGTTTTCCACGTAAAAAACGCTTTGTATTCGCGTGTTTGGTATTTATTTTATTCTACTATATCGATTCCTATTAGGTTTACACAAGAGGGAAGATTATTTTATTCCGCTTTGTTGATTCGATATTGTTCGAATTGTTACTGTTCTCCCATCAAATACATTGCCATCTTTCTTGCTGGATTTAAAGATTTACGGTGCATAAAATATTACTACTCCTATGTCTTAGGAGTCGGTTCAAAGGGAGATAGAATCACAAGCATCGTCGAACAATATCGGAAAGTGGGTAGGCATTCTTGCCCTTTTTGAGTCTCAAGAGGTTTTAGGTGCTTTCGAAGTATTGCAAATACATCTCCACTCTCGAATAATGGGGCGAGGAAATTCGTGTTTTAAGTGGAACTAAAAACAACAAAATCATCCCGGCCTGAAATATCAGCTCTTACTAGTAATCGACCTTTTATTTTCAATAGCAATTAGACTTACCATATATTAATTCAGGTGCTTGTTATCTATGCTCTAAATCTGGAAATTAATGTCCCTAATTGCATCGACATTATCTTCATTCTTTGAAGGGGATCCAAACAAAAACTCTTACAAGTCATGGATTCTACCGATACCATCGTCCAACATGTCAATCTATTCAGATATCGTTTGTGATAGCACATTTTCTATCCGAACATGTTCGGCATATGATTTTACAGACTTATTACATAATTATTAGCTACTGCGTTTATCGATTCCTACTGAAACCGGGCTGTCCCACCAGGTGGTCGCTCTCCATATGGTGGTGGTCGTTCTCCGTGTGGTGGCGGTGGCTCACCATATGGTGTTCCCTCTCCAGGTGGTGTTTCCTCTCCACAAGCCTTGAAGCAAAAGCAGCGGCGCCGGAGGCCTTTGCACTTGCCGCCTTCGAAGCCCTCGTCCCTCCAGACCAGGCCACAGTGGCGGGTACTTATGCACATTCCTTTGAATTTTAGGCTCTTTGACTCGCACTTCGGTCCTTCATATGCACTCACAACATCCTCTGCACAAATATCCTTGTTAGACCCAACATATGTATGCAAGACAAGTTAGACCCGATGCAGAGCGGGACAAGGCCACCGCTGGCTCACTAGGTCCAGCGCCATCAACGGCCATCTTCGATTGAGCTCACACAAGAAGGTTCGATAGCTCAATCTTACTGTCTTGGGTTAAAAAATTTAGTGAACTTTCTTTTGTAGAACTGACATGGCATTGGTGGATTGCTTTACTCTAATCTCTTATGGACTATCTGATTTGATGGATCTCACGTGGATCCTAATAAATTTGACCTTCCATATACATTTTAGAATATACACTCAAAAATAGTCTTACCTTATGATTGTGGCTTTTGGCAGCCCCTTTAATACTTCTTTCTTTAGGTATGTTATCAAATTTGTATGTATTAATTTCACAAAAAGGCTAAACAAAAAAGTACTCATGAAGACTTTTGTTAGATAGAGAACACAAGACACAAGCGTCACTTCTTATAAAACTTTCATGAGATAATGTGTCTTGTAAGAAAATATCACACAAGCGCCACTTTTAAATAGGTGTCAAAGACGTTACACTTGCGAATAATGTCGCCCCTTCATGCATGATAACTGACTTTGTGTATAGTTTGACAAAAGAATTCTCATCGATCTTACGACATGTCCCAAATAAATTAACACGTTGATGGGAACAAAGTTGCTTAGAAGAGATGGGCCCAAATAATAATATCATGATCTTGCTATATTTTCCTTCATACGCCATGTGGGCATTTCTTCTGATTAGGGATTTACTTAGGAAAAGCAAGAAACACAGCATATGAAAACCAGGAAGAGTGATGATGGTGAGTAGGTTGTCTTACGAGGACCAAGGATGAGCAGCAACGGTCACACCCCAAAACCATCATGAATGGGGGATGACACGGCCATCCTTCCACTCAAAAGACACAGCCTCAAAGCTCCAAAATTCCAACTCCTAAAAGTCCCCACATCCATATCGCTCTCGTACCTGCTCATTATTAGTTGAGGAACCTGAAAAAAGATTGGAAAATAGAGGGGTGAGCAACTACAGCTCAGTGAGTAGTACATCTCTTCTAAGCGGTTCAAGCACCCACTATGCATATTTACAAAACCAAACTATAACTCTTTTAACTCAGATCCAGGATATAACAAACATACGGTAAAATAATAAGTACATATGCTTCAACACAGCTATATTTATAGTAGAAATAATCATTTCACAATAATATCAACATAAACATTCTCATTAATTCACACATCAATGGTCCATTCCATTGGTTAATCTCATACCACATATCAATGGTCTAATGAAATTACATGTCGATAGTCCATTCCAACAACTAATCTCAAATCATGTGCCGATGATACATTCCATCGACTAAACTCAAATTACACATCGATAGCTCATTCTATGGACCAAACTCATATCACATGTCAATGGTCTATTCCATTGACCAATCCATTGCTCAATATCAAACTATGGTCACGATACAACACTTAGTGACAATGCGATCAAGATTCCCCCCTTAGCAAGGTCTCCACCTATTATTAGTTAGTGGCTACGCCCACAATGATATCCTAGATTAGTATGGGCATACCCACAAGCCCCTCGCTAGGCTCACAACGATATTGAGCATCAATATCAATTCAGAACAACACCATCCATAATTCCCAAACCAAATCCATAAGTCATTTCATATATCACCAAAAGATTTCACAACTCAACTTATCCGCCAGAAATACTTTTCATAAAACATTCTCAAATAATTTCAAGACCCGTCTCATAAATCATTTTCAAATCAAATACATTTTCAAAAGGTTATCACAAATCAATATTTATATAACCTTCCATAAATCTTCTCAAAGTCAAGCTTTTCGTGAAAAGGTTTCACAAACCCAAAACATATAATATTTCTCAACCTCGTTCATCAAACAGAATATATATTCATCAAAATTTCTCAAACTATTTTCAAATATCAAAATGTAGTAAATGTCCATTCCAACTTTTATGCAACAAACATGCTTATTCATAACTCATAAAATATCAAATCTTTATAATTTTGAAGACATGAGTTTAGAAATTCTTAGAAGAGATAGCACCACTCACCTTGGAATACTTAGGACCAAATAACAAGCTTTACTCGAATTGTCGAACTCGCAATCCTATCAAATAAGCGAGAAGCAACGTTACAATTGCGTAAAATGCCACATCAACTACAATTCGACTAAACTAAGCTTGAATGCTTGTGAAACGACTCCCATGCGCCAACAAATCGCTCACCTAAAGCAATTTCTCGAATTTGTTCATAACGCGAAGCTTAAGCACAAAATTTTTGTCATGCCATAACTTTCTCCACTGAACTCTATTTCAAGCGTATTTATAGTCAATGGAAAGTCCATCCAACATACTACAAGTGTGACATCCTAAAATCTGACCCCGCCTCGATAATAGGAAATGGTTGCTTCGTCGACGCGCCTATGGTCATTTTACTCTGAGCTGGCCCCTCACAAGTTAACTAATCTATTAGGTGAAGCCGTTAAGGGATATAAATACAACATACTAGAGAATTCGATCGAAAATCGACTGTTCAACCATAATAATCGACACGAGTCAATACGACACCATATAATCGAGTTGACATTGGATATAAGTTGATTCGATAAAAACACGTAATTGAATTGCTAGTGATTCAACACGATTGCGATATTCACGTCGAACGGCTATAACTCAATTTTCTATTAATAGTGCACTCGGAACACGTAATTGAAACCTCGCGATTTTTACGACAACTGAGAGTTGTCTACGATTCGGAGATGCACAAACGTGGATCGAAAATTTTCTACCCTTGGTCAAACGTGCTAAAATCCCTAAAAGTTACCCGGTATGTTAGGTTGTACTAAAACGTGTTCGGTTGATTTTAACCACGAAATTGAATCGGGAATTGAACGTTCGAACGTGTTACAATTCATTTTTAGAACGTCGTCTCGTCTTTTGGAGAAATTCCATCGAGCCCGGGATTTTGTGGAAAAATCAATTTCGGACAAATCGGAAAAGAAATGGAAATTCGGATCAAGAGGGAAATTGGATTATTTGGCCCCCAAAATGCTTTATTTTGTGAGGAATTGGAGGAAAAATAGCCATTGGAGGGGTACTTGACTAATTGGCATGAAGACTTTGGGGGCTTAGACACTTGAGTGCAAAGATATTTCTCTAGGCTTCCTATTGGCCTTAGCCTTGACTTCCCATCTCTTCCCTCTCTCCTCCCATGTGTGAAACCCATACCAGCAGAGGCCTACTCCAATTTCTTCTCCATTTCGTTTCTTCTGCTCACTTCTTCCTCGCTCCTTCTTTTCTCCTTCACCCCTTCATGCCAGCCTACTTTTCTTCCTTTTTGTTACTGCAGTACCCAACCTTACGCATCCACCATCTCATCCCCATCTCCACCTTGCTACCACAGCCCACACGTCCACCACTCCAACACCACTTATCCTCATCCCAACGTCTGCCACCCTCCCTCACGCACTCCCTTTTTCCCTGCCGTAGCCCCACATTCTTTCATCCCACTCCACCGCCAACCCCTTACTCTAGTTTGTTGCATTTACTGCCGCTATCAACCTAGCAACTCCTTGGCCACACGCCATCACCACCACAGCCACCCAACTCCATCATCAATGACATCATCTCCATTATTTCACCACCCAACGACCAACAACAACCATTAACCCACACCACTAGCAGCTTCCTCCGTCTAGCCCACAACCACTCCAGCTCAACCTGGTCACCAGTGAAACCACCACCCACCAAGCAGCACTTGCCCATTCCAGCCGCCAAGCTACCAAGCCAAGTCGAGCAGCCTCTCCTTAGCAAAATCGACCAGCCTTGGCTGAAGGCTTGTTAGGCCGTTTCCTTCGCCAGTTGAGCTCCGTTGGAGACTTAGTAGTTTTGGGATCTCACCGCCGTCGTGCTACCGTCGTTGTGAACCCACTTACGTCCTAATCCGGTGAATTAATTCCCTAATCCTTAATTAGATTGTTAATTGCGCTTAGGGGGTTAGAGTGGTGTTAATTAACCTTAAGATGAATTAGTGTTAATATAATTTGGTTAGATTAGCCTTAAGATGGATTAGTGTTAATCTAGTTGGTTAGATTAGTACTAATGAGGGTGGTTTAGCTTGATTTAGTGGATTTTCCTGTAGATCGGTTTACCAAACCCTTGTTGTTTGCGATTTTTGTGGGTTAAAATGCGTCATGATTTTAAGGTTACTTCCTTGTTGAAAAATGTTCTAGACATCTTCAACTATGACATATATTTTACTCAATATTTTATGGATTTAAAAGAATGAGATTTCAACTTCGTTACAATCAAAATAGAATCTCAATTTATGTTGGAATCGGTGACCTTTTGATGTTTAAGGGATTTGTATCAACTTTAGGGTTCAATTTGAAAGAGTTCCTTCACAAACATTTGTCATCACATATTTTAATTTAACATAGTCAAATTTCAGATTAAACAAACAAGTTTTAGATCTCGAACCAAGCTGGTTTTGGAAAACAAAATTTTTGGACACGGACACAGTTTTGGTAACCATTTGAGTGATTTACTTCTCTTATTCTAGGAAGATATGGGTCAAAGTGTCTTCATAAAAAAATGTTTTTTTAAGTGTCCTTTATAACATATTCAAATTTTAGAATTTTCTGAACTCATTTGGTTATATTTCGGAAATTAAACTTGGAGACATGCGAATAGACCCGGTTTCTACCTGTTAGGGCCAATTGGGGTTTTGTGGTTGTTCTTGGTGTTTTGCTAGCTGGAAATTATATATTTTATGATCTCGTTGACTTTTGGGCATGCTGAGAACTTATGGATGACATGATGAGGTTGATTGCTTCATATTGATTGTTTATGATTATTGCAAGAGATGGCCTTTGGGCCTCTAAATGGAAAAAAAAAAAATTTAGGTGTCGGGTTTGGACACCAAAACTTATTTTCCCAATAAAACAATGAAATTTTAAACTAGATGCATGCAAATTTTGACGGATTAATTTTGAGTACGTGAACACCTATGAATTTATTTCTAAAAGTTTTGAGCAAAAAGAAAGGGGTTACTAAAGATTGTTTCCAAAAAAGGGTGGTTGGAAAAGAAAATAGAAAATAAATGAGGTGTCGGGTTTGGACGCCAAATTTTATGTGCTCAATAAAATGATGAGGTTTTATACTAGATGCATGCAAAGTCTAGCGGGTTAATTTCAAATACGTGACCTTGTACGAATTTATTTCGGAAAAATTTGAACAAAAAAAAAAAAAAAAAGAGTGCAAGGTTTATTGTTTTAAGAGATAAGTGCATTAAAAGTCCTAAAACTTATCATGAAAATATAATTAAGTCCTAAAACTTTCAAAAAGTGCAATTAAATCCTAAAACTTGTCACGAAAGTTCAATCAAGTCCTAAAACTTTCAAAAGGTTCAATAAAGTCCTACAACTTGTCTCGAAAGTGCAACCGAATCCTAAAACTTTCAAAAAAATGCAATCAATAGAAGGACTTAGATTGAACCACTTTGATAAGTTTTAGGACTTGATCGCACTTTTTGAAAGTTTTAGAACTTAATTGCATTTTGTGACAAGTTTTAGGACTTAATTGCACCTTTTAAAAATTTTAGGACTTCCAATGCACCTATCCCTTGTTTTAAAAAGGAATTTGGTATCTTGGGCTAATTGACGGAAGATAAGAATTGGGTTGATTGATGGTGTGCTCGTGTGATCACCTAATACCCTAATGCGTATGAATATGCGAGGTAATGAACCCAACCTGATGCGTATAAATATGCAGGACGATGCTAATTAAGTTCAGATGCCCCATGTTAACGGATGCCGGTCGTAGTGGAGACTGGACTAATGCTCTTGTGTGGAATGCTGTCCTAATGTGTATTAATATGCTGGATGATGTTGTGCCCGACAGAGTGGGACGATGCCCCGTTACGCTGGATGGCCGCCGACTGTTGAGTTGGCAATGGCCGATAGGTCGTAATAACTAGAACACACCTGAATGATTGTGATTGTTACGCCTGATTATGGGGCAAAATTATGTGGCACGGTATGGAACGTGTCATAACGGTTTTACTTTATAATCAGGACCCATGTGAATGTTTGATAAGTGAAACATGTGTTCCGATTATTAAATTACGCTTGTTGCATTGATAATAGTATATGTGATGTACTAACATGTAGGGGCACGTCGAGGTGAGATGAGTTTATTTGTGGCGCATGTTTAGGACCGCCTTCAAGGAGAATTTGTGTCATAACCAAGGTTTAAGGTTTTGACTCATTGAGATTTATCTCATCCCGTCATGGTTAACATTTTTCAGGGCGGTAGCGTGGAGATTTGCTGAGTGCGGATGTGGTGGGCGTGAGGTGCGACACCTTTTGGTTGGCCCTATCGCTAGTGAAGTAGGTTGAACCCTCACCCTTAGAGGTTTTCGAGAGGATCGATAGGAAGTGGCCGTGGAAAGGCTTGTAAGTATTAAACTTCCTAAGGTTGACAGTTGATAAATGAATAAGTTATTTTCGACAACTTTTGTTGTGATGTACTATCCCAATTGTTTATTTGCTGGCCGGGTGTTTATTTAATTCACTTCCGCATGTGCTTAATTAAAATATATATATATATATATATAAAAGAATGGGTTTGCGACACGTCCTGGGACGTCACATTTTTAGTCGACCGCCGAGGGATATGCGCATGCTCAGGGTTTAGGGCATGACAACAAGAACCCCAATTTAGCCAACCCAAAATCAAGTTGAAAATCAACAAAATTTGGGCACAAAGCTGCTGGACAAGAATGTTCATTGCGCGCGAGAAACTTCAAATTTTGTTTCGGGCAAACCATAAGCTCAAATCATGATCCGTAAAATTCTATGACTCCACAACACCCTAAACTATCATTTCTATAAAAATATGCACCTCAATGACTCAAAAACTGGGCTTCGCCACTCGATTTTCCTAAAATTCCGAATTTGAGCCCTAAACCGGAAAAATACTT
This sequence comes from Eucalyptus victrix, assembly GCA_016097545.1. Taxonomy (NCBI): domain Eukaryota; kingdom Viridiplantae; phylum Streptophyta; class Magnoliopsida; order Myrtales; family Myrtaceae; genus Eucalyptus; species Eucalyptus victrix. The sequence goes on from CM027845.1 coordinate 4,161,003, forward strand.
CAATTGGACGAAAGAGGGGCACGATCACTTACCGGGCATCGCGTTACATAGCTGGGTCAGCTTGGCAAGGCGTCCGTGATGAGAATCCCCTCCCTTTCCTCCTCCTCCTCCTCCTCCTCCTTCTTCTTCTTCTTATTTTCGTTCATTTCTCTCCTCCCTCTTCTTTTCCTTCTGCCCGAATGTGCCTCCTTCTTTTCCTTTTATCTCCCCTTCTTTTTCCTTTTTTTTTTCTTTTCTTTCCTCTCTCTCTCTCTCTCTCTCTCTCTCTCTCTCCTTTTTCTTCCTCTCTCCCGAAGACTCTCGATCTCTCCTCCTCCTTTTTCCTTCTCTTCTTTTCTTCTTCTTTTCTACTTGTGGGCCCTACTCTTTAGACTAAGTCAAATATTACAGCAAAGCAAGAACAAGTCCATGAATCTCATCTCCATTCTGCTTCTCCTTCTTAAATTGCACTGACCGACGTCTTTGTGATAACAAAGTTTTGGTTGGAATTTAATTAGCAATGAGGCCCGATTGCCATCTTATAAAGGAGTGAGAAAGTGAGATGGGTGGGTCCAGCAGGAGTTTAGTCGACTTACCAAAGTGGAGTGACACACGTCTCTTCTCATGCCAGTGGAAGCTGCGTGCTTTTCCCCGTCTGTCCTGTAAACCTTTTCTTGAGGCGTACCTGATCCGAAATCTGATCCCCTGGAGGCTGCATGGATCTTTGCCATTAATGTAATGGCCTTACATCAGTTAAGTGATTGCGTTTGGTTCAGCATATTGAAAGTTCATTAAGGAAATGCAAAATAGTTTAGCTTAAAGGGCTTTGAGTAAATGCAAAAACTATTTGGTAAACTATGCTTTAAGAAGCAACTTTGAGAGAAATACTAGTTAGTAGAAAATACATTTGAAAAGCCCTTTAAGTGAGTAATATTAGTTTTTTAAAAAAATTATTTGTTTAAATTTGAAAAAAAAATAATATATGCAACTTTTTAAATATAAATTTTGACAATAATGCTAAAAAAATCAAATATATACAATTAAAAAAAAAAGACCAAGGCAACGAGTGTTCGATATAAAAAATAATAATAATTAAGCTTCATGATTTTTGCTTACATAAGCGTTTTTCTTGGTTATGAGTACATGATGGAAGGGTTTGAGAATTGATGCCACTAGGGTCACTATCATTTCGGATGGACAACCCGCTTTACACGCCGTGTGATTGGAATTACAAGAATCTTTCTCTTTATAAGTTGAAGGCTTGTCATTTCCAAGAAAAAAAAGTTGAAGGCTTGCTAGTCAAAAGAAGGAAAGGCTAAAAAATTGGCCCATGACCTTTCCCTTACGATGGGTTAGAAATTTTTAGAGCCGAGTATCACCAAGTAAAAGTGTCATAAAGACCATGACTGTCACGCCCCGACCCCCAGGCACGCACACATCCCTTACTTTTGGTCGATTTTAAAATGCGATATCCCAGGACTATGTATCGCCGACCCTTTCATTTATTTATGCACATGCGGAAGCAGTTATAATTCCCCAGACAATAAAGCAATGGGATAGAAAAGCAGGCCATACATTTTTCATACTGAAAATTCACAACTACAACTTTTCACAAGCAAACAAGGTCTGACAAGACTGGACGGGATCTCAGTCCTCATCCGGGTCGTACTCAGGGTCCTCCTCCACGTACTCCTCTTCGGGTTCCTCATCAGGGACCTCCTCATCAGATTCATGCTCCTTAGGCTCCTCATCCAGATCCTGAAATGGTTATTCAATAACCACTGAGACCACGTCTTAGCAAGTTCTACTCCCTAAGACCCGATTAGTAAACTAATACACTTAGGGCTGCCTATGCACAACATGAGTTAGAAGACTTACCTTGGCCTCAGATTCCACCTGCATGTTAGCACATATCAAATAGGCACACAAGCAATTACATCACAGATCGAAGCATCGATCTAATCGACTTAGTCGATTTCACATCAGGAAGACCACTCACGATCATCTCCCTTCAATCATTCAATTCACAACATCAAACCAAGACAATGAATCACATCAAGACACTCTCAGATCGAATCATCGATCAATCGACCTAGTCGAATCATTTCTAGGTCATTCATCCAACACCAAACAATTCCTTAGATTTAGTGGCTTTACGGTCCCACCCGACCCTCTCAAGAACTAGTGGCTTTACGGTCCCACCCGACCCTCTCAAGAACTAGTGGCTTTACGGTCCCACCCGACCCTCTCAAGATTTAGTGGCTTTTCGATCCCACCCGACCCTCTCGAGATTTAGTGGCTTTATGGTCCCACCCGACCCTCTCATGATCTAGTGGCTTTACGGTCCCACCCGACCTTTCCAAGATTTAGTGGCTTTATGGTCCCACCCGACCTTTTCAAGATGCCAGACTATATCATCGAGCCACGTGCATTCTCTAGGAAGACATACCGAGTCTCGGAGCCACGTGCATTCTCTAAGGCTACCTTTTCGCCAAGATGACATATCTAATCACCGAGCCACGCGTCCTTCCCAGGTGACACTCCAATTCACCGGGTCACGGGCATTCTCCAGGTGATTTACCAACGCATTTTCGATGCTGACAACCGATACTCGACCAATCCTCAATCACATAACTAAACATCGCATTCTTTAAGAACATAACTTAAAAATGCACAATTAAATCAATTCGACACGAATTAAAGCTCAATTAAATAAACGAACTGCTCCACGACAATCAAGATGAAATTCCGGTCACGGCCATCCCAGTTGAGTTTCCGAAAAATAAATAATTAAATAATTAATTTCGAAAAGTAAATAAATAAACATAATAATTCCAATTTAGCATAATATGAAGCTCAATTAAATAAACGGACTGCGCCACGATCATCAGCATAAAATCCCGATCACTGCCATCCCGGTTGAATTTCCGGGAAATAAATAATTAAATAATTAATTTCGAAAATTAATATTTAATTCCTAAAAATTCCACCTAGGCCCGAATTGCCTAATTAACACCTGATAAGGGACGGGAAAAATCCCAAGAAGCATCCAATAAATACTAAGACATGTTTACTAGTTAAATGCACAATCAATTTAATTAACATGCAGCAATGAGTCTTTAATTTAATTACTTTAATCTTATCTATCCACCTATTTGAAATTAATTAATCTAATCAACCTTTAAGTATAATTAGCAAACTAAGAAGGCATTAGTGAGCAAAACTCACTTGATAAACGCGAAGACCGGATCACCACACAGCAACGCGACGGCGGCCGAAATCGGGCTCGCGACGACAATCACGGCTTGGAACTGGACCTTAAACCAAAGATGGGTTGAGCTGAATAAGCTATTGGGCCCAAAACTTGGCTGAGTTGGGCTGGACTAAACAGCTAAACTTTTCGTGGGCTTGAAATGGCCCAACTGCTGGGCTTCAATACAACTGAAGATGGGCTTCGAATGTTGGGTCGAAGATCTCAATTTATGGGCTGAACTACTCGAGCAAACTGGGCTGCTGAGCTCCAAATGGCCGCTGGACGTGGGCTGTACGTTGGGCTGACTTGCAAGATGTTGAGCTCACGGATGCTGGGCCGAAGACACTCAAACGAAGGGCAGCAGCTTCGGTCTTCGTGTCGGCTGAAGCAGCGAACTAAAGCAGAACGTGGACGAAGCTGGCTGGCGCAGGGTCAACAAACAGTTTCGCTGGGCTGAAACTTCAGTGGAGGTGTTGACCGAGCAAGAAGGGGCTCAAATACGTGGGTGGCAGCATGCGGTGGACGTGTGGCTTCGGTGATTTGCTGGCGGTTGAAGACACACGGAGAGGACGTAGCTGCTTCGGTGGAATCGTGTGGGCGTGGACGCTGAGCAGAACGAAGCCGTGAAGATGAAGCTGCTCGCATGCGTTGGATGAGCGAAGGTCAACCATTTGCTAAAGCTGACCAAAGACACGCGGCTGTTGGAACTTGCTCGATGAAGACACAAGCTAGTGGAGGGGGCAATCAACTGCAGCTTCGGTGGAAGAGACAGACTGATTTTCGATCAACACCCTGGGCTCCAACGGTTGTAGGTTGACTGGCCTGGCTGCTTCGCTGGCGCCAAACTGGTGGGTGCTGAGCTTCTCAATGGATCGTGGACTGAGTAGAGAGAGAGAGCTTCGGTGACTTTGCTGGTGGCTGAACGTGGCAGAGCTGAGAGACGAGACGCAACTGCTGGTGCCGGGGCTTGAAGGCGTGGACTTCGCGGGATGCCTGGCAGTCGACACGAGAGGAGAGCGTTGACTCGGTTTGCTGCTGGGTGTTTCGGTGGAGTGGCGTGCGGACGTGAGACGTGCATGGAGATGGAGGGCTTCATCGTTTGCTGACTTCTGCCCATTGAACTGGCGACGTGCAGTAGCAACTTCCACGCTGAAGCAGTTTCGGTGGAGCAGAAAAGTGAGCTTCTGTTCTAATTTTGTGGGGGCTGGCGTGAGTGCGTTCATCCGCAAGAGAGAGGTTCAGGGGATGAGAAAATTGGACAGAGAGAGATAGACGGTGGAATTGAGAGAGAGAGTGACGGAGAGGATAGGGATGAGAGATGAGGGAGCTCCACTTGACTTGATTTTTCCACAAATATCTCCCACACTCACTCTAGGCCAAGTATTTATCACTTGGCTGACATTGAACCACCCAAGCTTTTTCTTGGACATGTGAATTGGTCCAAATGGCTAGTGGGATGGGGGCACACGAAATTGCTTGGTACCTCCTCCAATTGATCACTCATTTCCTCTCAATTTAACCTTGTAAGGCCTCAATAGATCCAAGTGATGCCTCAATGCTTCAATTGAATATTCTCCTCATCCAATAGCTCATCTTGCATCTCAATTTTGTATTCCATTTTAATCCCCGGCTCCAATTGCATAGGAATGACCTGATTAATTCAATTGAAATTAACACCGAAAATTCTGGATGTCACAATGACTTTGAATGAATCATTGACCACGTACTAATCCAAAAGTCAACACATATGAAACCCCAAAAGATCTTGACCTCTTTATGGATGTGCGGAAGATCCATCCTTACATGCTTCAAATCCTTTTCTTTTGGCTAGTATGCTTGTTTAAATTCTAACTAAATCATAAAATTGCGAAATTTAGAGATTACTATGTTTGCTCCAAAATTTGTGGCATAACTTCTAAAAAACAAATTCCTAAAATTAAATCGATGATTTTCCTTACTCGATAATTCATTATGGCATTAATTTATAGTAAATCACCAATGTGATTTGCTCGAATCAATGCCACATAGGAATTCTCGGTTAAAAAAAAAAAACTATGTAACTTAAGTGATTTAATTTTAAAAAATATGATAATTAAATGTTTGCTTTAAAATTTTTAACATTATTTGTGTCTTTATATAGTCCAATTTTATCAAGCGTGCAATGGTGACTGACAGGTGCCATTGTGCGACCCTTGCAGGACCCAAGCGAGGGCCACCCGAGGCCGTGAGATCCAAGCAATGATCACCTGGGTCATGGGCTGCTAGGTCACCTGAGGTCATGGACCTCCGGTGGCAAGGGCTGTCGGAGGTGGCATGACCTCAGGCGACCTTGATTGATAGCCGTCAGTGCCAGATTTGGCCATCGGCGGCCATAGCCTTTTACCGGACTAGCGAAGGGTTGGTCTTTTGTAAAAAAAAAAAAAAAAGGTTTTTTCTTTTTTTTTTTTTTGATGACCCAGGGAACCTCCGAACGCCGCTTCGCGGGGAGAGTAAACCTTGGAGCGCCGGGGGCCCCCACCGCTGACCCCCAAGCGCAGGTAAGACGCGCGTTATGCAGTGAAGCATCGCTTCCACGGAGGTTCGAACCCTTCCCCCTGCGATTGGGGTAAAAAAAAAAAAAAAAAGGTTAATACTATGAAAAACTTCAAATTGTTACACTTGTGATAAATTTACTCAAAACTAATATTTTCACCACTAAAAATCCCAAACTGGTACACCTTTGACAAATTTACCCCAAACTAATATACTTGTAACAAATTTACCCTATGTTAATTTCAATTAAATTTTATTATTAAATTATTAAGTTGAATGACATGTGATAGTTGACTTGTATACCAGTTTGGGATTTTACTCTCCATTTGTCATAATTTACAATTTTTGCGATTTTTTTGTTGTATTAATCCAATTTAATAAATGGTATATTTATAAAAAAAATGTATCTGTTTGGGATTTTTGGCAGTCGAATAAATTAGTTTGGGATAAATTTTTCATAAATATACCAGTTTACATTTTTTATGATCAATTGGGGTAAATTTGTCACAGGTGTACTAGTTTGGGATTTTTCATGGTCAAAAAAATTATATTTTTTATTTTTTAGCATTTATATATATTTAAATTTTTAAGATTTTTTAGCATTTAAAAAAATAATTATGAGGGTTAAATTGGAAATTTGAAGAATTAGTGAGGATAGTTTAAAAAAAATGAGTTTCAGCATTCACAATGCTGATTTTTACTTGAAAGTTATTTCAAAATGATTGACAAACGGTCCAATATTTCTCCAAAGGGCTTTGGAGGCCGAAAATCCATTGGGAATGCTGAACCAAACGCACCACCGCTTAATCCGAGCCATTCACGTATAATAAATTGCAAATAATGTGTCATATTTTTTGGAGCACCCATTTGTCAAAATTTAAAAAAAAAAAAAAAATTGTCGAACTCTTTATGTCACTCTCAAATTTAACAAAAATAGGGGATGGCATCGCCGTCCTTTTATCCAAAGGATGCAATCTCAAATATAACCAATAACCTACTATCAATATATATATATATATATATATATTTCAAAATATATGATAAACTAGCAGGTTAGTTACAATATTGGAATTTCTATAATCCATTATAAATAATATGTACACGTCAAACTAATAACTAAACTCAATAAACTCATCTCAATCATATATAGCATAGACATATACAACTAACTAAGCTTACACCCAAAAATCCTCTATCAAAATGTCTTGACAATAATGTGAATGTTATCGCTCTATTTGTCACTAACTAAGGAATCTGAAAAACATTGAACACGAATAGCATATGTAACCATAATTCAGTGAGTAATATATCTCTTTCAAGTAGATTAAGTATTCATTATGCACATATGAAGATTTATGTTAGAAACTCATAATCCAAACCCAAGATATAATACACATATTAAATCAAATATGAGTTGCTTCATTTTAACAAAATTTTATACAATTTAGAAATACTTTTTTAATCCACCATCAAAATTTGAATATCTATAGTCAAGTCCATTAATCAATCTCTATCAAATCACACGCCAATGGTTCATTCCATTGACTAATTTATTACTCAAAATCTTACCATGGTCATGATATAACACTTGGTGATAAGATGATCAAAATTCTTCCCTTAACAAAGTCTCCATTTATTATCAGCCAAAGGCTTGACCTTAGAAAGATATTCTAAAACAGAGATTTGGAGTTGATAAGCTTTGGAATTATATGGAAATGGTAGACTATGGCATTCTGAAGTCGTGGGGTTTGACGGATATGGGGAAAATTCCAAATAAACACTTAAAGTGTCTTCATTTTCTCAAATGAGGGTATGTAGTAGACATTATTTCAAATAGGACTTGAATGGAGACCTTAGTCTAAAAGAATGACTTAACCTCACCGGTAGTCTCAAATAGAGCATGAAGTGCCTTCATTTTCTTAGATAAGGGCATGAAGTTGATTTTGTTTCAAATAGGGACATGAAGTAGCCATATCGGTCTCAAAGAAGGACTTGACCTTACTAGTTGGTCAAAGGCATTTTCATCTTTTACTTTTTCTTATTTTCTTTCATTTTTCCTTTAAAAAAACTCAAAAAAGCTAAAAACTAAAAAAGAAAAAGAAAAATTTAGGCAGTCTCCCCCACCTATGGCTACCACCTTATCGCTGGTAGGCATTGGCTATGGCTAGCAGGTCACCAGCATCTCGACAAAGGTTGACCAATGGCAAAGGTTAGTCGACAAGGGCCGTGTGTGACATCCTAAAAATTCAGTTTTGTTTTCAATTGAATGAATCTGGCCTTTCATCGACACGCCTATAGTTCTTTTCTCTGAGTTGGCCACTCACGAGATAACTGGCCTATCAGATGAAGCCGTTAAGAGATTTTAAAGCAATAAGCTTGAGAATTCGACTAGAAATCGACTGCTCAATCGTGCTAGTCTACAAGGGTCATTACAGCACAGTCGAAAATCTATCAAAAATCGGAGATAGGTCAATTTGACTGAGATAGGTGATCAGAGTATGGGTGATTCCACCAGATTGCAAAATTCTTGTCGATCGACACTAGACCGATTTTTCTATCGTTTTGGTACCCTGTGCCCGTATTTGAAACCTCGAGATTTTCATGACAACCAAGAGCAGTCAATGTGTCGAAGATGTATGTTGTGGCTCGAAGAAAATCGACCACAAGTCAATTACACCAAAAATTCCTGAAAACTACCCTATGGGTTAGGTCATGCTAAAATTGTGTCACGTTGAAATTAATTGCGAATTTAAAACCGATTTCAGAAATTGAAGGTTCTGTCATGTCACGATTTATTTTAGGAATGTTGACTCATCTTTCGAGAAATTTTCAGCGAGCTCAGGATTTTTACGGAAAATTAATTCGGACGATTCGGAAAAAAAAGGAAATTCGGACGGGCCGAATTGAGTGGATGTTTGGCCTCCTTAGTGAACTATTTGGCAAGGGGGAATCATAGAAATCATGTGGGCTTCTTCCATAGCAAAATTGGACATCAATCAGAGAAATTGACAAAGAAATTGAAGTCCAAATGAGTGAAATTCGTAGGCTAGAGGGGCTGTCTTATTTTGGGAGGTGAGGACACCTGGAGTGCCATAACTTGGCACGCCGGGACAATTAAGTGCCATAACTTTAAAATGGTACACTTAAGTGCCATCATCGGAGTAAAATGGGACACTTAAGTGCCAATCCGGCCAAAAACCGGTCAAAATGCAGACGTGGCATTTTCCGGCGACTGGCTTAACTGATGTTGCAATTTTTTTTTAAAAAAAAAAAGCACACGTGGAGGAGGAAAACGACGTCGCCCCATCCACTGTGCATTTGGCCAAACTAAACGACGACGTTTTTCGTTAGTGTTAAACGACCTCGTTTGGTTTATTTGGATTTTAACATTTCGTCAGTTCACACTAGGTCTAACGTCCTCTCCATCCATCGCCGTTCACAGCTCGCCGTTCGCAGGTGATCGGTTGCCGTCGTCGCTCGCCTTTGTCGCTCGCCATCGTCGCTCGCCGTCGTCGAGCGCCGTCATCGCTCGCCGTTGTCGATTTGCTCAGGTTTTCTCTTCTTCCTCTCCCCTGTGGTGAAATTAGGGCTCCGACTCGTTTATTAGGGCTCGGACTTCAAATTTGGGGGTCGGCTGGGAAAGGTCAGGCTTGATGTGAGATTTATGGCTGAGATGTAGTGCTACAATCCTATTGGGGGGTTCGAATTGACAGTTTAGGAGCGGCATTGAAATATAGGCTCGGTGTAGGGCTCGGCGGGGGGAAAATTAGGGCTCAGTGTAGGGCTCGACGTCGCCTCATCCACTGTGATGTGTGATTCATTCAGTGTGTTGAATTGTGATGTGCGAAAGTAATTTGTAGTGGTCGGATATGAAATGTGTGATGATTGGTGATTGTTAGGGTTCAGAGTATTGGACTTTGCACATGTTCGAATCGAAGGTTGTGGGGATGGGGACTTCTGGATATTTTTTTAATAAGTTGCATTGTTGAGGACCCATGCTGAGGAATCTCTCCATATTTTAAAGAAATGCGACGGCATAATCAAAGCAGTTGTCGGGTCCCATCTTTATTTTTATTTGTCCTTGTCCCGAGGTCTCTTGTTTTCAAGCCGGCTATCGTCGACCGCATCTTCCCTCTCTCTTCTTCTTTTCTTTTCTTTTCTTTAATAAAGAGTGTAAGGACCTCCACTTGCAATTGTCTGTTCTTTGTGAATGTGGTCCCAAAAATTAATTGTATATTTGTCCTCTTTTGTTGCAGAAATGGCGCATAAAGACTATGTTGCTGTCATCGTTTACTACGGTGGAGATTTTGTGATTGGGGAGGATGAGTGGGAGTATGAGGGGGAAATGAGGGTACTATCTTTGTAGATATAAAGAATGCATTTTATATTTGATTTGTTAGGGATATAGTGACATTTTTGCCTTGTAGAGTACAAAAGTTACTTGTCTTGTGTTCTGGGAAAGGCTTGAGAGATGGTTTGAGAGTTTTGGAAGATGATAATGGTTTTAGGGATGTCTTATATCATTATCTTCATGGCGAAGAGGCGAAAGTGTTTGTTGAAAACAATAGTGACGACGAAGATGATGACAGAGATACCACCCAAGTAGGAGAAGGAGGAGATGAAGTAGGTCATGATAGACAGGATAGGGAGGAGAGGGGCGCAGATGCTGTTCACCAGAGCGATTGTGACATGGGTGATGTCACCATCACTGAATTAGATTGGGAAGTATTTGAATCCAGTGACGATGATGATGATGATGACGATGACGATGAAGGGTTGGCGGCTGAAGCTGAAAATTTGTTAATCTTAAGTGACGCCGACGATGAGGAGCTTACACATTCAAGAAAAAAACAAAGGGACTTTTTTTCAGAAAGATTTGCAACTTTGCATGTAACTGTTCATCCAAACAGAGACGAAGGCCCTGCAGATGTTGGTGTTGCTGGCCGGGACTTGGAGACAGATTATGAAGAAAGCATCGACACCGCAACTTCCCAGGACGAAGTTGAAGAAGATCAACGAGCTATGCGTAGAAGGAAAAGTAAGTTTCCTTCCTATGATCCATCTGCTCCGTCTCCTACTTTGTCAGTAGGTATGAAATTCCATGATGCGATACAATTTAGGGAAGCTATACTGAGTTCTTCCATTGCTGCACAAAGAAATATTGATTTCATTAGAAATACCAAGAAATTTGTAAGAGCTAGGTGTTCGCAGCAAAACTGTCCATGGAAGATTTACGGTGCGTTTGTTAAGAAGAGTGGGTCTTTTCATATTAGAGCCTACCAAGAGGAACACACTTATTCCATTAATTTTCAAAACAAACGGGTAACAAGTTCATGGTTGTCCAAGCACTTCTTCGATGTGATCAAGGTGATGCCCAACTTGAAACTTGCTAACTTTAGGATGCTGGTGAAGGAGCGTGTAGGCATCAATGTATCTAGGAATCAGTGCAAAAGAGCAAAGCAAAAGGTGATAAAGGTATTTATTGGTCAGTATGCTAAGGAATATGGGCGGGTGTGGGAGTATGCTTGGGAGTGTAGGCTGCAAAACCCTACAAGTAGAGTGTATGTAGAGGTGATTGAGAGACCGCTTCCTGATCATGGGACCAAGTTCGATAAGTTCTATATGTGCTTTGATGCATGCAGACGAGGATTTTTAGCTGGTTGTAGACGAATTATAGGATTGGATGGCTGTTTCTTGAAGGGCTTGTGTAAGGGAGAATTATTGGCAGCGATTGGAAGAGATGCGAATAACCAAATGTTCCCACTAGCTTGGGCTATTGTAAAGATTGAGAACAAGGACAATTGGTCCTGGTTCTTGAAAAATCTGATGGCTGACTTGGAGATAACAAACGGGGAAGGGTGGGCATTCACGAGCAACCAACAGAAGGAAATGCTTGTTTTTTGAAAAATTTAGTCAATAGTTTGCTTTGCTTTGTAATATGAACATGTAATTTGCTCTAGTATTTCTTACTTTGAATTATTGCGGGATTGGTTCCAAGAAGATGTTTGAGTTGTTGCCCCATGCTGAACATCGAATGTGTGCGCGGCACATATACGGAAATTGGGCAAAGAAGTATAAATGGGATAAGCTGCAATTGCAATTTTGGCAATTAGCAAAAAGTGCAAACATGGCTGACTTTAAAATAGCCAAAGAAGGACTCGCTTCGAGCTTGACAAAGGAAGGTTGTGCTACTCTATTTCAACTAGAACCGAAGCATTGGTGCGGGGCATTCTTCAAGGAGGAGTTCAAGTGCGATAACGTCGACAACAACATTTGTGAAGTATTTAATTCGAAGATAATAGATGCCGATGCAAACCAGTCATCTCAATGCTTGAAGATATACGAGTTGCGGTTATGACTCAGGCTGCGAAACAAAGAGATGAGGCTGCAAAGTGGACAAGACAATATGGTCCTAGGATTGTGAAGAAATTGGATGAGAACTTGGCTGCAAGTACGCATTGTCATCCCATTTGGAATGGAGATGACGGATATAAGATAATGAAGGGTGCGAGATAAGTATGTTGTCAATCTAGGAAGTAGGAAGTGTTCATGTAGAGCATGGCAAGTAAGTGGAATTCCATGTGCACATGCCATATGTGCCATCCAGTTGAAGGGCGATAATACATATGATTACATCGATGATTGGTACCATAAATCAAAATATCTTGCTTCCTATCAGTTCATGATGCAGCCAATTAGAAGTAGTAAGTTTTGGGAGCCCACGGATCATGAAGCACCTCAACCTTTGCCACTGAAGAAGACAATTGGAAGGACAAAACGAAGACGAAGAATGGTGGAGGGAAAGGTCTCGGGTCAGCAAAGAATGAGCAGGCAGGGTGCAAAGATCACGTGCTCTTATTGTCGCCTAACAGGCCACAATATTAAAGGTTGTCAATTGAGGAAGCAACAATGGTTGAGGCAAGGTGAAGGGCCTAATGAAGAGACAGTTGGAGAAATGCACACAGCAGGGCCAAGTGAGTCGACTGTTCTTTAGTCAACAAGTAGAACCCCGGTAAGTCATGAAATTTATTTTATGTTTATGTTGCTTTCTTGTCGTTTATCATAAAAATATACATAATATCCTATTTGGCCTTGTATGTAATGTGTTTGTTAGGTCACAAGAACAACCTCGCAAGTCATGAAACCGAAACGACTGTTCGAAGAAGGCAAGGTAGAACACAAATGCCGAGGTGAAGGATTGGCCCAAGCGGATCACGGCCAAATGAAGGATTCACCCAAGCAAGCATCAAGGCCAGGCTGAAGGATTAGCCCAAGCATCATCACGGCCCGGTGCGGTCCGACTGTTCTTCAAAGAAATAAAGAAATACCCGGTGCTAAATTCAACCAATTTGTATTAAGTTTTTATTATTATATGTCTCGATATTATCTTTATGGTATCTTTTGGCCTCTTTCTCAGGTTCGAAGAAAGCAAGTTGGAACTCAACTGCCAACTGAAGGGCCATCATAGGAGCCACCTCAAGGATCATCACAGGAGCCACCAGAAGAATCACTGCAAGGGGCACCACAAGTACCACCACCAGTACCACCAGAAGGCCCAACAGAAGGAGGTGTCACTGAAGTTGAAGGGCTACACAGAAGGGTAACTAGAACAAGGCCAGGTGAAGGGGCAGGTACACAAAGGCCATCTAGAAGACGCCCAGCACAATTGGTCGAAGAAGCCCTGGCTGTAGTTAAAGGGCCCAAGAAAGCAGGAAAAAGGGGCAACAAATCACAAGTTCCTGAAAGTGATGCCCCTATTCAAACAAGAGGGGCACTTGGGAAGAGGTTAAGATAATATGGCTATGGCCTTTATACAGATGAGCGTACTGGAACAGTCATTCTCAATGTAAGTTTTATTGGCTGCATTTAATTTAATTTATGCTGTAGATTTTTGCTAACAATTTATTGTTTTTTTATAGCCTGGGAGAAGTTCAGAAGTTCTTATCTTAGGCCCAACTCAAGAATCGACGGCTGCACCAACAAAAAGAAAACATCAACATCAACTCAAGCCAACAAAAATAAGAGAAAGAACCCACTCTAGCTCCAGCTCCGGCTCTAGCTCCAGCTCCAGCTCCAGCTCCTTTTGATTCAATTCGGCCTAAGACATTTGCAGCTCCATTTGAGTCAATGGATACTGAGAAGGTTGAAGAAGAAGTTGCACGTCCAGTTAGAAAGAGTGCCAGAATTATGAATCAAGTGAAAGGCCCATCGAAAGGAGGACGAACAGGGGGTGTCGTGCATATTGATTGATGAGATGAGATATGATATTTGTGGAGCTTAGGAGTAAAAACAGTTATGTAAACGATGATGTTGTCGTGCATATAGAAAGTCTCTGGATGGTTATCTTTTGTTTTGAAACTTTTCTTTAGTTTGTCATTCATTGATGTTGTCAGACTCGAGACTTGATGAAATATCAATGAAATGATCTTGTCTTTCCGCTTGTCAATTTATGTTGTTGTTTATCATGGATTCTGCTTTTACTTGTTGCTTCTGTTGTTGGTGTTCGTGGTGATAGGCTGAGTGCTTGATGTATCTCGTGATGGTGGATGGTGATGTTTGGTGGTAGTCGGTTTGTTCTTGGGGTGCTAATGTGGTGGTCAGGGTGCTGGTGTGGCTGGTGGTGATGCCTGGTGATTATTGGTTTGTGGTGGGGGTTATAGGCTTAAGCAGCTGCACCTACACCTGGTACAAGTGTGCAGTTTGCACATCTTACACCATGTGTACTGGTGCAAACTAGTGCAAGGCTCAGCTTGCACTAGTATCTTGTGCAGCAACACCACCAGCATTGCGGTGGCTGGAGCGCCTAGTGTGTAGTGTGGCTAGTGGTGATGGTTGGTGGTGTCGCCGGTGCTGGTGGCTGGCGTAATTTTTATAGAAAACCCACAAAAAAATTGGCACTTAACTGATCCTATTCTAAAAAAAACTTGACACTTAACTGTTCACTTTTAACTATAAGTGACACTTAACCGATCACTTTAACAATAACTTGACACTGAAGTGATCCTTTTTTCATCGCGACTAGCACTTACATGATTACTAAATACAACTTATGGCACTCAGGTAATCATTCATGTTTGTCTTGTGTATATGTTGGTCTGCATCAAAACAGAGAAGATGATGGTAAACTTATGGCAAGTCCATACGACAGACAAACAACAACAAAGCAACAATGATCTTGTTCCACAACAACACCATTTTTAACTATGGCAGTCGGATAAACTTTTTCTCATTTTCAAGTACTTTACATTTCATCATAAAGTACAATAGACAGCAAAACAACACCATAATACACGCTTGGTAACACTTTCGTTCAATTTTCATCATTGGAACTTCATTCTTAAAAGGTTTAGTTGAAGATGCTTGAGCGTGCATTGAGACTTCATTCTTCAAAAGTTTAACTGAAGACACTTGAGCTTGCATTGAGTCAACATCGTCCAAGTCGTCCACGAACACAAATGGAGATTGCTGTGTTTTATGAAGTAGATCCAATATCACCTCTGTGGCTCAGTCAGAGAACCTCTCATCGATCCATTTGAAGTATTTGCACTTCGACGCTTCTTTATATCGGGCGCATCCATAAAATCTTCTCCCAGGATTGATTTGAGTCCACGATGTTCTTCTTGGACTCGGTAACCCACAAAAACAGAAACGCTGGCCTTCTCCTTCGCTTCGGTGAGAGGAAATTGAGGCGCTGCTGCGAGTCTTGCTCTCCATTTCCAAGATTCGACGAAGGAATTTTGGGCAAATGAAAATTAGGGTTTGAGACTTCAATTCGAGCACTTCAATAGGGATTTTGGCCGATTTAGGGTTTTAGATTTGGGGCATTTGGGGAGACGATGTCGTTTTTGGAAGATTTTGGGCTTTTATTATGCGTACGACGTCGTTTCGGTGAGTGAGGGCCGACTCGGCTCTCCGGCGAGCCACGTAGGCAAAAAATAGTAATAAAATATTGCCACGTAGGATTTCCGGCAAGGGTCGCCGGAGGTGGCACTTAAGTATCCCACTCGAAAAAAAAAAAGTGGCACTTAAGTGTACCGTTTTGAAGTTATGGCACCTAAGTATCCCGGCGTGCCAAGTTATGGCACTTGTGGTGGACTTCTGCCCTTATTTTGGTCTTCAACTGGACTTCAAATTGTGCAAGTTAGTGTTGAAATTGGTCTTGGATGACCAATTAATATTGTTGGGTGAAGGTGAGCTAAAGATAGGCTTGAATAAGTACTCAAGTATTCAAGATTTTTGTGTTTGACCACTTTTTCCCCCCACCGGACTCCCTCTCTCGCACGTTACTTTCTCTCTCTCTCTCTCTCTCTCTCTCTCTCTCTCTCTCTCTCTCTTTTTCTTTATTTTTTTTTTATGCATATTTCCATTCCCCCCTCCAGCCAACATCCCTCTCTCCCTTATCCATCCATCCAAGCACGTCTTTCTCTCTCCTCCCTCTTTCTTATTTGAGCGCCCCTCCCCTACCAAGTCTTCTACTTTTGTCTTCATTTTTATTTTCCTTCTTTCACATTGGATCTTTACTGCCCCTACCAGCACTGATTTCTCTCTCTCACGCCACTTGTCCTCGCCTCCATCCCACTCAGTCAAAACTCTAGCGAATTCTTGCCCAATGTTGACGCCATGGTCCCCAGCAGCAACGCCTCCTCGTGTCTTCATTTGCTCGGTCAGCCACCAACTGATTTCCCCTATACGCTGACTTGCAGCTCGTCAACCCATCTCTTTGTGCGGCCAGCCCACCGAAGCAGCCCTTGCGTCTCCCATTTCCATCGAAACAGCAAGCCTGGTAGCTCAGCCCACGTTCAAAACCAAAATCGAAGCAACGAGACCAGCTCCACCGTGAGCTTTGTGGGGCCGATTTCGGCCTCGGTTTGATCCCCATTGGTGCTGCCACTTCGAAGTTTATCGCCTGTCGTCGCATCGCCGTCGCTGTGAACCAGTTTTTGCGTTAAACTAGTGAATTTACTCACTAATCTCCATTTAGGGAGTTAATTATGCTTAAGGGTTTATTAATCTAAGTTAAGCATGGATTAAGTGGTTAGTTAGAATAGATTAGCAATTTAATTGATCGATATTGCATGTTAGGTGGTTAGAGTAGCATAATTAGAGCCTAGATAAGTTGTTGTATTTATCTAGATAGGTTCAGAATTTTTCTGGGCCTGTTTTGATATTTAATTAAGCTTTTCCGGCCTAAGTTGCATTTATTAGTATTTATTAATTAATTTTGATATTTATTTAATTAATTATTATTTTTCGAAAATTAGATCGGGATAGCCGGTGACTGGAATTTTGTGTTGATTGCAATGGTGTGGTTGGTTTATTTGTTTGGATGCTAATTTGTGCAATTTGAGTGTGATTGGTAATTTTGGGAATTTATCCCAAAATTTAATAATTTCGATATTTAATTAGAAAATACCGGGCGTCGGTTTACAATGCCAAAAATGTGTTTATGGACTATTGGAATTAGTGGGATTTTCAAAAGGAAAAATATTGTATTTTGGTTAAGACCGACCGTGTACCCACACACGATTATTTTTATCAGAAATGATAAAAATGATGACATTCTCAGATGGTGAGACCAGTATATTATATCAGCCTATAAGCTTTGATATGTCAACTTAGCGTGAGCAATATACTTTATCAGTTTAGAGTGAGCATCATAAGTATACTATATCAGCCTATAGGCTTTGATATGTTAGCTTAGCGCGAGCAGTATACTTTATCAACTTAGAGTGAGCATCATAAGTATACTATATCGGCTTACGGGCTTTGATATGTCAGCTTAGCATGAGCAGTATATCAGTATACTATATCATCCTGAAGGCTTTGATATATCAGCTTAAAGTGAGCAGTATACCTTAGCAGCTTCTAGTGAGCATTATCAATATACTATATTAGCATATGGGCCATTAGCGCAAGCAGTATACTATTTATCAGCTTAGAGTGAGCTATACTGTCTATCTTCAGCTTAGGGTGAGCAGTCCTTAATGTAATCGGACTTTATAGATAGTATTGATTGGGTTGACCAAGAGATGGTCTTGATGACATGGAATCGACCGGTTCGATTGATCGATGGCTCGATCTGATTTGATGATTTGATTTGTTGATGTGATTCAATGAATTTATAAATCGATTAATTTTTTAAGATAGACTTCCTACACTTAGACCTTAGAGTTGGCATATGCTTGTAAACTAGATTGTGGTTTTTAATAATGTGTTTGATTTGAAATGTGTTGTCCTACTTTTCTATCCCACGTTTGTTATAGTCAAGGGATTAGTAATTCACTTCCACATGCGCATTAAAATGAATGCATCGGTGACGCGTCCTGGGAAGTCGAAAATTTTAATCGACCATCGAGAGATGGGCACGTGCTCGAGGATTGGGGCGTGGCATCCCCAATTTAGTGGTATCAGAGCGGGTTGATAGTTGGAGTGATAAGGTGCGATCGGCTCTTGGGATAGTTAGTAGGAATGAATTTTATTTCATTCCGATGCATGTGATTGATAGCTGGTTGGTAGATTGTTTAGTGTGGGTCACTCAAATTCTAATATGATATTGGAATTAGAAAAACATGTTTCTATAAAGATCCTGTAGCATGAGTAATCAAAAGCTGAGGACTCCTAGTAAGAGGGCAGTAGCCTCTGTGACTTGAGGTAGAGCGCTGATATAGGTCGATACCTGAGGTAGAGCGTAGGCTTAGGCCAGCACGAGTGTAAGAGTACCGCCGCAGGTCGATACTAGTGTGGCAGCACCGAGCGTTCCTAGCTTTGATGGATTGTGCAGGCACTAATGACCATTGGGAACTTGTTGGGTCAGCAAGCTCAGGACCAAATCACTGATGTTGCCATTGTCACTATCGCCACCAGTGTCGTAATCGCTGTTGTTACCACACCTGCTGAAATCCAGCATGGAGATGTGATCTAGGAGTGAGACGTTGCATCCGAGTTGAGGTTCGAATCCAATAGAGATGGAAACCTATTTGGGAAGGAGCCTATGACCGAAGAAAGGTATTCTATTCCACCCAACAGAAAATGTGGGATAGACAAGTCAACACTGAACCCGAATGGCGTGTGTCACTTTTGTAGAAAACGACACAGACCAACCCCGTGCCATTTTAGGACGGGTGGTTGTTTTAGGTGTGGCCAACAAGGCCACCGAGTCAGAAACTGTCCCAAAAGGTCGATGGGACAGAACAGAGGGAATGCGCCTCAGAACACACCATGGGGCATTTGGAATGAGCCTCTAGTGCAAGAAAAAGTGTGCACTGTCACCCAACAGGAGATAGAGGACTCACTAGACGTGTGCCGAGTTTGTAGATGGAAGCATGGATCAACTCGGTATCCCGATATAATTGGAGTGTGCTTTGAATGTAGCCAGCACGGCCATCAGGTGAGGAACTATCCGCATAGGTCCAAGGGAACACAAGCCCTGCTACCGTAGATAGGACACCACTAGGATGGCGAAAGGAACATGAATGGAACCGACCCTGCACCGATCAGAGGAAAAAAAATTTTGGGGTGATTTTATCAAAATAGTGTAGCAGAGTTTTGGGTTAAGTTTATAAGGCTTTAGTTGGTTATGTTAAAGATGTAAAAAGAAGAACCACTGGCTAGAGTTGTACTTGATTAGTTTGCTTGTGTATAACTTTGACGTTATATATGAAAAGAGTTGACTCAAGGAGCATCTTGTGGTAATGAATTGATGTTGTGACATAATCTAGTTTAGTCTGTTAGTATGTGGAAGTGTCGAGTTTATTGAGAGTCGAGAAGGACCCTCGATTACCCTAATCTCGTCGCTTGAGGCAACCCATTTGTTAGACGAGGGTTGCCAAGGTTACCTAGTGACTATCGTAGATACGCCAGTTGAAGAGCTAAAGATTGAGGACATCGCTATAGTGCAAGAGTTTCCCATTGTGTTTTCAAAAGAATTGTAAGGTATGCCGCCAGAAAGAGAGATAGATTTCGGGATCGAGTTAGCACCGGAACAGAATTAATTTCTAAGACTCCTTACCGTATGTCGTTGTTTGAATTGAAAGAACTGCAGGACAGATGCGAAAATTACTGGATAAGGGATTTATACATACTCGTGCATCACCGTGGGGAGCACCGGTTTTGTTTATGAAAAAGAAATATGGTCCGTTGCGTCTGTGCATCGACTATCCTTAACTCAATCAAGTGATGATTGAGAATAAGTATTCACTGCCAAAAATCGACTTGGGGACAGGGCATCATCAGTTGATGATCAAGAAGAAGGATATACCGAAGTTAGTGTTTAGTACTCGAGACGATCGTTATAAGAGTACTGTAACGCCGTTGGGTCTGACGAACGCTCCAACTACTGTCATGGATTTGATGGACCAAGTGTTTAAGGAAGACCTAGATTAGTTTGTGAGCATGTCTATCAATGATATTCTGATAAATTTCGAGGAGTGTTGAAGAGCATTAGAGACATCGAAGAATGATACTTTAGACCCTGAGAATGCATGGATAGTGTGCTAAGTTAAGTAATTACGAGTTTTGGGCTTATTCGTGTTGCATTCTTAGGTCACGTGATTTCAAGTGAAGAAATTTCCATGGACCTAACCAAGATTGAAGCAGTGACCGACTAGCCAAGACTGACAATCATGATAGAGATCAGAGGCTTTTTGGGTTTGACAAGTTACTACGAAAGGTTTGTGGAAGGGATTTTCACGTTAGCGTCACCATTGACTTGACTACTGAAGAAGGAAGAGAAATTTGTCTAGACAGACAAGTGCGAGTATAGTTTCCAAGAGCTTAAGCAGAAGCCAATTACCGCACCTATGCTGACCATACCATCGGGTCCTAGAGGATACGAGATCTATAGTGATGCGTCATTTCGAGGACTAGGTTGCAGCTAATGCAATATGGTAGGATTGTTGCATACACGTCCCATCAGTTGAGACCTCACGAGCTGAATTACCCGATGCATGACTTAGAACTCGCAGCAATTATTTTTACCCTGAAGATTTGGAGACATTACTTGTGTGGAGAAAGATTCAAGATCTTCACTGACCATCAAGGTCCCAAGTATCTATTTTCTCAGAATGAGTTGGATATGAGATAGCGTCACTGGATAGAACTTCTAAAGGACTATGATTGTGATATCTTATATCACCCTGGGAAGGCAAATAAGGCCGCCGATGCTTTGAGCCGGAAGTCTTCAGTTGCATAGATGATGGTTAAGGAATGGATTTTACTTTAGAGAGTGCGAGATTCGGTTTTCAAATTTAAGGAATGGATTTGGAGCAAAATGGATTAGTTAGGTGCTAATGGTGAGAAAATTTGGCCAAAATACTAACGTTACGTTTTTCCGACGAGACAAGTACAAAACGACGTCGTTTTGCATGCTAACGTGGCTAAATAAGCCGAAAACAACATCGTTTTGTGTGCTAACATGGAAAGAAAAGCAAAAATTGACGTTGTTTTGTCTCGGATTTGAATTTTAAAATAAATATTAATTAAATTGAAAGCTAAATTTAATAAATAAACAACTAATAAAAATATAAATTAAAAAAAATGCAAAAGGCAAGGGTTGTGCAAGCCCTCGTCGTCGCCTCCCCCCATCGTTGGCCCTTCCTGGTGACGAGGGCTCACACAACCCTCGCCTTCTGCAATCTTTTTTTAAAAAAAATTATATTCTTATTAGTTATTTATTTATTAAATTTATTTTAAAATTTAATTAATATTTATATTAAAATTCAAATAAGAGGTAAAACGACGTTATTTTGGCTCTTCTTTGCTAACGTAATTCTTTGGCAAGCCATGTAGGCGAGTTATATTATTAAAAAAGTGCCATGTACGATTTTCGGTACCATTCGCCGAGTTGGCACCTTAATGTCACATTTTTCAAAGAAAGTAGTACTTATGTGTGACTTTCGTAACTTTTGGCACCTAGAGCTCGTATGGTAACATTTTTGTTTCCCTCAATTTTCTGATCTTTTGTTCTCCGTAACAAAAAAAAAAAAAAAAAAAAAAGAACAAATCCGTTGGTAACATCAAATTATTTTTCTACTTCCTAAAATAGAAAAGTAGCAAGGGAATAGATTTGGAAAAAAAAAAGTTAAAAAAAAAAAGTAGCTTCTTATTCCCAAAAACAATTTCTAGAAATAAGATAGTTTTTTCTTTTCTATTTTTCTTTTTTTCTTCTTCCTTGCTTCGGCTGCTGCCCTTGGATTCGCCGCCGGCTGCAACCATTGCCATCCGCAACCACTACCCTTGGATTAGCCGCCGGCTACGACCATTGCCATCCGCGGCCACTGTCAGCCGCTCGCCAATTGTTGGCCACCTCCGGCCATCGCCGTCGCCAAATTGCCGCTCACTGCCCAATCGCCACTCACTACGCACGACCATCGTTCGCCGACCGTCGCTGCTGCACCACCATCGACGCCCAGTGGACTGTGGGTGGCAGTGGTGTGGCAGTAATCGGCATTTGGCGGCTGGTGAGCAAAAAGAAAAAATGAATAAATACAAAAATTTATGGATCGTACCAAACGCATTCTTATTCTTTTTCTAATTGGTGAGATCCAATTCCTTTAAGCCCATCAAGCACGGTAGCCCAGACACGACGACAATCCAGTGCCACCGCCATCTCCAACTCAAGTTCTCTCTCCATCGCACACAACCAAAACCAAAAGGATCTTTCATCAACGAAGTCGAAACTACTCGTCCTGACATGTTTGATTGCGGAATCGTCATCGTGCGCGGCTTCAAAGGCTTCATCGCCCTACTAATCGAATCAGGATACGTCTATGTACCACGTGTAATAGGAATCTATATGCCTTCTTCGGCGGAATACATTGTTTTTATTCTCTCTGTTATGAGGTATGACGAAGCTTTCTTAGCTATTGATCCAATGAGGCCAAATGGATAATGCACGGACACCGTTTGATGATATGCCTCAGAGGAATAGCTTCGCTCGGAACACACGCAGACTGAAGGACCTGAGTATGAGTATGAGGCATAACTCCTTTGGTGGAGCCCATTTCTGCTGAGATCCGAAACTGCAGTGCTTTGCAAATGCTTTATCTCGAAGGGAATGAACTTACCGGGAAGGTTTCTTAATTCTTAGGTGAATTCAGAGGTTTGAGAGTTTTTTTGTCTCTTGGAGGCGATCTGCTCTCAAGTTCAGTTCCTGTAAGTATCAGTAATCTCTCATGGGGACTTCAAGCTTTGAAAAAGGAAGCAATAGCTTCGTCGGTAGTTTGCCGGAGCAAATAACAGAAATGGGCATCTTGATTATACTGGACTTCAGTGGAAATAGATTCTTAGAGCCAATTCCAGTTGGTTTGAGTGATCTTATATTGAGCTAACTGCCCTTGTTTTGAGCAAGCAGACTTTGTCTGGCGAGTTGCCATTGAGCTCAGAGGTTTGCTGAGTTTGTAAGGCGTTGCTTTACAAGAGAGCAAGCATGTTATGCAGTGATGTCCCTGAAGGGTTTAAGTAGTTTGGTTCTCTAATTGTACAGTTCAAGAGAAGATGGATTCAGTTTGTCTATTCCACATTAGACAAGAGCTACGGTGGCATTCATGCTTCTGCTGGTGTTTGCTTACCCCCTGGAAGGATGTAATCATCCCCTTCTCACCGCCTTCATTCAATCCTCAGCATGCACGATCGCTGCTATTGCTGAACCATCATTACTGCTGAGGTGTAACATGCCGGTTGCCTCATGGACGCTGCCACTGGATCGTCGCGCGAAATTACTGATACTTTGCTGGAGGCTCACGACAAAGGGAACAAAATTATTTATTCATAATGAAAATCACTGTTTCCCTTTATATGTTGATTACTAACAAAGCAAATGGTGTTTCTTATATCGTCTATCATCTATGTAAACCAAGGTTATTATTTTCATTTATTTGTAAATGCATGCATGCCACTACTCATATTCTTCTGGACAAAACTTGTACAAAGTAGCTTCCTACTTTTCTGTTTCCTCGTGAGTTTTGTTTTCCATACTTATTTTCCTTCAATTCTTTTTTACATTCTTCATCCCTTCCGCGGGTGTCCTAGATGATATTGCATTTTGAGCAACTTCAAATTTTATATTTCTAGTAGGTATGCAGAAACGATTTGGTCTTAAAATAATTAAATAAAAAAGCTATTCTAACCTATCAAAATTTTCCTCAATATTTTATGCATAGCGAAGTTCGTAATTGGGACACCATTTGTCACGATATTTCTAATCTACAAATATAGAAGAATACACTTAGCAATGGACAAGAAGATCAAAGAATTCTTGCCAGCTCATAACAACTTTTTACCCATAAAACACTCTTACTCAATTTATGAAGATCACCAGAAATTTTAACCACAAACTAGGTGAAGGGAGTTATAGTTCCGTGTACAAAGGAATGCTCGGAAGTAGCAACATGATGGCCATCAAGATTTTAAAGCAGAAGATTTTATCAGTGAAGTGGCTATTATAGTAAGAATTCACCATGTTAATGCAGTGTTGACACCTAAATTTTACCATTTTATTTAGGATTTAATCACATACAAGATTAGGATTATTTGTTAAAAAAAAAAAGAAGAAAAGTAAAAAATTTCATTAAAATGTATCGTGTTTTCATTATTGCACTGCATATTGAATGGTTTTTTTTAAAAAAAAATCCAAAAAAAATTGTCATCAGAAGGAAAAAAAATTAAAAATTATTTAAAGAAATTAGTAACAAAAAAATGAAAGGAAAATGGGGAAAATGAGACCGGGCCGGGAGCAGGTCAACCCAGCCTCTTTCTTTCCCTTTTCTTTCTATTCGGCTGACCGGCCCACTTTTCTTTTATTTCGCCCAAGATGAGCCCAGCCTTTTTTGTCCTTCACGCATTCTGCAGAAAAAAGAAGGTACGTGAACGAGAGAGGAAAGACAGCGGCAGTGGGGAGGCGCGAGCATCGCACCGGAGTTGGTGGTCGGGGAGCAGACCGGCAGCAACAGCTGGCGGTAGCAGAAGGCAAGCAGGCTGGTCGCCAGCCATCAAAAGGGGGCTGGAGGGTTGGTTTTTAGGGGGTTCGCGGAGAGAGAGCTAGAGACAGAGAGGGAGAGAGCTTGAGGGAGCCCGAGGGGGGAGAAACGGAGAGTGATTTCAGGTTTTTCCGGTGAGTTTTTCGGTTTTTGGTTCAATCAGTGTTGATTTCCTAAGGATCCCGGTTCGGAGGCGTGTAAGGCGAATGGACGTAGTCTGATCTATCGATCTCGCCCATCGTTCGCCACCCCCGAGTCGGGTAGGAAGCCCCCCGCCGACCTTTTTTGGTGCCCTGCTCTTGTCCCGTTCTCTCACATTTCTTTGCATGGATTACCGAGTCGGGGCGTGCGTTTTGAGTTCGCTTATGCTGTCCTTTGTTGATGTTGAGCATTCCCTGCCATTTTCGTTAAGCTTTGATCTAGTTTCGGGTCTTATTCTTGTCCGTGGCTGTCCTGAGCCGACGCAGCCTAGGTGTTTGATAAAATGCCCTTGAGGTGCTTCTGGTAAAACAGCCACTGCCTTTGCTGTATCCGAAGCTCGTGTATCATTGTTTTGATCACTATTTACACAGATCGACTCCCATGAAGCCTTATCTCGTTGATCGTGGGTAGTGGTTGGCAAGTTTTAGCGGTGGCGTTTCTCCAAGATAGATCCTGGCGATGGTGTTGTTCTCGGCAAAGAAAAGAACGTAGAAAATAGGAGTTTTGGTGAGGAAGGAAACAACGCCCGGGGAAGGGAAAATTAAATAAAGAGTAGAAATATTAAATAAAATAAAAGAAACAAATAAAGAGTAATGAAAAAGAGATAACATCAATGCGTAAGCCATCTTGATCGTTGTGGGGGCTGGATGGACTTTGGGAGTGCCTGTTTCATTTTCGAAGTATTCGTCTTCATTTTGTCCGTTTTCACGTTCGTTTCGCCGAGGTCCGAATTTATGGCTGCATGTTGCATCTTACATCCATCTTGCATTTTACATTTTATATATATTCGAGATTGTTGAATAGTGACGCACGCTGTTCTCGGCTTGGGATAAAAAAGATATACGTCAAAATCGTGGTTTCGACGTTGTGAGGTTGGGATTGAATTCGTGGGAACTTCTGAGTTTAATGGAAGCTTCATGCGTGCGGAGGACTCACGAAGAAGAAGAAGACCAGAAGAAAGAAAGAAAAGATTAAAAGAAAAAGCAAAAGGAAAAACTGTAAAAAAAAAAAAAAAGCTGGCTTCGGGAAAAGACGAAATAGGGAAGAAGACAAAAGGCGTGGAGATAAAAAGAAAGAAAAATATTAAATTTTATAAATTAAAAAAATCTAATTAATTAAAAATGTCTTTTTATCCAACTGGATCGGATCCGGATTTGAGCCAGGTCAGCGGGTCGGACCGGGTTCATCCGGTCCGAACCCGCTCCCTCGAATATTATAATATTAAAAATTCGAAAAATAATAAAAATTCAAAAACTCCTCCGAAAATTAAAAAATTCAGAAAAAATTTTTTGAATTTTTTAAAAATTTTCAAGAAATTGTAAAATCTAGTTTTTTTGTGGAAATTCGAAAATTCATTTTTTCACAAAAAAAACCGAAAAATCCGAAAAATTTCTAAAAAAATTTAAAAAAAAATTCAAAAATGTTAAAATTAATCTCTTGGGCTATTTTCTCCTAAAAAATGGAAGTATTCCAATTTAGAATTATGCATAAGTTTGACTAAGAGGCTTGACCTTAGGGTTTAAATTGTCCTTAGGGACAAATGTCTTTGAATGCATTATATTTATACATTGAGTTTGGCTTCTCTTTAGTCCAGTTAGGATTAGCATTTGTCTTCTTTACAGTATTAATTCTTTGCTCTCCCATGCAATTTATTTAACGCTTTCCTTATCGTTAATTGTTATTTTAATAATTGCGTACTTGCATAATTACCCCACATGTTAGTAGATTAGTTTAAAGTTAATCCAAACTGTCTGACATATATATATATATATCTTTTTCTTTTTCTTTTTTTAAATGAACAATATTAGGTCCTAAAAGGGTATTAATTGGTTAATTAGTGTAATCAAGTCCCCAATTCTAGATTCTCTAGCTGGGTAAGAAGTACACTCCCATACCTCACTTGATTTCTAGTTGACCCCAATAGGCTAGTGGCGGCTCCTTGTTGCGAAATTCTTAAGAACACTCTAATGTCACGCACGGTGTGGGCTTTGGAGAGCCCATGTCTAATCATGAGCTTTAGGTCTGTTCTTTAGACAATACTCTTAAACATATTCCCTTCCCCGAAGGGTAGGTCGCAACATGCAATGTAACTCATTGATTTTTGCTTTGAAGGCTCGAAATAGGTTCTTGTGCATGATCTCATGTCAAATGGATTCTTGGATAAGCATATCTTCACTGAGGAAGGTGACAAGTTTCTTGATTACATGAAAATATGTGCGATCGCTCTTGGGGTGGCAAGAGGAATTGAATACTTACATTAGGAAAATAATAGATGACAATAGTTGGACTTTGGTGTATAAAGTTAACCTTGACCATTGGCCTTCAATGAGCAAATTCCCAGAAATGCTTGAAGGAGATATTAGTAAACTTCAGATGCCTCCTAAACCGCTTATTTATCCACTAGATGAGCCGGTGAACAATGACAAAGCCAAGATGGAACTAGAAACATTCTCAACTTCATTAAATGATCCTACAATTTCCATCCATTTGGAGATAGCAATAATGTTTAGACAACCATCCTTAGTTTGATTGGAAAAGGCTGTATACTTGTTATATTCCCCGCAACCTAGGATTATGTTAGGAGGGACTTATTTTCGAGATTGTGTTCTTCTAGCTCTTAGGTTAATGTTGTGTCCTTGTAATTCATATGGTTTAACTCTCTTGCATCCTCCTTCAACAGGATAAACAAATTGGCAAGAAAGCAAAGACAAAAACGGTGAGGGAAGGTGATAGACATTGAGAATTTTCCTTCCTCATAATGTGATTAAGGACTATTCAATTTAAAAGCTAACTATAACATGCGATCTTGCTACTTAACAGGCCACTGTCGGCGTATGATTTGTCGATATCAAGAACTGCTGGTTTCAACTTATAAATTCATTTTTAGAGAAAATATGCATGTATCCGTTTTACAAAGTAAACACTACTCATCTACGCAAGAAATAACTCTTATCAAAATGGAAAAAGGAAGGTCCTAGATGGAACAATTCTATGAAGTTTATATTTAAAAGAAGCTGGTTGTAGCTTGATTCAAGTGAAGATTAATGTTCACAACTTCTATGTGGGTGATCTATCACGAACTGGACCGATCGGCTAGTCAAATAAAGAAAACGGGTAATGTTTTGAATTTGTTCTTAATGATGTGGAGGAGGGACAAAAGGAACAATATTTGCTTCAGCACAGCGGAAAAAATTGCTGTTGTTTTTGGCCTTAACAAGTACTCCAGTCCGAAATCTGTTGGGGTGTTTAAAAATCTCCACATTTTGCGGAGATTGTCATTCTGCGATCAATATCTCCATGGCAAACAGAACATATATGGTCGTAAGGGATGCAAACCGGTTCCACCATTTTACGGACTAAACATGCTCATACAATGACTACCGGCCACAATGCTTCTTAAATTGTCTCATTCATTGTGTAAATTGAATCTCCGTTTTTATTCTCCTTTCTTTCTATGTTACTTGAACTGGGATTCTATTATTTCCCTAGCAAGCCCAACAATGTAAATATTATGTCCTGAAATTTATATAGATTTGGCACTCCTACTGTCGAGAGACCAAGCAGAAGACCTCAAATGAAGCTTGCAATCTTTCAGCAATATGATTCATGGAATCGAAAACAGTCACGCTTTGCCTTTGGATTTTTTTGGAGTGTGCTGTTTTCGGACACTGCATATTTATGTTCTGTTCTATCCTGGGCGTTCCCAACATGCAGTCCTGATGCCCCATAATTCATTCATTGGCCGAATATTCTGTATGATTTTTGTTTTGGAAATTTTGCTCGTAATGGCTCTGACTTTTTTTTTTTTTTGGGCCAATGACTCTGACTTTTAGATAGTCTACATTTTCGGATGTGGCAATTTCTTGTGCTTTATCTTCAACTATGCGAGTTCATGCCATAAGTTGCTACAACATTTCCCAAACTGCTTCAGAGTGGATAAATTTAGGAAATTGGCGATGAGAAGAAACAAGAGCAGCTTTCGTGGGCAAACACTGGTTTAAAACCGAGAGGCATGATCCTGGAGGGGTTCATGCAATGATCGAGCAATCGCAAGTATTGCATCTACTTTTTGGTGAGGAAAATGTTTTCTGTCAAATGGGGCATCGTTCCTGCTGTACATCTTTGCTCCATATTGTTCCTCTGCAAGGCTTCTGCTACTACAGCATTTGGACTTGTCAGAGCAGGGGAAAGCAACAGGTACTCGTTACTAGTTTCCCCTCAGCAAATGGCTGCATGTAATCTAAAGCTTTTCGACTACAATGCACACCTTAACTGTCATGTTGTTGCCGGCAATGTGTTTTATCAGCGGTAGCAATATGATCTTCTAAACATACAATTCCTATCAAAAGAATACTCATGCCCTCTGAAGCAAGAGTTGACGAGGCGAATTACATTATGCTACACATCATGCCATAAGCCTAAAAAGCCACTTGCACTCTCGAATGATGCATATATTTAAGGGAAAATGTCACAAATGGTCCCTATACTATTACTTAATGTGCAATTTCGTCCCTGAACTTTCGATTGGCTCAATTTGATCCCTGAACTATTGATAAATGTCCGATTTGGTCCCTAAATTTTCGATCGGCTCAATTTAGTCCCTGAACTATTGATAAATGTCCGATTTAGTCCTTCGTTACTATTTTTCTTTTTTTTTTCTTTTTTGCTTATAGTAACGAAATTGAAAAAATAAAAAAAATTACGAAAAAAAAGAAAAAATTGTAACGAAAAAAATAACAAAAAAAATAGTAACAAAAAAAAAAGAAACCCTAGCGGGTACTGTTCATCTTCCTCACGGAAGCAGCCTTGCCCGCACCGGCCATCTGGCCGCGAGACCTTGACCACGCCGGCGACCCACGAGCCCTCTCTCCTCCACTGCCGCCCCATCGGTCTCGCTCGCCGCCCGTTGACCTTGCAATGCCTCAGTCACCCGCAACTTCCAGATCTAGCGACCTCCGCGTCCCTCGCGCACCTCAACGCTTCCGCTCGACGACCCGACGACCTGACGCTTCGCTACGAGCCGAGCCGATCCTTGCCGCCGCGACCCGGCGCTCGGCGTCCCCGCTCCGGCCCGTGCCGACTGCGACGCCATCGTTGTCCCGATCTCGCCGCTCGAGTGTCCGACGCCGGCGATCGAGAGCCCCCGCAGCGGCCACGACCCGAACGCCCTCGCTCGCCTCCGCCCGACGCTCAACCGCTCCGTGCCGCTGTCCCTGCGTGACCCGACGCCGCCGGAGCCCACACCGCCGCTGCTCGCCTTTCCCCGATGTCCGACTGAAAGAAGCCTCGCGACCCGCGACGCCCCTCGCCGGTGCCACCGCCACCACGCGGAGTCCTCGCCGGTGTCAACCCTCGCTTTTCCGGGAGGAAGATGAACAGTACCCGCTAGGGTTTCTTTTTTTATTCGTTACAATTTTTTTTGGTTATTTTTTTTTGTTACGATTTTTTCTTATTTTTTTCGTTATTTTTTTTATTTTTTCAATTTCGTTACTATAAGAAAAAAAGAAAAAAAAGAAAAATAGTAACGAATGACTAAATTGGACATTTATCAATAGTTCAGGGATCAAATTGAGCCGATCGAAAATTCAGGGACTAAATTGGACATTTATCAATAGTTCAAGGATCAAATTGAGCCAATCGAAAGTTCAGGGACGAAATTGCACATCAAGTAATAATATAAGGACTATTTGTGACATTTTCCCTATATTTAAAGGAGGGCAGATGACAGGATGCAGAAATTTAAGTAATGTCCACCAGCATGTAAATTGAGTTAAGAATCCTATAAAGTAGGTGAGTAGCTTTAAGATGAATTGATTTTCTTACTCATTCTCGAGGTTTTTCATGCTCACTGGAGAATCATCCTGATGAGAAAGACTACTCGTTGTGACAGGAGGCTGTAGAGCTGTCTTTTTCAGTTCCATTGACATTCGTTGCTCCACTGCATCATGAAAGGAGGGCTAGAAGCATTGAAATCTCACATAATGAAGTGTTCAAAGTACGACAACCAGACCCGCCCAATGGATGGCAGAATTCATAGGCTGAACTTCAAGGTCTACATGAACCGACTTCCAGAAGTAAATAATAATGAACAGAGGGCCTCACTTAGGAGGGGACTCTACAAGAGGCTCAAGTTATTGGAGGAGATTCATCGAAAAAGGTCTCTGAGTCAAAGGTGGGTAAAGGACAATTTGGGCCTACATTGCATATCAATTCCTCTTGCAAGGAGCTGACTAGTGACGCAGCGATGTACTTACAGATTGCTCCTCGTCATCGTGAACTTCCTCCATCACAATGTAGTACATACAGGTACGGATTCTTTGCAAGATCTCTTTGTTTTTCTCCATATTGAGCAAGATACAAGTCTCTGCTTATTCTCTAATTCTGCACCATTTTAGCATCTGCTCCGTGGACAAAAACCGGCTCTTGCTGGAATTTCCTGGTCATATAATGTCTAGAGCTTTGGAATTCTCTTCTCGGTTTTTATGTTTTTTTTACATACTTTTATATTTGAGAAAAGATAGCATAATTGATGCTAATTCGACATTTTTTACGGTTAGCATAGTTAGCATAGTAACAGGCGAAGAGAAAGAACTGATAAGCCGTGGGAAAATTACGGAGTACTCATACTTTTTACCGCCATTTCTCAGCCTGACCATTTACTCATATCGATTAAAAAAAAAAAATCAGTTTGGCGGTGAGCTACGAGGAAAACAATTCTTTACAAAGGCCATTTGAGAATTTATCTAAAGATGATGAAACGAAATGCTTGGCGAAATGACAAATAAAGCTTCCGAGCTAACATTCTCAGTGGTTTGTGTATAATATCATGTTCAGCATAAACCTCAATAGAAAGAACAAATATAACATCTCTCCAGACTATTTGATGTAGCAATGCCACGTCCTTGGACACAAATCATAAAATCTCAAGTTGATCTAGATATTAAGTTTCATCTTTTCTGGAGATAGAGATCTTTCGATAGGTTTTGGGAGTTTGCTCGTTCAAAATGTCATCACTGAATTGCATGTTCTTTGCTTGCTTGCAAATTCTTGGAGGTGAAAAATTGAACGGAGAATAAAATTTGGTAGTTTTTTGAATAAATCCACTGATTTGATACATAAATGTTGGGAAAATTACTAAAAAAGTCCTAAACATTTTGCAATTATGTCAATTCAGTCATAAACTATTTTTTTTTTTTACTAATTGAGTCCTAAACCTTTTACAATTGTGCCAATTCAGTCATTCCGATCAAAATTGGCCAGCCAACGCCGACGTGACTGTCGGTTGATGCTTGTCGACAAATTTTTTAATAATGTTTTATTTTTTCAAATTATTTTATTAATTTTTAATATTTTTTTACCTTTTTCTCTTTCATTTTTTTTTTTCCCTCCCTTCTCCTTCCTCCTCCCTCCTTCTTCCTTTGGCTTTGGCGATTGACCAACCTCACTAGTTGTTAGACTAAGGCAACTGGGCGAGCTCGCCTCATCGTCGCTGGGCCAGGGCGAGCCCTTGCCAACGATGGCGAGGGAGTCACCCAATGACGGCGAGGCAAAGCCTCGCTAGATCTTACGGGGGCTTGCCTTGTCAGTGGTTGGGCAAGGTCGCCCTCACCTAAGGACAATGAAGGGGGCCCTACCATCACTGGGTTTGGCAAGGAGAGCCCTTGCCAGATCTAGGAGAGCCCTCGCCAGATTTGACGGGAATTTGTCCTGCTAGTGGTTAGGCAAGCTCGCCCTCACTTAGTGACAATGAGGTGAGCTCACCCAGTCGGCAGAGCCAAAAGGAAGAAGGAGTGAGGATTAAAAAAAAAAAGAGAAAAAAAAGTTTAAAAAGATTAAAAAATTAATAAAAAAATTTGAAAAAAAAAAATTTTATTAAAAAATTTGTGGTCGATCGCCGATCGATGGCCACGTCGGCGCCGGTTGGCTAATTTTGTTCGGAATGACTAAACCGACACAATTATAAAATATTTAAGACTCAATTGGCTAAAATAAATAAATTTAGGACTAAATTGACATGACTACAAAAGATTTAGGACTTTTTTGGTAATTTTCCCTATAAATGTTGACAATGGAAAAAAATTCTCCTTGTTTGCATTGATTTGTTATTTATTTGACACTCAAATAGGTTAAAATTTACCATGCCATAATATGTAGAAATATAGCCATCAGACTGAAATACAATGAGAACTCATATACAATCAAAGTAGAATGTAGGCTAGCTTAAGGACTCATTAGATGGGCATAAGAGCTAAACTATTGGAATTATTAGCTGCTCTATTTGGCTAAAGATTAAGAACCACGTCAACATTTTTGTTCATATCCTCATCATCAACTCGCCACAAAGTTCTCTCTTAAAAATCCCATCGAACTAAAAAGCATATTGTCCTTCCTCCAGTCGCAATCAAACATAAAATATTTGGTCCCAAAGCTGAGAAAGAGAGAGGGAAGCTCCCCTTAATTTCAAATGTCTCTGCTTCCCATTCTGTAATAATTCTTTTCAAGATCCTGAACTGAAGATTTTTGGTTCGGTCCTGTAAGGCTTTGTCAAGCAGAGCATTGTAAGCATTGAAATGGTTGAGTCGATATTGACTTGTGTTGCCCCTCGAATGGCCGAGCTTTGGCACATTGTTTACTGTGTCCTAGGCACGATGCTCTTAGTGATATACACACTTGTCACATTTGCAACTAATTTACCAATCGGACCACCATGCCTCAAAGCATTAAAGAGATGCTCAAGACTCGAAAGGGTAATATAGTAAATGTTTTTTGAAAAGTTTCCCAAAATGTGTTGACTAAGATTTATTAATTATCTTTCAAGAATGAGAACGAGAAAGCAGCCAGTTTGATTAAGGTAATAGTTCAGTTACGTGCTGACAGGGACTTATATACATCCTATTTTCTGATCAATTTACAACTTGTATTTTGTACATAAAAAACAGTCGTTATCTTAGCCTTCTTAATGAGCATCATGAAGAATGCGCTAGTATAATTATGTTGATGTCATTCCCTTTTATTAGCTCAAAAGTAAAGCGACATAAGACAGGACAAAAGTCTTATAACTAATTAAATTTAAAAATGAGAAAGCATGATTCTCGTGGGTTGGCAAAAAACAAGTCCGTCCACTCTTCCTGACTCCTATGCTTAAATAGTCAAGAGATAAGGAGTAACCAATGTAGCGACTCCCTCTAAACGTTACCATAACAATTTCCACGTCCATTATGAAGTGTTTGATTTTGATGGATAGTTATTTTGCACCACTTGGGTGGAAAGTTTATGATTGACAAACCTGTTACTACAATCTCACTAAGATGATAATAGTTAAGAAATTTCAGTCGTTTAGAGGTTTGCCTACAACGAGAATTGCGATTATGATCTCATAAAAGACAGGTGTCTCCTTTATCATTATGTCAATTACCTTGATAGCAAAATGCTATTTATAATTAAATTAAAATCATTATCGTAATTATGAATAAAGCCAGTCATTTATATAAATAGTTAGTGTGGTATTCACATGGGTAAGTCATTGATCATGTACAATATATTAAATTAATATTTTATTTATTTTATAGAAAATAAATGATAATAAAATATTTTCTTGAAAAATGATTGTTTATATTCTTACAAAATGAATGCAAGTAAATATATAGACATAAATTACTAGAAATAATGAATACTTTTTATTAAATGTTTATTTCAAGGGACATAATTATTTTAAGAAAATATTTTTTAAATTATTCATTTTTCAATCGGAGCCTAAAAGCATCGTTATATTATTTAGGTGCGATACGATGAGACCACGTTCATGGTCGGATCCGGGCAAGTTGTTTCGAAGAAAAAGGTCCTGCTCAAAGTTCTGAAAGAAACACCCGTCATTAGCTCTAAGCCTTTTTGTCATCTCCATCCGTCCTTCATTCTGCTATCGGGAAATGCACTGTGCAGAGAGCTGTAATCGATTGCTCTCTCTCTCTTGCTCGAGCTGATGTTGAGGAGCCCTCGACTCCCCCGCTTTCTTTCTCCACTCGCAGCACTCGCCATCTTCAGCTTCTGTCCCTCGCTCCGCCACATTCTCTTCCCCCAAGTCAACCGTCCGGAATCGGATCGACAATGCCGCCGCGTCATCTCATCACCTAATGTCGAGTTCAAACCGGGCGAGTGGCTCTTAGAGACAATTCATCAAACAGTTGATGTCCTTGAAAGCCATTTGAAATATTTGATCTAACTCCTCGTTGAAAGTCTTGCCTTTTCAGGGGCTTTGTATGTGTTATTTCAAGAACGAAGGCTCAACGAGAAAGAGACCGAATCTCTCTTGACCAGGGACCCGGATCTGAGGCTGAAGTCTATCGGCTCGTTGTGGGCTTGCGTCGCCTCTTTGAAATCTGTCGGAATCAGTGGCCTTGAGCTCTGCCATTTGGTTGTGATATGCCCTTCTGTGTTGGCAGCAGGTGAAATCGATCCCTTTATACTCTTTGTGCATGACAAATTAGATGGAAAGGTTGACCCAATGCAGCTTAAGCGTCTATTTATGTCAACTGAGTCGCGATTCCTAGCTGGATTTGAGGAAAAGGTTAATTTGCTGATTGACGGTGGCATTCCTAGAGAACAGATTCTTCATGTTCTCAACAATGTGAACTTAAGGAAGGCTTTGTCTCTTAAGCCGTTTGAAGAAATTGAAAGGCTCCTTAATTTCTTGAGCTGCTATGGGGGGGTTGATTTGATTGTGAGGCATCCCCCCATTCTTAACTTCGATATGGATACCAATTGATTCCGAGAGTAAAGTTTCTCCTAGAACTTGGCGGAGGAGATGAGGATGCAACCGGGGCAGTGTTGCACAAACTGCCTACCTTTCTGAATTATCGTGTGGAACACTTGGAAAGCCATGTAGAATTCTTGAGGTCATTTGCAGGATTAGATGATCAAGAAATATTCAGGATCATTCTTGTGTTTCCTAACATTGTTAGTGCGAGCAGGGGGAGGAAATTGCGACCCAGAATTAGTTTTCTCAAAGAATGTGGACTCAACTCCAATGAGATTTTCAAGTTCTTGACAAAAGCCCCTTTGTTTTTGGGTCTATCTTTTGAGGGGAACTTTGCTTATAAACTGGGTTTTTTGGTGAAGATTGGTTACAAGTACAGAACGAAGGAATTCGCAGTTGCAATAGGCGCTGTGACTAGGACAAGTTGTGAGAATATGCAGAAGGTGATTGAGCCCTTCTTGAGTTATGGATTTTCTTGTGAAGACGTGCTTCTCTTGAGTAGGAAGCATCCTCAGATACTTCAATACAATCCTGATTCTCTGGAGGAGAAAGTGGAATATTTGGTGGGGGAGATGGGACGCGACCTTGACGAGCTATTGGATTTCCCTGCATTTCTTGGTTACAAACTCAATAGTAGAATTAAGCATAGGTACGAGGTGAAGAAGAAGATTATAGGTGAAGGAATGTCGATCAACAAGCTGCTCAGTGTTTTGTCTGAGAGATTTGCAAAGAAGAAGCTAGAAAAGTTGGTGCACAAAGCCTAAAAATTAGGGGCTGCGCAATTTCATCAGCAGAAGTTTATGGCAAAATTGATGGAAATTGTATAGTTACTGAGTATTCTCAAAGCTTCATCAGTTGAAGGCTTTTGGTTTTTTCGGGCGAAATTCTGGCTTGACTTCCTTAGGTGAAGATAGAAAGTCATTTTTTTCATCCCTAAACCTGCAAAGCCATTATGAAGTTTGAACAAAATGGTCGATACCCAGTTGAATGAAATAACTGTGTATGCTCCATTTTAAGGTAAAAGCAACAAGAAAAGTGGCTGATCTTTGTTTTTGTGTAACTGTCAATTACAAGGGAATCCACCCTAAGTTGATAGCAATTCTTCTTTTCTCTCACATTTTTCTGTTCTTAATCCTGAAATCTTGAAAAATGTGATCTGACATTGAAAATAATCTAGTCAATGTGCACGAGGCATCAAGACATGGTTGCCCTTGTTATGCAATTCAGATAAACTTCCTAACTGGGATGGTTAGAATCGATGAGTTAAAATGATTGAGAGGCATCTATGATTAGGAAAGTCTTTTCACCAATAGAAACAACATATGATCGAGTGTTAATTGTAGTTCTCTTCGGTTCGTTCTTTGATTAAATTACGTCCTGTAAAATATATGACTGAGTTCAGGATTACCTCACAGGGCATTTTCATCAGCAACAAAACCGAGGATCAATTATCCTCAAGAGATCTGCAAAGGCATGGCATTTATGCATAATAGGTTGCACTGGCGACTTTATTCTTTCTCCTGTGCGACTGGACACAGGTTAGTCTTTGAAATGGCAAATTGAAAGACACCTTAAGATGAAGTAACCATACTGCGATGGGGGAATGTGACCATGGGGAGTTAAGAATTCCTATACCCACGAAATCGCAGTGATTATTGAATGCTGCAAACTCATCATATTCAGGGATGGACATTGATATTCCTAGTACGTGGCCTCATTCTACTGCGTTTCTATCCTATATTTGGTAATCCTGCATTGCATTTCTACATTCTATAAATAGTTGTCATGGCAGGAGAAATAAGAACAAAGTTTTCTCAGGCATGGTGACATGGTTTCATGGTTAAGCGTCAAAACTGATGTACTATGAAGAAAAACTAATTTTGAATCTTATGAATTTTCTGTGAGAGTGAACTGGAAATAAAGTGAAATTTTTTCTTTACCCACCTCCTTTTTCCTCTTTCCTCCCTCTCCCAAACAAAGCATTAAAATAGTATCACAAAGATCAGGTCCCGCTCAGATTGGGGGTGAATCCTTTTATGCCTATATGATGAGTCCTCATGCTAGCCTTTTTCTACTCTAATTGTATATGAATTCTCAACTGTATTTCAGTCTGTGATTGTTGTATTTCCGCAGATGATTGGATTGTGATTTTAATCTATTTGAGAGTCGAAAACAAATAAGAAATTGCTACAAACAATGGACAAATCAGTGGACTTATCTAAGAAGTAACCAGAATTATTGTTCCATATGAAAGAACAAATCACTGGGCTTATAAAATATGGTTTCATGGTTTTGCGTCAAAACTAATGAGGTATGTTGTGACATGGAGAAGAAGTTTCGAGGCAAGCTAGTTTTTATTTTTGATCTTGTCCCTCAAAACTATTCATCAATATTCCAATGATGGTGACTCGTGCGGTGAAGAAGGAAGTTGAACAAGAAGAAGGGAGGAGAGAAAGAATGAAGTAGAAAATAAGAAGTATTGTGTATCAGAAGGAAGCAGACTTGTTTGTTGATGGGATGTGGAATGAACAATCACATGGACAAGAGTGGAAGAAAGGTGGAGATAGCCGAGAAAGAAAGATCATATGTGAAGAAAACTTATTTTGAACGTTTGATGGGTGTAAATTTGCTGATTGACAGTGGGATTCCTAGAGAAAAGATTGTTCATGTTCTCAACAATGTGAATTTAACAAAGGCTTCGTCTTGTAAGCCGTTTGAAGAAATTGAAAGACTCATTGATTTCTTGAGCCGCTCTGGTGGGGTTGATTTGATTGTGAGGCATATTCCCATTCTTAACTTTGATATGGATAACCAATTGATTCCGAGAGTGGAGTTTCTCCTAGAGTTTAGCGGAGGAGATAAGGATGCCACTGGGGCAGTGCTCAGGATCATTCATGTGTCAAGGAGAGGAATCTCAGAGAATGTGGACTCAACTCCAATGAGATTTTCAAGTTCTTGAAAAAGCCCCTTTGTTTTTGGGGTCTATCTTTTGAAGGGAACATTGCTTATAAGCTGGGGAGTTTTGGTGAAAATTGTTTACAAGTACAGAACGAAGGAATTAGCAGTTGCAATAGGCGCTGTGACTAGGACAAGTTGTGAGATATACAGGAGGTGATTGAGCTCTTCTTGAGTTACGAAGACATGCTTTTCTTGTGAAGACGTGCTTCTCATGAGTAAGAAGCATCCTCAAATACTTCAATACAATCCTGATTCTCTGGAGGAGAAAATGGAATATTTGGTGGGGGAGATGGGACGCGACCTTGACGAGCTATTGGATTTACCTGCATTTCTTGGTTACAAACTCAATACTAGAATTAAGCATAGGTACGAGGTGAAGAAGAAGATTATAGGTGAAGGAATGTCGATCAACAAGCTGCTCAGTGTTTCGTCTGCGAGATTTGCAAAGAAGAAGCTAGAAAAGTTGGTGCACAAAGCCTAAAAATTAAGGGTTGCTAAATTTCATCAGCAGAAGTTGATGCCAAAATTGATGAAAATTGTTTAGTCACTGAGTTTTCTCAAAGCTCGAAGGCTTTTGCCTTTTTCAGGTGAAATTCTGGCTTGTCTTCCTTAAGTGAAGATAGAAAGTCATATCTTTCATCCCTAAACCTGCAAAGCCATTATGAAGTTTGAAGAAAAAGGTCGATATCCAGTTGAATGAAATGACTGAGTATGCTCCATTTTAAGGTTAAAGCAACAAGATTAGTGGCTGATCTTTGTATTTGTGTAACCGTCAATTACAAAGGAATCCACCTTGAGTCGATAGCAATGTTTCCTTGGTTGCTCCCACATTTTTCTGTTCTTAGTCCTGAAATCTTGAAAAAAGTGATCTGACATTGAAAATAATCTTGTCAGTGTGCATGAGGCATCAAGACATCGTTACCTTTGTTATGCAATTCAGATAGATTTTCTAACTGTGATGCTCAGAATCAATAAGTCAACATGATTGCAAGGCATCTATGATCAGGAGGGTCATTTCACCGATAGAAACTACAACATATAATTGAGTGTTAATTTTGTTCTCTCCAGTCTGTTCTTTGATTAAATTACATTCCATGAAATATTACGATTGTGAGTTCAGGATTAGCTCACAGGACATTTTGATCATCAACAAAACCGAGGATCTATTATCCTCGAAATATGCAAAGTTGTGGCATTTATGCATAAAAGGTGCCAATGGCAACTCCATTCTTTCTCCCATGCAACGTAAGTTGACACAGGTTTGGCTTTGGAATGTCGAATTCCAAGACATCTTAAGATGTAGGCATAATGCTTTGATGGTGGAATATAACCATGGCAAGGTAAGAATTCCTATATCTGCGATTTTGCAATGGTCATTGAGTTATGCAAACTCATCATATTCAGGTCTGCACATTGATTATTCTTAGCGCATGGCCTCATTTTACTGTGTTTCTTAACTATTATCCTATGTTTGGTAATCCTGCATTTCGTTTTTGCATACTAAAAATAAATGTCATTGCAGAAGAAATAAGAACAAAATTTTCCGATGCATGGTGACATGGTTTCATGGTATTGTCAAAATTGATGTACTATGTCGTGACATGATGAAATACTAATTTTCAAAAATTTTGAATATCATGTGACAGTGAATTGGGGGAAAAATGAAAAATTTGCTTCACCCACCTCCTTGTTCCTCTTTCCTCCCTCTTCCAAACAAAGCATTAAAGTAGGATCAAAAGATCATGTCCCGCTCATGTGTGAAAGTTAAAAAAATAACCGTATATCTTTCTTGATGTTTCCAGATAACAGATGCGGTGTGTGAATCCTCCTATGCCCATTTAATGAGTCCTTATACTGCCCTATTTTCTACTCTTAACCGTATAAGAATTTTTATCGTACTTCAGTCTGCGATAGTTATATTTCTGTAGATTATTGAATTGTGATTTTAATCTTTTTTTTTTTTTTGGTCGGAAAAAATTAGCCTTCATTACTTATAAGTAAAAACTGAATGAAAAGAAAGATGGGCTCCAAACATAAAGGTCCCACAAGGTTTGAGGAGGCTTAGAGATCCAATTACATGATAAATCTTAGGACGTCGGGCTTTAACAACCCAGTCCATCATGCGGTTAGCCTCCCTCGCCCAATGTACTAGTTTGATTTTAATCTATTCGAGTGCCCAAAAACATAAGAAATCATCGTGGACAAGAATAGATTGTTGGACTTGTCTAACAAGCAATGGAGTTATTGTCGCATTCAAAAGAATAGAGGAGTGGACGCATGTAACACGGTTTCGTGGTTGCCGTGTCAAAACTGATATAAGATTAAGAAGTTTCGAGGCAAGCTGGTTTTTATTTTTGATCTTGTTCCCCGAGCTATACATCAATTTTCCTATGATCGTGACTTGTGTGGTGAAGAAAGAAGATGGAGAAGAAGAAGGGCGGAGGCAAAAGATGAAGAAGAAAATGAGAAGAAAGACCGTGTGTCAGAGGGGAATTGATGGGGGAGAGAGGGATAAAGGGAGAGAGATGGATTTGTTTGACGGGTGTGGAACGGACAATTGTGGGGAGAAAGTGGAAGGAAGGGAGAGAGAGGAGAAAGGAAGATCCCCGTGGAAAACGGAACTTTTGAATTTTCACTGGGTGTAAATTTCCAAGATGCGTTCTATACATGGGTGGTTGAACTTTGGTTTGGGTCCCCCTCTTTAATTTCTGGACTTTCCATGCATTTGTTCCGTTTACTGACTTGGGCTTCTCTTTATAGGACGGCGCGATTTCAATTCTCCAATCAAGCAAGATTCGTCCAATCCTCCTTCAATCGTTTCATATTGTGCCTCCACCCACATCAAACAATTCTTCACCAATTTCTCCTTTCCCAAAAGTTGAAAAGAGTCATGTTAATGCTCTCAACTCCATGAGTATCTATCAAGTGTTGCCGCTCATTCTTGTTCGATTTTTGGCTATGACTAGCAATGTCAAGCCAAGTGATCGACAATGTACTTCATCTTGTGGTGATATTCACAATATAGCATATCCGTTTCGACTGAAGAGCGATCCAAAGAGATGTGGTGACTCGAAGTATGAGCTAACTTGTGAAGATAATCACACTGTTCTATACTTCCATGAGGGTCGATACTATGTGCAATCTATCAATTATTCCACCCACCAAATTAGATTAATTGACAATGGGTTGCAAAAGGATAATTGCTCGTCTCTCCCCAGTCATTCATGGGCTTCGTGGGCGCTGTACAATTTGAAGATCTTGTCTTTCCCAAACAACCCATACCACATGGCCCGCAGTGGTCTATTGATCATTGTGAACTGCTCAAAGCCAATTAACTCTCTACTCTACATTGCCACTGGTCCATGTATTGAGGGGTCGAACTCTTTCAACACATCATTGAATTGGAATTTGTATGCTTTGATCAATCCAAAAGCATTAGATGTTAAGGATTTTTGCACCATTAGCAGATGGACATGGGTATCAGTCGATTTTGGGGATAAAGAGCAAATTAATAGTAGCTCCTACAACTATGAGCGCATCCATAACATCATGGCCGATGGATTTGTTGTCTACTTTGGTCGAACTTTTCGAAATGCAATTTGGAAGCCAACTTTCTTTTGCTTCTTTGATTTCTATAGCATCTACAAAGGCTATCAGGGTTGCAGATCCTTTCTCTACACTGGTGGTAAGCGTCGGTTGACAATGAAATTTTACCTCAATTTTGCATGATTTTGGATGCTCTTTCACTTGCTACTTCATCTTCTTAACTGGAAAATGAAAGAAATATTTAAAATCCAAGAAAATAATGATAGAATTTACATGTTATAGTATCAACATTTGCGTATTTGAAAGGTTTTAGGAGCTTTGCGTTACATTTTAAAATCGAAATATAGGAGTTGTTAGATTCGCCAATGTAAACAAGTGACCGTAGAAGACATCACG
The DNA here is from genome assembly GCA_016097545.1 of Eucalyptus victrix. Classification (NCBI taxonomy): domain Eukaryota; kingdom Viridiplantae; phylum Streptophyta; class Magnoliopsida; order Myrtales; family Myrtaceae; genus Eucalyptus; species Eucalyptus victrix. Next base: position 4,203,595 of record CM027845.1, read on the forward strand.
AAAAGACCCATTATCAGTTGCACATACACATGTGCCTGGATTGTGCGAGCAGCTATATGACTAGTTTTTCGTTGGCATAGGGTTTGGATTTTCTCATTTTCTTAATTAGTTCCTTAATTAGTCACTTAACTAATAATTCAAGAGACGCTCGTTAATAAAGTCCTTAAAAAACTATATTCATGTATCAATACGAGGAAGAAAATTATTAATTAAAAATGAAAATCACTTTCTCTATGATTGTTCACTGCTAACAAAGAAATTGAGTTTCTTTTACCAGCTATTATCTATGGGAAATGACGCTTATTATTTCCATTTATGTGAAAATGCACGTATCCCACTTCTCATATTCTTTAGGACAAAATTCAACTTATACAGTGTATCTTGCTACTATGATTCCTAGTGATTTTTGTTTTCCAAACTATATTTCTTCAATTCCTTTTTCAGATAATTCCTTCCTTTCACAGGTGTCAACTTTTTTGCATTTTGGACAACTATAGACTATAGAGTTTACAGCCTTACTAGGTAAGCTACAGTGATCTGTTCTTAAAATAATTTAAAAAAGAACTTATTCTAACCTATCAAAATTTTCCTCAGTATTTTTCTGTGCAGCGAAATTTGTAATCGGGATGCCATTTGTCATGATATTTTTGATCTACAAGTACAGAAGAAGGCACTTAGCAATGGATAAGAATGTCGAAGAATTCTTGCAAGCTCATAGCCACTTTTTTCCCATAAGGTATTCTTACTTGAACATCAAGAAGATCACTAGAAATTTTAAGCACAAACTAGGTGAAGGAGGGTATGGTTCCGTGTACAAACGCTCAAAAGCGGAAATGAAGTAGCCATAAAGATTTTGAAGCAATCCAAGGCCCATGGCCAAGATTTTATTAGTGAAGTGGCTACTATTGGAAGAATTCACCATATTAATGTAGTGCAACTCATCGGTTTTTGCTTTGAAGACTCGAAACAAGCTCTCGTGTATAATCTCATGACAAATGGGTCTCTAGATAAGCACATTTTTGCTAAGGAAGGTGATAAGTTTCTTGATTACATGAAAATATATGAGATCGCTCTTGGGATCGCGAGGGGGATTGAATATTTACATCGGGGGTGTGACATGCAAATACTACACTTTGATATCAAGCCTCATAACATTCTTTTAGACAAGAATTTCATCCCGAAAGTTTCTGATTTTGGGCTTGCGAAACTTTATCCCACGGATCATAGCATAGTTTCATTAACTGCTGCAAGAGGAACCTTAGGATATATGGCGCCTGAATTGTTTTACAAAAACATTGGCGGCGTATCTTATAAAGCGGATGTCTACAGCTTTGGGATGTTGCTCATGGAAATGGCAAGTAGAAGGAAGAATATAAATGCAAATGTAGAACGCTCAAGCCAAATTTATTTTCCGTTGTGGGTGTATGACCAATTCGGTGAAGGTACAAGCGTTGAAATGGAAGAAGTTGTGGAAGAGGAAAGGAAGGTGATAAAAAAAAATGATAATAGTTGCACTTTGGTGCATACAATTAAACCCTGACCATCGACCTCCAATGAATAAAGTCCTAGAAATGCTGGAAGGAGATATTGGTAAACTTCATATGCCTCCAAAACCGCTTATCTACCCACCAGATGTGTCAGTTAACAATGAAAAATTCGAGATGGAACTAGAAATACTCTCTACTTCACCGCGTGCTTTGGTAATTTCAACTAGTTCTCCTTTTAGAGATAACAATGTTGTTTAGAGAAGCTTGTGCTGTTTCATTGGAAAAGCTTTGTATGTTTGCCCACAATCTAGTATTATGTTGGGAGGGAGTTGAGCTAGTTTATCTCGACCCTAATTACTTTGAGATTGTCTTCTTTTGGCTCTTATATTAATGTTGTGTTATTGTACATATAGTTTTACTTTCTTGCACCTTCATAAGGATAAAAAATTTGTCAAAAAGCCAGGACAAAAACAGAGGAGGAAGGTGATGGCCATTGTGAATTGTCCTCCCTCGTTACGTGATTTTGGATAATGCCAATGAAAAAACTAACGATAACCCAGGATCTTACTCCTATATGCTCCATTGCCACCGTATGATTTCTCGATATAGAAAATAACTGATTTGGACTTATAAATTCATTATCAAAGAAAACATATATGTATACATTTTGTATAGTGGACGCCATCTATCTATGCTAAAAAAATTTTAAAATGGAAGAGAAATAACCTTTGAATGAAACCATTCAATGAAGCTTATTTTTGAAAGAACTCATAATCCTTTTTAAAGTTGACATGAAATTATCAACAAGTAATAATATCTAAAGATTACAATTTTCTCTTAGATCACTCAGTTAAGGTGATTTCAGTAAATGAAAATTCATCTATACCCGATATTGGCCATGGAGGGAAGGGGGAGAAGGAGAGTCACCCTTCTACCCGCCAAAAAAATTAACAAAATTTTCAATTACGAATTTGAAGTAGGCCTTTTTTATTTATTTATAAAAAATGAGGAAATGAAGTTTGTTTTAAATAAGAACTTTGAGTAACCATTGTAATTGCAAATGAGTGAACTGATGTCCAGCCAAATTTTCAATCGGCGGATAATCTCATCCAAAATTTCATGATTTTACCTCTAGATTTATGATGAATGGGTGTATGAACTAGAGGATCATTACCTTGGAGAACAATCGCTGAACAATTTTTGACTAAAATTTCCCTGTTACCACAAGGCTGCCCACCGAAAACAAAGGAGCAGGAGCGTCGATTACATCTAAGGAGTTTGTTGACACCTAAATTTTACGATTTTATTTAGGATTTAATCGTGTACAAAATTAGGAATTACTCGCTAAAAAAAAGAGAAAAAAAGAAAAACAAAACAACAAAACAACAAAAAATAGAAAAACAAAAAAAAAAAACGCCTTGAGGTCGAGTCGGGCCGGATCTGGCATTGGCCCGGCCCACCGCCCGCTTCTCTTTCCCCTGCGCGGCCCAGGCCCGTTTCCCTTTCGGCCTGGCCCACGCCAGCCTTCTCCCTCCTCCAACTCGCGCGCGCAAACCTGCAAAAAAGGGAAAAAGGCAGCAGAGGTCAGAGCAGAGAGGGGCAGAGGGGCATCGGGCAAGGAAAAAGCAGAACGGGAAGAACAGAAGCACGGTGGGAGAGAACGGAGAGAGCAGAGAAGGGGGGACCGAAGAGACGGAGAGAGCTTGAGCGAGAGAGGTGCTCGAGAGCGAGAGCTGGAGCTGGAGCGAGAGAAGTACTTGAGAGAGGGTGGAGAACCAAAGAGAGGCTCGACCGTGCACGGAATCCGGCTCCCCGACGCCCTTCTTCTGGAACTGTGAGAAACCGAGAGTGCTGAGGAGGAGCTGAGAGGAACCAGAGAGAAACCGAGAGGAAGGGAGAGCGACAGAGGAGAGGACGACCCGAAGGGAGAGAGAGAGCTCGAAGGAAAGCTTCGCCATCGTCAGTCGTCCGCCCGAGAGCCGCCGTCCGCCACCGCGCCCACCCGAACCAGGTAAGTCCCCTGGGCTTTTGTGTGTGCTCTCTTTCTCGGGTACACCAGACCGGAGCTCGTGGCCGTTCAATTCACGCGAGCTCCGGCCTGCATCGCCTTATTTTTTGTTTCTGATGTCTTGTTTGTCGTGTGTCGAAGATCCCGTTATGGTTCGAGCTTCGTTGAGCCAAAAACCCCTCGTTATAGTGGCGTGCCTCATGTGTTTGACAAAATGTCCCAGAGAGAACTGAGAAGCAACCGGATTGAATCTCGGTTTGGTTCGTGCTTGCTCTTATATACGTCGGACCGTGCCTGCCTTTGATGTTTCCATTGCGATTTCATACGATTTTCGTGGAGCAATCGTGTATTCGAGCTGCTTGTGGTGTTTGGCATACAACTGCAGTAGTGGAAGTCATGGTTGGTAGTCCTACTTTCGGTAAATGCTCATTCAAAAACTGCAGTAGTGACAAATGGATGTGATCGGTGGGTGGTTTAATTTTTTTGTAAACTCATTTCCTTTTTTTTTTAAATGTAAATATTCAAGTTTAATGAAATTCAAGTGTTTAATGATAAGTTGATGATGGTTGCTTGGTCAATCACTTGCTATTTTATGATGAGGTGGTAATGATGATTATTAACAATCACTTGGCCAAATGCTTGCTGTGATCATAGATGTTTCATATACTCTTGTTGGCCAAATGCTTGCGGTTAGAATTGTTGGAAAGCCATAAGCTATACTGTTCTTAGCATTTTCAATCATCTTTTGGCTCTCACATGTTCAGTTAACAAATTATGCCTGGTTTTGATTTCTCCTTTCCCGGAGTTCTGTCTTTGTGCTTGTATTAAGGGGAATATTCGATAGTACCATTGAGAAAGAGTGATTTCTATACATCCATCAGCACGAAAAGCCATTTGAGAAAGAACTGCTCACACTTTGCAATAGAATAAAGGTGGATATGTATATAATGGAGCACTCTGGGTAATAACAGAGTTTGAAACAACTGAACAAGAGCTCAGGATCCTCTAGTTCATGTCATTACAAGTTTACAAGGAAGCTTCTGGTATATTCAGATTTTGTTTCCAGGAATCAAATTTCAATTGATAGGCACAAGCCTGTTCCCTTCTCTTCAATCTTTTCTGCTTCTATTTTCCAGGGGCTTCCTATAGACCAAATTGAAGTGACAACTACAGAGAGTTAAAAACTGGGCAAGCTTTTTCGATAAAGACCGTTAGCCATCATCTCGTTGCTGCTTATCTCCATCAAAGTCATCGTTTCTCTGGAAAATCGAATGTGCCCCACGTTACTTCAGCTGAATTCCAGCAATAAACGGTGGGTTCTGCTTTGCCACCTGAATTTTGTGCCCTTCTCTTTCAACTTGGAAAGCAACGGGTAGAAATCTGAGAACTGGGATGAGTGAACCTGATCTTCGTCCAATTTCAAAACTCCCTTCTAGGGCAAAGCAGTGCTGGAGATAGGTGTGTTCATTTTAAGTATCTTTGCTTGGATTATCCACAGTTGTGAGAATATGATCTCTCAAATATTCGGGGAAGTCGCTGGTGATGAAGAAGACCACCTCTGTGAACAGGGTTTTCGTGGACCGCATAGCTCACTTCCTCTTGATTTCGTGAATCTGGAATTTCACTCCCTCGCAGACTGGGAATGCATAAATTCCTCAAAGAAATCTGCAAAATATCAAACTGTCATGACTGCTATATAAACGAGCATTGCAATTTACAATTGACTGCTATTCCCGCATGGCATGATTCGCCACTTTTTCATGCAATGAGGTTTTGACGCATAAAATTTTCTTCTCCAGAGGTTTCGGACTTGTGGATGCATTCTTTTGTTCTCTTTTTGAGAGAGAGAACCTTAGAAATTATCGTCTTAACTACCGAAGAACATTAGTGGCATCCAGTCAGGTATAGCCTTCTCAAGGTTTTCAAGCACTGGAGTCCTGGAACATCCCCTGCTTTCTCGCAATTCACCGTGTTCAGCTCCTCCAAGTTCTCCAATTCAGACAGATCAGAGACCGTCTCCGTTGCCATGCAGTCTGCAATATTAAACTCTACCAAACTCAATGGAAGAGGCCGAAGAGACTCGAGCTCCTTAAATTTGTTAAGCCTCATGAAAACGATGTTTTCCAGTTTTCCTATCAATTCTGGAAGCTCTGCGACATCATAATGGACCATGGTAGTGAGAGGCACCTCGAAATTCTAGGTCACCAACAAATTTAGGAAGTTCAGTCAGGGAGACGCACTTCATAATACTCAACAATTCAAGTTTACTTCCTCAATGACCGCACCGAATCAGGTGGTCCTCTGTTCCAGTATCATTAAGTGTGAGTTCTTTGAGAGAAGCCATCATTCCCACAAGGGATCCACGATCAACAAAGAAAGAAAGCGCACGAAATTCTAACAAATCAGAACACTTGCGCCGGTTTTTGGACGTGTGAAAACTACCTCGCCAACAACATTGCCCTACTTCCACACCTACACTGTCGACCCTCCATTTCCAATCGAGTGAATCGAGCAAACCCGAAGAATCAGAAGTAGAGTCGAAGAATCCTAGCCTCTTTAAGCTCCTTAGATGTAATCGAACGCTTCTTCATCCAGCTGAGGAGGATGGAGCTTCCGAGGAAGAACTTGAAAGGGGTGAGAAGCGATTCGTTATGGGCGGGACAGACCTGAGGGCGGGAAAATTTTGGACGAAATTTTGTTTAGCAATTGTTCTTCAAGATGACGATCTAGACTAAAGTCAATTTATATATATTGTAAAATATTGTGTTGCGAATATATAACAAAGAAGAGATTGAGAAGAGAAAGCAAGTGAACACTAGAGATAGTAGAGAAAGCCAGATATTTCACTGTATTTTGATTGTTATTCTGTGTTGTTGTACATCAAAACTAAACTCCTATTTATAGGAGAACAAGAATACACTTATCATTAATATCAATGTATAGAATGATACATGTACTTGGATAAGGGAGATGAACGTTCATTGTATAGGGAAATGTACTTAGAATATATGATACAAATGTACCATAATAAGTACATTAGATAAGATGAATAAAATGAATATTCATTCATATATTCTATTCATTCATGTATTTCATAACACTCCCCCTTGAATATTCATCATATTCATTGCGAATGTGGATCGAATGATACTGCCTCATTAAAAACCTTAAGCCGGAAAAACCCAATGGAATAAAAATCGGACAAAAGGAAAAAACGAGTGCGAGCACAAATGTTATGATCTCTCCTTTTTATGGATGCCTTAATTGCCTCGTTAAAAATTTTAAGCTGGAAAAATCCTATGGGAAAAAACCGGACATAAAGAAAAAAGAGTGCAATGCATATATAGCCACTCCTGGGGCTAATCATTATTACATCTTGTGAACTCGCCGCATATCAATGCTGCAATGTATAGTTCATAATATCTCCTCCTCAATTAAGCCATATAGCCACTTCTAGGGCTAATCAATCTTGCATCTTGTGAACTCGCCGCATACCAATGCCATATACTAATTTCTCAAAAGTTGATGTTGGCAATGATTTGGTAAAAAGATCTGCAAGATTATTTATGAATCGAATCTGTTTAACATCAATTTGTCGACTTTCTTGGAGTTCATGAGTATAGAAAAATTTCGGCGAGATATGCTTGGTCCTATCACCTTTGATATATCCTCCCCTGACTTGTGCAACATAAGCAGCATTATCTTCATAAATTATAGTGGGAGAATTTGTAACCGGTATTAAGCAACAAGAATTATGAATATGTGCTATAACGGATCTTAACCAAACACACTCTCTTCCAGCTTCATATAAAGCAATAATCTCAGAGTGGTTAGAAGATGTAGCTACTAGCGATTGCTTCGTAGAACACCAAGAAATAGCGGTGCTGTTATAACAAAATAAATACCCGGTTTGAGAGCGAGCCTTATGTGGATCGGATCTATATCCAACATCAGCATATCCAACTAAATCAGAGTTAGTGAAATCCTTGAAATAATATAATCCCAAATCTATGGTTCCTCGGAGATAACGGAAAATATGTTTAACTCCATTCCAATGTATCCAAGTTGGCTCAGAACTAAAACGTGCCAATAAATTTACCGCAAAAGTGATATCTGGTCTCGTACATTGTGCCAAGTACATCAAAGCCCCAATTGCATTGAGATATGGTACTTCAGGACCAAGTATCTCTTCATCAGATTCTCTAGGACGAAATGGGTCATTTTGGGGATCTAGAGACCTTACAACCATAGGGGTGCTCAATGGGTGAGCTTTGTCTATGTTGAAATGTTTAAGCAATTTTTCAACATATGCTGATTGATGGATGATTATTCCATTTGCTTTTTGTTCAAGCTCTAAACCAAGACAAAATTTGGTTTTACCCAAATCTTTAACTTCAAACTCCCTTTTCAAATATTCAGCAGTTTCAGCTAACTCTTCTGAAGTGCCAATTAAATTTATATTGTCGACATAAACTGCTATAATAGCAAATCCAATTTCTGATTTCTTAATAAACACGCATGGGCAGATAGGATCATTTTTGTACATTTCCTTAATTAGGTACTCACTTAGATGCTGATACCACATGCGACCGGATTACTTTAACCCGTACAATGATATTTGCAATTTGATTGAGAATAAATTGCGGGGAGTGCATGCTTCAGGCATTTTGAATCCCTCATGAATTTTCATATAAATATCATAGTCTAATGAGCCATATAGATATGCCGTCACAATGTCCTTAAGACGCATTTCCAATCTTTCAAAGATTGCTAGGCTAATGAGAAAACGATATGTAATTATATCCATCACAGGTGAATATGTTTCATTATAATCAATCCCAGGTCTCTGGGAGAATCCTTGGGCAACGAGTCGGGCTTTATACCTGACAACCTCGTTTCTCATTTCATTTTCAGATAAATACCCATTTATATCCAACGGGCTTTACATTATCGGGGATACGAGTTATAGGTCCAAAAACCTCTCGTTTAGTTAGGGAAGCTAATTCAGCTTTAATTGCTTCCTCCCACTTATGCCAATCTTGCATTTGACGACATTCAATAATAGATTGTGGTTCACAATCATCATTCATAATTTGATGAGCAACTGAGAATGCAAAAACATCATCAATGATGATTTCATTTCGATCCCAAATTTCATTATAATATGTAATGGAATTCTCAGTATTCCCGGGGCTAGTGCTCCTTTCATGGGTTTGCGCCTCTTCAGGGGCAATAAGCTCTTCGGGAGCAAGCACAACACCAGGCTCTTCTGGAGCAGATTCCTGATTCTTTCTCATTCGTTTTCGAGGAGCAGTATCTTTTGATCTTATCGGTCTGCCACGCTTCAAGTGCGGGGGATTTTGATCCATTTTAGCCTGTTCTTCGGGAACAGCTATCCTAGCTGGAGCATTTACAGCTGGAATATGAGACTTCGTTACCTTAGTAGCATCATTAAATGCATCAGGAAGTTTATTGGCCATAGCCTGTAAATGGATTATGCGCTGCACCTCGTTTTCACATTGAGGGGTCCTTGGGTCTAATTAAGATAAATTTTTCTCATTCCAAGAAAAAACCTTAACTGATTTTTGTTTTGCAGTCATGGAAATTGTAGGTATCTCAATTGATGGAAACCTAGTCTCATCGAAATGACAATCTGTAAACCTGGCAGTAAAAAGATTACCAGTAGTTGGTTCCAAGAACCTAATGATAGACGGTGAATTAAACCCAATATAAATGCCCTAATGGCGTTGGGGACCCATTTTCGTCCTTTTTGGCGGTGTTACAAGCACTTGTATTGCACAACTAAAGGTGCGTAGATGTGAAATATCTGGTTCATAACCAAGAACCATTTGAAGGGGAGATTGTAAAATACTAGCAGTGGGGCGTAATCTTATTAGAGCTGCCGCATGCAAAACTGCATGACCTCATGCTGTATCGTTGAGATTCGTTCTCAATAATAGAGTGCGGATAATGATTTGGATACGTGTAATCAAGGATTTTGCCAATCCATTTTGAGTATGAACATATGCAACCGGGTGCTCAACCTCGATTCCGAGTGAAGCACAATATGTATCAAAACTCTTTGATGTAAATTCACCAGCATTATCCATCCTTATGCTCTTAATTGGATAATCGGGGAATTGTGCCTGGAGCTTTATAATCTATGCAAGTAAACGTGTAAATGCGACATTGCGCGTAGATAATAGGCAAATATGGGACCATCTACAGGATGCGTCCACTAATAACATAAAATATCGAAATGGTCCACTTGGTGGTTGTATTGGTCCACAAATATCACCCTGAATTCTTTGCAAGAATAAATGAGATTCAAAATTAACCTTTGTTATAGAAGGTTTGATAATGAGCTTTCTTTGTGAGCAAGCCTCATAATTATAATTTTTGGACAACAATACCTTTATATCATTTAAATGGTGCCCTTTTGTATTTCGAATTATCCTACGCATCATTGAAGCGCCAGGATGACCAAGGCGATCATACCACAGTCCAAACTAATTAGGGCTTACCAATCTCCCGGATGTGGTGGCGTAGGTTTCAATAGCTTTAATCATGATACAATACAAACCCATAGAAGAAGATGAAATATAAGTTGATCAATAAAAAGAATACCCACCTTGCAAAAATTACTTACTCAGTTGGTAGATCTTCGTGCTTGCAAAAATTACTTACTCAGTCGGTAGATCCTCGTGCTGATAACGTGTTGTAAAATATTGTGTTGCGAATATATAACAAAGAAGAGATTGAGAAGAGAAAGCAAGTGAACACTAGAGATAATAGAGAAAGCCAGATATTTTACTGTATTGTGATTGTTATTCTGTGTTGTTGTACATCAAAACTAAACTCCTATTTATAGGAGAACAAGAATGTACTTATCATTAATATCAATGTATAGAATGATACATGTACTGGATAAGGGAGATGAACGTTCATTGTATAGAGAGATGTACTTAGAATATATGATACAAATGTACCATAATAAGTACATTAGATAAGATGAATATAATGAATATTCATTCATATATTATATTCATTCATGTATTTGCCCCCCTGTTTTAGTCTTTGGAAACAGTTGCCATGCCAACATTTAACAAGAAAGTGAGTTCAAATCATTATTTGAGATTAAATTGGTTACCTCATGACTTTATTTAAAACAAGGTTCAATCTAGATTTTTTTAAAAGAAAATTTTACACTTTAAATCTATATTTGAAATTTTCCCACAAGAATAAAAATTACAAATATCTGCTATAGAGAATTTAATCTCATATTTAGTTTCATGCTCAAACTTTTTCTTTAGAAAAAAAGCATCTCAAAATCCATGCCAGTTAAATTCCAATATAATGCATTCAATGGGAAAGATGTCAATTGCAAAGACGTAAACGAAGACATAATCTCATCTTTATCTTAAATGTATAGACAGTTGTATTGAGTTATCTCTTTCTTCGTATTATTATTCATGTAATAAATTTTAACTTTTAGGTAACATTATATATACACCGGTCGTCTTAAGTGACGTGGTCGGTGCTAACGTGGATAATTTTAATAATATTTTTTTATTTTTTTTTTTTCTGTTCTTTGTCTTCCCTTGTTCCTCTAGTTAGTCGTCGGGTCTTGGCAATTGATCAAAGGCAAGGATTGGTGAGATCAACCTTTCCGTCTAAAGCTCGCTTTTGCTAGCCACTGGTGAAGTGAGCCTCGCCTGCTCTTGGCATGGCTCCACCTCGTTGTTGCTAGGCAAGGATAACCTCGCCATATTTGGCTAGGTGAGGTTGGCCTTGCTAGTCAGCCTTGCTAGTCGACCTTGTCGGCCCTCGCCTTTAATTGGTCGTTGAGGCTTGGCGACTAGATATAAGAAGAAGGGAAGGAAAAAAGAGAGAGAGAGAGAAAGAAAATAATTTAAAAAAAAAATGGAAAACAGACATAGTGGTGCTGCAATACTATATTCTCGGAATACCAAGTGTCTTTAGATTAAACATACTTAAATCTTGTCTAGTCACCAGACACAGTTGTGCCTCCACTTACTAAAAGTCTAGCGTGCATCAATCCTTCAATTAGTTTTACCACCGGAGAACACTATATATTGTTGGAGTACCAAGTGTCTTTACTAATCGACATTTGTGCATCTACATTGCCATTCGTCACCCAAAGCTGCAATCTATCAACCACGACTTGACAACTCACAAAGGGGATCGCTTATATAAGATGAAACCTCCCTCACTATCTAATCTTGCTCTTCTTGTGCAATTAAGATCCTCAATTCCCTCTTGCGGGAACTAATTCGAGTGCCGGTGGGTGATCCGGCCTTAACCTGAATTCCGTGATGCAAATTGATTTATGCAGCAGAGTTTTGGTTGATTCGGTGATTCTTAAGTCGTGCATCAAAGTTTTGGTGCCGTTTTGTGGAAACACAATCTTGAGATGATACTCATGTTCTTGGAACTTGTTAAGGATTATCTGAAACAAGTCTCGTAATAATTCCCCTTTTCTATTGCTGCCTAAGGAGAGCAGGAAACTGAGGGGGATAGAATTTGCATTAGCATCAGCTCCGATGGAAATCGTCTTTTCGGATGGGTTCTCTTCGTAAATTGTTGGGATTGCACCCCTACTACAATCGACCGGGGAGAGCAATGATGGGGGCAATAATGCGATATTGATCCGACCCAAGAATTTATAAAATATCAACTTATATATGTAAAAACAAGCACGATTTCGTCGCATTTTTTATCCTTCCAAAACTACTTTTCATAAAATAGAGTTAACCATTAAATTTCATGAACCACCCGAGGACCCCCAAGTTTGTTTCACTCAAAAGGATAACTCTCTTCAATCTAGTAATTTTTTTCTTTTTATGTATCTATGAAATTCTGCGCTGGCTCAACTCCAGCACTTTCTACGGAAGTATTCTAATTTCCAAACTATCAGCCATCCATAACACCCAATTTGAAAAAGAAAAGAATAAAGGTAACACAGATGATGTTCCCTAAAAGGAAAAAGATAACAAAAAGCACATCTTCACCGTCATTGCAACCATCTGGTCTGTGGCTTTGTCAGAAAAATCTCACACAAGAGTTCCTGAAAACGAGCCGACTAGCTGAATTCCTCAACAGCGCTTTTTGCCATCGTATCAGCATCGACGCAAGCAGCCGTTTCAGTCTGCAGCTCCTTCGCCATATTCTGCTAAAGCGCTTTAGCCACTGTAATTAGAGATGCAAATGGTCTATCGCAGCAACACCCATAATTCGTGATGAAATTCAGAAAATCAATTAATGCCAACAAGAACAAACTTATCACATTCGAAACAGATTTGCCACTCAGGCCACCGTGCCTCAAAGCATAAAAAAAGTTAAGAAAAATGCGAAAGAGAGAAATAAGGAATTTTTTATATATTTTGATATATTCATAATGAGGATTATCAGCCTTTTTGTAGGTTTTATGAAAGACTAAATAAGATGACATATAAATTAAGATACGTAAAATCATAGAGGATATTTACATAATCTTGAAAGATACAAAAACCATCCTAATTTTCCTAAATAACTCTAACAAAAAAGATACTCAAAACTCAAAAGAGTCTCCAACTACTATTTTAGTGAATAGCCAATGGATCAGTATAATTTCATATGGTAAATGTTAGAAGTTTCTCAGAATGTATCGATTAGGATTTATTAATTGTATGAGCCCGTTCGAATAAGGTAATAGTTCGGTTATGTGCTAATAGGAACATATAAACATCCCATTTTTTGATCAATTTACAACATGTAATTTGTACATAAAGTATAGTTGCTTTTTCAACATTTCTAGCTAGTGTCAAGAATGCACTTATAAGATTCTTTCAATGTCATCTTTTTCTTAGCGCAAAGGTAATGCAACATAAGACACGGCAAGAGTCTTGTGACTATTTATATCTAAAAGTGAGAAAGCATGATTGGCGCGAGCTTCCAAAAAGCAAGTCTGTCAATTCTTCTTGTTTTCTTTCTTACCTTTGAACCACCTTTTTGCGCAAAGCAAATTATCCCTATCAAATTTTATTTAATAGCCAAACCTGGGTTTTTTTGTTCTGCACCTATATAGCTTTTTGAAACAAATTTGTTTCTTTTTATCAATCCACCATAGTTAAATAGAAGTGGAGATGAAAATAGATATCAATAGTTTGAAGTGATTGCGCCAATTGCACGCACAAATCTCCAATCCACATCAAACATGATTATGGTTGCTTTTGTCGTCAATAATTCTATAAGTATGGGTCCCTTTTGATTCTAGCTAAGAAAGACATATTCCGTATCGTGCCCGTCAATCATTTGGTTAATTAATTATGATTATTATTATTTTTTTTATAGAAAATGTAAAGACTATTGCTTAGAAAGTAATTGGGGGGGGGGGGCGTTTCTAAATCAGGGTTGGCCGCCGGGCCATGCCCATTACTCCACTAGTAATATTAACTTCGACTTTAATTTTTTGATTTGATCCGTTGACTGACTTGGTCTTTTTTTTTATTGAACAAGGTGACTCCAAAGTCCCCGATTGAACAAGATTCATCCAATTTCTTTTCAATCTTTTCATATGGTGCCATCTCCACATACCCCAAGTAGTTCTTTAACAATTTCGCTTTGCCCAGAGACAAACAAATACCTGATTAATACTCTTAGCTCCACTGATGTCTATGCAGTGTTGCTGCTCCTCCTTGTTTTGTTGCATGCAATGACTAGCAATGCCACTCCAAGTAATTCGTAGTACGTTGCTTCATACTGTGGTAACATTCGCAATATAAGTTACTCATTTCGATTGAAGAATGAATCGAAGGGGTGTGGTGAGCAGAAGAATGAGCTGGCTTGTGAAGATAATTGCATAGTTCTATATTTGTGTGACGGTCGATACTTCGTGCAATCTATCAATTATTCCACCCACCAAATCAGATTAGTTGATGGTGGGTTGCGAATTGATAAATGCTTGTCTCATCCTTGTCATTCATGGGCGGTGTATAACTTCAAACACCATATTGACCCAAACAACCCATAGAAAATGGACCGTGATGGTCCATTGGTCATTGTGAATTGCTTGAAGCTGATTAGTTCTCTATTCTACATCGCCACTGGTTCATGTATTGAGGGGTTGTAATCTTCCAAAGCATTATTGAATTGGAACTTGTAGTTTCTCGAGCTTATTAATGACTGATGTACACTCTATATAGCCTCACTTTAATAAAATAAAAGGCTTCTAATTATACCAAACCGTTGAACACGCTATAAGATTCTCTTCAAAGATGGTGAGGGAACACGCTATAAGAGATAAAAATTGTGTATAAAAAGGAAGTGATGGGGGAGAGAGACAGATTTGTTTGTCAATGGATGTGGAGCCAACAATCGCGTGAAGAGAGTTGGAAGAAACTTTTGAATTTTCAATGGGTGTAAAATTTCCTATGATCATGATTCGGGCGTTAAAGGAGGGAGTTGGAGAAGAAGGGAGATGAAAACGAATGGAAGTGAGATTTTGTGGGACTATTGCCATTTGTTCTAAAAATTTATGTTATTTAGATGAATGCATGATTTATTACTTAAATATTCTAACACTCTTTTTCACACTTAGTTTGGTTTTTTGCGTAGTACTAAGTATGGAATTATAAGGGCCCGACCTGGTAAGATTTGAACTCAGGACTTTCAGCTCTGATACCAAGTGAGATTTTGTGAGATCACTACTAACTGTTAAAAATTTAAGTTGTTAGATGAATGTGCGATTTATTATCAAATTTTATTTAATAGCCAAACCTGGGTTTTATTTATTTATTTATTTTGCATCTATATAGCTTTTTGAAACAAAATTGGTTCATTATATCAATCCACCATAGTTAAATGGAAGTGGAGACCAAAAGAGATATCAATAGTTTGAAGTGATTGCACCAATTGCACGCACAAATCTCCAATCCACATCAAACACGATTATGGTTGCTTTTGTCATCAATAATTCTAAAAGTATGGGTCCCTTTTGATTCTAGCTAAGAAAAACATATTCCGTATCGTGCCCGTCAATCATTAGGTTAATTAATTAATCTATTTTTTTTATAGAAAATGTAAAGACTATTGCTTAGAAAGTAATTAGGGGGGCCTCAATCAGGGTTGGCCGTTGGGCCGTGCCTATTACTCCACTAGTAATATTAACTTCGGCTTTAATTTTTTGACCTGATCCGTTGACTGACTTGGTCTTTTTTTATTGAACAAGGTGACTCCAAAGTCCCCAATTGAATAAGATTCATCCAATTTCTTTTCAATCTTTTCATATGGTACCATCTCCACATACCCCAAGCAGTTCTTTAACAATTTCGCTTTGCCCAAAGACAAACAAAGACCTGATTAATACTCTTAGCTTCATTGATGTCTATGCAGTGTTGCCACTCCTCCTTGTTCTGTTGCATGCGATGACTAGCAATGCCACTCCAAGTAATTCGCAGTATGTCACTTCATACTGTGGTGACATTCGCAATATAAGTTACTCATTTCATTTGAAGAATGAATCGAAGGGGTGTGGTGAGCAGAATAATGAGCTGGCTTGTGAAGATAATTGCATAGTTCTATATTTATGTGATGGTTGATACTTCATGTAGTCTATCAATTATTCCACCCACCAAATCAGATCAAAGTCTACTATCTTATCTTAAGATGACTTTCTTGTCATATTAGAAAATATAAAACTCATTAATAGCATAAATATCTCAAGGAATTTGAAATTACTTATCTAAGAAAAATCTCCAAAACTATGAAATTGTATCATTGCACAGCTAAATATATGGGTTGTTAACTGTGACATTTTCTCGCAAGAAAAATTGGGGATGATGTTGGGTCCTACAATGAAATGGTGTCATTAGACAGCTAAATGTATGGGTTGTCAATTGTCATGTTTACTCCTGTAACAATCTTGACTTTATTGACTTTGTTTTATTGGTTGATAGGAGCATTTCAATAGACGACCCCTAGTTCGCCATTATTACATATATATATATATATATATATATATATATATATATTAATATATATTATCCTTGTTGATCCTCCACCACATATCAAGCCCCAAATTTCCACTGCTCATTGGCTGAGAGTGACGCGACTTTTCCATGTAAGAAATTGTTATTAATGTCATCTTCATTTTGATGCTCAAACTTCTTTTTTTCAGAAATTTCTATCAAAACCCCTATAAGTTTGCTTAAGGTAGATCGCTACTGTTGTATTCGACACCCAGACCTCTAGAGTGCCAAAAGTTGGCACGAAGGGATATTTAAGTCTTCAAAAGTTACGAAAGTGACACTCAAGTCTGCAAAATCGAGCAAAATGGATTACTTAAGTGTCAATCCAGGTGAAAATGCTGATGTGGTGATTTTCCGACAAAGTAAGTGCAAAATGGCGTCTTTTGCACGCTAATGTGGCTAAACAATGCAAAAATGATGTTGTTTTGGTGCTGAAGTGATAAAAAATCAATATAAAATTTACTTAAGTTAAATTTAAAACTAAATTTATTTAAAACATTTTAAAAAAAACATTTTAAAAAAATTTTTAAAAAAAGGGAGGGAGGCGGCTGAGGGCTGAGCCATCGCCGCCCACTGAGAAGGGCCATCAACGGAGGGGAGAGGGTCGGTCGGGGTTGCTGAGCCTTGGCTAGGGGTTGGCAACCTTGGCCGACCGGTGGCAAGGGCTGCGACCCTCATCGAATTTGGGTGAGGGTCGTGATCCTTGCCAGATTTAGGCGAGGGCTGCGACCTTCGTTGGATCTGGGCAAGGGCTGTGACCCTCGCCCCAAATTGGGGCGAGGGCTCACGAGCCTTTGCTGCCTGTTAGCCGAGGTCCCTGGCCCTTGGCCAGAGCCTAGCAATCCTGGCCGATCCTCTCCCCTCCTTCGCCAGCCCTTCTCGAAGGCGGCGGCAAGGCCTCGACCCTCAGCCACCTCCCTCCACATTTTTTTAATAATAATAATAATAATAATAATAATAATAATGATGATGATGATGATGATGATGATGATGATGATGATGATGATGTTTTAAATTTAATTTAATTAATTTTTATATTAAAATTCAAATTATACCAAAATGATGTCATTTTTGTGTGTGTTTTGCTGAGTCAGTCTTCCGACGAGCCACGTAAATGAGAAAATTAATAAATAAAAAATGCAACGTAGGATTTCGGCGGAGTTCGCCGGATGTGACACTCAATTGTCCCATTTTTTCATAAAAAATAATATTTAAGTGTCACTTTAGTAATTTTTAGCACTTAAGTGTTCATCTATGCCAACTTTTGGCACTTAAAGCATTCTTTTGCCAGATTGATTAGTGGGCAAAGATGTCCACTGATGACATAATCTCATCTTAGCTTTTATGTATTGACATTGTATTATTTCCATCATCGTATTATTTTTTGTGTAAGAAATTGTGATTTCTAATTAACACTACATATGTGCCTTGTATGCAAAATAGACATTGTTTAGTTATATCTTTTCGAAAAATATAATATGGATGAAGCCAACTTTAATTATAGTGGAAAAGTTCTAGCTAAAAGAAGAAACTTAAGATTTGACATAATTTCAACCGTCATCAAGTATTCTCTTGTCCCAATATTGATTTAGGTTATCATAAGGAATTAAGAACAAAACCTACAAAATTAAAGAACCCTAATACCTTTTGTAATTGGTGACTTTCAAGTCTTCTAAGGGGCTGTTTGGTAACGTTTTGGAGAACACTTGTTTCTATTTTTTTTTGTTCCCCGGAATAAAAATAGAACGGAAACGCATTTTGGTAAATTTTCTCCCTAAAGATAGCGAGGGAACTATAAAGTTACTTTAACAAGTTATGGAGAATTTTCTTCAATAAAAATATAATAGAGTGGATAATTCTTTTTATTTCTTAACATTCTTTTTCCTTTGAATTGAATTTATGCAATCCTTAATTATCAGGATGCACTCGATTCTTAACTCATTTGGGTTGACTTCAATTCAAAGTCTGCAATGTAATCTTAAGACGACTTTCTTGTCATAAGGAAACTCATTGACATCCTAAATATCTTTGGCAATTTAAAATTACTTAATTATCTAATAAAAATCTCTAAAACATGAATAATATTGTTGGACGGCTGGGTTGTCAATACGATGGTTTCTTGCCACAAAGAAATGGCGATGGTGTTGGGTCCTATTCGCTACTCCGGTAGTATTCTCAACTTGATTAACTTTGTTTTATTAGTTGACATGGGCTTTTTAATAGAAGATCCCCAGTCTTCATATTTACGGTCTCTCTCCTTCGCCATTATTACATGGACGTCTTTCTATCTTTGTTGATCCTCGACCACACATTAAGCCCCGAATTTCCATCGCCCACAAGCTGAGAATGACATGACTTTTCCTCGCAATTCCAGACCCGTGTGCCTCGTGTCATTGGCCTTTCTTGCCGTGCTACTAGGGACACTAATGCCCCGAATGAATGACCCCGTTTAGCCTCTCCTGCAGTGAAGTTTCCAAGATGACCTGTCCCTTTCAAACGAAGAGTGATATGAAAGGTTGTGGCGACTAAAGACTTTTCCTCGCAATTCCAGAGCCGTGTGCCTCGTGTCATTGGTCTTTCTTGCCGTGCTACTGGGGACACTAATGCCTCAAATGAACAAACCCGTTCAGCCTCTCCTGCAGTGAAGTTTCCAAGATGACCCATCCCTTTCAAACGAAGAGTGATATGAAAGGTTTTGGCGACTCAAGACTTTTCCTCGCAATTCCAGACCCATGTGCCTCGTGTCATTGGTCTTTCTTGCCGTACTACTGGGGACACTAATGCCCTAAATGAATGACCCCGTTCAGCCTCTCCTGCAGTGAAGTTTCCAAGATGACCTGAACCTTTCAAACGAAGAGTGACGTGAAAGGTTGTGGCGACTCAAGACTTGAGTTAGCATGTGAAAATAATCCTACGAACTATTTTTTCAAATCCATCTATAAAAATAATTGACACCATCCATTTTGGTGATACCCTCGTGTTCGACGTGGGATTGCAAAGGGCCAATTGCTCTTCCCTCCCTAGTTATTCATGAACGAACTCGAACTTTAGTTACGAGAGTTTCATGTTTCTGGTAAATTCAATGGTCTTTGTGAAGTGCTGAAGACCCTTTATATATCGAGGGATCATATTCGTCGGACGTATCGTCTATGATATCTAAAATGAGTGGGTATTCATGGGCTGTGATGGATGAAAACTCATCGGTTATTGAGGAATCTGGCACCATCATCCATGACGACATAGGCATGTCATGATTGTATGCTTGCACCAAACAAGCAACTCCATAACGCGATGGCCAACGGTTTTTTCCTTAACTACTCACAGTCACAGGCTGTATCGCAGAAGAAAGTATCTAGCTCTTGCTTCTTTAGTTTGGCCAAAAGATAATTGCAGTAGGGAGATTAGCATTACACTTTTTACATTTTACAAGATATCTAAATATCTATAACATTACTTAATCTAATGTTACGGTGCACATAGTTTTAATTTTTTAAACTCTAGATACCTTAAATTTTCATCACATACAAACATTGACACGTAATTTCACGTATAATCACTTCATAATTTTTCTTAAATTATTCGAGTAGTACTTTAAATTTTGACAGGAAGGTTAAAGCAAACGCGCTTATTTCTCAAATTTTTTTGAGGTTTTTCTTTAAGGCGTTCAATCAAGAGTCATAAGTTGAGGGAAGAAAAGCACCCAAAAATAAAGTTGGACGGGAATCCTCTACAGAGTTGTGCTTCCGAGGGGGCTAGTATATATGTCCTGCAACTTATGAAAGAGCACGGAATCGACAATTACATATCTCAATCTTTATCGTCTAGTCTTTAAAATAAGGGTTATATATTCAGATTGCTTCCTTATCCCATCACTTGGATGGTCGTTTTTCTTTGGGTAAACTCATCAAGGAGTTTTTAAATGACTTATCAAAGATCCCACGCGTTAACGCAACTAGGCCAACTTGATGATCAAGCCATTGAAAAACTGAACAGACCTGTCGATATTAAATCTTAGATTAGACATCACTTATATCTCGTCTAATTGACAGGCTAAAGAGGTGCCTCCACTAACTAAATGGTCCAATGTGCATTGATACTCGGATGGGCTTTACCACCGTAGATTGTAAGATCACTGTAGATCACTAAATATTGTCAGAGTCTCTAGTGTTTTCAGTCATGGACATTTGTCCATGCACATTGCCAGTTGTCACCTCCGGACATATTCACCGTCAATAAAACCAGGGATCCATTATCCTCGAGGGATATGCAAGGACGGGGCATTAACTCATAATAAGTGTCATTGGCAACTTCATTCTTTCTCCTATGTGACTTGACACGGATTATGCTTTGGAATGTTGAATTGCAAGACATCTTAAGATGAAGTAGCCGTACTGCTTTGACTGTGGAATATAACCACGGCAAGGTATGAATTCCTAATATGCGAGATTGCAACGATCATTGAGTTATGCAAATTCATCATATTCAAGTTTGAACATTGATATTCTTAGTGTGTGGCTTCATTCTATTGCATTTCTTAACTATTATCCTACATTTAGTAATCCTACATGGAACTTCCATACTCTATAAATAAATATCATTGGAGAAGAAATTAGAACAAACTATTCGGATGCATGCTGACTTGGTTTTATGGTATCATGTCAAATCTGATGTACTATGTAGTGACATGATGAATAACTAATTCTGGAAAGTCTATTTTTTCTGCGAGAGTGAATTGGAGGAAAAATGAAAAATTTTCTTCACCCACCTCCTTTTTCCTCTTTTCTCCCTCTCCCAAACAAAGCATTAAATTAGTATCGAAAGATCTTGCCTCGCTCATGTGTAGAAGTTCTAAACTAACCATATAATGTTCTTGATATTTCCAAATGACAACTGCAGTGCGAAACCTTTTATGCCCATTTAGTGAGTCTTTATGCTGGCCTATTTTTTGTTCTAACTGTATGTGAATTCTTGTTTTATTTCATTATATGATAGTTATGTTTTTGCAATTATTGTATCGTGAGTGTACAAAAAATATAAGAAATCATTGCACACAAGAGCAAATACTTGGACTTATCAAACAATCAACGGAATTATCGTTCAATTCCAAAGAAGAAATCAGTGGACTTGTACAACATGGTTTCATGCTACTACGTCAAAATTGATGTCCTGTGTCGTGACATGGAGAAAGTGTAGTTTAGAGATAGCTAGTTTTTTTATTTTTTATTTTCATGATATTGTTCCTCGAAACTATACATCAATTTTTCTATAATCGTGAGTCGTGACTCGTGGGACGAAGAAAGAAGATGGAGACAAAGAAGGGAGGAAAAAAAACGAAGAAGAGAACAAGAAGAAAGATAGCGTATAGAAGTGATGGGGAGAGGGAAGAGAGGTGGATTTGTTCGTTGACGGGACGTGGAACCAACATCCACGTGGGGAGAGTGGAAGAAACGTGGAGAAAGAAAAGATCTTATGTGAAGCAAAACCTTTTGAATTTTCAATGGGTGGAAACTTTCGAGATGTGCTGTATATAGAGGTCAATAAAAGGGGCTCATCAATTGAGACGGGTTGGACACGACTACACGAATAATGGAACTTCAGTTTGGGTCCACCTCCTTTAATTTCTTGACTTGCATGCATTTGTTACGTGCTTGACTTGGGTTTTTCTATAGGACAAGGCGATTGAAAGTCTCGTGCCCTAACTCATCCTTGCACCGCTTAACAAATCTTATTTAATAGTCAAACTGAAGTTTTCTTCTGTATTCTCATCGCTAATTTTGTTCATTGTATCGATCCACCAGAGTTAAATAGAAGTGGAGATCAAAAGAGATATCACTAGTTTGAAATGAGTGCATCAACTACCCGCACTAATGTCCAATCCACATCAAAGGCTAACGGGGTTGCTTTTGTCTTCAATAATTCTTGAAGCATGTCTCCCTTATGATTCTGGCTAACAATTATATCCCCTATCTTTGCCACGTCCATCCTTTGGGTGAGAAAATTTTCAATAAAGAAGAAGTAAAATTTGTCCGATGAACAAAGTCATTACCACCCACTATTGCTTCAAATTGTCCCCACATGGGTCCCATCTTTATATAGCAGTATTAGCAACTACTGTTATTCTTGCCACGCGCATTGCAAGAATACTATTATAGTATGGATATGTATTATTATGCTTTTAAGCGGAGTACAAGAGAGGGTATTTACTACAATTTATACATTTTAGCTTCATATAAGGATTTTCTTAGATTTGCGCAACAGAATGTGCATTCGTTCATGGCTAGGTTAACGATGACACCGTCTATCTATATCATTGTTATATGAGATCCTTTTTTTTTTATAGAGATCATTTATTTCATGAAATGATTTGACCTTGTAAAGAATTGGAATTACATTTGATTTGACCTTGTAAGAAATTGGAATCACATTAAAATTTTATGATTTAATTTAGTAAATATGAATACATATCTAAGTGATCAAGCGTTGATGATAGAATGTAAAAATTTCTAAGAAGGTGGAGAAGAAGTGGAAAGATAGTGATGGGATGTAGACCCCATAGTCATGAGGAGAAAGTGGAAGCAAAGTGGATATAGCGGAGAAGGAAAGATCAAATGTGTAAAAAGATCCTTTGAATAGGTTCCCCTAATAATGAAACTTTGGATCTAAGCAGATTCTTAAAATGCTCAATGAGAAGAAATAGGAGAGAGATCCACCTTAGAATGGGAGACTGTGTAATGTCACCCTCATATTCCCTCCTTGTGGGGAAGATAAAGAAACACGAGAAAATTAGGAGGCCTCACGATGGTGAAGGTTGATATTATGTTAGGACTTTGATTCTATCTACCATAAGGTAGGTAGGTATAATAGCACTTCACACCTGGGATTAGTGAGGGAGGGTGAAAGGCTCTCTACTTGGTGGCATGCCTTATGGCAAGGTACCTCAACTGACCGCCGTCCAAGTACCCATAATACTTTGACTTCAGTTTGGGTCCACCTCTTTAATTGCTTGACTTCATACATTTGTTCAATTGACTGACTTGAGATTTTTCTATAAAGATCAGGTGACTCCCAAGTTTCCTAATCAAACAAAGATTGTCTGAACTTCTTATATTGCGCCTCCTCCACACACACCAAGCAATTCTTTACCAATTTCTCTTTGCCCAAACACAAACAGAGGCATGATTAATGCTCTCGACTCTATGAATATCTGTCAAGTGTTGCTACTCACTCTTGTCTTATTTCTGGTGATGATTAGCAATGTTGAGTCGAGCAGTCAACGGTGCATTCCTTCTTCTTGTGGTGACGTTCATAATATAAGCTTCCCATTTCGACTGAAGAGTCACCGAAGGGGATGTGGTATATCAAAGTTCGAGCTGGCTTGTGAAGATAATCGCACTATTCTAAACTTCCTTAATGGTCAATACCATGTGCAGTTTATCAATTATACCGGACGACAAATCAGATTGGTTGACAGCGGGCTGCAAAGAGATAACTGCTTGTCTCTCCCCCATCATTCATTGTCATTGTATGACTTTCATAGAGTTTCCACTCTAGACAACCCATACAGCGGCCCGTCCTACAAGAATAGATTGGTCATTGTGAACTGCTCAAAACCGGTTAGTTCTCCATTTTACATCGCTACTGATCCATGCACTGAGGGGTCATACTCTACCAACACATCATCGAATTGGAACTTGTATGCTTTGGTCCATCCAAATGTATTGGATGTTAGGGATTTTTGCGCCATTAGTAGTTGGACATGGGCGTCACAAGATTTTGGGGGTGGGCAGGCTCATAATAGCTCTCTCAACTACAAGCAAATCCATAACATCATGGCCGATGGATTCGTTCTCAACTATCATATATTTTCATGGAAGAAAACTTCCTTTTACTACTATGATCTCTATAACTACTTACATCTCTATCGCTACTTTTTTTCCACGCGCTTATATGTTAGCTACTGCGGGGGAGGTCAGTTTTGTGCATCCACGTACTATTATGGTGGTAAGTATTGATCGACATTGAAATTTCAACGTAATTTTGCATGATTCTGTATATTCTTTCACTAGCTACTTTCTCTTTGAAATTGGAAAATGAAAGGGTTATCTAATATCCAAGAAAATTATGACAAAATATACACGATCGTGTATGTCAATGTATACATGTGCCTGAATTATAATTTCTTTCCACAGAAGGGCTAAATCTGTATTGTAAAAAAACGAAAAGAAAAGACAAAGGATACTCGTGGGACCAACCACAAGACTAGTTTTTTGTTGGCATAGAATTTCAATTTAGTTTTCTGTTGGCGTAGAATTCAGATTTTTTTTTTCATTTTCTTAATTAGTTCTTTAATTATTTACTTCACCAATAAGCCAAGAGACACTCGTTAACAATCCTTAAAAAATTGTAGTCATGTACCGATAGGAGGACCAAAATTATTCGTTAAAAATGAAAAGCTTTGTTTTTCTTGATTTGTAGACAATAAATTCAACTTATACAAAGTAGCTTGCTACTACTCTGTTTCCTTATGATTTTTGCTTTCCAAACTTTTTTTTCCCTTCAATTATTTTTGACATCATTCATTCCTTCCACAGGTGTCCTAGATGATATTGCATTTTGGACAACTTGGGATTTACTAGTACTATTAAGTAAGCGACAATGATTTATTCTTACAATAATTATGGAAATAAAAAAAAAAAAACTATTCTAACCTATCAAAATTTTCTTTAGTTGTTTTTTGTGTAGTGAAATTCGTAATCGGGATGCCATTTGTTGTGATATTTTTGATCTACAAATATAGAAGAAGGCACATAGCAATGGACAAGAACATTGAAGAATTCTTACAGGCTCATAACAACTTTTTGCCCATAAGGTACTCTTACTCGAATATCAAGAAGATCACCAGAAATTTTAAGCACAAATTAGGTGAAGGGGGTTATGGTTCTGTGTACAAAGGAACGCTGAGAAGCGGCAATGAGGTAGCCATCAAGATTTTAAAGCAATCCAAGGCCCATGGCCAAGATTTTATTAGTGAAGTAGCTACTATTGGAAGAATTCACCACGTTAATATAGTGCAACTCATTGGTTTTTGCTTTGAAGGCTCGAAACAGGCTCTTGTGTACGACTTCATGTCAAATGGATCTTTAGATAAGTGTATTTTCACAAAGGAAGGTGATAAGTTTCTTGATTATAAGAAAATATATGAGATTGCTCTTGGGGTGGCGAGGGGGATTGAATATTTACATCGGGGGTGTGATAGGCAAATACTCCACTTTGATATCAAACCTCACAACATTCTTTTAGATAAGAATTTCTTGCCGAAAGTTTCTGATTTTGGACTCGCGAAACTTTATCCCACTGATCATAGCATAGTTTCAATGACTGCTGCAAGAGGAACTTTGGGATATATGGCACCTGAGTTGTTCTACAAAACCCTCGGTGGTGTATCTTATAAAGTAGATGTCTATAGCTTTGGGATGTTGCTCATGGAAATGGCAGGTAGAAGGAAAAATTTAAATGCAAATGTGGAACATTCAAGCCAAATTTATTTTCCGTTGTGGGTATATGACCACATCAATGAAGGAGAAAGTGTTGAAATGGATGAAATTGTAGGAGAGGAAAGGGAGGTGATGAAAAAGATGATAATAGTTGCACTTTGGTGTATACAATTAGTTCCTGACCATCGGCCTCCAATGAACAAAGTCTTAAAAATGCTTGAAGGAGATATTGGTAATATTCAAATGCCTCCAAAACTGCTTATTTACCCAGCAAATGAGCCAATTGGCGACGACATAGTTGAAATGGAATTAGAAACATTTTCAACTTCATCAAGTACTCCCATAATTTCCCCTAGTTTTCCATTTGGGGATAGCAGTGGTGTTTGGAACCACGCATAGTTTAATTGGAAAAGCTTTGTTCCCCACAACGTAGTATTATGTTGGGAGGGAGGTGAGCTAGTTTAGTGTCCCAGTGATTACATTTCATCTTCTTCTAGTTCTTAGCTTACTGTTGTGATATTGTACTTTTTTTTTTTTTTCGGTCGGAGTGTTATTGTACTTCATGTATAGTTTCACCATGTGTGGTCCATACAATCTTTTATATGGGATGTAACTGTGTTTAGGAAGTGTATTCTATATGTTCATCCAATGTGAAGTCTAGCTAATTCAATTAATCATCTATAAATCAAATCACCCGTTTTTTGTAGAATATTAATCAAAGAGGGTTGCAAAACGTGCCATCTTACATATACTTGCCAGTGGCCCGTGTCCTCCTTGACTCGGTGTAAATCATTCTTTTTTCCTTGATTGCTCAGGTCACGGAGTAGTTTTTATTTGTGGTTATTGCATTTAGAAGTCGCATAGCATTTGGCTCGCCCAAATTCAAATTCTTTATTCACCAATTGCAATAAAATTTTATTTTCTTTGCAATTCATTTACTTGGATCGAAAATTGATCAAATTCTTGAGAAAATAGCAATGGGGTGATCATATGGTCTTGAAGGTCACATTAGCTCTAAATTTTAAATGATCAAGAGAAAATGGGACAATTACTTAAAAAAGTCTCACAACTTGTCAACATAATACATTTGGGTTTTAAAACTTTCATTTTATTTGTCTAAGTCTTAAAATTTGTAACTTGGTGCGCATGATCCTTCCGTTAAGCTGCGAATGCCTCCCAAGCCACTTCAATACCCAAGCCATCATGTGCCTGCGTATGACAAAGGTGAAACCTTGATTGAATTGGAAAATTGGTCTAACTTTATCCGGTGTTCCACTAATTTCTTCTTCATCCCAATGTGACGATGAGATTGAGTTTAATTAAGAATGATCCTTCCCATTTAATCAATGTGACACCGATGACATGTTGGTTTTGAAAAAAAAAAAAGAGAAGAAAATGCAACAGGTGAATCACGCATATTGTATCTTGGGGTGGTGTTCTCGTGATACATGGATCTTGGGGAAGGGAAACCTATCTTCTTCTGTTTGGGTTGCATCAGAGGGAGTCAGGGAATTGGAATGCAAGCCCGTGAGCGCCACTGGTGGCATGGCACCCAAACCCGACCGACTTGTGGAACCCGCTGATGCCATACGATTAGTTGGATAGGCTTGAAAATGGTTTGGCACATTGGAGAAGCTACATGCGCCTGACTAAGAAAAGTATAAAGACCTCATCTCCCCTACCACCGTGGCGGCGACCTCCCTGGAGCAATCTCCCACCCCGACCTCATGTCCCGTGATGGGTCCCATCCCGACCTCCTCACATTCTCTCTCCTCTTCAATTCTGTTCGCTCTCGGAGGCGGACCCATCGCGCGCTGGCTCGGTACCAGCTCGAGGCCCACTTCGGGGATTCTCAACTCGCTCATCAGTCTCTACTCGAAATGCAATGACTGGGCCGAGGCCGGGAGGATATTTATGGACATGGGTCAGAAAAGCGGCTACGTAAATTATGATGTGTGCGTTGAAGATGGTTTTTTTCCCTATCGATTATTGTTTCGCGGCGGTTATTCGGGCTTGTTCAGTTCCGGAGAATGCATCAATTGGTGATGCAATTTTCTGGTTTATAATCAAAAGTGGCTACGTAAATTATGATGTGTGCGTTGGGTGTGCATTTTAATTGACATGTTTGCGAAGGGTAGTGCTGATTTTGTTTCAGCTCATAAGTTGTTCGAGAAAAGGCCCGAGAGGAGTGTGGTTGCTTGGACTTTGATGATGACAAGATGTACTCTGGTGGGTTGTCCAAGAGAGCTGTTGATTTGTTTCTCGATATGCTTGTGAGTGGGACTGTGACAGATAGATCTACACTCAAAGCTGTTTTGTCAGCAAGTTCATAGTTGGAGTTGCAATTGCTGGGGTTGCAGTTTCAATGCTGGGTTATACAGTCTGGATTGGCTTCGGATGTCTGTGTTAGATGCAGCTCTGTGGACATGTATGTGAAGTGTGTAGCTAGTGGATTGCTTAATGATTGGAGAAAGGTGTTTGATCGGGTGCAAGATCATAACGTGATGTCTTAGACAGCGATAATCATGGGAAGTATCAAACTCTTTTTGGAAATGATAGAAGGTCCCATGAGGCCAAACCATTTCACATTTGCTAGTGTTCTCAAGGCATGTGGAAGTACTTGTGATGTAGATATGGGGATACAAATATACACGCTAGCTACAAGATTGGGCTTTGCTGGTGATACTTGCGTGGCTTATTCTCTTACTAGCACATATTCTCAGTCGCACCACATGGAAGACACTTAGAGAGCTTTTGATATACTATTAGAAAAGAATTTAATTTCTTATAATGCCCTTGTGGATGTCTATGCCAAGAGCTTGGAGTCCAATAAGCCTTTGAACTGCTACATGAAATTGAGGAGAGAGGAATCAGAATGGGTGCTTCTACATTTGCCAGCCTTTTAGGTGGAGCTGCCTGTATCGGCGCTATTGGTGAAGGGGAGCAAATCCATGGGAGATGGTAAAATCAGGGCTGGACTCAAATCAGTGCATATCCAATGCTTTGATCAGTATGTATTCAAGGTGGGGAAACCTAGAAGCTGCTTTTCGAGTATTCCGTGAGATGAGAGAATTGACCACTATACATGCGTTGTTGACTTATTGGGTGGATCGGAATCCTTCCCATGAGAATATAATAAATTCAATGCCTTTCAGGGCGGATGCACTAGTCAGGTCTGATGTACATACTTTGGAGCTTGCCGAGTTCACGGCAATGTTGAACTTGCAAAACAAGCTGCAGCAATGATATTTCAGTAGGAACCAGACTACCCTGCTGCTTATGTTGTGCTATCAAATATTTATGCCTCGGCTGGTATTGGGAAGAGGCGGCAGCAATCAGAAAGATGATGAAACTGAAATATCTTACAAAAGAAGCTAGTTGTAGCTGGATTTAAGTAAAAAATAACGTTCACAAGTAACATACCAAGCAGAAGACCTCAAATGAAGCTCGCAATAACTCAGCAATATGATTCATGGAATTGAAAACAGTCATGCTTCGCCTTTGGATTTTCCTGGAATGTGCTGTTTTCGGACACTAGATATGTATGTTCTGTTCTATCCTGAGTGTTCCCGATATGCAGTCCTGATGCCCCATAATTCATTCATTAGCTGAATATTCTGTATGGTTTTTGTTTAGGAAATTTTGCTTGTAATGCCTCTGACTTTTAGTTTACGTTTTTGGATGTGGCAATTTCTTCTGCTTTAAATCATCAAGTTCAACTATGCGAGTTCAAGCCATATGTTGTTCCAACATCCCAGGCTGTTGCGGAGTGGATAATTTTAGGATGATTGAGAAGAAACAAGAGCAGCTTTCGTGAGAAAACGATGGTTTGAGACCAGGAGGCATGATCCTTGAGGGGTTCCTGCAATGAGCAAGCATTGGCAAGTATTGCATCGACTTTTTGGTGACGAAAATGTTTTCTGTCAAATGGGGCATCGTTCCTGCTGTACATCTGAGCTCCATATTGTTCCTCTGCAAGGCTTCTTCTGATACGGCATTGCACTTGTCAGAGCAGGGAAAGCACTAGGTCTTCGTCACCAGTTTTCACTCAGCAAACGGCTGCATATAATCCGAAGGTAGTGGACTAGAATGCGCACTATAACTGTCATGTTGTTTCTAAGCAATGTATTTCATCAACGGTAGCAATCATGACTACTTTCATGATGGCATAGAGTTTAGATTTTCCTTTTGTCTTAATATGTTCCTTAACTTAGTCACTTAACTAATAATTCATGAGACACTCTTTTGACAATTTCCTTAAAAAATAGTATTTATGTAACTATAATAGGTATTAATAACTAAAATGCTTTTACGAACTAATTGAATATACATTTTTAAGGAAGGATTCATTTATGGAGTCCGGCCACATTCATTCCATTTGGGCTTTAATGCAATTGGTGAGATCCAACTCCGTTAAGCCCATCAACTCCGTTAAATTTTTTCTCGAGTTTAGTTCCTGCAAGTATCAGTAATCTCTCATGGGGACTTGAAGCTTTGAAATTTAAGAGCAATAGCTTCATTGGTAGTTTGCCGGAGCAAACGATGGAGATGAGCATCTTTGATCATTCTGGACCACTTCAGTGGAAATAGATTCTTGGAGCAAATTCCAGTTGGTTGGAGTGATCTTTTTTCAAGCTAACTGCCCTTGGTTTGAGCAAGTAGAATTTGTCTGGTGAGTGGCCACTTGAGCTCATGGGTTTGCCGAGTCTGTAAGTCGTTGCTTTACAAGAGAGCAAGCATGTTATGCGGTGATGTCCCCGAAGGGTTTAAGTAGTTTGTTTCTCTAATTGTACAGTTCAACGGAAGATGGATCAAAGTTTTGATGCCGTTTTGTGGAAACACGATCTTGAGATGATACTTATGTTCTTGGAAGTTGCTAAGGATTTTCTGAAATGAGTCTCGTAACAATTCCCCTTTTCTATTGCTGCATAAGCAGAGCCGGAAACCGAGGGGGATAGAATTTGCATTAGAATCAGCTCGATGGAAATCGTCTTTTTCGGATGGGTTCTCTTCGTAAATTGTTGGGATTGCACCCTTACTACAATCGACCGGGGAGGGCATGGGACGGGGGCAATAATGCTATATTGATCCGAACCATGAATTTATAAAATATCAACTTATACATGAAAAAACAAGCACGATATCTTCACATTTTTTATCCTTCAAAAACTACTTTTTGTAATATAGAGTTAACCATCAAAATTTCATGAACCACCCGAGCAGCCCCAAGTTTGCTGCACTAAAAAAGGATAACTCTATTCTATCTAAAAATTTTCTTTTTTACATATCTATGAAATTGTGTGCTGGCTCAACTCCAGCACGTAATAGAAAGTATTCTAAATTCCAAACTATTAGCCATCCGTAACACCCAATTTGAAAAGAAAAGAATGAAGGGCAATACAGATGATGTATTTTAAAAAGCACATCTTCGCCGTCATTGCAATCATCTGGTCTGCGGCTTTGTCAGAAAAAAAAAACTCATAGGAGAGTTCTTGAAAACGAGCCTACCGGCTGAATTCCTCAACAGCGCTTGTTGCCTTCTTAGAAGCGTTCACGCGAGCTGCCGTTTCAGTGTGTAGCTCCTTCGCCGTCTTCTGCTAAAGCGCTTGCAACTGTCGGCAAGGCGTTGAGCCGACGGACCTCCTATTTGGAGTGGGCCACGTGCCCAAAAGCTTCCCTTTCAGCTGACATTTACAGCCCTGGCTTGAGCCTGGGGTTGTTTAGAAATTTGAACGACCAAATGCAGCTTTAGTCTTTTTCAATGCGGCCACCTGGCTCTCCAGAGTCTGGAGTCCAGACGAACGCACCGACATTGGACACCCTGCAGAGTGCTCCTGTCAAGGCTTTTATGGCGCACCAGGACCCAGAGACACGTTACGCTAGCCAAGCCCAACGCTTGGGCAATTAGCTGGGTCCCATTGCGCTTGCTAAGCCCAGTGAGGGGCCTTGGCTGGGCTGCAGCGGCATGGCACCTGCCATGAAAGCGTCCTCCCCTAAGCTTTATGAGTTCAAGGTATGCCCTTTTA
This sequence comes from Eucalyptus victrix, assembly GCA_016097545.1. Lineage (NCBI taxonomy): Eukaryota > Viridiplantae > Streptophyta > Magnoliopsida > Myrtales > Myrtaceae > Eucalyptus > Eucalyptus victrix. Next base: position 4,235,638 of record CM027845.1, read on the forward strand.
CAGGAGGGATTCTGGCGCCGGTTTCCTTAAGTGAAGAGACAAACTCATTTTGTTCTATTCCTTAGCTTGAAGTTTGAAGGAAATGGTCGACACCCAGTTGAATGAAATGACCGAGTATTCCCCGCTTCAATGTTAAAGCAACAAGAAAAGTGGCTCATATCTTTATGCATCTGTATGACTTGATTACAAAGGAATCCACCTTGAATCGATGGCAAAGTTTCTTCGGTTGCTCTCATATTTTTCTGTTCTTTGACCTGAAATCTCAGAAAATAATCCTGTCAATGTCCATGAGGCATGAAGACCTTATTGCCCGTTGTGCAAATCAAGACGCTTTCCTACTTATTGAACAGGAATAGCCAGAATCAGTGAATTAATTGGTCAGGAAAATCATTTCACCAATAGAAAACACAACACATAATAACTGAGATTCAGCTCTCTTTGGTTCGTTCTTTGATTGAATTAAATCATTTCCACAAATGTTATGATTAGGATAACCACAAAGGACATATCCATTGTAAAAAAATACTGAAGATTGATTATCATCAAGGGATCTGCATAAGGCATTAATATACGCATAACAGGTGCCATTGGCAACTTCATTCTCTCTTAATGACTTGACACAGGTTAGGCTTTGGAAAGGTGTGTTGCAAGACAACTTAAGATGGAGTAGCCATAATGTTTTGATGGTGGAAAATAACCATTGCAAGCTAATAAATGCTCTGCGAGTTTGCAGTGATCATTGAGTTATGAAAACTCATTGTAGTAAGGTCTGGACATTGATATTCTTAGTGCGTGGCCTCATTATATAACATTTCTTGAGTATAACCCTGTGTTTAGTGACCCAGCCTTGCATCTCTACATTCTGTAAATATATGTCATAGGAGAAGTAAGAACAGAATTCCGATGCATGGTGAAAAACTGTTGTTTTGATATTAAGTTGCAAAAATGAAAAGTGGCACACCCAGTCCATGCAAGAAATAGCAGTTGATAACATACGACCCGTCACTAGTTCAATTTGGTATCGTCCTGGGTGTTCTGCCCAGAAGCATCTGTTTCCTATCAGCGGTCCTAAAAAGCAGGACGGGCCTTTGACTGCTCTGGACCATATGGTACTCTTCATCTTAGCAAGGACGTCGATTCTGACATAGAGGAAGAAATAAGAAATGCTGCCACTGAGGCTTGTGTAGATTGTAATGCAACAATCATTCTTTTAGGAAAGCTACTGACGTAATTGGAGCATCTCTGATAGACACTGACTTCTAAAGTATATCAGTTCTTCACTAGAACATGATGCAAGAAAATATTTCTGTCATTAGAGATGAATCTTTCTGAAAATTCCGTCAAAAATCTTATCCCAGTTGCTCTATAAATTTATTACTATAAAAGCGCCTTGGAAAGATTAATTTCAGTCCTCGATATGAGATTCCGCAATTTAGGGGCTAAAGATCTCTTATATCCTTAGTCATTTACATCATATCCACCAAGTTTTAAGCACGGTTGTGAGATCTCTTTGAGTTGTTGCAACAATACAAAACTGATCATTATCATGGAAGAGGATCCAGGAGCCAGAAGAGATTCATGGAAAAACGTCCCCAATTAAAAGGTGAGTAAAGGACAATTTGGGCGTAAATTGCACATCGATCCTGCGTACTGAAGAACTGAATATTGACACAGCGATGAACTTAATTTGAGATCATGTGGCAAAGATCGCTCCCCATCATCTTGAACTTTCTCCATTACAATGATGTAAATACAGGTACAAATTATATGCAAGATCTCTTTGTTTTTCCTTACATTGAACAAGCTACAATGCTAGATATGAAGTATCTCTGCTTATTCTTTAATTTTGCAACAATTTTCTGCTCTGTGGACAAACCTTCTCCCTGGATTTTCCTGGTCATATAATGTCTAGAGCTTTGGGATTCTTTTTTTTGTTCTTTGTGTTTTCTTACATAGTTCTGCAGTTGTTCGAGTAAAGGCAATGTTAATTGATGTTAATTCAACATGTTCAACGGTTAGCGCAGTAACAGACGAAGAACTTTCACAAGAACTGATAAGTTATGGGAATATTAGGGAGTGCTCGTTATTTTTAAGCTCATTTCTCTGCCAGACTGTTACTCATATCGATTAAAATTTTTAGTTTGTCAGTGAGCTGCGAGGAATACATTTTTTCACAAAGGCCACTTTAGAATTTATCTGAAGATGATGGAACAATATGCTCAGCAAAATGATGAATAAAGGTTACAAACTAACCTTCTCAGTGGTTTATGTATGATATCATGTGCAGCATAAACCTTAATCGAAAGACAACTGAAACATGTCTCCAAATTATCTGCTGCAACAACGCTATGTCATTGAATACAAATCATAAAATCTTAAGTTTATACTCGATATTGAGTTTCATTTCCTTTTGGAGATAGAGATCTTTCAAATAAATTGGGACATTGCCTGTTCAAAATGCCATCAGAATAAGCAAGGAAAAGAGTGTTGCTATTTATTGATGATATCTATACACAACACCTATGTTTTAATACAATTCTAATCATTAAGAGATTATTTCTTTTTAAGTGTTCACTTAAGAGGCGTGACTGGTGATGATAACTCCTAGTAACGCGGATTTAAACTTCAATCTCATCTTGTCAGTCATAGTCATGCATTGGCTTTGGAAAAGAACAGTTACCATTCTAAGGCAATAGGACATGAGATCCTTGGACATGACAAAAATTCATCAGCTACAAAACAATTCGTGTACAGGTGATGTCCTCTCTTCTCTGTGTTGTGCTCTTGGTCGAATCAAAGGATGTCTACAATTGTTTGCGTCATCATGCGCTTTCGCGGAATTGCGTGTTCTTTGCTACTTGCAAGTTCTTGAAGGTGAAAAATAGAAAGGAGCAATAATTCGTTGCTTGTTGAATAAATCCACTGATTTGTTCTTCATGGGTATAAACAAATGTCGAGAATGGAAAAAATTTCCCCTTCTTGTCTGCAATGATTGCTTATATTTCTGCGACGCTCAAATAGATTAAAATCATAATGCAATAATCTATAGAAATGTAATTATCACACACTGAAATACCATGAGAATTCATGTACAACTAGAGCAGAACATAGGCTAGCATAAGGACTCATTGAATGCGCAGGTATCTTTTTTGGTTTTGCACTGTCTGTTGACTAAAGATCTGAGAAGCTAACCATAGCAAATTATGAGCTGCCCCACTGGGCTAAAGATGAAGAGCACATCAACGTGTTTTTCATATCCTCATCACTACTCACCACAAAGTCATCTCCTCAAAATCCAATCAAACTATAAAGCTTATTGTATTTATTCCCCTGTTGCAATCAAACATAGGACACCTTTATCCAGTCCTTATTTTCAGAATGGTTTGACTTGTGGAAGGTTATCTAATGGGAACAGGAAGGCTAATGATAAACCCACTTATCAAATTTGCAGGTAAGGAGCAAATATGCATTGGGAGGAAGAAGAGTGGTCAATGTAAATTAATATAGGGGAAAAGTTTCTAAGGGATTGATAAGGATGGGATTGATTAAGGTAATATTTTGGGAAGAAGAAACTTTTTGTAAGGTTTATTTTCAGAATGGTGGAAGGTCCAGGAAGGTTGATGAATTGGGTGAGGTAATGAGTTGGGGTTTTAGCCTCTGTGTTCACCATTGTTTATTTTACTTTCACCATTGTTTATACTTTCTTACGCTTTTTGCAAATGGTCATCATGTGCTGAGTCTCGACAAAGCAGTATTAGTAAGCATCTTTCTCTCGCCACTCTCTCTTTGTTTATGTGGTTTCATAACATTTGCTTTTATTGATATCTTAAAAATATTTCACTTGTGATACATTTTTTTTAACTTTCGTAATTACCAAGTAAATGCAAATGCAACATTTGATTGACATTCTGTAAAAGTTTAAGAACTATTAGTGCCTCACTCCTATGCTTAAATGGTCAAGAGAAAATGAGTGACTAATGTAGTGACTCCCTCTAAACGGTACTATAACAGTTTCCATGTCCACTATGGAGTGTTCGATTTAGAGGCATGTTTATTTTGCACCACTTGGCTTGAAAGTGTATGGTTGACAAACCTATCACCAAGATGCTAGTAATTAAAAAATCTCACTCGTTTAAAGGTTTGCCTACGACAAAAATTGCAATTATGACCTCGTAAAAGATAAGTGTCTCCGTTACCATTATGTCAATTACTTCGATGGCAAAATGCTATTTATTATAAAAATAAAATCATTATCTTAATTATGAATAAAGCTAGTCATTTATATAAACAGTTATGTAGTATTCACATGGGAAGTTATTGATCATGTAAAATATATTAAATTAAGATTTTATTTGTTTTGTAGAAAATGAATGATTGTAAAATATCTTCTTGAAAAATAATTGTTTATATCATTGTGAAACCGAAATGTATAGATATACATTATTATCAAAAATGAATATTTTTTATTAAAAATTTTTTTTCAAGGGATATAATTATTTTCGTCATTTTATTTAGGTGCGATATATTTATTTAGATACGATGAGACCACGTTCTTGGTCGGATCCGGGCAAGTTGTTTCGGAGAAAAAGGTCCCGCTCAAAGTTCTGAAAAAAAAAAAAAAAAAAAAAAAACCGCCATTAGCTCTAAGCCTCTCATCATCTCCATCCATCCTTCATTCTGCTACCGGGAAAGCACTGTGCAGAGAGCTGTAATCGACTGCTCTCTCTCTCTCTCTCTCTCGCTCGAGCTGATGTTGAGGAGCCCTCGACCTCCCGCTTTCTTTCTCCACTCGCAGCGCTCCCCATCTTCAGCTTCCGTCCCTCGCTCCGCCACCTTCTCTTCCCCCAAGTCGTCCCTTTTGCTGGATTCGAGTCAACCGTCCGGAATCGGATCGAGGGCGCCATCGCTTCACGTGCAATGCCGCCGCGTCATCTCGTCACCTAATGTCGAGGTCGAACCGGGTGAGTGGCTCTCAGAGACAATTCATCAAACGGTTGATGTCCTTGAACGCCATTTGAAATATTTGATCGAACTCCTCGTTGAAAGTCTTGCCTTTTCAGGGGCGCTGGATGTGTTATTTCAAGAACTCGGGCTCAACGAGAGAGAGACCGAATCTCTCTTGACCAGGGACCCGGATTTGAGGCTGAAGTCTATCGGTTCGTTGCGGGCTCGCGTCGCCTCTTTGAAATCGGTCGGAATCAGTGGCCTTGAGCTCTGCCATTTGGTTGCGAAATGCCCTTCTGTGTTGGCGGCAGGTGAAATCGATCCCTTTATACTCTTCGTGCGCGACCAATTAGATGGAAAGGTTGACCCGATGCAGCTTAAGCGTCTCTTTATGTCAACTGAGCCGCAATTCCTCGCTGGATTTGAGGAAAAAGTTAATTTGCTGACTGACAGTGGGATTCCTAGAGAAAAGATTGTTCATGTTCTCAACAATGTGAATTTAACGAAGGCTTTGTCTCTTAAGCCGTTTGAAGAAATTGAAAGGCTCCTTAATTTCTTGAGCCGCTATGGTGGGGTTGAGTTGATCGTGAGGCATCCCCCCATTCTTAACTTCGATATGGATACCCAATTGATTCCGAGAGTGGAGTTTCTCCTAGAACTTAGCGGAGGAGATGAGGATGCAACTGGGGCAGTGTTGCGCAAACTGCCTACCTTTCTGAAATATCGTGTGGAACACTTGGAAAACCATGTAGAGTTCTTGAGGTCATTTGCGGGATTAGATGATCAAGAAATATTCAGGATCATTCTTGTGTTTCCTAACATTGTTAGCGCGAGTAGGGAGAGGAAATTGCGTCCCAGAATTAGTTTTCTCAAAGAATGTGGACTCAACTCCAATGAGATTTTCAAGTTCTTGACAAAAGCCCCTTTGTTTTTGGGTCTATCTTTTGAGGGGAACATTGCTTATAAGCTGGGTTTTTTGGTGAAGATTGGTTACAAGTACAGAACGAAGGAATTTGCGGTTGCAATAGGCGCTGTGACTAGGACAAGTTGTGAGAATATGCAGAAGGTGATTGAGCTCTTCTTGAGTTATGGGTTTTCTTGTGAAGATGTGCTTCTCATGAGTAAGAAGCATCCTCAGATACTTCAATACAATCCTGATTCTCTGGAGGAGAAAGTGGAATATTTGGTGGGGGAGATGGGACGTGACCTTGACGAGCTATTGGATTTCCCTGCATTTCTTGGTTACAAACTCGACAGTAGAATCGAGCATAGGTACGAGGTGAAGAAGAAGATTATAGGTGAAGGGATGTCGATCAACAAGCTGCTCAATGTTTCGTCTGAGAGATTTGCAAAGAAGAAGGTAGAAAAGTTGGTGCACAAAGCCTAAAAATTAGGGGTTGCTCAATTTCATCAGCAGAAGTTCATGGCAAAATTGATGGAAATTGCATAGTTACTGAGTATTCTCAAAGCTTCATCAGTCGAAGGCTTTTGGTTTTTTCAGGCGAAATTCTGGCTTGACTTCCTTAGGTGAAGATAGAAAGTCATATTTTTCATCCCTAAACCTGCAAAGCCATCATTAAGTTCGAAGAAAATGGTCGGTAGGTACCCAGTTGAATGAAATGATTGAGTACGCTCCATTTTAAGGTTAAAACAACAAGAAAAGTGGCTGATCTTTGTATTTGTGTAACTGTCATTTACAAAGGAATCCACCTTGAGTTGATAGCAATATTTCTTTGGTTCCTCTCACATTTTTCTGTTCTTAGTCCTGAAATCTTTAAAAAACGTGATCTGATGTTGAAAATAATCTTGTCAATGTGCATGAGGCATCAAGACATGGTTGCCCTTGTTATGCAATAGATTTCCTAACTGGGATGGTCAAAATCACTAAGTTAACTTGATTGCAAGGCACCTATGATCAGGATGGTCATTTCACCTGTAGAAATTGCAACAATTAATTGAGTGTTAATTCTGTTGTTTCTGGTTCATTCTTTGTTGAAATTACATTCCGTAAATTATTATGACTGTTAGTTCAGGATTATCTCACAGGACATTATGATCATCAACAAAACCAAGGATCTATTATCCTCAAGAGATCTGCAAAGGTATGGCATTTATGCATAATAGGTGCCATTGGCAACTTCATTCTTTCTCCCATGCGACATGAGGTTACACTTTGGAATGGTGAATTCCAAGACACCTTAAGATGAATAGCCATACTGCTTCGATGGTGGAATATAACCATGGCAAGGTAAGAATTCCTATATCTGCGAGATTGTAGTAATCATTGAGTTATGCAAATTCATCATATTCAGGTCTGAACATTGGTATTCTTAGTATGTGGCCTCATTCTATGGTGTTTCTTAAGTTTTATCCTATGTTTGGTAATCCTGCATATAAATTAATGTCAATGGAGAAGAAATATGAACAAACTATTCCCATAGATGCTGACAAGGTTTGATGGTATCACGTCAAAACTTATTTATTTTTTCCTGATATGAACAAAAACTAATTTTGAAAAGTTTGAATTGTCTGTGAGAGTGAATTGGAGGAAAAATGAAAAAAATTTCTTCACCCACCTCCTTTTTTCTCTTTCCTCCCTCTCCCAAACAAAGCATTAAAATAGTATCAAAAGATCATGACCCGCTCATGTGTAAAAGTGTCAAATTGATCTGATAACTTACTTGAAATTTCCGGATAATAGATGGGATGTGAATCCTTTTATGCTAATGGCACTGTGACTAGGACAAGTTGTGAGAATATGCAGAAGGTGATTGAGCTCTTCTAGAGTTATGAGTTTTCCTATGAAGATGTGCTTCTCATGAGTAAGAAGCATCCTTAGATACTTCAATGCAATCCTGATTCTCTGGAGGAGTAAGTGCAGTATTTGGTAGGGTGGATCGGACACAGCCTTGACGAGCAATTAGATTTCCCTGCATTCCTTGATCATAAACTCGACAGTGGAATTAAGCACAGGTATGAGGGGAAGAAGAAGATTATAGGTGAGGTGAAGATTATAGGTATGTCACTCAACAAGCTGCTATGTGTTTCGTCTGAGAGATTTGCAGAGAAGCTAGAAGAGCTGGTGCACAAAGCCTAGAAAGTAAAAGGTTGCTAAGTTTCATCTGTCAGAAGTTTTTTTTTGGGGTAAAAGGTAAGAATTATATTAACTTAAGCCAAAGAGAAGCAATAAGCTATACAACAAAAACTCGGCACCGAAAACTTACACTCACGAGGACAAGAACAGTCAGAGTGAGTCGAAGGGTGCCAAGGTAAAACAAGACCACCTGCACAGGAGCAGAGGAAAGCCAAAACAGCGGCAAAAGCAAACCAAATGGCCTAAACAGGGAGCAAAAAGAACAAAGAGCCCAACATCATCTGCATAAGTTCATGGCCAAAGTGATGGAAATTGTACTGAATTTTCTCAAAGCTTTACAATTTCAAGGTTTTGCTGTTTTATTTTTTCCCAGGGTAAAATTCTGGCTGGGACTTCCTTAGGTGAAGATAGAAAGTCATTATTTCATCCCTAAACTTGCAAAGCCATCATGAAGTTTGAAGAAAATGGTCGATACCCAGTTGAATGAAATGACTGAGTATTCTCAATTTGAATGTTAAGCAACAAGAAAAGTGGCTCATCTTTGTATTTGTGTAATTGTCGATTCTAATGGAATCCACCTTTTAATTGATGGCAATATTTCTTTGGTTGTTCTCACATTTTTCTGTTCTTAGTCCTGAAATCTTGAAAAATGTGATTCGAAATTGTAGAGAATCTTGTCAATGTGCATGAGGCGTCAAGACATGGTTGCCTTTGTTATGCATTTCAGGATAGACTTCCTACTTATTGAACAGGGATGGCCAGAATGAGTGAGTTAACTTGATGGAAGGGATCTATGATCAAGAGTCATTTCACCAATAGAAACTACAATACATAAGTATTAATACAGTTCTCTCCGATCTGTTATTTGATTAAATTAAACGTTACGACTGTGATTTCAGGATTCCCTCTGGACATATCATCATCAACAACACTGAGAATCAATTGTCCTCAAGAGATCTTCAAAGGCGCGGCATATGTACATAATAGATACCATTGGCAAGTCCATTCTTTCTCCTATGCGACTTCAACACAGGTTGATCTTTGGATTAACGAATTGAAAGACGCCTTAAGTTGAAGTAACCATACTGCTTGGTGGTGGAATATGACCATGCAAGGTAAGAAATCCGGTATCAGTGAGATTGCAACGATAACTGAGTAAACTCATCAAATGCAGTTTTGCACATTGATATTCTTAGTGCGTGACCTCAGTCTACTGCAATTTTTAAGAATTATCCTATATTTGGTAATCCTGAATTGGATGTCCTGGGAGAAGAAATAAGAAAAAAAATATATTCTGATACATGCTGACATGGTCTCGTGGTGTTGCGTCAAAACTGATATACTATGTATTGACATGAAGAAAAATTAATTTTGAAAAGTTTGAATGTTCTGCCAGAGTGAATTGGAGGAAAAAGGAAAAAAAAATTCTTCACCCACCTCCTTTTCCTCTTTCCTGCCTCTCCCAAACAAGGCATTAAAATAGTATCAAAAGATCATGCCCCGCTAAAGTGTAGAAGTGCCAAATTAACCGGATAACTTTCTTGAAATTTCCAGATAACATATGGGGTGTGAATCCTTTTATGCCCATTCAGTGAGTCCTTATGCTAACCTATTTTCTACTTTAACTGTATACAAATTCTCCTTTTATTTTACTTTGTCCTAGTTATATTTTTGCAGATGATTGTATTGCAAGTGTCGAAAAAACATAAGAAATCACTTCAAATAAGAACAGATCATTGAACTTATATAACAAGCAACGGAGTTGTTGTTGCACTCGAAAGAACACACTAGTGGATCTATGTAACATGGTTTTGTGGTACTGTATCAAAATTGATGTGCTATGTTATGACATGGAGAAGAAATTGTTTTGAAGTAGGCTAGTTTTTGTTTTTGATCTTGTTCCTCAAAACTATATATCAATTTTCTTATGATTGTGACTCGAGCGGTGAAGGAGGGAGTTGGAGAAGAAGGGAGAAGGAAACAAATGAAGAAGAAAATAAGAAAAAAGATGGTAGTGAGAGAGAGATTTGTTTGCTAATGGGATGTGGACCCAACAATTTTGTGGAGAAGAAAAATCAATCAAATGTATTAAACGATGTTCAAAAATTTTTACGTAGGTGATTACGAGGGGTCTCAATCAGGGTTGGTCACCGCGCCGTGCCTGTTACTCCACTCAGAGAGAGAGAGAGAGAGAGAGAGAGAGAGAGAGAGAGAGAGAAATCAATCAAATGTTGTTCCTCGAAACTATATGTCAATTTTGTTATGATTGTGACTCGAACGGTGAAGGAGGGAGTTGGAGAAGAAGGGAGAAGGAAACAAATGAAGAAGAAAATAAGAAAAAAGATGATAGTGATGGAGACTAGAGAGAGAGAGAGAGAGAGAGAGAGAGAGAGAGAGAGAGATTTGTTTGTTGATGGGATGTGGACCCAACAATTTCGTGGAGAAGAAAAATCAATCAAATGTATTAAACGACGTTTAGAAATTTTTACGTAGGTGATTACAGAGGGTCTCAATCAGGGTTAGTCACCGCGCCGTGCCCGTTACTCCACTAATAGAGAGAGAGAGAGAGAGAGAGAGAGAGAGATCAAATGTTGTTCCTCGAAACTATATGTCAATTTTGTTATGATTGTGACTCGAACGGTGAAGGAGGGAGTTGGAGAAGAAGGGAGAATGAAAGAAATGAAGAAAAAATAAGAAAAAAGATGGTAGTGATGGAGACTAGAGAGAGAGAGATTTGTTTGTTGATGGGATGTGGACCCAACAATTTCGTGGAGAAGAAAAATCAATCAAATGTATTAAACGATGTTCAGAAATTTTTACGTAGGTGATTACATGGGGTCTCAATCAGGGTTGGTCGCCGCGCCGTGCCCGTTACTCCACTAATAGAGAGAGAGAGAGAGAGAGAGAGAGAGAGAAATCAATCAAATGTTGTTCCTCGAAACTATATGTCAATTTTGTTATGATTGTGACTCGAACGGTGAAGGAGGGAGTTGGAGAAGAAGGGAGAAGGAAACAAATGAAGAAGAAAATAAGAAAAAAGATGGTAGTGATGGAGACTAGAGAGAGAGAGATTTGTTTGTTGATGGGATGTGGACCCAACAATTTTGTGGAGAAGAAAAATCAATCAAATGTATTAAACGACGTTCAGAAATTTTTAAGTAGGTGATTACGGGGGGGTCTCAATCAGGGTTGGTCGCCGCGCCGTGCCCGTTACTCCACTAATATAGATAGATAGAGAGAGAGAGAAATCAATCAAATGTTGTTCCTCAAAACTATATGTCACTTTTGTTATGATTGTGACTTAAACGGTAAAGGAGGGAGTTGGAGAAGAAGGGAGAAGGAAACAAATGAAGAAGAAAATAAGAAAAAAAGATGGTAGTGAAGGAGACTAGAGAGAGAGAGAGAGAGAGAGAGAGAGAAATCAATCAAATGTTGTTCCTCGAAACTATATGTTAATTTTGTTATGATTGTGACTCGAACGGTGAAGGAGGGAGTTGGAGAAGAAGGGAGAAGGAAACAAATGAAGAAGAAAATATAAAAAAAAAGACGGTAGTGATGGAGACTAGAGAGAGAGAGATTTGTTTGTTGATGGGATGTGGAACCAACAATTTCGTGGAGAAGAAAAATCAATCAAATGTATTAAATGACATTCAGAAATTTTTACGTAGGTGATTATAGGGGGTCTCAATCAGGGTTGGTCGCCGTGCCGTGCCCGTAACTCCACTAATAATGTTAACTTTAGCTTTATTTCTTGACCTGATCCGTTAATTGACTTGGTCTTTCCTATAGGAGAAGGCGACTCTAAAGTCTCCAATCGAACAAGGTTCATCCAATCTCTTTTCAATCTTTTCATATGGTGCCATCTCCACATACCCCAAGTAGTTCTTTAACAATTTCACTTTGCCCAAAGACAAATAGGGACTTGATTAATGCTTTCAGCTTCGCCGATGTCTTTGTAGTGTTGCCGCTCCTCCTTGTTCTGTTGCATGCGATGACTAGCAATGCGGCTCTGAGTAATTCGTAGTACATCGCTTCATCCTGTGGTGACATTCCCAATATAAGGTACTCATTTTGATTGAAGAATGAATCGAAGAGGTGTAGTGAGCAGGAGAATGAGCTGGCTCTTGAAGATAATTGCACAATTTTATACTTGTGTGATGACCGATACTACGTGCAATCTATCAATTATTCCATCCACCAAATTAGGTTAGTCAACTACTCGTCTCTACCTTGTCATTCATGGGCGGTGTATAACTTCAAGCACTGTATTGACCAAACAACCCCGTGATGGTCTATTGGTCATTGTGAACTGCTTGAAGCTGATCAGCTCTCCATTCTACATCACCCCGGGTCCATGTTTTGAGCGGGTGTAATCTTCCAACACATTATTGAATTGGAACTTGTATTTTTTCAACTTATTAATGACTGATGTACACACTATATAGTGTCACTTTAATAAAATAGAGGTCTTCTAATTATGCCAAATTGTTGAACACGCTATAAGATTCTCTTCAAAGATGGTGGGGGAACATGCTATAAAAAATAAAGATTGTGTATTAGAAGAAAGTGATGGGGGAGAGAGATGGATTTGTTTGTTGATGGAATGTGGAGCCAACAATCATGTGAAGAGAGTTTTGGAAGAAACTTTTGAATTTTCAATGGGTATAAAATTTCCAAGGGTTGGACGTGACTCCACTAATAACGGAACTTTAGTTTGGGTTCCCCTTTTTAATTTCTTGACTTGCATGCTTTTGTTACGTTGACTGACTTGGGCATTTCTATTGGTCGAAGCAACTCCTAAGTCTCCAATTTAACGAGGTTCATCCAATCCTTTTTCACTCATTTAATGTTGGGCCTCCTTCTGTCCACACAAACCAACCAATTCTTTACCAATTTCTCTTTGGGAAAATGTCACAAATGGTCCCTATACTTTTACTTAATGTGCAATTTCGTCCTGAACTTTCGATCAGCTCAATTTGGTTCATGAACTGCTGATAAATGTCCGATCTAGTCCTAATTTTCCTTTTTTTTTTTTTTTTTTTTGCTTATTCTCTACTCCCTCTTTGGCTTTGACGGAGGGAAGCCGGCATCCGGCGAGGGTCGTCCTTGCTGGTGTCGGGCGAGGGCGTTGGGCGAGGGGCCATCGCCCCTCGCCGACATCGGGCTGCCCTTGCCTGCGTCCGACGAGGACGGCCCTCGCCCGATGCTAGTGAGGGGCTTCCTCATAGATCTGGCGAGGGAGCACCCCGACGTTGGGCCACCCTCACCTGTGTCTGGCGAGGATGGCCGTCGCTCGACGCCAGTGAGGGTGACCCTCACTGGACATCGGTGAAGGGAAGAGAGAATAAGCAAAGAAAAAAAGAAGAAGAAAAAATAGTAACGAAGGATTAGATTGGACATTTATCAATATTTTAGGGACCAAATTGAGCCGATCAAAAGTTCAGGGACTAGATCGGACATTTATCAATAGTTTATGGATCAAATTAAGCCGATCAAAAGTTCAGGGACGAAATTGCACATTAAGTAGAAGTATAGGGACCATTTGTGACATTTTCCCTTTCTCTTTTCCCAAAGACGATCGAAGACATAATTAATACTCTCAACTCCATGAATATCTCTCTAGTATTGCTGGTCTTTCTTGTTCTATTTGCAAGTGATGTAATGCATGATTTTGCATTATTTTTTTCAATCTGAAGATTCAAAACTTGCTGGATGGGAATGTTTTCTTGGCTATGCATTGCCCATAGGCTAAAATTTTAGGGGTCCAACCATAGCAATGAGCCACATCAACATGGTGTTCATATCCTCATCACCACTCACCACAAAATTTTCTCCCAAAAATCCAATCCAACTTAAAAGTTTGTTGTTGTTGTTGTTGTTGTTGTTGTTGTTTCTTCTCCCATTGCAATCAAACATAGGAGACCCCTTATTTGGTGTCAAAGCAAAATCTAACAAACGAAAGAGAGAGCAAGAAAACACAAAAACAAAAAGGTGAAGGGAAGAGATCATTAACAAAGTAAATGGGCATCAGCCAGCTTTTGTTGATTAAGGGGCTCAATAAACTCAACAAGTAAAAAATTAGAACAAAAGAGGGAAGCTTCCTTAATTTCAAACGTCTTTGCTTCCCAATTTGTAATATTCTTTTTCACGTTCCTAAACCTAAAGATCTGTTGGGTCCAATATGGCTTTGTCAAGCCAGAGCTTGCTTCATTGTATGCATTGAAATAATTGAACGACCCAGTTCAGCCTCTTGTAGTGAAGTTTCCAAGATGACCTGCCCCTTTCAAACGAAGAGTGATATGAAAGGTTGTGGCGACTCAATACTTTTCCTTGCAATTCTAGACCCGTGTGCCTCGTGTCATTGGTCTTTCTTGCTATGCTACTGGGGACACTAATGCCTCTTTGAAGCGATGAATGAATGACCCTGTTCAGCCTCTCTTGCAGTGAAGTTTCCAAGATGAGCTGTCCCTTTCAAACGAAGAGTGATATGAAAGGTTGTGGCGACTCTAGACTTTTCCTCGCAATTCCAGACTTGTGTGCCTCGTGTCATTGGTCTTTCTTGCCGTGCTACTAGGGACACTAATGCCTCTCTGAAGCGAAGAATGAACGACCCTATTCAGCCTCTCCTGCAATGAAGTTTCCAAGATGATATGTCCTTTTCAAACGAAGAGTGATGTGAAAGGTTGTGGTGACTCAAGACTTGAGTTAGTGCGTGAAAATAATCATACAAACTACTTTTTCACATCCATCTATAAAAGTAATGACACCATCAATTTTGGTGACATCCACATGTTCGACGTGGGATGGCAAAGGGCCAATTGCTCTTCCCTCCCCAGTTATTCATTAACGAACTTGAACTTTAGTTACGAGAGTTTCATATTTCTGGTAAATTCAATGGTCTTTGTGAAGTGCTGAAGACCCGTTGCTTTCTCCTTTATTATCGAAGGAGCATGCTCCTCAATGGATGGGTATTCATGGGCTGTGATGGATGAAAAAACTCATCGGTTATTGAGGAATCTGGCACCATCACCCATGACGACATAGGCATGTCATGATTGTATGCTTGCACCGAACAAGCAACTCCCTAACGCGATGGCCAACGGTTTTTTCCTTAACTACTCACAACCCGTATCGCAGAAGAAAATATCTGGCTTGTGCTTCTTTGGTTTGGCCATAAGATAATTGCAGTAAGGAGATTAACTTTAAACCTTTAACATTTTACAAGATATCTAAATATCTATAACGTTACTTAATCTAATTCTACGGTGCGCTTAGTTTTAATTTTTTAAACTCTAAATACCTTAAATTTTCATGGCATACAAACATTGACACGTAATTTCATATATAATCATTTCATGATTTTTCTTAAATTATTCGAGTAGTACTTTAATTTTTGATGGGAAGGTTACTTCTCAAAATTTTTTGAGGTTTTCTTTAAGGCGCTCCCATAAGAGTCATAAGTTGAGGGAAGAAAAGCACCCAAAAATAAAGTTGGACGGGAATCCTCTACAGAGTTGCGCTTTCAAGGGGGCTAATATATGTCCTGCAACTTATGAAAGAGCACGGAATCTACAATTACATCGCTCAATCTTTATGGTCTAGTCTTTAAAATAAGGGTTGTGTATTCAGGTTGCTTCCTTATCCCATCACTTGGATGGTCGTTATTTCTTTGGGTAAACTCATCAAGGGGTTTTTGAATGACTTATCAAAAGATTCCACGTGTTAAAGCAACTAAACTAACTTGATGATCAAGCCATTGGGAAGTTGAACATACCTGTTGATATTAAATCTTAGATTAGACATCACTTAAATCTCGTCTAATTGACAGCTAAAGAGGTGCCTCCATTAACTAAATGGTCCAATGTGCATTGATACTCAGATTGGCTTTACCACTGTAGATTGTAAGATCACTATAGATCACTAAATATTGTCAGGGTGTCTAGAGTTTTCAGTTTTGGACATTTGTCCATGCACATTGCCCGTTGTCACCTCCGGACATATTTATCGTCAATAAAACCGAATATCCATTATCCTCAAGCGGTATGCAAAGAGGGGGCATCAACTCATAATAGGTGCCATTGGCAACTTCATTCTTTCTCCTACGTGACTTGACACAGGTTATGTTTTGGAATGTCGAATTGCAAGACACCTTAAGATGAAGTAGCCGTAATGCTTTGACTGTGGAATATAACCATAGCAAGGTATGAATTCCTAATATGCGAGATTGCAGCGATCATTGAGTTATGCAAACTCATCATATTCAAGTTTGAACATTGATATTCTTAGTGTGTAGCCTCATTCTATTGCGTTTCTTAAGTATTATCCTATATTTGGTAATCCTACATGGAATTTCCACATTCTATAAATAAATGTCTTTGGAGAAGAAATTAGAACAAACTATTCGGATGCATGCTGATATGGTTTTGTGGTATCATGTCAAATCTGATGTGCTATGTAGTGACATGAAGAATAACTAATTTTGAATAGTCTAAATTTTCTGCGAGGGTGAATTGGAGGAAAAAGGAAAAATTTTCTTCACCCCCCTTCTTTTTGCCTCTTTCCTCCCTCTCCCAAACAAATCATTAAAATAGTATCGAAAGATCATGCCCCGCTCATGTGTAGAAGTTCTTAATTAACCGTCTAATGTTCTTGATATTTTTTCAAATAACAGCTGGGGTGTGAAACCCTTTATGCCCATTTAGTGAGTCCTTACGCTAGCCTATTTTCTGCTCTAACTATATATGAATTCTTGTTTTATTTCATTCTATGAAAGTATATTTTTGCAATTATTGTATCGTGAGTGTCCAAAAAATATAAGAAATCATTGCACACAAGAACAAATCCTTGGACTTATCAAACAATCAACGGAATTACTGTTCAATCTGAAAGAAGAGATTAGTGGACCTGTATAACATGATTTCATGGTACTGCATCAAAATTGATGTCCTGTGTCGTGACGTGGAGAAAGATTAGTATTGAGGATAGCTAGTTTTTATTCATGATATTGTTCCTTGAAACTATAAATCAATTTTAGTATGTTCGTGACTCATGGGGCGAAGAAAGAAGATGGAGATGAAGAAGGGAGGAGGGATAAAAAAAATGAAGAAGAGAACGAGAAGAAAGAGAGCGTATCAGAAGGAAGTGATGGGGAGAGTGGTGGATGTGTTCGTTGACAGAACGTGGAACCAACGTTCACGTGGAGAGAGTGGAAGAAACGTAAAGAAAGAAAGATATTATGTGAAGCAAAATCTTTTGAATTTTCAATGGGTGGAAACTTCCGAGATGTGCTGCATGTGTAGGTCAATTAAGGTGTCATCAATTGAGAAGGGTTGGACATGACTCCACTAATGATGGAATGGAACTTCAGTTTGGGTCCAACTCCTTTAATTTCTTGACTTACGTGCATTTGTTACGTGCTTGACTTGAGTTTTTCTATAGGACAAGGCAACTAAAAGTACCGTGCGCCGTCAATCAGGGAGATGAAATTTTCAATAAAGAAAGTCATTAGGACCCACCGTCGCTTCAAATTGTCCCTACATAAATCCCATCTTTATATAGCTGTACTAGCTTAAATTTATACTAAAGCACTATAGTTATTCTTGCCAAGTGCATTGCAAGAATACAATTATAGTACATGATTTTGCTTTTCAAGGGAGTATAGGAGAGGATGTTTTATGTAACTACTTTGTACATAAACTATTGCAAAATTTATACATTTTAGATTTAAATAAGGATTTTTTCAGATTTGCATGACAAAACTCGTAGTTGTTCATGGCTAGATTGACGATGACCCATGCGGTATGTCATTGTCATATGAGATACTTTTCTAAAAGCGATTATTTATTTCATGAAATGATTCAACCATGTAAGAAATTGGAATTACATGTAAAGTTTGTGACTTAATATAGGCTTTGTTGATGATGTTTATACATAATACCTCTGTTTTAAAGCATTTCTAGTGATTCAGGAGACTGATTCCATTTAGGTGTTCACTTAAGAGGGTGTGATCGGTGGTGGTAAATATTCACGTGAAAAACTCCATCATCTTGTCAGTCACGCATTGGCTCTCGAAAAGAACAGGTACCATTCTAATGGTAATAGAACATGAGATCCCTGGACACGACGAAAATCCATTCGCTATAAAACAATTCGTGTACAGCTGATGCCCACTCTTCCCTGTGTTGTGGTCTTGTCGAATCAATGGATGTCTACCATTATTTGCATCATCATTTTGCTTTCATGGAATCGCATGTTTCTTTGCTAATCGCTAGTTATTGAAGGTGAAAAATTGAATGGAGCAAGAATTTACTAGTCGAATAAACCCACTGATTTGTTCTTTTGGGTAAAAATATACCATTTCTGCGAATAGTCAGTATATTAGTATAGCCTCATGTAGTAACGTTGTTAAAGTGTTACTCAGAATAGATCGATTCAGATTTACTGATTACCTATCAAGAATTAGAAAACAACCAGTTTGATTTAGGTAAATATTTGGTTACGTGCTGATAGGAATATATAATTCCTATTTTCTCTTCAATTTACAACATGCATTTCGTATATAAAGTATAATCATTATTGTCAACATTCTTAACAAGCGTCATGACACGCTAATGTGATTCTATCCCATGTTACATCCTTTCTTTAGCTCAAAAGTAACGGCTACATACGACACGATAAAATTCTTGTGACTAATTATAATTAAAAGAGAGAGCATGATGCTCGTGAGCTTTCAAAAAGCAAGTCTATCGATTCTTTTGCTTTTTTGCTTTTCAATTAACAAAAAACTCCTCTTTTTTTTTTTTTTTCGCAAAGTTCAATAAATAACTCACCCTCGCACCGCTCATCAATTCTTATTTAATAGTCAAACCGAAGTTTTCTTCCGTATACACATGGTTGATTTTGTTCATTGTATCAATTGACCAGAGTTAAATAGAAATGGAGATCAAAAGAGATATCACTTGTTTGAAATGATTGCACCAATTGCACGCACTAATGTCCAATCCGCATCAAAGGTTACTGGGGTTGTTTTTGTCTTCAATAATTCTTGAAGCATGGCTAACAATTATATCCTCCTTATCTGCCACGTCCATCATTAGGGTAAGAAAATTTTCAATAAAGAAGATGTAGGCTGCGTTTGGCTGCCACTTGTTTCTGTTCCCAGGAACAAAAATTTCTGTTTTTTTGTTCCTAGGAACAAAAAAGGAATAAAAACGCGTTTGTGTCGTTTTTGTTAAAACTATTTTTTGTTAAACACATTTGGAATAGAAACAAAAAAAAAAAAAAAAAGTTGTTTTGTTGTTTCTGGAACAAAATCTAGAAACACTTTTTTTTTCTTCTCTTTTTCTTCTTCTTTTTTCTTTCTTTTTTCTTTGGCCTATCGCCGGCCTTGGCCATGGCCGGCGACCAGCCGGCAAGGGCCAGCGGCCTTGCCCAGCCACGGCGAGGCTCGCCGGCCCCGGCAAGGTTGTCGGCCCCGTCGGCCGGCTACCCGCCAAAAGAAGAAAAAAAGAAAAAAAAAGAAAAATATTAAAAAATTAAAAGAAACAGAAAAAGAATTGTTCTCGAAAACAAGTTTACCAAACGTGTGTTTCTGGTCAAAAATTGTTCCCCTAACAAAACACTTTTTTTTTTTTTTTTGCTTTCCTGTAACAATTTTTAAACAAAACGTTACTAAACGCGCCCGTAATGTCTGTATGATGAACAAAGTCATTACCACCCACTATTGCTTCAAATTGTCCCTTCATGGGTCCCATCTTTATATAGCTGTATCAGTGACTACTGTCATTCTTGTCACGTGCATTGCAAGAATACTATTATAGTATGGATATATATTATTATGCTGTTAAGCGGAGTGTAAGAGAGGGTATTTTTATGTAACTACTATAATTTATACCTTTTAGCTTTATAGAAGGATTTTTTCAGATTTGCGCGACAAATATGCATTCGTTCATGGCTAGGTCGATGATGACGCTGTCTATATATATAATTGTTATATGAGATGCTTTATTTTATTTTGTTTTAAATAGAGATAATTTATTTCATGAAATGATTCAACCTTGTAGGAAATTGGAATTACATCAAAAGTTTGTGACTTAATTTACACATATGGAATAGATATCTAAGTGATCAAGCACCAAGGATGGAATGTAAAAATTTCTAAGAATGTGGGGAAGAAGTGGAAAGATAGTGATGGGATGTTGACCCAACAATCACACAGAGAAAGTGGAAGCAAAGTAGAGATAACGGAGAAGGAAAGATCAAATGTATAAGAAGATCCTTTGAATAGGTTCCCCTGATAATGAAACTTTGGATCTGCGCAAGTTTTTAAAAGGTTTAAAGAGAAGTAGGCGGGAGACCCACCCTAGGATGTGAGACCCTATAATGTCACCCATGTATTCCCTACCCATGATGAAAACAAAGAAACGTGAGGGAATTTGGGGACTTCAAGGTGGTGAAGGTAGACACCACATCGGGATTTCGATTTTGGCTACTGTAGGTAAGCAAGTAAAATAGCCTCCCACACCTGGGATAAGTGAGGGAGGGTGAAAGGCACTCTACTCGGTGGCACCCCTTATGACAAGGTCCCTCAACGGACCGCTATCCAAGTACCCCTAATAATGTAACTTCAGTTTGGGTCCACCTCTTTAATTGCTTGACTTTTTACATTTGTTCCGTTGACTGACTTGGGCTTTTTCTATAAAGACCGGGCGACTCCCAAGTCTCCAAATCTAACAAGGATCGTCTTAGCTTTTTATATTTCGCCTCCTCCACACACACCAAGCAATTCTTTACCAATTTCTCTTTGCCTTGATACAGAGGCATGATTAATGCTCTTGGCTCTATGAATGTCTATCAAGTGTTGCTACTCACTCTTGTCTTATTTCTAGCAATGATGAGCAATGTCAAGTTGAGCAATCAACGGTGTGTTCCTTCATCCTGTGGTGACGTTCGTAATATAAGCTTCCCATTTCGATTGAAGAGCGACCTGCCGGCATGTGGTGTATCAAGATTCGAGTTGACTTGTGAAAATAATCGCATTGTTCCAAACTTCCTTGATGGTCAATTCTATTTGCAATTTATCGATTATACTGAACGATCAATTAGATTAGTTGATGGTGGGCTACAAAGGGATAACTACTCATCTCTCCCCCATCATTCATGGTCGCGGTATTACTTCTATAATCATTCTTTCTTCGGCGTCTTGTCATTCAACAATATATGGGTCATTGTGAGCTGCTCAACACCGGTTAGTTCTCCATTCTACATCGCTGCCGATCCATGCATTGAGGGGTCATGCTCTACCAACATGTCATCGAATTGGAACTTGTACGCTTTGGTCAATCCAAATGTATCGGATGTTAGGGATTTTTGCACCATTAGCAGTTGGACATGGGCGTCACGTGATTTTGGGGGTGGCCAGGCTCATAATAGCTCTTTCAACTACAAGCAAATCCATAACATCATGGCCGATGGATTTGATGTCCTTTATAATATATCTTCTTCTTCATCTTCATCTTCATGGAAGAAAACTTTCTTTTGCTACTTTGATATCTATGGCTACTTTCGGCTCTATCGCTACTTTTATTCTAGGCGCTTATATGCTAGCTCTAACGGAGATCAGGCTTGCACATCCTTGTACTATCAAGGCGGTAAGTATTGATCGACATTGAAATTTCACTGTAATTTTGCATGATTTGTACATTCTTTCACTTGCTACTTTCTCTTTGGAACTGGAAAATGAAAGGAATATCTAATATCCAGAAAAATTATGACAAAATACACATGACAGTGTACGTCAATGTATACATGTGTCTAGATTATAATTTCTTTCCACAGAAGGGCTAAATATGTACTTGTAAAAAAAGAAAAAAAGAAAAAAAAAAAAGGATTCTTGCGCGACCAACCACAAGAGTAGTTTTTTGTTGGCATAGAATTTACATTTTTTTTTAAATTTTCTTAATTAGTTCTTTAATTAGTCATTTCACTAATAATCCAAGAGCCACTCGTTAACAATCCATATAAAAACTTTAGTCATGTTTGATAGGATGAACAAAATTGTTCATTAAAAATGAAAAGCTCTGTCTTTCTTGATTTGTAGACAATAAATTCAACTTATACAAAGTAGCTTGCTACTATTCTGTATCCGCATGACTTTTGCTTTCCAAATTTTATTTCCTTCAATTATTTTTCACATCATTCATTCCTTCCACAGGTGTCCTAGATGATATTGCATTTTGGACAACTTGGGATTTACTAGTACTATTAAGTAAGCTGCAATGATTTATTCTTACAATATTTTTGAAAAAAAAAACCTATTCTAAATTTATTCATACAATAATTATGAAAAAAAAAAAACCCTATTCTAACCTATCAAAATTTTCTTTAGTTGTTTTTTGTGTAGTGAAATTCATAATCGGGATGCCATTTGTTGCGATATTTCTAATCTACAAGTATAGAAGAAGGCACATAGCAATGGACAAGAACATTGAAGAATTCTTGCAGACTCATAACAACTTTTTGCCCATAAGGTACTCTTACTCAAATATCAAGAAGATCACCAGAAATTTTAAGCACAAATTAGGTGAGGGGGGTTATGGTTCTGTGTACAAAGGAACGTTGAGAAGCGGCAATGAGGTAGCCATCAAGATTTTAAAGCAATCCAAGGCCCATGCCCAAGATTTTATTAGTGAAGTAGCAACTATTGGAAGAATTCACCATGTTAATATAGTGCAACTCATCGGTTTTTGCTTTGAAGGCTCGAAACAGGCTCTCGTGTATGACTTCATGTCAAATGGATCTTTGGATAAGCATATTTTCACAAAGGAAGGTGATAAGTTTCTTGATTACAAGAAAATATATGAGATTGCTCTTGGGGTGGCAAGGGGGATTGCATATTTACATCGAGGGTGTGACATGCAAATACTTCACTTTGATATCAAGCCTCACAACATTCTTTTAAACAAGAATTTCACTCCAAAAGTTTCTGATTTTGGACTTGCAAAACTTTATCCCATTGATCGTAGCATAGTCTCAATGACTGCTGCAAGAGGAACTTTGGGATACATGGCGCCTGAGTTGTTCTACAAAAACCTTGGTGGTGTATCTTATAAAGCGGATGTCTATAGCTTCGGGATGTTACTAATGGAAATGGCAGGTAGAAGGAAAAATGTAAATGCAAATGCAGAACACTCAAGCCAAATTTATTTTCCACTGTGGGTGTATGACCACATCAATAAAGGAGAAAGTGTTGAAATGGACAAAGTTATAGAAGAGGAAAGGGAGGTGATAAAGAAGATGATAATAGTTGCACTTTGGTGTGTACAATTAAACCCTGACCATCGGCCTCCAATGAACAAAGTCTTAGAAATGCTTGAAGGAGACATTGGTAATATCCAAATGCCTGCAAAACCGCTTATTTATCCACAAAGTGAGCTAGTCAACGATGATAAAATCGAAATGGAATTAAAAACATTTTCAACTTCATCAAGCGCTCTCACAATTTCCACTAGTCTTCCATTTGGAGATAGTAGTGGTGTCTAGAACCTTGCTCAGTTTAATTGGAAAAGCTTTGTTCCCACAACATAGTATTATTTGGGAGGAAGGTTAGCTAGTTTAGTTTGCCAATGATTATATTTTGTCTTCTTCTAGCTCTTAGGTTACTGTTGCGTTATTGTACTTTTCTTTTTTAGCTCGAAGTGTTATTGTACTTCATTTATGGTTTCACAATGTGTGGTCCATACAATCTCATACACAGGACGTATGTTTAAGTTCTTAAAAATACCGTGTTTGGGAAACGTATTCTATATGTTCATCCAATGTGAATTCTAGCTAATCAAGTTAATCATCTCTAAACCAAATCACTCATTTTCTATAGGATATTCGCTAAAGAGGGCTGCAAAACGTGCCATCTTACATGTACTTGCTAGTGGCCCCGTGTCCTCTTTGACTCGGTGTAAATCAATCTTTTTTCCTCGATTGCTTAGGTCGCAAAGTAGTTTTTATTTGTAGTAATTGCATTTAGAAATCGCTCAGCATTTGGCTCACCCAAATTCAAATTCGTTATTCACCAATTGCGACAAATTTTATTTTCTTCACAATTCATTTATATGGATCGAAAATTGACCAAATTCTTGAGAAAATAGTGATGGGACAATCATATTGTCTTGAAGCTCACATTAGCTCTAATTTTAAATGATCAAAAGAAAATGGGACAATTATTTAGAAAAGTCCTGTAACTCATCAACATAATGCATATGAGTATTAACACTTTCATTTTGTTCGCGGAAGCTTTAAAACTAGTAACTTGGTACATTGGAGAAGTTACATGCGCCGGACTAAGAAAAATATAAGGACCTCATCCCTCGCTACCATCGCGTGAGGGTTGATTGGCCCTTGCGGCCACCTGGCTGGGGTTGGCCGACCCTGGGGGATCTGAGCGTCTACTTGTGGTGATGACCAACAACTCAGACCTCTGGTTGAGTGGGAGTCTTTTCCGGGGCTCGGCACCTCTTCAAGACTTCTCCAACTAGCTCTTTGTTTCCTTTTTCTTTTTCATTTTGATTTTCGACTTTCTTTCTTCTTCATGTTTTTTTTTTTTTTTGGATTATCTTTATTGTTTCTTTTTAGTTTTGGTTCGTCATATGATGTGGTGCCCACATGTACATACGAATTTGATAATTTTAAGGATTGACTTGTTCTTTCTGAATATATTAAGAGTTAATTGCATTTTAATTGAGAACACCCAGTACTCATACTTTTGAGGGGAGAAAGCCATTCCTCTTGATTTTTTGTGAACTAAATTTGTGGAATCGATAAAAGAAAAGAATGACAAAACATTACCATCACCTAACAATGACGAAATCATGCATTGACTGATTTTCTTTTTCTCCACGTACGAATGAAAAGCAAAATTAGCGGATTGATTTCAGCGTAGTTTGTTAATTCCTGTATTTTGCAGAAGAATTGCCTCCGTGGCTATCTATTTACATTTCTCGTTTCCTGAGTGTGCTCTCTTGACATGGAGCAATGCGTCTCTCTCTCTTCCCTCCACCGTCCAATATCAAAGCTCCCTCCTTCCCGCCAAAACCTCTCCCCCTCTCACCCCTCGACCGCCGCCTCATCACCCCCACCACCGAGGCGGCGACCTCCCTGGAGCAATCTCCCACCCCGACCTCATGTGCTGTGATGGGTCCCATCCCGACCTCCTCACCTTCTCTCTCCTCCTCAAGTCTGGTCGCTCTCGGAGGCGGGTCCATCGCTCGCTGGCTCGGTGCCTGCTCGAGGCCCACTTCGGGGATTCTCAACTCGCTCATCAGTCTCTACTCGAAATGCAATGACTGGGCCGAGGCCGAGAGGATGTTTATGGACATGAGTCAGAAAAGGGACTTGGTTTCTTGGGGTTTGAAGCGGTTGAAACTTTCCTTCATATGCTTGAAGATGGCTTTCTTTACCTGCGATTATTGTTTCGCGGCGGTTATTTGGGCTTGTTCAGTTCCGGAGAATGCATCAGTTGGCGATACAATTTTCGGGTTTATAATCAAAAGGGGCTACGTAAATTATGATGTGTGCGTCGGGTGTGCATTTTAATTGACATGTTTGCAAAGGGTAGTGCTGATTTTGTTTCGGCTCGTAAGGTGTTCGAGAAAAGGCTCGAGAGGAGTGTGGTTGCTTGGATTTTGATGATGACAAGATGTACTCTGGTGGGTTGTCCAAGAAAGCTGTTGATTTGTTTCTCGATATGCTTGTGAGTGGGACGGTGGCAGATAGATCTACACTCGAAGCTGTTTTGTCAGCAAGTTCGGAGTTGGAGTTGCAGTCGCTGGGGTTGCAGTTGCAATGCTGGGTTATACAGTCTGGATTCACTTCGGATGTCTGTGTTAGATGCAGCTCGGTGGACATGTACGTGAAGTGCGTAGCTAGTGGATTGCTTAATGATTTGAGAAAGGTGTTTGATCGGGTGCAAGATCATAACGTGATGTCTTAGACAGCGATAATCACGGGAAGTATCAAACCCTTTTCGGAAATGATAAAAGGTCCCATGAGGCCAAACCATTTCGCATTTGCTAGTGTTCTCAAGGCACGTGGAAGTACTTGTGATGTAGATATGGGGATACAAATATACACGCTAGCTACAAGATTGGGCTTTGCTGGTGATACTTGCGAGGGTTATTCTCTTATTAGCACATATTCTCAGTCGCACCACATGGAAGACACTTAGAGAGCTTTTGATGCACTATTTGAAAAGAATTTAATTTCATATAATGCCCTTGCGGATGCCTATGCCAAGGGCTTGGAGTCCAATGAAGCCTTTGAACTGCTACATGAAATTGAGGAGAGAGGAATCAGAACGGGTGCTTCTACATTTGCCAGCCTTTTTAGGTGGAGCTGCCTGTATCTGCACTATTGGTGAAGGGGAGCAAATCCATGGGAGATGGTAAAATGAGGGCTGGACTCAAGTCAGTGCATTTCCAATGCTTTGATCACTGCGCATTCAAGGTGGGGAAACCTAGAAGCTGCTTTTCAAGTTTTCCGTGAGATGAGAGAATTGACCACCTATGCATGCATGGTGGACTTATTGGGTGGATCGGAATCTGTCCCATGAGATTATAAGTTCAATGCCTCTCAGGGCGGATACACTAGCCAGGTCTGATGTATATTTTTTGGAGCTTGCCGAGTTCACGGCAAGGTTGAACTTGCAAAACAAGCTGCAGCAATGATATTTTAGTAGGAACGGGACTACCCTGCTGCTTATGTTTTGCTATCAAATATTTATGCCTCGGCTGGTCTTGGGAAGATGCAGCAGCAATCAGAAAGAAGATGAAACTGAAATATCTTACAAAAGAAGCCAGTTGTAGTTGGATTCAAGTGAAAAATAATGTTCACAAGTAACATACGTAGGTGACAGCTTCATGCCCAAAGGCACAGGAGATTTATGACAAGACCGATTGGCTAGTCGAATAAAGAAACTGGGTAATGTTCTGACTACTGAATTTGTTCTTTATGATGTGGAGAAGGGACAAAAGGAACAATATTTGCTCCAGAACAGTGAAAAAATTGCTGTTGTTTTTAGCTTTATAAGCACTCCAGTCCAAAATCTGTCAGGGTGTTTAAGAATATCCGCATTTGCGGAGATTGTCATTCTGCAATCAAGTATGTCTCCCTGGCAACCAGAAGATGTATGGTCGTAAGGGATGCAAACTAGTTCCACCATTTTAGGGACTAAACATGCTCATGCAATAACTACTGACGACAATGCTTCTTAAATTGTCTCATTCATTGTGTAAATTGAATCTCCATTTTAGATTTTCTCCTTTGTTCCTATGTTACTTGAACTGGGATTCTATTATTTCCCTAGCAAGCCCAACAATGTAAATATCATGTCCTGAAATGTATATAGATTTGGTACTCCTACCGTCGGAATACCAAGTGGAAGACCTCAAATGAAGCTCACAATATCTCAGCAATATAATTTATGGAATTGAAAACAGTCATGCTTCGCCTTTGGATTTTCCTGGAATGTGCAGTTTTCAGACGCTAGATATGTATGTTCTGTTCTATCCTGAGCGTTCCCGATATGCAGTCCTGGTGCCCCATAATTCATTAATTAGCTGAATATTCTGTGTGGTTTTTGTTTTGGAAATTTTGCTTGTAACACCTCCGACTTATAGTTAGTCTACATTTTTGGATGTGGCAATTTCTTGTGCTTTTACATCGTCAAGTTCAACCATGCGAGTTCATGCCATATGTTCAACATTTCCCAGGCTGTTGCAGAGCGGATAAATTTAAGAAATTGGTGATTGAGAAGAAACAAGAGCAGCTTTCGTGAGCAAACAACGGTTTGAAACCAGGAGGCATGATCCTTGAGGAGTTCATGCCATGATCAAGCATTCGCAAGTATTGCATCGACTTTTTGGTGAGGAAAATGTTTTCTGTCAAATCGTGCATCATTCCTGCTGTACGTCTTAGCTTTATATTGTTCCTCTGCAAGGCTTCTCCTCATACGGCATTGCACTTGTCAGAGCAGGGAAAGCACTAGGTCTTCATCACTAGTTTTCACTCAGCAAACGGCTGCATATAATCCAAAGGTAGTGGGCTAGAATGCGCACTCTAACTGTTATGTTGTTTCCGAGCAATGTATTTCATCAACGGAAGCAATCATGACAACTTTCATGTTGGCATAGAGTTTAGATTTTCCTTTTGTCTTAATATGTTCCTTAACTAGTCGCTTAACTTATAATTCACGAGACACTCTTTTGACAATTTCCTTGAAAAATAGTATTTATGTAACTATAGTAGGCATTGACACATGAATTTTTACGAACTAATCGAATATACATTTTCAAGGAAAGAATCATTTATGGAGTCCGGCCACATTCATTCCATTTGGGCTTTAACGCAAATGGTGAGATCCGATTCTGTTAAGCCCATCAAGAACATTAGCCCTAGCCCAGACAAGGACGACCATCCACCATCTCCAACTCAAGCTCTCTCTCCATCGCCGGAATTCAGTTGCAGGACTGAAGTGCTGTCTAGAACCGTGCGCAGTTTAATTGGAAAAGCTTTGCTTCTCACAACATAGTATTATGTTCGGAGGGAGGTCAGCTAGTTTAGTTTGCCAGTGATTACATTTTTTCTTCTAGCTCTTAGTTTACTGTTGTGTTATTGTATTATTATTATTATTATTTGGTCAAAGTGTTATTGTTCTTCATATATAGTTTCACCATGTGTGGTCCACACAATCTCCTAAACAGGATGTATGTTTTAACTTCTTAAAATAACCGTGTTTGGGAAGCGTATTCTATATGTTCATCCAATGTGAATTCTAGCTAATCTAGTTAATCATCTATAAACCAAATCACTCGTTTTTTTATAGAATATTTACCAAAGAGGGCTGCAAAACGTGCCATCTTACTTATACTTGCCATTGGCCCGTGTCCTCTTTGCCTCGATATAAATCATTCTTTTTTCCTCGATTGCTCAGGTCGCAGAGTTGTTTTTATTTGTGGTTATTACATTTAGAAGTCGCTGAGCATTTGGCTTGACCAAATTTAAATTCTTTATTCACCAATTGCAAAATAATTTTATTTTCTTCGCAACTCATTTACTTGGATCGAAAATTGGTCAAATTCTTGAGAAAACATTGATGGGGCGATCATATGGTCTTGAAGGTCACATTAGCTCTAAATTATAAATGATCAAGAGAAAATGAGAAATTATTTAGAAAAGTCTTGCAACTTGTCAACGTAATGCATTTGAGTTTTAAAAATTTCATTTTACTCATCTAAATCTTAAAATTTATAACTTGGTGCGCATGATCCTTCCGTTAAGCTGCGAATGCCTCCCAAGCCACTTCAATACCCATGCCATCATGTGCCTGCGTATGACAAAGGTGAAACCTTGATTGAATTGGTGTTGATAAAATAGTTATTTTATTTTTTCACATGTTGCTGATTTGGTTTTTCAGTTATTAGAGTTAGTGGAGTCATGTGTGTTGGCTATCCTAGTTTTTAGGTGTTAGTGGGGCAAGTGCTTTATGGAGAACATGGGTAGTTATGGTGTGTTTTAGGTGATGTGTTTTTGTCTTTTGTAGAAGACTTGGTTGCTTTGTACGTAAGATGAAGTTTCAGTCTCATCTCTCCTCCTTTTTAGCAATTTAACAGTGGTATCAGAGCCTAAGAGAAACGTGAGAGAGTTTAAAAATAAAAAAAAAAAACTTTCGTGAGAAAATTGCAGTAGCAATATTTCCAATGGCCACCGATAATTTTGTTCAACCAGCAATTCCACGCTTTGATGGTCACTATGATCATTGGAGTATGTTGATGGAGACTTTTTTACGATCAAAAGAGTATTGGTCGGTTGTCGAATCTGGAATTCAAGAGCCACCAGTAGGCATGGCTTTGACAGATCCCCAGAAAGCAGAATTGGAAGCTCGAAAGTTGAAAGACCTTAAGGCAAAAAATTATTTTTTTCAGGCTATTGATCGTTCCATCTTGGAGACTATTCTTTGCAAAGAAACCTCCAAAGATATTTGGGATTCTATAAAGAAAAATATCAAGGCTCGCTTAGGGTGAAGCGTGCACAAACTTCAAGCCTCGAGAAGAGATTTTGAGACACTAACGATGAAGGATGGAGAATCTGTCACTAGTTATTGTGCCAGAACAATAGAGATCAGCAACAAGATGCGATTCCATGGCGAGAAGATGGACGACGTCACCATTGTGGAGAAGATTT
The DNA here is from genome assembly GCA_016097545.1 of Eucalyptus victrix. Classification (NCBI taxonomy): domain Eukaryota; kingdom Viridiplantae; phylum Streptophyta; class Magnoliopsida; order Myrtales; family Myrtaceae; genus Eucalyptus; species Eucalyptus victrix. The sequence goes on from CM027845.1 coordinate 4,265,906, forward strand.
TGCGTTCCTTGACACCAAAGTTTAATTATGTTGTCTGCTCAATTGAAGAGTCGAAAGACATAGATGCGCTCTCTCTTGATGAATTGCAAAGCTCCTTATTGGTCCATGAACAAAAGATGAACAGAAGTTCAACAGTAGAGGAGCAAGCGTTGAAGGCTTCTACCAATACTTATTCCAACAATTTCAGAGGAAGGGGTAGAGGTAGAGGTAGAGGAAGGGGAGATCGAGAAAATAGAGATGTTGGCAGGAATTTTAAAGCCAACAATGACCAATTTCAAGGCAAAGGCAGAGGACGGGGTCCTAACAAATTCAAGGTAGAGTGTTTTAGATGTCATAAATTTGGTCATTATGCATCTGAATGTTATACTAGGCTGCCTAATAATAAAGAAAGGCAGAAAGTTCAAATTTTGTTGAAGAAAAGGAAGCAGAAACGTTGTTGATGGCTGTTCAAGATAAAAAGGAGCGCGAGTCGATATTTGGTATGTGGATACAAAGTTGCGGAACCACATGAGTGGAAGTAAGTTTTCTTTTTCTCATCTAAATGAAGATTTTCATTCCACTGTGAGTTTTGGGGATCATTCTACTGTGAAAGTGATGGGAAAAGGTGATATTAAGATAAGAACCAAGAATGGTTTTGTGGAAACAATCTATAATGTATTGTATGTTCCTGACTTGAAAAGTAACCTATTGAGTGCTGGCCAATTACAAGAAAATGGTTATGTAATCACCATTCAGAGGGGTGTCTATGAAATTTATGATTCCGTTAGAGGTGCTATTGCTGTTGTTCTTATGAATTCAAATAGATTGTTTCCATTAAAGATTGAAAATATTCAGTCTTGCTTGATGGCTGAAAAGAAAGATCCCTCATGGCTTTGGCACTTTCGTTATGGTCACTTGAGTTTTGGTGGATTGAAGACCCTCCAACAGAAAAAACATGGTGACGAGCCTTCCTCAAATTACTTGTTCCTTCTCAAGTCTCGTGAAGAATGTGTTGTTAGCAAACAAAGATCGTTCTCAATTTTCAAAAGAAAAGTCATGGAGAGCAAAGGATGTTTTGCAGCTGGTGCATTCGGACATTTGCGGTCCCATAAATCCATCTTCTAATGGAGGTAAAAGATACTTAATTACCTTCATTGATGATTTTTCCAGAAAAACTTGGGTTTATTTTTTACAGAAAAATCGAAGCTTTCTCCATATTTAAAACCTTCAAAACTCGTGTTGAAAATGAAGCAGAAAGACCATTAAGACTCTTCGAACAGATCGTGGCGGTGAATATTGCTCAAAAGAATTTGAAGTTTTTTGTGCGAGTATGGCATTCGAAAAGAGCTTATCGCTGCATATACACCACAGCAGAATGGTGTATCTGAGAGGAAAAATAGAACAATTCTCAACATGGTGAGAAGTTTATTGGCAAGAGGAAGAGTTCCAAAGACTTTCTGGCCAGAAGCAGTAAATTGGAGTATTCATGTTTTGAACAGAAGTCCAACTTTTGCTGTTCAAAATATGACACCTGAGGAGGCTTGGAGCGGGAGAAGACCGGTTGTAGATCACTTCAGAATCTTTGGATGCATCGCATATGCCCATGTCCCGGATGTGAAAAGGAAGAAACTTGATGACAATGCTGAAAAATGTGTCTTTCTTGGTGTAAGTGAAGCATCCAAAGCATATAAATTATTCAATCTACTAACAAAGAAGATTGTGACTAGCAGGGATGTTGTTTTTGATGAAGAGAACACTTGGGATTGGAATAGGCAGCAGCCTACCCAAGTTCTTTATGACAATGATGCTGAACAGGAGCAAATTTCAGCACCCTGTATGCCCCAAAATTCATCAAATACGACTTCTACAGCTGCTAAAATTTCACCAACAGGCTCTGAAGTCAATGAAGAAGAAGCTCAATCTCTTCGCCTCATTAGAAGAAAGCCTGCTTGGATGGAAGATTATGAGGTAACTGGAATTGGAGATTCAATTACTCATTTTGCCTTATTTTCAGACTATGACCCTACAACTTTTGAGAGTGCTGTCAAAGAAGAAAAATGGCAAAAAGCGATGGATGATGAAATTAATGCCATCGAAAGAAATGATACTTGGGAGCTATCCGATCTTCCGAATGGACAAAAAACCATTGGTGTAAAGTGGGTCTTTAAAACAAAACTGAAAGAAAATGGTGAGGTTGACAAATATAAAGCACGTTTGGTAGCCAAAGGATACAAGCAGCAATATGGAATCGACTATACAGAGGTTTTTTCTCCAAACTTGCGAGACATGACACGATCAGATTGGTAGTTGCATTGGCGGCACAAAATTCTTGGCCTATTTTCCAGCTAGATGTCAAATCGGCATTCTTGCATGGATACTTGGAGGAATGTGTATTTGTCGAGCAACCCCCGGTTATGTCAAGATTATAAATGAGCATAAAGTTTATAGATTGAAGAAAGCTCTTTATGGGCTAAAACAAGCCCCTCGAGCTTGGTATAGTCGTATTGAAACTTATTTTCTTAAAGTTGGTTTTTCAAAACATCCTTATGAGCATACACTTTTTGTCAAGATTGGAGATAAAGGGAAAATGCTTATTGTCTCGCTTGTATGCCGATGATCTTATATTTACCGGAAGTTGTGATGGCATGTTTGAAGAATTCAAGAAATCCATGATGGATGAATTTGAAATGTTTGATCTTGGTATGATGCATTACTTCCTTGGCATAGAAGTGGTTCAATCGAATGATGGGATTTTTATTTCTCAAAAGAAATATGTGGGAGAAATTTTGGACAGGTTTCGATGAAGGATTGTAATCCCGTAAACACTCCAGTTGAGTTTGGCTTAAAGTTATACAAAGATCATGAAGGGAGGAAGGTTGACAGCACAATTTATAAACAAATTGTGGGCGTTTAATGTATTTAACGCAACAAGACCAGACATAATGTATTTTGTGAGTTTAATCGGAGATATATGGAGAATCCTACACAAATGCATTTGTTAGCTGCCAAGAGAATCCTTCGTTACTTGCAAGGAACTAGAGACTTTGGGCTATTTTACAAGAAGGGTGAAAAGTTTGATTTGTTGGGATTTACTGATAGTGACTATGCAGGAGATCAAGATGATAGGAGGAGCACTTCGGGTTATGCTTTTATGTTTGGAACAGGTGCTATTTCGTGGTCATTCAAGAAGCAACCAATTGTCACATTGTCAAGTACAGAAGCTGAATTTGTTGCTGCAACAGCTACTGCTTGTCAAGCTATTTGGCTAAGGAGAATTCTTGAGGAGCTACAATTCAAGCAACCGGGACCTACTAAAATTTTTTGTGACAATAATTCAGCAATAAAACTTTCCAAGAATCCGGTGTTACATGGAAGAAGTCAGCACATTGATGTGAAGTTTTATTTCTTGAGAGATCTTAGCAATGATGGAACAATTGATATAATCTACTGCAGGAGTGAAGATCAAGTTGCTGATATATTTACCAAGGCCCTCAAGATGGAGTCATTTGTGAAGCTCAGAAAGTTACTAGGTGTTTGCACGATGAAATAAGTCAAAGCTTTAAACTGAATGTTAGCAAACATCGCTTTAGGGGAGGGATTGTTGATAAAATAGTTATTTTATTTTTTCACATGTTGCTGATTTGGTTTTTCAGTTATTAGAGTTAGTGGAGTCATGTGTGTTGGCTATCCTAGTTTTTAGGTGTTAGTGGGGCAAGTGCTTTATGGAGAACATGGGTAGTTATAGTGTGTTTTACGTGATGTGTTTTTGTCTTTTGTAAAAGACTTGGTTGTTTTGTACGTAAGATGAAGTTTCAGTCTCATCTCTCCTCCTTTTTAGCAATTTAACAATTGGAAAATTGGTCAACTTTATTCGGTGTACCACTAATTTCTTCTTCATCCCAATGTGAAGATGAGATTGAGTTTAATTAAGGATGATCCTTCCCATTTAATCAATGTGACACCGATGACACGTTGGTTTTGAAAAAAAAAATGCAACGGGTGAATCACACATAATGTATCTTGGGGTGGTGTTCTCGTGATACATGGATCTTGGGGAAGGGAAACCTATCTTCTTCTGTTTGGGTTGCATCAGAGGGAGTTAGGGAATTGGAATGCAAGCCTGTGAGCGCCACTGGTGGCATGGCACCCAAACCCGACCGACTTGTGGAACCCGCTGATGGCATACAATTAGTTGGATAGGCTTGAAAATGGTTTGGTACACTAGAGAAGCTGCATGCGCCAGGCTAAGAAAAATATAAAGGCCTCATCTCTCGTTACCATCGTGCAAGGGTTGATTGGCCCTTGCGACCACCCTGCTAGGGTTGGCCGACCCTCGTGGATCTAGGCGCCTGCTCGTGGTGATGACCAACAACTCGGACCTCTGGTTGAGTAGGAGTATTTTCTGGGGCTTAGCGCCTCTTCAAGACTTCTCCAACCATCTCTGTGTTCCATTTTTCATTTTCATTTTAATTTTTGACTTTTTTTCTTCTTCATTTTGTTTTTGGATTATCTTTTTTGTTTCCTTTTAGTTTTGGTTCCTCGTATGATGTGGTGCCCACATGTACACATGAATTCGATAATTTTAAGGATTGATTAGTTCTTTTTGAAGATATTGAGAGTGGATTGCATTTTCATCGAGAACGCCCAGTAGCAATACTTTTGACGGGAAAAAGATGTTCTTCTTGATTTTTTTTTTAGAACTAAATTTGTGGAATCAATAAAACAAAAGAATGACAAAACATTACCATCGCCTAACAATGACGAAATCATGCATTGATTGATTTCTTTTTCTCCATGTACGAATGAAAAGCAAAATAAACGGATTGATTTTAGCGTTTGTTAATTCCTGCATTTTGCAGAAGAATGGCCTTCGTGGGTATCTATTTTACATTGCTCGTTTCCTGAGTGTGCTCTCTTGACATTCTCTCTTCCCTCCACCGTCCAATATCAAAGCTTCCTCCTTCCCGCCGAAACCTCTCCCCCACTCGCCCCTCGACCGCCGCCTCATCACCCCCACCACCGTGGCGGCGACCTCCCTGGAGCAATCTCGCACCCCGACCTCATGTCCCGTGATGAGTCCCATCCCGACCTCCGCACCTTCTCTCTCCTCCTCAAGTCTGTTCGCTCTCGGAGGCGGGTCCATCGCTCGCTGGCTCGGTGCCAGCTCGAGGCCCACTCGGGGATTCTCAACTCGCTCATCAGTCTCTACTCGAAATGCAATGACTGGGCCGAGGCCGAGAGGATATTTGAGGACATGGGTCATAAAAGGGACTTGGTTTCTCGGAGTTTGAAGCGGTCGAAACTTTCCTTCATATGCTTGAAGATGGTTTTTTTACCGAATGATTATTGTTTCGCGGCGGTTATTCGGGCTTGTTCAGTTCCGAAGAATGCATCAATTGGTGATACAATTTTCGGGTTTATAATCAAAAGCGGCTATGTGAATTATGATGTATGCGTTGGGTGTGCATTTTAATTGACATGTTTGCAAAGGGTAGTGCTAATTTTGTTTCAGCTCGTAAGGTGTTCGAGAAAAGGCCTGAGAGGAGTGTGGTTGCTTGGACTTTGATGATGACAAGATGTAGGGTTGTCCAAGAAAGCTGTTGATTTGTTTCTCGATAAGCTTGTGAGTGGGAATGTGGCAGATAGATCCACACTCGAAGCTGTTTTGTCAGCGAGTTAGGAGTTGGAGTTGCAATCGCCGGGGTTGCTGTTGCAATGCTGGGTTATACAGTCTGGATTGGCTTCTGATGTCTGTGTTAGATGCAGCTCGGTGGACATGTACTTGAAGTTTGTAGCTAGTGGATTGCTTAATGATTTGAGAAAGGTGTTTGATCGGGTGCAAGATCATAATGTGATGTCTTAGACAGCGATAATCACAGGAAGTATCAAACTCTTTTTGGAAATGAGAAAAGGTTCCATGAGGCCAAACCATTTCACATTTGCTAGCGTTCTCAAGGCATGTGGAAGTACTTGTGATGTAGATATGGGGATACAAATATACACGCTAGCTACAAGATTGGGCTTTGCTGGTGATACTTGCGTGGGTTATTCTCTTATTAGCACATGTTCTCATTCGCACCACATGGAAGACACTCAGAGAGCTTTTGATACACTAATTGGAAAGAATTTAATTTCTCATAATGCCCTTGTTGATGCCTATGCCAAGTGCTTGGAGTCTGATGAAGCCTTTGAACTGCTACATGAAACTGAGGAGAGAGGAATCAGAACAAGTGCTTCTATATTTGCCAGCCACCTGTATCGGCGCTATTGGTGAAGGGGGGCAAATTCATGGGAGATGGTAAAATCAGGGCTGGACTCAGATCAGTGCATTTCCAATGCTTTGATCACTGTGTATTCAAGGTGGGGAAACCTAGAAGCTGCTTTTCGAGTTTTCCGTGAGATGAAAGAATTGACCACTATGCATGCATGGTGGACTTATTGGGTGGATCGGAATCCTTCCCATGAGATTACAAATTCAATGCCTTTCAGGGCAGATACACTAGTCAGTTCTGGCATACATTTTTTGGAGCTTGCCGAGTTCATGGCAATGTTGAACTTGCAAAACAAGCTGTGGCAATGATATTTTAGTAGGAACCGGACTACCCTGCTGCAGCTGATCTTGGGAAGATGCAGCAGCAATCAGACAGAAAATGAAACTGAAATATCTCGCAAAAGAAGCCAGTTGTAGCTGGATTTAAGTGAAAAATAACGTTCACAAGTAACATACGTGGGTGACACTTCACGCCCAAAGGCACAGGAGATTTATGACAAGACCGGTTGGCTAGTCGAATAAAGAAACTGGGTAATGTTCTGACTACTGAATTTATTCTTCGTGATGCAGAGGAGGGACAAAAGGAACAATTGCTCCAGAACAGTGAAAAAATTGCTGTTGTTTTTAGCCTTATAAGCACTCCAGTCCAGAATCTATCAGGGTGTTTCAGAATCTCCGCATTTGCGGAGACTGTCATTCTGCGATCAAGTATATCTCCATGGCAACCAGAAGATGTATGGTCCTAAGGGATGCAAACCAGTTCCACCATTTTACGGAGTAAACATGCTCATGCAATGATTACTGATGACGATGCTTCTTAAATTGTCTCATTCATTGTGTATATTGAATCTCCATTTTGGACTTTCTCCTTTGTTCCTATGTTACTTGAATTGGGATTCTATTATTTCTCTAGCAAGCCCGACAATGTAAATATCATGTCTTGAAATTTATATAGATTTGGTACTCCTACCATCGGAATACCAAGCAGCAGACCTCAAATGAAGCTCGCAGTATCTCAGCAATATGATTCATGGAATTGAAAACAGTCATGCTTTGCCTTTGGATTTTCCTGGAATGTGCCATTTTCGGACACTAGATATGTATGTTCTGTTCTATCCTGAGCGTTCCCGATATGCAGTCCTGGTGCCCCATAATTCATTCATTAGCTGAATATTCTGTATGGTTTTTGTTTTGGAAATTTTGCTTGTAATGCCTCCGACTTATAGTTAGTCTACATTTTTGGATGTGGCAATTTCTTGTGCTTTTGCATCGTCAAGTTCAACTATGCGAGTTCATGCCATATGTTACTTCAACATTTCCCAGGCTGTTGCAGAGTGGATAAATTTAGGAAATTGGTGATTGAGAAGAAACAAGAGCAGCTTTCGTGAGCAAATAACGGTTTGAAACCAAGAGGCATGATCCTTGAGGGTTTCATGCAATGATCAAGCATTCGCAAGTATTGCATCGACTTTTTGGTGGGGAAAATGTTTTATGTCAAATGGGGCATTGTTCCTGCTGTTCGTCTTAGCTCCATATTGTTCCTCTACAAGGCTTCTCCTCATACGGCATTGCACTTGTTAGAGGAGGGAAAGCAATAGGTCTTCTTCGTCACTAGTTTTCACTCAGCAAACGGCTGCATATAATCCGAAGGTAGTGGACTAGAATGCGCACTGTAACTATCATGTTGTTTTCGAGCAATGTATTTCGTCAGCGATAGCAATCATGACTACTTTCATGTTGGCATAGAGTTTAGATTTTCCTTTTGTCTTAATATGTTCCTTAACTAGTTGCTTAACTAATAATTCAGGAGACACTCTTTTGACAATTTCCTTGAAAAATAGTATTTATGCAACTATTGTAGGTATTGACACCTGAATTTTTACGAACTAATCGAATATACATTTTCAAGGAACGATTCATTTATGGAGTCCGGCCACATTCATTCCATTTGGGCTTTAAGGCAGATGGTGAGATCCAATTCCGTTAAGCCCATCGAGCACAGTAGCCCTAGCCCAGACAAGGACGACCATCCACCATCTCCAACTCAAGCTCTCTCTCCATCGCCGGATTTCCGTTACGGGACTGAAAATTTCCTTTTTTAATGAAGTCATCTTCTCCTCAGCAAGCTCAGCCTCCATAGACGAAGCTCTCGAGCTCAATGGTAGGAGTTTGACGATCCGCGGCTCACGCTCATCGCACGCTCAAGCGTTCTCGAGTTCCAGCCGCCGACATCCTTATTCTCCTTCGCCTCTTACGCGCCTGATGTTGCGCGACGTGGCATCGCGACTCTGTGCTACCGGATTCGGCCTTCTGGCATTGGCGAGAAATGATTAAGTAACCTGAACGGTTGGATCTTCACAACTCCATGATCCTTACCATCGCATGATTTATCCATTCTTATCAAACCTTCAGGCGGAAGTTATTATAGTGGCAAATGAAGCGGCTGTGGACATTCGAAACGGGTACAGCTCTATTGATTGAACCGGGGCACGTCTATCTACCGCGACTAATAGGAATCTATATGCCTCCTTCAGGGGAAGACATGTTCTGTGACATCCCGAATTTCGACCCCGTCCTGAACATATGAAATGGACATCTCGTTGACGCGTCGATGGTCCTTTTTCTCGGAGCTGATCACTCACGAGTTAACCAATCTATTGGGTGAAGCCGTTAAGGGATATAACCGCGGTAAAATCCCTGGAAGCTACTCAATAGGTCGGATCGGACTAAAATCGCGTTCGGCCGATTTTAACCATGAAATTGAATTCGGAGTCTGGAATCGGACATTCGAGCATATCACTATCATTTATAAGACGTCATCTTGTCTTTCGGAATAATTTCGTTGAGTTCGAGATTTTGCGGAAAACCGAATCAAACATTTCGAAAAAATGGCGGAAATTCGGATGGGCTCAATTATAAAAAATTTGACTTCCAAGCCGAGCTTTTGAGTGTCGGGAACTTGCAAAAAATGGAATGAGATTTTACTTCATCGAAATTGGACTTCGATTTAGAGAATTTGTGAATAAATTGAAGACCAAAAGAAAATAGAAAGGGAAAGAGAAAAGAAAAAAAATGAAAAGAAAAATAAGACCATGGAATGTGATATTTTATATTATTTCTTTTCTCTCCCTCTCTCGTGCTTTTTCCTCTCTCTCTCCCTTTCTTTTTCTCTCTCTTCTCTCCTCCCCTCCCCCTTCGTGCGAGCACCCCCACCGAATGCCCCCTTGCCAATTTTAAATTGGCTTCCCCCCTCTCTTTTTCACTTTTGACTAGTCAAAAGTCTACCTCCTCCCTTCTTCTTATCTCTTTCCTTTCTTCTTCCTTTCTCTCCTCTCTCTTCTTTCTTCCCCCTCACGACAGAACCAGCTCTTCTTCTCCTTCTTTTCTTCGTGTGCGAACCAGGAGCTCGGAGACAACAGCTCGCCGAGAACCGCTCGCCGCTCGTCCCACCGCCGCACCGCCGCACCGCCGCGCCGCGCCCGTGCACCCGCCGCCGTTCCGCCGTCCGTGCACGCTCAGGCCGCGCGAACCAGCCCTGTTTCTTCTCTGTTCCGCACCGACCAGCCACCGTCCGGCCACCTCCGGCCACCGCCTAACCCCGCCGGACCACCCCCGCGACCCCCTCACCCTCCGCCGGCTTCCCCTTGCCGCCCAAGCCGCCGGAGCAGCCCCGATCGGCTCCGTCCAGCAGACCCACGGAGTGGGTTTCAGCATCTTCGGGCCCGCTTTTGGGCCGTTTCCGGGCCCCGAACCCGAGCCATGCTTTGGGAAGATTTGTTCCTCGCGTCGCCCCCGTTGGATTGATCCGATTTGCGCGCGATTTGGTGAGTAATCTCACTAATCCAGAATTAGTGGCTAATTTATGCTTAAGGTTGGTTTAGATTTGATTAATTATGTTTAAGTTGTTAGATTAGATTTAATTAGCAATTATTGGCCAATTGTGATGCGAATTAGATAAATTGATTGTGTAATTAGCAAGTAGACATGGTCTACTAATTATTGGAAGTGTCTCGGGATTTTTCCAGACCCTTAGTGCGCTCCAATTAGGCTTTTCGGTCCTAAGTGGAATTTTTAACATTTAAATATTAATTTTCGGAATTAAATTAAATAATTATTTATTTTCCGAAAAATCAACTGAGATGGCCTGGAACCGGAAAATTATGCTGATGACCGTGGTGAAGTCCGTTTATTTAATCGGGCTTTAATTTGAGCTAAATTGAATTTTAATATTAATTGTTTAATTTTCGAAATTTATTATTTAATTATTTATTTTTCGGAAATTAAGGTTGAGATGGCCAGTGACCGGAATATTATGGTGATGATCGTGGTGTAGTCCGTTTATTTAAATTGGCCTTATTTTGAGCTAAATGGAATTTTAATAATTATTAATTAATTTTCGAAATTAATTAATTATTTTTCGGAAATTAAGATTTTGATGGCCGACGACCGAAATCTCGTGCCGATCGTCAGGCACAGTCCGTTTATTTATTTGAGCTCCACGTTATATGGAATTGAATAAATTGTGATATTTTAGGGATTTACCCTAAATTGATTGGAATTGATTGAGATTGAATTGTTGATCGGTAAATGGCCAAGTATGTTATTAAGCATTTATAATGCTTTGTTGAGTTGTAAAGTGAGTAGAATTGTGAGAGTGATTTGAATATACTCTTGGCTAAGATTCATCAGGTATGTTGATACCGTGTGAAAATTGAGTGAGTTGATGAGTATGTGGGGATTCATCCCAAGATTGACCAGTGTCGGCATTCAATTAGAATTTGACTGTGAGAGGTTGTGAGTTAAACCTCGGAAGCCGCCGAAGTATGGCTATGCCAGTTGGGCCGAGATTTGCCACCGAATTTGGAATCGGTTGTGCCCGTTGGGCCGTAATTTGCCACCCGATACGGGTTACGCCTGAGAAGGCCGTAATTTGCCACCCGATACGGGTCGCGCCTGAGAAGGCCGTAATTTGCCACCCGATACGGGTCGCGCCTGAGAAGGCCGGAATTTGCCACCCGATACGGGTCGCGCTTGATAAGGCCGGAATTTGCCACCTGATACGGGTTGCGCCTGATAAGGCCATAATCCGCCACCTGATAAAGGTCGCGCCCATTGGGCCGTAATTTGCTACCTAAAGATAGGTCGATTAACCAATGATTCGATACGTTGTCGTGAATTGACTGATTGAGTGGAAATGATCTTGAATGATCCGACTGACATGTAATCGACTAGGTCGATCGATCTTTGCTTTAATCTGGTATTGTGAAATGATTGATTGAATGGAATTGATCGTGAGTGGTTTTGTTGGCGTATGATCGACTGGGTCGATAGATCGAAATGTCGATCTGTGATATGATTGCTTGAGTACCTATTGTAAATTGTACTGACTTGCAGGTGAGATCTGATGCTAAGGTACGTCTTCTGACCTATGCGTGTTTAGGTAGCCTTTAGTATAATAGTTTACTAATTGGGCTTAGTGGGATAGAACTCGCTGAGATGTAGTCTCATCCCAGTTTGGGGAAAACATTTCAGGATCCCGACGAGGAGCTGAGGAGGAGGAATTTGTGAATGAGAACTCGCAGTGAAATTGAGGAAGAGAATGATCTCGAGTGAAGAGGAATCGAGGAGGATCGGGATGATCTCGAGTATGACTTAGACGAGGATTGAAATCCCATCTCTTTGTGAACCTTTTTGTATATGTGTAGATAGAGTGAGACTCGAAGCTGCGAATAGTTTGTGAAGTGCTCTGTCTAATGCCATGTATAAAAGTTTGGTTGTAAATTTCAATATGAAAAATATAGCCTGCTTTTCTATCCCATTGTTTTATTGTCTGGGGATTTATAATTGCTTCCGCATGTACTTAAATAATGAAAGGGTCGGTGATACATTGTCCTGGGATATCGCATATTAAAAATCGACCAAGAGAAGGATGTGTGCGTGCCCAAGGATCGGGGCGTGACATGTTCTCTTTGTGATGAGGTATGAGGAAGCTTTCTTAGCTATTGATCCAACGAGGCCAAATGGGTACTGCACGGTGACTGTCTGATGATATGCCTCGGAGGAATAGCTTCGCTCGGAGCAGACACGGACTGAAGGACCTGAGTATGAGGAATGACCTTTTTAGTGGAGCCCATTTCCGCTGAGATGCGAAACTGCAGTGCTTTGCAAATGCTTTATCTCGAAGTGAATGGAATTACCAGGAAGGTTTCTTAATTCTCAGGTGAATTCAGAGGTTTGAGAATTTTTTTGTCTCTTGGAGGTAATCTTTTCTCCAGTTTAGTTCCTGCAAGTATCAGTAATCTCTCATGGGGACTTGAAGCTTTGAAATTTAAGAAGCAATAGCTTCATTGGTAGTTTGCTGGAGCAAACGATGGAGATGAGCATCTTTGATCATTCTGGACTTCAGTGGAAATAGATTCTTGGAGCAAATTCCAGTTGGTTGGAGTGATCTTTTTTCAAGCTAACTGCCCTTGGTTTGAGCAAGTAGAATTTGTCTGGTGAGTGGCCACTTGAGCTCATGGGTTTGCCGAGTCTGTAAGTCGTTGCTTTACAAGAGAGCAAGCATGTTATGCGGTGATGTCCCCGAAGGGTTTAAGTAGTTTGTTTCTCTAATTGTACAGTTCAACGGAAGATGGATCAAAGTTTTGATGCCGTTTTGTGGAAACACGATCTTGAGATGATCCTTATGTTCTTGGAAGTTGCTAAGGATGTTCTGAAATGAGTCTTGTAACAATTCCCCTTTTCTATTGCTGCCTAAGCAGAGCCGGAAACCGAGGGGGATAGAATTTGCATTAGAATCAGCTCGATGGAAATCGTCTTTTTCGGATGGGTTCTCTTCGTAAATTGTTGGGATTGCACCCTTACTACAATCGACCGGGGAGGGCAAGGGACGGGGGCAATAATGCTATATTGATCCGAACCAAGAATTTATAAAATATCAACTTATACATGAAAAAACAAGCACGATTTCTTCACATTTTTTATCCTTCGAAAACTACTTTTTGTAAAATAGAGCTAACCATCAAAATTTCATGAACCACCCGAGCAGCCCCAAGTTTGCTGCACTAAAAAAGGATAACTCTATTCTATCTAAAATTTTTCTTTTTTACATATCTATGAAATTCTGTGCTGGCTCGACTCCAGCACGTAATAGAGAAGTATTCTAAATTCCAAACTATTAGCCATCCGTAACACCCAATTTGAAAAGAAAAGAATGAAGGGCAATACAGATGATGTATTTTAAAAAGAAAAGAAAAACAGAAAAAGAAGACAACAAAAGCACATCTTCACCGTCATTGCAATAATCTGGTCTGCGGCTTTTTCAGAGAAAAAAAAAAACTCATACAAGAGTTCTTGAAAACGAGCCGACCGGTTGAATTCCTCAACAGCGCTTGTTGCCTTCTTAGAAGCGTTGTGCGAGCTGCCGTTTCAGTCTGTAGCTCCTTCGCCATCTTCTGCTAAAGCGCTTTAGCAACAGTCGGCAAGGCGTTCAGCCGACGGACCTCCTATTTGGAGTGGGCCACATGCCCAAAAGCTTCCCTTTCAGCTGACATTTACAGCCCTGGCTTGAGCCTGGGGTTGTTTAGAAATTTGAACGACCAAATGCAGCTTTAGTCTTTTTCAATGCGGCCACCTGGCTCTCCAGACGAACGCACCGACATTGGACACCCTGCAGAGTGCTCCTGTCAAGGCTTTTATGGCGCACCAGGACCCAGAGACACGTTACGCTAGCCAAGCCCAACGCTTGGGCAATTAGCTGGGTCCCATTGCGCTTGCTAAGCCCGGTGAGGGGCCTTGGCTGGGCTGCAGCGGCATGGCACCTGCCATGAAAGCGTCCTCCCCTAAGCTTTATGAGTTCAAGGTATGCCCTTTTACAGGAGGGATTCTGGCGCCGGCTTCCTTAAGTGAATAGACAAAGTCATTTTGTTCTATTCCTTAGCTTGAAGTTTGAAGGAAATGGTCGACACCCAGTTGAATGAAATGAGCGAGTATTCCCTGCTTCAATGTTAAAGCAACAAGAAAAGTGGCTCATATCTTTATGCATCTGTATGACTTGATTACAAAGGAATCCACCTTGAATTGATGGCAAAGTTTCTTCGGTTGCTCTCATATTTTTCTGTTCTTTGACCTGAAATCTCAGAAAATAATCCTGTCAATGTCCATGAGGCATGAAGACCTTATTGCCCGTTGTGCAAATCAAGATGATTTCCTACTTATTGAACAGGAATGGCCAGAATCAGTGAATTAATTGGTCAGGAAAATCATTTCACCAATAAAAAAACACAACACATAATAACTGAGATTCAGCTCTCTTTGGTTCGTTCTTTAACTGAATTACATCATTTCCACAAATGTTATGATTAGGATAACCACAAAGGACATATCCATTGTAAAAAAATACTGAAGATTGATTATCATCAAGGGATCTGCATAAAGGCATGGATATATGCATAACAGGTGCCATTGGCAACTTCATTCTTTCTCTTAATGACTTGACACAGGTTAGGCTTTGGAAAGGTGTGTTGCAAGACACCTTAAGATGGAGTAGCCGTAATGCTTTGATGGTGGAAAATAACCACTGCAAGCTAAAAAATGCTCTGCGAGATTGCAGTGATCATTGAGTTATGAAAACTCATTGTAGTAAGGTCTGGACATTGATATTCTTAGTGCGTGGCCTCATTATATAACATTTCTTGAGTATAACCCTATGTTTAGTGACCTAGCCTTGCATCTCTACATTCTGTAAATACATGTCATAGGAGAAGAAGTAAGAACAGAATTCTGATGCATGCTAACATGGTTTCATGATGCTATGCCAAAACTGATGTACTATGTGGTAACATGGAAAAAAACTGTTGTTTTGATATTAAGTTGCAAAAATGAAAAGTGGCACACCCAGTCCATGCAAGAAATAGCAGTTGATAACAGACGACCTGTGACTAGTTCAATTTGGTATCATCCTGGGTGTTCTGCCTGGAAGCATCTATTTCTTGTCAGCTGTCCTAAAAAGGACTGGCCTTTGACTGCTCTGGACCATATGGTACTCTTCATCTTAGCAAGGACGTCAATTCTGATATAGAGGAAGAGAATAGAAATGTTGCCACTGAGGATTGTGTAGATTGTAATGCAACAATCGTTCTTTTAGGGAAGCTACTGACATAATTGGAGCATCTCTGATAGACACCGACTTCTAAAGTATATCAGTTCTTCACTAGAACATGATGCAAGAAAATATTTCTGTCATTAGAGATGAATCTTTCTGAACATTCCATCAAAAATCTTATCCCAGTTGCTCTATAAATTTATTACCATAAAAGCGCCTTGGAAAGATTAATTTCAGTCCTCGATATGAGATTCCACAATTTAGGGGCTAAAGATCTCTTATATCCTTAGTCATTTACATCATATCCACCAAGTTTTAAGCATGGTTGTGAGATATCTTTGAGTTGTCTTAACAATATAAAACTGATCATTATCATGGAAGAGGATCCAGGAGCCAGAAGAGATTCATGGAAAAATGTCCCCAATTAAAAGGTGTGTAAAGGACAATTTGGGCATAAATTGCGTATCAATCCTGCTCACTGAAGAACTGCATATTGACACGGCGATGAACTTAATTTTAGGTCATGTGGCACAGATCGCTTCCCATCATCTTGAACTTTCTCCATCACAATGATGTAAATACAGGTACAAATTCTATGCAAGATCTCTTTGTTTTTCCTTGTATTGAACAAGCTACAATGCTAGATATGAAGTATCTCTGCTTATTCTTTAATTTTGCAACAATTTTCTGCTCTGTGGACAAACCTGTTCTCCCTGGATTTTCCTGGTCATATAATGTCTAGAGCTTTGGGATTCTTTTTTTGTTCTTTGTGTTTTCTTACATAGTTCTGCAGTTGTTCGAGTAAAGGCAAGGTTAATTGATGTTAATTCAACATGTTCAACGGTTAGCACAGTAACAGACGAAGAACTTTTACAAGAAGTGATAAGTTATGGGAATATTAGGGAGTGCTTGTACTTTTTAAGCTCATTTCTCTGCCTGACCGTTACTCATATCGATTGAAATTTTTACTTTGTCAGTGAGCTGTGAGGAATACATTTTTTCACAAAGGCCATTTTAGAATTTATCTGAAGATGATGGAACAATATGCTCAGCGAAATGATGAATAAAGGTTACAAACTAACCTTCTCAGTGGTTTGTGTATGATATCATGGGCAGCATCAACCTTAATTGAAAGACAGCTGAAACATGTCTCCAAATTATCTGCTGTAACAATGCTATGTCACTGGATACAAATCATAAAATCTTAAGTTTATACTCGATATTGAGTTTCATTTCCTTTTGGAGATAGAGATCTTTCAAATAAATTGGGACATTGCCTGTTCAAAATGCCATCAGAATTAGCAAGGAATAGAGTGTTGCTATTTATTGATGATATCTATACACAATACCTATGTTTTAATACAATTCTAATCATTAAGAGATTTTTTCTTTTTTTAAGTGTTCACTTAAGAGGGCGTGACCGGTGATGATAACTCCGAGTGACGCGGATTTAAACTTCAATTTCATCTTGTCAGTCATGCATTGGCTTTGGAAAAGAACAGTTGCCATTCTAAGGCGATAGGATATGAGATCCTTGGACATGACAAAAATTCATCGGCTACAAAACAATTCGTGTACAGGTGATATGTCCTCTCTTCTCTGTGTTGTGCTCTTGGTCGAATCAAAGGATGTCTACAATTGTTTGCGTCATCATGCGCTTTCGCGGAATTGCGTGTTCCTTGCTACTTGCAAGTTCTTGAAGGTGAAAAATAGAAAGGAGCAATAATTCGTTGCTTGTTGAATATATCCACTGATTTGTTCTTCATGGGTATAAACAAATGTCGAGAATGGAAAAAATTTCTCCTTCTTGTCTGCAATCATTGCTTATATTTCTGCGACGGTCAAATAGATTAAAATCATAATGCAATAATCTATAGAAATGTAATTATCACAGATTGAAATACCATGAGGATTCACGTACAACTAGAGTAGAATATAGGCTAGCATACTGACTCATTGAATGCGCAGGTATCTTTTTTGGTTTTGCACTGTCTGTTGACTAAGGGCGCGTTTGTTTGTGTTTCGTTTAAAAATTATTCCGGGAACGAAATAGAAAAAAGTGTTTCGTTCCGGGAACAATTTTTGAACAAAAAAACGCTTTTGGTAAACTTGTTTTGGGAATAAAAATAAACAGAAACATGTTTGGTAAATTTGGATAATTTTTTTTATTTCTTTTATTTTTTCTATTTTTTCTATTTTTTTTCTTTTTTTTTTTTTTTTTTTCTTTTTTCTTTTTCATCTTTTTTTCTTCTTTTGGCCGGCGACCGGCCGGGCGAGTGTCGGCCTCGCCGGATCCGGGCGAGATCGAGCTCGCCTAGGCCGGCGTGAGGTCGGCCTCGCCTAGCTACAGGCGAGCCTCGGCCTCGCCGGGCCGGTGAGCCTCGCCGTGGCTCGGCGAGGCCGCCGGCCCTCGTCGGCCGGCCGCCGCCATGGCCGAGGCCAGCGACCGGCCAAAAGAAAAAGAACAAGAAAACAAGAGAAAAAAGAAAAAAAAGTATTTCTTAAAAGTGTTTCGAAACAAGAAACACAAAATTTGTGTTTTTTTTTTTTTTTTTTTTGTTCCGGGAACAAAAGAACAAAAAAGGAACAAAAACGCACCCAAACGCGTTTACTGTTGCCTTTTTATTCCCAGGAACAAAAAAACAGAAAAAGCGTTTAAAAACAAAAAAAAAAGAATACAAACAAACGCAGCCTAAAGATCTGAGAAGCTAACCATAGCAAATTATGAGCTGCCCCACTGGGCTAAAGATGAAGAGCACATCAACGTGTTTTTCATATCCTCTCAAAATCCAATCAAACTATAAAGCTTATTGTATTTATTCCCCTGTTGCAATCAAACATAGGAGACCTTTTATTTGGTCTCAAAGCAAAATCTAATGGACTAAAGAGAGAGAAAAAATAAATTTTTTCTTTAAAAAAAAAAAAAAAGGAGAAGATGGGAGATCATTAATAAAGTAAATGGGGTCAACCAGCTTTTGTTGATCAAGGGCCCGATAAACGCAAAAAGTCTCAAGAGCAACAAAAGAAAAAAGAAGGGGAAAACTTCCCTAATTTTAAATGTCTCTGCTTCCCAGTCTATAATATCCTTTTCAAGATCCTGAACTTGAAGATTTGTTGGATCTAGTATGGCTTTGTCAAGCCGAAATTGCTCGATTGTAAGAATTGAAATGGTTGACTTGGGATTGACTTGTGTCACCCCTCGAACCGCATTGGTTATCTAATGGCTGAGCTTTAGCACGTTGTCTACTGTGTCCTAGGCACGATGCTTCTAATGATAAACACACTTATCAAATTTGCTACAAATATACTGCTTGAACCGCCATGCCTCAAATATGCTTAAGACATAAAAGGGGTATGATGGCCTCTAACTATCGTTTTGGTGAGTGGTCAATGTGTTAGTACAGTCTAATATAGTAAATGTTTTTGAAAAGTTTATAAGAATGGATTGATAATGATTTACTAATTATCTTACATAAATGAGGAAATAGCCTATTTGATTAAGGTAATATTTTGGCTACATTCTAATAGGAACATATATATAAAGTCCTTTTTTCTGTTCAATTCACATAATGCATTTTGTATATAAAGTATGATCCTTATTTTCAGAATGCGTGGAAGGTTGGGAACAGGAAGGCGCAGGTGAGGAGCAGCATTGGGAGGAAGAAGAGGAAATTAGGGGGTGGGAGTGAGGAATGGGATTGTGGGTGGGAAGAAGAAACTTAAGGTTTCGGGTTCCGAGGTTGATGAATTGGGTGAGGTAATGAGTTGGGGTTTTAGCCTCTGTGTTCACCATTGTTTATACTTTCTTACGTTGCTTTTGCAAATGGTCATCATGTGCTGAGTCTCGACAAAGTAGTGTTAGTAAGCATCTTTCTCTCGCCACTCTCTCTTTGTTTATGTGGTTTCATAACATTTACTTTTATTGATATCTTAAAAATATTTATCTTGTGATACATTTTTTTAACATTTGTAATTACCAAGTAAATGCAAATGCAACATTTGATTGACATTCTGTAAAAGTTTAAGAACTATTAGTGCCTCACTCCTATGCTTAAACGGTCAAGAGAAAATGAGTGACTAATGTAGTGACTCCCTCTAAACGTTACTATAGCAGTTTTCATGTCCACTATGGAGTGTTCGATTTAGAGGCATGGTTATTTTGCACCACTTGGCTTGAAAGTGTACGGTTGACAAACCTGTCGCTAGTAGTTAAAAAATCTCACTCGTTTAGAGGTTTACCTACGATGAGAATTGTGATTATTACCTTGTAAAAGATAAGTGTCTCCGTTATCATTATGTCAATTACTTTGATGGCAAAGTACTATTTATTATAAAAATAAAATCATTATCATAATTATGAATAAAGCTAGTCATTTATATAAATAGTGTAGTATTCATATGGATAAGTTATTGATCATGTAAAATACATTAGATTAATATTTCGTTTATTTCGTGAAAAATGAATGATTGTAAAATATCTTCTTGAAAAATGATTGTTTATATCCTTGCAAAACCGAAATGTATAGATATATATTATTATCAAAAATGAATATTTTTTATTAAATTTTCTTTTCAACGGATATAATTATTTTCGTCATTTTATTTAGGTGAGATACGATGAGACCACGTTAACGGTCGGATCCGGGCAAGTTGCTTCGGAGAAAAAGGTCCCGCTCAAAGTTCTGGGAAAAAAAAGAAAGAAAAAAAAGCGCCATTAGCTCTACGCCTCTCATCATCTTCATCCATCCTTCATTCTGCTACCGGGAAACGCACTGTGCAGAGAGCTGTAATCGACTGCTCTCTCTCTCTCTTCTCTCTCGCTCGAGCTGATGTTGACGAGCCCTCGACCTCCCGCTTTCTTTCTCCACTCGCAGCGCTCCGCCACGTTCTCTTCCCCCAATTCGTCCCCTTTGCTGGCTTCGAGTGAACCGTCGGGAATCGGATTGAGGGCGCCATCTCTTCACGTGCAATGCCGCCGCGTCATCTCGTCACCTAACTTCGAGTTCGAACCGGGTGAGTGGCTCTCAGAGACAATTCATCAAACGGTTGATGTCCATGAACGCAATTTGAAATATTTGATCGAACTCCTCGTTAAAAGTCTTGCCTTTTCAGGGGCGTTGGATGTGTTATTCAAGAACTCGGGCTCAACGAGAGAGAGACCGAATCTCTCTTGACCAGGAACCCGGATTTGAGGCTGAAGTCTATCCGTTCGTTGCGGGCTCGCGTCGCCTCTTTGAAATCGGTCGGAATCAGTGGCCTTGAGCTCTGCCATTTGGTTGCGAAATGCCCTTCTGTGTTGGCAGCAGGTGAAATCGATCCCTTTATACTCTTTGTGCGCGACCAATTAGATGGAAAGCGTCTCTTTATGTCAACTGAGCCGTGATTCCTGGCTGGATTTGAGGAAAAGGTTAATTTGCTGACCGACAGTGGGATTCCTAGAGAAAAGATTGTTCATGTTCTCAACAATGTGAATTTAACGAAGGCTTTGTCTCTTAAGCCGTTTGAAGAAATTGAAAGGCTCCTTAATTTCTTGAGCAGCTATGGTGGGGTAGATTTGATCGTGAGGCATCCCCCCATTCTTAACTTCGATATGGATACCCAATTGATTCCAAGAGTGGAGTTTCTCCTAGAACTTAGTGGAGGAGATGTGGATGCAACCGGGGCAGTGTTGCGCAAACTGCCTACCTTTTTGAAATACCATGTGGAACACTTGGAAAGTCATGTAGAGTTCTTGAGGTCATTTGCGGGATTAGATGATCAAGAAATATTCAGGATCATTCTTGTGTTTCCTAACATTGTTAGTGCGAGCAGGGAGAGGAAATTGCGTCCCAGAATTAGTTTTCTCAAAGAATGTGGACTCAACTCCAATGAGATTTTCAAGTTCTTGACAAAAGCCCCTTTGTTTTTGGGTCTATCTTTTGAGGGGAACATTGCTTATAAGCTGGGTTTTTTGGTGAAGATTGGTTACAAGTACAGAACAAAGAAATTTGCAGTTGCAATAGGCGCTGTGACTAGGACAAGTTGTGAGAATATGCAGAAGGTGATTGAGCTCTTCTTGAGTTACGGGTTTTCTTGTGAAGACGTGCTTCTCATAAGTAAGAAGCATCCTCAAATACTCCAATACAATCCTGATTCTCTGGCAGAGAAAGTGGAATATTTGGTGGGGGAGATGGGACGTGACCTTGACGGGCTATTGGATTTCCCTGCATTTCTTGGTTACAAACTCGACAGTAGAATCAAGCATAGGTACGAGGTGAAGAAGAAGATTATAGGTGAAGGGATGTCAATCAACAAGCTGCTTAATGTTTCGTCTGAGAGATTTGCAAAGAAGAAGGTAGAAAAGTTGATGCACAAAGCCTAAAAATTAGGGGTTGCTCAATTTCATCAGCAGAAGTTCATGGCAAAATTGATGGAAATTGCATAGTTACCGAGTATTCTCAAAGCTTCATCAGTTGAAGGCTTTTGGTTTTTTCAGGTGAAATTCTAGCTTGACTTCCTTAGGTGAAGATAGAAAGTCATCTTTTTCATCCCTAAACCTGCAAAGCCATTATTAAGTTTGAAGAAAATGGTCGATGCCCGGTTGAATGAAATGACTGAGTATGCTCCATTTTAAGGTTAAAGCAAGAAGAAAAGTGGCTGATCTTTGTATTTGTGTAACCGTCAATTACAAAGGAATCCACCTGGAGTCGATAGCGATGTTTTTCCTTGGTTGCTCCCACGTTTTTCTGTTCTTAGTCCTGAAATCTTGAAAAAAGTGATCTGACATTGAAAATCCTGTCAGTGTGCATGAATCAAGACATCGTTACCTTTGTTATGCAATTCAGATAGATTTTCTAACTGTGATGGTCAGAATCAATAAGTCAACATGATTGCAAGGCATCTATGATCAGGAGAGTCATTTCACTACAACACATAATTGAGTGTTAATTCTATTCTCTCCAGTCTGTTCTTTTATTAAATTACATTCCAAAATATTACGATTGTGAGTTCAGGATTACCTCACAGGACATTTTGATCATCAACAGAACCGAGGATCTATTATCCTCGAGATCTGCAAAGGTGTGGCATTTATGCATAAAGGGTGCCATTGGCAACTCATTCTTTCTCCCATGCAACGTAAGTTGACACAGGTTCGGCTTTGGAATGTCGAATTCCAAGACATCTTAAGATGTAGGCATAATGCTTTGATGGTGGAATATAACCATGGCAAGGTAAGAATTCCTATATCTGCAATATTGCAATGGTCATTGAGTTATGCAAACTCATCATATTCAGGTCTGCACATTGATTATTCTTAGCGCATGGCCTCATTTTACTGTGTTTCTTAAGTATTGTCCTATGTTTGGTAATCCTGCATTTCGTTTCTGCATACTATAAATAAATGTCACTGCAGAAGAAATAAGAACAATATTTTCCGATGCATGGTGACATGGTTTCATGGTATTGTCAGAATTGATGTACCATGTCGTGACATGATGAAATACTAATTTTCAAAAATTTTGAGTATCATGTGACAGTGAATTGGGGGAAAAATGAAAAATTTGCTTCACCCACCTCCTTGTTCCTCTTTCCTCCCTCTTACAAACAAAGCATTAAAGTAGGATCAAAAGATCATGTCCCGCTCATGTGTGAAAGTTAAAAAATAACCGTATATCTTTCTTGATGTTTCCAGATAACAGATGCGGTGTGTGAATCCTCCGATGCCCATTTAATGAGTCCTTATACTGCCCTATTTTCTACTCTTAACTGTATAAGAATTTTTATCGTACTTCAGTCTGCGATAGTTATATTTCTGTAGATTATTGAATTGTGATTTTAATCTTTTTTTTTTTGGTTGGAAAAAATTAGCCTTCATTACTTATAAGTAAAAACTGAATGAAAAGAAAGATGGGCTCCAAACATAAAAGGTCCCACAAGGTTTGAGGAGGCTTAGAGATCCAATTACATGGTAAAATCTTAGGACGTCGGGCTTTAACAACCCAGTCCATCATGCGGTTAGCCTCCCTCGCCCAATGTACTAGTTTGATTTTAATCTATTTGCCGCATCCCTCGCCCAATGTACTAGTTTGATTTTAATCTATTCAAGTGCCCAAAAACATAAGAAATCATCGCAGACAAGAATAGATTGTTGGACTTGTCTAACAAGCAATGGAGTTATTGTCGCATTCAAAAGAATAGAGGAGTGGACGCATGTAACACGGTTTCGTGGTTGCCGTGTCAAAACTGATATAAAATTAAGAAGTTTCGAGGCAAGCTGGTTTTTATTTTTGATCTTGTTCCCCGAGCTATACATCAATTTTCCTATGATCGTGACTTGTGTGGTGAAGAAAGAAGATGGAGAAGAAGAAGGGCGGAGGCAAAAGATGAAGAAGAAAATGAGAAGAAAGACCGTGTGTCAGAGGGGAATTGATGGGGGAGAGAGGGATAAAGGGAGATAGATGGATTTGTTTGTTGACGGGGTGTGGAACGAACGATTGCGGGGAGAAAGTGGAAGGAAGGGGAGAGAGAGGAGAAAGAAAGATCCCCGTGGAAAATGGAACTTTTGAATTTTCACTGGGTGTAAATTTCCAAGCTGCGTTCTATACATGGGTGGTTGAACTTTGGTTTGGGTCCCCTTCTTTAATTTCTGGACTTTCCATGCATTTGTTCCGTTTACTGACTTGGGCTTCTCTTTATAGGACTGCGCGATTCCAATTCTCCAATCAAGCAAGATTCATCCAATCCTCCTTCAATCGTTTCATATTGTGCCTCCACCCACATCAAACAATTCTTCACCAATTTCTCCTTTCCCAAAAGTCGAAAAGAGTCATGTTAATGCTCTCAACTCCATGAGTATCTATCAAGTGTTGCTGCTCAGTCTTGTTCTATTTTTGGCTATGACTAGCAATGTCAAGCCAAGTGATCGACAATGTACTTCATCTTGTGGTGATATTCACAATATAGCATATCCATTTCGACTGAAGAGCGATCCAAAGAGGTGTGGTGACTCGAAGTATGAGCTAACTTGTGAAGATAATCACACTATTCTATACTTCCGTGAGGGTCGATACTATGTGCAATCTATCAATTATTCCACCCACCAAATCAGATTAATCGACAACGGGTTGCAAAAGGATAATTGCTCGTCTCTCCCCAGTCATTCATGGGCTTCGTGGGCACTGTACAATTTGAAGATCTTGTCTTACCCAAACAACCCATACCACATGGCCCGCAGTGGTCTATTGATCATTGTGAACTGCTCAAAGCCAGTTAGCTCTCTACTCTACATTGCCATTGGTCCATGTATTGAGGGGTCGAACTCTTTCAACACATCATTGAATTGGAACTTGTATGCTTTGATCAATCCAAAAGCATTAGATGTTAAGGATTTTTGCACCATTAGCAGGTGGACATGGGTATCAGTCAATTTTGGGGATAAAGAGCAAATTAATAGTAGCTCCTACAACTATGAGCGCATCCATAACATCATGGCCGATGGATTTGTTGTCTACTTTGGTCGAACTTTTCGAAATGCAATTTGGAAGCCAACTTTCTTTTGCTTCTTTGATTTCTATAGCATCTACAAAGGCTATCAGGGTTGCAGATCCTTTCTCTACACTGGTGGTAAGCGTCGATTGACAATGAAGTTTTACCTCAATTTTGCATGATTCTGGATGCTCTTTCACTTGCTACTTCATCTTCTTAACTGGAAAATGAAAGAAATATTTAAAATCCAAGAAAATAATGACAGAATTTACATGTTATAGTATCAACATTTGCGTATTTGAAAGGTTTTAGGAGCTTTGCGTTACATTTTAAAATCGAAATATAGGAGTTGTTAGATTCACCAAAATGTAAACAAGTAACCATAGAAGACATCCCGAAAAGACCCATTATCAGCTGCACATACACGTGCCTGGATTTTTTTTTTTTTGTCAGACACGTGCCTGGATTGTGCGAGCAGCTATATGACTAGTTTTTCGTTGGCATAGGGTTCAGATTTTCTCATTTTCTTAATTAGTTCCTTAATTAGTCACTTAACTAATAATTCAAGAGACGCTCATTAATAAAGTCCTTAAAAAATTATATTCATGTATCAATATGAGGAAGAAAATTATTAATTAAAATGAAAACCACTTTCTCTATGATTGTTTACTGCTAACAAAGAAATGGAGTTTCTTTTACCAGCTATTATCTATGGGAAATGACGCTTATTATTTCCATTTATTTGAAAATGCACGTATCCCACTTCTCATATTCTTTAGGACAAAATTCAACTTATACAGTGTATCTTGCTACTATGATTCCTAGTGATTTTTGTTTTCCAAACTATATTTCTTCAATTCCTTTTTCAGATAATTCCTTCCTTTCACAGGTGTCAACTTTTATGCATTTTGGACAACTATAGAGTTTACAGCCTTACTAGGTAAGCTACAGTGATCCGTTCTTAAAATAATTTAAAAAAGAACTTATTCTAACCTATCAAAATTTTCCTCAGTATTTTTCTGTGTAGCGAAATTTGTAATCGGGACGCCATTTGTCGCAATATTTTTGATCTACAAGTATAGAAGAAGGCACTTAACAATGGATAAGAATGTCAAAGAATTCTTGTAGGCTCATAGCCACTTTTTTCCCATAAGGTATTCTTACTTGAACATCAAGAAGATCACTAGAAATTTTAAGCACAAACTAGGTGAAGGAGGGTATGGTTTCGTGTACAAAGGAATGCTCAAAAGCGGAAATGAAGTAGCCATAAAGATTTTGAAGCAATCCAAGGCCCATGGCCAAGATTTTATCAGTGAAGTGGCTACTATTGGAAGAATTCACCATATTAATGTAGTGCAACTCATCGGTTTTTGCTTTGAAGGCTCGAAACAAGCTCTTGTGTATGATCTCATGACAAATGGGTATAAAGCACATTTTTGCTAAGGAAGGTGATAAGTTTCTTGATTACATGAAAATATATGAGATCGCTCTTGGGATCGTGAGGGGGATTGAATATTTACATCGGGGGTGTGACATGCAAATACTACACTTCGATATCAAGCCTCATAATATTCTTTTAGATAAGAATTTTATTCCGAAAGTTTCTGACTTTGGACTCGCGAAACTTTATCCCACGGATCATAGCATAGTTTCATTAACTGTTGCAAGAGGAACCTTGGGATATATGGCACCTGAGTTGTTTTACAAAAGCATTGGTGGCGTATCTTATAAAGCGGATGTCTACAGCTTCGGGATGTTGCTCATGGAAATGGCAAGTAGAAGGAATAATATAAATGCAAATGTAGAACGCTCAAGCCAAATTTATTTTCCGTTGTGGGTGTATGACCAATTCGGTGAAGGTACAAGTGTTGAAATGGAATAAGTTGTAGAAGAGGAAAGGAAGGTGATAAAAAAAATGATAATAGTTGCACTTTGGTGCATACAATTAAACCCTGACCATTGCCCTCCGATGAACAAAGTCCTAGAAATGCTGGAAGGAGATATTGGTAAACTTCATATGCCTCCAAAACCTCTTATCTACCCACCAGATGTGTCAGTTAACAATGACAATTTCGAGATGGAACTAGAAATACTCTCTACTTCACCGTGTGCTTCGGTAATTTCAACTAGTTCTCCTTTTAGAGATAACAATGTTGTTTAGAGAAGCTTGTGCTGTTTCATTGGAAAAGCTTTGTACGTTTGCCCACAATCTAGTATTATGTTGGGAGGGAGTTGAGCTAGTTTATCTAGACCCTAATTACTTTGAGATTGTCTTCTTTTGGCTCTTATATTGATGTTGTGTTATTGTACATATAGTTTTACTTTCTTGCACCTTCATAAGGACAAAAAATTTGTTAGAAAGCTAGGACAAAAATAGAGGAGGAAGGTGATGGCCATTGTGAATTGTCCTCCCTTGTTACGTGATTTTGGATAATGCCAATGAAAAAACTAATGATAACCTAGGATCTTACTCCTATATGCTCCATTGCCACCGTATGATTTCTCAATATAGAAAACAACTGATTTCGACTTATAAATTCATTATCAAAGAAAACAAATATGTATACATTTTGCAAAGTGGACGCCATCTATCTATGATAAAAACAATTTTTATCAAAATGGAAAAGAAATAATCTTGAATGAAACAACTTAATGAAGCTTGTTTTTGAAAGAACTCATAATCCTTTTTAAAGTTGGCATGAAATTATCAATGAGTAATGATATCTAAAGATTACAATTTTCTCTTAGATCACTCGGTTAAGGTGATTTCAATAAACGAAAATTCATCTATACCCGATATTGGCCATGGAGGGAAGGGGGAGAAGGAGAGGCAACCCTCTACCCGCCAAAAAAATTAACAAAATTTTCAATTACGAATCTGAAGTAGGCCTTTTATTTATTTATTTATAAAAAAAATGAGGGAAATGAAGTTTGTTTTAAATAAGAACTTTGAGTAACCATCGTAATTGCAAATGAGTGAACTGATGTCCAGCCAAATTTTCAATTGGCGGATAATCTCATCCAAAATTTCACGATTTTACCTCTAGATTTATGATGAGCAGGTGTATGAACTAGAGGATCGTTACCTTGGAAAACAATCGCTGAACAATTTTTGACCAAAATTTCCCCGTTACCACAAGGCTATTCGCTGAAACAAATCGCTCCTTACACCTTTCAAGTTCTACTCCGCAAGCTCCATCCCACAGGAGCGTGGATTACATCTAAGGAGTTTGTTGACACCTAAATTTTATGATTTTATTTAGGATTTAATCGTGTACAAAATTAGGAATTAGTTGCTAAAAAAAAAGAGAAAAAAAAGAGGAAAAAAACAACAAAACAACAAAAAATAGAAAAAAAAAACACCTTGAGGTCGAGTCGGGCCGGATTTGGCATTGGCCCGCCCACCGCCCACTTCTCTTTCCCTTGCACGGCCCAGGCCCGTTTCCCTTTTAGCTTGGTCCACGCCAGCCTTCTCCCTCCCCCAACTCATGCTCGCAAACCTGCAAAAAAGGAAAAAAGGTAGCAGAGGGGCATCGGGCAAGGTAAAAGCAGAATGGGAAGAACAGAAAAAGGGGGAGAACAGAAGCACGGTCGGAGAGAACGGAGAGAGTAGCGAAGGGGGGACCGAAGAGACGAAGAGAGCTTGAGCGAGAGAGGTGCTCAAGAGTGAGAGCTGGAGCGAGAGAAGTAATTGAGAGAGGGTGGAGAGCCAAAGAGAGGCTTGACCATGCACGGAATCCGGCTCCCCGACGCCCTTCTTTTGGAACTGTGAGAAACTGAGAGAGCTGAGGAGGAGCTGAGAGGAACCAAAGAGAAACCGAGAGGGAGGGAGAGTGAGAGAGGAGAAGAGGACCTGAAGGGAGAGAGAGAGCTCGAAGGAAAGCTTCGCCATTTTCAGTCATCCGCTTGAGAGCCACCGTCCGCCACCGCGCCCCACCCGAACTAGGTAAGTCCCCTGGGCCTTTGTGTGTGCTCTATTTCTCGGGTACACCAGACCGGAGCTTGTGGCCGTTCAGTTCATGCGAGCTCCGGCTTGCATTGCCTTACTGTTTGTTTCTGATGTCTTGTTTGTCGTGTGTCGAAGATCCCGTTATGGTTCGAGCTTCTTTGAGCCAAAAACCCCACGTTATAGTAGCTTACCTCATGTGTTTGACAAATGTCCCAGAGAGAACTGAGAAGCAACCGGGTTGAATCTCGGTTTGGTTCGTGCTTGCTCTTATATACGTCGGATCGTGCCTGCCTTTTATCTTTTCATTGCGATTTCATACGATTTTCATGGAGCAATCGTGTATTCTTGAGCCGAGGGGGTTTTTGTGCTCGAAAATGGTTTGGCTGCCGGCGTTTGTGGCCGACAGTGGTCGTCACTGGTCGGAGTGGACAATCGATAAACAGTGGCGGTTTGGCGGTGGAAGGGTCACTAGTTGCTATGCTGGTGTTGCTGTCTGGGTGAAGTTTGGGGGAAGGTGTAGAAGGAGCGTCCGACGTGCAGAGAACACACGAAGAAGAAGAAGGCCAAAAAGCAAAAGAAAAATAAAAGGAAAAGAAAAGAAAAGAAAAAAAAAGAGAAAAAGAAAAGAGAGGAAGGGCGCGCGTTTGGTAACGTTTACGTTCATAATTGTTCCGGAAAGAAATAAAAAAAGTGTTTCGTCTTTACCAAAAAAAAAAAAGTGTTTCGTTTCGGGGAACAATTTTTGACCGAAACACGCATTTGGTAAACCCTGTTCGGAATAAAAAAATAAATAAAAATGCGTTTGGTAAATTTATATTCTTTTTTTGTTTCTTTTAATTTTTAAATACCTTTCTTTTTTTCTTTTTTCTTCTTTTGGCCGCCGCCGGCCTCCAAGAACCGGCCGGCAGGGGCCGATAGCCTTGCCCAGATCCGGCGACGCTCAGCCTCACCCAGCCACCAACGAGGCTGAGCCTTGCCTTGGCTGGGCGAGCTCGAGCTAGCCCAGGCTGGTGCGAGGCTCGGCCTTGCCTTGGCTGGGCGAGCTCGAGCTCGCCCAGATCTGGCGAGGTTGAGCTCACCCAACGGTCGGCGAGGCTTTGCCTCGCCAGGGGCTAAGCAACGCTCCGGCAAGGTTGCCGACCCTTGATGGCCGGTCGCTAGTCATGGCCGAGGCCGGCGACCGACCAAAGAAAAAAAGATAGAAAAAAGAAGAAGAAAAGAAAAAGAAAAAAAAAGTGTTTCTAAATTTTGTTTCAGAAACAAGAAACAATTTTTTTTTTGTTTCTTATTTCTGTTCCAGATGTGTTTAAACAAAAAATAATTTTGGAACAAAAACGCACACAAACGCGTTTCTTTTCTTTGTTGTTCTCTGGAACAAAAAAATAAAAAAGTGTTCAAAAACAGAAAAAAGAAACAATAACAAACGCAGCCGAAGTGGCTTCGAGAATAGGACTCGCTGAAAAGGGAAGGGAGAGTGCAGTGAATAGGACAAAATAGGGAAAGGACAAAAGAAAAAATTAAAAATTTTAAAAAAATCGGAAAAAATATATAAATTCAAAAAAATTTCCGAAAGTTCAACAACTTTAAGAAAACATTAAAAAATTGAATTTTTTTTTTAGAAAATATTGAAGATTCGATTTTTTTATAAAAAATAAAAAATTAAAAAAAATTAAAAAAATTAAAAAAATTAAAAATTAAAAAATGTTAGGAAATTCAAATTTTCTTTTGAAAATTTTTACAAAAAGACTTTATGAGCTGTTTAAATTGGAAGTTTCTTAACTCTAAAATTATGCTAAAAAGATTGAGTAAACCCTAGATTTTACCTTAGGGTTTCAATTGTTCTCAAAACAATTACCCTTGTTTGCATACTTTTACTGTTTCGATCCCTTTAATCCAATTAAGATTGGCATTTATCTTTTCCTTAATGTTAAATATTTGCTCTCCCATGCAATTTATTTAAACATTTTTCTTGGTTGTTAACTATTATTTTAATGGTTGTGTATCCGCATAATCACATCGCATGTTAGTGGATAGGTATAAAATCAATCCAAACTGCTCGACAAAAATCACTTTTTCTAAAATGAACAAGATTAGGTACTGAAATGGCACAATTAGTGTAATCAAGTCATCGACCCTAAATTCTCTAGTTGCATAGAAAGTTCCTTAGTTGTTAACTATTATTTTAATGGTTGCGTACTTGCATAATCACATCGCATGTTAGTGGATAAGTATAAAATCAATCCAAACTACTTGACAAAAATAATTTTTTTCTAAAATGAACAATATTAGGTACTGAAAGGGCACGATTAGTGTAATCAAGTCCCTGACCCTAAATTCTCTGGTTGCATAGAAAGTGTGGCATATTCCCGTGCTTCACTTGGTTTTTAGCTGACCCCAATAGGCTACTGGTGATTCCTTTTTGCAAAATTCTTAAAAATACCCCAACGTCATGCGATGTATGGGTTTGGGAGAGTTTGCACCTAATCATGGGTCATAGGCCCGTCCTTTAGGCAACACCCCTAAACTTGTTCTCTCCACTCGAGGGTAGGTTGCGATAGAGTTTAAAGAGGCTAGGATTTTTTGATTCTACTTCTGGTTCTTCTAGTTTGTTTGATTCACTCGATTGGATTGATGGGTGGACAGTGTAGGCATGGAAGGAGGGCGATGGTGCGGGATCGTGAATGAGTTTAGTTTTTGGTGTTTGTTCTGGTCAGGATGCGAGCTAATGTTGGAGTAGAAATGGGTTCCTCGCTTTCTAAGGACTTGGAGTCTGCAGTTGGACTTGATGTCCAGAATATTGCTTGTGGTGGATGACATGCTGCTACAAAGTCCAAGCAAGGAGATAGCTTTTCCTAGGGGAGAGATGGGGTGAGAGACTGGGGCATGGCTGGACTCTTATGTCTTGCATCGAAACCTAATAGATGCTCTCAGCAATACATATATGAAGCGAGTATCATACATGTTCTGGTGATTTATACACTTGGGGGTGATGGAGCTTATAGTTTAGGTCTTCTTGGGCATGGGAATGAAGTGAGTCACTGGGTATCAAAAAGAGTGAGTGGACCCTTGGAAGGTGTATATGTGATGTCTCATCCCTCTCCTGTTGAATTTGGCACGCTGTAGTTGTCACTTCTGCTGGCCAGTTACTTGCTTCCGGTGATGGTGCCTCCGGTGTTCTGGGCCATGGAGATTGGAAAAGTGTATCAATACCCAAGGAAGTGGATCCCTTGAAAGGGCTTCGCACTGTTCGAGCTGCTTGTGGTGTTCGGCATACAACTGCAGTAGTGGAAGTCATGGTTGGTAGTCCTACTTTCGGTAACTGCTCATTCAAAAACTGCAGTAGTGACAAATGGATGTGATCGGTGGGCGGTTTAATTTTTTTGTAAACTCATTTCCTTTTTTTTTTTTTTAATGTAAATATCCAAGTTTAATGAAATTCAAGTGTTTAATGATAAGTTGATGATGGTTGCTTGGCCAATCACTTGCTATTTTATGATGAGGTGGTAATGATGATTATTAACAATCACTTGGCCAAATGCTTGCTGTGATCATAGATGTTTCATATACTCTTGTTGGCCAAATGCTTGCTGTTAGAATTGTTGGAAAGCCATTAGCTATACTGTTGTTAGCATTCTAATCATCTTTTGGCTCTCACATGTTCAGTTAACAAATTATGCCTGGTTTTGATTTCTCCTTTCCCGGAGTTCTGTCTTTGTGCTTGTATTAAGGGGAATATTCGATAGTACCATTGAGAAAGAGCGAGTTCTATACATCCATCAGCACAAAAAGCCATTTGAGAAAGAACTGCTCTCACTTTGCAATAGATTAAAGGTGGATATGTATATAATGGAGCACTCTGGGTAATAACAGAGTTCGAAACAACTGAACAAGAGCTCAGGATCCTCTAGTTCATGTCATTACAAGTGTACAAGGGAGCTTCTGGTATATTCAGATTTCGTTTCCAGGAATCAAATTTCAATTGATAGGCACAAGCCTGTTCCCTTCTCTTCTATCTTTTCTGCTTCTATTTTCCAGGGGCTTACTAGAGACCAAATTGAAGCGACAAATACAGAGAGTTAAAAACTGGGCAAGCTTTTTCGATAAAGACCGTTAGCCATCATCTTGTTTTGTGCTTATCTCCATCAAAGTCATTGTTTCTCTGGAAAATCGAATGTGCCCCACGTTACTTCAGCTGAATTCCAGCAATAAACGGGGGGTTCTGCTTTGCCACCTGAATTTTGTGCCCTTCTCTTTCAACTTGGAAAGCAACGGGTAGAAATCTGAGAACTGGCATGAGCGAACCTGATCTTCGTCCAATTTCGAAACTCCCTTCTAGGGCAAAGCAGTGCTGGAGATAGGTGTGTTCATTTTAAGTATCTTTGCCTGGATTATCCACAATTGTGAGAATATGATCTCTCAAATATTCAGGGAAAGCCGCTGGTGATGAAGAAGACTACACCTCTATGAAGAGGGTTTTCGTGGACCGCATAGCTCACTTCCTCTTGATTTAGTGAATCTGGAATTTCACTCCCTCGCAGACTGGGAACGCATAAATTCCTCAAAGAAACCTGCAAAATATCAAACTGTCATGACTGCTATATAAACGAGCATTACAATTGACTGCTATACCCGCATGGCATGATTCGCCACTTTTTCGTGCAATGGTTTTGACGCATAAAATTTTCCTTTTCCAGAGGTTTCGGACTTGTAGATGCATCCTTTTGTTCTCTTTTTGAGAGAGAGAGAACCTTAGAAATTATCGTCTTAACTACCGAAGAACGCTAGTGGCATCCAGTCAGGTATAGCCTTCTCAAGGATTTCAAGCTCTGGAGTCCTGGAACATCCCCCGCTTTCTCGCAATTCACCATGTTCAGCTCCTCCAAGTTCTCCAATTCAGACAGATCAGAGACCGTCTCCGTTGTCATGCAGTCTGCAATATTAAACTCTACCAAACTCAATGGAAGAGGTGGAAGAGACTCGAGCTCCCTAAATTTGTTAAGCCTCATGAAGACGATGTTTTCCAATTTTCCTATGAATTCTGGAAGCTCTGCGATATCATAATGGACCATGGTAGTGAGACGCACCTCGCAATTCTAAGTCACCAACAAATTTACGAAGTTCAGTCAGGGAGACGCACTTCATAGTACTCAACAATTCAAGTTTCCTCAATGACCGCACCGAATCAGGTAGGTCCTCTGTTCCAGTATCATTAAGTAGTTCTTTGAGAGAAGCCATCAATCCCACAAGGGATCCACAATCAACAAAGAAAGAAGGCGCACGAAATTCTAACAAATCAGAACAATTGCGCCGGTTTTTGGACGTGTGAAAACTACCTCGCCAACAAATTGCCCTACTTCCACACCTACACTGTCGACCCTCCATTTCCAATCGAGTAAATCGAGCAAACCCGAAGAATCAGAAGTAGAGTCGAAGAATCCTGGCCTCTTTAAGCTCCTTAGATGTAATCGAACGCTACTTCATCGAGCTGAGGAGGATGGAGCTTTCGAGGAAGAACTTGAAAGGGGTGAGAATCGAATCGTTATGGGCGGGACAGACCTGAGGGCGGGAAAATTTTGGACGAAATTTGTTTAGCAACTGGTCTTCTAGATGACGAACTAGAGTAAAGTCAATTTTTTTTTTAAAATATAAAATTGCCCCCGTTTTTAGTCTTTGGAAACAGTTGCCATGCCAAGTTGCCAACATTTAACAAGACAGTGAGTTCAAATCATTATTTGAGATTAACTTGGTTACCTCATGACTTTATTTAAAACAAGGTTCAATCTAGATTTTTTTAAAAGAAAATATTTACACTTTAGATCTATATTTGAAAATTTTCCACAAAAATAAAAATTACAAATATTTGCTATAGAGAATTTAATCTCATATTTAGTTTCATGCTCAAACTTTTTATTTAGAAAAAAAGCATATGAAAATCCATGCTAGTTTGCTTAAGGTGAATTCCAATATAATGCATTCAATGGGAAAGATGTCAATTGCAAAGATGTAAACAAGGACATAATCTCATCTTTACTTTAAATGTATACACAAATTGTATTGAGTTATCTCTTTCTTCGTATTATTATTCATGTAATAAATTCTAACTTTTAAGTAACATTATATATACACCGGTTTTCCTAAGTGACATGATCGGTGCTAACATTGACAATTTTAATAATATATATATATATATATATATATATATATATATTTGTTCTTTGTCTTCCCTTGTTCCTTTAGTCAGTCGTTGAGTCATGGCAATTGATCAAAGGCAAGTACTAGGGAGATTAACCTTTTCATTTGAAGCTCGCCTTTGCTAGCCACTGGTGAAGTGAGCCTTGCCCGCTCCTGGCATGGCTCCAACAAACCTCGCCATATATGGCTAGGTGAGGTCAGCCTTGCTAGTCAGCCTCGCTAGTCGACCGCATTGGCCCTCGCCTTTAATTGGTCGTTGAAGCTTGGTGACTAGCTATAGGAAGAAGGGAAGGAAAAAGAGAGAGAGAGAGAGAAAGAAAAAGAAAAAAAAATGGAAAACAAACATAGTGGTGCCGCGATACTTGAATACCAAGTGTCTTTAGATTATACATACTTAAATCTTGTCTAGTCAACAGACACAGTTGTGCCTCCACTTACTAAAAGTCTAGCGTGCATCAATCCTTAAATTAGTTTTACCACCGGAGAACACTATATATTGTTGGAGTACCAAGTGTCTTTACTAATTGCCGTTTGTGCATCTACATTGCCATTCATCACCCAAAGCTGCAATCTATCAACCACGACTTGACATTTCACTAAGGGGAGTGCCTATATAAGATGAAACCTCCCTCACTATCTAATCTTGCTCTTCTTTTGCAATTAAGATCCTCAATTCCTTCTTGCGGGAATTAATTCGAGTACCAGTGGGCAATCCGGCCTTAACCTGAATTCCGTGATGTAGATTGATTTATGCAGCAGAATTTTGGTTGATTCGATGATTCTTAAGTCGTGCATCAAAGTTTTGGTGCCGTTTTGTGGAAACACAATCTTGAGATGATACTCATGTCCTTGGAACTTGTTGAGGATTTTCTGAAACGAGTCTCGTAATAATTCCCCTTTTCTATTGCTGCCTAAGGAGAGCAGGAAACCGAGGGGGATAGAATTTGCATTAGAATCAGCTCCGATGGAAATCGTCTTTAACGGATGGTTTCTCTTCGTAAATTGTTGGGATTGCACCCCTACTACAATCGACCGGGGAGAGCAATGATGGGGGCAATAATGCTATATTGATCCGACCCAAGAATTTATAAAATATCAACTTATATATGTAAAAACGAGCATAATTTCATCGCATTTTTTATCCTACCAAAATTACTTTTCATAAAGTAGATCTAACCATTAAATTTCATGAACCACCCGAGGACCCCCAAGTTTGTTTCACTCAAAAGGATAACTCTCTTCAATCTGGTAACTTTTTTCTTTTTATGTATCTATGAAATTCTGCGCTGGCTCAACTCCAGCACTTTATAAGGAAGTATTTTAATTTCAAAACTATCAGCCATCCATAACACCCAACTTGAAAAAGAAAAGAATAAAGAGTAATACAGAAAATGTTTTTTAAAAAAGAAAAGAAAAACAGAAAGAATATAACAAAAGGCACATCTTCACCGTCATTGCAACCATCTGGTCTGTGAGACTGTGGCTTTGTCAGAAAAATCTCATACAAGAGCTCCCGAAAACGAGCCGACTGGCTGAATTCCTCAACAGCGCTTTTTGCCATCTTATCAGCGTGGACGCAAGCAGCCGTTTCAGTCTGCAGCTCCTTCGCCATATTCTGCTAAAGCGCTTTAGCCACTGTAATTAGAGATGCAAATGGTCTATCGTATGAACACCCATAATTCGTGATGAAATTCGGCCAATCAATATAATGACAACAAGAACACACTTATGACATTCGAAACAGATTTGTCACTCAGGCCACCATGCCTCAAAGCATAAAAAAAAGTTAAGAAGAGTGCAAAAGAGAGAAATAAGGAATTTTCTATATATTTTGATAGTCATAATGAGGATTATCAGCCTTTTTATAGGCTTTATGAAAGATTAAATAAGATAACATATCAATTAAGATATGTAAAATTATAGTGGATATTCACATAGTCTTGAAAGATAAAAAAAAACCATCCTAATTTTCCTAAATAACTCTAACAAAAAAGATGCTAATAACTCAAAAGAGTCTCCAACTACTATTTAGTGAATATCCAATAGATCAGTATAATTTCTTATGGTAAACGTTAAAAGTTTCTCAGAACATATCGATTAGGATTTATTAATTGTATGAGCCCGTTCAAATAAGGTAACAGTTTGGTTATGTGCTAATAGGAACATATATAAGTCCCATTTTTTTGATCAATTTACAACATGTACTTTGTGCATAAAGTATAATTGGTTTTTCAACATTTCTCGCGAGTGTCAAGAACACACTTATATGATTCTTTCAATGTCATCTTTTTCTTAGGGCAAAGGTAATGCAACATAAGACACGACAAGAGTCTTGTGACTACTTAAATCTAAAAGCGAGAAAGCATGATTCGTGCGAGCTTCCAAAAAGCAAGTTTGTCAATTCTTCTTGTTTTCTTACCTTTGAACCACTTTTTTGCGCAAAGTAAATCAACCCTATCACATTTTATTTAATAGCCAAACCTGAGTTTTTTATTCTACATCTATATGGCTTTTTGAAACAAAATTGGTTCATTGTAGCAATCCACCATAGTTAAATGGAAATGGAGACCAAAAGAGATATCAACAGTTTGAAGTGATTGCACCAACTGCATGCACAAATCTCCAGTCCACATCAAACACGATTATGGTTGCTTTTGTCGCCAACAATTCTTAAAGTATGGGTCCCTTTTGAATCTAGCTAAGAAAGATATATTCCATATCGTGCTTGTCAATCATTAGGTTATTTTTTTTTAATAGAAAATGTAAAGACTATTGCTTAGAAAGTAATTAGGGTGGGTCTCAATTAGGGTTGGCCACAGGGCCGTGCCAGTTACTCCACTAGTAATATTAACTTTGGCTTTAATTTTTTGACCCGATCCGTTGACTAAAGGCGACTCCAAAGTCTCCAATCGAACAAGGTTTATCCAATTTCTTTTCAATCTTTTCATATGGTGCCATCTCCATATACCCCACGTAGTTCTTTAACAATTTCGCTTTGCCCAAAGACAAACAGAGACCTGATTAATACTCTTAGCTCCACCGATGTCTATGTAGTGTTGCCACTCCTCCTTGTTCTGTTGCTTGCGATGACTAGCAATGCCACTCCTAGTAATTCACGGTATGTCACTTCATACTGTGGTGACATTCGGAATATAAGTTACTCATTTCGATTGAAGAATGAATCGAAGGGGTGTAGTGAGCAAAAGAATGAGCTTGCTTGTTGTTGACACCTAATTTTTATCTTTCAAATAGTATATATAAAAAAGAAAAATCAAAATCAAATCAAGTATATATAAAAAAGAAAAATCAAAATCAAATCAAAAATCAAAAATCAAAATCAAAAATTTTAATTATTAATTTTCCTTTAAAAAAAAAAAGAACGACTTGGGCCCTTCGATTTAGGTCCGAGTTTGGTCCACTCTCAAGCAAGCCTGGTTGGGTGGACTCGACCTGACTTGCTCGGGCTAAGCCCGGTGGGTCGGCGAGCTTGGTCCGGTAAAAAAAAAATCATTTAAAAAAAGAAAGAAAACAATTTCGAAAATCCAAAAAAATATATTAAAGAATAACAAAATTAATAAAAAAACAATTATATATAATTAAAAAATTTAAAATTAAAAAATTCTAAAAAAATTAAATTAAAATTAAAATTTTCAAAAATTAAAAAATCTTGGGGTTTGGTTAAAAATTGCTATGTTTTGCATTTTTAGTGTAATTAGACATTTATTTGCTCGTATATTAATTATGTTGCATGTTTAATTTGCATATCTAATTATGTTTAATTGCATGTGTTTAATTTTATTGCAATTAGGATATTGATAGCTATGATTGTTACTTTAATGATTGCGCACCCACATGATCACCTCACATATTAGTGGATAAGCATAAAATCAATCCAAATACCTAACAAAAAGACATTTTGTTAAAATGAACAAGATTCGGTACCGAAAGGGCACTAATTGACTAATTAGTGTAATCAAGTCCGCAACCTTAAATTCTCTGGTTATGTAGGAAGTGAGGCACGCTCTCATGCCTTACTTGGTTTCTAGCCGACCCCAATAGGCTAGTGGCGACTCATTTTGTGCAAAATTCCTTAAGAATATTCTAACGTCACATGGGGTATGGGTTT
This sequence comes from Eucalyptus victrix, assembly GCA_016097545.1. NCBI lineage: Eukaryota > Viridiplantae > Streptophyta > Magnoliopsida > Myrtales > Myrtaceae > Eucalyptus > Eucalyptus victrix. The sequence goes on from CM027845.1 coordinate 4,304,991, forward strand.
GGGAAAGCCCGTGCCTAATCATGGGCCTTAGGCCTGTCTTTAGGCAATACCCCTAAACCTGCTCTCTCCCCTTGAGGGTAGGTCGCGATAGCTTGGCGATTCCACTGGAGAGATAAGAACTTTAGAGGACTTAGGTCAAAATTAATCTTGTTCAAAAATATTTTTGTTTGGCAGCGAGGATTCCAAGTATATCCATAACATTAAAGGTGATAAATGTTTTTGTAGAATGTGAGGTATAAGGGGAAGTGTTTGCTCGCCTTTGTCTTGTAGGGAGATGTAGGAATGTATGGTTTAGTTTTTTTTTTTTTTTTTTTTTTTTTTTTTTATATGAAGTGTTGATTGCTTATAAATTGTCATGTCTGCGTCCCCTGCATTGCACTACACCATAGCACACACTACTTGCCACCGGACCTGAGCTGCATAGGATCACTTAGGATGGTGTTGAGGTGGATACCACTATGACTACAAGCATGTAGTACGAGTCACCCATCTCAACCTCGAAATTTCTTTCTTGATGTCAGAGGTCCCCACCCTGGTCTGCAAGCATGCGACACGAGTTAGTCCTTTGACGAAGTTGGAGTCATGGGTAACACGACCTAGCCACGAGCTTGTTGGTTCAGTCCTGTGATCCCATGGCTTCATTTTGGGCCATCTAGAGTAGAAATTGAACCACTATCCATGCGCATGTCTATGACCTTTACATCGCTGCTCAATGAGTAGGGTAAGTTTTTCTTGAATTCTTTTCTTCGCAATTTACTTATTTGCTTTCATTTTGGTCGGTCAATGACAAATTAGGTTGATCATACGATGGGGGTACTCGACCTTCGCATCGTCTTCATCCCAAAAGCCAAGCTTCGCGCGTGGTGGGATAGATTAGATCCAACTAGCCGTAATTGAGTGTGATCATATGTTGGACGTTTACTTCCCCCATTGGAGATAGAAACTCATTTTGGTGTCGTGCAAGCGTTAGCGCATTTTTGGTGCCCCACAACTTGCATGTTCGTACTTGGTGATCACGAATTCACTTCAACCCCGGAAGAATACAGTGTTGCCATTGGAAAGCCCTTCGTGTCGGAGTTAGTTAGCCCACCTGTAGGGACTGAGCATGCATCGACCTTATCTGATTTCCTTAAAATTAAAGGAGAGGATGTGAGGAAAGTTTTAAAAGCTAATTGCAAGACCTGCACATTTTCATTCTTAAATGAGTTTTTTCAAAATGCCCAATCTTTTCAAAAGAATAGGATTTTCCTCTTAGCTTTCTTCGGGTTTGTATTATTCCCACATTGTAGGAACGCTATTAACCCTTCTATGGCATGGGTAGTTCGTGAGGTATGTATGGGAAAGGGCTTTGTTAATGCCGTCTTAACCGAAACCTTTCTTTCCCTTACTCGTTTTAAAGAAAACAAAAACAAAGCTTTCTATGCTCCCCTTGAGCTCTTGTAAATTTGGTTCTTTTCTCACATTAAGGGGTTTGGTAGCTTGATGACCATGAGCGGCATTTCTGACTCTAGCCACCCTATCCTAAAGTTTAGAGATAGGAAAATGTTCGCCCATGATTATCATTATTTTGAGTGGTTAGTTTTCATGACCAATCCCAGACTTGAGGATTTCCAATGGCATGCCAAATGGCTCCGACTTCAAGAAGTGTGGTTCGTGTGTGGGCTTACTGGACCTATTCCTTTGTTGGGAATCACGAGAGTCACCAAATATTACTCAACACGCGTCACTCGTCAATTTCAAGAGGTTTAACAGCTTTCGCCAGCGATTCAGGAGGACCTGCTTAGGATAGACTGATGGATGCCAAGATCACGAGGATTCCGTCATGTTGGTCAGGTTGATGTGGGATGTGTCACCCTCGGAAGCTAATTTGGCTGAAAGAAGAGTTGGAGGGGCAAGAGAAGACTTACTATGCCTCGAAAGAGTACATCCTTAGACACAAGATCCCAGAGAGCCTCCGCCCAAAGAATCCTAAAGTACCATTAATGATCACCCATCGAGCCAAGATCAAGCACCTCAAAAGGGAGCTCAAGGAAGCTGAGGAGCATGTTTTGAAGCTAACCCGAGTTAGTAGAGCTATTGCGAGTGGAAGTCGTCCTCATTAATTAAATTGAGTTAAGCGCAATATGTAGCGGGACCATACTAGCATGCGTTACAATATTAAGGAATTTGTCTTGAGTCCCAATGTTGAAAGCTGAGAGTTAGGAGAGTGTCTTTTCGTCTTCAAAGTAGCTTTGTTGTTTAGGGGTTTTCTCTTGTGTATTTTCTTGCATTATGTGGTAGCTTGACTTTCAATAAAACGAACAAATTGGGGTGATTAGATCTTTGTTGTGAGCCAACCGCTTGATTATTACTTATACTTATATATGCTTGTCTACCTTTACTCAGGTATCAGCTGATTTTGTACTCTGCTGATCGTCAACACAGCCAAGCGGAGATCTCTGATTCGCATGCGTGCAAAAGTCAGATTGGAGAATGATGACACCAACGTGCGCATGGCCAAGATGGATGACCAACTGGCTCAACTCATTGCAATGATGCTTGAAATAAGTTAGGAGCTTAAGGAGCTCCCTGCTGTAGCTGTCACTGGAACATCCACTCCTACATTATCAAGACACGCTTCCCTGTCGACGGGAGGCACGTACGTTGCTAATCTCCCTAGGAAAGAAATTGTCAGAGAAGCTCCTTCTATCACGCCAATTTTCGTCAATTTGGATTCTTTTTCGAAGGAAAACCTAACACCTCGCTTAAATGAAGAGAGTGAAAAACGTTTGGCAAAGATGGAGGAGCGACTATGTGTCTTGGAAGGTTACGAGCTGAAAGGAGTTGATAGGTTGTCTCCATACACCAAGACGAGCTTTCCTAAGAATTTCCAAGAGCCTGAGTTCACAAGAAAGTATGATGGAACGGGATGCCCAAGGACTCACCTTAGGTATTACATGAGGAAAATGTCTCGCTACGCTGACAACGTGTCATTTCTCATACACACATTCCAAGATAGCTTGGAAGACATTGCTTGACGTGGTTCATTACACTAGACATTGCAGATTCACTAGTTGGGAAGATTTAACCAATGAGTTTTTGCAACAATATCGGTTTAATACTGAGCTTGCCCCCATGAGGGAAGAGTTGACTCATATCGAGAAGAAGAGGAATGAGTCATTTAAGGCATTCACGCAAAGGTGGAGGACTATGGCCTCACAAATGAAGCCGGCCTTGAATGAGAGGGAGATGAAGCAACTGTTCCTCAAGACATTACCCTTTGAATACTTCCAAGGGTTAGTGTTCTTGGGTTGCCAGACATTTTCACAACTAGTTGAGGTGGGTGAATGAGTCGAATGGGCAATGGTTGAGGGAAAGATTTCAATCGAAGGCACGAAGAAATTCTTGGCAAGAAAAGATAAGGAGGCCATAGTTAAAGTAGCACTTGTGCAAGGGTTACCTTTCCCTCAACAGTCCACAACACCCGCGCACAAGCCTATAATGGTTCAAGGAAGCTCATCATGAGCATATGATAACAGCAAGAGGCCATTTCGAAAGGAATTTTCCCCACTATCATGCCCGCTATCAAAGCTGTTGCCTATGCTCCTTGAAAAGAGGATGGTTGCGAAGGAGGTGCCTAGAGACAATCCTCCGAGGTTTGTCGGTTTCGATATGAACAAGACCTGCGAATACCACATGGGAGAAATGGGGCTTGATGTAGATAATTGTAATGTACTGAGATACAAAATTCAATAACTTCTGTACACGAAAATCTTGACTTTCAGGGAGGCTTAGCCTAACATGCAACAAAACCCCCTACCAAATTATACATGGGAAGTTAACTCAATTTCCGACGACACGTGGGCGAGTCAACAATCTATAGTGGTGGATACTTCCTAGTTGTATGAGTCCCTAGTGCTAGCTAAATACTATGGAGGTTAGAAGGATGTGACCCTAGAAGAAAAACTGAACCGCGTTCACAAGATGGTAGCCATGGGAGTAATCCGACGCAGAGAAGAGGAAGAGAGGGTCGTAACCATGATAATGCCATTGTCATTCTGCTCATCTTTCTGCAACTTTGCTGGTATGTCTCGAGCAAGGAAGGTTATGCATGGAATTTCGAAGACCCCATCTTTGTACGAGGAAGGGGTGATAGTTATGATAACTTCAATGGTGATTGAACTATCTGATGAAGAGCCCGCCGACGATATCGAGATAGAAATCGCCAAACCCATGGTGATTGACCTTATGGTCGAGGAGATTTTGGCAATCAAAGTCACGGGAGGGAACACAACGCCGGTCACAATTGAATTGCCTCCCCAGGAGAAAGATTGAGTGATAATACTGGAGTATCCTCCCAAATTCGATCCCAAAGCTGTACCTTGGGGTTATGGAACAAATGAGTTAGATGCTGTCACGTGATCAGGCCGCTGTTACGCACCCAATAAGGGAGTATAAAAGAAAGCCGTGATTGAGGATGAGGTAAAGCAATTTTTAGCTGTAGTAAAGTCCAGTGAATTCAATGTGGTGGATCAACTTCAGAAGTTGCCAGCTCAAATCTCCCTCCTGGAATTATTCAATCGATGAAGTCCAATTGGAGTTCGTTGGAGCCGTTCTACTAAAAGACCAAATTTCCTTTACTGACGAAGATCTTCCCCCCAATGGTCGTAATCATACCAAAGCGCTACACATCTCGGCGAAGCATGAAAGCACTCTTATTTGCAGAGTATTGATCGATAATGGTTTGGTGCTCAATAAATGCCCGTTGGCTACTCTCCACCGTCTTGGCATTGATCTTGGGAGAATCCACATGGCAAGTCGACTGTGCGGGCTTTTGACGAGATGAAGAAGGAGGTAATAGGGGAAATTGAACTTGAGCTGTTGATTGGCCCTATACTTTTTCAAGTCCTATTCCAGGTATTAAATATACCAAGTGTTTTTAATTTTCTACTAGGGAGGCCATGGATCCATACAACGGGTGCTGTTGTCTCCAACCTCCATCAGAAGGTACGATTTGTGGTGGACAATAGGCTTATCACGGTCCATGGAGAATCTGACTTCAAGATCTGCCACGAGACAGCCATCCCCTATGTAGAGCCTAAGTGTACTGAGAAATCCAACTTTCAAACCCTCAAGCTGGTATCCATGGTCCATGTGCTTGTAGGGTCCTTCACAAGGGCTCCTGAATTGTCTAAGTCAGCCATAGCTGTGGGGAAGATTATGCTAGCAAGTGGGTATAATCTTAGAGAGGGCCTTGGATCACATGGTTAGGGTGTGCAAAAGCTCATTGAAGCTCATAAAAACTCAAAGAGGAGGGGCTTAGGATATGTTGAGGGGAGCGAAGGTCATAGCGAGCAAGGTGGTCGTGGCAATCGAGGGGGCCGTGGAAGGCAGAGAGGCCGAAATTCCCAAGGAGGCCGAGGTTGGTATAGAGATTGGAGTGAATGTATTGCCAATACCGAGGAGGGTGGAGGCGATCAAGGCCCGTTTCACCCGTTGTTGGAAGAAACATTTCCAGGACCTCCAAGGATGTTATTCGAGGAAAATGGGGACATCTATGGTGTGACCAAGCTATTCGAGGAAGACGTCATATGCACTATCCTGGCATGCAAGAAAGCTGAGTCCTATGAAGTCATGGATGTCCCTCCATAGTAGGGCAGTTCTCGTTTAGCCTAGTCTTTCGTTCTATGTTTTCTCTGCTGCGTGGGATCTCAAAGTTTTTCTTTGTAACGTGAACTATGGTTAGCTCTGATCTTGAGCCGTTGGTTGAGGGTGGTGTGTGTTAAAATACAACCTTATCTTTCCTCATTCAATAAAACAGACACATGTTTTATTAAGGACATGTGGAGGCACATCGAACTAGTCCTATGATGGTTGCTGAGACCTAGGTCTCCACATGCTCCCTTATTTGACTACCTTGCAAGGATAAGGAAATCCGAGGATATGAGAGTGAGTTCTTGAAACTTTTACAAAAATACTTCAAAAATTCTTTGAAAAACGACATGCATCATCTTTATTGTTGACATTGCTCTAACTCATCTCATCGCGTCTTAGGCATTACATTATGCATAATCATAATAAGGACGCATATGACTTGGACGTGCATGAAGAAAGTCTCTTAGGTTTCAATGACACCGACGATGACGATCATAAGGGGATCGAACGCGAATGGAATCGACATGAAGGATTGAAGCCGTTGACAAAAGAGTGAATAATCACCATAAATTTAGGTGATACAGAGAATGTCAGGGAAGTAAGGATCGGGGCATGTCTCTCAGAGTTAGAGGCAGAAAAGATGGCTAATCTTCTGAGAGAATATCAAGATGTGTTCGCCTGGACATATGTCGACATGCCGGGATTGGACCCCGAAATTATGGAACATGCTCTGCCAATAGATCCTGATATGCCACCCAAGAAGCAAAGACTCAGGAGAACTAAACCAGAGTTGTCTAAGAATATCGAAGAAGAAGTAATGAAGCTGTTGAAAGTAGATTTTATTGAAGTGACATGTTATCCTGATTGGGTAGCCAATATCGTGCCTATAATGAAGAAAGATGGGCGAATCAGGATATGTGTTGACTATCGTGACCTAAATCGAGCAAGCCCCATGGACGATTTTCCACTCCCGCATATCGATTTCTTGGTTGACAACATGGTGGGATTTGAGTTATTCTCATTCATGGATGGTTTTTCCGGATATAATCAAATCCGTATGAAGAAGGAGGATAGGAGCAAAACATCATTCATAACTCCTTGGGGAACTTTCTGCTACAAAGTGATGTCTTTCGGTTTAAAGAATGCTGGGGCATCGTATTAAAGGGCCATGGCCACGTTGTTTTATGACATGATGCACAGGGAGATCGAGGTATATATGGATGATATGATCACAAAGTCAAGATGAGGTGAGGACCATGTTGGTGTCTTGCAAAAACTGTTAAAACGTCTTCAGAAATTCAAGCTATGCCTCAATCCCACAAAATGCGTTTTTGGGACGAGATCGGGGAAGCTGTTAGGGTTCATGATTAGTAACAAGGGGCATAAAGATTGACCCGTCAAAGGTTAACGCTATTTGTGATTGACGATCCCCAACCACCACCAGGGAAGTCCGCAGCCTGATGGGGTGGCTCAATTATGTGGCAAGGTTCATCTGTCAGTTATTTGAAATAGCGAAGCCATTCTTCAAGCTCCTGAAAAAGAATGCAAAGATTGAGTGGGATATTGAGTGCCAAGGTGCCTTCAAGAAGATAAAATACTATCTCACTCACGCACCAGTCTTAGTACCCCCTCTCCCTAAAATTCCCGTAATTTTGTACTTGACCATACATGACGAATCATTGGGAGCCATGTTAGCACAGAAAAGACCAAATGACGGGAGAGAATGTGCGATATACTACTTGAGCAAGAAGTTTACTATTTTCAAGATGAACTATACAAAAGTTGAGAGAATTTGCATGGCCTTGATTTGAGTCTTGCATAGGTTGCAGCAATACACACTCCATTATTGAATCCTGTTGGTGACCAAAAATGATCATATATCAAGTATCTCCTGGAGAAGCCGGCATTGGTTGGCAAGTTGGCCAAGTGGCAAATCTTAATTTCAAAGTTTGATGTTCAGAGCCTGGGGCAGAAGTCCATTAAAGGTCACGCCATAGCAGACATGTTGGCAAAAAGTTCCGAGAGGTCCAGGGCATCTGATGAAGATAGTGATGCAGAGGAGCGAATTTTATTTGTATCAAGCGACAAATGGATGATGTACTTCGATGGTGCAGTTAATTTAGCTGGGTCTGGTACCAGGGTAGTTTTTATCTCCCCAGATGGTTAGCACTACCCTGTTGCTGCTAAATTGACGTTCCCTTGCACAAATAATATTGCCAAATATGAAGCATGTATTCTCGGCCTCCAAGATGCTATTGACATGAAGATCCGAAGATGCAAGTTTATGGTGATTCGACCCTAATCATCTTACAGACCGAAGGCAAATGGCGAACACGAGATGATGAAGGAATTCCGTATCATGCGTTCCTAAGGCAGTTGATGAAGGAATTCCAAGAAATATCATTCGAATACTTACTAAGGTCTCAAAATCAGTTTGCTAATGCCCTAGCTATCTTGTCTTCAATGTTGCAAGTAGCTAGAGGCTTGGACATTGAACTATTAAGAATTGAAATCTTTAGGTGCCCGGCTTATTGCATGACGATTGAAGAGGAACCAGATAGACAACCTTGGTATCACGACATCTTAAAGTATCTGCAGAAGGGTGAATTCCCCGAAGGAAGTGAAGCAGCAGACAGAAAGCATTTAATAAAGTTAGCATCGAAATTCTTCGCCAGCAGAGATGTCCTCTATAAAAGGTCCTTTGACTTGACATTTTTAAGGTGTGTCGACGCTAAAGAAGCCGCCTGTTTGATGAAGGAGATACATGAAGGAAAGTGTGGCCCCGATATGAATGGACACTTCTTGGTGAGAAAGATCATGCGACTCGGTTATCATTGGCTAACCATGGAGTCCGACTGCATTCAGCATGTACGACGATGTCACCAGTGCTAGATTTATGGAGACAGGATAAATGCCCCTCCAAACGAACTTCACCAAATGTCTCAGCCTTGGCCTTTTTCAATGTGGGGAATTGACGTGATCGGGTCCATTTGTGACATCCTAAAATTCGAGCCCTCTGAGGGATGAGTGAAGGTGAATTTCATCAATGCGTTGTTGGTTGATCTCACTCGGAATTGATTATTCTTGAGATACTGACCTTGAGGGGAAAGGGTGATGAGGACAGAACTTGTACGACTAAAGGACTCGACTTGGGAAAACGACTTGACCGTGAGATTTACGTGAGGACGATTCTGTAGATAGGTAGGCCGATTATAAGGATGACTAAAAGTCGATTCGCGGATAGAACATAATGAAACGACGGGTGATTTCATTTACTATTATTGAATCCACGAACGATCCTATATCAATCATCAGTAATCGTGTACTTTGAAATAAGAATCTATCCTCCGTAATTTCATGCAGTCAATGACGTCCATGCGTCGAGATGTCTTGAATGTGGTTTGGCACGAGTCGGTCACGCGTGAATCCTCATAGCCACCCGTTGGTCTGAGTTGTAATCGAAATGGCATTTGGCGAAATTGACATGGCAAGATAACTTAGGATTGGACTTCGAATTATTAGGAATGTCCGGGACGGACTTTGGATGAAGCTACATCAAACAGTCGATAGAGCCAGTTGAGCCGAGCAATTGGAAAAGGGATTTTTGGACTAAGGAAGTGAGCCCGTGAGGAAGTGGGCTAGGCCAAGCCAATGTGGGCCTTAGGCCTAAGGTGGGACAGCCACCATAGTGGGCCTAAGCCAAGCAAATGAGCCTATTTGGCCTAAACCAATTATTTATCTTTTAAGCCCATCGGCCAATTTTTTGCCATTTCAAGCCCAACCCTTAGGCTCATCCACCAATTTCAGCCCAAGGATAGAATGGTAATTGTGCAAGGTGAAATGACCAAATTGCCCCTAAAAGCTTGTGGATAAGGGCAAAGGAAGAGAGAAGGTGAGGGGACTTGTATGGGGACCTGAAGTGGCCATTGAATGGCCTTAATGAGGAGTGCTTTCAGTCCTCACTTCACTCTATCTCTCCTCTCCTTCGTCCCCAATTGGACGGAGCTCTCTCTCTCCTCGTTCTCCCTCTCCTCCAGTTTCTGCTCCAGCCGATCCTTCGGTGAAGAATCAAATCAAAAGTGGTCTTCCCGGATGAATCAACCAACAAGCCATGCATCACCGTAACCGGGAGAGACAGACCATTCAAATGGGCCTGATTTCACGCTGAACGGAGCTGCCGTATGGCCTGGGCGCCGCCGTGATGGAACCGATCGCCGGTCCGTCGGTCCGCCTGCAGCCTGCACTGTTTCACATTTTCAGCCATTTTTCTCCCATTCTAGTCCTTCCTTCGCCCATCCCAACCACCCACAAGATCCCCAAGACCCCCGGGAACCATCGGTTTCCGGCCAAACCCCTCGCCGGAGCTCCGGCCAAGCCGTTCAACTCAGTTTCTCCTCCGGCAGGGCTTTTTTTAGTGTTTTCAGTGGGAGTCCGAGCTGTGGTTGCTGTGTTGAGCTTGGGACCGCCTTGTATCATTGTGGTAGAGGTCCCAGAGCGTCGCCTCTGTTGTCACCACTGCGTCGGTGTTTCCAGCTCGCTTAACGGGTGAGTTTAGCTTGTAATCCTTTGATTAGTGCCTAAACTTGCTTAGGGCTAGTTTAGTTAGATTTAATTCTAGTTTAAGTGATTTAATTAAGTTGTATTAGCCCTAAGATAGGTGGTTAGATTAATGGCTAAGATTAGTTTAGCTTAATTTTACTTTATTAGCTTAATGATGCTTATGTGGTTAATCAATCATGTTTATCTTAATTGATTGGTTTCCTTAATTTAATCATTGTTTTAATTATTTCTAAATATAATTTATTGTTTATTAAATTCTAGGAATTTACTGTTCATGCGACAATGTTCACGAGTTACTATTCACAAAACATTGTTTACACGAGAACGAAAAGTGTCTAATTTCATGTGTGTTTAATCCTATGAAGTGATTGGATGTGTTATTGCATAAACATCCGCATGAATTGAGTGATGATTTGTGTAATTGTGTGATAATTGTGAAATATAGGTATTTTAATTAGAAAATACCGGGGGTCAGTTTACAACACCAAAAATGTGTATAGTGGATCCATGGTAGGTTATACATTGTCTTAGAGAATGCACGTGGGCTCACTGATTTAGTATGGCATCTTAAAGAGACATGTGGGCTCGGTAACCTAATGCATCACCTTGGAGAATGCACGTGGGCTCAATGAATAAGTATGTTGTCTTGAAGAATGCATGTAGGCTCGACGACTAGATATTCCATCACGAGAGAAATGTATGGTATCAATTAAGCGACTGAGACAAGGTCGAGTTGACATGTAATCGACTGAGTCGATTGATCGATAGCCCGATCTGAATTGATGCATTGATATGTGAAATTGTTATATGTATTAATTATATGCATGAGTGAATCACATCGTTTATGGCACACACGCATGAATCGATAATGTGCAGAGTGTAGCAATGGCCAGGTGAGATCGCTTGCGATGTGACTCGTATGTGATTGATGAAATATATCATCTAATGGCCATGTGCTTTGTGTGTATCATGCTGAGTGATATCGTGCAGGATATGGCATGCTAGATAAGGTTGTATGCGAATCGACTGTTGTTGCTTGTGGTGGGGTAGTTCTGGATAGATACCTCGAGTTGAGTTGGTGTACTAATCGAGGCTAGGGGTGGAACTCGCTGAGATTTATATCTCACTGGTTATTGAATAACCATTTTCATATCCCTAGTGTGAAGAACCAGGAGCTTGAAGCGGAAGGGTCAGGAGCATAGGTGGCTTAGTAGTTCTTTATGACATAGACCTTCTGTATAAGCTTGAAGTGTTTATGAATGTGTATTTGATTTGGAATTGTTGTCCTGCTTTTCTATCCCAAGTTTGTTAAGGTTAGGGGATAAGTAATTTGCTTCCGCATGTGCAATAAAAATGATGGGTTGGCGACGAGTCCTGGAAATGTCGCGAAATTCTATCGACCACCGAGGGTTGTGCAGGCGCTTGAGGTTCAGGGCGTGACACCATTAACCCCAAAGCTTCAAATGGACAACGATTTATCTTGGTGGCGATAGACTATTTTACCAAGTGGATCGAGACCAACTCGCATGTTAATGTTACTGCCAAGAATGTGGCAAAGTTCATTCGTCGGAACATTATCGCTCATTATGGGGTGCCGGAGGCGATCATTAGCGATAATGACACTAATTTGAACAACAAAGTCATGGATGGTTTGTTTAGTGAGTTTTGAATTAAGCATTTGAACTTGTCACTGTATCGTCCTCAAATGAATGGAGCAATGGAGGCGGCAAACAAAAGCATAAAGAAAATCCTATCAAAGACTGCCGAAAATTATCGTGATTGGCACAATAGGCTCCCTTACGCGCTAATGGCATACTGAACTTCTATCCACACCTCCACAGGGGCAACTCATTTTTTGTTCGTGTACGGGATGGAGGCAGTCTTGCCTATTGAAGTTGAGGTCCCTTCTCTAAGGGTCCTTTCCCAATCTACGCTTGATGAGACTGAGTGGATGCAATAGAGGCATGAGCAGTTAAACATGATTGATGAGAAGAGATTGCAAGCTGTATGTCATGGACAATGATATTAGAGACGAGTCGCAAAAGCCTTCAATCGAAGGGTGCATCCAAGACACTTTGAAGTCAACGACTTGGTGTTGAGGAAAGTGCTTCCAATTATACCAGACCCTCGTGGAAAATTCACCCTAAATTACTAAGGGCCGTATGTCATTAAGAAGATTCTACCTGGTGGTGCTATGATTTTAGGTGAAATGGATGGCAGTGAATTGCCTAGACTTGTAAACACAGATGCAGTCAAGAAATATTTTCCATGATTGAAATCAAGGCCAAGGAGCCACTTCATGCGCAATCTGAGTCACATGACATCATGCATAGCATCTAGATATCATGCATATATCACATACACACACATCTATTTATGTTTCAGGCACCTTACCGTTCGATGAGAAATGGCAGAGGGAAAAGTCAATTCAAAGACCCATCAAGTCTCCACACAAATGGTTGAATATCTCTTTTTCTTAAATGAGAGGTAAAAAAAAAAAAAATGGGGCATGGCATCATTCGTATGACCTATTTCGATGCAACTATGCGTGCTTCGTATTGGTGACCTTCGAAAATGGGAGCTCGTTAAAATGATTTTATTCGGGTAAAAAGGTGAAATGTTAACCATGCCAAACAAGAAGTGCCTAGGATGAAGAAAGGCAAGCCATTTCCAAACACATCCTTCAAACACTTTTGAGAATTGAGTAAAAGCGACCTTCTCTTAGGACGGATGATTCATTCGCATTGAGCACAAAGATCAAAATGATAAAGGCATTTCCTTCACCAACCCCAAGTATTACACTAATCTCTTACTACCCCTTTGGGCAGAGCAAAGATGATCATTCAAAATACCCCTGTTGAGGACAACCCTACATTGGGATAGCATAGGAGGTTACGGTCGTGTTGCAGAGCGAAATATTGAGAAAGATTCTATTACTTTCACTTGTATCAATCTTCTGGTAGTAGCTTTAGAGGAATTCTCATCAGAGCTTGACTCATCCCAATGTGAAGAAGAGCATTTTTTTCTCTATCCAAACACCGATACCCATTGCTTTAACCAATTTAAGCTTGATTGTTCACTTCTAAACCCTCGAGCGGTGATCATCTCCCTTTACTGGGGCAAGGCATAAGAATTGATCGAATACAATTGACATTTACGAGAAAACGAAAAAAGCATCTTGAAAGTTGTATGAGCTCCAAAAGGTCACCGAGCAAGAAGTTCAACAAATTAGGGGGCATGAAAAAAGCGATGTGGTACGATAAAAGCAAAGCCAATGCCCGTCAAGAAAAAGAGCCAAAAGGTTGCATCTTATGTGAAAATTATCACAGTCAAGTTCTTGTAAAAAAATATATATATTATTGCAAGTGCAAAGAAAGTTAGAAAAAAGGGCAAAGCTCCCATGCAAAAATGATTAGTTAAGGGACTTTCGAGATGCGTTGTATTTCCAAAGTCAAATGATTTGGAAAGATCGAGTGACCTGGTCACGATGCCATGATGATCACTGACTCCTAAAAACCCTTTGAAAATTTTAAGCCTTTTGAGCCTCTCCGGAGCCAACGTTACAACCCTCTTTCAAAGTCTCTTCTAATTAGGATGGTTTGAGTGAAATGAGAATACCACAAAGAAGCTATTGCTTGACGAAGTGAAAGTAATTCTATCTTGTCTTCTTTCAAGTTCTCGACTCATAAACCCGATAAAGATAGCGACATATGTTCCTTTATTGGCCTCAAAGCAACAATTCCTTCATGTAAGCCTTAATCGAGCCTATATTTGCAGCCTTCTCAAAAGATCTTTTTTTATTGATCAACTTGTGCTCATCGCGAATGTTTTTGAAAGCCTTTGACATGGGTTATGTGAGATACCCTAAGCAATCAGTTACTTCCCACGCGAATAGATGGAATCAAGTAGCTATGTTATCAAGAGTGTGTGAAAAGCCCTTACTGATTAAGGAGCTCTAGTTTGGCATGCTCAATGAACCTTTTTTCACGAATAAAAATCGTTTTGATAAGAACTTGTCTCCCGGAGAATTTGATGATTAATGATATATCCATGGGCAAGTTGACAGTTTTACGCCACATGATGCTGATTGATATCGAATGATTTTCTAAAGCAGTCGGACTTAGCTTGACTAGCTTGTTCAATTAATGCTGCGATATTGCTAATACATCTCTTGATAACGTCTTTAATGACATATGTTCAAGTTGAGTTGGACATGATTCCTCAGTGCAGTCATGCAATATTCAAGGGGTTAGCGAGTGCTTCCCTAAAAACCGAAGGTTCATATGTCTTCCTCAAACTATGTATTTTTAGCCCGATTGAAACCGCTGTTACACGGTGAGATTTTGTCCCCCTCATTCTTTTTGTGACCCGGTGGGCTTCTGTAACTCGGAGTCTTTCCTTCTTCTTATGACACGGTGTGCTTTGTAGCCTGGAAAGCTTTTGTAGCCCAGAGAACTTTGTAGCCTGGAGTCCTTCTTCTTATGTGTCACGCCCCGAACCTCGAGACACGTGAACAACCCGCCATGGTGTGTAAATGCGACATTCCCAGATGGTGTAGCCGACCCCAATTTTTATAATTATTATGCGCATGCGGAACGTGCTAAGAAACCCCTAACAAAAACGTATGGGATAGGACAACAGGAAAATCAATTCAAAATCAAACAAACATACTTTCATACATCATTATCAATCCAGGGCTTACATACACCAACAGGATCCAAAGACTATATGCACCAAAAATGGGTCAGAGTTTATGTGCATCGAAAAGGGGTCAGTCTACATAACATGGATCACTTCGCCAAAAAGAAAATCAATAATCTTAGGACTACTGGTTGGCCCCGTTCGACGATCCCACATCCTCAGGATCTGTCATCCAAGAGGCTGGGGGCGAAGCGTTGATTACTCCACCATCAGGAAGATCCGCCACGCCTTCACCCAAAATGGTGTTCATCACCACCAATGGAATATCCATGCTATCCAGGGGGCCAACCCTAACGCCATCGACTCTAGAACGAAACCAAGCCCTAAACATATACGGTACTCTGTCATCCACGTTCACCTGAACCCAGATAAGGGTCCTAACCAACTGATAAACCTAAGGACTCCCAGGGTCAGGAGCACTTTCTGTCGTCTGGTCAATCTCTGTCGGCAGGCCACTCATTTTCGGGGGTACCGCCATCTACAGTCTTGTAATATTTTCCATAAACTGGGATGAAACTTTGTCTCAGCAAGTTCACCCCTCCTAAACCCCTATTAGAAAGTAAATACGCCCCAGAGTAGCTTAGCCATGACATCAAGAAGACTTACCTCGCCTTAGCCTCCATCTGCAGGTTAGTACAGTTTATATAATTCAACCACATGCAATTCTAATAATCCCACAACTAATGCACAATCACATCATTAGAACAATTCAATCACGTGGATCGTCTCAGCGATTAATCGACTCGGCCGATTACATGTCATTCTAACAAATCAATCATTGCTCTCAATCACGGCCCTATAGGAAGGTTTAACAATCAGTGGCAGTCACGGCTTCACTAGGCACAACCTTTAATTAGGTGGCCCATCGCGGCCTCACTGGGCACAACCTCTAATAGGTGGTTAATTACGGCCCTATTGGGCACGACCTCTCATAGGTGGTCCATCACGGCCCTATCAGGCACGACTTCTCATAGGTGGTCCATCACGGCCTTATTAGGCACGACTTCTCATAGGTGCATCACGGCCCTATTAGGCACGACCTCTCATAGGTGGTCCATTACGGCCCTATTAGGCACGACCTCTCATAGGTGGTCCATCACGGCTTCACTAGGCACGACCTCTAATAGGTGGTTAATCACGGCCAATCTCCTATCAATTTCCACACTTAGGATTTTATAAAGAATCCCTATTTATCGCAATCACACTCAATTTGCCACAACCAATCATCAATTTCAAATTCTAAATGCATAGCGACGATCGGAGCATAAACGACGATCGACACGAAATTCGAGCAATCGGGGTCAAAAATAATTTTTTCCTTTTTTTTTAGCAATTTCGGATTATAATATAATATTATATTATCCAGAATTTCGAAGCTTTTACATAATTTAAAACTAAAATCCTATTAGGTCCCATCAAGGCTTAACATTAAATAACTTCTTTTAACCTTAATTAAACACATTTTAACATAAACAAATCTCTTAATCCAATTTATAATTAAATACACTAATCTACCCACCTAAACTTACTTAATTTAAACTAAACATACTTAGAGCATTATTAACACTCTAATTAAGGTTTAGTGAGGTAAGCTCACTTGATTAACTTGCCGCTTGGACCAAAACGATGAGGGTGACGCCGGGACCGACTTTTCCAAAGGCGGGCCTAGCTCCGGGGCCGGGAAGATGGCCAAAACGGGCCTCAATGGGGCTGGAATACCCACAAAACCAGCTGCTAGTTGCGGGCGGAGGAGGGCCAAAACAGCGGCCGGTTGGGCATGAAACCGGTGGGGAAGGGCGACGGTAGCTCGGGCTGTGCAAGCGACGGTTCCAACGGGTCCTCGGCGGTGGCTAACGATGACGAGTATCTCGGGACGACGAAGGAAGACGGTTGGGACACACGAATGAGAGCTGGAGGTGGCGCGACAGCAGAATGGCAAGCAGGCAAACAGGCGTGCGCGGACGAGCGGCGCCAGCGACGGTGGCGACGAGTGGGCAGGCGGAGGGCAGCCAGTCGGGCGTGCGGCTGGCCTGGTCCGGTCGAAGCTTCCCCCTCCCCTCTTTCTCTCTCTTCCCAAGTCCAAAGAAGGAAGATGATGGTGATAGGTGAGAGGGAAAACCCCACTTTATGAGGGCCAATGGGCTCTCGCCACTTGTCAACACCCCATTCGCTTGGCTCCCATCAGCATGACATCACCGCCATGATGTCATCTTCCACTATCTCCTCTCCCACAACATTCTTCAATGGGTGCAATATCCTTTCCGCTAGGGTCTAAATCCTTGTACATCCACTTTTTTTAATTTTTCTTTCAATTCTCTTCTAATTGAATCCAATTAAAATCCACAAAATTATCTCATGATCCTAATAAAATGTGTGACATAACCTGGCTTCCAACTTTTAAATTCAATTCCAATTTTTACGGTTGAATTCAATTTGGTGCGCTTTCAGCGAGCCTAATCTACTGAGTAGCTTTTGGGGAAATTTTCTTGCATCCGACCTGAGGGTGATCAGTCCTCAAGTCTGACACGGTAAAATTCCTTAATTACATCATTCAATAGACTAGTTCCCTCGTGAGTGGCCAACTTTAAGAGACGAACTTTATGCATAGATGAATTGCCTTACTCAATTGACTGAAAATAAAATTAAGAAAAATCGGGATGTCACATTATGACACGATGTGTTTTGTAGCCTAGAGAGCTTTTGTAGCCTAGAGAGCTTCATAGCATGGAGTCCTTCTTCTTATGACACGGTGTGCTTTGTAGCTCGGAAAGCTTTGTAGCCAGGGGTCCTTCTTATAACACAGTGTGCTTGGTAGCCTAGAGAGCTTTTGTAGCTTGAAAAGCTTTATAACCCGGAGTTCTTCTTATGACACGGTGTGCTTTGTGATGTAGCTAGTATAAGCACCTAGAGAGGGGTGAATAGGTGTAAAAATAATTTCTCGAAATACCACAGCAATACTAAACAGACGATAGAAAGGAAGTACTCTTTTGCTTAACTAAAATGAATTACAATCAAAATAAAGCAAAGAGTATGGAAGAGAAGATTAAACATAAGGTTTATAGTGGTTCGGCTTATCCTAAGCCTACGTCCACTCTTCCGCACTGACAGCCTATTGGCTGGATTCCACTATGAACAAAAGAGATGTTACAGCACAGTTCTTCCTTGATTCCATAGTGTTGATGTTCTATCACACTTCCTCAAGGTTTCTCACAAGTATAAACTCTCTTTTGCATACAAGTTTTTCGCTCAAATGAATTGACTAAACAACAAGAAGCTTCTGACTTTGGAATTCTTCTATCGCGCACACTCTTTAAACAGCTTAGAACGTCTTCTTTATATACTCATTTACGCCATCATACTCGTTGGCACTTACCAAAGGAATTCCTCCAATCTACCCGTTGGACGGAATCAATTAGGAAGATCATTCGAGCTATTAAAGGAACATGTCGATAGCCCATCAATCCTGTTCACCCATACAATCAGGATCTCGGTTTCCATAAGTAGAACTTTCCATGAATATTTCGCCAATCATCGGATCCTTGATCATCGAATCAATCTCGATCAATTAAAGGGATTCCGTTATGTCATATCCAGCCAAGAGATCTTCTCTAGTCGATAAGGTCTATTTTTAATAAAACATCCAGTTCTGGATAGTCTTTCTTCAACGGATTAGAACTGTCAATGATGATAGACTTTGAATCTTGAGTCTGGCTGTCCAGAGGTCTTCAGACTTTAAACAGCAGAGTCTGCAAACCTTCAGACTAGACTGATGGAAACGTTTTGTCAGCTTCAAAACACTTCAAGAAGATTTCTCCAACACTTTGTAACTTGAAGAGCTTTGTAACCCAAAGAGCTTTGTAGCCCGGAGTCCTTCCTATGAACTAGAAAACTTCGTAGCCCAGAAAGCTTTCTTTATTCTTATTGACAAGATGCGCTTCCATGGTTATGAGTCATTTTCGTCGACCTGATACGTGCATATGCACCGAGGGTCGTTCTATCACCTAAATAATTTAGGTGTCTTCTGTTTTTATTACAACCTCTTCAAGGCTACATTCAAAGAGAGATAGCTATTGACACCTAATTTTCTCTTTCAAATAGTATATATAAAAAAGAAAAATCAAAATCAAATCAAAAATCAAAATAAAAAATTCTAATTATTAATTTTCCTTTAAAAAAAGAAAAGAAAAGACTTGGGCCCTTCGATTTAGGCCCAAGTTTGGTCCACTCTCAAACGGGCCTGATCGGGTGGACCCAAACCGACTTGGTCGGGCTGAGCCCGGGTTAGGTCAGACCCAACCTAGTCCAGTAAAAAAAAAAATCATTTAAAAAAAAAGAAAGAAAAAAATTTCAAAAATCCAAAAAAAATAAAAAAAATAAAAAATAAATTAAACAAATTATATATTAAAAAATAAAATAAAAAATAAAAAATTAATTAAAAATTAAATTAAATTTAAAAAAAATTAAATTAAAAATTTTGAAGATTAAAAAAAATCTTAGAGTTTGGTTAGGAATTGCTATGTTTTGCATTTTTAGTGTAATTAGACATTTATTTGCTCATATATTAATTATGATGCATGTTTAATTTGCATATCTAATTATGTTTAATTGCATGTGTTTAATTTTATTACAATTAGGATCTTTATAGCTATGATTGTTACTTTAATGATTGCGCACTCACATGATCACCTCACATGATAGTGGATAAATATAAAATCGATCCAAATTGCTTGACAAAAAATCATTTTGTTAAAATGAATAAGATTAGGTACCGAAAGGGCACTAATTGGCTAATTAGTGTAATTAAGTCCCCGAACCTAGATTCTCTGGTTGTGTAGGAAGTGTGGCACGCTCCCATGCCTCACTTGGTTTTTAGCCGACTCCAATAGGCTAGTGGCGACTCCTTTTGTGAAAATTCCTTAAGAATATCCCAACGTCACGTGAGGTATGAGCTTGCAAGAGCCCATGCCTAATCATGGGCCTTAGGCCTGTCTTTAGGCAATACTCCTAAACCTGCTCCCACCCCCTGAGGGTAGGTCGCGACCCTTGTGAAGATAATTGCATAGTTCTATATTTGTGTGATGGTCGATACTTTGTGCAGCCTATCAATTATTCCACCCACCAAATTAGATTAATCGATGGTGGGTTGCGAAAGGATAACTGCTTGTCTCATCCTTGTCATTCATGGGCGGTGTATAACTTCAAACACCATATTGACCCAAACAACCCATACAAAATGGACCGTGATGGTCCATTGGTCATTGTGAAATGCTTGAAGTCGATTAGTTCTCCATTCTACATCGCCAATGGTCCATGTATTGAGGGGTTGTGATCTTCCAACACATTATTGAATTCGAACTTGTAGTTTCTCGAACTTATTAATGACTAATGTACACTCTATATAGCTCACTTTAATAAAATAGAAGGCTTCTAATTATACCAAACCGTTGAACACGCAATAAGATTCTCTTCAAAGATGGTGAGGGAACACGCTATAAGAAATAAATATTGTGTATAAAAAGGAAGTGATGGAGGAGAGAGACGGATTTGTTTGTTGACAGAATGTGGAGCCAACAATCACATGAAGAGAGTTTGGAAGAAACTTTTGAATTTTCAATGGGTGTAAAATTTCCTATGATCATGACTCGGGCGTTGAAGGAGGGAGTTGGAGAAGAAGGGAGATGAAAACGAATGAAAGTGAGATTTTTTGGGACTACTGCTATCTGTTATAAAAATTTAAGTTATTAGATGAATGCATGATTTATTATTTAAATATTCTAACACTTTTTCTCATGCTTAGTCCGGTCTTTTGCGTAGTAATAAGCATGGAATTATTGCGGAGATAAATGGGGCCTAGTAAGATTTGAATTCATGACTTCCAGCTCACTTTGCTAACTGTTTTAAAAATTTAAGTTGTTAGATAAATGTGCGATTTATTATTTGAATATTTTAACGAAAGAAATAACAAGAAAGATGGATTTGTTTGTTGATGGGATGTGGACCCAACAATTATGTGTAGAAAGAAAGATCAAATGTATAAAATAATGCTTTGAAATTTTTTGCGTGGTTGATTTTACAGGGGGTCTCAATCAAAGTTGGCCACTCAGCCGTGCACGGGACTCCACTGATAATGTAACTTGGGCTTGTGTTGTCCCCTTTAATGTCTTGACCTGAGTGCAGTTGTTTTGTTGATTGACTTGATATTTTCTATAGGACAAAGTGACTCCAAAGTCTCTGATCAAACAAGGTTCATCAAATCTCTTTTCAATCTTTTCATATGGTGCCATCGCCACATACACCAAGCAATTCTTTAATGATTTCGCTTTGCCCAAAGACAAACGGAGATATGATTTATGCTCTCAGCTTTGCAAATGTCTATGCAATGTTGTCGCTCTTTTGTTTTGTTGCATGCAATAACTAGCAATGCCACTCCGAGCAATGCTATTTCGATTGAAGAATGACCCAAAGGGATGTAGTGAGTGGAAGAATGAGTTGGCCTGTGAAGATAATTGCACAGTTCTATACTTGCATAATGTCCAATACTATGTGCAGTCTATCAATTATTCCACGCACAAAATCATATTAGTAGATGACGTGTCGCAAAAAAATAACTACTCTCTCTCCCCCATCATTCATGGGTGGTGTATAACTTCAAGCACCATATTGACCAAACAACCCATGCAAAATGGACTGCGATGTTTCAAGGGTCATTGTGAATTGCATGAAGCCAATTAGTTCTCCATTCTACATCACCACCGGTCCATGTATTGAGGGGTTGTAATATTCCAACATATCATCGAATTGGAACTCGTATTTTCTTGAACTTATTTA
Source organism: Eucalyptus victrix (assembly GCA_016097545.1). Taxonomy (NCBI): domain Eukaryota; kingdom Viridiplantae; phylum Streptophyta; class Magnoliopsida; order Myrtales; family Myrtaceae; genus Eucalyptus; species Eucalyptus victrix. Next base: position 4,326,714 of record CM027845.1, read on the forward strand.
TGATTGATGTAAACTCTATATAGTGTCACTTCATTCACAATTCTAGAGTAAAAAAAAAATTTATATTTTATTCTCCTAATGAACCCCGCTACCTTTCGTTATTGACGACTTTGAAGTCTTCTAATTATGCCAAACTGTTAAACACGCTAGAAGATTCTCTTCAAAGATGGTGAGGGAATTATAAAATTCAATTATTTTACTCTAATGACTTCAGCAGAATTTTCTTCAATTAAAATAGAATAGAGTGGATGATTCTTTTGGTTTCTTAACATTTTTTTACCTTTGAACTGAATTTATGCAGTCCTTAATTATCAAGATACATTTAACTCACATGGATTCATTTTGATTCAAAGTCTACAATCTAATCTTAAGATGACATTCTTCTCATAGTAGAAAATAGAAAACTATTAACAGCATAAATATCTCAAGGAATTTGAAATAACTTATCTAAGAAAAATCTCCAAAACTATGAAATTGTATCATTGCACAGCTAAATATATGGGTTGTTAACTGTGATGTTTTCTTGCAAGAAAAATTGGGGATGATGTTGGGTCCTACAATGAAATGGTGTCATTGGACAGCTAAATATATGGGTTGTCGATTATGATGTTTACTCCCTGTAACAATCTCGACTTGATTGACTTTATTTTTTTGCTTGATAGGAGCATTTCAATAGACGACCCCTAGTCTTCATTTTTAAGTCTCTCTCATTCCCCATCATTACATGTACATTTTTTTTTTTTATCCTTGTTGATCCTTCACCACATTTCAGGCCCCAAATTTCCACTGCTCGTTGGCTGAGAGTGACGCGACTTTTCCATGTAAGAAATTGTTATTAATGTCATCTTCATTTTGATGCTCAATTTTTTTCCCAGAAATTTCTATCAAAACCGCTGTAAGTTTGCTTTCGGTAGATCGCTACGGTTGCATTCAGTGGGCAAAGATGTCCACTGATGACATAATCTCATCTCAGCTTTTATGTACTGACATTGTATTATTTCCTTCATCGTATTATTTTTCGTGTAAGAAATTGTAATTTCTAGTTAACACAACATACGTGCCTTGTATGCAAAATATACATTGTTTAGTTATATCTTTTAGAAAAAAATATAATATGGATGAAGCCAACTTTAATTATAGTGGAAAAGTTCTAGCTAAAAGAAAAAACTTAAGATTTAACATAATTTTAACTGTCATCAAGTATTCTCTTGTCCCAATACTGATTTAGGTTATTATAAAGAATTGAGAACAAAACCTACAAAATTTCAAATAGAACTTGCATTTTCTTGAACTTGTTAATGACTATATACACTTTATATAGTGTCTCTTTATTCACAATTCTCGAGTAAAAATAAGTTGAACTTGAAATTCCTGAAGAACCCTAATACCTTTTGTTATTGTTGACTTTCAAATCTTCTAATTATGCCAAATTGTTGAACACTCTATAAGATTCTCCCCAAAGATAGCGAGGGAACTATAAAGTTACTCTAACAACTTCTGGAGAATTTTCTTCAATAAAAATAAAATAGATTGGATAATTCTTTTTATTTCTTAACATTCCTTTTCCTTTAAATTGAATTTATGCAATCCTTAATTATCAGGATGAACTCGATTCTTAACTCATTTGGGTTGACTTCAATTCAAAGTCTGTAATGGAATCTTAACACGGCTTTCTTGTCATATTAGAAAAGGAAAACTCATTGACATCCTAAATATCTTTGTCAATTTAAAATAACTTAATTATCTAACAAAAATCTCTAAACATGAATAATATTGTTGGACGGCTACATTTATGGGTTGTCAATACGATGGTTTCTTGCCACAAAGAAATGGCAAAGGTGTTGGGTCCCATTCGCTACTCCTGTAGTATTCTCAACTTGATTGACTTTGTTTTATTGGTTGACATGGGCTTTTTAATAGAAGATCCCCAGTCTTCATATTTACGGTCTCTCTCATTTGCCATTATTACATGGACGTCTTTTTTTATCTTTGTTGATCCTCGACCACATATTAAGCCCCGAATTTCCATCGCCCACAAGCTGAGAACGACACGACTTTTCCTTGCAATTCCAGACCAGTGTGCCTCGTGTCATTGGTCTTTCTTGCAGTGCTACTGGGGACACTAATGCCCCGAATGAACGACCCTATTCAGCCTCTCCTGCAGTGAAGTTTCCAAGATGACCTGTCCCTTTCAAACGAGGAGTGATATGAAAGGTTGTGGCGACTAAAGACTTTTCCTCGCAATTCCAAACCCGTGTGCCTTGTGTCACTGGTCTTTCTTGCCGTGCTACTGAGGACACTAATGCCTCAAATGAACGACCCCGTTCAGCCTCTCCTGCAGTGAAGTTTCCAAGATGACCCATCCCTTTCAAACGAAGAGTGATATGAAAGGTTGTGGTGACTCAAGACTTTTCCTCACAATTCCAGACCCGTGTGCCTCGTGTCATTGGTCTTTCTTGTCGTGCTACTGGGGACACTAATGCCCTAAATGAACGACCCCGTTCAGCCTCTCCTGCAGTGAAGTTTCCAAGATGACCTGAACCTTTCAAACGAAGAGTGATTTGAAAGGTTGTGGCGACTCAAGACTTGAGTTAGCATGTGAAAATAATCCTACGAACTACTTTTCAAATCCATCTATAAAAATAATTGACACCGTCCATTTTGGTGATGCCCTCGTGTTCGACGTGGGATTGCAAAGGGCCAATTGCTCTTCCCTCCCTAGTTATTCATGAACGAACTCGAACTTTAGTTACGAGATTTTCATGTTTCTGGTCAATTCAATGGTCTTTGTGAAGTGCTGAAGACCCTTTATATATCGAGGGAGCATATTCGTCGGACGTATCGTCTAAGATATCTAAAATGAGTGGGTATTCATGGGCTGTGATGGATGAAAACTCATCGGTTATTGAGGAATCTGGCACCATCATCCATGACGACATAGGCATGTCATGATTGTATGCTTGCACCAAACAAGCAACTCCATAACGCGATGGCCAACGGTTTTTTCCTTAACTACTCACAGTCACAGGCTGTATCGCAGAAGAAAATATCTAGCTCTTGCTTCTTTAGTTTGGCCATAAGATAATTGCAGTAGGGAGATTAGCATTACACTTTTTACATTTTACAAGATATCTAAATATCTATAACATTACTTAATCTAATGTTACGGTGCACATAGTTTTAATTTTTTAAACTCTAGATACCTTAAATTTTCATCACATACAAACATTGACACGTAATTTCACGTATAATCACTTCATAATTTTTCTTAAATTATTCGAGTAGTACTTTAAATTTTGACAGGAAGGTTAAAGCAAACGCGCTTATTTCTCAAAATTTTTTGAGGTTTTTCATTAAGGCGTTCAATCAAGAGTCATAAGTTGAGGGAAGAAAAGCACCCAAAAATAAAGTTGGACGGGAATCCTCTACAGAGTTGTGCTTCCGAGGGGGCTACTAGATATGTCCTGCAACTTATGAAAGAGCACGGAATCGACAATTACATATCTCAATCTTTATCGTCTAGTCTTTAAAATAAGGGTTATGTATTCAGATTGCTTCCTTATCCCATCACTTGGATGGTCGTTTTTCTTTGGGTAAACTCATCAAGGAGTTTTTGAATGACTTATCAAAGATCCCACGTGTTAACGCAACTAGACCAACTTGATGATCAAGCCATTGAAAAACTGAACAGACCTGTCGATATTAAATCTTAGATTAGACATCACTTATATCTCGTCTAATTGACAACTAAAGAGGTGCCTCCACTAACTAAACGGTCCAGTGTGCATTGATACTCGGATGGGCTTTACCACCGTAGATCGTAAGATCACTGTAGATCACTAAATATTGTCAGTCTCTAGTGTTTTCAGTCATGGGCATTTGTCCATGCACATTGCCAGTTGTCACCTCCGGACATATTCACCGTCAATAAAACCAGGGTTCCATTATCCTCAAGGGATATGCAAGGACGGGGCGTTAACTCATAATAGGTGCCATTGGCAACTTCATTCTTTCTCCTATGCGACTTGACACGGATTATGCTTTGGAATGTTGAATTGCAAGACATCTTAAGATGGCCGTATTGCTTTGACGGTGGAATATAACCATGGCAAGGTATGAATTCCTAATATGTGAGATTGCAACGATCATTGAGTTATGCAAATTCATCATATTCAAGTTTGAACATTGATATTCTTAGTGCGTGGCTTCATTCTATTGCGTTTCTTAACTATTATCCTACGTTTGGTAATCCTACATGGAATTTCCATACTCTATAAATAAATATCATTGGAGAAGAAATTAGAACAAACTATTCCGATGCATGCTGACTTGGTTTTATGGTATCATGTCAAATCTGATGTACTATGTAGTGACATGATGAATAACTAATTCTGGAAAGTCTATTTTTTCTGCGAGAGTGAATTGGAGGAAAAATGAAAAATTTTCTTCACCCACCTCCTTTTTCCTCTTTTCTCCCTCTCCCAAACAAAGCATTAAATTTGTATCGAAAGATCATGCCTCGCTCATGTGTAGAAGTTCTAAATTAACCATATAATGTTCTTGATATTTCCAAATGACAACTGCAGTGCGAAACCTTTTATGCCCATTTGGTGAGTCTTTATGCTGGCCTATTTTTTTTTTTTTTGGGTAAATTTATGCTGGCCTATTTTTTGTTCTAACTGTATGTGAATTTTTGTTTTATTTCATTATATGATAGTTATGTTTTTGCAATTATTGTATCGTGAGTGTATAAAAAATATAAGAAATCATTGCACACAAGAGAAAATACTTGGACTTATCAAACAATCAACGGAATTATCGTTCAATTCCAAAGAAGAAATCAATGGACTTGTACAACATGGTTTCGTGCTACTGCGTCAAAATTGATGTCCTGCGTCGTGACATGGAGAAAGTGTAGTTTAGAGATAGCTAGTTTTTTTATTTTTTATTTTCATGATATTGTTCCTTGAAACTATACATCAATTTTTCTATAATCGTGACTCGTGGGACGAAGAAAGAAGATGGAGATAAAGAAGGGAGGAAAAAAAACGAAGAAGAGAACAAGAAGAAAGATAGCGTATCTGAAGGAAGTGATGGGGAGAGGGAAGAGGGGAGGATTTGTTCGTTGACGGGACGTGGAACCAACATCCACGTGGGGAGAGTGGAAGAAACGTGGAGAAAGAAAGATCTTATGTGAAGCAAAACCTTTTGAATTTTCAATGGGTGGAAACTTTCGAGATGTGCTGTATATGTAGGTCAATAAAAGGGGCTCATCAATTGAGACGGGTTGGAAACGACTCCACGAATGATGGAACTTCAGTTTGGGTCCACCTCCTTTAATTTCTTGACTTGCATGCATTTGTTACGTGCTTGACTTGGATTTTTCTATAGGACAAGGCGGTTGAAAGTCTCGTGCCCTAACTCATCCTTGCACCGCTTAACAAATCTTATTTAATAGTCAAACTGAAGTTTTCTTCTGTATCCTCATCGCTAATTTTGTTCATTGTATCAATCCACCAGAGTTAAATAGAAGTGGAGATCAAAAGAGATATCACTAGTTTGAAATGAGTGCATCAACTACCCGCACTAATGTCCAATCCACATCAAAGGCTATCGGGGTTGCTTTTGTCTTCAATAATTCTTGAAGCATGTCTCCCTTATGATTCTGGCTAACAATTATATCCCCTATCTTTGCCACGTCCATCCTTTGGGTGAGAAAATTTTCAATAAAGAAGAAGTAAAATCTATCTGATGAACAAAGTCATTACCACCCACTATTGCTTCAAATTGTCCCCACATGGGTCCCATCTTTATATAGCAGTATTAGCAACTACTGTTATTCTTGCCACGCGCATTGCAAGAATACTATTATAGTATGGATATATATTATTATGCTTTTAAGCGGAGTACAAGAGAGGGTATTTACTATAATTTATACATTTTAGCTTCATATAAGGATTTTTTTAGATTTGTGGGACAGAATGTATATTCGTTCATGGCTAGGTTGACGATGACACTGTCTATATATATCATTGTTATATGAGGTACTTTTTTTCTTTTTTATAGAGATCATTTATTTCATGAAATTCAACCTTGTAAAAAATTAGAATTACATTTGATTTGACCTTGTAAGAAATTGGAATCACATGAAAAGTTTGTGATTTAATTTAGTAATTATGGAATACATATCTAAGTGATCAAGCGCCAATGATAGAATGTAAAAATTTCTAAGAAGGTGGAGAAGAAGTGGAAAGATAGTGATGGGATGTAGACCCAACAATCACGAGGAGAAAGTGGAAGCAAAGTGGATATAGTGGAGAAGTAAAGATCAAATGTGTAAAAAGATCCTTTGAATAGGTTCCCCTAATAATGAAACTTTGGATCTAAGCAAATTCTTAAAAAGCTCAACGAGAAGAAATAGGCAAGAGATCCACCTTAGAATGGGAGACTGTGCAATGTTACCCCCGTATTCCCTCCTTGTGGGGAAGACAAAGAAACACGAGGGAATAAGAAGGTTTCACGGTGGTGAAGATAGATATTATGTTAGGACTTCGATTCTAGCTACCGTTAGGTAGGTAGATATAATAGTCTCTCACACCTGGGATTAGTGAGGGAGGGTGAAAGGCGCTCTACTTGGTGGCATACCTTATGGCAAGGTACCTCAACTGACCACCATCCGAGTACCCCTAATACTGTAACTTCAGTTTGGGTCCACCTCTTTAATTGCTTGACCTCATACATTTGTTCCGTTGACTGACTTGGGATTTTTCTATAAATATTAGGCGACTCCCAAGTTTCCAAATCAAACAAAGATTGTCTGATCTTTTTATATTGCGCCTCCTCCACACACACCAAGCAATTCTTTACCAATTTCTCTTTGCCCAAATACAAACAAAGGCATGATTAATGCTCTCGGCTCTATGAATATCTATCAAGTGTTGCTACTCACTCTTGTCTTATTTCTAGCAATGACTAGCAATGTGGAGTCGAGCAATCAACGGTGCATTCCTTCATCTTGTGGTGACGTTCGTAATATAAGCTTCCCATTTCGATTGAAGAGTCATCCGAAGGAATGTGGTATATCAAGATTCGAGCTGGCTTGTGAAGATAATCGCACTGTTTTAAACTTTCTTAATGGTCAATACTATGTGCAGTTGATCAATTATACCATAAGACAAATCGGATTGGTTGATAGCGGGCTGCAAAGAGATAACTGCTCATCTCTCCCCCATCATTCATTGTCAGGGTATGACTTTAATAGAGTTTCCTATCTAGACAACCCATACGGCAGCCTGTCCTACAACAATATATCGGTCATTGTGAACTGCTCAAAACCGGTTGATTCTCCATTTTACATCACTACAGATCCATGCATTGAGGGGTCATACTCTACCAACACGTCATCGAATTGGAACTTGTATGCTTTGGTCAATCCAAATGTATCGGATGTTAGGGATTTTTGCACCATTAGCAGTTGGACATGGGCGTCACATGATTTTGGGGGTGGGCAGGCTCATAATAGCTCTCTCAACTACAAGCAAATCCATAACATCATGGCCGATGGATTCGTTCTCAGCTATTTTATGGTTTCATGGAAGAAAACTTCCTTTTACTACTATGATATCTATAACTACTTACGTCTCTATCGCTACTTTTTTTCCAAGCGCTTATATGTTAGCTACTGCGGGGGAGGTCAGTTTTGTGCATCCACGTACTATTATGGTGGTAAGTATTAATCTACATTGAAATTTCACCATAATTTTTGCATGATTCTGTATATTCTTTCACTAGCTACTTTCTCTTTGAAACTGGAAAATGAAAGGGATATCTAATATCCAAGAAAATTATGACAAAATATACACGATAGTGTACGTCAATATAAACATGTGCCTAGATTATAATTTCTTTCCACAGAAGGGCTAAATCTGTATTGTACAAAAACGAAAAGAAAGGAAAAGGATTCTAGCGCGACCAACTACAAGACTAGTTTTTTGTTGGCAAAGAATTTCAATTTAGTTTTCTGTTGGCGTAGAATTTAGATTTTTTTTTGTTTCATTTTCTTAATTAGTTCTTTAATTATTTACTTCACCAATAAGCCAATAGACACTTGTTAACAATTCTTAAAAAATTGTAGTCATGTACCGATAGGAGGACCAAAATTATCTATTAAAAATGAAAAGCTTTGTTTTTCTTGATTTGTAGACAATAAATTCAACTTATGCAAAGTAGCTTGCTCCTACTCTGTTTCCTTATGATTTTTGCATTCCAACTTTTTTTTTCCCTTCAATTATTTTTCACATCATTCATTCCTTCCACAGGTGTCCTAGATGATATTGCATTTTGGACAACTTGGGATTTACTAGTACTATTAAGTAAGCCACAATGATTTATTCTTACAATAATTATGGAAATAAAAAAAAACTATTCTAACCTATCAAAATTTTCTTCAGTTGTTTTTTGTGTAGTGAAATTCGTAATCGGGATGCCATTTGTTGCGATATTTCTGATCTACAAGTATAGAAGAAGGCACATAGCAATGGACAAGAACATTGAAGAATTCTTGCAAGCTCATAACAACTTTTTGCCCATAAGGTACTCTTACTCGAATATCAAGAAGATCACCAGAAATTTTAAGCACAAATTAGGTGAAGGGGGTTATGGTTCTGTGTACAAAGGAATGCTGAGAAGCGGCAACGAGGTAGCCATCAAGATTTTAAAGCAATCCAAGGCCCATGGCCAAGATTTTATTAGTGAAGTAGCTACTATTGGAAGAATTCACCACGTTAATATAGTGCAACTCATTGGTTTTTGCTTTGAAGGCTCGAAACAGGCTCTTGTGTACGACTTCATGTCAAATGGATCTTTAGATAAGCGTATTTTCACAAAGGAAGGTGATAAGTTTCTTGATTATAAGAAAACATATGAGATTGCTCTTGGGGTGGCGAGGGGGATTGAATATTTACATCGGGGGTGTGATAGGCAAATACTCCACTTTGATATCAAGCCTCACAACATTCTTTTAGATAAGAATTTCTTGCCAAAAGTTTCTGATTTTGGACTTGCGAAACTTTATCCCACTGATCATAGCATAGTTTCAATGACTGCTGCAAGAGGAACTTTAGGATATATGGCACCTGAGTTGTTCTACAAAACCCTCGGTGGTGTATCTTATAAAGTAGATGTCTATAGCTTTGGGATGTTGCTCATGGAAATGGCAGGTAGAAGGAAAAATTTAAATGCAAATGTGGAACATTCAAGCCAAATTTATTTTCCGTTGTGGGTATATGACCACATCAATGAAGGAGAAAGTGTTGAAATGGATGAAATTGTAGGAGAGGAAAGGGAGGTGATGAAAAAGATGATAATAGTTGCACTTTGGTGTATACAATTAGTTCCTGACCATCGGCCTCCAATGAACAAAGTCTTAAAAATGCTTGAAGGAGATATTGGTAATATTCAAATGCCTCCAAAACCGCTTATTTACCCAGCAAATGAGCCAATTGGCGATGACAGAGTTGAAATGGAATTAGAAACATTTTCAACTTCATCAAGTGCTCCCATAATTTCCCTTAGTTTTCCATTTGGAGATAGCAGTGGTGTTTGGAACCACGCATAGTTTAATTGGAAAAGCTTTGTTCCCCACAACGTAGTATTATGTTGGGAGGGAGGTGAGCTAGTTTAGTGTCCCAGTGATTACATTTCATCTTCTTCTAGTTCTTAGCTTACTATTGTGATATTGTACTTTTTTTTTTCGGTCGGAGTGTTATTGTACTTCATGTATAGTTTCACCATGTGTGGTCCAAACAATCTTTTATATGGGATGTAACTGTGTTTAGGAAGTGTATTCTATATGTTCATCCAATGTGAAGTCTAGCTAATTCAGTTAATCATCTATAAATCAAATCACCCGTTTTTTGTAGAATATTCATCAAAGAGGGCTGCAAAACGTGCCATCTTACATATACTTGCCAGTGGCCCGTGTCCTCCTTGACTCGGTGTTAATCATTCTTTTTTCCTCGATTGCTCAGGTCACAGAGTAGTTTTTATTTGTGGTTATTGCATTTAGAAGTCGCACAGCATTTGGCTCGCCCAAATTCAAATTCTTTATTCACCAATTGCAATAAAATTTTATTTTCTTTGCAATTCATTTACTTGGATAGAAAATTGATCAAATTCTTGAGAAAATAGCAATGGGATGATCATATGGTCTTGAAGGTCACATTAGCTCTAAATTTTAAATGATCAAGAGAAAATGGGACAATTACTTAAAAAAGTCTCACAACTTGTCAACATAATACATTTGGGTTTTAAAACTTTCATTTTATTTTTCTAAGTCTTAAAATTTGTAACTTGGTGCGCATGATCCTTCCGTTAAGCAGCGAATGCCTCCCAAGCCACTTCAATACCCAAGCCATCATGTGCCTGCGTATGACAAAGGTGAAACCTTGATTGAATTGGAAAATTGGTCTAACTTTATCCGGTGTTCCACTAATTTCTTCTTCATCCCAATGTGACGATGAGATTGAGTTTAATTAAGAATGATCCTTCCCATTTAATCAATGTGACACCGATGACACGTTGGTTTTGAAAAAAAGAAAAGAAAATGCAACAGGTGAATCACGCATATTGTATGCAACAGGTGAATCACGCATATTGTATCTTGGGGTGGTGTTCTCGTGATACATGGATCTTGGGGAAGGGAAACCTATCTTCTTCTGTTTGGGTTGCATCAGAGGGAGTCAGGGAATTGGAATGCAAGCCCGTGAGCGCCACTGGTGGCATGGCACCCAAACCCGACCGACTCGTGGAACCCGCTGATGCCATACGATTAGTTGGATAGGCTTGAAAATGGTTTGGGACATTGGAGAAGCTACATGCGCCTGACTAAGAAAAGTATAAAGACCTCATCTCCCCTACCACCGTGGCGGCGACCTCCCTGGAGCAATCTCCCACCCCGACCTCATGTCCCGTGATGGGTCCCATCCCGACCTCCTCACCTTCTCTCTCCTCTTCAAGTCTGTTCGCTCTCGGAGGCGGGCCCATCGCGCGCTGGCTCGGTACCAGCTCGAGGCCCACTTCAGGGATTCTCAACTCGCTCATCAGTCTCTACTCGAAATGCAATGACTGGGCCGAGGCCGGGAGGATATTTATGGACATGGGTCAGAAAAGGGACTTGGTTTCTTGGAGTTAGAAGCGGTTGAAACTTTCCTTCATATGCTTGAGGATGGTTTTTTCCCTATCGATTATTGTTTCGCGGCTGTTATTCGGGCTTGTTCAGTTCCGGAGAATGCATCAATTGGTGATGCAATTTTCTGGTTTATAATCAAAAGCGGCTACGTAAATTATGATGTGTGCGAAGGCTAGTGCTGATTTTGTTTCAGCTCGTAAGGTGTTCGAGAAAAGGCCCGAGAGGAGTGTGGTTGCTTGGACTTTGATGATGACAAGATGTACTCCGGTGGGTTGTCCAAGAAAGCTGTTGATTTGTTTCTCGATAAGCTTGTGAGTGGGACTGTGGCAGATAGATCCACACTCGAAGCTGTTTTGTCAGCAAGTTAGGAGTTTAAGTTGCAATCGCTGGGGTTGCAGTTGCAATGCTGGGTTATACAGTCTGGATTGGCTTCGGATGACTTGTTAGATGCGGCTCAGTGGACATGTACGTGAAATGTGTAGCTAGTGGATTGCTTAATGATTGGGGAAAGGTGTTTGATCGGGTGCAAGATCATAACGTGATGTCTTAGACAGTGATAATCATGGGAAGTATCAAACTCCTTTTGGAAATGATAGAATGTCCCATGAGGCCAAACCATTTCACATTTGCTAGTGTTCTCAAGGCATGTGGAAGTACTTGTGATGTAGATATGGGGATACAAATATACACGCTAGCTACAAGATTGGGCTTTGCTGGTGATACTTGCGTGGCTTATTCTCTTACTAGCACGTATTCTCAGTCGCACCACATGGAAGACACTTAAGAGAGCTTTTGATATACTATTAGAAAAGAATTTAATTTCTTATAATGCCCTTGTGGATGCCTATGCCAAGAGCTTGGAGTCCAATAAGCCTTTGAACTTGTTGGGTTTATCGGATTCCAAAAACCGGATTTGACGCAAAATCAAACCCCTAAAACGAATGCGGAAGACGAGCCCGAGAAATTCACATGTATCACCGATCCTAAAGCACACAACGGAATCAAGTGTACCTTGTTAGCCACAGATTAAACACCAATGCTGAAGTTCGAGAAAGAATTTGATCCTGGTCTACCAAGAGGCGTATTGTTAGTTCAAGGGGGAGAAACATACGTTGGTTTTGGGAGAGGGGAAAAGGAAAAAAGTGCGTACATCCAAAAGGTACGTTTTCTTTTTCTTTTCTCCCCTTAAATACGTCTTCTCCAAAAGACGTGTTCCTTTAGCAAGAGACGCCCCCCCAAAAGTTACAACTCTTCAATGTATCCCTCCATCCATGCGCCCTAATTTTGTAGGCCAAGCTTTTAGGCCCAACATGGGCGGATGGGCCAACTTAGGCCCATCACAGAAAACCATCATCTCCCACTCGTACATGGTAGGCCGAATATGATCCTCTTTACCTCTCTTCAATATTCATACCGGTGAATAATCCGTGCGACTAGCATACTTTAAGAGCTCGCTGCCATACATCTGTTAGGAATATATAGCAGCTCATAATGGGCATCACATCCTGAGTAGATTTAGTATGCAGTTCCTTAGATCGATCGATCACATTTATATCTCTCTTGATCTCTTTTAAACAATGATATATATATTGTATTCACAATTATGATTATCCCAAAGATAGTCATAATTGGTTAACCAGTTAATACAAAACTATAATGTGATTCTCCAAATTTGATCTTCCTCTTTCCTTCAAACTTTCAATTTCAGTTCAGCTTGCTGTTCTAGAAATGTCCCATTAGATCGAATCAACTCATGATCATTGGCAACATCCTAAGATAGCAAACACTAAATAGAAATTTTGAGAATAAGTAAGAGTCATGAGGGCACTAAAATTGAGGAACTTTTTTCCTCAAGAGTCTTACACGGCATAAAAGTTGAGATCAAACTTTTGCCACTCTTATTGGTCGTCTCATGCATACGTAGTATGAAATACGTATTACGGTATTAACTCATTTCCCATGGAGCATATGTCTACACCTTTAATACCTTACAGATGATAGTTCAGACATACCCAATGTCTAACTTGAGTTCACGTATCTACTCATTCACAAAATTCATCAGAACTCACATCTGGCATCATAGACAGATAAAGTAAAATATGTGGGTTATTTTACTTTTGGACATAGTAAGTATTATGTCCTCATCTTAACACTCAGTTAAGGCGACTTATGTATTTTAAGCTTGAGCTCTCGATTATCACCTAGATAATAAGCTTAAAAACAGTCTCATCTCTATTTATCACACAGTAAATAGAGGTGATTACCCGTGTGAGTGGGCCAATCTTATATCTGTCCGACATACTTTCTCAACTTAAAGTAATGCACTAAGCATTAAGATGCATAAAGATCAAACAAAGATTCATAGGCATTAATGATGAAAACACAAATTCATCAAATGTGAACACTTAGGGAAATTACAATATTCAGTACATCAGCCTCTACACAATCCTAGAGATTTCATATTGCCACAAAACACATATTTAGGTATTGGCTTTGTCATAGGATATGCTACCATTCTATGTGTAGTATGTACTCTAAGTTCACATCTTTTCATGCAATCATATCTTTGACAAGATTATACTTGGTATCTATAAGTTTGGTCTTGCCATGATATTTTGGATCTTTGGTGTACGCTTTTGTTACTTGGCTATCATAGCTAACCAACAATTAATCTGCAGCACTTCCAATAACACCTAAATGATCCAAAAAATCTCTTAAGCCAAACACTTTCTTATACTGCTGCTGATAATGCCACGAACTCAACTTCCATCGTGGACAAGGCTATACACGTTTGTTTCTTACTGCTCCAACATATGGCACCATTATTCGGTAAGAAAACAAACCCAGAGGTAGATTTCCTTTCATTTAAATCTCCTCCCCAATCAGCATTAGAATAGTCTTAGAGTCGCAGATCCTTTCCATAATAATTCAGCGTATAATTAGCAGTTCCCTTTAGATACCTTAGTATTCTTTTAACGGCCTTCCAATGTGCTTGACCTGGATTGGATTGGTATCTACTCACCATTCCAACTGCAAAACATATGTCAGGTCTTATACACATCATAACGTACATCAAGCTTCCAATAGCACTAGCATAAGGAGCATGTTGCATTTGTTCCTTCTCTTGTGGAGTCCTTGGACACAATCTGTGGCTCAATCCCTCGCCTTTTGTAATATGAGTATTTATGGGTTTACAATCTTGAAATCTTAACTCCAAGAATATATACAACATCACCCATGTCTTTCATCTCAAAGTTGGAAGATAATCAATTCTTCACAGTATTAACAAACTCCATATTACTTCTGACAATTAGTATATCATCAACATATAATGATATGATCACAAATTGATCTTTGGATATTTTAATATTTACACAATGATCCTCATCTATCATTGTAAAACCATATGTCATTATGGCATTACGAAAACGTATGTATCATTGTCTCGATGACTGCTTAATGTCGTATATCGATCTCAAAAGTCGACATACTTTTCCTTCTTGGCCTTCCTTTATGAAACCAGCAGGTTGTTACATATATATTTATTCCTCTAATTCTCCATTGAGGAAAATAGTTTTTACATCCATTTGAGATAATTCAAGATCCATACTTGCCACTATTGCCGAATAATGCGTATCGAGGTAAATCTCACTACGGGAGAAAATATTTCTTCATAATCAATTCACTCCTATTGATTATACCCCTTCGCCACAAGGCGAGCTTTATGCCTTTATATCGAGCCATTAGCTTTTCGCTTTATTTTGAGAACCCACTTGTTCCCAATAGCTTTGTGTCCTTTTGGAAGATCAACCAGTTCTCAGACTTGGTTTGATTTCATTGACTCCATTTCTTCTTCCATTGCATGAATTCATTTCTCCTTACTAGGGCAATTCGGAGCCTCATTAATATTTCTTGGCTCATCCTCATCTTGCGGAGCAATCATAAAATTTTCCCCTTCAATGTTAAAACGTCGACGGGGAATACTTTGGCGACTTGTTCTTCGTATGAGAGATTGTACACTTTGCACGTCATTCCCCATTATGCTCTCACTTGTATTAGATAATGACGATGTCGTCTAATCATGTGGTTGTAATTGAGAATGAGTTGAATTCAATTCATCACTTCTCATATTACTCTCACTTGGACGAACTCCATTAATATCATTATTTTGATCCAAGATTTCAAATAGGGAGTAATCTTCCCCTATTTCGCCCTTCTTAGGAAATTCATTCTCTAAGAATGTGACATCCCGTGATTCAAATTCAGTTATACTTACACTTTCCTGCTCACCTATGAACACATACCCTTTCGAGTGTTCGGAGTATCTCATTAAAATACTCTTTTTTTCCTTTGGGACCCAATTTCCTAAACTTGTGAGAGGACTCATGAGTATAGGCAGCACAGCCCCATGACTTAAGAAAATTTAAGTCCGGTTTTCTACCTGTCCATAACTCATATGGAGTGGAAGTAACTGATTTGGAAGGCACTCGGTTAAGTATATAGGCAGCAGTTAACAACGCATCACTCCGAAAAGTGATAAGCAAGTTAGCATTCGCCATCATGGACCTAACCATTTCCAGTAGGGTTCTGTTTCTTTTTTCCGCAACACCATTTTGTTGATGAGTATATGGAATAGACAACTATCTTTCTATTCCTTTTTCATCGCATAACTTTCTGAACTCATCAGATAAATATTCTCGACCTCGATCGGATCTCAATGCTTTTATTTTCTTGTCTAATTGATTTTCTACCAAGTTCATAAATCTTTTGAAACAACTTAATGCTTCAGATTTATGAGAAATCAAATAGACATATCCGAATCGAGTATAATCATCTATAAAAGTGATGAAATAAATAGCCCAATGCCTTCTTCTCACATTCATTGGACCACATACATCAGAATGGATTAAATGCAGAAGAAATTCAACTCTTTTACCTTTTCCAAATGGTTTCCTTGTCGTTTTCCCTACTAGGCAATGCTCACATATGGGCAAATCGACTTTTTCAATATTGCCTAACAAGCCCTCTTTGGCTAGTCTATTCATACGTTGTTGGCGAATATGACAAGTCTAGTATGCCATACCTTCACATCATTATCATATGAATTAGGAGACGTGAGAAGGGAATAACAAACATTTACATTAACATAGTCAATATCTAATACAATGAAACCATCTAGAAAATAACCACACCTATAGTAGTTTGTATCAAAATACAAATCTACACCTATATTATGGAAGTTCATATAAAAACCAAGCTTAACCAACACCAAAACAGACACAAAATTTTGACGAATCTCCGGAGCATATAGAACATCATGTAGGAACAAGGTGCGTCCACCACGCATGTTCAATTGGCAGGTGCCAATCCCTTTAACTTCAGTTCTGGAGTTATTTCCCACATAGATCCACTTAGTTCCAGTCGGTACTCGTTGGAATTCCACGAAGGATCCTCTATCCTTCGCTACATGGTCTGTCACTCCTGAATTTATAGTTCACAGAGGATTAGATTCAGCCAATAATACATAACTTGACACATAAGCAAAGTTCTTAAATGTACAAGAGGTGTTTACCTTTTTCGGCTCACAACAGTTGCGAGCATAGTGACCTTTCTTGTCACAATTGTAACACCTCACCCTCGACATTTTCTTCACTTGAGGACGTTTTCCTCTCTTGTGTTGGTTAACTCTCGATTTCTTGCAATAAGGACTTGATCCTTTGCATTCCTACATATTGAATGAATCAATATGCTTGTGCTTAGAGCTCAAAGCCCTTTCTGAGCTAGAACTAGCATTCCAAATGTCTATTTTCGGCTCAAATGCCGTTAGGCGATCCTTTACTAGCTCAAGGTGGCGCACGGCATCCTCAAGATCTTCCATAATATGGTCAAGAGCTTCTAGTGTTTCTTGCTTTTCCAGCACATATTGAATCTTCGTATTTAATATTTCACAATTGTTGCCGTTCATATCAAGAATTACGTTCTTAGTTGCTAAAACCATCGATCTGAACACATCAGACATATATGCATGAATAATTAATGCCTATCATTTATGCATCATTTTTGCACAGACCATAATATTAATGAACAATTTCAAGTAAGGTTTCAGAATCAAAATGTCACTATGTTTCCAATCATCCTCCAAAAATCCTAACATAAAACTATCATTAATATAATTGTCTTATGCAAAATAAATTCTATGAAGCTACAAAAACTTCTATGAACTACCCACAGCAACCAATAATGACAGAAAGCAAATAATATTTGATATCCAATAGAATAATAACGCTTTCACATAATACAACTAATATATTAGTTGCTACATCAATAACAATTAGGTAGTAAACATTACATAAGGCGTTCACAAAGCACACTTAATAAAGGCCAGCCAATGTATCTAACACCAAGTCAATACACGAACTGGGAAAGATTCTCTTTTGTTCAATTTCTTGATCTTTTCCCTTGTAACAATCCAGTAATATTCATTTATATAATCCATCACAATTTTCCTATACGAAGCAGCTTTGTTGACATCTCATATGCGATTCAACACTCCTTGTCATTCTGGTAGAAGGGTGTTCATGAAAAATCGCACCATCTCAGACTGTGGCATAAGACGACCATTCCATATGACCTTTTTGAATTTTCCCGTTGACTTCAAGAACGTGGTCAATTAAGTCACCACTCTCCCATCGATGATCAGTCAACTCAGCTATCAACTTAGAAAGCATTTCCTTTTGTTCATCGGTAATTGCGCCAATAGGTGTGCACAACCTAAGGGGAGGCATTGTTCCTGCAATAAATACAGAACAAATAAGGAATCACATATAATCCACATAGACCTAATTGGAAAAAGAAACACATTCTTTTCCTCTTTTTTTTTTGGTCAACGGTCATCGGTCAACGGTTGTTAACAGTTAACGATCACCGGTCGCCGGGTCAGGCTGGCCGGTCGGACTAGTCGGACCGGACGGACCGGTCGGCCCGGTTGGGCCGGGTCGGATGGACCAACCCGGCACGTGCCTCGTACGCGCACGTGCGTTGCACGTGCGCGCGTCGGCAGCACGCACGCGCCTTCCCCAGCAAATCGGCGCGTGCAATGCCGCTTTGCTCCGGCTGCGCATGGGGGCACGTTCAGCAGCCGTTGGCGGCGTTCCGCCACTCATCGCGATCGTCTCGACGAGCTCTTCCATCCTACGCCATCAAAAATCGATTTAGAGTCACTGGAACTCGAAAAAATGGATGAATAGTGCTCGGGTGTCAGGATTTTCGCCCCGATCGGTGTCGGCCGATTATTTTCGTGAAAAAATCAATAAAAAATCATCCATGAACGAAAAGGGGTCGGGAAAAACATAGAAAAGGATCGGGAAACAAGAACTACGTCTCTGATACCAATGTTGGGATTGTCGGATTCCCAAAAACCGAATTCGACACAAAATCAAACCCTTAAAACGAATGCAGAAGACGAGCCCGGGAAATTCACATGTGTGACATCCCGATTTTCCAATTCTGGTTTCAATTAAATAAGTCAGGCATTTCATCTTCGCGTCTATAGCTTTCTTCTCTGAGTTGGCCACTCACGAGATAACTAATCTATTAGGTGAAGCCGTTAAGGAATCTAAACGCAATAGACTTGAGAATTCGAGCAGGAAACGACTGCTCGACCGTACTAATCTGAAAGAGTCATTACGGCACAGATCGATTAGAGACCGGAGATAGGTCGATTCAACAGAACCATGTAATTTAGTGTGGGTGATTCCACCTAATTGCACAATTCTTGTCGATCGGCACTAGACCGATTTCTCTATCGTTCTGATACCCTATGTCCGTATTTGAAATCTCGATATTTCTACGACAATCAAGAGTCGCCAATGTGTCGAAAATGCACTTTGTGGCTTGAAAATAATCAACCACAGGTCAATTGCACGAGAAAATTCCTAAAAGCTACGATAGATTAGGATGCGCTAAAGTCACGCCAGATTGAATTTAACCGTGAAATTGAACCCGATTATAGAAATTGGAAGTTCTGTCAAGTCACAATTCATTTTAGGAATGTCGACTCATCTCCAAAGATTTTTCTACAAACCGAGATTTTTGGTGGAAAAGCAAAGTAATGCCGTTTTTGTTCGGGATTGTCGAGATGGCTGTTTTTAATCGAATCTTTGGGATGCAAGTTGGATCATTTGACGGGAAATGTCATGAGAAGGCCGAGGCACATGGGTTGATTTAATTGAACTTCAATTGGATGGAATTGAGTGAGAATTGATTGAATTTGATGTACAAATGTATGAAATTCGTATACCATGGGGGAGAGCTATTTTGCACCTATTGGCAAGGTTGTGGAGGAAGATTGAGGAGAGAGAGTGGATGATGTCATGGTGGGGGCAAAGCAAATGAGATTTAGACAAGTGTTGAGCTTTAGTGAGCCACCAAGGAGGCCCCCTCTTCAGCAGACCATCTTCTTCCTTCATTCAAGGCTTTCTCCATGGTTGAGGCTTAGGAAAAGCTCAAGAGAACCAGAGGATCTGAGCTCACCAGCCCCTCCATCGTCGCACGCCCGGAAGGCCATCGTCGGCCGTTTTCCTCCCTTGTTTTCCCCTTGTTCCAGTTTCTGCTCCGGCTGACCTTTCGCCAAAGATCCGAGTAAAAAGTTAACTTCCCGGTTGAATTAGCGAACGAGCCACCCATTGCCGCGAAGACGACATCCAGACCGTTCCGGAGCACCTCACCACTCGCCGGAACGATTCTACGACCGTCCCGTACGGCCGCCCGAAGCCGCCGCTCGCCGGACCGTCTGGACTCGCTTGGTTCCGCCTGTTTCGACCGTTTCGCGGTTTTCAACCATTTTCTCCCCATTTCTACCCTACCTCCACCCATACCAACCACCAGCAAGATCCCTTTGACCCCCGGGAGCCGCTAGTTGCCAACCACCCGCTCGCCGGAGCTCCGATCGGCCCATTTTTGCCGTTGAAGTTGCTGGTTTCTTCTCTGCAGTTCAGCCCAGATCAAAAGCAGAAGACAGCAAGAAGTTCCAGACTTCGAGGCCCGTTTTCAGTGTCTTCTCAGCCTTGGTTGGTGTCGCCGCCTTGAGGTTTATTGCCCGCCTTGGCGTCGGCTTTGCCGTGGACTAGCTGGAACATTAATCCGGTGAGTTTATCCTCTAATTCTTGCTTAGTGAGTTAATGACGCTTAAGGGGTGTTTAGATTAGTCTAATTAGGTTTATGTGATTAAATTAGATTATTTTAATGTAAATTAGAGTAATTGTATGATTAGTTTAATGGATGTTTAATTAGGGCTAATTGTATGATTAAATTAGTGTAATCTTGTTTAAGCCCTAATTAATTATTTTTAATTAATTAATTATTTCGAATTTATAAATATTATTTTATTAAATTAAATTATTATAAAATAATATTTAATTATTTAATTTTCGAAATTAAATTTAATTATTTAATAATTTCGAAAATTATGCTTGGGATAGCCGGTTGTTAGAATTTCGCTACTGATCATAGCAAGTGCGGTCGGTTTGTGTTAATTGTATGTTTAAATTGAAAAATTGAGTGATTGCTGATTATGGTTAATTATTCTAAAAGTGTGGAATTGAGTGATATTGATGAAGTTGTGGTATTTAACTTGAAAATACCCGGTGTTGGCTTTTAGCACCGTGATTGGTTTGTATGACTAGTTTGAATCAATTAGATTGATTGATTGATTGAATTGAGATATGAGTTGGTTTATTATTGAATGATAAGCTTTGGCGAGCATTGGTTTATATATATGTATCAGCTTGGGCGAGCAATTATGATATACATATATATATGGCAGCTTCTGGTGAGCTAAGATCGTTTTATCAGCTTGTGCGAGCACGATCTATATATATATCAACTTGTGTGAGCCAAGATCGTTTTATCAGCTTGTGCGAGCACGATCTATCTATCAGCTTGTGTGAGCTACCATCTATGTATATATTAGCTTATGCGAGCTACCATCTATATCAACTTGTGAGAGCATTGCATCCATTTCAGCTTGTGTGAGCCGTGGATGTATTGATGGATGAATAGATGGTATGGTTTAATAGATGGTATGAATTGATAGATATGTGGATCGTATGATATCAATTGGATTGATTGAATTGATAGACCGATGGGTGTGTCGGTAGTTTCAGCTTGTGCGAGCATTGTTTGAATATGAATTGTACTGACGTGCAGGAAAGGACTGAGGCGAGGTAAGTCCTCTATCCTATTTGTGTGGTTAAAGCGCCCTGAGGCGTATTTTCTTACTAATTGAGTTTTAGAGGGTAGGACTCGCTGAGACGTAGTCTCATCCCGGTTGTGGGATAATATTTCAGGTCCCTAGATGATGGTCGTGGAGGATCGGAAGTCCTGGAGTTGGGAAGGTGGAGGCTAAAGAATCGGCGAATGTGTTTGACAAGTTGGTCATAGGACAATTCCCTAGTTATTGAACCTGTCTATTTTGTAGACAATCCAGTGTTGTATATAAACCTGTGTGTTTATAAGAAAGCTTGATTGGTTGTGATTGATTGCCTGCTTTTCTATCCCAAGTTAAATGTTGTCAGGGGATTTGTTTCGCTTCCGCATGTGCAATAAAAATGAATGGGTCGGCGACATGTCCTAGGAAGTTGCATTTCTATCGACCGCAGTGGGATGTGCGCGCGCTCGGAGGATCGGGGCATGACAACATGTATCACCGATTCTAAAGCACACCACGGAATCGAGCGTGTCTTGTTAGCCACAAATTAAACACCAATGCTGAAGTTCGAGAAAGAATTTGATCCCGGTCTACCAAGAGGCGTACTGCTAGTTCAAGGGGGAGAGACGTACGTTGGTTTTGGGAGAGGGGAAAAGGAAAAACGCGCGTACGTCCAAAAGGTACGTTTTCTTTTTCTTTTCTCTCCTTAAATACGTCTTCTCCAAAAGACGTGTTCCTTCAGTAAGAGATGCCCCCCCAAAAGTTACAACTATTCAACGTATTCCTCCATCAATGGGCCCTAATTTTGTGGGCTAGGCTTTTAGGCCCAACATGGGCGGACAGGCCAACTTAGGCCCATCACATAAAACCATCAGAATTGCTGCATGAAATTGAGGAGAGAGGAATCAGAAGGGGTGCTTCTACATTTGCCAGCCTTTTTAGGTGGAGCTGCCTGCATCGGTGCTATTGGTGAAGGGTGTTGGAGAAATCTTTCCAGAATATTTTGAAGCTGACAAAACGTTTCTATCAGTCTTGTCTAGATATTTGCAGACCTTCTGTTTAGAGCCTGAAGACTTTCTGATCACCAGACTCAAGACTCAAGACTCAAGACTCAAGACTATTCTCATTGACAGTCTTTCTAATCCAGTGACGAAGGAAATCCAGAGCCGAAGTATATGGTTGAGGATTTAATCCTATCCTCTGGAGAAGATCTCTTGGCTGGATAAATATAACGGATTCTTTTATTCGTATCAAGATCGTTTGAAGATCCGATGGTCGACAAAATATTCTTGGAAGGTTCTATTCTTGGAAACCAAGATCCTGATTATATGGGCAAACATGATTGATGGGCTATCGTCAGGTTCCTTTAATAGCTCAAATGATCTTCTTAATTGATTCCGTCCAACGGGAAGATTGGAGGAATTCCTTTGGTTAGTGCCAACGGGTATGATGGCATAAAGGAGTATAAAAGGAAGACGTTCTAGTTGTTCTAGTGCGTGATCGATAGAGAAATTCCAGAGTCTGAAGCACCTTGATTATTAGTCGATATATTTTGAGCGAAATCGTATACACAGAGAGTGTCTATACTTAGTGAGACCTTGAGCGAGTGTGGTAGATCATCTACACCGAGAAATCAAGGAAGATCAATGCTTTGTAACATCTCTTTGTTCATAGTGGAATCCAGCCAATTGGCTGTCGGTGCGAAAGTGGACGTATGCTTGAATCAAGCCGAACCACTATAAACCGAGTGTTCAATTCTCTCTTTCCTTTACTCAGTCTTACGTTGATTATTATTTGTCGCAAATCCTTCAACTGTCTAGTATTGTGCAATTATCAAGAAAAATCTTTTATATACCTATTCACCCCTTCTAGGTACTCGTACTAGCTATATTAATTGGTATCAGAGCTCGTGTTCTTACTTTATTTGAAGTGTTTTACTTCAGAGTAAAAGATCCATGGCTAGTATGCTAGCACCAGGGCTGGTGGAAGGGCAAAGCAATACCAGACCACCCTATTTTGATGGAAAGGATTACAACATCTGGAAGAACAAGATGAAAGCTTTCCTACGATCAAAGGATCCTCTGGAATGGGACATTGTGGAAAGAGGAATCACTCCTACAGCTGCATCAGTCTCTGAAAGAGGGAAAGAAGCTGTTGAGACCAACGGAATGACTCAAGAAGAGATAATCAAGAGACAAGCACTCGATGCAAAAGCAATTTACTCTTTATGTTGTGTTTTGTCACCAATTGAATATAACATAATATCTTCTTGTGTTACAGCAAAAGAAGTATGGGACAGATTACATATCACCTATAAAGGAACGGATCGAGTGAAGGAGACAAGAATTAACATTCTCCTCGGTCAATATGAAGCATTCAAAATGAAACCAGGAGAATCTATAACTGACATGTTAGTCGTTTTACAGATATTGTTAATGGTCTTGAGAACCAAGGACAAAAAATTTCTGATCCCATGAAGGTAAACAAGCTACTGTGTGGACTCTCCAAGGATTTGAATCATATAAAGACTTCAATAAGAGAGACGCAAAGAATTATGCCACTATCTGTCGACGAGCTGATTGGAACTCTTCAGTCTTATGAAATGGAACGAGTTAACGAAGACGAAGATCCAAAAGGTAAGAAATCCATTGCATTAAAATCAAATGATGATTCTAATGATACAGATTCTGGAGATGATCTGGACGATGAGGAGCTTGCTCTTATGATAAGAAGATTCAGAAAGCTGAATAGAAAAGGAAGAAGGTTTAACTCAAAGAAACAAAGTTTCCAAAGACAGCAGACCAAGTCTGTAGATGATGAGGAACCAAACAAAGATGTAGTCTACTTCGAATGTAAGAAAAATGGACACATCAGACCCAAATGTCATCTTCTAAAGAAGAAGAAAGGAAAAGCTGAAAAGTTTCGTAAAGCTCTCAAAGCTGAAACATGGAGTGATACAGAGTGTGAAGAAAGTGATGAAGAATATGCCAACCTATGTCTGATGGCACAATCAGACTCAAACTCAGACTCTGGATCAGACTCAGACAGTGAATTTGAGGCAAGTAATTTTAAAATTTCTGTCAAAGTTTCTAAATATATTGATGAACTGTGTTTTAATCTTAATACTTCTCTCAAGAGAATTTCCGAACTTAAAAAGGAAAACTCAGCTCTAAAACAAAATGAAAACATTTTAGAAGAAAGAGTTAAAAGTTTAGACTTGAATATTTCCACTCTTAAAGAAAAGGAAGATAATCTTTTGAAAGAAAATGCTCTTTTAAAAACCGACTTATCAAATATTTCAAAGAAATTTTCAATAGGATCCGAAAAACTGGAAAAAATTCTTTCAACTCAAAGACCTTATTTTAATAAGTCCGGTCTAGGTATGACAGCAGAAACAATTCCCTTGATTGATTTTCCTAAAGTAAAAGAAAGAATAAAGAAAAGACCGTCAAGAGAGACTTACAAAAATCATTTCAAGAAAGTTTTTGTAAGGTCTGTAGGTCAAAATGCTCTCAGGTGTTCAAAGTGTAACAGTCAGGATCACTTTGAAAAAGAGTGTCCTATGGTTTGGAAACCTGTTAAGAAAGTATGGCCTAATAATGTTTATCTTACTAACACCAAAGGACCCAAGAAAATTTGGGTACCAAAGAAAGCTTGAGACTCTCTTTTAAATGCAGGTCTTCGTCAAGAAAAAGGTAAAGTGGTATATTGACAGTGGATGTTCAAGACATATGACAGGAGACTCAAATTACTTCATAAAGCTTATTCAAGTAGAAGGTGGAAAAGTTTCATTTAGGGGAAACGGCAAAGGAAGTATTGTGGGATTTGAAACTGTGAAAATTGGAAATCTCACAATAAGCAACGTTTCTCTAGTGGAAGGACTCAACTATAACCTTCTCAGCATTAGCCAATTGTGTGATACTGGTTTCAAGATCTCCTTTCAAGAAGGAATATGTTCTGGAATCAGTAAAGACTCTACTTAGTCTTTCACGGGTCGAAGACATGGAAATATCTACCTCTTGGACATGAAACCAAATGAATCGCAATGCCTAATCTCAATTTAAGATGAAGCAAGCTTATGGCACAGAAAGCTTGGTCATGTCAACATGAAGCAATTAGCCAAAATCTCATCAAAGCAGCTTGTTCGAGGTCTACCCAAATTACCATACCAAAAGTCCGATCCATGTACTCCATGTATTCTGGGAAAGCAGGTAAGAAATTCATTTAATCCAATAAATCATGTCTCTACTAATCATGTACTACAGTTGCTGCATATGGATCTCTTTGGACCAACCAGAACCTAGAGCATTGGAGGTAAGAAATATTGTCTAGTAATGGTGAACGATTACTCCCGCTTTACTTGGGTATATTTCCTCGCAAGTAAGTCTGAAACCTTCTCGTATTTTGAAAATTTTGCTAAAAAGGTTCAAAATGAAAAATGTTGTGTTATCTCTAGTATAAGAACAGATCATGGAGGTAAATTTAATCAAGATTTTTTACAAAATTTTGTGATGAATCTGGCTTTAAGCATGTGTTCTCCTCTCCATATACTCCTCAGCAAAATGGGGTTGTGGAAAGAAAGGATAGATCTCTTCAAGAAATGGCTAGAACTCTTTTAATTGAAAGTAAGATTTCTTCACGATTTTGGGCTGAAGCTGTTTCAACAACGTGCTATATCATTAATAGAGTCTTCTTAAGACCTATTCTAGAGAAAACCCCTTATGAGTTATTCAAAGGTAAGAAGCCTATTGTTTCATACTTTCATGTGTTCGGTTGCAAATGCTTTATTTTGAAAAATGCAAAAGATCGAATTGGTAAGTTTGAAGAAAAATCAGATGAAGGCATCTTCCTTGGATATTTTACATCAAGCAAAGCCTACAGAGTCTATAACAAGGAGAGCCAGTCTGTGGATGAGTCAATGAATGTCAAATTTCAAGACTCTACGCAAGATGAATCCAGTCTGACTCATCATGAAGAGTCTAAACCTACTCCACACCCTCCAAAGCTTACGACTCAAGAAGCATCTCAGACTTTGGAAGATCAGCACCAAATTGTTCATGAAGATTCAAATAAAGAAAAAGATCATCAACCAGACAAATCAACCAGTAATTGGAAGCATAAATCCAATCATCCCAAAGAACTCATTATCGGCGAAATTAATGAAGGAATTCGCACCAGATCTAAAAGAAGTGAAGAGTCTAGTGCTGTAGCTCTTGTTTCCGAAATTGAGCCAAAGAGCGTAGGAGAAGCTTTATCTGATGAAAGCTGGATTGAAGCTATGCAAGAAGAGCTCAGACAGTTTAACATTAATGATGTCTAGGAATTGACATCCAAACCAAAAGGTAAAACTGTTATTGGAGCTAAATGGGTGTTCAGGAACAAGATGAATGAAAAAGGAAAAGTCGTACGAAACAAAGCAAGACTCGTGGCCAAAGGATATACGCAAGAAGAGGGAATAGACTATGATGAGACTTACGCACCAGTAGCAAGGTTAGAGGCTATTCGACTATTACTTGCGTTTGCTTGTTATAAAAATTTCAGGTTATTCCAAATGGACGTCAAAAGTGCTTTCCCAAATAGATTTATCCATGAGGAAGTTTATGTGGAACAACCACCTGGGTTTGAAGACCCAAAGAAGTCAGACTCAGTCTTCAGACTGAAAAAGGCCTTGTATGGTTTAAAGCAAGCATCTCAAACTTGGTACGACAAACTAAGTAAGTTCTTGATATAGAATGGTTTTGTCAAATGTAAAGTAGATACTACTTTATTTGTTAAAAAGGAAAACAAAAGCTTTTTACTTTTTCAAATATATGTGGATGATATTATTTTTGGATCCTCTAATGAAAGTCTGTGCAAGAAGTTTTCTAAGTCTATGTAGGATGAGTTTGAAATGAGTATGATGGGAGAGTTAACATTCTTTCTTGGTCTTCAAGTAAAGCAATTGAAGGAAGGAACTTTTATTTATCAAGAAAAATATGCTAATGATCTTGTCAAAAGGTTTGGATTGGAAAATTGCAAAATGACTGATATACCGATGTCAAGTTCTTTGAAGATAGACAAAGATGAAGAAGGGAAGAAAGTTGATCAAAAGCTGTACAGGAGCATCATTGGTTCACTTCTTTATCTTACTGCTTCTAGACCTGACATTTTGTTGAGTGTTTGCATATGTGCTAGGTTTCAATCTGATCCTAGAGAATCCCATCTCAGTGCTGCGAAACGTATTATTAAATACGTTGCTTCATCTTCAAGCATCGCTCTTTGGTATCCTAAGAAGGGAGACTTTAATCTTCTTGGATATTCAGACGCAGATCTGGCCGGTTGCAGAGTCGATAGAAAGAGTACTTCAGGAACTTGCCAGTTGCTTGGAAGCAGGACAGTGTCTTGGTTTTCAAGGAAACAAAGCACTGTGGCTCTCTCAACAACAGAAGCAGAGTATGTAGCTTTTGGAAGCTGCTGTTCACAAATTCTATGGATAAAACAACAGTTACAAGACTTTGGGATTGAAGACTCATGCACAGAGATTAGATGTGATAACACCAGCGCAATCAATCTCACCAAAAATCCAATCCTTCATTCAAGAGCAAAGCATATAGAGATTCGACATCACTTCATTAGAGATCATATTCAAAATGGAGAAATCTCGATTCAATTTGTTGATTCAAAAAGTCAACTAGCGGATATATTCACAAAGCCTTTGGAGAAAAATCAATTCGATTTTATCCGTTCCAGAGTCAACATTTTGAAGCTTGAAGAAGTTAAAGTCTAGAGACTCTCCAACCCTCAGACTCAGACATTCATGGCTATAGACTGTAAGTTGTTATTATATTTAATCTAGAAAAAGGTATGATCTTTAGTTTAGTTAATTTATAGTCTCCTTAAAAAACGAAATCTTGTCTTTTCAAAAGAATTAACTTCTATTTGGCAGTTATTGATTTTAAAAAGAAGTGTCTTTTCACTTTCCTTGTGCCGATTGATCTTTCCTTTTTAAAACTGAGTTATATACCGTTTTCTTTTTTCGCCCAATCTTCAAAACCCTAAAAGGCATTCTCCTCCCAATCCTGTCTCTACTTCGTGTTCATCTTCAAGAAAGTTGTCATCTTTTCTTGGGAAAGTGAGTAAAGGAATCTTTCAACGACAAGGAAGGATGTCTTCTTCGAGGAAGTCTTCAAGAATCACGAACAGGGGACCACAGAGAATGAAGGAGGGACCTACCCATTTCGATCTCACCGAAGAAGAAGATTTATCGAGTCAGCAACAGAGCCCGATTCACTCTCCACCACGTCACTCAACACCATCTACCCCACAAGGTGTGGGTCAACAACCGAAGGAAGAAATAATCGAGGACGCAGACCCTGTAAGAGTCCAAAAACCCTCTTTTATTTACAAACTCTATTGTGCAATGAAGAGCATTGGGACTCCGTTGAACTACGTGGATGATTTTCTTAAAGATAAGAATTATGAGAATGAGTATATCTTTCTGAGACGAATGGAGAATTTGGGAATTGCTCCCAAAGGAAAGGCTGAGGAAGCACTTGCGAACATTCCAAGTGACCCTCGTATATCGGGACCGAATCTGACTGACGAGAACGATGATGATAAAATGTTCAGTGATTTTTAACCTAGAATGGGTGTTGTTGCGAGGGTGAAGGGAAAAAGAATGGAGTTGTTTAAATCAAAGGAGCAAGAGAATCTGTTCTTCAGACTGCTGAAACGAGGGGTGATAAACCCTAGGAGTGTTGATTTCGATTTCTTGGATGCCATTAATGTGAACTTAAGGGAGAAGTTCAATCTGCTTCAACTTGAGAAATTTTGCACCGATACCACAGACGGTGATGCGTAATTGACAGCATACTTCTATTCGAATCCTAGCTTTTTAGATGCGAATAGAATATCATTCAGTGTTAGAGACCAAGACCATGTGGTAGACGTGGACATGTTGGCTGACATAATTGGAGTTGAACGAGGACACTATCAACCAATCAAAGTCTCAATTGCTCGTGCCTCATTGGAGCTTGTCAAAGATAGAGATACAGAGGGAAGAATCATCTATTCAAGGATGCGCGCCATCAATATAGTGCTTCACAAAATTGTGATCAATTGCATCAGGCCCAAGTCTACATCCAAGACTGACGTGTCCAATTCCGAGGCAAAATTGATGTATGCGATTAACTCAGGGACGAAGTTCTCTCTCCCTCACACCATTCTCTTTCACATGTACAGAGCAATGGCGAAGGACAAAGGCCAATTGCCTTACCCTGGTCTTGTGACCAAGATCTTCAGACACTTAAATATTGAACCTCCACATACTCTCTGTGTTCAACCATGCGATAAAATGGTGGTAGGTTTGAAGATGCTAACGAAGATGCGTCTGAAAGAGCTTTCCAAGGCAATGGAGAAGTTCAGAGTGAAGACTCCAGTACCTTCTACTTCAAAGAGAAAAAGGAAGGAACCCATTGGTGCCCCATCTACAAAGAAAAGAACTCTCATCTTGGGGGATGAAGATGAAGAGGAAGATCTCACAATCTCTGCCTTGGTAAGGACTAGACGTTCTGTACCTGAATCGACAGAACATCAGAAGAAAGGGAAAGAAGCAGAAGAACAGAGAGAAGAAGAGGAGCAAGCCAAGAACAGAGAAGAAGAAGAAGAGCAGCGAGAGAAGCAGAAAGAAGCTGAAGAAGAAGGAGAAGAAGAGAAAGAAAAGTCTGCAGCTGGAGAGAAGGGGAATCAAGATGCAGAAGACATGATCATCACTCTTCCCCATTTGAGGTCCTAAAGATAGGGGGAGTTGGCGAGCAAGGAAGGTCCACACCTCATGCTGCCATCAGTGAAGGTCTAAGACGATCACCAGCAGATCCAGAAGATTTTCAAGCTTCTCAAATGCCTGAAGAAGGACATGATACATCAACACCAAATCTGCAAAATTATACAGAAGCTCCATCGTCTGCATTCACTCCATCCGAAAAAGCACATGCAAGTACACAAACGGACAATTCTGCAGATTTTCGTCGTATTCTTGATGTTCTTCTGGAAATGCGGGGTCAAATCTATGCTCTGGACTGTGAAATTCAAGCCATGAAGAATGCTGGACAAGCATCTTCGGTTACCCTAGAGAATAAAATGAAAGACCTCGCTCTACAAATTCAAGCCAATGCCAAAGGAGAGGAGGTAGCTCATCTAAGGGAAGACTTGAAAAGGCTAGAAGGCATAGTCCAGTCGATGGGAGATTTCTAGATCGTGAGCATTCCCAAGCAGACTTAACTCTTTTCTCACCTTTTTAATGATGACAAAAAGGGGGAGAAGCAATTTGAACCAATTTGAACTTTAAACTTTGACTTTAAATTTGTGGTTGAATATATTTGTTTTTAAGTATGACTTGAGTGAACTTGGGTGTGAACTTGAATTTGACTGAATTGGCTGTAGATTTTGATGCTTGACTGTTTGCATTTATATCAAGTGTTTTTGTATGGTATTACTCATGAAAGACTAACCAATTTTCTGTGGATGCAGAGTCTGGTTGATTTATTGATCTTTATGAGATAGCCATATTACTTGAGGAATGTTTTTGCAGGTCAAAGTTGTTCAAATCTACATGAAAGTTTTGTCACCATCAAAAAGGGGAGATTGTTGGAGAAATCTTTTCGAATATTTTGAAGCGACAAAACGTTTCTATCGATCTTGTCGGATATTTGCAGACCTTCCGTTTAGAGTCTAAGACTTTCGATCACCGGACTCAAGACTCAAGACTCAAGACTATTCTCATTGACAGTCTTTCTAATCCAGTGACGAAGGAAATCCAGAGCCGAAGTATATGGTTGAGGATTTAATCCTATCCTCTGGAGAAGATCTCTTGGCTGGATAAATATAACGGATTCTTTTATTCGTATCAAGATCGTTTGAAGATTCGATGGTCGACGAAATATTCTTGGAAGGTTCTATTCTTGGAAACCAAGATCCTGATTGTATGGGCGAACAGGATTGATGGGCCATCGTCAAGTTCCTTTAATAGCTCGAATGATCTTCTTAATTGATTCCGTCCAACGGGAAGATTGGGGGAATTCCTTTGGTTAGTGCCAACGAGTATGATGGCATAAAGGAGTATAAAAGGAAGACGTTCTAGTTGTTCTAGTGCGTGATCGATAGAGAAATTCCGTGATTGATTATTTTTTTTTTTTTGGTGACCCGATAGGGATAAACCCTGGGGGACATGTGGGGAACCACCACCCACATCCCCGGGTAAGGCACGGCCGGGCTCCTCCTGCTCATTGACAGGCCCCTCCACCAGACGACGCAGGGATTCGAACTCGGCACCCTTCGTGAGGGGCACCTCATCCCAACCACTACGCCGCCACCGTGGGTGGTGAAGCACCTTGATTATTAGTCGATATATTTTGAGCGAAATCGTATACACAGAGAGTGTCTATACTTAGTGAGACCTTGAGCGAGTGTGGTAGATCATCTACATCGAGAAATCAAGGAAGATCAATGCTGTAACATCTCTTTGTTCATAGTGGAATCCAGCCAATTGGCTGTCAGTGCAGAAGAGTGGACGTAGGCTTGAATCAAGCTGAACCACTATAAACCGAGTGTTCAATTCTCTCTTTCCTTTACTCAGTCTTACGTTGATTATTATTTGTCGCAAATCCTTCAACTGTCTAGTATTGTGCAATTATCAAGAAAAATCTTTTATATACCTATTCACCCCCCCTCTAGGTACTCGTACTAGCTATATCAAAGGGGAGCAAATCCATGGGAGATGGTAAAATTAGGGCTGGACTCAAATCAGTGCATTTCCAATGCTTTGATCACTACGCATTCAAGGTGGGGAAACCTAGAAGCTGCTTTTCGAGTTTTCTGTGAGATGAGAGAATTGACCACCATGCATGCATGGTGGACTTATTGGGTGGATCGGAATCCTTCCCATGAGATTATAAATTCAATGCCTTTCGGGGCAGATACACTAGTCAGGTCTGACGTACATTTTTTGGAGCTTGCCAAGTTCATGGCAATGTTGAACTTGCAAAACAAGCCATGGCAATAATCTTTTAGTAGGAATCGGACTACCCTGCTGCTTATGTTTTCTATCAAATATTTATGCCTCGGCTGGTCTTGGGAAGATGCAGCAGCAATCAGAAAGAAGATGAAACTGAAATATCTTACGAAAGAAGCCAGTTGTAGCTGGATTCAAGTGAAAAATAATGTTCACAAGTAACATACGTGAGTGACGCTTCATGCCCAAAGGCACAAGAGATTTATGACAAGAGATTTATGACAAGACCGATTGGCTAGTCAAATAAAGAAACTGGGTAATGTTCTGACTACTGAATTTGTTCTTCATGATGTGGAAGAGGGACGAAAGGAACAATATTTGCTCCAGAACAGTGAAAAAATTGCTGTTGTTTTTAGCCTTATAAGTACTCCAGTCCAAAATCTATCAGGGTGTTTAAGAATCTCCGCATTAGCGGAGATTGTCATTCTGCGATCAAGTATGTCTCCATGGCAACCAGAAGATGTATGGTCGTAAGGGATGCAAACCAGTTCCACCATTTTAGGGACTAAACATGCTCATGCAATGACTACTGATGACGATGCTTCTTAAATTGTCTCATTCATTGTGTAAATTGAATCTCCATTTTAGATTTTCTCCTTTGTTTCTATGTTACTTGAACTGGGATTCTATTATTTCCCTAGCAAACCCAACAATGTAAATATCATGTCCTGAAATGTATATAGTTTTGGTACTCCTACTGTCGGAATACCAAGCAGAAGACCTCAAATGAAGCTCGCAATATGTCAGCAATATGATTCATGGAATTGAAAACAGTCATGCTTCGCCTTTGGAATTTCCTGGAATGTGCAGTTTTCAGACACTAGATATGTATGTTCTATTCTCTCCTAAGCGTTTCCGATATGCAGTCCTGATGCCCTATAATTCATTCATTGGCTGAATGTTATGTGGTGATGTCCCCGAAGGGTTTAAGTAGTTTGTTTCTCTAATTGTACAGTTCAACAGAAGATCGATTCAGTTTGTCTATTCCATATTAGATAAGAGCTACGGTGGCATTCATGCTTCTGCTGGTGTTTGCTTGCCCCCTTGAAGATGTAGTCATCCCCTTCTCACCGCCTTCATTCAATCCTCATCATGCATGATCGCTGCTATTGCTGAACCATCGTAACTGCCGAGGTGTAACATGCTGGTTGCCCCACGGACTCTGCCACTGAGTCGTCATGCCAAATTACTGAGACTTTGCTGGAGGGTCACGACAGTAGGAACGAAATTATTAATTCATAAAGAAAATTACTGTTTCTCAATATTTGTTGACTGCTGACAAAGCAAAGGGAGTTTCTTATATCGTCTATAATCTATGTAAACGAGTTTATTATTTCCATTTATTTGCAAATGCACGCATGCACTCATATTCTTTTGCACAAAACTTGTGCAAAGTAGTTTTTTACTACTCCGTTTCCTCGTGAATTTTGTTTTCCATATTTCTTTTCGTTCAATTTTTTTTTTTCACATCTTTCATCCCTTCCGCAGGTGTCCTACCTATATGATATTGCATTTTGGACAATTTCAGATTTTATATTTATGGTAGGTATGCAGAAATGATTTGTTCTAAGAATAACTATTTAAAAAAAAAAAAAAAAGCTATTCCAAGCTATCAAAATTTTCCTCAATGTTTTTTTATGTAGCGAAGTTCGTAATCGAGACACCATTTGTTGTGATATTTCTAATCTTCAACAACAGAAGAAGGCACTTAGCAATGACCAAAAACATTGTAGAATTTCTGCACATTCATAACAACTTTTTGCCCTTAAGGTACTCTTACTCAAATTCATGAAGATCACTAGAAATTATTAGGACAAACTAGGTGAAGGGAGGTATGGTTCTATGTACCAAGGAATGCTTGGAAGCGGCAACGAAATTGCCATTAAGATTTTAAAATAGTCCAAGGCCCATGATCAAGATTTTATCAATGAAGTGGCTACTATTGGAAGAATGCACCCGGTTAACGTAGTGAATGAAGGCTCGAAATAGGTTCTTGTGTATGATCTCATGTCAAATGGATCTTCACTAAGGAAGGTGATAAGTTTCTTGATAACATGAAATATATGAGATTTATTGATTACATGAAAATATGTGAGAATGCTCTTAGGCTTGGGGTGGTAAGGGGGATTAAATACACATGTCAAGGGTGTGACATACAAATACCACACTTTTATATCAAGCCTCACAATATTCTTTTAGATAAGAATTCGCTCTAAAAGTCTCTGACTTTGGACTTGCGAAACTTTACTCCACTTCTAATAGCATAGTAGCATTGACTATTGCAAGAGGAATCTTGGGATAGATGGTGCTCACATTGTTCCACAAAAACATTGGTTGTGTATTTTATAAATCAAATGTCTATAACTTTGGGATGTTGCTCATGGAAATGGAAGGTTCATGGAAAAATGTAAATGCCATTGTGGAACACTCAGGCCAAATTTGTCGTGGGTGTTGGACCAGTCAATGAAGGAAAAAGTGTTGAAATGGAAGAAGTTGCAAAACAGGAAAGGAAGGTGATAAAAAAAAGATGACAATAGTTGCACTTTGGTATATTCAATTAACCTTGACCATTGGCTCTCAATGAACAAAGTCCTAGAAATGCTTGAAGGAGATATTAGTAAACTTCAAATGCCTCCAAAAACGCTTATTTATCCACCGGATGAGCCAGCGAACAATGACAAAGCCGAGATGGTTCTATAAACATTCTCAACTCCATTAAGTGCTTCGACAATTTTCACTAATTTTCTATTTGGAGGTAGCAATGAGGTTTAGAGAACCATCCTCAGTTTGATCGGAAAAGATTTTTATGTACTCGTTGTTTGTGCCTGCAACCTAGTATCATGTTGGGAGGGACTTATTTTCGAGGTTGTCTTCTTCTAGCTCTTAGGTTGATGTTGTGTCCTTGTATATCTTGTGGTTTTTCTCTCTTGCATCCTCCAACAGGATAAATAAATTGGTAAGAGAGCAAGGACAAAAACGGTGATGGAAGGTGAGAGACATCGAGAATTTTCCTTCCATTATGTGATTAGGGCAATTTCAATTGAAAAGCTAATAATAACATGCAATCTTGCTGCTTAACAGGTTACCATTGACTTATGATTTGTTAATATCAAGAAACACTGATTTCAACTTATGAATTGTCCTCCCTTATTACGTGATTTGGATAATGACAACGTGAAAACTAACAATAACCGGTGATCTTGCTCCTATACGTGCCATTGCCGCCATATGATTTCTCGATATAAAAAACAACTGATTTTGGCTTATATATGTATACGTTTTACAAAGTGGACACTATCTATCTATGCTAGAAACAATTTTTTTTTATCAAAATGGAAAAAAAAAAAAGATCCTAAATGAAATAATTCAATGAAGTTTATATTTGAAAGAACTCATAATTCGTTTTAAATTTGACATGAAATTATCTATGAGTAATAATATCGAAAGACTATAATTTTCTATTATATCACTCGGTTACAGTGATTTCAATTAACGGATTTTTAGAATTTCAAAGCATTTTAATGAAAAATCATCAACCTGGCTTATATACTCGATATCGGCCATGGAGAAAAGGGGGAGAAGGAGGTGCAACCCTCTGCCCACCAAAAAAAGTTAAGAAAAATCTCAATTACGAACCTGAAGTAGACGCATTTAAAAAATAAAATAAAATTGGAATGAAGTTTGTTTTAAATAGGAATTCGGAGTAACCGACACAGTTTCAAATGAGTGAACTGTTGTCCGGCCAAATTTTCAATCGGCGGATAATTTCATCCAAAATTTATGATTTTACCTCCAGATTTATGCTGAACAACTGTATGAACTAGAGGATCGTTACCTTGAAGAACAATCGCTGAACAATTTTCGTCCAAAATTTCCCCGTTACCTCAAGCCTGTCCGCCCCCAACAAATCGCTCCTTACTCCTTTCAAGTTCTTCCTCGCGAGCTCCATCCCCAGCTGGAGGAGCAGGAGCGTCGATTACATCTAAGGAGTCTGAAGAGGCTAGGATTCTTCGATTCTACTTCTGCTTCTTCTGGCCCGTTCGATTCACTCGATTGGAATGGAGGGTCGACAGCGTAGGTGTGGAGCGAGGGTGATGGTGCAGGATCGTGAATGAGTTTAGTTTCCGGTGTCTATTCTGGTCATGATGAAGGTGATGCTATGGGGACGTTTTTGTTTGGGGGGAAGAAGGCACAGGTGATGGTGTTCTCGGTGGTGGGCTTCATGGACTGCGAACTAATGTTGGAGTAGGAATGGGTTCCTCGCTTTCTAAGGACTTGGAGTCTGCAGTTGGACTTGATGTCCAGAATATTACTTGTGGTGGATGACGTGCCTGCTTTAATGACCAAGCAAGGAGAGAACTTTTCCTAGGGGAGGAATGGGGTGAGCCCTCGACCTCCCGCTTTCTTTCTCCACTCGCAGCGCTCGCCATCTTCAGCTTCAGTCCCCCGCTCCGCAACATCCAATTCCCCCAGGTCGTCCCTTTTGCTGAATTCGAGCCAACCGTCCAGAGTCGGATTGAGAGCACCATTACTTCACGTACAGTGCCGCCGCGTCAACTCATCATCTAATGTCTAGTTCGAATCGGGTGAGTGACTCTCAGAGACAAATTGTCAAACAGTTCGTGTCCTTGAATGCAATTCGAATATTTGATTGAACTCCTTGTTAAAGTCTTTCCTTTTCGGGGCGTTCTATGTGTTATTTCGAGAACTCGTCTTTACGAGAGAGAGAGAGAGAGAGAGAGAGAGAGAGAGAGAGAGAGAGAGAGACCGAATCTCTCGTGACCTGAGACTTGGATTTGAGGCTGAAGTCTATCGGTTCACTGTGGGCTCGTGTTGCCTCTTTGAAATCTGTTGGACTCAGTGGCCTCGAGCTCTGCCATTTGGTTGCGCAATGCCCTTCTGTGTTGGCAGCAGATGAAATCGATCCCTTTATACTCTTCATGCGTGACAATTTAGATGGAAAGGTCGACCCGACGCAGCTCAAGCATCTCTTTATGTCAACTGAGCCGCGTTTCTTAATCGGATTCGAGGAAAAGGTTAATTTGTTAATTTGGTTGTGTTGATTCCCGTAAATCAACATTGGAATACATTTTTATATTTGATTGCAGAGCTGTATCCTAGAAAAGTGTGAAATAGATCTTGATTGTTACTTTCACTATAACAGAGTTCGTTTCCTATTTTGAGACCACCTCACATGGTGTGTGATTGAAAATTTTCATATCGAGGCTTAGAGTTGTGGATTTCATTACTAGGCCATTAAAAATATTTTGTAACAATTTAGCTGTAGTTTTCATGACTAAGAACCAAAAAAATAATAGTCCAAGTAAGCATATCGACATTAAGTATTTAGCCATTAACGAACATATTAAAGAGAATAAAGTAGTCATAGAACACGTAAATACTAGATTGATGATAACTGATTCTTTAATTAAATGCATGCTGAGATAGCTAGTATAAGCACCTAGAGGGGGGTGAATAGGTGCACAAACAATTTATTGAGATACGGAAGCGATTCTAGGCAGCCGATAGAAAGGAGTTCACAAAATGATTTACGATCAAAGTAAGGAGAGTAAGGAAGAGAAGATTGAACATAAGGTTTATAGTGGTTCGGCTTATTCCAAGCCTACGTCCACTCTTCCGCACTGACAGCCCACCGGCTGGATTTCACTATGAACAAAAGAGAAGTTACAGCTCAGCTTTTCCTTGATTCCACAGTGTAGATGTTCTATCACATCTCCTCAAGGTTTCTCACAAATATAGAGTCTCCTTTGTATACAAGTATTCGCTCAAAGGAATTATCTAAACAATAGGGAGCTTTAGACTTTGGAATTCTTCTATCGCGTACACCTCAACAACTTATAACGTCTTCCTTATATACTCCTTTATGCCATCATACCCGTTGGCACTTACCAAAGGAATTCCTCCAATCTACCCGTTGGATGGAATCAATTAGGAAGATCATTCGGGCTATTAAAGGAACGTGTCGATAGCCCATCAATCCTGTTCGCCCATACAATCAGGATCTCGGTTTCCATAAGTAGAACCTTCCAATAATATTTAGGCAATCATCGATTCCTTAATCTTCGAGTCAATCTCGATCAATCAAAGGATTCCGTTGTGTCTATTCCAGCCATGAGATCTTCTCCAATTGATAAGGTCAAGCCCTTAACAAAACATCCAGTTTTGGGTAACCTTTCTTCAACGGATTAGAGACTGTCAATGAGGATAGACTTTGAGTCTTGAGTCTGGCTGTTCGGAGGTCTTCAGACTTTAAATAGCGAGTCGCAAACCTTCGACTGGGCGATGGAAACGTTTTGTCAGCTTCAAAATACTTCAAGAGGATTTCTCCAAAACATGCCACTACTGAGTTATAAGAATAATGTATTTAGAATGGGCATTGGTCCAATTATGTAAAATTTTCTTTATATAGAAGAATTTGTGAGACTTGTATTCATTTGTAATGTTTTTCTCAATACAATTGTATACATTCAGTTATTCTGAGAGAAACAATTATGTTTGACTTGTAGTAAACATAATGTTTATTCATAAAGTTTTGTTATCACATATGAGTTGGTGAAATGCATTGTGATACACGGAAGATAATACTCACTTTAAGAGGACTCATTGTTGTGATTCATGTGTTTTATTCAGCATGAATTTTTAGTGAGTTTGGGTTAATATTTCATTTGATAGAATATTGGGATCAAGTGGGAGAATGTTATAATATATTTTATTATTCTCAATGTGATCCAAATTTTGTATTTTCCAATTGATTTCGATTTATTACCCAATTTATTACCCATGTTTATTACATGATATTTACCTGTTAATATGTTACCATAATGGCCTTGATGGAAGACGTTGGTAGTATAAGAAACGAAATAAAACGTCAGGTATTATCATTACAGAAAAAACACACTATCATGTTTGAGGAGTATTGGCTAACGAAACAGGACGTACAAATCTGGTGTTTTCATTTTTGCGGATCGATCACGCTTCATGCATCTATTTTAGGTTTTAGGATTTTTCAGCATTTGAAGATTTTCATCAATGGTTGGAGATATGTTAATCTTTATATTTCCAAAAATCAACCCCAAATTTTGTACGAATTTATAAAGTGGGATCATCATTTTTTATTTAGATTTAGTCTTACAGAAAAAACATAAGAAATTATTGTAGACTAGAACATATTGTTGGACTTGTCTGACAAGCAACAAAATTATTGTTGCATTCAAAAGAACAGATGACTGGAGGCATATAACATGGTTTCATGGTTACTGCATCAAAACTGATATACTATGTCATGACATGGAGAATAAGAAGTTTTGAGGCAAGCTGGTTTTTTTATTTTTGATCTCATTCCTCCAAACTGTACATCAATTATGCTATGATCGTGACTCGTGTAGTGAAGAAAGCAGATGTAGAAGATGGGATGAGGAAAAAAAATGAAGAAGAAAATAAGAAAAAAGGATAGTGTACGGAAAGGAAGTGATGGGGAGAGTGGAAGCGAGACTGATTTATTTGGTGATGGGATGTGGAACCAACAATCGCGGGGAGAGAGCGGAAGGACCTGGTGAAAGAGGAGAAAGATCTCATACGAAACAAATATTTTTGAATTTTCAATGGGTGTAAATTTTCAAGATGCGTAAGGGGGTGGAGTTTGGGTCCACCCTTTGAAAATTCAAATTTACGGGTGGACTCAAACCTTACCTATTAAATTTGAGTTTTTAACCTCAATCTTTTGAATTTTCAATGGGTGTAAATTTTCAAATTTTCAAGATGCGCTGTATAAGTAGGTGAAGTTTGAATCCACCCATTGAAAATTCAAATTTACGTAAGTAGGTGAAGTTTGGATGCACCCATTAAAAACTCAAATTTAGGAGGTGAGGTTAAAAAACTCAAATTTAGTAGGTGAGGTTTGAGTCCAACTATAAATTTGAATTTTCAAAGGGTGGACCCAAACTTCACCTACTTATATAGCGCATCTTGAAAATTTACACCCATTGAAAAATTCAAAAGATTTTGATGATCAAACCATCGCGAAGCTGAACATACCTAATGTTGACAGTATCAAATCTAAATTAGACATTATTTAAACCTCGTTTAATTGATAGCCACAGCTATGCCTCCACTAACTGAAAAGTCTAGCATGTATTCCTCATATCAATTTTATCATTGTAGATCACTACATACCGTCGGACTGCCAAATGTCTTCAATAATGGACATATATCCCATGCACATTGTCAATGGTCACCTCTTAGGATATATTCATTGTCAACAAAACCGAGGATCAATTATCCTCTAGACATTGATATTGTTGAGGGTATGTAGTAAAAATTCAATACCTTTCACTTAGGGAGATAGATAAGAGGGAGCTCAAATTCGAGCAAGTTAGCATATCCAATTGGATCCATCTTCCTTTAAGAGTTTTAAGCTAATGAATTATGAGCCAACTAGAATATATCAACTGCTTTACACTATACAAATTTTCCTATGAGATTTTCTCTAATACAACTCGCACATGTATTCTAACAGATATTCTTAGTGTACGACCTCTTGTTTAAGTATTATCTTAAGTTTGGGAATCCTGAATTGCATTACTACATTCTATAAATAAATGTCATTGGAGAAGTGATAAGAATAAAATATTCCATATCAATGTGCTATAAAAATAGAAATAATTAAAAATGAATATTTTTGTCATGACATAAAATACTAATTTTGAATATTTCATAGAGTGAATAGGAGGAAAAAAGAAAAATTTTCTTCACCTACCTCTTTTTTCCTCTCTTCTGCCTCTCCCAAACACAGCATTGAGGTAGTATGCCCTGCACATGCGTGAAAGTGTCAAATTAACCGTATAACTTTCTTGATATTTCCCAATAACAGATGGGGCGGGAATCCTCTGATGCCCATTTAGTGAGTCCTTATTATAGCCTATTTTCCAATCTAATTGTATGTGAATTCTCATTGCATTTCAGTCTATGATGGTTATGTTTCTGCATATTATCACATTGTCATTCTAATCTATTTAAGTGTCGAAAAAACATAATAAATCATTGTAGACAAGAACAGATCGTTGGACTTATCTAACAAGCAATGGACTTATCGTTGTCCTCAAAAGAATAGATGAGCGGACTTATATAACATGGTTTCAAGTTGTTGTGTCAAAATTGATGTACTATACCGTGGCATGGGGACAAGTTGTTATGAGGCAAGCTAGTTTTGTTTTGATCTTGTTCCTCAAAACAACGCATCAATTTTCCCATGATCGTGACTCGCGTGGTGAAGAAGGGAGTCGGGGAAGAATAAGGGGAGATAACAAACAAAGAAGAAATTACCTGGGGGTGGGGGAGGAGAAACAACACAAGTGTTAGAAATTTTGTATGGCGCTCATTTAAGGGTGGTAATTTTTTTTTTTTGATCACTTAAGTATTATAATTTTTAAAAAATATTTATTTGAGTGTCATAAATTTTAATCTATCATTAATGACCAATTTTTTTTTTTTTAAAGTTCACCAAAGTGCTAAAAATCCGAAGCACTTGTGGTTAATGTTTTTTAAAAGTTATGAGACTCAAGTAAATGATTAAAAAGTTTTATGACACTTAAGTGATCAAAAAAAGTTATAATTCTCAAGTGAACATCGTATGAAATTTATGATACTTGTGCTGCCTTTTTCTAGTTGACTTGTTTGTTGAAGGGGTGTGGACCCAACAATTATGTGGAGGAAGAAAGATCAAATGGAACTTCGTCTTGGGTGGTTAGGGGGTCTCAATCAAGGTTGGCCGCCGGGCCATGCCCAAACTTCGGGTTGGGTCAACCTCTTTGATTTCTTGACCTGATTGCAATTATTTCATTAACTAACTTGAGCTTTTCTATAGGACAAGGTGACTCCAAGTCTTCAATCAAACAAGGTTCATCCAAACTCTTTTCATTCTTCTCATAGGGTGCCTCTCCACATACACCAAGCAATTCTTTACCAATTCCTCTTTGCCCAAAGAAAAACAGAGACATGAATAATGCTCTTAGCTCCATGAATATCTATCAAGTCTCGCTACTTATTCTTCTTCTACCGCAAGTGATGACTAGCAATGCTAGGCCAAGCAATCGACGGTACACTTCATCTTGTGGTGATATTCGCAATATAAACTATCCGTTTCGATTGAAGAGCGATCCAAAGGGATGTGGCAACTAGAATTATGAGCTGACTTGTGAAGATAATCGCACTTTTCTATACATCCTTGATGGTCGATACTATGTGCAGTCTATCAATTATTCCGTTAGTGAAATCAGATTGATTGATGACGGGCTACAAAAGGATAATAGCTCATCTCTCCCTCATCATTCATTTGTGTGGGATATCATAAACTCCGGTCAGATCTCGTTCCGCATGATTAAAGGCGGGTCATACTACACCATCGATGGTGCTGCATTGGTCATGGTGAATTGCTCAAAGCCGGTTAGTTCTCCATTTTACATTGGTACCGGTTCATATATTAAGGGGTCATGCTCATCCAACACATCATCGAATTGGAACTTGTATGTTTTGGTCAATCCAAAAGCTTTGGATGTTAGGGATTTTTGCATCATTAGCAGTTGGACGTGGGTATCGCATGACTTTGAGCCTTACAAGCAGATTAATGTGAGCTCCTATAACTATGAGCTAATCCATAACATCATGGCCGATGGATTCACTCTCTCCTTTAGTCGTATACCGAAGAAAACTTCCTATTGCTACTTCGATTTCTATGGCTACTTTCACCTCCATAACTACTTTCATTCCGATAAATTTCATATTTACAGCTTATACGGAGGTCAGGTTTGCGGATCCAAGCTTTACTTCCACGGTAAGCACCAATTGCCAAAGAATTTTACCATAATTTTGCATGATTCTGCACATTTTTGCTTGCTACTTTCTCTTCAAAACGGAAAATGAAAGGAATATTTATTATCCAAGAAAATTATGACAAAACATACAAGATAGTGTACATCAACGTTGTGTATTTGAAAGGTTTTGGGAAGTTGGTATTACTTATTAATATCAAATTAAAGGAGTTGCAGGATTTGTGGAAAGAAACAAGGAAAAAGAAGAAGTGATAGTAGAAAGCCACCCCCAAACAGACCCACATCGGCTGCACATGTACATCTGTCTAGATTATAATTCCTTTCACAAAAGGTGGTCGGAACTCCAATTATTAAAAAAAAAAAAGATTATTATTGTGCCAGCAATTCAATGACTAGTTTTTTGCTGTCCTAGAGTTTACGTTTTTTTCTTAATTAGTCACTTAACTAATAATACGAGAGACACTCGTTAACATTCCTTAATAAATTGTATTCATGCATCCATAGGAGGAACAAAATTATTAATTAAATCATTGTTTCTTTATATTTGTTGACCACTAACAAAGCGAAAGGAGTTTCTTCTATCGTCTATCATTTATGTGAAACGAAACTTATTAGTTTCATCGATTTGCAAATGCACACATCCCACTTCTTATATTCTCCTGGAC
Organism: Eucalyptus victrix; assembly: GCA_016097545.1. NCBI lineage: Eukaryota > Viridiplantae > Streptophyta > Magnoliopsida > Myrtales > Myrtaceae > Eucalyptus > Eucalyptus victrix. The sequence continues at coordinate 4,370,668 of CM027845.1, forward strand.
AAAGTAGGTTACTACTATTCTGTTTCCTCATGAGTTTTATGTTCCAAACTTCTTTTCCTTCAATTCCTTTTAACACTATTCATTCCTTCCACAGATGTCCACGATGATATTGCAATATGGACAACTGCAGATTTTATAGTACTACTAGGTAAGCCGCAATGATTTATTCTTACAATAATTGAAAAAAAAATTATGTTAATCTATCAAAATTTTCTTTAGTGTTTTTCTGTGCAGCGAAATTCGTAATCGGGATGCCATTTGTCGCGATATTTCTAATCTACACGTACAAAAGGAGACATTTAGCAATGGACAAGAACGTTGAAGAATTTTTGCAAGCTCATAATAACTTTTTGCCCATAAGGTACTCTTACTTGAATATTAAGAAGATCTATGGAAACTTCAAATACAAACTAGGTGAAGGGGGGTATGGTTCTGTGTACAAAGGAATGCTTAGAAGCGGCAACGAAGTGGCCATCAAGATTTTGAAGAAGTCTAAGTCCCATGGCGAAGATTTTATTAGTGAAGTGGCTACAATTGGAAGAATTCACCATGTTAATGTAGTGCAACTCATCGGTTTTTGCTTTGAAGGCTCAAAACAAGCTCTTGTGTATGATCTCATGATAAATGGATCTTTGGATAAGCACATTTTTCCTGAGGAAGGTAATAAGTTTCTTGATTACATGAAATTGTATGAGATTGCTCTTGGGGTGGCGAGAGGGATTGAATATTTACATCGGGGGTGTGATATGCAAATACTACACTTTGATATCAAGCCCCATAATATTCTTTTAGACAAGAATTTCACTCCGAAAATTTCTGATTTTAGACTTGCGAGACTCTATCCTTCGGATCATAGCATAGTTTCATTGACTGTTGCAAGAGGAACACTAGGATATATGGCGCCCGAGTTGTTCTACAAAAACATTGGTGGGGTGTCTTATAAAGTGGATGTTTACAGCTTCGAGATGTTGCTCATGGAAATGGCAAGCAGAAGGAAGAATATAAAGGCAAAAGCAGAACACTCAAGCCAAATTTATTTTCCCTTATGGGTGTACGACCAAGTCACTAAAGGTACCAATGTTGAAATGGAAGAATTTGTAGAAGAGGAAAGGAAGGTCATAAAAAAGATGATAATAGTAGCACTTTGGTGCATACAATTAAATCCTGACCATCGACCACCAATGAGTAAAGTCCTAGAAATGCTCGAAGGAGATATTAGTGAACTTCAAATGCCTCCAAAACAGCTTATTTACCCACCCGATGTGCCGATTAATAATGACAAAACCGAGATGGAACTAGAAACATTCTCAATGTCATCGAGCTCTCCGGTAATTTCAGCTGGTTTCCTTTTTAGAGATAGTAATGATGTTTAGAGAAACCATGCATAGTTTGATTGTAAAAGTTTTGTGTATTTGTCCACATTCTAGTATTATGTTGGGAGGGACTTGAGCTAGTTTAGCTCGACACTAATTACTTTTGATATGGTCTTCTTGTGGCCCTTAGCTTAATGTTGCATTACTGTATTTCGTATAGTTTTACTCTCTTGCATCCTCCTTAATAATAAAAAGAATTGGTTAGATAGCAAGAATCGAATCAGAGGAGGAAGGTGATGGACATTGTGAATTTTAATTCCTCATTTGTGTGATTTTGGATATTCCCAACAATAACTCGTGATCTTGCTCCTTAACGTGCTACTACCTGCATATGACTTCTTGATATAATAAACAACTGATTTTGACTTATAAATTCATTTCCTTATAAAAATAACTTATTCTAAGCCAATAACAATTTCTTCAATGCTTTTTTGGATAGCGAAATTTGTAATCAGGATGCCATTTGTCACGATATTTCTAATCTGCAAGTATACAAGAAGGCACCTAGCAATGGATAAGAATATTGAAGAATTTTTGCAAGCTCACAACAACTTTTTGCGTATAAGCTACTCTTACTCTAATATTAAGAAGATCACCAAAAAATTTAAACACAAACTAGGTGAAGGGGGTATGGTTTTGTGTACAAAGGAGTACTTAGAAGCAGCAATGAAGTGGCCATCAAGATTTTAAAGTAGTCCAAGGCCAATAGCTAAGATTTTATCGGTGAAGTGGCTACTATTGGAAGGATTCACTGTGATAATGTAGTGCAACTCATCGGTTTTTACTTTGAAGGCTCGAATCAAGCTCTTGTGTATGATCTTATAACACATGGATATTTGGATAAGCACTTTTTTTGCTCAGGAAGGTGATAAGTTTCTTGATTACATAAAAATATATGAGATCGCTCTTGGGGTGGTGAGGGGGATTGGATACTTACATTGGGGGTGTGACATGCAACTACCACACTTTGATATCAAGTCTCATAACATTCTTTTAGACAAGAATTTCACTCTAGAAATTTTTGACTTTGGACTCGCGAAACTTTATCCCACAGATCATAGCATAGTTTCATTAACTATTGCAAGAGGAACCTTGGGATACATGGCGCCTAAGTTGTTCTACAAAAACATAGGTGGTGTATCTTATAAAGTGGATGTCTATAGCTTTGGAATGTTGCTCATGGAAATGGCAAGTAGAAGGAAGAATATAAATGTAAATCCAAGACACTCAAGCCAAATTTATTTTCCATTATGGGTGTATGACCAAGTCAGTGAAGGTACAAGTGTTGAAATGGAAGAAGTTGTAGAAGAGGAAAGGAAGGTGATAAAAAAATGATAATAGTTGCACTTTCGTACATACAATTAAACCCTGACCATTGCCCTCTAATGAACAAAGTCCTAGAAATGCTGGAAGGAGATATTGGTAAACTATATATGCTTCCAAAACTGCTTATTTACCCATTGGATGTGTTAGTTAACAAGGACAAATCTGAGATGGAACTAGAAACACTCTCAACTTCATCGAATGCTTCCGTAGTTTCATCTAATTTTCCTTTTACTGCTAGTGATGTTGTTTAGAGAACCATGCACTATTTGATTGGAAAAGCTTTGTATATTTGCCCACAATCTAATACTATGTTGGGAGGGACCTGAGCTAGTTTATCTCGACCCTAATTACTTTGAGATTGCCTTTTTGTGGCTCTTATATTAATGTTGTGTTATCGTACTTCATATAGTTTTACTCTCTTGCACCTTTAAAAGGACAAAGAATTGGTCCGAAAGCAAGTACAAAAATAGAGGAGGAAGGTGACCGCTATTGTGAATTGTCCTACCTTGTTACGTGATTTTGGATAATGCTAATGAAAAAACTAATGATAACCCGTGATCTCGCTCCTATGTGCACCACTGCCATCATATGATTTCTCGATATAAAAAACAATTGATTTTGACTTATGAATTCATCATCAAAGAAAACATATATGTATACGTTTTACGAAGTGGACACCATCTATCTATGCTAGAAACAATTTTTATCAAAATGGAAAAAAATGATTTCAAATGAACAATTCGATGAAGTTTATATATGAAAGAACTTATAATCCGCTTTAAAGTTGACATGAAATTGTTGACGAGTAATAATATTGAAAGATTACAATTTTCTCTTATATCATCCACTATAGTGACTTCAATTAACGGGTTTTTAGAATTTCAAGGCACTTTAATGAAAATTCATCAACTTGACTTATATACCGGATATCGGCCATGGAGGGAAGGGGGAGAAGGAGTGGCAACCCCCTACCTGCCAAAAAAATTAAGAAAATTTTTAATTACGGACCTAAAGTGGGGGCAATTTTTTTAAAATGCCTAGAATGAAGTTCGTTTTAGATTAGAGCCCGGAGTAGCCGACATAATTTTAGATGAGTGAACCGTTGTCCGGCCAAATTTCCAATCGGCGGATAATTTCGTCCAAAATTTTCTGATTTTACCTCTATATTTATGCTGAACAACTGTATGAACTAGAGGATCATTGACTTGAAGAACAATTGCTGAACAGTTTTCGTCCCAAATTTTCCCGTTACCTCAGCTCTGTCTGTTAAGAACAAAAGACAACCGCTTATTCAACAGCAAATAACAAGAACAAAAGCCAAGAGAATAAGTGAGGAAGAAGCTGATTGTATGAATGATGCCGAGAAGTGTACAGAAAGAAGAAGATCTACTGTTAAAAATAAAGAAAGGAAAGAAGAAGGATGATATACGGATCGAGAGATTGCATGAAGAGAGGCTGCGAAGTCGGCTAAACCGTTACTCTGCTCATCCACTCTGTTTTTCCTTTACTCTGTATCTTAGCTGTTGTGACCGGTATTCGGTTAGTCCCTTGCAGTTAGGAAGTTGACTATTTCTTCAATAGCTTGTGTAAAACGGATTCATTGAGAGAACCAGAGTAGATATAAGAAGGAAATCTCTCATACTGTAAAGATTCAAGGAAGTTGAATAATAGAAGAAATACATGCATCAAATTCTCTCTCTCTCTCTCTCTCTCGATTTCTTCCATCTCTTTTTCTGTTCATGAAGTTCTTCATGGTATCAGAGCCATCATCCTGAAGAAATCATCTCAATACTGCATAAAAATGGCTGAATCTACAGCAGATTGGAGTCAGGAATCGAAGCCTCATTGATCTGTGAGTTGATATTCTTCATCTTCCTTCAAATCTCTATCATCAGAAATTGAAAAAGTGTATCAATACCCAAGGAAGTGGAGCCCCTTAAAGGGCTTCGCACTATTCGAGCTGCTTTGGGTGTTTGGCATACAACTACAGTAGTGGAAATCATGGTTGGTAATCCTAGTTTCTACTCATTCAAAAACTGCAGTAGTGAGTAATGGATGTGATCAGTGGGCAGTTTAATATTTTGTAAACTCATTTTTTTTTCTAATAAAAATATTCAAGTGTTTAACGATAAGTTGATGATGGTTGCTTGGCCAAATATTTGCTGTTTTAATGATGAGTTGGTGATGATGGTTATTAACAGTTACTTGGCCAAACGCTTGCTGTGATCAATGGATGTTTCACATACTAATGCTTGCTGTTAGAATTGTTGGAAAGCCATTAGTTATACTGTTAGTTAGAATTTTCGATCGTCGTTTGGCTCTTCTTCTCTTCATCACATGTTCAGTTAACAAATTATGCCAGAGTTTTGATTTCTCCTCCCCGGAGTTCTTTCTGAGCTTGTATTAAGGGGAATAATCGATAGAACCACTGAGAAAGAGCGAGTTCTACACATCCATTAGTATAAAAGCTATTTGAGAAAGACCTGCTCGTACTTGGCAATAGAAGAGAGGTGGATATGTATATAATGGAGCACTCTAGGTAAAAGAAAAGAGTTCAAAACAACTGAACAAGAGAAAAGGATCCTCTATTTCATCTTCATTACAAGTTTACAAGGGAGCTTCTGGTATATTCAGATTCCATTTCAAGAATGAAATTTCAATTGATAGGCACGAGCCTGTTCCCTTCTCTTCAATCCTTTCTGCTCCTATTTTCCAGAGGCTTACTCTGAGCCGAACCGAAGCGACAACTACACAGAGTTAAAAACCAGGCAAGCTTTTTGGATAAAGACTGGCAGCCATCATCTCGTTGCTGCTCATCTCCATTAAAGGCATTGTGTTTCTCGAAAATGAGACGTGCCCCACATTTCTTCAGCTGAATTCGGGGAATGAAGAGTGGGCTCTGCTTTGCCACCTGAATTTTGTGCCCTTCTTTCAGCTTGGAAATCAACGGGTGAAAATCCTAGAACCGGCATAATTGAACCTGATCTTCATCCAATTTCGGAACTCCCTTCAAGGGCAAAGCAGTACTGGAGATAGGCATGTTCATTTTAGGTACCTTTGCCTGGATTATCCACAACTGTGGAAATATAATCTGTCAAATATTTTGGGAAAGTCACTGGCGATGAAGATGACTTCACCTATGCGAACAGGGTTTTCATGGACCGCATAGCTCACTTCCTCTTCATTTAGCGAATCTTAAATTTCACTCCCTCGCTTACTGAGAATGAGAACGCATAATTCCTCAAAGAAACCTGCAAACTATCAAATTGTCATGACTACTATATAAACGTGCATTACAAGTGACTGCTATACCCGCATGGCATGATTCACCACTCTTTCGTGCAATGAGGTTTTGTGCATAAAATTTTCCTTTTCCAGAGTTCTCGGACTTGTGGATGCATTCTTTTTCTCTTTTTAAGAGAGAGATAGAGAACCTTAGAAATTATCTTCTTAATTACTGAAGAACACACGTGGCATCCAGTCAGGTATAGCCTTCTCAAGGATTTCGAGCACTGAAGTCCGGGAACGTCCCCCGCTTTCTCGCAATTCACCATGTTCATCTCCTCCAAGTTCTCCAATTCAGACAGATCAAAGACCGTCTCTGTTGCCATGCAGTCTGCAATATTAACCTCTACCAAACTCGATGGAAGAGGCAGAAGAGACTCGAGCTCCTTAAATTTGTTAACCCTCACGACAACGATGTTTTCCAATTTTCCTATTGATTCTGGAAGCTCTGCGATATCATAATGGACCATGGTAGTGAGACGCACCTCGAAATTCTAAGTCACCAACAAATTTAGGAAGTTCAGTCAGGGAGACGCACTTCATAGTACTCAACAATTCAAGTTTCCTCAATGACCGCACCGAATCAGGTAGGTCCTCTGTTCCAGTATCATTAAGCGTGAGTTCTTTGAGAGAAGCCATCATTCCCACAAGGGATCCACAATCAACAAAGAAAGAAGGCGCACGAAATTCTAACAAATCTGAAAACTTGCGCCGGTTTTTGGACATGTGTGAAAACTACCTCGCCAACAAATTGCCCTACTTCCACACCTACACTGTCGACCCTCCATTTCCAATCGAGTGAATCGAGCAAACCCGAAGAATCAGAAGTAGAGTCGAAGAATCCTAGCCTCTTTAAGCTCCTTAGATGTAATCGAACGCTCCTTCATCCAGCTGAGGAGGATGGAGCTTCCGAGGAAGAACTTGAAAGGGGTCAGAAGAGATTCGTCATGGGCGGGACAGACCTGAGGGCGGGAAAATTTTGGACGAAATTTGTTTAGCAACAGTTCTTTTAGATGACGATCTAGAGTAAATTGAATTTAAATATATATATATATATATATATATATATATATATATATATATATATAAAATTGCCCCTTTTTTAGTCTTTGGAAACAGTTGCCATGCCAACATTTAACAAGACAATGAGTTCAAATCATTATTTGAGATTAAGTTGGTTACTTCATGACTTTATTTCAAATAAGGTTCAATCCATATCCTTTTTTTAAAGAAAATATTTATACTTTAGATCTATATTTGAAGTTTTCCCACAAAAATAAAAATTACAAATATCTGCTATAGAGAATTTAATCTCATATTTAGTTTCATGCTCAAACTTTTTCTGTAGAAAAAAAGCATATCAAAATCCATGTCAGTTTGCTTAGGGCAAATTCCAATATAATGCATTCAATGAGAAAGATGTCAATTGCAAGAATGTAAACAAAGAAATAATCTCCTCTTTAGATTAAATTTATAGATAGTTGTATTGAGTTATCTCTTTCTTCGTATTATTATTCACCAAGTCCCTTCAAATAGACTAGCAAAGACAAACGATTCTCATGTCCACAAGGTTGTAATTTTAATCAGTAAGTATGTTTTTTACGTTGCATTTCGATGTTCACATTCCTTGAAAATTAGGCTTGTGGTTCATGTTTGAAGGGATAAATGCGCCTTCAGTTCAATGTTCAGTCAAGTCCCAATTTTTTTTTTTTCCAAATTTGATCCTTGAATTATATGATTTTTGTTGAAGTTAGTCTTACATGGAAAGAAATACAGACGGTACAAATTGCATAGCTGATGCATCATATATGACTATATATTTTTTGGACCGCCGACTAGATTATTTGTTGAGTATGGATGTAAGGAAAGAAAATTATGATGAAAGTTTAGGAACCCTAGAGAGAGAAAGACAAGAGAAGCGAGTCGAGGGCGATGCTGGGCGATGCTGGTGGCGCCACCCATGAATTGGCGAGGGGCCAAGCATCCCTTGTCGGCCTTAGGCTAACTCGGTGCGGCTGCCGCCATAATGGTGGCGCTTGGAAAGTTGGGAGCTAGTGGGTTTGTTCATGGTTATGAATGGTGGCAGTGGTCGGTTCTAATGACGGGTGCATCGTTGAAAACCCATAGAACTAGGGTCAGAAGAATATTCACGAGCTTTTCTAACATCTAGGCCTTTGATATATTAATATCGAATTCCAAAAGAGGCATTCGATAGCCATCAAGTTTATGTGCGTTCGTGTTCGACAAAAGGTGGCGACTGGGGCGCATTGTGATCGTCAGCCCCTCACCCAGTTAGGTGCCGGAGGCACCACATCCGCCATGACAGCATCTTTCCCTCGCCAATCTCTCTTTGTTTATGTGGTTTCAAAACATTTGCTTTTCTTGATATCTTAAAAATATTTATCTCGCGATACATTTTTTTTACATTTATAATTATCAAGTAAATGCAACGATTGACATTCTATAAAAGTTTAGGAACTATTGATGCCTCAATCCTATGCTTAAACAGTCAAGACAAAAGGAGTAACCAATGCAGCGACTCCCTCTAGACGTTGCTATAATAGTTTCCACATCCATTATGAAGTGTTTGATTTTGAGGGATAATTATTTTGCACCACCTAGGCCGAAAGTTTGTAGTTGACTAGCCTATTACCGCAATCTCACTAAGATACTAGTAGTCAATAAATCTCGGTCATTTAGAGGTTTGCCAACAACGAGAAATGCGATTATAACCTCGTAAAAAATAGGTGTCTTCTTTAACATTATGTCAATTACCTCGGTGGCAAAATGTTAGTTATTATAAAATTAAGATCATTATCTTAACTATGAATGAAGCTGATCATTTATAAAAATAGTTAGTGTAGTATTCACATGGGTAAGTTATTGATCATGTACAATATATTAAAATTAATATTTTATTTGTTTTGTAGAAAATAAATGATTGTAAAATATTTTCTTGAAAAATACAAAAGGAATACACGAAAATGTATAGACATAAATTATTATAAATAATGAATATATTTTTTAAAAATTTTTATTTAAAGGGATATAATTATTTTAAGAAAATATTTTTTAAAATATTCATTTTTCCAACGGAAACTAAAAGGATCGTTATATTTATTTAGGTGCGATACGATGAGACCACGTTCTTGGTCGGATCCGGGCAAGTTGTTTTGGAGAAGAAGGTCCTGCTCAGAGCTCTGAAGAAAAGAGCACCCGCCATTAGCTCTAAGCCTCTTATCATCTCCATCCCTCCTTCATTCTGCTGCCGGGAAAGGCACTGTGCCGAGAGCTGTAATCGACTGCTCTCTCTCTCTCGCTCGAGCTGATGTTGAGGAGCCCTCGACCTCCCGCTTTCTTTCTCCACTCGTAGCGCTCCCTATCTTCAGCTTCCTTCCCTCGCTCCGCCACCTTCTCTTCCCCCAAGTCGTCCCTTTTGCGGGATTCGAGTCAACCGTCCGGAATCGGATCGAGAGCGCCGTCGCTTCACGTGCAATGCCGCCGCGTCATCTCGTCACCTAATGTCGAGTTCGAACCCGGTGAGTGGCTCTCAGAGACAATTCATCAAACGGTTGATGTCCTTGAACGCAATTTGAAATATTTGATCGAACTCCTCCTTAAAAGTCTTGCCTTTTCAGGGGCGTTGGAGATGTTATTTCAAGAACTCGGGCTCAACGAGAGAGAGACCGAATCTCTCTTGACCAGGGACCCGGATTTGAGGCTGAAGTCTATCCGTTCGTTGCGGGCTCGCGTCGCCTCTTTGAAATCGGTCGGAATCAGTGACCTTGAGCTCTGCCATTTGGTTGCGAAATGCCCTTCTGTGTTGGCAGCAGGTGAAATCGATCCCTTTATACTCTTTGTGCGCGACCAATTAGATGGAAAGGTCGACCCAATGCAGCTTAAGCGTCTCTTTATGTCAACTGAACCGCGATTCCTAGCTGGATTTGAGGAAAAAGTTAATTTGCTGACTGACAGTGGGATTCCTACAGAAAAGATTGTTCATGTTCTCAACAGTGTGAATTTAACGAAGGCTTTGTCTCTTAAGCCGTTTGAAGAAATTGAAAGGCTCCTTAATTTCTCGAGCCGCTATGGTGGGGTTCATTTGATCGTGAGGCATCCCCCCATTCTTAACTTTGATATGGATACCCAATTGATTCCGAGAGTGGAGTTTCTCCTAGAACTTAGCGGAGGAGATGAGGATGCAACCGGGGCAGTGTTGCGCAAACTGCCTACCTTTTTGAAATACCGTGTGGAACACTTGGAAAGCCATGTAGAGTTCTTGAGGTCATTTGCGGGATTAGATGATCAAGAAATATTCAGGATCATTCTTGTGTTTCCTAACATCGTTAGTGCGAGCAGGGAGAGGAAATTGCGTCCCAGAACTAGTTTTCTCAAAGAATGTGGACTCAACTCCAATGAGATTTTCAAGTTCTTGACAAAAGCCCATTTGTTTTTGGGTCTATCTTTTGAGGGGAACATTGCTTATAAGCTGGGTTTTTTGGTGAAGATTGGTTACAAGTATAGAACAAAGGAATTTGCAGTTGCAATAGGCGCTGTGACTAGGGCAAGTTGTGAGAATATGCAGAAGGTGATTGAGCTCTTCTTGAGTTATGGGTTTTCTTGTGAAGATGTGCTTCTCATGAGTAAGAAGCATCCTCAGATACTTCATTACAATCCTGATTCTCTGGAGGAGAAAGTGGAATATTTGGTGGGGGAGATGGGACGTGACCTTGACAAGCTATTGGATTTCCTTGCATTTCTTGGTTACAAACTTGACAGTAGAATCAAGCATAGGTACGAGGTGAAGAAGAAGATTATAGGTGAAGGGATGTCGATCAACAAGCTGCTTAATGTTTCGTCTGAGAGATTTGCAAAGAAGAAGGTAGAAAAGTTGGTGCACAAAACCTAAAAATTAGGGGTTGCTCAATTTCATCAGCAGAAGTTCATGGCAAAATTGATGGAAATTGCATAGTTACTGAGTATTCTCAAAGCTTATTAGTCGAAGGCTTTTGGTTTTTTCAGGCGAAATTCTGGCTTGACTTCCTTAGGTGAAGATAGAAAGTCATATTTTTCATCCCTAAACCTGCAAAGCCATTATTAAGTTCGAAGAAAATGGTTGATACCCAGTTGAATGAAATGACTGAGTATGCTTTATTTTAAGGTTGAAGCAACAAGAAAAGTGGCTGATCTTTGTATTTGTGTAACTGTCATTTACGAAGGAATCCCCCTTTTGATAGCAATGTTTCTTTGGTTGCTCCCACTTTTTTCTATCCTTAGTCCTGAAATCTTTAACAACGTGATTTGACATTGAAAATAATCTTGTCAATGTGCATGAGGCATCAAGACATGGTTGCCCTTGTTATGCAATAGATTTCCAATCGGGATTGTCAAAATCAATAAGTTAACTTGATTGCAAGGCATCTTTGATGAGGACAGTTATTTCACCTGTAGAAATTGCAACAAATAATTGAGTGTTAATTCTGTTGTCTCTGTTCGTGCTTTGATTAAATTACATTCTGTAAATTATTACGACTGTTAGTTCAGGATTATCTCACAGGACTTTATGATCATCAACAAAACCGAGGATCTATTATCCTCAAGAGATCTGCAAAGTTGTGGCATTTATGCATAATAGGTGCCATTGGCAACTTCATTCTTTCTCCCATGCAACATGAGGTTACACTTTGGAATGGTGAATTCCAAGACACCTTAAGATGACTAGCCATACTGCTTCGATGGTGGAATATAACCATGGCAAGGTAAGAATTCCTATATCTGCGAGATTGTAGTAATCATTGAGTTATGCAAATTCATCATATTCAGGTCTGAACATTGGTATTCTTAGTATGTGGCCTCATTCTATGGCGTTTCTTAAGTTTTATCCTATGTTTGGTAATCCTGCATTGAATTTCCACATTCTATAAATAAATGTCAATGGAGAAGAAATATGAACAAACTATTCCCATAGATGCTGACAAGGTTTCATGGTATCACGTCAAAACTAATACATTATTTCCTGATATGAACAAAAACTAATTTTGAAAAGTTTGAATTGTCGGTGAGAGTGAATTGGAGGAAAAAGGAAAAAAATTCTTCACCCACCTCCTTTTTCCTCTTTCCTCCCTCTCCCAAACAAAGCATTAAAATAGTATCAAAAGATCATGACCCACTCATGTGTAAAAGTGTCAAATTGATCAGATAACTTACTTGAAATTTCCGGATAATAGATGGGGTGTGAATCCTTTTATGCTCATGGCACTGTGACTAGGACAAGTTGTGAGAACATGCAGAAGGTGATTGAGCTCTTCTAGAGTTATGAGTTTTCCTATGAAGACGTGCTTCTCATGAGTAAGAAGCATCCTCAGATACTTCAATACAATCCTGATTCTCTGGAGGAGTAAGTGCAGTACTTGGTGGGGTGGATCGGACACGGCCTTGACGAGCAATTAGATTTCCCTGCATTCCTTGATCACAAACTCGACAGTGGAATTAAGCACGGGTACAAGGGGAAGAAGAAGATTATAGGTGAGGTGAAGGAATGTCACTCAACAAGCTGCTACATGTTTCGTCTGAGAGATTTGCAGAGAAGCTTGAAGAGCTGGCGCACAAAGCCTAAAAAGTAAAAGGTTGCTAAGTTTCATCCGCAGAAGTTCATGGCCAAAGTGATGGAAATTGTACTGAATTTTCTCAAAGCTTTACAATTTCAAGGTTTTGCTGTTTTATTTTTTCCCAGGGTAAAATTCTGGCTGGGACTTCCTTAGGTGAAGATAGAAAGTCATTATTTCATCCCTAAACTTGCAAAGCCATCATGGTTGATACCCAGTTGTTAGAAATGACTGGGTATTCTCAATTTGAATGTTAAGCAACAAGAAAAGTGGCTCATCTTTGTATTTGTGTAATTGTCGATTCTAATGGAATCCACCTTTTAATTGATGGCAATATTTCTTTGGTTGTTCTCACATTTTTCTGTTCTTAGTCCTGAAATCTTGAAAAATGTGACTCAAAATGGAAGAGAATCTTGTCAATGTGCATGAGGCGTCAAGACACGGTTGCCTTTGTTATGCAATTCAGGATAGACTTCCTACTTATTGAACAGGGATGGCCAGAATCAGTGAGTTAACTTGATTGAAAGAAATCTATGATCAAGAGTGTCATTTTACCAATAGAAATTACAATATGTAGGTGTTAATACAGTTCTCTCTGATCTGTTATTTGATTAAATTACATTATTTCCATAAACGTTACAGCCGTGATTTCAGGATTACCTCTGGACATATCCTCATCAACAACACTGAGAATCAATTATCCTCAAGATATCTTCAAAGGCGTGGCATTTATACATAATAGATACCATTGTAGTTTCTCGAGCTTATTAATGACTGATGTACACTCTATATAGCCTCACTTTAATAAAATAGAAGGCTTCTAATTATACCAAACCGTTGAACACGCTACAAGATTCTCTTCAAAGATGGTGAGGGAACACGCTATAAGAAATAAAAATTGTGTATAAAAAGGAAGTACTGGGGAGAGAGACAGATTTGTTTGTTGACGGAATGTGGAGCCGACAATTGCGTGAAGAGAGTTGGAAGAAACTTTTGAATTTTCAATGGGTGTAAAATTTCCTATGATCATGACTCGGGCGTTAAAGGAGGGAGTTGGAGAAGAAGGGAGATGAAAACGAACGAAAGTGAGATTTTGTGGGACTACTTGTCACGCCCCGATCCTCAGGCACGCGCACATCCCTTAACTTTAGGTCGATTTTAAATTGCGATATCCCAGGACTATGTATCGCCGACCCTTTCAAGATCTATGCACATGCGGAAGCGGTTATAAATCCCCAGACAATAAAACAATGGGATATACAAGTAGGATTACGAATTTGAACCTGAAAACCACACCATTGCAATCATATACAAGTCATACTAAAACGATTGGTTTCCACTCAAATTGATTCTATAACAATCGTCATCAGGATCCTACTCTGGATCATCCTCGAGGTTCTCCTTCACGTACTCCTCCTCAGGTTCCTCAATAGGGATCTCCTCATCAGATTCATGCTCCTTAGGCTCCTCATCCAGGTCCCGAAATGGTTATTCAATAACCACCGAGACAACATCTCAAAAAGTTCTACCCTCTAAGACCCGATTAGTAAACTAATACACATTAGGGCTGCCTATGCACAACATGAGTCGAGGGACTTACCTTGGCCTCAGATTCCACCTGCATATTAGCACAAATCAAATAGGCACTCAAGCAATAACATCGCAGATCGAAGCATCGATCTGATCGACTTAGTCGATTTCACATCAGGAAGACCACTCACGATCATCTCCCTTCAATCATTCAATTCACAACATCAAACCAAGGCAATGAATCACATCAAGTCACACTCAGATCGAATCATCGATCAATCAACCTAATCGATTCCAAGCCAATCAAACCATTTCTAGGTCATTCATCCAACACCAAGCAATTCCTTAGATTTAGTGGCTTTACAGTCCCACCCGACCTTATCAATATCTAGTGGCTTTACGGTCCCACCCGACCTTTCCAAGATTTAGTGGCTTTATGGTCCCACCCGACCTTATCAATATCTAGTGGCTTTACGGTCCCACCCGACCTTTCCAAGATTTAGTGACTTTATAGTCCCACCCGACCTTATCAATATCTAGTGGCTTTACGGTCCCACCCGACCTTATCAATATCTAGTGGCTTTACGGTCCCACCCGACCTTATCAATATCTAGTGGCTTTACGGTCCCACCCGACCTTATCAATATCTAGTGGCTTTACGGTCCCACCCGACCTTATCAATATCTAGTAGCTTTACGGTCCCACCCGACCCTTTTTACGATGTCATGCTCTCGTCACCGAGCCACGTGCATTCTCCAGGAAGACATACCGAGTCTCCGAGCCACGTGCATTCTCAAGGCTACCTTTTCGCCAAGATAACATATTCAACCACCCAGCCACGTGACATTCCAATTCACTGGGCCACGTGAATCCTCCAGGTGATTTACCACTTCACTTTCGATACTAACAACCGATTCTCGACCGATTCTCAATTACAAGGCCAAAATTGCCTTATTTAATAACATACTTAAAAATGCACCATTATATCAATTCGACACAAATTAAAGCTCAAATAAATAAACGGACCGCTCCACGACAATCAGCATGAAATTCCGGTCACCGGCCATTCCAGTTGAATTTCCGGAAAATAGATAATTAAATAATTAATTTCGAAAATTAAATAAATAAATACAATAAATTCAATTTAGCACAATATAAAGCTCAATTAAATAAACGGACTACGCCACCATCATCAGCATAAAATCCCGGTCACCGGCCATCCCAGTTGAATTTCCGGGAAATAAATAATTAAATAATTAATTTCCAAAATTAATATTTAATTCTTAAAAATTCCACCTAGGCCCGATTTGCTTAATTAACACCCGATAAGGGACGGAAAAATCCCAAGAAGCATCCAATAAATACTAAGACATGTTTACTAATTAAATGCACAATCAATTTAATTAACATGCATCAATGAGTCGTTAATTTAATTACTTTAATCTAATCTATCCACCTAATTGCAAATAATTAAATCTAATCAACCTTAAGCATAATTAGAAAAATAATAAAGCATTAGTGAGTAAAACTCACTTGCACAAAGCGAAGACCGGGACACTGCGACAACGACGCACGGCAAAACGAACTTGGGCCGACTTGCTTCACGAGCCCAAGATGGGCTAAACTTACTAGGCCCCGCTGAAATACAAACGATACTTGGGCTTGAAACTAAACTGAGCTGGGCTTCAAGATGGGCTTGCTAGACTGAAGGAGATGGGCCAGCTTCTTGTGGATTCGGTGGGCCAAAGGAGCTGCTGAAAATAACACTGGTCTGAGCTGCTCTTGAGTGGGCCGAATTGCTGGGCTCTTGAACTTTAATTGGGCTGAATGTTTCCTCAAACGGGCGAAGGAGAGAGGCAACGCAGCCGCTTCGGTTTGCTGCTGGGAATGACCGAACATGAAGATGGCAGCTGCGGGTGACGAGAGACCGTGGAGAGGGCCGCTTGAATTGGAGTCAAATAACCAGCTTGGTGTTGACTGGTTCCGAGAGTGGACAACACGAGCGCTGAATTTCTTGTCGCGTGGAGAGGACGAAGGAGCTGCAGGTCAACCAAGGCTTCGGTGGCTTGCTGTTGTTGACTGAACCAAGAGTAAACACTGCCAAGTGGAACAAGGCCAAGCTGCTCGGTCAAATTAGGAGTCTCGGTGGCTCGTTGTTGACCGGCAGTTGAGAAGTTGGCGGGTAGCAGCTGAGGGGAGGAGAGACCGATGAAGGCGGAGACGTGGGCTGTTCTGTTGTTTCGGACTTCTTTGCTGTTGCGGAGTGTGAGATGGGGCGGCTCTCGGACGTCTCGGACGGCAGCAAAGAGAGAGATTGGATGGGGGTTGCTTCCGAGGGGCGCCGTTGCGGGGTCTCCGAAGGAGCACCGGAGCCGCCTCGAAGAAACTCGGTGCTCAAGACGTGGCCGAAGTTGGAGGAAACTCGGATGCGTGGGGGCTTGGACGGCAGCTGCCTCGAACGCGTCCTGCTGAAGTCGAAGATCTTCGGTCAATAAGGTGGGAAGTCACGAAGGGGATGCTGGCAGAAGCGGGGAGCAAAGAAATGAAGCTCTCGTTTGTTGCAGGCTGATCGAAGGAGTTGGGCTTCTTCTCTTCCGTTGATGCTGGTGTCGCACGAAGCAAGAGGAAGAGAGAGGATGGGGGTGGACGGTGGTCGAGAGAGAGCAAGGAGATAGAGATGAGGGACCCTTGGCTTGATATTTTTCACAAGTCTATCCCTTTAGACTCCATCTTGGCCAAGTATCATCCTTGGCTCACAATGAGCCACACCAACACCCCAAATGACATTTCAATTGGTCCAATCTTGCTAGGCTTAGGGGGAATTACGAATTTTGTAAGAATTGGCTCCAATTGGTGACTTGATCCACTTGAATTTCATCTCAATTGACCTCCAATAATTCAATTGGTCATCCATCGATTACCCCGGCATTTTTTTCGAATCTTTGAGCCCATATTCCATCTCAATTTTGCAATCCCTAGCTTTGACTAAACAAAAACGGCTCTATTTATCCAGTCAAAATTAAAACCCGAAAATCTGGATGTCACAACTCTTCCCCTCTTATAAAAATTTCGTCCTCGAAATTTAAACCTTAACCAATCCATAAACTTAAGGTGGGGGTATTGCCGTCTCATTGAGTCTCACTTTTCCACGCTGATCATTCGGTCTTGTGGCATTGTCTGATCACTTTGACTAAAGAGATCATCTTGGTACACAAACTCTGCTCTTTCTGAACTAACAACTGAACTGAGCTTCTCACATAAGACACTCTGTCATCCACATCTGATCTCTGTTTCTCGACTCCCTAATAAACCTTCGAACTTCAACGATTCAAAATTTCTGACAATTCTGAGCAGTCTTTACTCTGACACTGAGCTGACATCTTTATTCACTTTCTTTTCACTACTGAAATTCTGTACCCTCTGCTATACACTGCTTAATAAAGAACCCTCTGAAAACTCTGCCAACTTATAATCTCCGATCTAGATTCGAGATATAATTCATCCTCGGCACTCCATGCCGGCGAATTATCTGATGCACACACATTTCGATATACCCACTCTGATAAGATAGAATCTTTAATTTCTGAAATCGAATTTAGATTGCGGTTAATTTCACTCCGACGCTTTTAGTGTGACCTAGGCTACTGGGTAGTGTTCAGAGCTTTTTAGGGCAAATAACCCGTGGTCGATTTTCTTCGAACCACAATAAACCCACTCGACCCATTGGTGACCCTCGATTGTCGTGAAAATTTCAAAGATTCAAATACGGACACAGGGCGCCAAAACGATAGAAACATCAAATTAGTGTCGGTCGATGAGAATTTTCCAATTTAGTGGAGTCACCCACGATCGGTCATTCATCTCAGTCGAACCGATCTATCTTTGATTTCAAATCAATTTTATACTATGCCGCAATGATCCCTAAAGATGAGCACGGTCGAGAAGTCGATCCATGGTCGAATTCTCAAGTCTATTTGCCTTAAGGTCCTTAATAACTCACCCAGCTAGTCTAGTTATCTCATGAGTGGCCAACTCAGAGAAAAACACTATAGCCATGTCGATGAAATGCCCAATTTATCTAGTCGAAATCAGAGTCCGAAATCTGGATGTTACACACTCAAAACAATATCTATTCATATTGTACCAAAGTGGATCAACTTCATCTATTGATCAACCACTATTCTCAAATGGTATCAGTAATCCCTGAATCCTTAATAAGCCATATCTTTCCATTTCCACTTGGGACTCTCAAGTGATGGTAAAATTTCTCCCGGTTCGCATTACCGAGCTTCCACTTACTGACACTTCTGACACTTGCAACCTGGTCAGCGATATCTATCTTCATATCAGCTTACTAATCTAGCTGATGCCGATTCTGATTTACTTGCACCATCTGGTCAAAGTTGCAATACTATAGTGAACTTCTGACAAGATCTTTTCCCTGAGTGCTACACTGTCAAGTGTATTCAATCACTCATGGAACCCGAACGTTCCATCTTCAAAAGTCCTACAATCAGGTTCTTTCTTGCCAGTATCATCTTATAAGGTCTTCTGAACATCTCTGTCTGTCAACTAGGCGCTGATTCCAACTTGAACATTTGGCTCAATTTTGAGGGTGGCTATAGAATTCAAAAGGCAGCCTACCTCAAATTTGAAAACCAAATTTCAAATCCTTTTCAAGTAAAGTCTATACTTTAGCCAGTCTCTGCACAATTGAGGGCTCTCGGCTCAACACATTAATGACTTATTTCGTTCCTCCAAGGTGATACCCGATATCACTATTATAGTTCTGCCAAAATTCTGGTTCACGACATCGCTTCGTATTCCACTTATTGGGTCTCAACTGGTGGAACAGTGATGCAATAATCTTCTCATGTTGTATCAATGCATACCTCGTCTCTGCAAGACACATCACTAAAGATTCCGTGCTTTCCATAGCCAAATGAAAAGTTTAGCACAAATACGATAGTCAGTTCTTATTTAAGCTTTGGAAACTATCCTCGTACTTGTCTATGCTGATGAATTTCTCTTCTTTCTTAAGAGATCAACCTCACAATGATGTTGATGCTGAAAATTCTTTCACAAACCTTCTGTAGTAATTTGTCCAATCCCCACAGCTTCTGATCTCTGACATTGATGTCAGTCTTGGTCCATTAACAACTGATTCGATCTTGGCTAAGTCCATGAAGATTCCTTTATCCGTAATCACATGATCATTCTTAGGGGCTCTCGTGATCCTCATCACTTAATGAACACCCTAGAATGTCTCTCCACCACGCGATCACCATTGATCTAGATATTCTTTGAACACTCGGTTTGTCAAATCTATGACAACGGCTGGAGCGTTCGTCAAATCAAATGACTTTATAGTATTTTCACAAGGGTTAAATCGAGTGCGAAACGCTGTCTTCAATATAACCTCATTCCTAGCTCTTAACTGACGATAACATGTCCTCAAGTCGATACTTGAAGACATCAACACTTTTTATAACAAGTCACCCAATTCGTCGATCTTTGACAACGAACCATCTTTCTTTCTTTCTTACTATGAGATTGATGTTTCCCCTAGGTAATGCACCGATATGCCTGAATTCCTCATTCATCAATCTTCTATAAGATGCTCCATGAGCCCATTCTACTCATGTAGCATCGAAGTTACACCTCAGCAACTAGTCAAGCATGACTATTATTAGTGATTCCCCTTTTTTCCACTTGTTTCAATAAACAGAAGTTCCCCAAACTTCATCAAAACTCTGCTACGATACTCTGATAGAATTTTTCCCCAAAACATTCTTCCTCTGTCTAGTGCCAAGTCGGTTCCAATTATGTTCTTCTCACCATACCTGGATACTGAATTCATCCAGGTTCTTCCACAATTTTGACACCGGTCTGGTGAGTCTTCTACCTCTTGTCAAGTGCTAGGATGCACTATTTCTTGTACCAGAGACCTATCCCAGAAATTCCACGGTGCGTTCTATGGCGCACTTCTCCTAAACTGTTCTACCAACAGTGACAGCAGTAACTGTTGTCAAGATTCCATCTTCTTATGCAGATGCACCATAAATCACTATCCGTACTGACGACGCTTACTACAATTTCTTGCCCTCAGAATACACGAGACTGATCTATATCGTCTTCCATAGAACAACATGTTCCATTTGTCTGAATACTGACCTGACTATGCCACCTTTCCTATTGGGTGGGATAGAATACCATTCTCTCAACATCAGTCTTTTCCCTGACCGAATTCTAAATCTGCCCCGCTGAATCTGGACTCAAATATCAAATTATATTCTCTGATTATCCTTCTAGGTTGGACCTCAACAAAGGTAGCAACAACAACAACTTGATTCTGATCATACTGGCTCATCTAAACCCCAAGGAACACTTGCATCAAATCAATCTTATCGAGCTTAAGATCAATCAATGCTGCTACACTAGTACCAACCCGCGGTGGCACTTTTACACTCAAGCTGGCCAGAGTCAACACTCTGCCTTCCAAATCCACAATAATTAAAAGCAAGCAATTCACACATGACAAACAATTCTACCAACCAGCTATCAAAGACATGCACCAGTCATCAATTTAAAGGCCTTTCCTACTACTATCCCATAGGTCATCGCACCTTATCACTCCAATACCTAACCATTGCTCTGATACCACAAAAAGGGGATGTCACGCCCCGATCCTCAGGCACGCGCACATCCCTTAACTTTAGGTCGATTTTAAATTGCGATATCCCAGGACTATGTATCGCCGACCCTTTCAAGATCTATGCACATGCGGAAGCGGTTATAAATCCCCAGACAATAAAACAATGGGATATACAAGTAGGATTACGAATTTGAACCTGAAAACCACACCATTGCAATCATATACAAGTCATACTAAAACGATTGGTTTCCACTCAAATTGATTCTATAACAATCGTCATCAGGATCCTACTCTGGATCATCCTCGAGGTTCTCCTTCACGTACTCCTCCTCAGGTTCCTCAATAGGGATCTCCTCATCAGATTCATGCTCCTTAGGCTCCTCATCCAGGTCCTGAAATGGTTATTCAATAACCACTGAGACAACGTCTCAGCAAGTTCTACCCTCTAAGACCCGATTAGTAAACTAATACACATTAGGGCTGCCTATGCACAACATGAGTCAGAGGACTTACCTTGGCCTCAGATTCCACCTGCATATTAGCACAAATCAAATAGGCACTCAAGCAATAACATCGCAGATCGAAGCATCGATCTGATCGACTTAGTCGATTTCACATCAGGAAGACCACTCACGATCATCTCCCTTCAATCATTCAATTCACAACATCAAACCAAGGCAATGAATCACATCAAGTCACACTCAGATCGAATCATCGATCAATCAACCTAATCGATTCCAAGCCAATCAGACCATTTCTAGGTCATTCATCCAACACCAAGCAATTCCTTAGATTTAGTGGCTTTACAGTCCCACCCGACCTTATCAATATCTAGTGGCTTTACGGTCCCACCCGACCTTTCCAAGATTTAGTGGCTTTATGGTCCCACCCGACCTTATCAATATCTAGTGGCTTTACAGTCCCACCCGACCTTTCCAAGATTTAGTGACTTTATAGTCCCACCCGACCTTATCAATATCTAGTGGCTTTACGGTCCCACCCGACCTTATCAATATCTAGTGGCTTTACGGTCCCACCCGACCTTATCAATATCTAGTGGCTTTACGGTCCCACCCGACCTTATCAATATCTAGTGGCTTTACGGTCCCACCCGACCTTATCAATATCTAGTAGCTTTACGGTCCCACCCGACCCTTTTTACGATGTCATGCTCTGTCACCGAGCCACGTGCATTCTCCAGGAAGACATACCGAGTCTCCGAGCCACGTGCATTCTCAAGGCTACCTTTTCGCCAAGATAACATATTCAACCACCCAGCCACGTGACATTCCAATTCACTGGGCCACGTGAATCCTCCAGGTGATTTACCACTTCACTTTCGATACTAACAACCGATTCTCGACCGATTCTCAATTACAAGGCCAAAATTGCCTTATTTAATAACATACTTAAAAATGCACCATTATATCAATTCGACACAAATTAAAGCTCAAATAAATAAACGGACCGCTCCACGACAATCAGCATGAAATTCCGGTCACCGGCCATTCCAGTTGAATTTCCGGAAAATAGATAATTAAATAATTAATTTCGAAAATTAAATAAATAAATACAATAAATTCAATTTAGCACAATATAAAGCTCAATTAAATAAACGGACTACGCCACCATCATCAGCATAAAATCCCGGTCACTGGCCATCCCAGTTGAATTTCCGGAAATAAATAATTAAATAATTAATTTCCAAAATTAATATTTAATTCTTAAAAATTCCACCTAGGCCCGATTTGCTTAATTAACACCCGATAAGGGACGGGAAAAATCCCAAGAAGCATCCAATAAATACTAAGACATGTTTACTAATTAAATGCACAATCAATTTAATTAACATGCATCAATGAGTCGTTAATTTAATTACTTTAATCTAATCTATCCACCTAATTGCAAATAATTAAATCTAATCAACCTTAAGCATAATTAGAAAACTAATAAAGCATTAGTGAGTAAAACTCACTTGCACAAAGCGAAGACCGGGACACTGCGACAACGACGCACGGCAGCCGAACTTGGGCCGACTTGCTTCACGAGCCCAAGATGGGCTAAACTTACTAGGCCCCGCTGAAATACAAACGATACTGGGCTTGAAACTAAACTGAGCTGGGCTTCAAGATGGGCTTGCTAGACTGAAGGAGATGGGCCAGCTTCTTGTGGATTCGGTGGGCCAAAGGAGCTGCTGAAAATAACACTGGTCTGAGCTGCTCTTGAGTGGGCCGAATTGCTGGGCTCTTGAACTTTAATTGGGCTGAATGTTTCCTCAAACGGGCGAAGGAGAGAGGCAACGCAGCCGCTTCGGTTTGCTGCTGGGAATGACCGAACATGAAGATGGCAGCTGCGGGTGACGAGAGACCGTGGAGAGGGCCGCTTGAATTGGAGTCAAATAACCAGCTTGGTGTTGACTGGTTCCGAGAGTGGACAACACGAGCGCTGAATTTCTTGTCGCGTGGAGAGGACGAAGGAGCTGCAGGTCAACCAAGGCTTCGGTGGCTTGCTGTTGTTGACTGAACCAAGAGTAAACACTGCCAAGTGGAACAAGGCCAAGCTGCTCGGTCAAATTAGGAGTCTCGGTGGCTCGTTGTTGACCGAAGCAGATTGAGAAGTTGGCAGGTAGCAGCTGAGGGGAGGAGAGACCGATGAAGGCGGAGACGTGGGCTGTTCCTGTTTCTGCGGACTTCTTTGCTGTTGCGGAGTGTGAGATGGGGCAGCTCTCGGACGTCTCGGACGGCAGCAAAAGAGAGAGATTGGATGGGGGTTGCTTCCGAGGGGCGCCGTTGCAGGGTCTCCGAAGGAGCACCGGAGCTGCCTCGAAGAAACTCTGGTGCTGAAGACGTGGCCGAAGTTGGAGGAAACTCGGATGCGTGGGGGCTTGGACGGCAGCTGCTTCGAACGCGTACTGCTGAAGTCGAAGATCTTCGGTCAATAAGGTGGGAAGTCACGAAGGGGATGCTGGCAGAAGCGGGGAGCAAAGAAATGAAGCTCTCGTTTGTTGCAGGCTGATCGAAGGAGTTGGGCTTCTTCTCTTCCGTTGATGCTGGTGTCGCACGAAGCAAGAGGAAGAGAGAGGATGGGGGTGGACGGTGGTCAGAGAGAGAGCAAGGAGATAGAGATGAGGGACCCTTGGCTTGATATTTTTCACAAGTCTATCCCTTTAGACTCCATCTTGGCCAAGTATCATCCTTGGCTCACAATGAGCCACACCAACACCCCAAATGACATTTCAATTGGTCCAATCTTGCTAGGCTTAGGGGGAATTACGAATTTTGTAAGAATTGGCTCCAATTGGTGACTTGATCCACTTGAATTTCATCTCAATTGACCTCCAATAATTCAATTGGTCATCCATCGATTACCCCGGCATTTTTTTCGAATCTTTGAGCCCATATTCCATCTCAATTTTGCAATCCCTAGCTTTGACTAAACAAAAACGGCTCTATTTATCCAGTCAAAATTAAAACCCGAAAATCTGGATGTCACACTACTGCTATTTATTCTAAAAATTTAAGTTATTAGATGAATGCATGATCTATTATTTAAATATTTTAACACTCTTTCTCACGCTTAGTCTGGTCTTTTGCATAGTACTAAATATGGACTTACAAGGGAGGAGGCCTAGTAAGATTTGAACTCGGGACTTCTAGCTCTTATATCAAGTGAGATTTTGTGAGATCACTGTTAATTGTTCTAAAAATTTAAGTTGTTAGATGAATGTGTGATTTATTATTTAAATATTCTAACAAAAAAAATTACAAGAAAGATGGATTTGTTTGTTGATGGGATGTGGACCCAACAATTACATAGAGAAAGGAAGATCAAATGTATAAAATGATGTTCTGAAATTTTTTGCGTGGATGATTTAACAGGGGGTCTCAATCAAGGTTGGCCATTGGGCCGTGCTCGAGACTCCACTAATAATGTAACTTGGGCTTGTGTTGACCCCTTTAATGTCTTGACTTGAGTGCAGTTGTTCCGTTGATTGACTTGATATTTTCTATAGGACAAAGCGACTTCAAAGTCTCTGATCAAACAAGGTTCATTAAATCTCTTTTCAATTTTTTCATATGGTGCCATTACCACATACACCAAGCAGTTCTTTAATGATTTCGCTTTGCCCAAAGACAAGCAGAGACATGATTTATGCTCTCAACTTTGCAAATGTCTATGAAGTGTTGTCACTCTTTTGTTTTGTTGCATGCAATGACCAGCAATGCCACTCCGAGCAATGCTATTTTGATTGAAGAATGACCCAAAGGGATGTAGTGAGTGGAAGAATGAGCTGGCTTGTGAAGATAATTGCACAGTTCTATACTTGCATGATGTCCGATACTACGTGCAATCTATCAATTATTCCACCCACCAAATCATATTAGTCAATGATGTGTCGCAAAAAAAATAAAAAATCTGCTCTCTCTCCCCCATCATTCATGGGTGGTGTATAACTTTAAGCATCGTATTGACCCAACAACCCATGCAAAATGGACTGCAATGGTCCAGTGGTCACTATGAATTGCTTGAAGCCAATTAGTTCGCCATTCTACATCACCACTTGGTCCATGTATTCAGGGGTTGTAATATTCCAACATATCATTAAATTGGAACTCGTATTTTCTCAAACTTATTAATGACTGATGTAAAATCTATATAGTATCACTTTATTCACAATTCTAGAGTAAAAAAAAAAATTAAAACTTTATTCTCCTAATGAACCTTGCCGCCTTTTGTTATTGGCAACTTTGAAGTCTTCTAATTATGCCAAACTGTTGAACATGCTATAAGATCCCCTTCAAAGATGGTGAGGGAATTATAACATTCAAATATTTTACTCTAATGACTTCAACAGAATTTTCTTCAATAAAAATAGAATAGAGTGGATGATTCTTTTGGTTTCTTAACATTTTTTTTTCCTTTGAACTGAATTCAGTCCTTAATTATTAAGATGCATTTAACTCACATTGGATTCATTTTGATTCAAAGTCTACTATCTAATCTTAAGATGACTCTCTTGTCATGTTAGAAAATTAAAAACTCGTTAATAGCATAAATATCTCAAGGAATTTGAAATAACTTATCTAAGAAAAATCCCCAAAACTATGACATTGTATCATTGCACAGCTAAATATATGGGTTGTTAACTGTGACGTTTTCTTGCAAGAAAAATTGGGGATGATGTTGGGTCCTACAATGAAATGGTGTCATTGGACAGCTAAATATATGGGTTGTCAATTGTGATGTTTACTCCTGTAACAATCTCGACTTGATTGACTTTGTTTTATCGGTTGATAGGAGCATTTCAATAGACGACCCCTAGTCTTCACTTTTAAGTTTTCTCTCATTATATATATATATATATATATATATATATATATATATATATATATATATATATTATCCTTATTGATCCTCCACCTCATATCAAGCCGCAAATTTCCACTGCTCGTTGGCTGAGAGTGACGCGACTTTTCCATGTAAGAAATTGTTATTAATGTCATCTTCATTTTGATGCTCAAACTTTTCTTTTAAAAATAAATTTCTATCAAAACCCCTGTAAGTTTGCTTAAGGTGTATTGTTACCATTGTATTCGACACCCAGACTCCTAAAGTGCCAAAAGTTGGCACGAAGGGACACTTAAGGCGCGTTTGGTAACGATTTTGTTTCCGGGAACAGATTCTGACAAGAAATGATTATTTTTGATTCTGTTCCCGAGAACTGATTCTGAGTAAAAGAACGCTTTTGGTAACCGTCTAAAATTTCTGATTCGGAAGAGAATTGCGTTTGGTACCATGCTCATTGATTCGTTCCAAATCAATTTCTTTTAATTTTTAAATTAATTTTTTTACTTTTTTTTCTTTTTCTTTTTTTTCCTTTTTCTCCTATTCTTCTTCTTCTTCTTCTTCTTCTTCTTCTTCTTATGGTTGGTCGTCGGACCGGCCACCGGCCAGACAAGGGCTGGCGACCTCACTAGAGCTTCGGCCGGGGCGAGCCGCCTCGCTGTGGTTGGGCGAGGCTTGCCTAGCCACCGGCAGGGTTGGGTGAGCCTCGCTAATGGCTAGGCGGGCCTCACCGAGGTTGGGCCAGGCCCGCCTGACCACTAGCGGGGTTGGGCATTGCGAGGCTTGCCTAGCCCCAGTGAGGCTCAGCCTCGCCGAACCTCACCTGGCTTGGCAAGCCTCCGGCAAGCTCGCCGGACCGGCGGATGGCAATTGGTAGCGGATGGTGGCGGACGGTGGGGGATGGCGGCGGGCGGTGGTGGACGGCAGTCGCAGGATGGCCGAAGGGAAGAAGAAGACCTTGATTTTTTTTTTTTATTCTCAGACTGTGGCACCCCTCAACGGCCCCCAAACCGTTAGGGTCGCCACAGTTGGATTACCATTCTCTTACTTGACTTGAAGGTCTATCAATTCTGGGGGTTTACATCTTTTAGATCGGTCCCTGCGCAATTTATATGGCGGAAGCGCATCCATCAACTCCCTTCCTTATAATCAGAAAACGATGCACACCAACTAAACATTTATAGGTAAAAGCCGAACACTCTTATTTACTTAAACCAGATGGACATCATTCATCGATATATCGAAATACCATAGTCTTCTATACTCGGTTATACTTCGAAAGATGACCGACATCTCCTCCAACAGTTATATACTTAAAGTCCATCGATCAGTGTCGGCGTCCAAAAGTTCATTCCTTTGCTATCCTTCTCCTCGTGGTCATATCTAACCACTTGATCCATCTACCGGTGGCGGTGGCAATGACAGTAGAGGTATCTTATCTAGTCTGAAATGTTATTCCCCAAACGGGGTGAGTACAACTACTTAACAGTAAAGATCCACCAAACTACACAATACGTCAAACAGAACAATCAAGGTATCATGAATAAAACACATATCATTTATGCATTCGAGCATACCTCACCTTACAGCCATGCATATATCACCATGTAATGTGCATATACCACCATGCACTTGTACTCATATCATCAATCAGCCATGCATATATCACCATACAACATGCATATACCACAATGCACTTGTACTTATATCATCAAGCAACCATGCATATATCACCATGCAACGTGCATATACCACCATGCACTCATATCATTCATGCTATCAAGCATACATCACAAAGATATCCATTCACGCCTTCATGATTGCATTTTCATTATCAAATAACATCAATTTACTTTCATCAAGCAGATCATGCATCATGCCATATGCATACAACCATGCACATGATTCAATTTCAGTTCTTATCTTTCACAAGGATCTCATTATTTTTCATCCATTGACCAATGTTTGCATCCCATAATTTATTGCTTGCACCCAACCTAGCGTCACAAGGAACCTTCGGGCATGCATCATAATACAATCCCTCACCCTTCGGGCATGTATCATAATACAACCAGGCATCCAAAGGGCATCGACTCATTTGAACCTCTGGGCATTTCGCACCCCAATTAGCATCACGAGGAATCCCCCCGGCACACACCTCTAGGGCTTCCGGCACACACACTCCGGGCATCTCGAAACTCATGAGGACATCTGGCACACATATTTCGGGCATCCCAACACTCCCGGGGCATCGTTGGCTTACACCTCCGACGGTCTCGTTATTATCACAATATATAATCTCATATATGTCTCATTTTCATCATGGCATTTGATGCAAAAATATCAAAGATCTAAACCATCTTTTGATGTCACATGATATGCCAAACATCACCATATATGCAGCACACATAACAGCCACGATGTCACCTTTCATGAAGCAATTAATTGGCTTTTGAAAATGGAACTAATTTTCGGGTAAAACAGAATGCACCTCTTTAGTAAAAATTTTTGGAAAATTAGTAAACAATCTCAATAAATTCTGAGAATTTAACATGATGTAAACAAGATCCAGAGGGGGATATTTCATGAAGAATACCATGTCAATAAAGTTCTACATCAATCACATAATTTTTTTTTTTTTTTAGTGAAAGGTAAATAGAATATATGGAGCTTGGAAAATTACAAAAGATTGGGTCCATAACCTACACTCTCATAACATAAGAGTGGAGGGGAATCGATGTAAAACGAGCAAGAACAGAAGCTAAGGAAAACAGCAAGCGAAGGCGATGGCGAAAGCACCATACAACCCACGGAGACCCTCCGAACTAAACATACAAAGGCTAAGAATGGAGAAACCAGAACAGAGGCGAGTAGAAACAAGATCAGCGAGTAGAGAAGACCACCGGATCGAATCCCCAGCACCTTTGAAGCCTTTTGTTCCTCGGAGATGGAGGAACATTGGAGAAAGAAATAGCTTTGTCTCTGACTGCCTTAATAAGGTGATTTTTAATTGCAGGAATGGCTATTGCTTCACCCCGGAAAATAGCAGCATTCCTCTTCTTCCAAATTAGATGACACAAAGCTCCGAAAGAGAATTGAACAATCCTGTGATAGAAATCCTTTCCACTGAAGAACTTCATAGCCCAGAAAATGAGATCCTTCCAGCTTCTGTTCTTCCACGGGAGGTTACACTTGGCGGCCCAAAAGAAGGCTAGAGGTGCCAAGGTGCAACAACCGAAGAAAAGATGATCAATAGAGTCTGGAACTTCATTGCAAAAGGCACAGGGACTGTAGTCTATTCTGCCATGAGATAGAAGCATCGCCTGAGTAGGAAGGCGGTTTTTTGTTATAAGCCACAATATAAACTGATACCACGGAGCAAGGGCGTTATCCCAAATGAGAGAGGCCCATTTGACCGGGTTTCTCTTGACCCTGATGGATTCCTATGCCGAGGCAACCGAGTACGCACCAGAGGAATCGCAGCACCAAATAAATTTGTCCTACACAGAGGATAGCGGCGGCAAAGCAATCGACCATCTTTCCAGAAGATTTATGAATGCAGTACCTACCGGGGAGTAGAGATCAGCTACCACTGCATAATCCGGTAGACAGACTCTGTCCTTAAAAGAGATAGGGATGAATCCATCCAAAGGACCACACGGAAGCCAATAGTCATGCCATCCATTGCCAATCACCCACCTGAAAGATAGGCGAAAAAAGGGCCTAAGCTAGAGAATCTTCTTCCACGTCCAAGAACAAGTCCTTGGCTAAGCGGCAATCCATAAATTTTTCTTCTTTAGGAAAACCGAATGAACCCATTGGCACCACAAGGATTCTTTATCGGAGGATAGGATCCATATATATTTAACCATAGAAGCCCTATTGCACTCCCTTATATTCCGAATGCCGAGGCCCCCTTCAGCTTTCGGACAACAAACATCTTCCCAAGCCACTTTGGCACCACTCCAACCTAGTGATGTACCTTTCCATAAGAATTGCCTCATTATCCACTCAATATCCGCTAGGACCGAGCATGGAAGAGTGAAAACGCTCGTCCAGAATGCTTGGACGAAATGAAGAACAGATCTTATAAGTTGCAGCCTACCTGCAAACGATAGAAACCAATGCGTCCATGATTGGATTCTTGCGGTTCATACATCACAGCAAAAGAAATTCCAGCACCACTTTTGTACAGCTTTGGAAATAATTTTGATTAAGCCCTTAAGTGAACTCCGAAAATTCTGAGATTTTGATATGTTATAAAAAAGATCTAAAGGTAAAAGTCTCATCAAGAAATTGAAATTTAATTCCTTCTGAATTAAAATCTATAATTTTTATAACTCTTCCTATCTCTCGGTTCACTGTCCAGATTCATCATTTTCAAAGAAAATCATTTTTCTGCGATCATTACTTGTCCGTTTATTCTCAAATTTTAGTATGTTTCTCCTCAAGATGTCATCTACAACTCTCATCAAGAACACGAGATCACATTCGGACTGGATAATTTCACAAAATTCACGGAATCACAATAGATCAGCGTAACAGTTTCCAGATTTAGTTTCATCAAAGAAAAATGGTTTCATTGACCTATACTTGTCCGTTTCCTTTAAAATTTTGATATGTTATTCCCCAATAGGTCCTTTACAACTTTTATCAAGAAGTCAAAGTCAGATTCCAACTAGAACATTGCATGCAACTCACGAAATCACCAAAGGTCGACATAATAGTTTCCAGATCTAGTTTCTTCAAAGGAAAATCATTTTACCAACCAATACTTGTCCATTTCATTTCAATTTTTAGTATGTTAATCTTCAAGAAGTCTTCTACAACTTTTATCAAGAAGTCGAAGTCAGATTCCAACTAAAAAACATCGCATGCAACTCACGAAATTATCAAATGTCTGACTATTTTTCCAGAAATAGAACACTAGGCTAGAACACAACACTTATAGCTTCGAATTTTCATACCTCATCCACATCCGAAATTTCACCATTCATCACACACGAGCACAGCAAGCAAAGGTAGATTAACGGACTCTACTTGCCTCTAATCCGAGCAAAACACAGCAAATACACGGCGGGCTCAACGGTGGAACACGGCGGCTCGACGTCAGTGATGGAACTCCTTCTTCTTCCTTTCTCTCTTCCTCTCTTGCACGCCCGCTCTCTCTCTCTCAATCCGCCCACTCTCCCTCTCTTTCTTTCCCCTTCATCATTTGGTTTGCATGGCTAATGCCACTTAGCAAGCTTCTCTTGCCACTTGGCATTTTTGCCATGCACATGATGGGCCTTCATTTGGCTGGGCTTGGACCAGCCTTGGTCGACTACTTCATGGGCTCCTTGGGCCGGGCCTCTTGGCCCACTTTGGGTCCAACACATTTGGGTCTAAAGTCCAACTTTTAAATGGCCCAAAACAATCTTAATAAGCCCATAATTGCTCTTAACAATTTGCTTTAATCCCCACTTAATTTCATAATCTCAAATACTCACATGGCCATAAAATTTTGTAATATAAATCAATAAAAATCCAACTTACAAAGTATATGGCCAAGAATAAAAATTTTCCTATCAATTTATCCTTTAATACAAATCCTTAATCACTCATGGACATAGGATATATTTCCAACCAAATAATTGTCCATTAAAATGCTTGGCCTTAATCTATTGTAATTCATCGGTCTAATGGCTATTATATAATTCGATGGCGCTTCCATCACCTATTTATGGTTCATGGTATATCCAGGGGTTGTCATGAAATTTTGGGATGTCACACAGACCGAGAATCACATTTTTTTTTATTCTCAATTCTCATGTCCAAAACTATTCCTGGAACAAAAATTTTACCAAACGCGATTTTGTTCCCAAACTGATTTTGGGAACAAAAAATCAGAATCGGTACTGTTTAAACGGTTACCAAACAATGTCTTACGTACAAAAAGTTACGAAAGTAACACTTAAATACCAAAATCAGAGAAAAATGAATCACTTAAGTGCCAATTCGGCCAAAATCCGCCAAAATACTGACGTGGTGATTTTCCGGCGAAGTAAGTGCAAAACGACGTTATTTTGCATGATAACATGGCTAGATAATGTAAAAATGACGTCGTTTTGGTACTAAAGTGGTAAAAAATTAATATAAAAATTAATTAAATTAAATTTAAAACTAATTTTATTTAAAACATTTTAAAAAAATATTTAAAAAATTATAAAAAAAAGGGAGGGAGGTGGCAGAGGGTTGAGCTCTCATTGCCATCGGGAAGGGCCATCGACGGAGGGGGGAGGGTCGGCTGGGGTCACCGGGCCCTAGCTAGGGGCTGGCGACCCCGGTCGACTGGCTGTGAGGGCTCGCGAGCCCTCGCCCCGATCTGGGGCAAGGGTTGTCGGATCTAGGTGAGGATCGTGACCCTCGCCCCAATGGGGCAAGGGCTTGCGGGCCCTCGTCGCCGGTTGGCCAGGGTCTTCGGCCTTTGGCTAGGGCCCAGCGATTCTAGCTAACCCTCTCCCCTCCTTTGCTAGCCCTTCCCGGCGGCGGCAGCGAGGGCTCGACCCTTAGCCTCCTCCCTCCACCTCTTTTTTTTTTTTGTTATAAATTATAAATTATAAATTATAAATTATTACTATTACTATTATTATTATTATTATTATTATTATTATTATTATTATTATTATGTTTTAAATTTGATTTAATTAATTTTTATATTAAATTTCAAATTATACCAAAACAATGTCGTTTTTGTGTGTGTTTTGTTGAGTCAGTTTTCCGACGAGTCACGTAACCGAGAAAATTAATAAAAAAATGCAACGTAGGATTTTTGGCGGGGTTCACCGAATGTGGCTTTCAAGTGTCCAATTTTTCATAAAAAAAAAAAAATAGCACTTAAGTATCACTTTCGTAAGTTATGGTACTTAAGTATCTCTTTGTGCCAACTTTTGACACTTGAAGCATTTTTTTGCTAGATTGATTCAGTGGGCAAAGATGTCAACTGATGACATAATCTCATCTCAGCTTTTATGTATTGACATTGTATTATTTCCATCATTGTATTATTATTTGTGTAAGAAATTGTGATTTCTAATTAGCACTATATATGCGCCTTGTATGCAAAATATACATTGTTTAGTTATATTTTTAGAAAAATATAATATGGATGAAGCCAACTTTAATTATAGTGGAAAATTTCTAGCTAAAAGAAAAACTTAAGATTTGACATAATTTCAACCGTCATCAAGTATTCTCTTGTGCCAATACTAATTTAGGTTATCATAAAGAATTAAGAACAAAACCTACAAAATTTTGAATTGAACTTGCATTTTCTTGAACTTGTTAATGACCACGTACACTTTATATAGTGTTGCTTTATACACAATTCTCGAGTAAAAATAAGTTGAACTTGAATTTCCCAAAGAACGCTAATACCTTTTGTTATCGGTGACTTTCTAGTCTTCTAAAGGGTTGTTTGGTAACGTTCTAGGGAACACCTGTTTCTGTTTTTTTGTTTTTCGGAACAAAAATAGAACAAAAATGCGTTTGGTAAATTTTCTCCCCAAAGATAACGAGGGAACTATAAAGTTACTTTAACAACTTACGGAGAATTTTCTTCAATAAAAGTAGAATAGGGTGGATAATTCTTTTTATTTCATAACATTCTTTTTCCTTTGAATTGAATTTATGCAATCCTTAATTATCAGGATGCGATTCTTAACTCGTTTGGGTTAACTTCAATTCAAAGTCTACAATGGAATCTTAAGATGGCTTTCTTGTCATATTAGAAAAAAGGAAACTCATTGACATCCTAAATATCTTTGGCAATTTAAAATTACTTAATTATCTAACAAAAATCTCAAAAACATGAATAATATTGTTGGACGGCTACATTTATGGGTTGTCAATACGATGGTTTCTTGCCAAAAAGAAATGGCGATGGTGTTGGGTCCCATTCGCTACTCCTGTAGTATTCTCAACTTGATTGACTTTGTTTTATTGGTTGACATGGGCTTTTTAATAGAAGATTCCTAGTCTTCATATTTACGGTCTCTCTCATTCGCCATTATTACATGGACGTCTTTTTATCTTTGTTGATCCTCCACCACATATTAAGCCCCGAATTTCCATCGCTCACAAGCTGAGAACGACATGACTTTTCCTCGCAATTCCAGACCCATGTGCCTCGTGTCATTGGTCTTTCTTGCCGTGCTACTGGGGACATCAATGCCCCGAATGAATGACCCTGTTCAGCCTCTCCTGCAATGAAGTTTCCAAGATGACCTGTCCCTTTCAAACGAAGACCGATATGAAAGGTTGTGGCGACTCAAGACTTTTCCTCGCAATTCCAGACCCGTGTGCCTCGTGTCATTGGTCTTTCTTGCCGTGCTACTGGGGACACTAATGCCCTGAATGAATGACCCTGTTCAGCCTCTCCTGTAGTGAAGTTTCCAAGATGACCTGTCCCTTTCAAACGAAGAGTGATATGAAAGGTTGTGGCGACTCAAGACTTTTCCTCGCAATTCCAGACCCGTGTGCCTCGTGTCATTGGTCTTTCTTGCCGTGCTACTGGGGACACTAATGCCCCGAATGAATGACCCTGTTCAACCTTTCCTGCACTGAAGTTTCCAAGATGACCTGTCCCTTTCAAACGAAGAGTGATGTGAAAGGTTGTGGCGACTCAAGACTTGAGTTAGCGCGTGAAAATAATCATACGAACTACTTTTTCACATCCATCTATAAAAATAATGACACCCTCAATTTTGGTGATATCCACATATTCGACGTGGGATGGCAAAGGGCCAATTGCTCTTCCCTCCCTAGTTATTCATTAACGAACTCGAACTTTAGTTACGAGAGTTTCATGTTTCTGGTAAATTCAATGGTCTTTGTGAAGTGCTGAAGACCAGTTGCTTTCTCCTTTATATATCGAAGGAGCATACTCCTCGGACGTATCGTCTAAGATATCTAAAATGAATGGGTATTCATGGGCTGTGATGGATGAAAACTCATCGGTTATTGAGGAATCTGGCACCATCACCCATGACGACATAGGCATGTCATGATTGTATGCTTGCACCGAACAAGCAACTCCCTAACGCGATGGCCAGCGGTTTTTTCCTTAACTACTCAACCCGTATCGCAGAAGAAAATATCTGGCTTGTGCTTCTTTGGTTTGGCCATAAGATAATTGCAGTAGGGAGATTAACTTTACACCTTTTACATTTTACAAGATATCTAAATATCTATAACGTTACTTAATCTAATTCTACGGTGCGCTTAGATTTAATTTTTCAAACTCTAAATACCTTAAATTTTCATGGCATACAAACGTTGACACGTAATTTCCTATATAATCATTTCATGATTTTTCTTAAATTATTCGAGTAGTACTTTAACTTTTGATGGGAAGGTTAAAGCAAACACGCTGACTTCTCAAAATTTTTTGAGGTTTTTCTTTAAAGCATTCCCTTGAGAGTCATAAGTTGAGGGAAGAAAAGCACCCAAAAATAAATATGTAATCGTTCCGGACGATTACTTATTGAAAGTCATTATTTCATCCCTAAACTTGCAAAGCCATCATGAAGTTTGAAGAAAATGGTCGATACCCAGTTGAATGAAATGACTGAGTATTCTCAATTTGAATGTTAAACAACAAGAAAAGTGGCTCATCTTTGTATTTGTGTAATTGTCGATTCTAATGGAATCCACCTTTTAATTGATGGCAATATTTCTTTGGTTGTTCTCACATTTTTCTGTTCTTAGTCCTGAAATCTTGAAAAATGTGATTCGAAACTGAAGAGAATCTTGTCAATGTGCATGAGGCGTCAAGACATGGCTACCTTTGTTATGCAATTCAGGATAGACTTCCTACTTATTGAACAGGGATGGCCAGAATCAGTGAGTTAACTTGATTGAAAGGAATATATGATCAAGAGAGTCATTTCACCAATAGAAACTACAATATATAAGTGTTAATACAGTTCTCTCCGATCTGTTATTTGATTAAATTACATTATTTCCATAAACGTTACGACTGTGATTTCAGGATTACCTCTGGACATATCATCATCAACAACATTGAGAATCAATTATCCTCAAGAGATCTTCAAAGGCGTGGCATTTATACATAATAGATATCATTGGCAAGTCCATTCTTTCTCCTATGCGACTTCAACACAGGTTAGTCTTTGGATTAACGAATTGAAAGACGCCTTAAGTTGAAGTAGCCATACTGCTTGGTGGTGGAATATAACCATGCAAGGTAAGAAATCCGATATCAGTGAGATTGCAACGATAACTGAGTTATTCCAACTCATCCTATGCAGTTTTGCACATTGATATTCTTAGTGCATGACCTCAGTCCACTGCATTTGTTAAGAATGATCCTATATTTGGTAATCCCGAATTGCATGTCCTGGGAGAAGAAATAAGAAAAAAAATATATTCTGATACATGCTGACATAGTCTCCTGGTGTTGCGTCAAGACTGATATACTATGTATTGACATGAAGAAAAATTAATTTAGAAAAGTTTGAATGTTCTGCCAGAGTGAATTGGAGGAAAAAGGAAAAAAATTTCTTCACCCACCTCCTTTTTCCTCTTTCCTGCCTCTCCCAAATGAAGCATTAAAATAGTATCAAAAGATCATGCCCCGCTAAAGTGTAGAAGTGCCAAATTAACCAGATAACTTTCTTGAAATTTCCAGATAACATATGGGGTGTGAATCCTTTTATGCCCATTCAGTGAGTCCTTATGCTAACCTATTTTCTACTTTAACTGTATACAAATTCTCATTTTATTTTACTCTGTCCTAGTTATATTGTTGCAGATGATTGTATCACAAGTGTCGAAAAAACATAAGAAATCACTGCAGACAAGAACGGATCATTGAACTTATATAACAAGCAATGGAGTTATTGTTGCACTCGAAAGAACAAACGAGTGGACCTATGTAACACGGTTTCGTGGTACTGTATCAAAATTGATGTGCTACGTCATGACATGGAGAAGAAGTTATTTTAAGGTAGGCTAGTTTTTGTTTTTGATCTTGTTCCTCGAAACTATATGTCAATTTTCTTATGATTGTGACTCGAGTGGTGAAGGAGGGACTTGGAGAAGAAGGGAGAAGGAAACAAATGAAGAAGAAAATAAGAAAAAAGATGGTAGTGATGGAGGCTAGAGAGAGAGAGAGAGAGAGAGAGAGAGAGAGAGATTTGTTTGTTGATGTGATGTGGACCCAACAATTTCGTGGAGAAGAAAAATCAATCAAATGTATTAAACGATGTTCAGAAATTTTTACGTAGGTGATTATGGGGGGTCTCAATTAGGGTTGGTCGCTGCGCCGTGCCCGTTACTTTAATGTTAACTTTAGCTTTAATTTCTTGACTTGATCTGTTGACTCACTTGGTCTTTCCTATAGGACAAGGTGACTCCAAAGTCTCCAATCGAACAAGGTTCATGCAATCTCTTTTCAATCTTTTCATATGGTGCCATCTCTACATACCTCAAGTAGTTCTTTAACAATTTCACTTTGCCCAAAGACAAACAGAGACCTGATTAATGCTTTCAGCTTCGCGGATGTCTTTGTAGTGTTGCCGCTCCTCCTTGTTCTGTTGCATGCGATGACTAGCAATGCGACTCCGAGTAATTCATAGTACGTCGCTTCATCTTGTGGTGACATTCCCAATATAAGGTACTCATTTTGATTGAAGAATGAATCGAAGAGGTGTAGTGAGTAGGAGAATGAGCTGGCTTGTGAAGATAATTGCACAATTTTATACTTGTGTGATGACCAATACTACATGCAATCTATCAATTATTCCATCCACCAAATTAGATTAGTCAACTACTCGTCTTTGCCTTGTCATTCATGGGCGGTGTATAACTTCAAGCACTGTATTGATCAAACAACCCCGTGATGGTCTATTGGTCATTGTGAAATGCTTGAAGCCGATTAGCTCTCCATTCTACATCACCACAGGTCCATGTATTGAGCGGGTGTAATCTTCCAACACATTATCAAATTGGAACTTGTATTTTTTCGAACTTATTAATGACTGATGTACACACTATATCGCGTCACTTTAATTAAATAGAGGTCTTCTAATTATGCCAAACTGTTGAACATGCTATAAGATTCTCTTCAAAGATGATGGGAGAACATGCTATGAGAAATAAAGATTGTGTATCGAAAGAAAGTGATGGGGGAGAGAGATGGATTTGTTTGTTGACGGAATGTCAAGCCAACAATCATGTGAAGAGAGTTTTGGAAGAAACTTTTGAATTTTCAATGGGTGTAAAATTTCCAAGGGTTGGACGTGACTCCACTAATAATGGGACTTTAGTTTGGGTCACCCTTTTTAATTTCTTGACTTGCATGCTTTTGTTACGTTGACTGACTTGGGCATTTCTATCGGTTGAAGCAACTCCTAAGTCTCCAATTTAACGAGGTTCGGCCAATCCTTTTTCACTCATTTAATGTTGGGCCTCCTTCTGTCCACACACACCAACCAATTCTTTACCAATTTCTGTTTTCCCAAAGACAATTGGAGACATAATTAATACTCTCAGCTCCATGAATATCTCTCTAGTATTGCTGGTCTTTCTTGTTCTATTTGCAAGCGATGTAATGCATGAATTTGCATTATTTTTTTTTCAATCTGAAGATTCAAAACTTGCAGGATGGGAATGTTTTCTTGGTTATGCACTCCCATAGGCTAAAAATTTAGGGGTTCAACCATAGCAATGAGCCACATCAACATGGTGTTCATATCCTCATCGCCACTCACCACAAAGTTATCTCCCAAAAATCCAATCCAACTTAAAAGTTTTTTGTTGTTCTTAAAAGTTTGTTGTTGTTGTTGTTGTTTCTTCTCATGTTGCAATCAAACATAGGAGACCCCTTATTTGGTGCCAAAGCAAAATCTAACGGACGGAAGAGAGAGCAAGAAAACGCAAAAACAAAAAGGTG
The DNA here is from genome assembly GCA_016097545.1 of Eucalyptus victrix. Classification (NCBI taxonomy): domain Eukaryota; kingdom Viridiplantae; phylum Streptophyta; class Magnoliopsida; order Myrtales; family Myrtaceae; genus Eucalyptus; species Eucalyptus victrix. The sequence continues at coordinate 4,409,743 of CM027845.1, forward strand.
AAGGGAAGAGATCATTAACAAAATAAATGGGCGTCAGCCGGCTTTTGTTGATTAAGGGGCTCAATAAACTCAACCAGTAAAAAGTTAGAACAAAAGAGGGAAGCTCCCCTAATTTCAAACGTCTTTGCTTCCCAATCTGCAATATTCTTTTTCAAGTTTCTGAACCTGAAGATCTGTTGGGTCCAATATGGCTTTGTCAAGCCAGAGCTTGCTTCATTGTATGCGTTGAACTTGTATTGCCCATCAAGCCGCATCAATTATGTTCTTGGTATTCGGGTCGAATGGCCAAGTTTTGACAGGCTACCTGTCGTGAGTGCTTCTAGTGATAAATACCCAAAAATTGATCTTTTTATTGCTGGAAAATCAATATAAAGCTAACAATAATAACAGCCTTATCACATTTGCAATGAATTTACCACTTGAAGCGCCATGCCCCAAAGCATCAAAGAGATGCTCAAAACTCAAAAGGGTAATATAACCTCTAATTATTGTCTAGGCAAATATCCAATTTATCTATATAGTCTCATAAGGAAAATATTAATAAGTTTATGAGAATGTATCGATTAGGATTTGTTACATATCTTTTGACTATATATATCTTGCTAAAGTGTAGTTATCATTTATTAGCATTCTTCACGACTGTCACGAAGGACGCACTAATGCGAGTCTATCGATGTTATGCCCCTTTCTTAGCTTAAAAGTAATGGCTACATAAGACGCAACAAAAATAGGGTAACTAATTAAATTTGAACGCGATAAAGGATGTTTCTCGTGGGCTTCAAAAAGCAAGTCTTTAGATTCCTCGTGTTTTCTTACTTTTGCACTCTCTTGCTACATGACAACAAATCTCCTTACGTCGTAACTTCATCAACCTCACACTCCTAATCAAATCTTATTTTAATAGCCAAACCAAAGTCTTCTTCCACATCTATACGGCTTTTTGAACAAAAATTGTTTGCTGTATCAATCGACCAGAGTAAATCAGAAGTGGAGGTGAAAAGAGCGATGTCACTAGTTGGAAGTGATTGCCCCATTTATATAGACCAATCTCCAATCCACATGAAAGGCTATTGAGTTTGCTTTTGTCTTCAATAATTCTTGAAAGATGTCTCCCTTATGATTCTTGCCAAGAATAATATTCCCCATATCGTGCCCCATCACATGGATCCCTTCTTTATACAACTGTGCTAGCTAAAATTTGTACTTAAGCAACTATAGTGATTCTAGCTACGCGCATAGCAAGAATGCAATAATAAGGTGGATATATATGATTTTGCTTTCAGCCGGAGTATAGGAGAAGAGAGGGTATTTTATGCAACGCTACACACATAAGCCATTGCAAATTTATACATTTTAACTTTAGATAAGGATTTTCTCAAATTTACTTGATAAAATATGTAATCGTTGATAGCTGGGTCAACGATGTGCAATATCTCATTATCATATAAGATAACTTTTTTAATAGTGATTATTTATTTCAAGAATGATCAACTGTGTAACAGATTGAATGACGACTAATCTTCGAGACTTAATTTAGGAAATATGGAATAAATATCAAGTGATTATGCGTGATGGAACGAAAAAAATTCAAAGGTGCAGAAGAAGGGAGGAGGAAAAAAACAAAGTACAAAAATAGAAGAATGTTTCAGAAGGAAGTGACGGGGAGAGAGAGATGTGAAAAAGTTGGACACGACTCCACTAATTATAGAGCTTCAGCTTGGGTCCACCTCCTTTAATTTCTTGACTTGCTTGCATTTGTTCCGTTAACTGACTGGGGCTTCTCTATAGGCCGGGCGACCGCAAGCCTCCATTCAGATTAGGATCACCCAATCTCTTCTGAATCTTTTCAAATTGCACCTCTCCTCCACGCAGACCAAGCCATTCCTCACCAATTTCTCTTTGCCCAAAGACAAACAAAGACATGTTTCATGCTCTCAGCTCCATGAATTTCTCTCTAGTGTTGCTGCTCATTCTTGTTCTATTGCAAGCCATGACTAGCAAAGCCAGGCCGAGTAATCCGCGATGCGTTGTTTCATCTTGTGGTGATATTCGCAATATACATCACCCATTACGACTGAAGAGTGACCCAAAGGGATGCGGTGACCCCCAAAAGGAGCTGGTTTGTGAAGATAATCGTACTGTTCTATACTTCCAAGATGGTCGATTCTATGTACAGCATATCAATTATTCCAGCTATGAAATCAGATTAGTTGATGATGGGTTGAAAAGGGATAATTGCTCATCCCTCCCTCATCATTCACGGACAATCTATAACTTCAAGTACATGTCCGATCCAAATAATTCATATCACATGTTCCAAGGAGGCGTATTGGTTATTGTGAATTGCTCAAAGGCAATTAACTTTCCTATCTACATTGCTACGAGTCCATGCAATAAGGGTTTGTACTCTTCCAACACATCATCGAATTGGAACTCGTATGCTTTGCTCAATCCATCAGCATCGGATGTTGGGGACTTTTGCACCATTAGCAGCTGGACAATATTACCCGGTTTTCGCAGTCATTCGCAGATCAATAGTAGCTTCTACAAGTACGAGCTAATCCATAATATCATGGCTGATGGATTTACTCTGTTCTTTGATCTTTATTGGAAACCGAAAAAATTCTTTTGCTACTTTGATCTGTACCACTACTTTCATTTCTATAAGTTATTTTATTCTGATAGATTGCATTGGTATGGCACCGGCAGCGGTCAAGTTTGCGGATCCAGGTACTACGACGACGGTAAGTATTTGGTCAGCAATGAAATTTACCATAATTTTGCATGATTCTGTACAATGTTTCACTTCCCACTTTCTCTTCAAAACTGGAAAATGAAAGAAACATCTAATATCCATGAAACTTACGACAAATATACAAATAGTGTACGTCAACTATGTGTATTTGAAAGTTTTTGGGAGGATCGCATTACTTATAAATTCTAAGTTGAAGGAGTTGCAAGATTCGCGAAACAAAATGAAAAAGTGACGGTAGAAGCCACCCCCAAACAGATTCAGATCAGCTGCACATGTACAAGTGTCTAGATTATAATTCCTTTCCACAGAAGGGCTAGAACTCCCACCGTAAAAAAGAAAGAAGATGCTTGTGCGAGCAACCACATGACTAGCTTTTGTTGGCATAGAATATACATTGTCTTAATTTTTTTATTAGTTCTTTAATTAGTCACTTAACTAATAATCCGGGAGACGCTCCTTAACATTCCTTAAAAAAATTGTAGTCATGCACCACTAGGAGGAACAAAATTATTAATTAAACATGGAAATCACTGTTTCTCTAGATTTGTTAACATCTAACAAAGTGAAATGAGTTTTTTGTATTGCCTACCATCTATGTATGAAGCTCATTATTTTCATTTATTTGTCAATCCACGCGTGCCACTACTCATATTCTTTTGGATAAAAGTCAACTTATACAAAGTGACTGGCTACTACTCTATTTCCTTCAATTCCTTTCACACCATTCATTCCTTCCACAGGTCTGGATGTGCTAAAAAATATTGAAATTTGGACTACTGGAGATTTTATAGCACTACTAGGTAAGCCGCAATGATCTGTTCTTGTCAAAATCGCGCACCCGCACGAGGGTATGGTGGGGTCCACCCCCACCTAATCACTCCTTTAACTACAAAAGAAAATCCCACATATTTAAACTGACCCACTTGCTCCCACATTTTCTATGTGGGACAAAGTAAAAAGCACCAATTTTGTTTTAACAAACAAAATTCCAACACTACAATCGACCGGGGAGAGCAATGATGGGGCCAGTAATGCTATATTGATCCGACCCAAGAATTTATAAAATATCAACTCATATATGTGAAAACAAGTACGATTTCATCGCATTTTTTATCATTCCAAAACTACTTTTTGTAAAATAGAGTTAACCATTAAATTTCATGAACCACCCGAGGACCCCCAAGTTTGTTTCACTCAAAAGGATAACCCTCTCCTATCTAGTAATTTTTTTTTTTTTATGTATCTATGACATTCTGCGCTGGCTCAACTCCAGCACTTTATAAGTAAGTATTTTAATTTCCAAACTATCAGCCATCCATAACACCCAACTTGAAAAAGAAAAGAATAAAGAGTAATAAAGAAAATGTTTTTTAAAAATAAAAGAAAAACAGAGAGAGGATAACAAAAAGCACATCTTCACCGTCATTGCAACCATCTGGTCTCTGGCTTTGTCAGAAAAATCTCATACAAGAGTTCCCGAAAACGAGCCGACTGGCTGAATTCCTCAACAACGCTTTTTGCCATCTTATCAGCGTCGACGCAAGCAGCCGTTTCAGTCTACAGCTCCTTCGCCATATTCTGCTAAAGCGCTTTAGCCACTGTAATTAGAGATGCAAATGGTCTATCGTATAAACACCCATAATTCGTGATGAAATCCAGCAAATTAATATAATGCCAACAAGACCACACTTATCACATTCAAAACAGATTTGCCACTCAGGCCTCCGTGCCTCAAAGCATAAAAAAAGTTAAGAAGAACACGAAAGAGAGAAATAAGAAATTTTCTATATATTTTGATATATTCACAAGGGAAAAAGTCACGAAAAATCCTGAACTTTGCCCAAAGTGATACATTTACCCCAAACTTTTCAAATCGTGACACATTTACCCTATCAAGAATATTTTTGTCTTTTTATTCTTTTTTTCCTTTTCCTTTTTCTTTTTCTTTTTTTCTTCTTCTTCCCTCCGCCGGCCATGGTGGAGGGAAGCCCGCGTTCGGCGAGGGTTGCCCTCGCCAGACGTAGGCGAGGGCGTCGCCCTCGCTGGCGTTGGGTGAGGACGGCCCTCGCCAAATCTGGCGAGGGTAGGGACACCCTCGCCCGACACAGGTGAGGGTGGCCCTCGCTAATGACGGGCGAGGATGATAGGGACACCCTTGCCCGACGCAGGCGAGGGCGGCCCTCGCTCGACACCGGCAAGGGCCGCCCAAGCCCGACGTCGGCAAGGGTGACCCTCGCCCGACGTCGCGCGAGGGCAGCCCTTGTCGGAGGCCAACGGAGGGAAGAGAGAAGAAAAAAAAAAGAAAAAAAAAGAAAAAAAAAGAAAAGAAAAAAAATTTAAAAATGAAAAGACCAAAATGCCCTATAATTTTGGGGTAAATGTGTCACGTAACAAAAGTTCAAGATTTTTTGTGTCGCAAAAAAGTTTGGGGTAAATTTGTCACGGTTAGCAAAGTTCAGGATTTTTTACGTCACAAAAAAAAGTTTGGGGTAAATGTGTCACTTTGGATAAAGTTTAGGGTTTTTCGTGGCTTTTTCCCTATTCACAATGAGGATTATTAGCCTTTTTGTAGGCTTTATGAAAGATTAAATAAGATAACATATCAATTAAGATACGTAAAATCATAGAGGATATTCATATAGTCTTGAAAGATACAAAAACCATCCTAATTTTCCTAAATAACTCTAGCAAAAAAGATGCTCAAACTCAAAAGAGTCTTCAACTACTATTTTAGTGAATAGCCAACAGATTAGTATAATTTCATATGGTAAATGTTAAAAGTTTCTCAGAATGTATTGATTAGGATTTATTAATTGTATGAGCCCGTTCGAATAAGGTAATAGTTTGGTTATGCGCTAATGGGAACATATATACGTCTCATTTTTCGATCAATTTACAACATGTACTTTGTGCATAAAGTATAGTTGTTTTTTCAACATTTCTAGCGACGAACACACTTATATGATTCTTTCAATGTCATCTTATTCTTAGTGCAAAGGTAACGCAACATAAGACACGGCAACAATCCGTGACTACTTAAATCTAAAAGCGAGAAAGCATGATTCGCGCAAGCTTCCAAAAAGCAAGTCTGTCAATTCTTCTTGTTTTCCTACCTTTGAACCACTTTCTTGCGCAAAGTAAATCAACCCTATCAAATTTTATTTAATAGCCAAACTCGGGTTTTTTTTATTCTGCATCTATATAGCTTTTTGAAACAAAATTGGTTTATTGTATCAATCCACCAAAGTTAAATGGAAGTGGAGACCAAAAGAGACATCAATAGTTTGAAGTGATTGTACTAATTGCACGCACAAATCTCCAATCCACATCAAACACGATTATGGTTGCTTTTGTTGTCAACAATTCTAAAAGTATGGGTCCCTTTTGATTCTAGCTAAGAAAGATACATTCCGTATTGTGCCCGTCAATCATTAGGTTAATTTAATTTTATTTTTTTTATAGAAAATGTAAAGACTATTGCTTAGAAAGTAATTAGGGGGGGGTCTCAATTAGGGTTGGCCACCGGGCCATGCCCGTTACTCCACTAGTGTAATTAACTTCAGCTGTAATTTTTTGACTTGATCCATTGACTGACTTGGTTGTTTTAATAGGACAAGGCGACTCCAAAGTCTCCAATTGAACAAGGTTCATCCAATTTCTTTTCAATCTTTTCATAAGCAGTTCTTTAACAATTTTGCTTTGCCCAAAGACAAACAGAGACTTGATTAATAATCTTAGCTCCACCGATGTCTATGTAGTGTTGCCGCTCCTCCATGTTTTGTTGCATGTGATGACTAGCAATGCCACTCCGAGTAATTCGTAGTACGTCACTTCATACTGTGGTGACATTCGCAATATAAGTTACTCATTTTGATTGAAGAATGAATTGAAGAGGTACAATGAGCAGAAGAATGAGCTGGCTTGTGAAGATAATTGCATAGTTTTTATATTTGTGTGATGGTCAATACTTCGTGCAGTCTATCAATTATTCCGCCCACCAAATCAGATTAGTCGACGACGGGTTGCGAAAGGATAATTGCTTGTCTCATCCTTGTCATTCATGGGCAGTGTATAACTTCAAACACCATATTGACCCAAAAAAACCCATACAAAATGGACCATGATGGTCCATTGGTCATTGTGAATTGCTTGAAGCCGATTACTTCTCCATTCTACATTGCCACCGGTCCATGTATTGAGGGGTTGTAATCTTCCAACACATTATTGAATCGGAACTTGTAGTTTCTCGAACTTATTAATGACTGATGTACACTCTATATAGCCTCACTTTAATAAAATAGAAGGCTTCTAATTATACCAAACCGTTGAACACGCTATAAGATTCTCTTCAAAGATGGTGATGGAACACGCTATAAGAAAAAAAGATTGTGTATAAAAAGGAAGTGATTAGGGGGGGGGACGGATTTGTTTGTTGATGGAATGTGGAGTCAACAATCATGTGAAGAGAGTTTGGAAGAAACTTTTGAATTTTCAATGGGTGTAAAATTTCCTATGATCATGACTTGGGCGTTGAAGGAGGGAGTTGGAGAAGATGGGAGATGAAAACGAACGAAAGTGAGATTTTGTGGGACTACTGCTATCTGTTCTAAAAATTTAAGTTATTAGATGAATGTATGATTTATTATTTAAATATTCTAATACCCTTTCTCACGTTTAGTCTGGTCTTTTGCATAGTACTAAGCATGGAATTATTGGGGAGATAAATGGGGCCTAGTAAGATTTGAACTCAGGACTTCCAACTCTGATACCAAGTGAGATTTTGTGAGATCACTGCTAATTGTTCTAAAAATTTAAGTTGTTGATGAATGTACGGTTTATTATTTAAATATTCTAGCAAAAGAAAATAACAAGAAAGATGGATTTGTTTGTTGATGGGATGTGGACCCAACAATTACGTGGAGAAAGAAAGATCAAATGTATAAAACGATGCTCTGAAATTTTTTGTGTGGATGATTTTACAGGGGGTCTTAATTAAGGTTGGCCACTGGGCCGTGCTCGGGACTCCACTAATAATGTAACTTGGGCTTGTGTTGTCCCCTTTAATGTCTTGACCTGAGTGCAGTTGTTCCGTTGACTGACTTGATATTTTCTATAGGACAAAGCGACTTCAAAGTCTCTGATCAAACAAAGTTCATCAAATCTCTTTTCAATCTTTTCATATGGTGCCATCGCCACATACACCAAGCAGTTCTTTAACGATTTTGCTTTGCCCAAAGACAAATGGAGACATGATTTATGCTCTTAGCTTTGCAAATGTCTATGCAGTGTTGTTGCTCTTTTGTTTTTTTTCATGCAATGACTAGCAATGCCACTTTGAGCAATGCTATTTCGATTGAAGAATGACCTAAAGGGATGCAGTGAGTGGAAGGATGAGCTGGCTTGTGAAGATAATTATATAGTTCTATACTTGCATGATGTCCGACACCATGTGTAGTTTATCAATTATTCCACCCACCAAATCATATTAGTCGATGACGTGTCGCAAAAAAATAACTACTCTCTCTCCCCCGTCATTCATGGGTGGTGTATAACTTCAAGCACCGTATTGACCAAACAACCCATGCAAAATGGACTGCGATGTTCCAGTGGTCATTGTGAATTGCTTGAAGCCAATTAGTTTTCCGTTCTACATCACCACCGGTCCATGTATTGAGGGGTCGTAATACTCCAACATATCATCGAATTGGAACTCATATTTTCTTGAACTTATTAATGACTGATGTAAACTCTATATAGTGTCACTTTATTCACAATTCTAGAGTAAAAACAAAATTAAATTTTATTCTCCTAATGAACCCTGCTATCTTTCGTTATTGGCGACTTTGAAGTCTTTTAATTATGCCAAACTATTAAAAATGCCATAAGATTCTCTTCAAAGATGGTGAGGGAATTATAAAATTCAAATACTTTACTCTAATGACTTCAGCAGAATTTTCTTCAATAAAAATAGAATAGAGTGGATGATTCTTTTGGTTTCTTAACATTTAGCTCACATGGATTCATTTTGATTCAAAGTCTACAATCTAATCTTAAGATGACTTTCTTGTCATATAGAAAATAGAAAACTCATTAATAGCATAAATATCTCAAGAAATTTGCAATAACTTATCTAAGAAAAATCTCCAAAACTATGAAATCGTATCATTGCACAGCTAATTATATGGGTTGTTAACTGTGATGTTTTCTTGCAAGAAAAATTGGGGATGATGTTGGGTCCTACAATGAAATAGTGTCATTGGACAGCTAAATATATGGGTTGTCAAATGTGATGTTTACTCCTGTAACAATCTCGACTTGATTGACTTTGTTTTATCGGTTGATAGGAGCATTTCGATAGACGACCGCTAGTCTTCATTTTTAAATTTCTCTCTCATTCGCCATTATTACATGTACATTTTTTTTATCCTTGTTGATCCTCCACCACATATCAAGCCCCAAATTTCCACTGCTCGTTGGCTGAGAGTGACGCCACTTCTCCATGTAAGAAATTGTTTTTAATGTCATCTTCATTTTGATGCTCAATTTTCTTTTTCCAGAAATTTCTATCAAAATCCCTGTAAGTTTGCTTACGGTAGATCGCTACTGTTGTAGTCAGTGGGCAAAGATGTCCACTGATGACATAATCTCATCTCAGTTTTTATGTATTGACATTGTATTATTTCCATCATCGTATTATTTTTCGTAAGAAATTGTAATTTCTAATTAACACTACATATGTGCCTTGTACGCAAAATATACATTGTTTAGTTATATCTTTTAGAAAAATATAATATGGATGAAGCCAACTTTAATTATAGTGGAAAAGTTCTAGCTAAAAGAAAAAACTTAAGATTTGACATAATTTTAACCGTCATCAAGTATTCTCTTATCCCAATACTGATTTAGGTTATTATAAAGAATTGAGAACAAAACCTACAAAATTTTGAATTGAAGTTGCATTTTCTTGAACTTGTTAATGACTATATACACTTAATATAGTGTCGCTTTATTCACAATTCTCGAGTAAAAATAAGTTGAACTTGAATTTCCCGAAGAACCCTCATACCTTTTGTTATTGTTGACTTTCAAATTTTCTAATTATGCCAAAGTGTTGAACACTCTATAAGATTTTCTCCAAAGATAGCGTGGGAACTTTAAAGTTACTTTAACAACTTCTGGAGAATTTTCTTCAATAAAAATAGAATAGAGTGGATAATTCTTTTTATTTCTTGACATTCTTTTTCCGGTAAATTGAATTTATGCAATCCTTAATTATCAGGATGCATTCGATTTTGAACTAATTTGGGTTGACTTCAATTCAAAGTTTGTAATGGAATCCTAAGATGGCTTTCTTGTCATATTAGAAAAAAAGGAAACTCATTAACATCCTAAATATCTTTGGGAATATAAAATAAGTTACTTATCTAACAAAAATCTCTAAAACATGAAATAATATTGTTGGACGGCTACATTTATGGGTTGTTAACACGATGGTTTCGTGTCAGAAAGAAATGGCGATGGTGTTGGGTCCGATTCGCTACTCCTGTAATATTCTCAACTTGATTGACTTTGTTTTATTGGTTAACATGGGCTTTTTAATAGAAAATCCCCAGTCTTCATATTTAAGGTCTCTCTCATTCGCCATTATTACATGGACGTCTTTTTATCTTTATCTTTGTTGATCCTCTACCACATATTAAGCCCCGCATTTCCATCGCTCACAGGCTGAGAACGACACAACTTTTCCTCGCAATTCCAGACCTGTGTGCCTCGTGTCATTGGTCTTTCTTGCCGTGCTACTGGGGACACTAATACCCCAAATGAACGACCCTGTTCAGCCTTTCCTGCAGTGAAGTTTCCAAGATGACCTGTCCCTTTCAAACGAATAAGTGATATGAGAGGTTGTGGAAACTCAAGACTTTTCCTCACAATTCCAGACCCGTGTGCCTCGTGTCATTGGTCTTCCTTGCCGTGCTGTTGGGGACACTAATGCCCCGAATGAACGACCCTGTTCAGCCTCTCCTGTAGTGAAGTTTCCAAGATGACCCGTCCTTTTCAAACGAAGAGTGATATGAAAGGTTGTGGCGACTCAAGACTTTTCCTCGCAATTCCAGATCCGTGTGCCTCATGTCATTGGTCTTTCTTGCCGTGCTACTAGGGACACTAATGCCCCGAATGAACGACCGTGTTCAGCCTCTCCTGCAGTGAAGTTTCCAAGATGACCTGTCCCTTTCAAATGAAGAGTGATGTGAAAGGTTGTGGTGACTCAAGACTTGAGTTAGCGTGTGAAAATGATCATACGAAATACTTTTTCAAATCCATCTATAAAAATAATTGACACCGTCAATTTTGGTGATACCCTCGTGTTCGACGTGGGATTGCAAAGGGCCAATTGCTTTTCCCTCCCTAGTTATTCATTAACGAACTCGAACTTTAGTTACGAGAGTTTCATGTTTCTGGTAAATTCAATGGTGTTTGTGAAGTGCTGAAGACCCGTTGCTTTCTCCTTTATATATCGAAGGAGCATACTCCTCGGACGTATCGTCTAAGGTATCTAAAATGAATGGGTATTCATGGGCTGTGATGGATGAAAACTCATCGGTTATTGAGGAATCTGGCACCATCACCCATGACGACATAGGCATGTCCTGATTGTATGCTTGCACCGAACAAGCAACTCCCTAACGCGATGGCCAACGGTTTTTTCCTTAACTACTCACAACCCGTATCGCAGAAGAAAATATCTGGCTTGTGCTTCTTTGGTTTGGCCATAAGATAATTGCAGAGGGGAGATTAATTTACACCTTTTACATTTTACAAGATATCTAAATATCTATAACGTTACTTAATCTAATTCTACGGTGTGCTTAGTTTTAATTTTTTAAACTCTAAATACCTTAAATTTTCATCGCATACAAACATTGACATTTAATTTCACATATAATCATTTCATAATTTTTCATAAATTATTCGAGTAGATATATATAATTGTTAGGTTGACGATGACGTTGTCTATATCTATATAATTGTTATATGAGATGCTTTTTTTTTTTAAATAGAGATCATTTATTTCATGAAATGATTCGACCTTGTAAGAAATTGGAATTACATCAAAAGTTTGTGACTTAATTTAGCAAATATGGAATAGATATCTAAGTGATCAAGCACCGAGGATGGAATGTAAAAATTTCTAAGAATGTGGGGAAGAAGTGGAAAGATAGTGATGGGATGTGGACCCAACAATCACACGGAGAAAGTGGAAGCAAAGTAGAGATAGCGGAGAAGGAAAGATCAAATGCATAAGAAGATCCTTTGAATAGGTTGCCCTGATAATGAAACTCTGGATTTGAGCAAGTTCTTAAAAGGCTCAATGAGAAGAAGTAGGCGGGAGATCCACCCTAGGATGGGAGACCCTATAATGTCACCCATGTATTCCTTACCTATGAGGAAGACAAAGAAACATGAGGGAATTTGGGGGCCTCAAGGTGGTGAAGGTAGACACCATATCAGGACTTCGATTTTGGCTATCGTTAGGTAGGTAGGCAAGTATAATAATCTCTCATACTTGGGATGAATGAGGGAAGGTGAAAGGCCCTCTGCTCGGTGGCACCCCTTACGGCGAGGTCCCTCAACCGACCACTATCCAAGTACCCCTAATAATGTAACTTTAGTTTGGGTCCACCTCTTCTTTTTTTTTTTTTGTCGGTTCTACTTTAATCCTATTCTAACACTCACTCTCGCACTTTGCCTACCTCTCCGTGCGGGCGTGGGAGTCGAAACCCACTCCTGAAATGAAATTGTCCCCACCCCAATCCCCCCTAAGAAGATGGGGATTTGAACCCCCCACCTCCCCCTTCCAAGTGGGAAGGGTGGCCACTGGGTCCACCTCTTTAATTGCTTGACTTTTTACATTTGTTCTGTTGACTGACTTGGGCTTTTTCTATAAAGACCAAGCAACTCCGAAGTCTCCAAATATAACAAAGATCGTCTAAGCTTTTTACATTGCGCCTCCTCCACACACACTAAGCAATTCTTGACCCATTTCTCTTTGCCTAGAGACATAGGCATGATTAATGCTTTCGGCTCTATGAATATCTGTCAAGTGTTGCTACTCACTCTTGTCTTATTTCTAGCAATGACAAGCAATGTTGAGTCAAGCAATCAACAATGCGTTCCTTCATCTTGTGGTGACATTTGTAATATAAGCTTCCCATTTCGACTGAAGAGTGACCTGCAAGGATGTGGTGTATCAAGATTCGAGCTGGCTTGTGAAGATAATCGCACTATTCTAAACTTCCTTAATGGTCAATACTATGTGCGGTCTATCAATTATTCCCAACAACAAATCAGATTGGTTGATAGCAGTCTGCAAAGGGACAACTACTCATCTCTCCCCCATCATCCATGGCCGCGGCTTGACTTCAATATACTTTCCTTCTCATACTACATCCCGAACATCACCAATAGATCGGTCATTGTGAACTGCTCAAAACTGGTTAGTTCTTCATTCTACATCGCTGCCGATCCATGCATTGAGGGGTCGTACTCTACCAACACGTCATTGAATTGGAACTTGTATGCTTTGGTCAATCCACATGTATCGGATGTTAGGGATTTTTGCACCATTAGCAGTTGGACATGGGTGTCACACGATTTTGGGGGTGGCTTGGCTCATAACAGCTCTTTCAACTACAAGCAAATCCATAACATCATGGCCGATGGATTCGATCTCCTCTATTATATATCTTCATGGAAGAAAACTTTCTTTTGCTACTTTGATATCTATGGCTACTTTCGGCTCTATCGCTACTTTTATTCCGACCGCTTATCTATTAGCTTTAACGGACGTCGGGCTTGCACATCCATGTACTATTATGGCGGTAAGTATTGATTGGCATTGAAATTTCACTGTAATTTTGCATGATTCGTACATTCTTTCACTTGCTACTTTCTCTTTGGAATTGGAAAATGAAAGGAATATCTAATATCCAAGAAAATTATGACAAAATACACATGATAGTGTACGTCAATGTATACATGTGTCTAGATTATAATTTCTTTCCATCGAAGGGCTAAATCTGCACGTAAAAAAAAAAAAAAAAAAAGAAAAGAAAAAGGATTCTTGCGCGGCCAACCACATGAGTAGTTTTTTGTTGGCATATAATTTACATTTTTTTTAATTTTCTTAATTAGTTCTTTAATTAGTCATTTCACTAATAATCCAAGAGCCACTCGTTAACAATCCATAAAAAAAATTTTAGTCATGTTTCGATAGGAGGAACAAAATTATCCATTAAAAATGAAAAGCTATGTTTTTCTTGATTTGTAGACAATAAATTCAACTTATACAAAGTAGCTTGCTACTATTCTGTTTCCTCATGACTTTTGCTTTCCAAACTTTTTTTCCTTCAATTCTTTTTCACATCATTCATTCCTTCCACAGGTGTCCTAGATGATATTGCATTTTGGACGACTTGGGATTTACTAGTACCATTAAGTAAGCTACAATGATTTATTCTTACAATATTTATGAAAGAAAACCTATTCTAAATTTATTCTTACAATAATTATGAAAAAAAAAAAAAAAACCCTATTCTAACCTATCAAAATTTTCTATAGTTGTTTTTTGTGTAGTGAAATTCATAATTGGGATGCCATTTGTTGTGATGTTTCTGATCTACAAGTATAGAAGAAGGCACATAGCAATGGACAAGAACATTGAAGAATTCTTGCAGGCTCATAACAACTTTTTGCCCATAAGGTACTCTTACTCAAATATCAAGAAGATCACTAGAAATTTTAAGCACAAATTAGGTGAAGGGGGTTATGGTTCTGTGTACAAAGGAATGCTGAGAAGCGGCAACGAGGTAGCTATCAAGATTTTAAAGCAATCCAAGGCCCATGGCCAAGATTTTATTAGTGAAGTAGCTACTATTGGAAGAATTCACCATGTTAATATAGTGCAACTCATCGGTTTTTGCTTTGAAGGCTCGAAACAGGCTCTCGTGTATGACTTCATGTCAAATGGATCTTTGGATAAGCATATTTTCACAAAGGAAGGTGATAAGTTTCTTGATTACAAGAAAATATATGAGATCGCTCTTGGGGTGGCAAGGGGGATTGCATATTTACATCGAGGGTGTGATAGGCAAATACTCCACTTTGATATCAAGCCTCACAACATTCTTTTAAACAAGAATTTCACTCCAAAAGTTTCTGATTTTGGACTCGCGAAACTTTATCCCATTGATCATAGCATAGTCTCAATGACTGCTGCAAGAGGAACTTTGGGATACATGGCGCCTGAGTTGTTCTACAAAAACCTTGGTGGTGTATCTTATAAAGCAGATGTCTATAGCTTTGGGATGTTGCTAATGGAAATGGCAGGTAGAAGAAAAAATGTAAATGCAAATGCGGAACAGTCAAGCCAAATTTATTTTCCGCTGTGGGTGTATGACCACATCAATAAAGGAGAAAGTGTTGAAATGGACGAAGTTATAGAAGAGGAAAGGGAGGTGATAAAGAAGATGATAATAGTTGCACTTTGGTGTGTACAATTAAACCCTGACCATCGGCCTCCAATGAACAAAGTCTTAGAAATGCTTGAAGGAGATATTGGTAATATTCAAATGCCTGCAAAACCACTTATTTATCCACCAAGTGAGCTAGTCAATGATGATAAATTCGAAATGGAATTAGAAACATTTTCAACTTCATCAAGCGCTCTCACAATTTCCACTAGTTTTTCATTTCGAGATGGTAGTGGTGTCTAGAATCTTGCTCAGTTTAATTGGAAAAGCTTTGTTCCCCACAACATAGTATTATTTGGGAGGGAGGTTAGCTAGTTTAGTTTGCCAGTGATTACATTTTGTCTTCTTCTAACTCTTAGGTTACTATTGTGTTATTGTACTTTTCTTTTTTTGCTCGAACTGTTATTGTACTTCATTTATAGTTTCACAATGTGTGGTCCATACAATCTCATACACAGGACGTATGTTCTTAAAATAACCGTGTTTGGGAAGCGTATTCTATATGTTCATCCAATGTGAATTCTAGCTAATCCAGTTAATCATCTATAAACCAAATCACTCGTTTTCTATAGGATATTCGCTAAAGAGGGCTGCAAAATGTGCCATCTTACATGTACTTGCTAGTGGCCCAGTGTCCTCTTTGACTCGGTGTAAATCAATCTTTTTCCTCAATTGCTCAGGTCGCAGAGTAGTTTTGATTTGTGGTAATTGCATTTAGAAATCGCTTAGCATTTGGCTCGCCCAAATTCAAATTCTTTATTCACCAATTGCGACAAAATTTTCTTTTCTTTGCAATTCATTTACATGGATCGAAAATTGATCAAATTCTTGAGAAAATAGCAATGAGACAATCATATTGTCTTGAAGGTCACATTAGCTCTAATGTCACGCCCCGATCCTCAGGCACGCACACATCATTCTACTTGATCGATTTTATAATGCGATATCTCAGGACTAAGTATTGCCGACCGTTTCGTTTATTAAGCACATGCGGAAGCAGTCATAAATCTTTAGACAATAAAAAGATGGGATAGAAAGCAATGTCATAATTTTCATATTGAAATTCACAACCATGCTTTTATACAAAGCATAACTCAAAGTACTTCACACAGCTATTCATGACTTTCTGGTCTCACACTATTCACATTTAGATAGGATTCACAACAGAGGATGGGATCTCAGTCCTCATCCAGTTTGTACTCAGATCATCATTAGGGTTCTCCACCAGGTACTCCTTTTCGGTTTCTTTCTCCTTAGGCTCCTCATCAGGGGTTCTGAAATGTTGTCTCATAACCGAAATGAGACTATGTCTCAGCAAGTTCTACCCTACTAAGACTCGATTAGAAAACCAATACGCTAACCGGGCTGCTTATATACGCACAGGTCAGAGGACTTACCTTGGCCTTAGATTCCACCTGCATATTAGTACAGTTCAATAGGCACCTAAGTAATCACAGATCGATATCTCGATCAATCGACCTAGTTGATTACATGTCAATCGGACCATTCAAGGTCACTTCCACTCAATTAGTCAATTCACGACAACAGATTAAATCATTGATCAATCGACCTAGTCGATTACATGTCAGTCGGACCATTTCCAGGTCAAATCATTTCTCAATATAAAACCTCCCATTTGCACTCTCAGTCACAGAGTTACAGTAATGCTCTCAAGCGTCGTTTTCGCCAAGGTGACATATATACTGGACGGCACTCATGCATTCTTTAAGGTGTCGTTTTCACCAGTGATATTTTTAATCACCAAACCGCGTATGTTTGTAATGAGGCATGCAGTAGACAGCAGTCGTGCATTCTTGAAGGTGCCGTTTTCACCAGTGATTTCCTTATCACTGAACCACATATGTCTATACCTAGTACCTAATCTGTCTCAGCCAAGAGTATTCTTAGTTCAATCTCCCGATTCCTTCCGATTTACAACTCATCAAAGCATTATAAATGCTAAATAACCATACTCGGCTATTTACCGATTAATCATTCAATTTCACTCAGTTTCAATCAATTCAGGAAAATTCCTCAAATTGCACAATTA
Source organism: Eucalyptus victrix (assembly GCA_016097545.1). Lineage (NCBI taxonomy): Eukaryota > Viridiplantae > Streptophyta > Magnoliopsida > Myrtales > Myrtaceae > Eucalyptus > Eucalyptus victrix. The sequence continues at coordinate 4,427,078 of CM027845.1, forward strand.
ATTCAATTCAGCACAATGTAGAGCTCAAATAAATAAACGGACTGCATCACGACAATCAAGACAAAATTTTGGTCGTCGGCTATCCCAAATTTAATTTCCGAAAAATAAATAATTAAATAATTAATTTCGAAAATTAATAAATAAATACTAAAAATCCAATTTAGGTTTGTAATGCCTAATTGAAGCCCGATAAGGGTCGGGAAAAATCCCGAGATGCATTCAATAAATAGTATAGGCAGTTCTCTAGCTAAGTACACTAACCACCTAACTAATATGCAATGCAATTAACTAATAATTACTAATCCATTCTAATCTAACCACCTAATTACACTTAATCAAATCTAATCAACCCTTAAGCATAATTAGTCTACTAAGCAAGGATTAGTGAGATTACTCACTTGATTAAAAGTGGGGACCGGACACCGCGACGACGACATGACGGTGGTCGAAATCGGACTTTCGACAACACTGGCGGGCTTGGACCAGGCTTTGAACTTGGCCCAACAAATCTCAGCCCAACTGAGATTTGTTCTTGCGCTGGACTGGGCTCGCTCTTGGGCTTTTCTGTTTTGAAGATGGGCTGACTTCGCTGGGCTTGAAGACTTCAACTAGGCCGAAAACAGGCTGGGCCCAAAGTTGGGTTGGGCCTGTTGAAGATGGGTCGAAGACAGCTGGGTTTCACGAGCTGAAACTCTACTGGACTTTTGGGCTTCAAGAATGGGTTGAGCTTCAAATGTGCTGAACTTGATGGAAATGCCGGGCTGAAATGCTGCAGATCTGCGCCTAACTTCAAGTAAAATTCGTGGGCTTTCTGCTGGTGAAGCTCACGGCCTCAAGGGCCCAATTGCTGGGCTGAGATGAAAAGGCCACAGCGTGAAGACTGCCGCTTCGGTTGAAGGAGACCGAAATCACGTGAGCTGGAGAAGACCACGCGGCGTCGTTGCTGCTGCTGGAGCTGGCCGAGAAGTGGGCTGGCACGGCTTCGGCAAGAGCTGGGAAGTGCACGGACGATGCTTCGGTGGTTTGCTGGCGTGAGGCCACGTGAGCTTCGGTCAATAAAAGCCTCGGTGAATTTGCATTCTGACCAAAGAGACAAATAATAGTGGAGAAGATGGGATGAGTTCATTGGTGGTGTGTTGGCGTGGGGGTGGCAAACGGTGAAGAGGAGAATGGAGATGGGATGATGATGATGATGATGATGATGATGATGATGACGGCATGAGCAACTTCGGTGGATGGGCAGAGCTTCGCTGAATGGAGAGGTCAACGTTGGTGGTGAAGAACTTCTTTAGTTGACCAAGGATGGGCAGCTCGTGGACGCGTGGGCAAGCAAAGGAGAATTCTCGGTGGGGTGTGGGCTGTTCGCACGAAGAGAAGGGGCAGATGGCGCGGATGAGGGGAATTGCAGCTGCTGGCGGAGGAGATTTCATTCGGTGGGAGCTAGAGGCTTGAGAGAAATGTCCGGAGAGAGAGATGGATAGAGATGAGAAGTGAGGGGCTTCACTTGGCTTGATATTTTGCACACTTGGTCTTCAAGCTTTCATTCTTGGCCAAGCATATATCCTTGGCTCACATTGAACCACATTTGCACTTCTCACAACCTCTTGAAATGGTCCAAAGACCATAAAGGATGGGGGCACACGAATTTCATAATTGGCTTCATTGGACTCAAATTCTCTCTTGAATTAAACCCAAATAACCTCAATAAATTCAATTGATCACCCATTGATCATCTCTGCATTTTTCCTCACTCAATAATCCATCATGCATCTCAATTTTGCCATCAAAAACCATCTTCGGCATTTTCCACACAAAAGCGACCAGGCGACGACTTTTTCCCAAAAAGTCTCGGTCGTCAGAAAAATCTTCTGAGATTGAGTTGATGTTCCTAAAATAGCTCGTGATACCACTGAACTTTCAATTTCTGAAATCGGGTTTGAATTCACGGTTAATTTCCATTCGACGCATTTTTAGCGTAATCTAGACTACCGGGTAAATTTCAGAAATTTTTAGTGCAAATGACCCGTGGTCGATTTTCTTCGAGCCACGATGAATCCACTCAACTCAATGATGACTCTCGATTGTCGTGAAAATCTCGATTATTCAATTACGGACACAGGGTACCAAAACGACAGTAAAATCAAATTAGTGTCGGTTGATGAGAATTTTTCAATTTAGTGGTGTCACCCACGATTAGCCACACATCTCAATCGAACCAACCCATATCTGATCTCAAATCGATTTATATTTGTGCTGTAATGATCTCGACAGATAAGCACGGTCGAGAAGCCGATTCCTAATCGAATTCTCAAGTCTATTTACCTTAAAATTCTTAATAGTTTTTCCAGATAGTCTAATTATCTCTAGAATGATCAGTTCTAAGAATAGCTCTATAGACGCGTTAATGAAATGCCCGATTTATTCAATAGAAAACATGATTGAAAATCTGGGATGTCACATCTAGTTTTTAAACGATCATAAGAAAATGAGACAATTATTTAGAAAAGTCTTGTAACTTATCAACGTAATGCATAAGAGTATTAACACTTTCATTTTGTTCGTGGAAGTTTTAAAACTTGTAACTTGGTACATTGGAGAAGCTACATGCGCCGGACTAGGAAAAATATAAAAACCTCATCCCTCGCTACCATCGTGTGAGGGTTGATTGGCCCTTGCGGCCACTTGGCTGGGGTTGGCCGACCCTGGTGGATCTGAGCATCTACTTGTGGTGATGACTAACAACTCAAACCTCTGGTTGAGTAGGATTCTTTTCCCGGGCTCGGCGCCTCTTCAAGACTTCTCCAACTATCTCTGTGTTCCCCCTTTCTTTTTCATTTTAATTTTCGACTTCTTTTCTTCTTCATTTTTTTTTTTTTTGATTATCTTTCTTGTTTCTTTTTAGTTTTGGTTCGTCATATGATGTGGGAGAAAATATCGGGTACGTCTAACGTTCCAATGTGGCAAATGGGAAGGCACTGGAAAAGTGACACGTGTCTTGACGTGGGACCCACAAGCCGAGCGGAAATGTTGAAAATTTTGCATGCTATAGGATTCTTCTGCGCTTTCTCTCTACCTTCTTCTCATGAATACAAAATTTCACGTTCCCTCCTCTTCGCTCTCTCCCGTGGTCGCTCGCTTTCTGCTCCGGCACTCGCTTGGGTGTCACTTCTTCGCTCTTTGCTCCAGCGCTCGTTCAGTGCCCAACCATGCACATCCAGTTCCGCTCGTTCTCCTCCGCCAGTTCTTCCAACTCCTTCATCGCCTCGACAATCGAGTGCTCGGCTGCGAGCTCCTTCACTAGCTTCAAGATGCAACCTCTCGAAGGACGACTTCAGGGTTAGGATTCGGTCGACGCTGTTCTTCGCGTTGCCGACGCACCACCCTTGGATGAGCCGGAGGAGCGTGTGGTTTGGGGTGAGGCCGGAAGCCCTCGGCAGTGGCTGGTTAGGCAAGTGGCGGTCGCGCTGTTATTGGAGGACTTGGACAGCCACTTCTCGATGCTCTTGCGCTCGTAAGTTATGCCCGTCACGGTTGTCACGGGGGCCCTCATGATCTGCAGGATATTGGACAAAGGAAGTACCAAGGGATATTGACGTCGCGGCCCTCCATGAATCGATGTGGTGACTCTCAGATTGAAGAGGGAGAGAGAATGTCTTGAAGTTGAAGTTGTTCTGTATATTTTCTAAAGATGGAGTTAATTATATGGCGGTATGTTCAAATATCACGAACTGCAAGTTTAGGCTTGCAAAAAGTTTAACTAGACAAATCTTGTGGGTTCAGGTTTGATTGGAGAGTGTTTTTACGTTTTTTTCTGGAACTTTCAAGTCTTGTTTGATTGTTTTAGGGATTTTTTTTTTTTTGGGTCAGGATTGAAACTGCAGGAAAATCGCATCCTTGTTTTGCTTGTTACAATTGGCTTCACCTTTTCTCTTAGAGTTCAACGTTCTGGTTTCGCATTTTTGGCTCCTTTTTTACCAATTCCTAATATTGATTAGTAGTTGCAATTAAAAGTTCGATTTTCTTACCATAAACAGAAACAAAAATTCGATTTTGCTTTGATTGACAATTCTTTTCTTGCCCAAAAAAATTCAAGAGAAATTCTCGTTTGGATTTTATATTCCTTAAAATGAAGAGATTGTGGAATGAAGACTTCAACACAGGTACACTATATGGTAGACTGGTGCAAACAAAACTCAACTTCATCATTGATGAACTAAATCCAGCATAAGATACAAAAAAAGAAGAAAAAAAGGCACTATTCCCGCTTGAATTGAATTGTGCCAGGATATTATTAGCTCCCACAATGAACTCAACCATAAGAACAGCCGTAAAAACATCAAGAATACTACGGTTACTTGACTGTAGGCACAAAACTTGCAAGACACAACTATTCTCGATGAAATTGACAAAAAAAAGAAAAAATGGATGGCTATGACTAGAAAAGGAATCCTCAAAATCCAAGGAAGAATTTGGAGAACCAGATTGCTGGCCATACACTATGGAGGAAAAGGACGAACTATTTTCTATTTCTAACAACACCAAATTGCATGAAGGGTGGCTTCAAAGTACTACAACAGCTTTCCCTGGAGATACAAGGGAAGCAGCATGAATAGTGAGGGGTTCATAGTGATCAGCTTCGGCGCCACAGCACCCTGCACGTTAAAATCAATTGTGGGGCAACGTTAAATGCGGATGGAGAGTTCTAGACAACTTGCTAGAAGGCAGCAATTTTCACTTCTTTTTTCTATTTTGTTTCCTTTGGTTTTCTGGGAAGTAGGCAGAATACTAAATTCATTTACCTATTCTTTTCGTGAAGAGGAATAAAGGAGGACCCCGTGTTTGACTTCTAGCCGAATCAATTCATGGAGGGCCGCGACATCAAGATCCCTTGGTACTTCCTCTGTCCGATATCCCTGCAGATCATGAGGGACCCTGTGTCGATCGTGACGGGCATAACCTATGAGCGCGAGAGCATCAAGAAGTGGCTGTCCAAGTCCTCCAGCAACAGCGCGGCTGCCACTTGCCTAATCAGCTGTTGCCGAGGGCTTCCGGCCTCACCCCGAACCACACGCTCCTCCGGCTCATCCAGGCATGGTGCGTTAGCAACGCGAAGAACGGCATCGACCGGTTCCCAACCCTGAAGTCGTCCTTCGAGAGGGTTGCATCTTGAAGCTGGTGAAGGAGCTCGCAGCCAAGCACTCGATTGTCGAGGCGATGAAGGAGTTGGAAGAACTGGCGGAGGAGAACGAGCAGAACCGGACGTGCATGGTCGGGCATTGAGCGAGCGCCGGAGCAAAGAGCGAAGAAGTGACACCCGAGCGAGTGCTGAAGCAGAAAGCGAGCGACCACAGGAGGAGAAAATATTGGATACGTCTTATACTCCAGGCTGTCAAACAAGAAGGCGGTCGCAGCACGACACGTGTCTCGCAGGACCCACGATTTCAGAGGCGCCCATTTTGAAAATTTTCCTGTACTGTAGCTCTGCCGTGGGTTCTTTTATTGCGCCTCTCTCTACACTCGCTCTCTCTCCCGATGTAGTCCCTCTCTGTGACCTCCCTCTCTCTCTGCCCTCTCTCTTTCCGACCGGCGAACGATTGCCTGCAACCGACGAACCACCGCACAGGACCGGCGAGAGGACTGCAACTTCCCTCTCTCTCTGCTGCCCTCCTTCTTTCCGATCGGCGAACCACCGCGCCCCCCTCCGGCTCGAGATCGGGCACCGGCTTGTCCTGTACGCTGGAACATTCGCGCCCGACCGCCTCACACCCACCACCCGACCACTTCTCTGTCTTGTGGTTCTAGTGAGGTAATACAGATCATGGGCTTAGTAAAGAATGCAATTTGCTGAGCAGTGACAGTGAGCAGCAGTTCAGCACTAGAAAGGACATGGGGGCTGTAGAAAGCGAGGTTGATTGACCATTTTGGCGATTTCCAATTAGATCTGTAACCCCTGTCAACTTTGGCACGTTGGTCGCGCCTCCCATCAAGGTACACGTTCTCTACAGCATTCACCACCGAGGCGTCAAGCCGTCGGCCCCTGCCCCCATGATAAGCACACGAGATCGTTGGTGATGGTGGATTCTCTGCGCTGATCTTTTGCTTTGTGCGTTTGTAGCCTGTTCTTTTTCGGCTTTTTGCATCTAAACGAACTGTACTAAACTGATCACATATCTGGAAGCTGTGGAGTCCATGCTGAGTTTCATAGATAACTCAAATTTCGATATGATCATTGCACTGCCATTTATGACCACTTCCTCTAATTTTTTGGTCATGAAAGTCTGCATAACATTTCCTTTCCCAAAACATATGTTGTTTTTTGCGATGTGCTTACTAGTTCCCTTACATTGAATTGATCAGTCTATCAGACCGGGGGAGCTGCACCATTGTCGTCGACAGACAAGCTAATAAGTCAGAGGTGGAGGATCTTGATGCCGGATGGGTCTCATGCCATTTATCCCAAACCCAGAGCTTTGAACCACTTTGAGATACAGGATATGGTCGACCATTATCACAGGTTGCCATAAATGCCATTTGAGCTGGTTAGTTCATGGATTGCCTTACCTTCATTAGTTCCAGCAGAAGAGTTTCCTTTAATGAGTTTTCTGCCTTCGAAAGTTTAGTATTCGCATTGCTTTTCAATAAATAAATAGCAGCTCGAATCAAACTTAGTTTATACTTCTGGAACCCCATGTTCGGGTAAACTTAAACTAGCATAGTTGGGAAAGAAAATGTTCAACCTACTCGGTGGTGGGACCTCATAGAGAAAGCTTTGAAAAGACATGATGGATATTACGCAATTGCTTCGTTGTTTAGTAGAAAGCAAGGTTGGCCCTTTTGAGATTGACCATTTTGGCGATTTCTAATATTTTGGGGTTTTATTGATATCAAATGAAAGATGGCGAATACGATTCTTCCTTTGCAAAATGAAATTATTGTCAGATAGTAATAGTAAGGTGTCAAAAGGCCTACATCTTGCCTAAGATGAAGTTATCGCCTATCGACAAACAGCGTTTAGTGGTAGGTCAACTGTGCATGTCATGAAAGTGAAAGGTTTTTTTTTTTTTTTTTGCCTGACTTCATGACATGTGAGAAGCCGGCAAAAATTCGGTACCTTTTGCCAACTTGTGAAAACGGTATTTTTGTGCATAATATTCTTGCACCACTGGGTCTAGAAAGGTGAAGTATACAAAGTGTTTCTCTTGCATCATAGTGATTTGTTTTTTGTTTGGGAGCTTGGCTGATCAACAACATGAAAATGTGACTGGATAGGCATACAAATAACACATTCCGAACCACACACCTGATCCCTACGTCAAAGAGTTGTTAGGAAGATTTTGACGCCTCCAGATCAAATTGGATAAATCTCATTGTTGCATGAAAGATTTTCCTTTTTCTCAATGTGAAAAATTCTCTGACAGCTCATCATAGGGTGTTTATTGCTTACAAATGCTTGGGCAGTGATCCTTGTTATGTTTGGAGTGCCAAACCTGAGATTTCTAGCAACATTTTGCTGATTTAGATGTACTTTTGAAATCATTAACCAATCTCTTGATCTAAAACAAATTAAATGCTGCATGCGATGCTTCTGACTTTGGTACGTATTTGTGTAAATTTTCATATTTGTTTCTCTCGAAAAGTAACATTTGAATACATTCGATGATATCTCTTATAACACCGATATTGAGAGGGGATAGGGGTTGGAATTTCTTTTTCGATAAAAGCAACTCGTCGTGTTACCATGCCGATGTCTTGGAAAGCTCATTGTTGTGTTTGGGGTGGCTTTGAACCTGTTTTTGATCAATTTTTAGCCTTGGCTCTAGCTTTTGACTTCAGCTTTAGCTTTGGCTGTTTGGATGGAATTTTCATTTCATTTGAATAATTTTAATATTGAACACCTTAAATTTTCAGTGGAACTTGTTGAATTAATTTAAGCTTTCTCAAGAATACAACTAACTAAAATATCGCTTTTACCCAAAAAAAAAACTAATTAAAATATCGCAGCCAATTGTGATAGAAAATCTTCTTATACTGAACATTTTTCTTGGTTAATTGGTAATGCAGGTCATCTCAGCTTTTGGGTTTGTTCACAAGATTACTACCTTTAAGAAAACCGCTGGATTCCGTGTGACAAAAACTGAGATGACTTTTTTTTTGGTTTTGTACAGAGTTTATAATTTAAGCAAAAAATTCTTGACTAAAATCTTGTTTGTAGGCCCTGGTGCAATTTTCGAATGCCGAAACGCTTCTTCTCGCAAAAAATGCCCTTGATGGAAGATGCATTCCTAGGTGACGGTTGTATTAATTTTTTGACATGGTATTTTGTCCAACCGAACCGGTAAATGTTGCCCAAAGTAATGCATATTTTGGCACGAGTTTATCACCTATATATTGTGTTTAAAGAATAATTCCTAGTTAAGCTAAAAATCAAATTTCTCTAGTTACAAAGAAGCAGTTCTTAACCTAGAGTGGCATCTTCATGTGCTTTGAGAATTTCTTTTGGGTTGCGATAGCATATTCTCTTCTAGTGCACTCACATGAAGGTTACTGACTGACTTTGTCTTGGTTCACAGCTATTTGCTTCCTAAGCACGTGGGGCCATGCACCCTCAGGATCACATATTCAGCCCACACATATCTGTGTGTGAAATTCCAGAGCCATCGGAGCAGGTGACTTTCTAATTGGGTTTTTTATACCAAGCCTTCGTTTGATGTCCGTTTCTTGGTTGAACGACCGTGTATTTTACCATGGACATTTTTTTGTTTATCGTGGACTACACTAATCCATACCTTCCTCGTTGCTCCATCTCGCTATAGATGGCGGTGGTCGTAAGGAATCAAAAATCATCATTTGCTTTGTTGTAATCACATCCGCTGTTACAATGAGGTGGGCTTATTATTTTGTCTCGCCTTATGATTTGATTGATTTGATCAAACATTGCATTGTATGCTGCAAGTTGAGTGTTGGCTTGGATGGGAAAAAATTAGAACCCGAGAGCAATGTCCTTCTCGCATCAATAGAGAATATGCAGTATGCAGTAACATTGGATGTTCTTCACATGGTATTTATTTTATTTTATTTTATTTTTAATTCTCTCATCTGCATTCTTGGGTAAGCATGTGTTTTAAAAGTTTGTCACCAATTTCGCCTGGTTCAGGTCTTTTCAGCTTTTGGACCTCGTATTTAAGATTGCCATGTTTGACAAGAATGGAGGGGTCCAAGCATTGATTCAGTACCTTGGTTAGTAAGAGCAGTGAATTTTTCTGGATGAAGAATATCTTTCTTGCATTAGGGTGAAAAATATGCATGCATTTAATGAAGTGCATGTTGGTTGTCGCATTGTTGTCCATGCAGATGTTTAGATGGCTGTAGTTGCAAAGGAAGCTTTGGAAGGGCATTGCATATATGACGGGGGGTTTTGCAAACTCCATATCTCGTATTCGCGCCATACAGATCTTAGCATAAAGGTAATTACATCTGCTGCCCCCTGGTATTACGTTTATCTCAACAAGTTGCGACTAACCTACATCGTGGATGTACACTTCCTTGCTTTTGATACAAAAGGAAAAACTCCCTCTCCTATATCAAGTTTTCTATTGAATTTTGAAAGATGCCACTTCCAATTGACCATTTGATCAAGAGCGATTACCATTCAAAGAGTCACTGGTATGTCAATCACATGTTTTTAGTTTTCACTTAAAAACAGTTAAAGTGAAATTTGTTCCCTGTAGAAGGGTGAATGACGTGAAATATGTATAAACTTGATGAATAAGGGATGGCATTATTCTATTTCGCCAGTATAAGCTGTTTCACTTTGAGAAAAGTGGTGAAACATTCATTGATGTCTCTGGCAACAAGAACTTTCATTGGCTGTTGACTTCAAATATGCCACACGTTCAAGGTTCTGCTCATCTCCTTGGATCTAGTGCTACCATTTTCAACGTGACCGTATATAAGTCACACCTATTTGCAATTGTGTTTTCTGTGTCATCATTCAGGGAATCTGAACTCTCTTGTTTCCCTTGCTTTGAAAGATAAACTTTAGGTGCTAGCATGATTTAAACTTGGTCCCTTTAACATGAGGCATTTTGTGTAATTTTTCTTATATCATGAATTGGTGGGAATTTGAAAACTGAAGCAAGTGTTGTGAGCACTTCCTTTTGTGAGAATTTACTGATGTTATTTTAAGATAAAATAGTACGGAAGCCTGGTCATTTTAGTTAAGACAGTTCTAGAATCTGCTGTTTATTCATCTGTTATTCATTGATCATTCTGTGGGGGAGGTTATGATTTATTAGCTTGGTGAATTGTTAGGACTGGCTGGAAATAATTGTCTTAGTATTTTGTGCTGCATTTCAGTTTCTATGTTAGATATATACGGCGTGTCATAATAATTTTGTCTTGCCTTTGAATATATGCGAACATTAATTTGCTGATATTGTTCTCTTACATTTTTACTTTCGAAGAAAGTAGGTGGGAGATTGTTAATTGACTGATATGCTAACTATTTTTCCAGGTTAACAATGATCGGAGCAGAGACTACACAATCCCCAACACTCTGATGATGAATCCTCAACCTTCAATTCTAGGGCAGCAACTGGCTTCAGCTGTTGGCGCTTCTCCTTATCATGCTATACTACCGATTTCATAAACTAAATATAGTTGCCTCTACGCTAGACTATCTAGAGCTACATGTTAGTAATTTCAGCGTAATTAGAGATTGTTTCCTCTTTTCTTTCATTTGATGACTGATCCGATGTTAAAAAAAAAAATTTGCAGATAAGCAACTTTGCTAGCATGTGGTTCATTCTCCTTTTCGTCTCAATTTTCGCAACTGGTATTCTTGAGCTCCGTTGGAGTGGTGTCAACATTGAGGATTGGTGGAGGAATGAGCAGTTCTGGGTCATTGGTGGTACATCCGCTCACCTTTTTGCTGTGTTCCAAGGGCTTCTTAAAGTGCTTGCTGGCATTGATACCAACTTCACAGTCACTTCGAAAGCAGCCGATGAGGAAGGAGACTTTGCTGAGCTTATGTGTTCAAATGGACATCGCTTCTCATTCCTCCGACCACAGTTCTTATAGTGAACATCATTGGCATTGTAGCAGGTGTCTTATGTGATTAACAGCGGGTATTAGTCATGGGGTCCACTGGTTGGCAAGCTGTTCTTCACCATATGGGTTATGGGTTATTGCTGACCTTTACCCATTCCTGAAGGGTCTGTTGGGTCGGTAGGATCGTACTCGTACGATTGTTATTGTGTGGTCTATCTTCTTGCTTCCATATTCTCATTACTCTGGGTACAGATTGACCCTTTCACCTCGGCCTCCACAAAATCTGCTGCAAATGGTCAATGTGGCATCAACTGCTAATTGTATCATGCTCGCCTGTGGGGGAAGCCATCTTCAAGTGCTTATTGTTCTTTTATGTATATAACAAGATTCTCATTGCCACCCAAAGTCACTTTTCATCGTTGAGGCAATACTTTTGTCTGGGAAGAAGGTGGGTGTAAAACAGAAAAAGCAGAGAATGTCATTTTTTGTCATGTCCTTTCCACGGTTGCCCGTGTTGGAAAATAGGCATCTCGAACCTTTGATTCGTCTGTTGTTATTTATTGTGCAGTATTTTGTTGTTTGATCACAAGAATGTAGCACTTTCGAACTTAATTCAGCACTTAAAAGGTTGAATACAAAACAAGTTCATTGGTCAAGCTTAAGTCAATGCCTTTATTACTGTTCCCACAATTCTCTTGTAAATTGTCAACAGGTCTCATCAACGCAAGGCTCTACAGAAAGCATTTCCTGCACGTCAATTAATTCTCTCTCACACTACTGATAATTAAAACGTTCAACGAGGTTGAATTATTGCCACTTTTCGATTTCATACTAAGTAGCAACCCCTTGGACCCGCAGGTTTGCCAAGATTGGTAGGGCAGCGAGAGCTTTGCCTTGCAAGGTAACTAGCCACAGTTTGGATCAAAAATTAAATCAACATCCGACAAGATCATTTAATACAAAGCTTTGTTTTGTCAAAGAAAGCTGAAGGTGCTCGAATGTAAAATTGAAATATCAAACTCCAAACATAAAATTGTTATTCATTCAAATCGACAATCCAATAAGCAAAAAAGCTTTCCTTATGTTAGGTACTCCAAGAGATTTATGCACACAAAGTAGCCCCTGTGAAAAACATTGCATCTCAATCAGCATGTTATTGGACAAATTGGCCATCTTTCTTGGTTCGACTCTTGCCAACTCATCTTCTCATGAAAGGCAATACTCACATTATCAAAACATGCCAGTACCTCCTTCAGAAACACATAGAACTCCAAAAGAAAAGTAAACCCCTCGAATATATTTGCGAGTGCATGTAGAACCAACCTTGGTAACAAGAACTTCCTTGAAGAATTCTTCTGAAGAAATCGTATGAGCAAAAGAAAAAAACATAAACTAAACCATTCAATCGCAGTATACAAAATAGTGATCTTTATCCACTCTTTCTGTAGATGACCCATAGCAAAAGACCTCGCATTTCTTCTTGTCAAATATGTGGTTACGCCTCTTCATCATCCTCAACCATAATCCTCTTGCACGCTTCGTAGCACATGAACATCACGTAGGGAAAACCTTAATGACAATCGACAGGAACATCAGGTAGGGAAAACCATAATAGATACATTAGCTATTTAGATTACATGGATGCGGGATAGATTGTAAATATTGTAACGTAGGAGCCAATGCATGTGACCTCCTGAATGATCAAGTCATTGGCAATATTCTTATATACCAAGATGATAACAAGTTCAATTTTCCTTCCATGAAGGAAGATCAAGAATTATAATAGCGACTTGAAATTCAAAAACAAAGTTCTCGAAAAATGTTCGAACCACACTTAAATAGCTTACTTTAATTGAGTTCCCCATAAGATTTGTGATGAGCTACCGAAATCTCCCCGGATCACCAATCAACTTCTGCGGAACATTTTCAGAAATGTAAACTGCTAGCTGCAGATTTGAAGGGGTGGAAATTATTAGATAATGACTCAGGTGAATTAGCAGCACCATGTAACAAAGGCAGTCCATACCTCCACTCCTTTTTCTTGAGATTTCCCCGAGAAGAGAGACGACATCATCCAATATGGCCCTTAGATCAAACTGCACAGCCTCAATCTCAATCTTACCAGATTCAATCTTTGCTTGGTCCAAGACCTCATTTATAAGTGAAACCAAATTTGCGCCTCTAAAAATGTAGGAGTCAACTTCAACGATATATCACCATAAGGTTCTTCTTGCACATTAATAAGTCCATGACTCTTTAAAGCCTGTCCACATCCATATGAGAAGTCATCGACTTCCCTCAGCGGCTCTTTTAACATGACCAGAAACAGGGGCGTCCACCAATTTTAGATCTTTTCCTTCACCTGCAATATGACACATGCAGCATGAAATTTAGAATAAGAATGCTGGCAAATAAACGCTTTAGTTTATCGAATAAAACTTTTAGTTTTCTATTTTCAACAACAAAAGTGAACGTTGTTTAGCTAAGAGTGTCTGCAGAACTTCCCTCATTCAATGCGGCATCATTTTGACATTTAAATTTATTCTTCTTATTTAGATGGCCGTTCATCTTTTAAATCAATCCATTGCATGACAAAGGACATACTTTGCAATCATCGCTCCAAATTTAGTCATGAATCCGGGAGAAACAAAGTGGAAGAAAGAGTTATGGATGCACAAGCTGCAAGCGCCGAGGTTAAACCAAATAAGATGTCAATAGAGACATGAAAAATCAAACAAATATAGAAACGAATTAGTTACCCGGGATTGCACCAACATCTCCAAATAGGACATTTTCCGCTTGAGCTTCATTTGTGACCTTGATCGAAAGTACATCAACATGTCACGGAGAGAGATGTAGCTCCACCACATGCACCGAGAGATATGTATTGCCAAACCTACCTAACACTTTACATTAGTTTCAACACCACCGAGTCATTATCATTTCCAACTAAACTATGAGAACTAAGAAAAATGTTTAGCCTACATGTAAACAGCTGCATTAAAGGGGACACAAATGATCATTAAAGATGTCCATGCATCAAGAAGCCCCTGGTTTCTAAAAGTATTAAGGAAGCAGAATATAAGAAACAAGATGTACAGATAAAGAGTTCAGGAAGTCACTAGCCCGATGGAATTTACATATTCAGAGTGTGATAGGAAACACTACTGCTAAACAAATCGGGCAACGTTCTGCGCATAGAAGAATAAGAAAAAGGCAGGTTCAATTTAAGATACCAAGAAAGTATTCTCCCTGTAGTATCTATTATTTTGCAGTAAAACAAGGCAAAAGCAGTTCACATGCATAAAGAATCGACAGAAAATGTCCTCTGCAATGACTATGCTAGTTATATTACAAAAGGAGAAAAAATGAGAATCAACAAATTGGTATTCAAGAAAAGGAGGAAGTGATTGAAGTCAATCTCCCAGCAGTTTGCATAGTTTTCAATAATCTCCCAAGAAACAGGGGGAAGGAGACTTTTCACTATGGACTACCAAAAAATAAAAACAGACGCTTTTCCATCTTCTCCTCCCTCAAGAACAGCTAGGTGATTTTTTGCCTGTGAAGAAAGCAATTATACCAGGCCTCTAAGCATTTTGCATCAATACATGGCCAATGAGACCGAGAAGAAGCATATCAAACTGCGTTTGTTACTTTAATGGAAAACAATCTAATATGTGACTGATTCCTTCCTACCAAAATCACTGTATTCCCCTGTGACTTTTACCTGAACCAAAGCACTGGCAGGATCGTGATGCGAGCGGAACTGGAGATCAACAGGCCGGCGGGTGTGAGACGGTTGGGCACCAACGTTCCAGCGTACAAGACAAGCCGGTGTCAGATCTGGAGCTCGAGGGGGGGCGCGGTAGTTCACCGATCACGCGGTGGTTCGCCGCGAAGAGAGGGAGGGCAGACAGAGAAGAGCGGGATCGTGACGCGAGAGGAATTGGAGATCAACAGGCCGGTGGGTGTGAGGCGGTCGGGCATCAACGTTCCAGCGTACAAGACAAGCCGGTGTCGGATCTGGAGCTAGAGGGGGGGCGCGGTGGTTCGCTGGTCACGTGGTGGTTCGCCGCGAAGAGAGGGAGGGAGGGCAGACAGAGAAGAGCAGGGGACGGACGAGTCGGGGCCAGATCCGGAGCCGGAGGGGTGGCGCAGTGGTTCGCCGGCGGAAAAAGCGAGGGAGGGCAGATAGAGGGAGGTTGCACGCCGGTTGGTTGTTCGCGGTCGTCTCGCCGGTATCCTCCTCATTTGTCGGTTGCTTGCAGTGGTTCGTCGGCCGGAAAGAGGGAGGGTAGAGAGGAAGGTCGCACGCCGGTCGGTCGCTCGCGGTCGTCTCGCCGATATCCTCCTGGTTTGTCGGTTGCTCACGGTGGTTCGCCGGTCAGAAAAAGCGAGGGCACGAGAGAGAGAGTTCGTCGGGAGTTCGTTCGGGGAGAGAGAGCGAGTGAAGAGAGAGACGCAAAGAAAGAACTGAAAATCCTAGCTACAGTACAGAAACATTTTCAAAATGGCGCCTAAAATCGTGGGTCCCACGAGACACGTGTCGCGCTGCGAGCGCCTTCTTGTTTGACACGCTGGAGCATAAGACGTACCCAATATTTTCTCCCATGGAAGAGAGAGAAGAGGAGGGAACGTGAAATTTTGAATTCATGAGAGGAAGGGAGAGAGAAAGCGTCGGTTTGTGCAGAAGAATGCTACAACATGCAAAATTTTCAAAATTTCCGCTCAGCTTGTGGGTCCCATGTGAGGACACGTGTCACTTTTTCGATGCCTTCCCGTTTGCCACGGTGGAACGTTAGACGTAATCAATATTTTTCCATGACGTGGTGCCCACATGTACATACGAATTCAATAATTTTAAGGATTGATTTGTTCTTTTTGAATATATTAAGAGTTAATTCCATTTTAATTGAGAACACCCAGTACTCATACTTTTGAGAGGAGAAAGCCATTCCTCTTGATTTTTTTGAGAACTAAATTTGTGAAATCGATAAAACAAAAGAATGACGAAACATTAGCGTAGCCGAACAATGACGAAATCATGCATTGACTTATTTTCTTTTTCTCCACGTACGAATGAAAAGCCAAATAAGCGGATTGATTTTAGCGTAGTTTGTTAATTCCTGTATTTTGCAGAAGAATTGCCTTCGTGGCTATCTATTTACATTTCTCGTTTCCTGAGTGTGTTCTCTTGACATGGAGCAATGCGTCTCTTTCTCTCTTCCCTCCACCGTCCAATATCAAAGCTCCCTCCTTCCCGCCAGAACCTCTCCCCCTCTCGCCCCTCGACCGCCGCCTCATCACCCCCACCACCGCGGCGGCGACCTCCCTGGAGCAAGCTCCCACCCCGACCTCATGTCCCGTGATGGGTCCCATCCCGACCTCCTCACCTTCTCTCTCCTCCTCAAGTCTGTTCGCTCTCGGTGGCGGGTCCATCGCGCGCTGGCTCGGCACCAGCTCGAGGCCCACTTCGGGGATTCTCAACTCGCTCATCAGTCTCTACTCGACTGGGCCGAGGCTGAGAGGATATTTATGGACATGGGTCAGAAAAGGGACTTGGTTTCTTGGAGTTTGAAGCGGTTGAAACTTTCCTTTATATGCTTGAAGATGGCTTTCTTTACCTAACGATTATTGTTTCGCGGCGGTTATTCGGGCTTGTTCAGTTCGGAGAGTGCATCAATTGGTGATACAATTTTCGGGTTTATAATCAAAAGTGGCTACGTAAATTATGATGTGTGCGTTGGGTGTGCATTTTAATTGACATGTTTGCCAAGGGTAGTGCTGATTTTGTTTCAGCTCGTAAGGTGTTCGAGAAAAGGCCCGAGAGGAGTGTGGTTGCTTGGACTTTGATGATGACAAGATGTACTCTGGTGGGTTGTCCAATAGAGCTGTTGATTTGTTTCTCGATATGCTTGTGAGTGGGACTGTGGCAGATAGATCTACACTCGAAGCTGTTTTGTCAGCAAGTTCGGAGTTGGAGTTGCAATCGCTGGGGTTGCAGTTGCAATGCTGGGTTAGACAGTCTGGATTCACTTCGGATGTCCGTGTTAGATGCAGCTCGGTGGACATGTACGTGAAGTGTGTAGCTAGTGGATTGCTTAATGATTGGAGAAAGGTGTTTGATCGGGTGCAAGATCATAACGTGATGTCTTGGACAGCGATAATCATGGGAAGTATCAAACTCTTTTTGGAAATGATCAAAGGTCCCATGAGGCCAAACCATTTCGCATTTGCTAGTGTTCTCAAGGCATGTGGAAGTACTTGTGATGTAGATATGGGGATACAAATATACACGCTAGCTACAAGATTGGGCTTTGCTGGTGATACTTCTGTGGGTTATTCTCTTATTAGCACATATTCTCAGTCGCACCAAATGGAAGACACTTAGAGAGCTTTTGATACACTATTTGAAAAGAATTTAATTTCTTATAATGCCCTTGTGGATGCCTATGCCAAGAGCTTGGAGTCCAATAAGCCTTTGAACTGCTATATGAAATTGAAGAGAGAGGAATCAGAAGGGGTGCTTCTACATTTGCCAGCCTTTTAGGTGGAGCTGCCTGTATCGGTGCTATTGGTGAAGGGGAGCAAATCTGTCACGCCCCGACTCTCGGTAACGTGACTATCCTTCTATCTTGGTCGATTTTATTATGCGGTATCCCCAGGACTACATATCGCCGACCCTGTCCTTTTTAATAACACATGCGGAAGCAGTTATAAAAATCCCCAGACAATAAAGCAATGGAATATACAAGTAGGACTAGGAAATTGAACCTAAAAATCAACACCCTTAGGATCATATACAAGCCATACTAAGACAATTGGTTTCTACTCAAATTGATTCTATAGCAATCGTCATTAGGATCCTACTTTGGATCATTCTCGGGGTTCTTCTTCTGATACTCTTCTTCAGGTTCCTCATCAGGGTTTTCCTCATCAAGTTCCTCCTCCTTAAGCTCCTCATCCGGGTCCTGAAATGGTTATTCAATAACCACTGAGACAACGTCTCAGCAAGTTCTACCCCCTAAGACCCGATTAGTAAACTAATACACCTTAGGGTTGCCTATGCACAACATGAGTCAGAGGACTTACCTTGGCCTCAGATTCCACCTGCATATTAGCACAAATCAAATAGGCACCCAAGCAATAACATCACAGATCGAAGCATCGATCTAATCGACTTAATCGATTACACGCCAACAAGACCACTCACGGTCACTTCCATTCAATCAATCAATTCGCAACATCAAATCAAGGCAGTGATCAATCACATTGAATCACACTCAAATCGAATCATCGATCAATCGACCTAGTCGATTACAAGTCAGTCGAATCATTTCTAGGTCATTTACTCCATCCCACATAACCTCCAATAGTACACTTAGTCACAGAGCTCCATCAATGCTCTCGGGCGTCGTTTTCGCCAAGGTGACATAAGTATCAGACGGTCTACGTGCGTTCTTTAATGCGCCGTTTTCGCACAGTGATATTCCTCATCACCGAACCATGCCCGTCATAGGTCACAAATCACTGACAGTCTACGTTCGTTCTTTAAGGCGCCGTTTTCGCACAGTGATGTCTTTCATCACCGAACCACGCCTGTCATGATTCATAAGTAGTCTACGTGCGTTCTTTAAGGCGCCGTTTTCGCACAGTGATGTCCTTCATCACCGAACCACGCCTACCATAAGTCATAGACAGTCTACGTGCGTTCTTTAAGGCGCCGTTTTCGCATAGCGATGTACTTTATCACCGAACAACGCCTGTCTATACTTCGTACTTGATCGGTCTCAGCCAATAGAATTCTCAGTTAGTTCTCATCACTCTCTCCGCTTACAGCTCAACAAGGCAATACAAATGCTAACTAGCCATACTCAGCCAATTACCAATCAATCATTCAATTTCACTTAATTTCAATCAATTCAGGGTAACTCCCTAAAATATCACAATTTATTTAATTTCATACAACGTAGAGCTCAAATAAATAAACAGACTGCGCCACGACAATCAGCACGAGATTTCGATCATCAACCACCTCAATCTTAATTTCCGAAAAATAATTAATTAATTAATTAATTTCGAAAATTAATTAATAAATATTAAAAATTCAATTTAACTCAAATTAAGGCCCGATTAAATAAACGGACTTCACCACGGTCGTCAGCATAATATTCTGGTCATTGGCCATCCAAGTTGAATTTTCGGAAAATAAATAATTAATTAATTTAATTCCGAAAAATAAATAAATAAACACAATAATTCCAATTTAGCACCATATGAAGCTCCATTAAATAAACGGTCTGCGCCACCATCATCAGCATAAAATCCCGGTCACTAGCCATCCTAGTTGAATTTCCAAGAAATAAATCATTAAATAATTAATTTCCAAAATTAATATTTAATTCCTAAAAATTCCACCTAGGCCCGAATTGCTTAATTAACACCCGATAAGGGACGGGAAAAATCCCAAGAAGCATCTAATAAATACTACAAGCAATTCTCTATCTAATTACACTAATCACACAACTAATATGCAAATCAATTAACTAATAATCACTAATCAATTCTAATCTAACAACCTAATTACACTTAATTAACACTAATCAACCTTTAAGCGTAATTAGCAAACTAAGAAGGCGTTAGTGAGTAAAACTCACTCAAAACGTCGGGCTCGACGCGAGGATCGACTTTCCCCAAAGCGGGCCGAGCATCCGGGCTCGGAAAGGCGGCCAAAACGGGCCAAAACCCACTGCGATACCCATTTTCTGCACTCTCTGTTTGCTACTGATTGGGGGCGGATCCAGGCTCAGATTGAAGCAACAGCAGACCTAGATGGACGGAGGGGCTGAACAAGACTTAGGCGAGGCTTCACGTTGGCCGGAGGAGGTCGGGCGGCAGTCGTAGGTGGTCGAACGGGACCGAACAGAGGCAAAACAGGGGCTGGACAGAGGCGGTAGGAGCTGGAAAGCAGCTCTGGAACAGCGAGCTGGGCGAGAGAGAGACCAAGGTGCGCGAAGGACAACCGGCGAGCGGCGGAGCACGCGGGCGGGGCGAGTAGCGACGGCAGCTCCGGTTATCTTCTCCCGGCGCTGCTGTTTTGCTGTCTTCGAACAGACCGAGCGGGAGGAGGAAGAGAGAGGGCGAAGCTATGCAAGGGTGGGGCGAAGCAACGACGGCGGCGGCGCGGTAGCTCCGGTGGCTTGCGGGCGCGCGACGATGGCAGCTACTTACGCTTGGTCTTTCGTTGCTTTTGCTGAAGAAGAAAGCCCAAAGAAAAGAGGAAGAAGATGGAGGTGCCCGACGGAGGAGAGAGGGAAACCGGTTTTCTCCTCTTCTCTCTCTCTCTCTCTCTCTCTCTCTCTCTCTCTCTCGGCCCCACCGAACCAGCTGTCTTCCACTCCATTTTCCTTGCCAAAAATGCCCCTTCTAGAAGACTTTGGGTAATTTAAAATATTGGGTCTATGGGCATACGAATTTGCTAGGTTTTCTTTCCAATTAGGCCTTAATTCCTCTTGAATTAAATCAAATTGACCCCCATTAATTTATTCAATGCTTCAATTGAATATTCTCCTCATCCAATAGCTCATCTCGCATCTCAATTTTGTATTCCATTTTAATCCCCGGCTCCAATTGCATAGGAATGACCTGATTAATTCAATTGAAATTAACACCGAAAATTTTGGTTCTCACAACTCTTCCCCTCTTATAAAAATTTCGTCCTCGAAATTTAAATCTTTACCAATCCATAAACGAAGGGTGGGGGTATTGTCGTCTCATCGAGTCTCACTTTTCCACGCTAGCCTTTCGGTCTTGTGGCGTTGTCTAACCACTTTGACCAAGGAGACCATCTTGGTATATAAAATCTGCTCTTTCTAAACCAACAACCGAACCGCACTTCTCACATAAGACAATTTGGCATCCACATCTGATCTCTTTTTCTCGGCTCACTAATAAACTTTCGAAGCTCAACGATTCAAAATTTCTGATAGTTCTGAGCAGTCTTTACTCTGACATTGATCTGACAACTGTAAATACTGATTTCTGAGTTGACTCTGGACTTGCGATTTTCTGATTTCTTATCTCATCTCAACCGACTGAAATCCTGTACACTCTGCTTTGAACTGATTAAAAAGAAACTACCTGACTGATTAACTGAAACTGGGAATCTCTGGTCAAGATCTGATATAACTCGGGCACTGATTTTGGCAACTACAACCACTGACTACTGTACTGTCTTTGGCTTGAAATCTTTATTCACTTTCTTTTCACCACTGAAATTCTGTATCATCTACTATACACTACTTGAGAAATAACCCTCTGAAAACTCTGCCAAACTTGCAATCTCTGATCTAGATTCAAAATATAATTCATCCCCGGCACTCCATGCCGGCGAATTATCCGAGACACACACTTCGGTATACCCAATTTGTGGCAAGATAGGATCTTCAATTTCTGAAATCGAACTTAGATTGGCGGTTAATTTCACTCCGACACGCTTTTAGTGTAACCTAGGCTACTGGGTAGTGTTCAGAGCTTTTTAGGACAAATGACCCGTGGTCGATTTTCTTCGAGCCACAATAAACCCACTCGAGCCATTGACAACTCTCGATTGTCGTGAAAATCTCAAAGATTCAAATACGGACACAAGGCGCCAAAACGATAGAAACATCAAATTAGTGTCGGTCGATGAGAATTTTCCAATTTAGTGGAGTCATCCACGATCGGTCATTCATCTCAGTCAAGCCGATCTATTTCTGATTTCAAATCGATTTTATATTGTGCCGCAATGATCTCTAAAGATGAGCACGGTTGAGAAGTCAATCCCTGGTCGAATTCTCAAGTCTATTTGCCTTAAGGTCCTTAATAACTCACCCAGCTAGTCTAGTTATCTCATGAATGGCCAACTCAGAGAAAAACACTGTAATCACGTCGATGAAATGCCCAATTTATCTAATCGAAGTCAGAGCCGAAATATGGATCACACACTCAAAACAAGATATATTCGTACTGTACCAAAGTGGACCAACTCCATCTGTCAATCAACCACTATTCTCAAATGGTATCAGTAATCCCTTGAATCTTTAGTAAGCCTATCACAATATTCCATTGTGATATATCCCCATTCTTACTTGGGACTCTCAAGTGGTGGTAAAATCTTCCGGATTTGCATTCCTGAACTTCCACTTACTGACATCTCTGACACTTGCAACCTGCTTGGCGATATCTATCTTCATATCGATCTACCAATTTAGCTGACGTCGATTCTGATTACTTGCCCCATCTGGTCAAAACTGTGATACTATAGTAAACTTTTGACAAGATCTTTTCCTTAAGTGCTACACTGTCAAGTGCACTCAATTCCTCATGGAACCCGAACGTTCCATCCTCAGAAATTTCAAAGTTAGATTCTTTCTTGCCAGTATCCTCTTATAAGATCTTCTGAACATCTCTGTCTGTCAACTAGGTGCTGATTCCAACTTGAACATTTGACTCAATTTTGAGGGCGGCTATAAAATTCAAAAGGTAGCCTACCTCAAATTTGAAAACCAAGCTTCGAAGTCTTTTCAAGTAAAGTCTACACTTTAGCTAGTCGCTGCACAATTGAAGACTCTCGGCTCAACACATTAATGACTCATTTCGTTCCTCCAAGGTGATACCCAATATCACTATTATAGTTCTGCCAAAATTCGGGTTCACTACGCTGCTTCGTATTCCACTGATTGGGTCTCAACTGGCGGAACGGTGATGCAACAATCTTCTCATGTTGTATCAATGCATACCCTGTCCTCTACAAGACACATCACTAAAGATTCCGTGCTTCCAGAACCAAATGAAAAGTTTAGCACAAGTACGATAGTTAGTTCTTACTTAAGCTCTAGAAACTATCCTCGTACTTGTCTATGCTGATGAATTTCTCTTCTTTCTTAAGAGGTCAACCTCACGATGATGTTGATGCTGAAAATTCTTTCACAAACCTTCTGTAGTAATCTGTCCAATCCCCACAGCTTCTGATCTCTGACATTGATGACAGTCTCGGTCCATTAATAACTGATTTAATCTTGGCTGAGTCCATGAAGTTTCCTTTATCTGTAATCACATGATCATTCTTAGGAGCTCTCGTGATCCTCATCACTTAATGAACACCCTAGAATGTCTCTACACCACACGATCACCATTGATCTAGATATTCTTTGAATACTCGGTTTATCAAATCCATGACAGTGGCTGGAGCATTTGTTAAATCAAATTACTTCACATTATTCTCACCAGGGCAAAATCAAGTGTGAAATGTTGTTTTCAGTATAATCTCTTTCCTGGTTCTTAACTGACGATAACCTGTCCTCAAGTCGATCCTTGAAAACATTAACACTTTTTATAACAAGTCACCCAATTTGTCGATCTTTGACAATGAACACTTATCCTTCATTGTCACTTGATTAAGTCGACTATAGTTGATGCATAATTGCCACGAACCATCTTCATTTCTCTTTCCATAAAACTAATGTTTCTTAAGGCGATGCACTAATATGCATGAATTCCTCATTCATCAATCTTCACATCCGTACGTTCGGTTCTATAAATTCAAACAATAATAACTAGTAAGAAGCCTTCGAGAGTGGCTTTATGCTGGTGCTAACTCGATCGTAATTTCTATCTCTTTCTCTAGCAACGGTCTGACATTTCTTATGACAACACATCTAGAAATTCTCAGACCATTGAGATGTCTTCTATTTCCAATTCTCCAATCTGTCTTAACTACAACCATCACCAAGTAACCTCAACAATCTCCATCGAACAAGTGGGTTGTCTTCAATTGACGAGATTAAAGAAATCGAAGATTCATTTCGACTCTCAATAAACTCAACACTTTCATGTGCTCCTGGACTAAGTTAAATTGCTACACGACCATGATCTATTACTACAAGATGCTCCATGAGCCCATTCTACTCATGTAGTGTCGAAGTTACACCTCGGCAACTAGTCAAGCATGATTATTACTAGTGATTTCCCTTTCTTCCACTTATTTCAATAAACAGAAGTTCCCCAAACTTCATCAAAACTCTGCTACGATACTCTGATAGAATTTTCCCCAAAACATTCTTCCTTTGTCTAGTGCCAAGTCGGTACCATTCCATTTCTGTTCTTCTCACCATACTTGGATACTGAATTCATCCAGGTTTCATCCCAAACTTTCAACTCCTATCTGGTGAGTCTTATACTTCCTGTCAAGTGCCAACATGCACTATTCTTTGTACCAGAGATCTATCCCAAAAATTTAACAATACGTTCTATGGTGCACTTCTCCTGAACTGTCCTATCAACAGTGACAGCAATAACCATTGTAGATATTCCATCTACTTATGTGGACAACCATAAATCATTGTCCGTACTGACGACACTTACCACAATTTCCTGTCCTCAAAATACATGAGACTAATTCATACCATCTTCCATAGAACAACATGTTCCGTTAATCTGAATATTGACCTGACTATGCCACTTTTCATATTGGGTGGAATAGAATACCATTCTCTCAACATCAGTCTTTACCCTAACCGAATTCCCAATCTGCTTGCACTGAATCTTGATTCAAATATCGAAATCTATTCCCTGACTATCCTTCCAGGTTGGACCTCAACAAGGGTAGCAACAACAACTTGATTCTGATCATACTGGTTCATCCAGATCCCAAGAAACACTTGCATCAAATCAATCTTATCGAGCTTAAGATCAATCAATGTTGCTACACTAGTACCAACCTGCGGTGGCACTCTAATGCTCAAACTGGCCAGAGTCAACACTCTGCCTTCCAAATCCACAATAATTAAAAGCAAGCAATTTACACCCGACAAACAATTCTACCAATCAGCTATCAAAGACATGCACCAGTCATGAATTTAAAGGCCTTTCCTACTACTATCCCATAGGTCATCGCACCTTATCACTCCAATACCTAAAAAGCTCTGATACCACAAAAAGAGGATGTCACGCCCCGACTCTCGGTAACGTGACTATCCTTCTATCTTGGTCGATTTTATTATGCGATATCCCCAGGACTACATATCGCCGACCCTGTCCTTTTTAATAACACATGCGGAAGCAGTTATAAAAATCCCCAGACAATAAAGCAATGGAATATACAAGTAGGACTAGGAAATTGAACCTGAAAATCAACACCCTTAGGATCATATACAAGCCATACTAAGACAATTGGTTTCTACTCAAATTGATTCTATAGCAATCGTCATTAGGATCCTACTTTGGATCATTCTCGGGGTTCTCCTTCTGATACTCTTCTTCAGGTTCCTCATCAGGGTTTTCCTCATCAAGTTCCTCCTCCTTAAGCTCCTCATCCGGGTCCTGAAATGGTTATTCAATAACCACTGAGATAACGTCTCAGCAAGTTCTACCCCCTAAGACCCAATTAGTAAACTAATACACCTTAGGGTTGCCTATGCACAACATGAGTCGGAGGACTTACCTTGGCCTCAGATTCCACCTGCATATTAGCACAAATCAAATAGGCACCCAAGCAATAACAACACAGATCGAAGCATCGATCTAATCGACTTAATCGATTACACGCCAACAAGACCACTCACGGTCACTTCCATTCAATCAATCAATTCGCAACATCAAATCAAGGCAGTGATCAATCACATTGAATCACACTCAGATCGAATCATCGATCAATCGACCTAGTCGATTACAAGTCAGTCGAATCATTTCTAGGTCATTTACTCCATCCCACATAACCTCCAATAATACACTTAGTCACAGAGCTCCATCAATGCTCTCGGGCGTCGTTTTCGCCAAGGTGACATAAGTATCAGACGGTCTACGTGCGTTCTTTAATGCGCCGTTTTCGCACAGTGATATTCCTCATCACCGAACCATGCCCGTCATAGGTCACAAATCACTGACAGTCTACGTGCGTTCTTTAAGGCGCCGTTTTGCACGCACAAAGATGTCTTTCATCACCGAACCACGCTTTCATGATTCATAGGTAGTCTACGTGCGTGCGTTCTTTAAGGCGCCGTTTTCGCACGTTGATGTCCTTCATCACCGAACCACGCCTACCATAAGTCATAGATAGTCTACGTGCGTTCTTTAAGGCGCCGTTTTTGCCGCAAATGTACTTTATCACCGAACAACACCTGTCTATACTTCGTACTTGATCGGTCTCAGCCAATAGAATTCTCAGTTAGTTCTCATCACTCTCTCCACTTACAGCTCAACAAGGCAATACAAATGCTAACTAGCCATACTCAGCCAATTACCAATCAATTATTCAATTTCACTTAATTTCAATCAATTCGGGGTAACTCCCTAAAATATCACAATTTATTTAATTTCATACAACGTAGAGCTCAAATAAATAAATGGACTGCGCCACGACAATCAGCACGAGATTTCGGTCATCAACCACCTCAATCTTAATTTCCGAAAAATAATTAATTAATTAATTAATTTCGAAAATTAATTAATAAATATTAAAAATTCAATTTAACTCAAATTAAGGCCCGATTAAATAAACGGACTTCACCACGGTCGTCAGCATAATATTCTGGTCATTGGCCATCCAAGTTGAATTTTCGGAAAATAAATAATTAATTAATTTAATTCCGAAAAATAAATAAATAAACACAATAATTCCAATTTAGCACCATATGAAGCTCCATTAAATAAACGGTCTGCGCCACCATCATCAGCATAAAATCCCGGTCACTAGCCATCCTAGTTGAATTTCCAAGAAATAAATCATTAAATAATTAATTTCCAAAATTAATATTTAATTCCTAAAAATTCCACCTAGGCCCGAATTGCTTAATTAACACCCGATAAGGGACGGGAAAAATCCCAAGAAGCATCTAATAAATACTACAAGCAATTCTCTATCTAATTACACTAACCACACAACTAATATGCAAATCAATTAACTAATAATCACTAATCAATTCTAATCTAACAACCTAATTACACTTAATTAACACTAATCAACCTTTAAGCGTAATTAGCAAACTAAGAAGGCATTAGTGAGTAAAACTCACTCAAAACGACGGGCTCGACGCGAGGATCGACTTTCTCCAAAGCGGGCCGAGCATCCGGGCTCGGGAAGGCGGCCAAAACGGGCTAAAACCCACTGTCATACCCATTTTCTGCACTCTCTGTTTGCTGCTGATTGGGGGCGGATCCAAGCTCGGATTGAAGCAACAGCAGACCTAGATGGACAGAGGGGCTGAACAAGACTTAGGCGAGGCTTCACGGTGGCCGGAGGAGGTCGGGCGGCGGTCGTAGGTGGCCGAACGGGACCGAACAGAGGCAAAACAGAGGCTGGACAGAGGCGGTAGGAGCTGGACAGCAGCTCTGGAACAGCGAGCTGGGCGAGAGAGAGACCAAGGTGCGCGGAGGACAACCGGCGAGCGGCGGAGCACGCGGGCGGGGCGAGTAGCGACGGCAGCTCCGGTTATCTTCTCCCGGCGCTGCTGTTTTGCTGTCTTCGAACAGACCGAGCGGGAGGAGGAAGAGAGAGGGCGAAGCTATGCAAGGGTGGGGCGAAGCAACGACGGCGGCGGCGCGGTAGCTCCGGTGGCTTGCGGGCGCGCGACGATGGCAGCTACTTCTGCTTCGCTGGTCTTTCGTTGCTGCTGAAGAAGAAAGCCCAAAGAAAAGAGGAAGAAGATGGAGGTGCCCGACGGAGGAGAGAGGGAAACCGGTTTTCTCCTCTTCTCTCTCTCTCTCTCTCTCTCTCTCTGGCCCCACCGAACCAGCTGTCTTCCACTCCATTTTCCTTGCCAAAAATGCCCCTTCTAGAAGACTTTGGGTAATTTAAAATATTGGGTCTATGGGCATACGAATTTGCTAGGTTTTCTTTCCAATTAGGCCTTAATTCCTCTTGAATTAAATCAAATTGACCCCCATTAATTTATTCAATGCTTCAATTGAATATTCTCCTCATCCAATAGCTCATCTCGCATCTCAATTTTGTATTCCATTTTAATCCCCGGCTCCAATTGCATAGGAATGACCTGATTAATTCAATTGAAATTAACACCGAAAATTCTGGTTCTCACAAAATCCATGGGAGATGGTAAAATCAGGGCTGGACTCAAATCAGTGCATTTCCAATGCTTTGATCACTGTTTATTCAAGGTGGGGAAACCTAGATGCTGCTTTTCGAGTTTTCCGTGAGATGAGAGAATTGACCACTATGCATGCATGGTGGACTTATTGCATGGATCAGAATCCTTCCCATGAGATTATAATTTCAATGCCTTTCGGGGCAGAAACACTAGTCAGGTCTGGTGTACATTTTTTGGAGCTTGCCAAGTTCACGGCAATGTTGAACTTGCAAAACAAGCTGTGGCAATAATCTTTTAGTAGGAATCGGACTACCCTGCTGCTTATGTTTTCTATCAAATATTTATGCCTCGGCTGGTCTTGGGAAGATGCAGCAGCAATCAGAAAGAAGATGAAACTGAAATATCTTACGAAAGAAGCCAGTTGTAGCTGGATTCAAGTGAAAAATAACGTTCACAAGGAACATACGAGGGTGATGCTTCATGCCTAAAGGCACAGGAGATTTATGACTAGACCGATTGGTTAGTTGAATAAAGAAACTGGATAATGTTCTGAGTACTGAATTTGTTCTTCGTGATATGGAGGAGGGACAAAAGGAACAATATTTGCTCCGGAACAGCAAAAAAATTGCTGTTGTTTTTAGCCCTATAAGCACTCCAGTCCAAAATCTATCAGGGTGTTTAAGAATCTCCACATTTGTGAAGACTGTCATTCTGCGATCAAGTATATCTCCATGGCAACCAGAAGATGTATGGTCATAAGGGATGCAAACCAGCTCCACCATTTTATGGACCCGACATACTTATGCGATGACTACCGGCGACGATGCTTCTTAAATTGTCTTATTCATTGTGTAAATTGAATCTCCATTTTAGATTTTCTCCTTTGTCCCTATGTTACTTGAACTGGGATTCTATTATTTCCCTAGCAAGCCCAACCATGTAAATATCATGTCCTTGAATTTATGTAGATGCGGGACTCCTCTTGTCGAAATACCAAGCAGCAGACCTCAAATGAAGCTTGCAATCTTTCAACAATATGATTCATGGAATTGAAAACAGTCACGCTTCGCCTTTGGAATTTCCTGGAATGTGCCGTTTTCGGACACTAGATATGTATGTTCTGTTCTATCTTGAACGTTCCCAATATGCAGTCTTGATGCCCCATATGCAGAAGGTGATTGAGCTCTTCTTGAGTTATGGGTTTTCTTGTAAACATGTGCTTCTCATGAGTAAGAAGCATCCTCAGATACTTCACTACAATCCCGATTCTCTGGAGGAGAAAGTGGAATATTTGGTGGGGGAGATGGGACGTGACCTTGACGAGCTATTGAATTTCCCTGCATTTCTTGGTTACGAGCTTGACAGTAGAATCAAGCATAGGTACAAGGTGAAGAAGAGATTATAGGTGAAGGAATGTTGATCAACAAGCTGCTCAATGTTTTGTCTGAGAGATTTGCAAAGAAGAAGGTAGAAAAGTTGGCGCACAAAGCTTAAAAATTAGGGGTTGCTCAATTTCATCAGCAGAAGTTTATGGCAAAATTGACGGAAATTGTATAGTTACTGAGTTTTCTCAAAGCTTCATCAGTTGAAGGCTTTTTCTTTTTTCAGGTGAAATTCTGGCTTGACTTCCTTAGGTGAAGATAAAAAGTCATATTTTTCATCCCTAAACCTGCAAAGCCATTATTAAGTTTGAAGAAAATGGTCGGTAGGTACCCAGTTGAATGAAATGACTGAGTACGCTCCATTTTAAGGTTAAAGCAACAAGAAAAGTGGCTGCTCTTTGTATTTGTGTAACTGTCATTTACAGAGGAATCCACCTTGAGTTGATAGCAATATTTCTTTGGTTCCTCTCACATTTTCCGTTCTTAGTCCTAAAATCTTTAAAAACATGATCTGATGTTGAAAATAATCTTGTCAATGTGCATGAGGCATCAAGACATGGTTGCCCTTGTTATGCAATAGATTTCCTAACTGCGATGGTCAAAATCACTGAGTTAACTTGATTGCAAGGCATCTATGATCAGGATGGTCATTTCACCTGTAGAAATTGCAACAAATAATTGAGTGTTAATTCTGTTGTCTCTGGTTCGTTCTTTGATTAAATTACATTCTGTAAATTATTACGACTGTTAGTTCAGGATTATGTCACAGGACATTATGATCGTCAACAAAACCGAGGATCTATTATCCTCAAGAGATCTGCGAAGGTGTGGCATTTATGCATAATAGGTGCAATTGGCAAAACTACTATATTATTTCCTGACATGAACAAAAACTAATTTTGAAAAGTTTGAATTGTCTGTGAGAGTGAATTGGAGGAGGAAGGAAAAAAATTTCTTCACCCACCTCCTTTTTCCTCTTTCCTCCCTCTCCCAAACAAAGCATTAAAATAGTATCAAGAGATCATGGCCCGCTCACGTGTAAAAGTGTCAAATTGATCAGATAACTTACTTGAAATTTCCGGATAATAGATGGGTGTGAATCCTTTTATGCTCATGGCCTGTGACTAGGACAAGTTGTGAGAATATGCAGAAAGTGATTGAGCTCTTCTAGAGTTATGAGTTTTCCCATGAAGACGTGCTTCTCAAGAGTAAGAAGCATCCTCAGATACTTCAATGCAATCCTGATTCTCTGGAGGAGTAAATGCAGTATTTGGTAGGGTGGATTGGACACGGCCTTGACGAGCAATTAGATTTCCTTGCATTCCTTGATCATAAACTTGACAGTGGAATTAAGCACAGGTATGAGGGCAAGAAGAAGATTATAGGTGAGGTGAAGGAATGTCACTCAACAAGCTGCTATGTGTTTCGTCTGAGATATTTGCAGAGAAGCTAGAAGAGCTGGCGCACAAAGCCTAAAAAGTAAAAGTTTGCTAAGTTTCATCCGCAGAAGTTCATGGCCAAAGTGATGGAAATTGTACTGAATTTTCTCAAAGCTTTACAATTTCAAGGTTTTGCTGTTTTTCCCAGGGTAAGATTCTGGCTGGGACTTCCTTAGGTGAAGATAGAAAGTCATTATTTCATCTCTAAACTTGCAAAGCCATCATGAAGTTTGAAGAAAATGGTCGATACCCAGTTGAATGAAGTGACTGAGTATTCTCAATTTGAATGTTAAGCAACAAGAAAAGTGGCTCATCTTTGTATTTGTGTAATTGTCGATTCTAATGGAATCCACCTTTTAATTGATGGCAATATTTCTTTGGTTGTTCTCACATTTTTTTTGTTCTTAGTCCTGAAATCTTGACAAATGTTTCGAAACTGAAGAGAATCTTGTCAATGTGCATGAGGCGTCAAGACATGGTTGCCTTTGTTATGCAATTCAGGATAGACTTCCTACTTATTGAACAGGGATGGCCAGAATCAGTGAGTTAACTTGATTGAAAGGAATCTATGATCAAGAGAGTCATTTCACCAATAGAAACTACAATATATA
This sequence comes from Eucalyptus victrix, assembly GCA_016097545.1. Taxonomy (NCBI): domain Eukaryota; kingdom Viridiplantae; phylum Streptophyta; class Magnoliopsida; order Myrtales; family Myrtaceae; genus Eucalyptus; species Eucalyptus victrix. The sequence goes on from CM027845.1 coordinate 4,458,643, forward strand.
AGTGTTAATACAGTTCTATTAAGTGTTAATACAGTTCTCTCCGATCTGTTGTTTGATTAAATTACGTTATTTCCATAAACGTTACAACTGTGATTTCAGGATTACCTCTGGACATATCATCATCAACAACACTGAGAATCAATTATCCTCAAGAGATCTTCAAAGGCGTGGCATTTATACATAATAGATACCATTGGCAAGTCCATTCTTTCTCCTATGTGACTTCAACACAGGTTAGTCTTTGTATTAACGAATTGAAAGACGCCTTAAGTTGAAGTAGCCATACTGCTTGGTGGTGGAATATAAACATGCAAGGTAAGAAATCCGGTATTAGTGAGATTGCAACGATAACTGAGTTATGCAAACTCATCATATGCAGTTTCGCACATTGATATTCTTAGTGCGTGACCTCAGTCTACTGCATTTGTTAAGAATTATCCTATATTTGTTAATCCTGAATTGGATGTCCTGGGAGAAGAAATAAGAAAAAAAATATATTCTGATACATGCTGACATAGTCTCATGGTATTGCGTCAAAACTGATATACTATGTATTGACATGAAGAAAAATTAATTTTGAAAAGTTTGAATGTTCTGCCAGAGTGAATTGGAGGAAAAAGAAAAAAAAATTTCTTCACCCACCTCCTTTTTCCTCTTTCCTGCCTCTCCCAAACGAAGCATTAAAATAATATCAAAAGATCATGCCCCGCTAAAGTGTAGAAGTGCCAAATTAACCAGATACCTTTCTTGAAATTTCTAGATAACGTATTGGGTGTGAATCCTTTTATTCCCATTCAGTGAGTACTTATGCTAACCCATTTTCTACTCTGACTGTATATGAATTCTCATTTTACTTTACTCTATCATAAGCATATTTCTGCAGATTATTGTATCGCAAGTGTCGAAAAAACATAATAAATCACTGCAGACAAGAACAAATCGTTGAACTTTTCTAACAAGCAATGGAGCTATTGTTGCACTCGAAAGAACAAATGAGTGGACTTATGTAACACGGTTTCGTGGTACTATATCAAAATCGATGTGCTACGTCATGACATGGAGAAGAAGTTGTTTTGAGGTAGGCTAGTTTTTGTTTTTGATCTTGTTCCTCGAAACTACATGTGAATTTTCCTATGATCGTGACTCAGGCGGTGAAGGAGGGAGTTGGAGAAGAAGGGAGAAGGAAACAAACGAAGAAGAAAAAAAGGAAAAAGATGAGAGTGATGGAGATTGGAGAGAGAGAGAGGATTTGTTTGTTGATGGGATGTGGACCCAACAATTACGTGGAGAAAGAAAAATCAATCAAATGCATTAAATGATGTTCAAAAATTTCTATGTAGGTGATTAAGAGTAGGGAGGGGGTCTCAATCAAGGTTGGCCGCGCCGTGCCCATTATTGCACTAATAATGTCAACTTCGACTTTAATATCTTGACTTGATCCATTGACTGACTTGATTTTTTCTATAGGACAAGGCGATTCCAAAGTCTGCAATCGAATAAGATTCATCCAACCTCTTTTCAATCTTTTCATATGGTGCCATCTTTGCATAACCCAAGTAGTTCATTAACAATTTTGCTTTGCCCAAAGACAAACTGAGACTTGATTTGACTTGATTAATGCTTTTAGCTCCGCCGATGTCTATGCAGTGTTGCCGCTCCTCCTTGTTTTGTTGCATGTAATGACTAGCAATGTCGCTCCGAGTGAGTAATTCATAGTATGTTGCTTCATCCTGTAGTGACATTCACAATTAAGCTACTCATTTTGATTGAAGAATGAACTGAAGGGGTGCAGTGAGCAGGAGAATGAGTTGGCTTGTGAAGATTATTGCATAGTTCTATACTTATGTGATGATCAATACTATGTGTACTCTATCAATTATTCCATCCACCAAATTAGATTAGTCAACTGTTCGTCTCTCCCTTGTCATTCATGGGTAGTGTATAACTTCAAGTACTGTATTGACCCAAACAACCCATACAAAATGGACCGTGATGGTCCATTGGTCATTGTGAATTGCTTGTAGCCGATTTGTTCTCCATTCTATGTCGTCACGGGTCCATGTATTGAGGGGTTGTAATCTTCCAACATATTATCGAACTTATTAATAACTGATGTACACTATATAGCGTCACTTTAGTAAAATAGAAGTCTTCTAATTATTGATACTTGTATTTTCTTGAACTTATTAATGACTGATGTACACTATATAACGTCACTTTAATAAAATAGAAGTCTTCTAATTATGCCAAACTATTGAACCCGCTATAAGATTCTCTTCAAAGATGGTGAGGGAACACGCTATAAGAAATAAAGATTGTGTATCAGGAGGAAGTGATGGGGGAGAGAGATGGATTAGTTTGTTGATGGAATGTGGGGCCAATTAAGGGTGTGCAACCGGACTAGGTAAACCCGGTTCCCAGACCGGCCCAGCCGGAAAACAGGGTCAGGAACCGGTTCCCATTGAAACCGGTCCGGGAATCGGTTTCCAAAATTCAGAACCGGTTTGAACCGGTCCGGGAACCGGTTCCGAGGGATTACCCACTTGGGAACTAGATCGATCGGACCGGTTTGGGAACCGGTTTGAGAATCGGTAGTCCAAACCCTAATTTATTCCCCTATTTGAGAACCGGGTTGTATGCCTTCTTGTCGACCTTGCAGCTCCATTGGTTGCTGGTGTTGCGAGGAGCTGAGCGGTGGTATTGGTGCAGTGGTGGCTTCACAAGGGCAAGGGCGACGGTGACGGAGCTTCGGGCGTCAGAGGTGTTGGGTCGTTGCGGCCATAGCGGGGGCGACGAGTGGCGGTGCGAGCTCGCTGGTGAGGGGGCTCCGGCGGGTGGCGCAATGGTGCAGCCGCGGCGACGCAGGTGCAACAGTCAGTGGCTGTGGCGTGCGGAGGGAGCCCGTGAAGAAGATGAATAGTGCACTGTTCTATTTCTTCTTTTTTCTTTTTCTCCCTGCTGGCTTGTCACGTCTCCCTCACGTCCCTCTCTATGCTGCCCATGTCTCCTCTGCCTCCTAACCTTGACCTTGACTCTCAAGCTTTTCATTCCCTTTTTTTTTTTTTTTTGTGTTTCTTTTTTCCAAGGAATGAAGAAGGCCTCCTGCCGAGTGATCCCCAAAAATAAAACCCCGTTGGAATCGTCAAGCTGTCGTGACCTAAAATCATCTAGGGTTTGGCTAATGCATACGAAATGAAATAGAAATTTTGGCTAATGCATACGAAATGAAATAGAAATTTTGGCTAATGCATACGAAATGAAATAGAAATTTACTTATTAATTATGCTTAATATTTCAATATAAATTGGAAGAATTATGTAATTTTCTCATGTATTAAAATAAAATTCAAAATCGTAAAGATGGGCGGTTGCAAAACAGATTCCAATATAAACGGGTTAACCCTGGAACCAGATCGAAAAAATAGGGTGAGTCGGGTACAGGGTCCAATGTAAACAGGGTCAGGTATAGGGTCCAAAAAAAGTGAACCGGTTATAACAGATCGGGTACAGGGTCTAGGTTTGGAACCTACCCGCCCTGGACCCGATCACCCCTAGGGCCAATAATCATGTGAAGAGAGTTTGGAAGAAACTTTTGAATTTTCAATGGGTGTAAAATTTCCAAGGGTTGGATGTGACTCCAATGATAATGGAACTTTGGTTTGGGTCCTCCTTTTTAATTTCTTGACTTGCATGCTTTTGTTATGTTGACTGACTTGGGCATTTCTATCGGTTGAGGCGACTCCTAAGTCTCCAATCTAGCGAGATTCGTCTAATCTTTTTTCAATCGTATAATGTTGTGCCTCCTTCTGTCCTCCACACAGACCAACCAATTCTTTACCACTATCTCTTTTCCCAAAGACAATTGGAGACATAATTAGTACCCTCAGCTCCATAAATATCTCCTTGATGTTGCTAGTCTTCCTTGTTCTATTTCCAAGCGATGTAATGCATGGATATGCATTATTAGTTTCAATCCGAAGATTCAAAACTTGCTGGATGGGAATATTTTCTTGGTTATGCACTGCCCATAGGCTAAAGATTTAGGAGTCCAACCATAGCAATGAGCCACATCAACATGGTGTTCATATCCTCATCGCCACTCACCACAAAGATATCTCCCAAAAATCCAATCCAACTAATGTTTTGTTTTGTTTTTGTTTTGTTTTTGTTTTTTGCAATCAAACACAGGAGACCCTTTATTTGGTGCCAAAGCAAAATCTAATGGATGAAAGAGAGAGCAAGAAAACACAAAAAACAAAAAGGTGAAGGGAAGAGATCATTATCAAAGTAAATTGGGGTCGGCCAGCTTTTGTTGATTAAGGGGCTCAATAAACTCAAAAAGTAAAAAGTTAGAACAAAAGAGGGAAGCTCCCTAATTTCAAACGTCTCTACTTCCTAATCTGTAATATTCTTTTCAAGTTCCTAAACCTAAAGATCTGTTGGGTCCAATATGGCTTTGCCAAGCCAGAGCTTGCTTCACTGTAAGCATTGAAATAATTGACTTGTATTGCCCATCGAACCGCATCATTTATGTTCCTGGTATTTGGGTCGAATGGCCAAGTTTCAACGGGTTACCTATCGTGTACTAGGCACGGTGCCTCTAGTGATAAATGCCCACAAATTGATCTTGTTTTTTTTTTGGTCAAGCCCACAAATTGATCTTTTTATTGTTGGAAAATCAATATAAAGCTAACAACAATAACAGCTTATCACATTTGAAATGGATTTACCCCTTGAAGCGCCATGCCTCAAAGCATCAAAGAGATGCTTAAGACTCGCAAGGGTAAGATAACCTCTAATAACTCTAAATACTTAAATTTTTCATCATATACAAACATTATCATGTATTTTTGCGTATAATTATTTCATAATTTTTCTTAAATAATTCGAGTAGTCCTGTAACTTTCGACGGGACAGAAAAACAAACGTGCTGAGTTGTCAAAATTTTGTAAGGTTCTAATTAAAAATCAAGTTTCTTTTTTATCTCTTAAGGCGTTCTAGTAATGTTAACAGTCATATGTTGGGATAAAAAAACACCCAAAAATAAAGTTGGACGTGAATCCTCTCCTGAGTTGTATTTCTAAGTAGGTAATGGCGCGCATGATAACTATTTTATTTCTCTATTTTTCTATTTATCTGTTTAGGGGAATGAGTTTGAAATAGAAATCCGTTTGAAAACGCAACTTCATTTTTTTTTATACAAATTTTAGGTACAAAAATAGGTTTGGAACAAAAATAAGAAGTATAAATTTTCTACTCTTTTGTTTTTTAAATAAAAATTGAAAAGAAAAAAGCCTCTTCTTATCGCTCACACTTGCCACCCGCTGCCACCTACTGCCGACCGCTGGCTGGCTAGCTATTTTCTACTATTTTTAGTGATTCCTTATGCTAGCCTATTTTCTACTCTAACTGTGTATGAATTCTCATTGTATTTCACTCCGTGATAGTTTTATTTCTGCAATTATTTTATTGTTAGTGTCCAAAATATATAAGAAATCATTGCACACAAGAACAAATCCTTGGACTTATCTAACAATCAAGAGAATTATTGTTTCATTTGAAAGAAGAGACTGGTGGATTTGTATAACATGGTTTCATGATACCGCGTCAAAATTGATTTACTATGTCGTGATATGGAGAAGAAGAAGTTTGGATGCATTTTTCATTTTTGATTGCTCATCGAAACCATACATGAATTTTCATATGATCGTGACTGGCCAGGCGAAGAAAGAAGATGGAGAAGAAGAAGGGAGGAGGAAAACAACGAAGAAGAAAATAAGAAAGAGAAGGAGAGAGAAGCATTTGCTCGTTGATAGGATGTGGAACCAATAGCCATGTGGAGAGAGTGGAAGAAACGTGGAGAAAGACAGATGTTATGTGAAGCAAAATCTTTTGAATTTTCAGTAGATGGGAATTTCCGAGATGTGCTGCATATGTAGGTCAATAAAGGTGGTCATCAATTGAGAAGGATTTGGACACGACTCCACTAATGGAATGGAACCTCAGTTTGGGTCCACCTCCTTTAATTTCTTGACTCGCATAAGTTTGTTACGTGCCTGACTTGGACTTTTCTATAGGACAAGGCCACTCCAAGTCTCCCGTCAAACAAAGCTCATCCCTTTGTTTTGCCTTATATTGAGCAAGCTACAGTGCTAGACATGATGTACCTTTGCTTATTCTTTAATTCTGCAGTAGTTTTCTGCTCTGCGGGCGAACTGGTTCTCCCTTAATTTTCCTGGACATATAATGGCTAAAGCTTTGAGATTCTCCTCTCGTTCTTCGTGTTTTCTTACATAGGTGTGTAGTTGTTTCGAGTAAAGACAGTGTTAATTGATGTTAATTCAACATTTTCAACTGTTAGCGTAGTAACAGGCGAAGAACTTCTGCAAGAATTGATTAGTCATTGGAATATTAGGGAGTATCTCGTACTTTTTACCGTCATTTCTCGGCTTGACTGTTTACTCATATGGGTCAAAATTTTTAGTTTGTCAATGAGCTGCGAGAATTTATCTGAAGATGATGGAACGACATGCTCAGCGAAAAAATGAATAAAGGTTACAAGCTAACTGAAGTGGTTTGTGTACGATATCATGTGTAGCATAATCCTTAATGGAAAGACTAGCTGAAACATGTCTCCAAATTATTTGCTGTAACAATGCAGTGTCATAGTCACTTAGTTTTGGAAATGAAGTTTTTTCAATAAATTTGGGATATCGCCCGCTCAAAATGCCATTAGATTTAGGAAGGAAAAGAGAGCGTTGCCGTTTATTGATGATATCTATACACAGTACCTCTGTTTTAATGTAATTCTAGTGATTAGGAGATTATTTCTTTTCAAGTGTTCACTTAAGAGGGTGTGACCGGTGATGGTAATTCCTGGTCACGCAATTCTAACGTCAAATGCATTTTGTGAGTCACGCATTGGCTCTGGAAAAGAACTGTCACTGTTCTGAGGCAATAGGACAAGAGATCCCTGGACATGACAAAAATCCATAGGCTACAAAACAATTTTTGCCCTGGTGATGTCTACTCTTCTCTGTGTTGTGGTATTGTCGAATTGAAGCATGCTACCATTATTTGCCTCATCGTGTGCTTTCATGGGATTGCATGTTTCTTTGCTACTTGCTAGTTCTTGAAGGTGAAAAATTGAATAGAAAAAAAATTGTTTTGCTTGTTAAATAAATCCACTGATTCATTCTTTTAGGTATAAATAAATGTTAAGAACGGAAAAATTTCTCCTTCGTGTCTGGTATGATTACTTGTATGCTTTCGATACTCGAACAGTCTAAATTCATGATACAATAATCTGCAAAAATATAGGTGTCATAGACTGAAACACCATGAATATTCATATATGCCCAGAGTAGAAAATCGGCTAGCATAAGGACTCATTGAATGGGCAGGTACCAGTTGTGCACTGTCCATAGACTAGAGTGTCTATAGACTAGAGATTTGAGAGCCCAACCATGGCAATTATAAGCTGCTCCGCTTGGCTAAAGATGAAGAGCCAGATCAACGTGTTGTTCATATCCCTTATCGCTATTCACCACAAAGTTGTCTCCTCAAAATCCAATCGAACTAAAAAGCTCATTGCCTTTCCTTCCCTGTTGCAATCAAACATAGGAGACCCTTTATTTGGTCCCAAAGCAAAATCTATTGTACGAAAGAGAGGGAAAAAATAAATTTTAAAAAAAGGAGAAGGTAAGAGATCATTAATAAAGTAAATGGGGGTCAACCAGCTTTTGTTGATTAAGGTGCCCGATAAACCCAAAAAATCTCAAAAGCAATAAAAAAATAGGGAAGCTCCCCTAATTTTAAACGTCTGTGATTCCCAGTATGTAATATCCTTTTCAATATCTTGAACCTAAAGATTTGTCAGATCCAGTATGGCTTTGTCAAGCCGAAATTGCTCGATTGTAAGCATTGAAATGGTTGAATTGGGATTGACTTGTGACGCCCCTCGAATTGCAGTGGTTATCGAATGGCTGAGCTTTAGCACACTGTCTACTATGTCCCAGGCACGATGCTTCTAGTGATAAACACACTTATCAGATTAGCGACCGATTTACCGCTTGAGGCACCATGCCTGAAAGTATCAAAAATATGCTTAGGACTTAAAAGAGTAAGATAGCCTCTAACTATCGTTTTGGTATATGTTGTTAAAAAGTTTCTAAGAAAGGATTGATTAGGATGTACTAATTATCTTTCATAAATGGAAAAATAGCCCGTTTGATTAAGGTAATATTTTGGTTACATTCTAATAGGAACATATATAAGTCCTATTTTCTGTTCAATTCACATCGTGCATATTGTGCATAAAGTATAGTCATTATTTTCAGTGTTCTTAACGAGTGTCACGGAGGACGCGCTAATATGATTCTTCCATTGTTACACCCTTTTTTAGCTCAAAGGTAACGATGACATAAGACACGACAAAAGTCTAGTAACTAATTAAATTTACAAGCTAGAAAGCATGATTCTCGTTGGCTTCCAAAAAGCAAATCTGTCGAGCTGTTTTCTTACTTTTTGACTCTCTTTTGTGCGCAAAGTTCAACTAAATAAAGAGGCCACACTACAACAAATGTCCTTACTTAGTAACTTATTCAACCTTACACCGCTAATCAAATCTTATTTTAGTAGCCAAACAAAAGTTTTCTTCCATATATATATTTTAAGAAATTGGTTAACTGCATCAATCGACCAAAATGAATATGAAGTGGAGATGAAAGGAGAGATGCCACGGGCTTGACGTGATTGCACAAATGTCACATAATTCTCTATTACATGTCCTGACTCTTTTAAAAGACTTTGCTTTTGCCTTCAAGAATTATTAAAGTACCTGTCCCTTTTAATTCTAGCTAAGAAAGAGATATCGCAAGTGATTGAACCCAGTGCACACACTAATCTCTAATCCACATCAAAGGCTATTAGGGTTGCTTTTTATCTTCAATAATTCTCGAAGCATGTCTCCCTTATGATTCTGGCTAAGAACGGTAGCCCCTCATCTGTCCCGTTCTCATCTGTCCCGTCCAGCATTAGGGTGAGAAAATTTCCAATAAAGAAGATATAAAGTCTATATGACGTACAAAGTCATTTGGACCCACTATTGCTTCAAATTGGCCCTACGTGGATCCCATCCATATATAGCTGTATTAGCAACCAGAGTCATTCTTCCCACTATGCATTGCAAGAATACTATTTATAAATAGTAGAGGGTATTTAATGTAACTACCGTGCACATAAACTATTGCAAATTATACATTTTAGCTTCATATAAGGATTTTTTTCTTTTTTAAGATATACATGATGACTAGGACGAGAATGACACACTGCAATATATCATAGCCATATGAGACAATTTTCTTATAGCGATTATTTATTTAAAGAAATGGTTCGACCGTATAAGAAATTGGAATTACGTCTAAAGTTTGTGACGTAATTTAGTAAACATTGAATACATATCAAGTGATTAAGCACTGATGATGGAACAGAAAATTTTCAAAGAAGAAGAGAAGAAGAATGGAGGAGGGGAAAAACGAAGAAGAAAATAAGAGGAAAGGTAGTGAGTATATTTGTTTGTTAATAGGATGTGGACCCAAGAATCACGTGGAGTAGAGCGGAAGCAAAGTGGAGATAGTGGAGAAGGAAAGATCAAATAGGGATGGAAACCGGCTGTTCCATGACTTCCACTAATAATGGAACCTCACTTTCAGTTCACCACTTCACCTCTTTAATTTCTTGACTCTCCATTCATTTGTTCCGTTGATTGACTTGGGGGCTTCTCTATAAGACCAGGTGACTCCAAGTCCCCAATCAAATAAGGATCGTTCCATCTTCTTTCAATTTTTTTATATTGCGCCTCCTCCACACACTCCCAGCAATTCTTTACCAATTTCTCTTTGCCCAAAGATATACAGAGGTATGGTTAATGCTCTCCACTCCATGAATATTTGTCAAGTGTTGCTACTCACTCTTATCCTAGTTCTAGCAATTACTTGCAGTATTGAGAGTAAGCAGCATTGCTTCACTTCATCATGTGGTAACATTCACAATATAAGTTACCCATTTCGACTAAAGACAGATCCGAAAGGATGCGGTAACATATTTACGAGCTGATTTGTGAAGATAATCAGACTGTTTTGTACGGTGATGATAACCGATACTATGTGCAGTCTATCAATTATTCCACTAAACAATTCAGATTGGTCAACGATGGACTTGCAAAAGGATAACTGCTCGTCTCTTCCTCGTGATTCATTGTTGCTAACCTCATACTTCAACCAAAGTACATTGGTCATTGTGAACTGCTCAAAGACACATAGTTCTCCATTCTACATCACTACTAGTTCATGCACCAAGGGTTTGTACTCTTCCAATACATCATTGAATTGGAACTTGTATGCTTTGGTCAATCCAAAAGTTTCGGATGTTGGGGATTTTTGCAACATTTACAAGTGGACATGGACAGATTATTTTGGAGTTGGAGAACACATTAACAGTAGCTCCTACAACTACAAGCTAATTCATAGCATCATGGCCAATGGATTTGTTGCCTCCTACAATAATTTTTATCCACCTTCACTGAAGAGAACTTTCATTTGCTACTCTAATTGGTATAGCTCCATTGATGTCTATCGCTTCTTTTATACCGACCGCTTAACAAATAGCGACACCGAAGGTCAGGGTTGCGGATCCATCCACTATTACGGCAGTCAGTATTGATCGGCGATGAAATTTTCTTGATATTTTGCATGATTCTATACCCTCTTTCACTTGCTACTTTCTCGTCAAAACTATAAAATGAAAGGAATATCTAATATCCAAGAAATTATGACAAAATATACATGATGGTGTACGTCAATGCATATATGTGTGTATTTTATCATTTCTTTCATAAAAGGGCTAAATCTCCCACTGTGAAAAAAAACGAAAAAAGGATTCTTGTGCCACCAACCACATGACTAGGTTTTTGTTGGCAAAGAATTTACATTTTTTTTAATTTTCTTATTAATTCTTTGATTAGTCACTCAACTAATAATCCAGGAGACACTCGTTAACAATCCTTAAAAAAATTGTAGTCATGTATTGATAGGAGGAACAAAATTATTAATTAAAAATGAAAAGCACAGTTTTTCTAGATTTGTTGACCGCTAATTACGCGAAAGGAGTTTCTTGAATCCTCTCATCTACATGAAAAATGAAGCTCATTATTTCCTTTTATTTGCAAATGCACGTATCCCACTTCTCATATTATTTGGACAAGATTCAACTTGTACAAAGTAGTTTGCTACCACTCTGTTTCCTCGTGTCTTTTGCTTTCTGAACTTCTTTTCCTTCAATTTTTTTTTTTTAACATCAATCATTACTTCCACAGGTGTCCTCGATGATATTGCATTTTGGACCACTTGGGATTTTATAATGCTATTAGGTAAGCCGCAATTACTTATTCTTACAATAATTATGAAGAAAAAAAACTTATTCTAACCAATCAAAATTTTCTTCAGGACTTTTCTGTGTAATGAAGTTCATAATTGGGATGCCATTTGTCGCAATATTTCTAATCTACAAGTACAAAAGAAGGCACTTAGCAATGGACAAGAACATCGAAGAATTTTTGCAAGCTCATAACAACTTTTTGCCCATAAGGTATTCTTACTCGAATATTAAGAAGATCACTAGAAATTTTAAGCACAAACTAGGTGAAGGAGGGTATGGTTCTGTATACAAAGGAATGCTCAGAAGCGGCAACGAAGTAGCCATCAAGATTTTGAAGCAGTCCAAGGCCCATGGCCAAGATTTTATGAGTGAAGTGGCTACTATTGGAAGAATTCATCATGTTAATGTAGTGCAACTCATTGGTTTTTGCTTTGAAGGTACGAAACAAGCTCTCGTGTATGATTTCATGTCAAATGGATCTTTGGATAAGCACATTTTCACTGAGGAAGGTGATAAGTTCCTTGATTACAAGAAAATATATGAGATCGCTTTTGGGGTGGCGAAGGGGATTGAATATTTACATCGGGGGTGTGATATGCAAATACTACACTTTGATATCAAACCTCACAACATTCTTTTAGACAAGAATTTCACTCCGAAAGTTTCTGATTTTGGACTCGCGAAACATTATCCAATTGATCATAGCATAGTCTCGGTGACTAATGCAAGAGGAACCTTGGGATATATGGCACCTGAGTTGTTCTACAAAAATATCGGTGGTGTATCTTATAAAGCGGATGTCTATAGCTTCGGGATGTTGCTCATGGAAATGGCAGGTAGAAGGAAAAATATAAATGCAAATGCGGAGCACTCAACCCAAATTTATTTTCCACTATGGGTGTACAAGCAAGTCAATGAAAAAGAAAGTTTTGAAATGGAAGAAGTTGTAGAAGAGGAAAGGGAGGTGATAAAAAAGATGATAATAGTTGCACTTTGGTGTATACAATTATACCCTGACCATCGGCCTCCAATGAACAAAGTCTTAGAAATGCTTGAAGGAGATATTGGTAATATTCAAATGCCTCCAAAACCGCTTTTTTACCCACCAGATGAGCCGATTGACAATGACAAAGCCTAGATGGAATTAGAAACATTTTCAACTTCATCAGGCGCTTCCATAATTTCTGCTAGTTTTCCATTTGGAGGTAGCAATGATGTTTAGAACCATGCACAATTTAATTGGAAAAGCTTTGTTCCCCACAATATGGTATTATGTTGGGAGGGAGGTGAGCTAGTTTAGTTGTACTTCTTTTTTTTGGTTGGAGTGTTATTTTACTTCATATATAGTTTTGCCATGTGTAGTCCATACAATCTCCTAAATGGGATGTATGTTTGGTTTCATAACCGTGCTTGGGAAGCATATTTTATATGTTCATCCAATGTGAATTTCAGCTAATCCAGTTAATTATCTATAAACCAAATCACTTGTTTTATGTAGAATATTCACCACAAAGCGCTGCGAAACATGCCATCTTACATAGACTTGCCAGTGGTCCAATGTCCTCGTTGACTTGGTATTAATCATTTAGAGGTCGCTCAGCATTTGGCTCGCCAAAATTCAAACTCTTTATTCACCAGTTGCAACAAAAGTTTATTTTCTTTGCAATTCATTTGCTTTGATCGAAAATCCATCAAATTCCTGAGAAAATACCGATGGGACCATCATATGGTCTTGAAAGTTACATTAGCGCTAATTTAAACGATTGAAACTTTCATTTGGTCAACATAATGTATTTTAGTCTTAAAACTTCCATTTTGCTCATCTAAGTCTTAAAACTTGCAACTTTATTGTGTGTAAGTCCTTCCGTTAAGCTAAGAACGTCTCCCAAGCCATTTCTATACCCGAGCAATCATGTGTTGGCTTGTGACTATGGTGAAACCGAGATGGAACTGAAAACTCTATCAACTTCATCCAGCGTTCCACTAATTTCTTTCACACCCCAATGTGAAGATTCAATTAGGGAATCGTTCTTCAGATTTAACACACATGACCCAACCACAGGATTTTGACTCCATTATTTGGGGTACGACATCTGAGTTGACTCATCTCTATGATAGTACCTCATAAAAGACAACTTTCTTTTGCTACTTTGATTCATATACTTTAGATGCTATGCCTCCAATGATTTCAGTAGGATCTTCGGAGGTCAGGTTTGCGGATCCCAGTACCATGGGGGTGGTAAGCATCGGTTGGCAATGATATGTAACAGCAATATTGCATGATTTTGCACACACTTTCACTAACTACTTTCTCTTCAAAACTAAAAAATGACAAATATTTTAAATCCATGATGTCACGCCCCGATCCTCAGGCACGTACACATCCATCTCGCTTGGTCGATTTTATAATGCGATATCCCAGGACAATATATCGCCGACCCTTTTATTTTTAAGCACATGCGGAAGCGATTAAAATCCCCGACAATAAAACAATAGGATAGAAAAGCGGGGCCATATTTTTCATATTGAAATTTATAACCACACTTTTATACAAACCACAAATCACATCATAACTATTAACATCAAAACGGAGATTTCAAAAGAAGACACAAACTTAGACGAACTGGGCCGAACTCAAGGCCCCTCTCATAATTGTCTTCTTCTTCCAAAATCTTTCTCTTCAGATCTCACCTCCGAGTTCTCCTTCTCGATTCCTCCTCCTCAGCTCTTCACGGGGTCCCGAAATGGTTTTCCCCAAACGGGATGAGACTACGTCTCAGCGGCCGAGTTCTACCCCACTAAGCCCGATTAGTAAACTACTATACTAAAGGCTGCCTAAACACGCACAGGCGAGGACTTACCTTGGCCTCGATCCCACCTGCAAGTCGGTACAATTCACAATAAACATCCATTCACTTCAAACGAATCGAACGATTACATGTCATATGAACCAATCCCCACCGGGATATTTAAAAACTAGGCCACGTGCATTCTCCAGGACGACCTTCCAAGTCTCCGAGTTCACGTGTCTCGAACCTCGGGCCCACGTGCATTCTCTCAGGCGACCTTTTCGCCAAAGTGATGCATCAAGTCACCGAGACCACGTGCCCTTTTAGATGCCCGGCCCACGTGCATTCTCTCGGGTGCATTTCACCAAAGCGATGCATCAAGTCGCCGAGACCACGTGCCCTTTTAGATGCCCGGGCCCACGTGCATTCTCTCGGTGCATTTCACCAAAGCGATGCATCAAGTCGCCGAGACCACGTGCCCTTTTAGATGCCACCTCTCGTCACCAAGCCACGTGCATTCTCCAGGAGTACATACCGCGTCTCCGAGCCACGTGCATTCTCTCGCGACCTTTTCGCCAAGGTGACATATTCAACCACCGAACTCACGTGCATTCTCAAGGTGACATTCCAATTCACCAAGCCCACGTGCCCTCTTTCAAGAGATTACCAATCTACTTTCAATACCGATAACCAATGCCCAACGATTTCTCAATCAAATAATTAAATCAACTCAACAAAGCATTAAAATGCTGAATAACATACTTGACCATTTACCAACCAACAATTCAATCACAATCAATTCCAATCAATTTAGGGTAAATCCCTAAAATATCACAATTTAATTAATTCCATACAACGTAGAGCTCAAATAAATAAACGAACTGCGCCACGACGATCAACACGAGATTTCGGTCGTCGGCCATCAAAATCTTAATTTCCGAAAAATAATTAATTATTAATTAATTTCGAAAATTAATTATTAATTATTAAAAATTCAATTTAGCTCAAATTAAAGCCCGATTAAATAAACGGACTTCACCACGGTCATCAGCATAATTTTCCGGTCACGGGCCATCCCAGTTGAATTTTCGAAAAATAAATAATTATTTAATTAATTTCGAAAATTAATTAATATTAAAAATTCAATTCAGCTTAACATAAAGTCCGATTAAATAAACGGCCTTCGCCACGATCATCAGTAAAATTTTCCGGTTCTAGACCATCTCCCTTGAATTTTCGGAAAATAAATAATTATTTAATTTAATTCCGAAAATTAATATTTAAATACAAAAAAAATCCACTTAGGCCCGAAAAGCCTAATTGGATCCCACTAAGGGTCGGGAAAAATCCCGTGGCACTTCCAATAATTAGTAGACAATGTCTACTTGCTAATTACACATTCAATTTATCTAATACACATCACAATTGGCTAATAATTGCTAATTAAATCTAATCTAATAACCTAAACATAATTAATTAAATCTAAACCAGCTTAAAGCATAATTAGCCACTAATCCTGGATTAGTGAGATTACTCACCAAATCGCGCGCAAATCGGATCAATCCGACGGCGGCGACGCGAGGAACGAGACTTCCCAAAGCGACTCGCGGATCTGGGGCCGGGAAACGGCCCAAAAGCGGGCCCGAAGTGGCTGAAACCCACTTCGTGGGTCTGCTGTTCGGGCGGATCGGGGCTGCTCCGGCGGCCAAAACGGCGAGGGGAAGGTCGGCGGAGGGCGAGGGGGTCACGGGGGAGGTCCGGCGGGGTTGGCGGTGGCCGGACGGGGGCGGAACGGGGCGGAACAGCAGCTGGAACAGGGGCGAACGGGGCTGGTTCGCTCGTCCTGGGTGCGCGGACGAGCGGCTGGGCGCGGGTGAAGCGCGCGGGCGCCGCGCGGGCGCGGCGCGGGCGGCCGTGCGGCGGTGCGGCGGCGGGATGGTGGCGACGACGAGCTGCTGCTTCTGCTCTGGTTTGCTGGTTCGTTCACTCGGGCGTGCAGAGGAAAGAAGAAGAAGAAGAAGAAGAAGAGAGAGAGAGAGAGAGAGAGAGAGAGAGAAGATAAGCTTAGACTAGTCAAAGGGAAGAGAGAGAGAAAGTGGGCGGTGGGGAGGGCTACGCACATGGGGAAGGGGAGAGGAGAGAGAAAGAAAAGAGAGAAAAAGAGAAAAAGGAAAGGAAAAAGGGAGAGAAAGAAAAAGGGGGAGAGAGAGAAAAGGGAAAATAAAATATGCATAATGCCTTTATGCAATTTTCCTTTTCTCTTTTCTTTTTTCCTTTCTAATTTTTTTTGGTCTTCAAATTTCTTCCGATAATTTCTTTATTGAAATTTCGAACCCGTCAATAAATTGACGATGAAACGAGGATCCTAAAAATAAGAATTATGACGCGCCTAAAATTCGATTCCCGAAATCGAGTTCATTTCGTGTTAAAAATCGATCGGCGTGATTTTAGCTCAATACAACCAATTAGGTAGCTTTTAGGGATTTTACGGTGATACATCCCTTAACGGCTTTACCCAATAGGTTAGTTAACTCATGAGTGATCAGCTCAGAGAAAAAGGCCATAGGCACGCCGATGAAATGCCCATTTCACTTTATTGAAACGGGGTCGAATTTCAGGATGTCACACATGAAATATTGACAAATTGTACGCGTTAATACACGTCAATATATGTGTGTTTGAAGGTTTTAGAGCTTCGCATTACCTATGAAAACCAAATTGTAGGAGTTGCAAGATCTCCAAGAAAGAAAAAAAGGTACAGTTGTAATCACCCCCAAACGGATTCATCATCAGCTGTAGATACGTGTGCCTAGATTGTATCTCCTTTCCATGGAAGGGCTAGAACTCCCAATGTAAAAAAGAAAAGAAATTAAAGCGATTGTTGTGTGAGTAACCACATGACTACTTTTGTGTTTGCATAGAGTTTAGATTTTCTAATTTTCGTGAATTAGTTCCTTAATTAGTCACTTGACTAATAATTCAAGAGACACTCTTTTGACAACTTCCTTGAAATATAGTATTCCATTTCATGTATCGAAAGTAGGTGTTGAGACCTGAATTTTAACAGACTAATCGAAGATGCACTTTTTTTTTAAAAAAAAAAAAAACTTACAAAATAAAAATAGAATAGAGAATTAAAAAAAAAAATCAATGGAAGATCCATCAATGGAGTCCGGCCACATTCATTCCATTTGGGCTTAAGGCAATCCAGCCCATCATCTCTAATTGGTGAGATCCAATTCCTTTAAGCCCATCAAGCACAGTAGCCCAGACACGACGACAATCCAGTGCCACCGCCATCTCCAACTCAAGCTCTCTCTCCATCGCTGGATTTCAGTTACAGGACTGAAAGTTTCCTTTTTGATGGACTCACCTTCTTCTCAGCAAGCTCAACCTCCATAGACGAAGCTCTCGAGCTCAATACTAGGAATTGATGATCCACGGCTCACGCTCATCGCACACAACCAAAACCAAAAGGATCTTTCATCAACGAAGTCGAAACTACTCGTCCTGACATGTTTGATTGCGGAATCGTCATCGTGCGCGGCTTCAAAGGCTTCATCGCAGTACGGATCGAATCAGGATACGTTTACGTACCACGTGTAATAGGAATCTATATGCCTTCTTCAGCGGAATACATTGTTTTTATTCTCTCTATTATGAGGTATGTCCAAATGGATAATGCACGGACGCTGTTTGATGATATGCCTCAGAGGAATAGCTTCGCTCGGAACACACACAGACTGAAGGACCTGAGTATGAGTATGAGGCATAACTCCTTTGGTGGAGCCAAGTTCTGCTGAGATCCGAAGCTGCAGTGCATTGCAAATGCTTTATCTCGAAGGGAATGGACTTACTGGGAAGGTTTCTTAATTCTTAGGTGAATCCAGAGGTTTGAGAGTTTTTTCGTCTCTTGGAGGCGATCTGCTCTCAAGTTCAGTTCCTGCAAGTATCAGTAATCTCTCATGGGGACTTGAAGCTTTGAAAAAGGAAGCAATAGCTTCGTTGGTAGTTTGCCGGAGCAAATAACGGAAATGAGCATCTTGATTATACTGGACTTCAGTGGAAATAGATTCTTAGAGCCAATTCCAGTTGGTTGAGTGATCTTTTATTGAGCTAACTGCCCTTGTTTTGAGCAAGCAGAATTTGTCTGGCGAGTTGCCATTGAGCTCAGAGGTTTGCCGAGTTCGTAAGTCATTGCTTTACAAGAGAGCAAGCATGTTATGCAGTGATGTCCCTGAAGGGTTTAAGTAGTTTGATTCTCTAATCGTACAGTTCAAGAGAAGATGGATTCAGTTTGTCTATTCCACATTAGACAAGAGCTACGGTGGCATTCATGCTTCTGCTGGTGTTTGCTTACCCCCTCGATGGATGTGACCATCCCCTTCTCACCGCCTTCATTCAATCCTCATCATGCACGATTGCTGCTATTGCTGAACCATCGTTACTGCTGAGGTGTAACATGCCGGTTGCCTCACAGACACTGCCACTGAATCGTCGCGCCAAAGTACTGAGACTTTGCTGGAGGCTCACGACATAAGGAACGAAATTATTTATTCATAATGAAAATCACTGTTTCTATTTATATGTTGATTACTAACAAAGAAAATGGTGTTTCTTATATCGTCTATCATCTATCTAAACGAAGCTTATTATTTTCATTTATTTGTAAATGCACGCATGCCACTACTCATAGTCTTTTGGACAAAACTTGTACGAAGTAGCTTCCTACTTCTCTGTTTCCTCGTGAGTTTTGTTTTCCGTACTTCTTTTCCTTTAATTCTTTTTCACATTCTTCATCCCTTCCGCGGCTGTCCTAGATGATGTTGCATTTTGAACAACTTCAGATTTTATATTTCTAGTAGGTATGCAGAAATGATTTGTTCTGAAAATAATTAAAAAAAGAAGAGGAAGATATTCTAACCTATCAAAGTTTTCCTCAATGTTTTCTGTGTAGCGATGTTCATAATTGGGACACCATTTGTCACGATATTCTATTCTACAAGTACAAAAGAAGGCACTTAGCAATGGACAAGAACATCAAAGAATTTTTGCAAGCTCATAACAACTTTGTATCCATAAGGTACTCTCACTCAATTTATGAAGATCACTGCAAGTTTTAACCACAAATTAGGTGAAGTGAGTTATGGTTCCGTGTACAAAGGAATGCTTGGAAGTAGCAACATGATGGCCATCAAGATTTTAAAGTAGAAGATTTTATTAGTGAAGTGTCTATTATAATAAGAATTCACCATGACAATGTAGTGCAACACTTTGGTTTTTGCTTCGAAGGCTCGAAACAGGTTCTCATGCATGATCTCATGCCACATGGATCCTTGGATAAGCACATATTCATTGAAGAAGGTGATAAGTTTCTTGATTACATGAAAATAAATGAGATCGCTCTTGGGGTGGTGAGAGGAATTGAATACTTACGTCGGGGATATAATAGATGACAATAGTTGCACTTCAGTGTATAAAATTAACCTTGACCTTTGGCCTTTGATGAGCAAATTCTCAGAAATGCTTGAAGGAGATATTCGTAAACTTCAAATGCCTCCCAAACCACTTATTTACCCATCGGACGAGCTGGTGAACAATGACAAAGCCAAGATGGAACTAGACAAGTTTTCAACTTCATTAAACGATCCTACAATTTCCACTAGTTTTCTATATGGAGATAGCAATGATTTTTAGAGAACCATCCTTAATTTGATTGGAAAAAGCTTGTATACTTGTTATATTCCCCGCAACCTAGGAATATATTAGGAGGGACTTATTTTCGAGATTGTGTTCCTCTAGCTCTTAGGTCTCTTAGGTTAATGTTGTGTCCTTGTAATTCATATGGTTTTACACTCTTGCATCCTCCTTCAACAGGATAAACAAATTGGCAAGAAAGCAAAGACGAAAATGGTGAGGGAAGGTGATAGACATCGAGAATTTTCCTTCCTCATAATGTGATTAAGGGCTATTCAATTTAAAAGTTAACTATAACATGCGATCTTGCTACTTAACAGGCCAGTGTTGGCGTATGATTTGTCGATATCAAGAACTGCTAGTTTCAACTTATAGAAAATATACATGTATCCATTTTACAAAATAAATATCACGCCCCGAACCTTGAGTGCGCATATCCATTG
Source organism: Eucalyptus victrix (assembly GCA_016097545.1). Lineage (NCBI taxonomy): Eukaryota > Viridiplantae > Streptophyta > Magnoliopsida > Myrtales > Myrtaceae > Eucalyptus > Eucalyptus victrix. The sequence continues at coordinate 4,479,007 of CM027845.1, forward strand.
GTGGTTGACTAAATTGCGACATTCTCAGGACGTGTCATCAACCCAATTGATTATGTACATGTGGAAGCAAATTAAACAATCTCTAGACAACAATCAAACATGTGATAGAAAAGCAAGACAACCAATTTAAACAAACCACACTTTTATAAACCAACTAGGTCATACACAAAAGGTCTAAACCCTACAAGTATATATACAAGAGTCTAATTCAAAAAGGAGCTACTAAGCTGTCTAAGCTCTAGGCTCTTCATCCATAGGCTCTAGGTCCACCATGACATCATAAGGGGTGTCGAGATCCATCGGGTGCCCTACTTCCCACTCCCCAGTCCTAATGGGAGGCCCGTCGAAACCTTGTAAGGGACCCTCCCGACCCCCTTAAGGAAAGCCAATGAACCATGCTATGAATCGGTAAGGTACCAACTAAGGTAAGCCATCATCGACCCATACCACGGACTCAACTAGCTCTCGGGTCAGGGTGGTCCCGAGAATAGGGAAGAAGGTGTATTCAAAATCCACCACATGTGGAACCCCGTATTGAACGTGACGCTTCTCCATTTAGGGACATGTAAATTTTAAACCACGACGGAACGAGACAATGTCTCAGCGAGTCTACACCCTAAACCCCGATTAGGATGAAAATTCACTTAGAGGTGGCCTAAACACACATCATATAAGACTTACCTCGCCTCAACACTTCCATGCACATTAGTACCATTCATATAACATATGCATACAGTAAATGCATTCGATAATTGAAACGCTTCACTTTCATATATCAATCAATCATAGGGGTCTCGATTATAAGGCCAAATCGTTATGACACATTCCATTCCGTGCCACACAATTTTGTCACATAATCAGGTGTGATCAAATCACTCATTCAAGCATTCCAATTAGTTACGACCCAACGGCCACGACCAACTCAACAATCGATAGTCATCTAGGCATAACCGGGTGTCGTCTCACTTCGTCGAGCACAACAACATCTACATTTAGACGACATTCCATATAGGAGTATCAGTCTAGCCTCTATTGCGACCGGCATCCGTTGTCAAGGGCATTCCACATAGGAGCATTGCCTCTTGACTTTCATCGGGTGACGGGTTCTTATAGCGATCACACGCACATCCAATCTTAGCCAAGGACATCGTACTTTGCACTCAAATGCCTCAATTTCAAATAATGAACTTGGTTTATTTTCTTCATATTAAAAACACCCGGTAAAATAATGTTGCGTGGACACACGATCAGACTGAACCATAAAGCGTGCTATTCTCCCATTTAAAAAGCCCTCGATTTGATATAGTACTTAAAATACTTTTTGGCGTCAAAACCCGACATCTAGTATTTTTCTAATTAAATACTAAAATTTCATATTTTGAAATAATAATTCAAAAATCATCACTCAACATCCAATTGCGTAATTTAACACTCAATTGCACAAACCAATGCAACTACGATGATCAGCACGAAATTCTAACAAACAGCTATCTCGATATAATTTACGCTAATTAATAAATAATTAAATAAATTGCATTTAATTAAATAAATTGCAAAATATTTACATTAAACCACTAAATTAAATTATCATAAGCTAACCTAACCACCTAAGTGCACTAATTAAATTAACCTACTAAGCTAACTAATTAATCTAACCATTCTAACTAATTTAATCTAAGTGACTAACTAAATCACCTAACTAACCAATTTGCCTAACCAAACTAATCCTAACTAACCTAGTTACATAAATTAACTAACACTAATCCCTCATTAGGCTAACTAACCCCTCACCAAGTGTAATTAGCCTCCTAATTAGGGATTAGAATGTAAACTCATCGGTTTAGTTTGAAAACCGGTTCACAGCGACGGCAGCGTGACACAACGGCAACCAAAACTTAGGTCTACGGCAACACCGAAGGAGGCCGGGAAAGAGCTGAAAACAGCCTACAAAGCTCACAGCTTAAGTTGTGCTCACTGCTTAAGTTGTGAGTTCAATTCTGCTCAAGGGGGGCTAGTCGTGGCTTAGCTCGACTAGATGGCTGGAACGGTGGGCTGAGGTGGTAAGGCGGCTGGATGGAGGAGCCAAGCAGATGCGAGGGGCTGGCAGCCAAGCAGGGACGCGGAGCTGGCTAGTCACCAGACTCGGTCACTGCTTGCTAGCAGGCATGGGCGATTGAGCGGGGAGACGGTTTTGGCGAATGGCGGCATGAAGGCTGGTGGCTGTTTCGGTGAGGGGCTGCTGGTTTGTTAGCTCTGGAAATGAAGGTTGAAGGTTATGGAATGAAGAAGAAGCTGAAGGAGAAGAAGCTGCTCCTAGAAAGGGGACAAGAGGCCTTCAAAGTCAAGTTTAAATATCCAAAACACTCAAGTGCAAGCCCCCAAAATCCAAGCTCTATCCCTCAGCCAATTTCCCTTCCCAATCTTCTCAAACAAGCCAAGTTTGAAGGCCAAAAAGTAGCTGCCCCACAAGCCTACGAATTTGCACCAATTCCCCTCAAGTTCCATTCAAATCCTCATCAATTCAAGTCCCATTGGTGACCAAGAAATCTCCTTGAAGCTACCATACAATTTCCACAATTTCCCCACCAATTAATTCAATTTGGTGGCCCAAAAATCCAACTAAAGAGGCCCCTCCAAATTTCTCGATTCAATTTTGCCGAATTTGATTTTCCGCCAAAATTCTGGGCTTGCTGAAAATTCTTCAAAGGATGTGATAATGTTCTAAAAATAAATTGTGACACACTAGAATTTCGATTCCTGAAATCGAGTTCAATTTCGTGGTTAATTTCGATCGAACGCGATTTTAGTGTGACCTAGCCTACCGAGTAGCTTTTAGGAATTTTTAGTGCGTTTGACCCATAGTCGATTATTTTTCGATCCACATTGTGCATCTCCGACTCATAGGCGACTCTCGATTGTCGTAAAAATCTCAAGGTTTCAAATACAAGCATCGGGTACAGAATTGACAGAAAAATCAGTTTAGTGCCGTTCGACACGAATTTCGTAGTCAGATAGAATCATCCACCATTTAATCACGCCATTCCATCGCATCAACCTATTCTCGATCACTAATCGATTATAATGGTACCGTATTGACCTTTGCTAATTATTATGGTCGAGCAGTCGATTTCTAATCGAATTCTCAAGTCGCTCGTGTTTATATTCCTTAACGGCTTCACTTGATAGATTAGTTATCTCGTGAATGATCAACTAAGAGAAAAAGACTATAGGCACGTCGATGAAAAACCAATTTCATTTAATCGAAATAGGGTCGAAAATCATGATGTTAGAGTAAACACTACTCATCTACGCAAGAAATAACTCTTATCAAAATGGAAAATGGAATTCCTAGATGGAACAATTCTATGAAGTTTATATTTAAAAGAAGCTGGTTGTAGCTTGATTCAAGTGAAAAATAATGTTCACAAGTTCTATGTGGGTGATCTATCACGGACTGGACCGATTGGCTAGTCAAATAAAGAAAACGGGTAATGTTTTGAATTTGTTCTTGATGATGTGGAGGAGTGACAAAAGGAGCAATATTTGCTCCAGCACAGAAAAAAAAAAAATTGCTGTTGTTTTTGGCCTTACAAGTACTCCAGTCCGAAGTCTGTTGCGGTGTTTAAGAATCTCCACATTTTGCGGAGATTGTCAGTCTGCGATCAAGTATATCTCCATGGCAAACAGAAGATATATGGTCTTAAGGGATGCAAACCGGTTCCACTGTTTAACGGATTGAACATGCTCACACAATGACTACAATGCTTCTTAAATTGTCTCATTCATTGTGTAAATTGAATCTCCGTTTTTTAGTCTCCTTTGTTTCTTTGGTACTTGAACTGGGATTCTATTATTTCCCTAGCAAGCCCAACAATGTAAATATTATGTCCTGAAATTTATATAGATTTGGCACTCCTACTGTCGAAAACAGTCACGCTTTGCCTCTGGATTTTTTTGGCGTGTGCTGTTTTCGGACACTGCATATTTTTGTTCTGTTCTATCCTGGGCGTTCCCAACATGCAGTCCTGATGCCCCATAATTCATTCATTGGCCGAATATTCTGTATGATTTTTGTTTTGGAAATTTTGCTCGTAATGCCTCTGACTTTTAGTTAGTCTACATTTTCGGATGGGGCAATTTCTTGTGCTTTATCTTCAACTATGCGAGTTCATGCCATAAGTTGCTACAACATTTCCCAAACTGCTTCAGAGTGGATAAATTTAGGAAATTGGCGATGAGAAGAAACAAGAGCAGCTTTCGTGGTCAAACACTGGTTTGAAACCAAGAGGCATGATCCTTGAGGGGTTCATGCAATGATCAAGCAATCGCAAGTATTGCATCTACTTTTTGGTGAGGAAAATGTTTTCTGTCAAATGGGGCATCGTTCCTGCTGTACATCTTAGCTCCATATTGTTCCTCTGCAAGGCTTCTACTATTACAGCATTTGGACTTGCCAGAGCAGGGGAAAGCAACAGGTACTCGTTACTAGTTTCCCCTCAGCAAATGGCTGCATGTAATCTAAAGCTGTTCGACTACAATGCATACCTTAACTGTCATGTTGTTGTCGGCAATGTGTTTTGTCAGTGGTAGCAATATGATCTTCTAAACATACAATTCCTATCAAAAGAATACTCATGCCCTCTGAAGCAAGAGTTGACGAGGTGAATTACACTATGCTACACATCATGCCATAAGCCTAAAAAGCCACTTGCACTCTCGAATGATGCATGTATTTAAAGGAGGGCAGATGACTTAATGCAGAAAGTTAAGTAATGTCCACAAGCAGGTAATTTGACTTAAGAATCCTATGAAGTAGGTGAGTAGCTTTAAGATGAATTGAGTTTCTTACTCATTCTCGAGGTTTTTTATTCTCACTGGAGAATCATCCTGATGAGAAAGACTACTCCTTGTGACAGGAGGCCGTGGAACTGTCTCTTTCAGTTCCATCGACATTCATTGCTCCACTGCATCGTGAAAGGAGGGCTAGAACCATTGAAACCTCACATAATGAAGTGTTCAAAGTGGGACAACCGGACCCGCCCAATGGATGGCAGAAGTCATAGGCTGAACTTCAAGGTCTACATGAACAGACTTCCAGAAGCAAATAATAATGAACAGGGCCTCGCTTAGGAGGGGACTCGACAAGAGGCTCAAGGAATTAGGGGAGATTCATCGAAAAACGTCTCTGAGTCAAAGGTGGGTAAAGGACAATTTGGGCCAACATTGCATATCAATTCCTCTTGCGAAGGAACTGACTATTGACGCAGCGATGTACTGACAGATTGCTCCTCGTCATCGTGAACTTCCTCCATCACAATGTAGTAAATACAGGTACGGATTCTATGCAAAATCTCTTTGCTTTGCTCCATATTGAGCAAGCTAAAGTGCTAGATACAAGTGTCTCTGCTTATTCTTGAATTCTGCAACATTTTCGCATCTGCTCTGTGGACAAAAACTGGCTCTTGTTGGAATTTCCTGGTCATATAATGTCTAGAGCTTTGGGACTCTCTTCTGGGTTTTTAAGTTTTCTTTACATACTTCTATATTTGAGGAAAGATAGCGTAATTGATGCTAATTCGACATTTTCCACGGTTAGCATAGTTAGCATGGTAACAGGCGAAGAGAAGGAACTGATAAGCCGTGGGAAAATTACGGAGTACTCATACTTTTTACCGTCATTTCTCAGCCAGACCATTTACTCATATCGATAAAAAAAAATCAGTTTGGCGGGGTGCCACGAGGAAAACAATTCTATAGAAAGGCCACTTGAGAATTTATCTAAAGATGATGGAACGAAATGCTTGGCGAAATGATAAATAAAGCTTCCGAGCTGACATTCTCAGTGGTTTGTGTATAATATCATGTTCAGCATAAACCTCAATAGAAAGGCCAAATAAAACATCTCTCCAAACTATTTGAGGAAATGTCTTGCAAATGATAAATAAAGCTATGACATCCTTTTGTGTATAATATCACAAATCATAAAATCTCAAGTTGATCTAGTTATTGAGTTTCATCTATTCTGGAGATAGAGATCTTTCGATAAGTTTTGGGACTTTGCTCATTCAAAATGTCATCACGATATTGCATGTTCTTTGCTTACTTGCAAATTCTTGAAGGTGAAAAATTGAACGGAGCATAAAATTTGGTAGTTTTTTGAATAAATCCACCGATTTTTTCTTTTGGGAATACATAAATGTTGACAATGGAAAAAAATTCTCCTTGTTTGCATTGATTTGTTTTTTGGTTTTTGACACTCAAATAGGTTAAAATTTACGATGCCTTAATCTGCAGAAATATAACCATCAGACTGAAATACAATGAGAACTCATATACAATCAAAGTAGAATATAGGCTAGCTTAGGGACTCATTAGATGGGCATAAGAGCTAAACTATTGGAATTATTAGCTGCTCTATTTGGCTAAAGATTAAGAACCACATCAACATTTTTGTTCATATCCTCATCATCGGCTCGCCACAAAGTTCTCTCTTAAAAATTCCATCGAACTAAAAAGCATATTGTCCTTCCCCCAGTCGCAATCAAACATAAAATATTTGGTCCCAAAGCTGAGAAAGAAAGAGGGAAGCTTCCCTTAATTTCAAACGTCTCTGCTTCCCATTCTGTAATAATTCTTTTTAAGATCCTGAACTGAAGATTTTTGGGTCCGTCCAGTAAGGCTTTTTCATGCAGAGCATTGTAAGCATTGAAATGGTTGAGTCGAGATTGACTTGTGTTGCCCCTTGAATGGCCGAGCTTTAGCACATTGTCTATTGTGTCCTGGGCACGATGCTTTTAGTGATATACACACTTGTCACATTTGCAACTAATTTACCCCTCCGACCATCATACCTAGGGGTGTGCAAAATACCCGGGAACTGCCCGGACCACCGGAACCGGACCGGAACCGCCCGGAACCGGCGGTTCTTGAGGGAACCGATCTGGTTCCTGGTTCCAATTTATGGGAACCGGTGGGTACCGGTCCGGTTCCCGGTTCCATGGGCGGATCCACGTGCCCACCCACCCGGACCGGACTAGAACCTTTTTAATATTAAAAAAAAATTACTAAAAGAAATCCTAGATCTCATCTCACTCCCTTCGTCTTCAGCTCCTAATCCTATTGCCATTTCGCTACGTTTACTTCTCTTGCTGTCCGCTTAAATTTGGTTTTTCTTTCTTTGGCTTGCTTTGATGTCACGTAGTTGTTCTATGTTGAAAACCAAAATTGTTTCGCATCAAGATCGGTTCCATGGATCCACCTAGGAACCAGACCGAACCGACGGTCTGGTTCCTAGATAGATCCATGCAATAAACGGGTGGATCCCGGTTCCAATTTTTTGGAACCGGTCCTTAGCAGGCGGTTCCCGGTTCTAGGTCAGGAACCGCCCGCTTGGACCATGCACACCCCTAATCATACTTCAAAGCATCAAAGAGATGCTCAAGAGTCAAGAGGGTAATATAGTAAATGTCTTTAAAAAGTTTCAAGAATGAGAATGAGAAAACAACCAGTTTGATTAAGGTAATAGTTCAGCTACGTGCTGACAGGAACTTATATAGATCCTATTTTATGATCAATTTACAACTTGTATTTTGTACATAAAGTACAGTCATTATCTTAGCCTTCTTAATGAGCATCATGAAGAACGCGCTATAATTATTTCAATGTCATTCCCTTTTAGTAGTTCAAAAAGTAAAGCGACATAAGACAGGAAAAAAGTCTTATTACTAATTAAATTTAAAAATGAGAAAGCATGATTCTCGTGGGTTGGCAAAAAACAAGTCCGTCCACTCTTCCTGCTTTCTTACTTTTGAACTCTCTTTTTGCGCAGGGTCCAATAAAATAAATCAACCTCTATCAAATCTTGTTTAATAGTCACGCCAAAGTTTTTTCCGCATCTAGATAGCTTTTTTAAACAAAATCGGTTCATTGTATCAATCCAACAAAGTTAAATAGAAGTGGAGATCAAAAGAGATATTGTTAGTTTGAAGTGATAGCATTGATTGCACGCACTAATCACTAATCTACAGCAAAGGCTATCGGGGTTGCTTTTGTCTTCAATGATTCTTTAAGCATGTCTCCCTTATGATTCTGGCTAAGAACGATATCCCCCTTATCTGCCCTGTCCATCATTGGGTTGAAAAAATTTCAACAAAGAAGATGTAAAGTCGGTGTGATGTACAAAGTCGTTAGAACCCACTATTGCTTCGAATTGTCCCTGCGTGGATCCCATCTCTACGTAGCTGTATTAGCAACTATTTCATTCTTGGCCCGTGCATTATAGGAATACTACTATAGTACAGGTAGATATGAATATGCTTTTAAGCGGAGTCTAGGAGTGGGTATTTTGTGTAATTACTATTCACATAAACTATTGCAAATTTATACAATATAACTTCATATAAGAATTTTTTTCAGATTTGCATGACAAAGCGCGTACTCGTTCATGACTAGATTGAAGATGATGCCATGCAAAAAATTCATTACCATATAAGATGCTTTTCTTATAATGAATATATACTTCATGAAATGATTCGATGGCGTGAGAAATCACAATTATGTCTAAAGTTTTGTGACTTAATTTAGCAAATATGGAATACATATCAAGCAACTAAGTGTCGACTATGGAGGAGAAAATTTTCAGAGGTGGAGAAGAAGGGAGTAGAGAACGAAGAAGAAAATAAGAAGACAGAGAGTGTATCAGAAGGAGGTGGACTTGTTTGTTGATGGAATGCGGACCCAAGAATCACGGGGAGAAAGCGGAAGCAAAGTGGAGATGGTGGAGAAGGAAAGATCAAATGTGAAAGAAGATTCCCTGAATTCTTTATGTGACTAAAGCGTGGTCTCAAATGGGGATGGCCACCGGCCGTTCCACTAATAATGGAACCTAAGTTTAGGTCCACTTCTTTAATTTCTTGACTTTCCATCCATCTGATAGGTTGACTTGGGCTTCTCTATAAGACTTGGCAACTTCAAGTCTCCAATCAAACAAGGATCGTCTGATCATCTTTCAATCTTTTCATATTGCGCCCCCTCCACACCCACCAAACGATTCTTTACCAGTTTCTCTTTGCCAGAAGACAAACAGAGGCATGGTTAACGCCCTCGGTTCGATGAATATCTGTCAGGTGTTGCTACTCACTCTTGTTCTATTTCTAGTGATAGCTTGTAGTGCCAAGAGTAATCAGCAGTGCGTTTCATCCTGTGGTGACATTCACAATATACAATACCCGTTTCAACTAAAGAGTGATCCAAAAGAATGCGGTGTCTCGTATTACAAGTTGGATTGTGAAGATAATCACACTGTTTTATATCTTCATGATGGCCGATTCTACGTGCAGTCTATCAATTATACCTCTAATAAAATCAGATTGGTTGATGATGGGTTGCAAAAGGATAAATGCTCGTCTCTCCCTCGTCATTCATGGGCATTGTATAACTTCGAGAATAGTGACTATTTAACCGACCCATACTATAGGGGTGACAGTGATACATTGGTCATCGTGAACTGCTCAAAGCCGGTTAGGAATCTATTCTATATCACTACCGGTCCATGCATTAAGGGGTCATACTCTTCCAACGCATCATTGTATTGGAATTTGTATGCATTGGTCAATCCAAAAGCATCGGATGTTAGGGATTTTTGCACCACTCATAGGTGGACGTGGGTATCATTTAATTTTGGGGGTGAAGAAATTAATAGCAGCTCCTACAACTACAAGCTAATCCATAACATCATGGCTGATGGATTTGATCTCCACTTTCTACATTCAAGGACGAAAGTTTTCATGTGCTTCTTTGATTTCTTCCACATCTACTATGGTTCTGCGAGTTGCAAATCCTTTCAATACTATGGTAAGCATCTGTTAGCAATGAAACTTTACCGCTATTTTGCATGATTATGAACACTCTTTCACTTACCAATTCTCTTCAAAATAGGAAAATGGAAGAAATATTTGAAATCCACATTCCTTTCCACGGAATGGCTAGAACTATTATGAGAGCAGCCACGTGACTATTTTTTTTTTGTTTGGCATATAGTTTATATTTTGGCCTTTCTTCTTAATTAGTTTCGTAATAAAACACTTAATTAATAATCCAAAAGACACTCACTAGCACATTCCTTAAAAAAATTGTATTCATGTATAGAAAGGAGGGGCAAAATTATTAATTAAAACTAAGAATCCCTATTTCTCTATATTTGTTGGCTGCTAACAAAGCAAAGAGAGTTTCTTGTATTGTCTATCATCTATGTCAAATGAAGCTTTTTATTTCCTTGTATTTGCAATTGCACACCCTACTTCTCATATTCTTCTGGACAAAAACTAACTTATACCAAGGAGCTTGCCACTACTCTGTTTTCTCGTGAGTTTTGTTTTCCAACATTGTTTTCTTTCAATTCCTTTTCTCATCATTGATTCATTCCATAGGTGGGCTAGGTCCTTTGGCATTCTTTGCGGCAGTGTGGACAACTCTTGATTTTACATCACTACTAGGTAAGCCGCAATGATTTGTTCTTAAAATAATAAAAAAAAGCCAAACTTATTCTAACATATAAAATTTTCTCAAGTGTTTTTCTGTGTAGCGAAATTCGTAATTGGGACGCCATTAGTCGCAACATTTCTAATCTACAAGTACAGAAGAAGGCACTTAGCAACGGATGAGAATATTGAAGAATTTTTGCAAGATCATAACAATTTTTTGCCCATAAGGTACTCTTACTCGAATATTAAGAAGATTACTGGAAATTTTAAGCACAAACTAGGTGAAGGGGGATATGGTTGTGTATACAAAGGAATGCTCAGAAGTGGCAATGAAGTGGCTATCAAGATTCTAAAGCAGTCCAAGGCCCATGGCCAAGATTTTATCAATGAGATGGCTACTATTGGAAGAATTCATCATGTTAATGTAGTGCAACTCATTGGTTTTTGCTTTGAAGGCTCGAAACAAGCTCTTGTGTATGATTTCATGTCAAATGGATCTTTGGATAAGCATATTTTCACCAAGGAAGAAGAGAAGTTTCTTGATTACAAGAAAATATATGAAATCGCTCTTGGGGTGGCAAAGGGGATTGAATATTTACATCGAGGGTGTGACATGCAAATACTACACTTTGATATCAAACCTCACAACATTCTTTTAGACAAGAACTTCACTCCGAAAGTTTCTGATTTTGGACTCGCGAAACAATATCCGATTGATTATAGCATAGTCTCAGTAACTGCTGCAAAAGGAACCTTGGGATATATGGCGCCTGAGTTTTTCTACAAAAACATCGGAGGTGTATCTTATAAAGTAGATGTCTATAGTTTTGGGATGTTGCTCATGGAAATGGCAGGTAGAAGAAAAAATGTAAATGTAAATGTGGAACACTCAAGCCAAATTTATTTTCCGTTGTGGGTGTATGACCAAGTCAATGAAGGAAAGAATATTGCAATGGAAAAAGTTGTAGAAGAGGAAAGGGAGGTGATAAAAAAATGATAATAGTTGCACTATGGTGTATACAATTAATCCCTACCCATCGGCCTCCAATGAACAAAGTTTTAGAAATGCTTGAAGGAGACATTGGGAAAATTCAAATGCCTCCAAAACCACTTATTTACCCATTAGATGAGCCAATTGACGATGACAAGGCCGAGATGGAATCAGAGACATTTTCAAGTTCATTACGTGCTCCGACAATTTTCGCTAGTTTTCTACTTGGAGATAACAATGATATTTAGAGGACAAGGAACTGTTTAATTGGAAAAGCTTTGCTCCCCCACAATATAGTAGTATGTTGGGAGGAAGCTGAGGTAGTTTAGCTTGCGATTGATTACATTTTGGTTTCTTCTAGCTCTTAGGTTACTATAGTGCTATTGTACTTCATATATATTTTACTCTCTTGCATTCTCCTTCAAAAGGATAAACAAATTGGTGAGAGGAGGGACAAAAAACGGTGGGGCAAGGGGACGGATATTAAGAATTTTCGTCTCTCATTATGTGATTTAGGGTAATGCCAATTAGAAAGCAAATTATAAGTTGGGATCTTGCTTCTTAACGCGCTACCACCGGCATATGGTTTCGCGGTTTAAAGAACTACTAATTTCGAATTAAAATGTCTATTTTACAAAGTAGACACCTCCTATTAATGCAGGAAACAACTTTTATCGAAATGGGAAAGAAAGTCTTGGATGAAACAATTTCATGAAGTTTATATTTGAAAGAACTCATACTCCATTATAAAGTAAACATGAAATTGTTGATAAGTAATTTAATGAAGTTTTCTTTGTTTCTTGTTATACTAGGTCATGTTTTATTAGTTTAACTTGATACATTTTTTCACCTCCCATATCTGATCGAGAAGAGTGCTATTTGATATAGAACTTGACGTGGTTACTTTCGACAATCCTAAAATTAGATATATATTGCATAACTAAACACATCACGAACATAAAAAAAGGCCATGTCCATGTGTGGTCCATACGACAACACTTTTAAGGTTGGACCCTTGATGGGACGTATGTGTAGATTCATAAACTAACCGTGTTTGGGAAGCATATTCTATAGGTCCATCCTATGTGAATTCTAGCTAATCCAGTTAATCATTTGGTAACCAATTCACTTGTTTTCTATAGAATATTCACCAATAGGGCTGGCAACATGCTATCTTTCATATGCTTGCGAGTTTCCTTGGACCTCTATGACACGGTATGAATCACTCTTGTTTTTTTCCTGGCATGACTCGCAGGCCGCAGAGTAGTTTTTATTTGTGGTTGCTGCATTTAGAAGTGGCTCAGCATTTGGCTTGACGAAGTTCAAATTGTCTATTCACTAATGGCAACAAATTTTATTTTCTTGCAATTGATAGCTCTGACCGAGATCAAATTCCTGAGAAAATACTGATAGGGCCATCATATGGTCTTGTAGGTCACGTTGGCTCTAATTTAAACGATCAAAGGAAAATGGGACTATTACCTGGAAAAGTCCTACAACTTGTTAACATATTGCATTTGAGTCTTAGATTTCCATTTTGTTTACTTAAAACTTGCAACTTTGAAATTTTTTCAATTGTATGTGATTTTTGATAAGTTAATTCCTCGTCAATTGTACATCCATTGTAACCTAACAGAGCTAATGGAAGGACTAAAGTGGATGACCGAGGCAAGTTTTAATACTTAAATATATGAAAAAGTAATTTTTGAATTTAAATGCGTAGAAGTGCCTGGCAAGATTTTGAAGGAACGAAATTCAAATGGCTTAGATTTTATCAATGAAGTGGCTAGGAACTAGGAAGGATTCACCATGTTAATGTAGCACTACTCGTTGGCTTTTGCTTCTGGAAGTCAAAAGCAAAGTCTCCTGTACAATTTAATGCCTAGTGGATCCATAGATAAGCATATTGTCTTCAATAGAGACAATAGCCCTGTCGATTGCAAGAATATATAAGAGACCTTGAAGTGGCAAGATGGATAGAAATATTCACATCGAGGATGTTATGTGCAAATTGGGTACTTTGATTTTGATTCTCATATTATTCTTCTCAACTAGAATTTCACTCGAAATATCTCTAATATTTGTCTCGACAAGCTTTATGCAACGGATCATGGCATTGTGCCTTTGATTGTCCCATAAGGAAACTGGACAAATGATGCCAAGTTATACTACAAGAAAATTTGTAGTGTCTCTCATAAAGTTGATGTTTCCAGCTTCAGTATACTCTAATGGAAATAGCAGGTCGAAGGAAGGATATGTTGATGAAAATCGGGAGGCCGAAAGTAGATGATAACAAAAGGCACCAGCGACCAGCCTTCGACGAACTAGAAATGCTTGAATGGAGAAACCGGTAAGCTACAAACGCCTCCCGAAGCCGCTTCTATGCTGAGGGATCATGTACTGGCTTGAGAATGTATGAATCTCGTTCTATATCAGAGGGGAGCCCAGTGGAATTGGAACGCGAGCCTAAAAGCGCCACCAATGAGGCCAAAACCCAACCCTCCTTGCAAAAGCTGCCAATGGCATACGACCAATTGGATAGGCTTGAAAATGATTTGGTAGATCGGAGAAGCAACATGCGCAAAAACGTAAGACCTCATCACTCGGCCATCATCACCACCGCTGCGAAGGTTGATTGGGCCCTCGCGATCGCTCTGCTAGGATTGACCGACCCTCACCTGCTCGTGGCAATGACTAGCAGCCTGAACCTATGGTTGAGCAAGTCTTTCCGTCCCGGGGCGCGCCTTCAATGCCTCCCCAGCCATCTCTCCCGGTTTCCCTTTTTCCTTCTTTCCCTTTAGTAGGTTGATGGCCCTTTGAGCAAATCAAGAATATTCGGTACCAATGCTTTTGACGGGATCAAAGCCATTCCTCCTAACTATTGACAAACTAAATTTGTAGGATCAACAAAATAAAAGAAGAACGACGAAACATCCCCATCACGTAACGATGAAGAAATCGCGCATTGATTGATCTTCTTTTTCTCCATGGACGAATGAAACGCAAAATAAGCGGATTGACCATGTAATTCGTGAACCTTAAGATGATTTTAGCGTTCGTTAATTCCTGTTTTTTTGCAGAAGAATTGTCTCATGGTCATGGCTATCTATTTACGTTTCTTGTTTCCTGAGCGTCGTGCTCTTGATCTGGGGCAATGAGTCTCCGTGTCTTCTCTCCACCGTCCGATTTCAAAGCTCTCTCCTTCCCGCCGAAACCTCTCCCCGCTCGCCCCTCGACAGCCGCCTGATCACCCCACCACCACGGCGGCGACCTCCCTGGAGCGTTCTCCCACCTCGACCCCATGTCCCGTGATGGGCCCCATCCCGGCCTCCTCACCTTCTCTTGCATTCGCTTCCCAGCGTTCGCGCTCGAGAGGCGTCTCCATCGCGCGCTGTGGCTCGGTCCCAGCTCGAGCCCGACCCGTCGATTCTCAACTCGCTCATCAGTCTCAACCCAAAGCCCAATGGCGGGGCCCAGGCGGAGAGGATATTTGTTATTTATGGACATGGGTAGTAAAAGGGACTTGGTTTCTTGCCAATAATCACATGGGAAGTTTGAAGCGGTTGAAACTTTCCTTCATATGCTTGAAGATGGTCTTTCCCCTATCGATTATTTATTCTGGGCGGTTATTCAGGCTTGTTCGGTTCCCGAGAATGCATCAATAGGTGATACATTTTTCAGGTTTATAATTAAAAGTGGCTGCGTTGATTCTGTCGTGTGTGTTTGGTGTGCATTTTAATTGACACATTTGCCAAGGGTAGTGCTGATTTTGTTTCAGCTCGTAAGGTGTTCAAGAAAATGCCTGAGAGGAGTGCGGTTGCTTGAACTTTGATAATCACTGGATACTCACAAACTGAGGAGAATGAGGAGTATCAAACTCTTTTCAGAAATGATCAAGGGTCCAGTGAGGCCAACACATTTGCTAGTGTTCTCAATGTATGTGGAAGTGCTTGTGATGTCGATATGGGGATACAAATATACGCGTTAAGCTATAAAACTGGGCTTTGCTGGTGATACTTGTATGGTTAATTCTCTTATTAGCATGTATTCTTGGTCAGGCCACATCAAAGCAGCTAAGAGAGCTTTTGATGCACCATCTGAAAAGAATTTGATTTCTTATAATGACCTTGTGGATGCCAATGCCAAAAGTTTGGAGTCTAATGAAGCCTTTGAACTTCTACATGAGATTGAGAGAGGAATAGGAACGAGTGCTTTTACATTTGCCAACCTTTTAAGTGGAACTGCTTGTATCAGCACTATTGGTGAGGGAGAGCAAATCCATGTGAGGATGGTAAAATCAGGGCTGGACTCAAATCAATTCATTTCCAATGCTTTGACACTAAGTATTCAAGGTGTGGAAACATAGAAGCTGCTTTTCAAGTTTTCTGTGATAGTAGAGAGAAAAATATTATAGCTTGGACTTCAATGATCGCTGGTTTTACAAAACATGGATTTCCAGCGAGAGCTCTAGACACATTCTGTAAAAGGCTTGAGGCCAGTCTGAGGCTAGATGAGATCACCTATGTTGCCATTTTATCCTCTTGTAGCCTCTTCTAGCCATGTGAGTTTGATTTCTGATGGATGGAAACACTTTCGGTCAGTGTACAGGGAACATGGAATCTTGCCTAGAATTAAACATATGCATGCATGGGGACATGTTGGGCGGTCAGGATCCCTTGTCGATGCTCTCCAGTTTATAAATTCTATGCTTTACAGGCTGATACACTTGTCTGGTGTACAATTCTTGGAGCTTGCCGAGTTCACAGCAATGCTAAACTTGCAAAACAAGCTGCAGCAATGATTTTTTAGCAGGAACCGGATGACCCTGCTTCTTATGTTTTGCTATCACTTATGTAATGCCTCAGCTAGTCTATGGGAAGATGCAGCAGCAATCAGAAATAAGAAGAAACTGAAATATCTTACATGTCGGTTGTAGCTGGATTCAAATGAAAAATTTAGTTCACAAGTTCTATGTGGGAGACAATTTACACCCAAAGGCACGGGAGATCTATGACAAACTGGACTGATTGGCTAGCTGAATGAAGACACTGGTATTGTTCTGAATACCGAGTTTGTTCTTTATGATGTGGGGGAGGGACAAAAGGAACAAAATTTGCTCCATCACAGTGAAAAATTGCTGTTGTTTTTGGCCTTATAGGCACCCCCAGTCCAAAATCTGTCGGGGTGTTTGAGAATCTCCACATTTGCAGAGATTGTCATTTTGTGATCAAGTATATCTCCATGGCAACCAGAGATCTATAGTCATAAGTCATAAGGGATGCAAAATTGTTCCATCACTTTAGGGACAGAACATGCTCATGCAATGACTACTAGTGACAATGCTTCTTAACTTGTCCCATCCATTGTGTAAATCAAATCTCTGTTTTAGATTTTCCCCCTTGTTCCTATGTTACTTGAACCGGGATTTTCAACTTTTGAAAAAAAAAATTTGAAAAAAAAAAAGGGAGGGAGGCGGCTAAGGGCTAAGCCCTCACTGCCGCCACCTCCCTATCGCCGTTGGGAAGGGCCATCGATGGAAGGGGGAGGGTCGACCAGGGGTTGCCGGGCCCTGGCCAAGGGCCGGCGACCCCGGTTGACTAATGGCAAGGGCCCACGAGTCCTTGCCTAGATTTGGGGCGAGGGTCGCCGAATCTAGGCAAGGGCTGCGACCCTCGCCGGATCTGGGCGAGGGCCGCGATCCTCTCCCCTCATTCGCTAGCCCTTCTCGACAACGGCGGTGAAAGCTCAACCCTTAGCCACCTCCCTCCACCTTTTAAAAAAAAAATTATTATTATTATTATTATTATTATTATTATTATTATTATTATTATTTTATTAATTATTTAATTTAAAATTTAATTTTTTATATTTAAAATTCAAATTATACCAAAATGATGTCGTTTTTGTGTTTGTTTTGTTAAGTCAATCTTCTAACAAGCCATGTAAGCAAGAAAATTAATTAAAAAAAAAAAATGCAATGTAGGATTATCGACGGTTTGCCATATATGGAATTCAAGTGTCTTATTTTTCATAAAAAAAAAAAAAATAGCACTTAATGTCACTTTTGTAAGTTCTGGCATTTAGGTGTCCATTTGTGCCAACTTTTGGCACTTGAAGTGTTCTTTTGTTAGATTAATTCAGTGGACAAAGATGTCCATTGATGACATAATCTCATCTCAGCTTTTATGTATTGACATTGTATTATTTTCATCATGGTATATATATTTTTTTTTGTAAGAGATTGTGATTTCTAATTAACACTATATATGCGCCTTGTATGCAAAATATACATCGTTTAGTTATATCTTTTAGAAAAATATAATATGGGTGAAGCCAACTTTAATTATAGTGGAAAAGTTCTAGCTAAAAGAAAAAACTTAAGATTTGACATAATTTCAACCGCCAGCAAGTATTCTTTTGTCCCAATACTGATTTAGGTTATCATAAAGAATTAAGAACAAAACCTACGAAATTTCGAATTGAACTTGCATTTTCTTGAACTTGTTAATGACTATATACACTTATATAGTGTTGCTTTATACACAATTCTTGAGTAAAAATAAGTTGAACTTGAATTTCCCAAAGAACCCTAATACCTTTTGTTATTGGTGACTTTCAACTCTTCTAAGGGGCTGTTTGGTAACATTCTAGGAAACACCTGTGTATGTTTTTTTGTTCCCCAAAAAAAAAATAGAATAGAAACGCGTTTAGTAAATTTTCTCCCTAAAAATAGCGAGGGAACTATAAAGTTACTTTAACAACTTATGGAGAATTTTCTTCAATAAAAATAGAATAGAGTGGATAATTCTTTTTATTTCTTAACATCCTTTTTCCTTTGAATTGAATTTATGCAATCCTTAATTATCAGGATGCACTTGATTCTTGTCTCATTTGGGTTGACTTCAATTCAAAGTCTGCAATGGAATCTTAAGACCGCTTTCTTGTCATATTAGAAAAAAGGAAACTCATTGACATCCTAAATATCTTTGGCAATTTAAAATTAATTAATTATCTAACAAAAATCTGTAAAACATGAATAATATTGTTGGACGGCTACATTTATGGGTTGTCAATACGATGGTTTCTTGCCACAAAGAAATGGCGATGGTGTTGGGTCCTATTCGCTACTCCTGTAGTATTCTCAACTTGATTAACTTTGTTTTATTGGTTGACATGGGCTTTTTAATAGAAGATCCCCAATCTTCATATTTACAGTCTCTCTCATTCGCCATTATAAAATGGACGTCTTTTTTATCTTTATTGATCCTCCACCACATATTAAGCCCCGAATTTCCATCACTCACAAGCTGAGAACGACACGACTTTTCCTCACAATTCCAGACCCGTGTGCCTCGTGTTGGTCTTTCTTGCCGTGATACTGGGGACATTGATGCCCCGAATGAATGAACGACCCTATTCAGCCTCTCCTGCAGTGAAGTTTCCAAGATGACTTGTCCCTTTCAAACGAAGAGTGATATGAAAGGTTGTGGCGACTCGAGACTTTTCCTTGCAATTCCAGACCCGTGTGCCTCGTGTCATTGGTCTTTCTTGCCGTGCTACTGGGGACACTAATGCCCCGAATGAACAACCCTGTTCAGCCTCTCCTGCAGTGAAGTTTCCAAGATGACCTGTCCCTCAAGATGACCTGTCCCTTTCAAATGAAGAGTGATATGAAAGGTTGTGGTGACTCAAGACTTTTCCTCGCAATTTCAGACCCATGTGCCTCGTGTCATTGGTCTTTCTTACCATGCTACTGGGGACACTAATGCCCCGAATGAATGACCCTATTCAGCCTCTCCTGCAATGAAGTTTCCAAGATGACCTGTCCCTTTCAAACGAAGAGTGATATGAAAGGTTGTGGTGACTCAAGAATTTTCCTCGCAATTCCAGACCCGTGTGCCTCGTGCCATTGGTCTTTCTTGCCGTGTTACTGGGGACACTAATGCCCGAATGAACGACCCTGATCAGCCTCTCCTGCAGTGAAGTTTCCAAGATGACCTGTCCCTTTCAAATGAAGAGTGATGTGAAAGGTTGTGGCAACTCAAGACTTGAGTTAGCGCGTGAAAATAATCATACGAACTACTTTTTCACATCCATCTATACAAATAATGACACCATCAATTTTGGTGATATCCACATGTTCGACGTGGGATGGCAAAGGGCCAATTGCTCTTCCCTCCCTAGTTATTCATTAACGAACTCGAACTTTAGTTACGAGAGTTTCATGTTTCTGGTAAATTCAATGGTCTTTGTGAAGTGCTGAAGACCCGTTGCTTTCT
Source organism: Eucalyptus victrix (assembly GCA_016097545.1). Lineage (NCBI taxonomy): Eukaryota > Viridiplantae > Streptophyta > Magnoliopsida > Myrtales > Myrtaceae > Eucalyptus > Eucalyptus victrix. The sequence goes on from CM027845.1 coordinate 4,498,758, forward strand.
CCTTTATATATCGAAGGAGCATACTCCTCCGACGTATCGTCTAAAATATCTAAAATGAATGGGTATTCATGGGCTGTGATGGATGAAAATATCTGGCTTGTGCTTCTTTGGTTTGGCCATAAGATAACTGCAGTAGGGAGATTAACTTTATACCTTTTACATTTTACAAGATATCTAAATATCTATAACGTTACTTAATCTAACTCTACGGTGCGCTTAGATTTAATTTTTCAAACTCTAAATACCTTAAATTTTCATGGCATACAAACATTGACACGTAATTTCATATATAATCATTTCATGATTTTTCTTAAATTATTCGAGTAGTACTTTAACTTTTGATGGGAAGGTTAAAGCAAACACGCTGACTTCTCAAAAATTTTTGAGGTTTTTCTTTAAGGCGTTCCCTTAAGAGTCTTAAGTTGAGGGAAGAAAAGCACCCAAAAATAAATATGTAATCGTTCCGGACGATTACTTATTGAAAGTCATTATTTCATCCCTAAACTTGCAAAGCCATCATAAAGTTCGAAGAAAATGGTCGATACCTAGTTGAATGAAATGGCTGAGTATTCTCAATTTGAATGTTAAGCAACAAGAAATGTGGCTCATCTTTGTATTTGTGTAATTGTCGATTCTAATGGAATCCACCTTTTAATTGATGGCAATATTTCTTTGGTTGTTCTCACGTTTTTCTGTTCTTAGTCCTGAAATCTTGAAAAATGTGATTCGAAACTGAAGAGAATCTTGTCAATGTGCATGAGGCGTCAAGACATGGTTGCCTTTGTTATGCAATTCAGGATAGACTTCCTACTTATTGAACAGGGATGGCCAGAATCAGTGAGTTAACTTGATTGAAACGAATCTATGATCAAGAGAGTCATTTCACCAATAGAAACTACAATATATAAGTGTTAATACAGTTCTCTCCGATCTGTTATTTGATTAAATTACATTATTTCCATAAACGTTACGACTGTGATTTCAGGATTACCTTTGGACATATCATCATCAACAACATTGAGAATCAATTATCCTCAAGAGATCTTCAGAGATGTGGCATTTATACATAATAGATACCATTGGCAAGTCCATTCTTTCTCCTATGCGACTTCAACACAGGTTAGTCTTTGGATTAACGAATTGAAAGACGCCTTAAGGTGAAGTAGCCATACTGCTTGGTGGTGGAATATAACCATGCAAGGAAAGAAATCCGATATCAGTGAGATTGCAACGATAACTGAGTTATGCAAACTCATCATATGCAGTTTTGCACATTGATATTCTTAGTGCATGACCTCAGTCTACTGCATTTGTTAAGAATGATCCTATATTTGGTAATCCTGAATTGGATTTCCTGGGAGAAGAAATAAGAAAAAAATATATTCTGATACATGCTGACATGGTCTCGTGGTGTTGCGTCAAAACTGATATACTATGTATTGACATGAAGAAAAATTAATTTTGAAAAGTTTGAATGTTCTGGCAGAGTGAATTGGAGGAAAAAGGAAAAAAAATTTCTTCACCCACCTCCTTTTTCCTCTTTTCTGCCTCTCCCAAATGAAGCATTAAAATAAGGAGGAGCGGCAAATGATTGTATCGCAAGTGTCGAAAAAACATAGGAAATCACTGCAGACAAGAACGGATCATTGAACTTATATAACAAGCAACGGAGTGCCAAATTAACCAGATAACTTTCTTGAAATTTCCAGATAACATATGGGGTGTGAATCCTTTTACGCCCATTCAGCGAGTCCTTATGCTAACCTATTTTCTACTTTAACTGTATACAAATTCTCATTTTATTTTACTCTGTCCTAGTTATATTGTTGCAAATGATTGTATCGCAAGTGTCGAAAAAACATAGGAAATCACTGCAGACAAGAACGGATCATTGAACTTATATAACAAGCAACGGAGTTATTGTTGTAATCGAAAGAACAAACGAGTGGACCTATGTAACACGGTTTCGTGGTACTGTATCAAAATTGATGTGCTGTGTCATGACATGGCGAAGAAGTTGTTTTAAGGTAGGCTAGTTTTTGTTTTTGATCTTGTTCCTCGAAGCTATATGTCAATTTTCTTATGATTGTGACTCGAGTGGTGAAGGAGGGACTTGGAGAAGAAGGGAGAAGGAAAGAAATGAAGAAGAAAATAAGAAAAAAGATGGTAGTGATGGAAACTAGATAGAGAGAGAGAGAGAGAGAGAGAGAGAGAGAGAGAGAGAGAGAGAGAGAGATTTGTTTATTGATGGGATGTGGACCCAACAATTTCGTGGAGAAGAAAAATCAATCAAATGTATTAAACAATTTTCAGAAATTTTTACGTAGGTGATTACGGGGGGTCTCAATTAGGGTTGGTCGCCGCGCCGTGCCCATTACTTTAATGTTAACTTTAGCTTTAATTTCTTGACCCGATCCATTGACTCACTTGGTCTTTCCTATAGGACAAGGTGACTCCAAAGTCTCCAATCGAACAATGTTTATGCAATCTCTTTTCAATCTTTTCATATGGTGCCGTCTCCACATACCTCAAGTAGTTCTTTAACAATTTCACTTTGCCCAAAGACAAACAGAGACTTGATTAATGCTTTTAGCTTCGTGGATGTCTTTGCAGTGTTGCCGCTCCTTGTTTTGTTGCATGTGATGACTAGCAATGCGACTCTGAGTAATTCGTAGTACATCGCTTCATCCTGTGGTGACATTCCCAATGTAATGTACTCATTTTGATTGAAGAATGAATCGAAGAGGTGTAGTGAGCAGGAGGATGAGCTGGCTTGTGAAGATAATTGCACAATTATATACTTGGGTGATGACCGATACTACATGCAATCTATCAATTATTCCATCCACCAAATTAGATTAGTTGACTACTCATCTCTGCCTTGTCATTCATGGATGGTGTATAACTTCAAGCACCGTATTGATCAAACAACCCCGTGATGGTCTATTGGTCATTGTGAAATGCTTGAAGCCAATTAGCACTCCATTCTACATCACCACGGGTCCATGTATTAAGCGGGTGTAATCTTCCAACACATTATCAAATTGGAACTTGTATTTTTTCGAACTTATTAATGACTGATGTACACACTATATCACATCACTTTAATTAAATAGAGGTCTTCTAATTATGCCAAACTGTTGAACACGCTATAAGATTCTCTTTAAAGATGGTGGGAGAACATGCTATAAGAAATAAAGATTGTGTATCAAAAGAAAGTAACGGGGGAGAGAGATGGATTTGTTTTTGACGGAATGTGAAGCCAACAATCATGTGAAGAGAGTTTTGGAAGAAACTTTTGAATTTTCAATGGGTGTAAAATTTCCAAGGGTTGGACATGACTCCACTAATAACGGGACTTTAGTTTGGGTCCCCCCTTTTAATTTCTTGACTTGCATGCTTTTGTTACGTTGACTGACTTGGGCATTTCTATCGGTCGAAGCAACTCCTAAGTCTCCAATTTAACGAGGTTCGTCCAATCCTTTTTCACTCATTTAATGTTGGGCTTCCTTCTGTCCACACACACCAACCAATTCTTTACCAATTTCTGTTTTCCCAAAGACAATTGGAGACATAATTAATACTCTCAGCTCCATGAATATCTCTCTAGTATTGCTGGTCTTTCTTGTTTTATTTGCAAGCGATGTAATGCATGTATTTGCATTAATTTTTTCAATTTGAAGATTCAAAACTTGCTGGATGGGAATGTTTTCTTGGTTATGCACTGCCCATAGGCTAAAAATTTAGGGGTTCAACCATAGCAATGAGCCACATCAACATGGTGTTCATATCCTCATCGCCACTCACCACAGAGTTATCTCCCAAAAATCCAATTCAACTTAAAAGTTTTGTTGTTGTTGTTGTTTCTTCTCCTGTTGCAATCAAACATAGGAGACCCCTTATTTGGTGCCAAAGCAAAATCTAACGGACGAAAGAGAGAGCAAGAAAACACAAAAACAAAAAGGTGAAGGGAAGAGATCATTAACAAAGTAAATGGGCGTCAAGCGGCTTTTTTTTTATTAAGGAGCTCAATAAACTCAACCAGTAAAAAGTTAGAACAAAAGAGGGAAGCTCCCCTAATTTCAAATGTCTCTGCTTCCCAATCTGTAATATTCTTTTTCAAGTTTCTAAACCTAAAGATTTGTTGGGTCCAATAAGGCTTTGTCAAGCCAGAGCTTGCTTCATTGTATGCGTTGAAATAATTGACTTGGGATTGACTCGCATTGCTCATCGAGCCGCATCAATTATGTTCCTGGTATTCAGGTTGAATGGCCAAGTTTCGACGGGTTACTTGTTGTGAGTGCTTCTAGTGATAAATACCCAAAAATTGATCTTTTTTTTTTTTGTTGGAAAATCAATATAAAGCTAACAACAATAACAACCTTATCACATTTGAAATGTTATTACCACTTGAAGCGCCATGCCTCAAAGCATCAAAGAGATGCTCAAGACTCAAAAGGGTAATATAACCTCTAATTATCGTTTAGGCGAATATCCAATTTATCTATACAGTCTCATAAGGTAAATATTAATAAGTTTATAAGAATGTATTGATTAGGATTTATTACATATCTTTCAACTATATATATCTTGCTAAAGTGTAGTTATCATTTATTAGCATTCTTCACGACTGTTACAAAGGACGCACTAATGTGATTCTATCGATGTTATGCCCTTTTCTTAGCTTAAAAAGTAATGGCTACATAAGACGCGACAAAAACTAACTAAATTTGAACGCGACAAAGGATGTTTCTCGTGGGGTTCAAAAAGCAAGTCCGTAGATTCCTCATATTTTCTTATTTTCTTACTTCTGCACTCTCTTGCTACACGACAACAAATCTCCTTACGTCGTAACTTCATCAACCTCACACCCCTAATCAAATCTTATTTTAATAGCCAAATCAAAGTCTTCTTCCATGACTATAGGGCTTTTTGAACAAAATTTGTTTGCTGTATCAATCGACCAGAGTAAATCAGAAGTGAAGGTGAAACCATTGCTATAGACCAATCTCCAATCCACATAAAAGGCTATTGAGTTTGCTTTTGTCTTCAATAATTCTTGAAAGATGTCTCCCTTATGATTCTTGCCAAGAATAATATTTCCTATATCGTGCCCCGTCAATTATTAAGGGGACAGAATTTTCTATAAAGAAAATGTGAAGACCATATGATATAGAAAGTCATGAGGACCCGCTATGGACTTGAGTTGTCCCCACATAGATCCCTTCTTTATACAGCTGTGCTAGCTAAAATTTGAAAAAGAAAATAATAAAGGGCAACACAGATGATGTTCTCTAACAAGAAAAAGAAAAAACAGAAGAAAAAAGATAACAAAAAGCACATTTCACCGTCATTGCAATCATGTGGTCTGCGGCTCTGTCAGGAAACTCACCGAGAGTTCTTGAGAACGGGCCGACTGGCTGAATTCCTCAACAGCGCTTTTTACCTTCTTAGCAGCGTCGACGCAAGCTGCCGTTTCAGTCTTCAGCTCCTTCGCCATATTCTGCTAAAGCGCTTTAGCCGCTGTGATTAGAGATGCAAATGGTCTATCGTATAAACACCCATAATTCGTGATGAAATTCAGCAAATCAATGTAATGCCAACAAGAACACACTTATCACATTCGAAACAGATTTGCCACTCAGGCCACCGTGCCTCAAAGCATCAAAAGAAGTTAAGAAGAATGCGAAAGAGAAAAAAAAGGAATTTTCTATATATTTTGATTTATCTATAATGAGGATTATTAGCCTTTTTATAGGTTTTATGAAAGACTAAATAAGATAACATATAACCCAATCACAAGTAGTGCAATTGGTGTGAGTTTTCTCCCTCATCGTAGAGGTTGAGGGTTCGAACCCTCTCGTTGCTAAAGCGTCTGAAGTGGGGTCCCTGGTGTGGCACCGTCGGGCTGTGTGATCCTCGAAGGGTGATTTTCGGCGGTTCCTCGGTTAATAAAAAAAGAAGAAGATAACATATCAATTAAGATACGTAAAATCATAGAGGAAATTCACATAATCTCTAGAGATACAAAACCATCCTAATTTTCCTAAATAACTTTAACAAAAAAATATGCTCAAAACTCAAAAGAGTCTCCAACTATTGTTTTAGTGAATAGCCAATAGATCATTATAATTTCATAGGGTAAATGTTAGAAGTTTCTCAAAATGTATCAATTAGGATTTATTAACTATATGAGCCCCTTCAAATAAGGTAATAGTTTGGTTATGTGCTAATAAGAACATATGTACGTCCCATTTTTCTGATCAATTTACAACATGTACTTTCTACATAAGGTATAGTTGCTATTTCAACCTTTCTAATGAGTGTGAAGGACACACTCATATGATTCTTTCAATGTCATCTTTTTCTTAGCATGAAGGTAACGCAACATAAGACATGGCATAAGTCTTGTGACTACTTAAATCTAAAAGCGAGATCGCATGATTCGCGCCACCTTCAAAAATGCAAGCCTATCGATTATTCTTGTTTTCTTACTTTTGAACCCCCTTTTTTGCACAAAGTGAATCAATCCTATCAAATCTTATTTTATGGCCAAACCTGGATTTTTTATTCTGCATCTATATAGCTTTTTGAAAAAAAAAAAAGAAATTGGTTCATTGTATCAATCCACCATAGTTAAAAAGAAGGGGAGACCAAAAGAGATATCAATAGTTTGAAGTGATTGCACCAATTACACGCACAAATCTCCAATCCACATCAAACACGATTGTGGTTGCTTTTTTCATCGATAGTTCTAAAAGTATGGGTCCCTTTTGATTCTAGCTAAGACAAACGTATTCCATATCGTGCCTGTATAGAAAATGTAAGGACTATAGTAAGTCATTGAGATCCCGTATTGCTTCAAATTGAGATCCTGTATTGCTTCAAGTTGTCCCTACATGTATTACACCATCTTTATATAGCCGTACTACACGGCTAAAATTTATACTCAAGCAACTATAGTCATTCTTGCCTTGGCACGTGCCTTGCAAGAATACAATTATAGTATGGACATATGTGATTTTGCTTTTTAAGCAGACCATAGGAAAGTGTATTTTTTGTAGCTATTATGCACGTATAGTATAGCAAATTTATACATTTTAAGTTCTAGATAAAGATTTTTTCATGTATTCATTCATGGCTAGGTTGGATATGACGCCGTGTAATATATCATTGTCATATGAGATACTTTTTTCATAGCAATTAATTATTTCATGAAATGATTCATCTATGTAACCAATAGGAACATATATACGTCCCATTTTTTGATCAATTTACAACATGTGCTTTGTACAAAAAGTATAGTTGCTATTTCAACATTTCTAACAAGTGTCAAGAAGGACGCACTTATATGATTCTTTCAATGTCACCTTTTTCTTAGTGCAAAGGTAACGCAGAATAAGACATGACAAAAGTGTTGTGACTAATTAAATCCAAAAGCGTGAAAGCATGATCTGCGCTAGCTTCCAATAAGCAAGTCTATCAATTCTTCTTGTTTTCTTAATTTTGAACTGCCTTTTTTGCGCAAAGTAAATCAACCCTATCAAATCTTATTTAATAGCCAAATCAGGGTTTTTTATTCTGCACCTATATAGCCTTTTGAAACAAATTTGTTTCTTTGTATCAATCCACCATAGTTAAATGGAAGTGGAGATCAAAAGAGGTATCAATAGTTTGACGTGATTGCACCAATTGCACGTGCAAATCTCCAATCCACATCAAACACGATTGTGATTGCTTTTGCCGTCAACAATCCCAAAAGTATGGGTTCCTTTTGATTCTAGCTAAGAAAGATATATTCCATATCGTGCCCATCAATCGTTAGGTTAATTATTTATTTATTTTATCGAAAATGTAAAGACTATTGCTTAGAAAGTAATTGAGGAGTCTCAATCAGGGTTGGCTAACAGGCCGGGCCTATTACTCCACTAATAATGTTAACTTCGGCTTAAATTTATTGACCTGATTTGCTGACTAACTTGGTCTTTTTTATAGGACAAGGCGACTCCAAAGTCTACAATCGAACAAGGTTCATCCAATCTCTTTTCAATCTTTTCATATGGTGCCATCTCCACTAATAATGTTAACTTCGGCTTTGATTTCTTGACCTGATCTGTTGATTGACTTGGTCTTTTCTATAGGACAAGGCGACTCCAAAGTCTCCAATTGAACAAGATTCATCCAATCTCTTTTCAATCTCTTCATATGGTGCCATCTCCACTAATAATGTTAACCTCGGCTTTAATTTCTTGACCTGATCCATTGATTGACATGGTCTTTTCTATAGGACAAGGCAACTCCAAAGTCTCCAATCACACAAGGTTCATCCAATCTCTTTTCAATTTTTTTCATATGGTGCCATCACCACATACCCCAAGTAGTTCTTTAACAATTTTGCTTTGCCCAAGGACAACAGAGACTTGATTAATGTGCTTAGGTCCACTGATGTCTATGCAGTGTTGCCTACTCCTTGTTCTTTTGCATGCGATTACTAGCAATACCGCTTCGAGTAATTCGTAGTACGTTTTTTCATATTGTGGTGATATTCGCAATATAAGTTACTCATTTCAATTGAAGAATGAATTGAAGGGGTGCAATGATCAAGAGAATGAGCTCGCTTGTGAAGATAATTGCACAGTTCTATACTTGTGTGATGGCCGACACTTCATGTAGTCTATCAATTATTCCACCCACCAAATCAGATTAGTCGACGGTGGGTTGCAAAAGGATAACTGCTCGTCTCATCCTTGTCATTCATGGGTGGTGTATAACTTCAAGCACCATATTGACCCAAACAACCCATACAAAATGGACCGTGATGGTCCATTGGTCATTGTGAACTACTTGAAACCAATTAGTTTTCCTTTCTACATCACCGCCAGTCCATGTATTGAGGGGTTGTAATCTTCCAACACATTATCGAATTGGAAACTGATGTACACTCTATATAGTGTCACTTTAATAAAATAGAAGGCTTCTAGTTATGCCAAATTGTTGAACACGCTATAAGATTCTCTTCAAAGATGGTGAGAGAACACGCGATAAGAAATAAGGATTGTGTATAAGAAGGAAGTGATGGGGGAGAGAGATGGATTTGTTTGTTGACAGAATGTGGAGCCAACAATCACGTGATGAGAATTTGGAAGAAACTCTTGAATTTTCAATGGGTGTAAAATTTCCAAGAGTTGGACATGACTCCACTAATAATGTTACTTTAGTTTGGGTCCCCTTTTTAATTTCTTGACTTGCATGCTTTTGTCACGTTGACTAACTTGGGCATTTCTATTAGTCGAGGCGACTCCAAAGTCTCCAATCTAACGAGGTTTGTTCAGTCTTTTTTCAATCGTTTAATGTTGTGCCTCCTTCTGTCCTCCACACACACCAGCCAATCTTTACTAATTTCTCTTTTCCCAAAGACAATCGGATCCCAAAGACACTTGGAGACATAACTAATACTCTCTGCTCCATGAATATCCCTCTAGTGTTGCTAGTCTTTCTTGTTCCATTTGCAAGCGATGTAATGCATGGATTTGCATTATTTTTTTCAATCTGAAGATTCAGAACTTGCTGGATGGGAATGTTTTCTTGGTTATGCACTGCCCATAGGCTAAAGATTTAGGAGTCCAACCATAGCAATGAGCCACATCAACATGGTGTTCACATCCTCATCGCCACTCACCACAAAGTCATCTCCCAAAAATCCAATCCAACTAAATTTTTTTTTTGGCGTTTCTTCCCCTGTTGCAATCAAACATAAGAGACCCTTTATTTGGCGCCAAAGCAAAATCTAATGGACGAAAGAGAGAGCAAGAAAACACAAAAACAAACAAGGAGAAGGGAAGAGATCATTAACAAAGTAAATGGGCGTCAGCTAGTTTTTGTTGATTAAGGGACTGAATAAACTCAAAAAGTAAAAGGTTAGAACAAAAGAGGGAAGCTCCTCTAATTTCAAACATCTTTGCTTCCCAATCTGTAATATTCTTTTCAAGTTCCTAAACCTAAAGATCTGTTGGGTCCAATATGGCTTTGTCAAGCCAGAGCTTGCTTCATTGTATGCATTGAAATAATTGATTTGGGATTGACTTGTATTGCCTATCAAACCGCATCAATTATGTTCCTGGTATTCGGGTCAAATGGCCAAGTTTCAATGGGTTACCTATCGTGTACCGGGCACGGTGCTTCTAGTGATAAATACTCAAAAATTGATCTTTTTATTGTTGGAAAATCAATATAAAGCTAACAACAATAACAGCTTATCACATTTGAAATGGATTTACCACTTGGAGCGCCATGCCTTGAAGCATCAAAGAGATGCTTAAGACTCACAAGGTAAAATAACCTCTAATAACTTTAAATGCCTAAAATTTTCATCATATACAAACATTAACATGTGTTTTTGCATATAATTATTTCATAATTTTTCTTAAATAATTCGAGAAGTCCTGTAACTTTCGACGGGACAGAAAAACAAACATGCTGACTTGTTAAAATTTTGTAAGGTTCTAATTAAAAAGCAAGTTTTTTTATTTTTTTACCCTTTAAGGCGTTCTATTAGTGTTAAAAGTCATATGTTGGGGGAAAAAGAACCCAAAAATAAAGTTGGATGTGAATTCTCTCCAAAGTTGTATTTCTAAGCAGGCAAATGGTGCGTCTGATAACTATTTTGTTTCTCTATTTTTCTATTTTTCTGTTTAGAGGAAAGAGTTTGAAATAAAAATCCGTTTGGAAACGCAACTTCATTTTTTTTTCTTTGTTTCCAGAACAAATTTTAGCTATAGATATAGGTTTGGAACAAAAATGAGAAGTAGAAAGTTTCTGCTCTTTTTTTTGAAACAGAAACTGAAAAGAAAAAAGCCTCTTCTCATCGCTCACACTCGCCACCCATTGCCACCTGTTGCTGACCGCTCATTGGCTGGCTATTTTCTACTATTTTTAGTGATTCCTTATGCTAGCCTTTCTATTCTAACTGTATATGAATTCTCATTGTTTTTCACTTTGTGATAGTTTTATTTTTGCAATTATTTTATTGTGATTGTCCAACATATATAAGAAATCATTGCTCACAAGAACAAATGCTTGGACTTATCTAACAATTAAGAGAATTATTGTTTCATTTGAAAGAACAAGCTGGTGGATTTGTATAACATGGTTTCATGATACCACGTCAAAATTGATGTACTGCGTCAAAATTGATGTACTATGTCGTGATATGGAGAAGAAGAAGTTTGGATGCATTTTTCATTTTTGATTGTTCCTCGAAACTATACATGAATTTTCATATGATCGTGACTCGCCAGGCGAAGAAAGAAGACGGAGAAGAAGGGAGGAGGAAAACAACGAAGAAGAAAATAAGAAAGAGAGGGAGAGAGAAGCATTTGCTCGTTGATGGGATGTGGAACCAATAGTCATGTGGAAAGAGTGGAAGAAACGTGAGGAAAGAAAGATCTTATGTGAAGCAAAATCTTTTGAATTTTCAATGGATGGGAATTTCCAAGATGTGCTGCATATGTTGGTCAATAAAGGGGGTCATCAATTGTGAAGGATTGGACTCCACTAATGGAATGGAACCTCAGTTTGGGTCCACCTCCTTTAATTTCTCGACTTGCATACGTTTGTTACGTGCCTGACTTGGACTTTTCTATAGGACAAGGCCACTCCAAGTCTCCCGTCAAACAAGGCTCATCCCTTTGTTTTGCCTTATATTGAGCAAGCTACAGTGCTAGACATGATGTACCTTTGCTTATTCTTTAATTCTGCAGTAGTTTTCTGCTCTGCAGGCGAACTGGTTCTCCCTTAATTTTCCTGGTCATATAATGGCTAAAGCTTTGAAATTCTCCTTTCGTTCTTCGTGTTTTCTTACATAGGTGTGTAGTTGTTTCGAGTAAAGACAGTGTTAATTGATGTTAATTCAACATTTTCAACTGTTAGCGTAGTAACAGGCGAAGAACTTCTGCAAGAATCGATAAGTCATTGGAATATTAGGGAGCATCTCGTACTTTTTACTGTCATTTCTCGGCTTGACTGTTTACTCATATGGATCAAAATTTTTAGTTTGTCAATGAGCTGCGAGAATTTATCTGAAGATGATGGAACGACATGCTCAAAGAAAAATGAATAAAGGTTACAAACTAACTGAAGTGGTTTGTGTACGATATCATGTATAGCATAATCCTTAATGGAAAGACTAGCTGAAACATGTCTCCAAATTATTTGCTGTAACAATGCAATGTCATAGGATACAAAGCATCAAATCTCAAGTTTATAAACAGAGGAGAAATCACACTATCGGTCTTATAAGTTATGTATGTAGGCGCTGGCTTTGGTCTTAAAAAGTTTTCGTCGAATCATTTAAGTGTCAAAAAATTTGAAAAACACTCACTTTGGTGCCAACGCCAATTTGATCGGCCGGAAATCCGACGTGGCCTTTTTTTTATTATTAATTTCTTATACTAATGTGGCTCGCCAGAGAGTCCAGTCAGCGTGTAAACCACCAAACGACATCGTTTGGCGTCTTAAACCCCAAGTTGAAACCTAAATTCCCAAATTGAGAGAGAGAGAGAGAGAGAGAGAGAGAGAGAGAGAGAGAGAGAGAGAGGCCATGGTTGCGTTGTCTTCTTCCCCGAAGAACAACACCAGCAGAGAGAGAGAGAGAAGTCATGGCAGCGTCATCTTCTTCCCCGAAGAACAACACCCGTAGAGAGAGAGAAGCCATTGCGGTGTCATCTTCTTCCCCGAAGAACAACATCAGCAGAGAGAGAGAAGCCATGGCGGCATCATCTTCTTCCCCGAAGAACAACACCAACACCAGCCACTCTCTGAGCAGAGCCCAATCCACCATCTCCATCTGCGCCCTCCTTGTTTCCCTCACACTCCTCGTCTTCTCTCTCTCTCTGCACCTTCAACCCCCCTTCTTCCTCCTCCTCCTTTACCCTCGCCTCCTATTTTCCCATCACTTCTTGGCCGAGCGATGGTGGCTGAACACAGTGGCCTAGCATGGTGGCTGAGCGACGGTGGCCGAGCACAGTGGCAGAGTGACGGTGGCCGAGCAGACTAGTTTGGCGAGAATGAACAAAAAAAAACCCTAATTTCAATCACAAATGAGCTATACGGTATTGTTTTTCCTAAGCCATCCACATAGGACGGCAAAATGACGTCGTTTTCTTAAGGAGGACAGAAAACGACGTCGTTTAAAGGGTTTATCGAATTTTTTTTTTTTTTTAAATATAAAGCCACGTAATCATTTTAGGAATTTCTCACCGTGTGGCCAAAGTGTCGTTTTTCCTTTGATTTGGCGATCCGATCCGAACAAAACTTTTAAACACTGTAGTGAGCCGTCTGACACAACTTATGGCACTGATAGTGTACTTCTCCCATAAACCGATATTGACTTTCACTTAGTTTTGGAAATGAAGTTTTTTCAATAAATTTGGATGTCGCCGGCTCAAAATGCCATTAGATTTAGGAAGGAAAAGAGAGCGTTGCCGTTTATTGATGATATCTATACACGATGCCTCTGTTTTAATGTAGTTCTAGTGATTCGGAGATTATTTCTTTTCAAGTGTTCACTTAAGAGGGCGTGACCGGTGATGGTAATTCCTGGTCACGCAGATTCTAACGTCAAATGCATTTTGTGAGTCGCGCATTGGCTCTGGAAAAGAACTGTCACTGTTCTGAAGCAATAGGACAAGAGATCCCTGGACATGACAAAAATCCATAGGCTACAAAACAATTTTTGCCCAGGTGATGTCTACTCTTCTCTGTGTTGTGGTATTGTCGAATTAAAGCATGCTACCATTATTTGCCTCATCATGTGCTTTCATGGGATTGCACGTTTCTTTGCTACTTGCTAGTTCTTGAAGGTGAAAAATTGAATGGAACAAGAATTTTGTTACTGGTTAAATAAATCCACTGATTCATTCTTTTAGTTATAAATAAATGTTGAGGACGGAAAAATTTTCTCCTTCGTGCCTGCTATGATTACTTGTATGCTTTCGATACTCGAACAGTCTAAATTCATGATACAATAATCGGCAAAAGAATAGGTGTCATAGACTGAAACACCATGAATATTCATATATGCCTAGAGTAGAAAATTGGCTATAATAAGGACTCATTGAATGGGCAGGTACTGGTTGTGCACTGTCTATAGACTAGAGATTTGCGAGCCCAACCATGGCAATTATAAGCTGCTCCATTTGGCTAAAGATGAAGAGCCACATCAACGTGTTGTTCATATCCTCATCGCCATTCACCACAAAGTTGTCTCCTCAAAATCCAATCGAACTAAAAAGCTCATTGCCTTTCCTCCCCTGTTGCAATCAAACATAGAAGACCCTTTATTTGGTCCCAAAGCAAAATCTATTGTACAAAAGAGAGGGAAAAAATAAATTAAAAAAAAAAAAAGGAGAAGGTAAGAGATCATTAATAAAGTAAATGGGGGTCAACCAGCTTTTGTTGATTAAGGGGCCCGATAAACCCAAAAAATCTCAAAAGCAATAAAAAAAAGAGGGAAGCTGCCCTAATTTTAAACGTCTCTGCTTGCCAATCTGTAATATCCTTTTCGATATCTTGAACCTCAAGTTTTGTCAGATCCAGTATGGCTTTGTCAAGCCAAAATTGCTCGCTTGTAAGCATTGAAATGGTTGAGTCGGGATTGACTTGTGACGCCCCTCGAACTGCAGTGGTTATCGAATGGCTGAGCTTTAGCACGTTGTCTACCGTGTCCCGGGCATGATGCTTCTAGTGATAAACACACTTATCAAATTTGCGACGGATTTACCGCTTGAGCCACCATGCCTCGAAGTGTCAAAGATATGCTTAAGACTTAAGGGTAAGATAGCCTCTAACTATCGTTTTGCTGAATAGTCAATGTATTAGTATACCCTAATATAGAATATGTTGCTAAAAAGTTTCTAAGAAAGGATTGATTAGGATTTACTAATTATCTTTCATAAATGGAAAAATAGCCCGTTTGATTAAGGTAATACTTTGGTTACATTCTAATAGGAACATATATAAGTCCTATTTTCTGTTCAATTCGCATCATGCATATTGTGCATAAAGTATAATCATTATTTTCTTAACGAATGTCACAGAGAGCGCTAATATGATTTTATCAATGTTAACCCTTTTTTAGCTCAAAAGTAACGATGACATTAGACATGACAAAAGTCTAGTAACTAATTAAATTTACAAGCTAGAAAGCATGATCCTCGTTGGCTTCCAAAAAGCAAATCTTTCGAGCTGTTTTCTTACTTTTTGACTCTCTTTTGTGCGCAAAGTTCAACTAAATAAAGAGGCCACGCTACAACAAATGTCCTTACTTAGTAATTTATTCAACCTTACCCCGCTAATCAAATCTTATTTAGTAGCCAAACAAAAGCTTCCTTTCATATATATACATATATTTTAAGAAATTGGTTGACCGCGTTAGTCGACCAAAATGAATATGAAGTGGAGATGAAAGGAGAGACGCCACAGGCTTGACGTGATTGCACAAACGTCACACACTTCTCTATTACATGTCGTGACTCTTTTAAAAGACTTTGCTTTTGCCTTCAAGAATTATTAAAGTACCTGTCCCTTTTTAATTCTAGCTAAGAAAGAGATATCACAAGTGATTGAACCAATTGCACACGCTTATCTCCACTCCACATCAAAGGCTATTAGGGTTGCTCTTTATCTTCAATAATTCTTGAAGCATGTCTCTCCTTATGATTCTGGCTAAGAACGATAGCCCCTCATCTGTCCCGTCCATCATTAGGGTGAGAATATTTCCAATAAAGAAGATGTAAAGTCTATATGACGTACAAAGTCTTTAGGACCCACTACCGCTTCAAATTGGCCCTCCCTGGATCCCATCCATATATAGCTGTATTAGCAACTACAGTCATTCTTGCCACTGTGTATTGAAAGAATACTATTTATAAATAGGAGAGGGTATTTTATGTAACTACCATGCACATAAACTATTGCAAATTATAGATTTTATATACATGATGACTACGTCGACAATGATGCGGTGCAATATATCATAGCCATATGAGACAATTTTCTTATAGCAATTATTTATTTGAAGAAATTATTCGACCGTGTAAGAAATTGGAATTATGTCTAAAGTTTGTGACATAATTTAGCAAAAATTGAATACATGTCAAAGTGATTAAGCACCGATGATGGAACAGAAAATTTTCAAAGAAGAAGAGAAGAAGAATGGAGGAGGGGAAAAACAAATAAGAAAATAAGAGGAAAGATAGTGAATATATTTGTTTGTTAATAGGATGTGGACCCAAGAATCACGTGGAGTAGAGCGGAAGCAAAGTGGAGATAGGGGAGAGGAAAAGACCAAATAGGGATGGAAACTGGCCGTTCCACCACTTCCACTAATGATGGAACGTCCGTTTGGGTTCACCTCTTTAATTTCTTGACTTCCAACTATTTGTTCCGTTGACTGACTTGGGGGCTTCTATATAACACCAGGCGACTCCAAGTCCCCAAGCAAATAAGGATCCTTCCATCTTCTTTCAATCTTTTTATATTGCGCCTCCTCCACAAATTGCCATTCTTTACCAATTTCTCTTTGCCCAAAGACATACAGAGGCATGGTTAATGTTTTCCGCTCCATGAATATTTGTCGAGTATTGCTACTAGCTCTTATTCTAATTCTTGCGATGACTTGCAGTGTTGAGAGTAAACAGGAGTGCTTCACTTCATCATGTGGTAACATTCACAATATAAGCTATCCGTTTCGACTGAACACTGATCCAAAAGGATGCGGTAACATGGGTTTCGAGCTGATTTGTGAAGACAATCGGGCTATTTTATATTATGGTGATGACCGATACTATGTGCTGTCTATCAATTATTCTGCTAGACAACTCAAATTGGTCAACGATGGACTGCAAAAGGATAACTGCTCGTCTCTTCCTAATGATTCATCGTTTCTCATCTCATACTCCAACCAAACTACATTGGTCATTGTGAACTGCTCAAAGACGGTTAGTTCTCCATTCTACATCACTACTGGTCCATGCGCCAAGGGGTTGTACTCTTCCAATACATCATCGAATTGGAACTTGTATGTTTTGGTCAGTCCAAAAGTTTCAGATGTTAGGGATTTTTGCAACATTTACAGTTGGACATGGACAGGTTATTTTGGAGTTGGAGAACACATTAATAGTAGCTCCTATAACTACGAGCTAATTCATAGCATCGTGGCCGATGGATTTGTTACTCCCTTCTATATTCCATCGAAGAAGAAAACTTTCTTTTGCTACTCTGATTGGTATGACTACTTTCATCTCTATCGCTACTTTTTTTCCAGACGCTTGGCAATTAGCCACACAGGAGGTTTGGGTTGCGGATCCATCCACTATTTTGGCAGTAAGTATTGATCGGCGATCAAATTTCACCAATATTTTGCATGATTCTGTACCCTCTTTCACTTGCTACTTTCTCTTCAAAACTAGAAAATGAAAGGAATATCTAATATCCAAGAAAATTATGACAAAATATACATGATGGTGTACGTCAATGCATATATGTGTGTAGATTATAATTTCTATCTTAAAAAGGGCTAAATCTCCCACTGTGAAAAAAAAAAAAAAAAAAAAAAACTAAAAAAAGGATTCTTGTGCCACCAACCACATGATTAGGTTTTTGTTGGCAAAGAATTTACATTTTTTTAAAAAATTTCTTATTAATTCTTTAATTAGTCACTCAACTAATATTCCAAGAATCACTCGTTAACAATCCTTAAAAAAATTGTAGTCATGTATTGATAGGAGGAACAGAATTATTAATTAAAAATGAAAAGCACAGTTTTTCTAGATTTGTTGACCACTCATTAAGCGAAAGGAGTTTCTTGAATCCTCTCATCTACATGAAAAATCAAGCTCATTATTTCCTTTTATTTGTGAATACACGTATCCCGCTTCTCATATTCTTTTGGACAAGATTCAACTTGTACTAAGTAGCTTGCTACTACTCTGTTTCCTCGTGTCTTTTGCTTTCCGAACTTTTTTTCCTTCAATTTTTTTTTTTTCACATCAATTCCTCCACAGGTGTCCTCGATGATATTGCATTTTGGACTACTTGGGATTTAATGCCATTAGGTAAGCCGCAATTACTTATTCTTACAATAATTTTGAAAAAAAAAAAAACTTATTCTAACCAATCAAAATTTTCTTCAGTACTTTTCTGTGTAATGAAGTTCATAATTGGGATGCCATTTGTCGCCACATTTCTGATCTACAAGTACAAAAGAAGGCACTTAGCAATGGACAAGAACATCGAAGAATTTTTGCAAGCTCATAACAACTTTTTGCCCATAAGGTATTCTTACTCGAATATTAAGAAGATCACCAGAAATTTTAAGCACAAACTAGGTGAAGGAGGGTATGGTTCTGTATACAAAGGAATGCTCAGAAGCGGCAATGAAGTGGCTATCAAGATTTTGAAGCAGTCCAAGGCTCATGGCCAGGATTTTATCAATGAAGTGGCTACTATTGGAAGAATTCACCATGTTAATGTAGTGCAACTCATCGGTTTTTGCTTTGAAGGTACGAAACAAGCTCTCGTGTATGATTTCATGTCAAATGGATCTTTGGATAAGCACATTTTCACTGAGGTAGGTGATAAGTTCCTTGATTACAAGAAAATATATAAAATCGCTTTTGGGGTGGCGAAGGGGATTGAATATTTACATCGAGGGTGTGACATGCAAATACTACATTTTGATATCAAACCTCACAACATTCTTTTAGACAAGAATTTCACTCCGAAAATTTCTGATTTTGGACTCGCGAAACTTTATCCAATTGATCATAGCATAGTCTCGGTGACTGCTGCAAGAGGAACCTTGGGATATATGGCGCCTGAGTTGTTCTACAAAAATATCGGTGGTGTATCTTATAAAGCGGATGTCTATAGCTTCGGGATGTTGCTCATGGAAATGGCAGGTAGAAGGAAAAATATAAATGCAAATGCGGAACACTCAAGCCAGATTTATTTTCCACTGTGGGTGTACGACCAAGTCAATGAAAATGAAAGTGTTGAAATGGAAGAAGCTGTAGAAGAGGGAAGGGAGGTGATAAAAAAGATGATAATAGTTGCACTTTGGTGTATACAATTAAACCCTGACCATCGGCCTCCAATGAACAAAGTCTTAGAACTGCTCGAAGGAGACATTGGTAATATTCAAATGCCTCCAAAACCGCTTTTTTACCCACCGGATGAGCCAATTGACGATGACAAAGCCGAGATGGAATTAAAAACATTTTCAACTTCATCAGGTGCTTCCATAATTTCTGCTAGTTTTCCATTTGGAGGTAGCAATGATGTTTAGAACCATGCACAGTTTAATCAGAAAAGCTTTGTTCCCCACAATATGGTATTATGTTGGAAGGGAGGTGATCTAGTTTAGTTGTACTTCTTTTTTTGGTCGGAGTGTTATTTTACTTCATATATAGTTTTGCCACGTGTGGTCCCTACAATCTCCTAAATGGGATGTATGTTTGGGTTCATAACCGTGTTTGGGAAGCATATTCTATATGTTCATCCAATGTGAATTTCAGCTAATCCAGTTAATCATCTATAAAGCAAATCATTTCTTTTATGTAGATTTTTCACCGCAGAGCACTACGAAACATGCCATCTTACATAGACTTGCCAGTGGTCTGATGTCCTCATTGACTTGGTATTAATCATTTAGAGGTTGCTCAACAGTTGGCTCTCCAAAATTCAAACTCTTTGTTCGCCAGTTGCAACAAAAATTTATTTTCTTTGCAATTCATTTGCTTTGATCGAAAATCAATCAAATTCCTGAGAAAATACTGATGGGGCCATCATATGGTCTTGAAAGTTACATTAGTGCTAATTTAAACGATTGAAACTTTCATTTGGTCAAAAATAATGTATTTGAGTCTTAAAACTTTCATTTTGCTCATCTAAGTATTTAAACTTGCAACTTTATTGTGCGTGAGTCCTTCCATTAAGCTAAGAACGTCTCCCAAGCCATTTCTATAACCAAGTAATCATGCGATGGCTTGTGACTATAGTGAAACCAAGATGGAACTGAAAACTCTTATCAACTTCATCTAGCGTTCCGGTAATTTCTTTCACACCCCAATGTGAAGATTCAATTAGGGAATTGTTCTTCAGATTTAACACACATGACCCGACCGTAAGGATTTTGACTCCATTATTTGGGGTATGACATCCAAGTTAACTCATCTCTATGATAGTAACTCATGGAAGACAACATTCTTTTTGCTACTTTGATTCATATACTTTAGATGCTATGCCTCCAATGATTTCAGTAGGATCTTTGGAGGTCAGGTTTGTGGATCCCAGTACCATGGGTGTCACGCCCCGAACCTCAAGCACGTGTAATGTGACATCCTGATTTTTAGATTCTGATTTCGATTGGGTAAGTTGGGATTTTCATCGACGTGACTATAGTGCTTTTCTCTAAAATAGCCACTTACGAGATAACTAGTCTTTCAGGTGAAGCCGTTAAGGGATTTAAAACGCAATAGACTTGAGAATTCGACTAGGGATTGACTGTTCAATCGTGCTAGTCTGCAAGAGTCATTATGGCACAGTTAAAAATCGATCAGATATTAGAGATAGGTCAGTTCGACTAAGATGTGTGACTAAACGTGAGTGATTCCACTAATTTGCAAAATTCTCGTCGATCAGCACTAGACTAATTTTTCTGTCATTTTGGCGCCATGTGTCTATATTTGAAATCTTGAAGTTTTCACAACAACCAAGAGTCGCCAATATGTTGAAGAGGTACGTGTAGTTCGAAGAAAATCAACCGCAGGTCAATTGTATAAAAAATTCCTAAAAAATAGCCGGTAGGTTAGGTTACGTTACAATCGTGTCAAATTAAAATTAACCGCGAATTTAAACCCAATTTAAAAAAATTGAAAATTCTGTCATATCACGAGTCATATTAGGAACATCGACCCACCTTTTTGGGGAATTTTCTAAGCAGTTCGGGATTTTTACATAAAATCGATTCGGATGATTCGGAAAATGAACGGAAATTCAGATTGACCAAATTGAAAGGATTTTGGCCTCCTATGTGAACTATTTGGTGAAAGGAAGTAGTGTGGGCTTTTTCTTCGACAAAATTAGATGCCAATCGGAGAGGTCTTATTTTGACCCTTATTTGGATTTCATTTGAGACAAGTTGGTGTTGAAATTGGCCTTGGATGACCAATTATTATTGTTGTTTGATGTTGAGAAAAATAATTGTGTTTTAATTATTTTTATTTCCCACCCTACAACCAATCAAGCCCCTTCGTTTGGCCGCCCTTCTCTCTCTCCCAATCGCCCACGTCTCTCTCTCTCTTTCTCTCTCTCATACAACCCCCTTGGCCGACATTTCCCCTTTCCCTTATTTCCTCTCTTCTATTTCTTTTCTGTTTCTTTTTTTTTTTTCCATCTTTTCCCTGCTCGGTCAAGAGCCAGCCGCCCCCACGATTTCTCTCTCTCTCTTCCCTCATCTTCTTCACACGGGCTTCAACTCCACCAAGCAGCTACTACCCGTGCCTTTCTTCCATTTACTCCCTCAACCGAAGCTGCCACCTCGCCAGTCAACCTGCAGCTGCTTCGAAGACCCCATTTCGCCAGCACGTCCGTAAAAAATTCCCCCCCCACCAAGCCAGTCAACTTCATCCTTCAGCGAAGCCCCCGTGGACTCCTCGCAGCCGACTTAGCTTGCTACACTCTGCCGCCGAATCAGTGCCGTCTTCGCGTCCCCAAGCTCCCTTGAAGCCCACGCAGCAGCTTCACCGTTCCTCGATCTCTCGGCCCACTCCATTTAGCCGCTTGAAGGCCTGTCTCCATCGAATTTGCAAGGTCAGCAGTGCGAGAGCAGAATACCCAGCTCAACCGTGGGGTTTCGTGGTTGATTTCAGCCTGTTCCAGGCCCCCATTGGTGCCGCTGCTTTGGAAACTATTGGCCGTCATTGTGTCCCCGTTTTTTTGGTTTGAGCTAATTGCAAATCAAGTGAGTTTAACTCACTAATTCCTGCTTAGTAGGTTAATGACGCATAAAGGTTGTTTAGTTTAGACTAAGTATAGATTATGTTGATGGTTAGATTAGATTATCAATTTATTTAATTAATTGTTATTCCATGTTAGATGGTTAGAGTAGTATAGTTAGAGTCTAGACAAGCTCTAGTATTTATCTAAAGTGGTTCAGAAATTATCCAAGTCCGTCTCGGCTTTTAATTAGGCTTTACGGGCCTAAGTTTGCATTTTTGCTATTTATTGGCATTTATTTATTATTTTTCTTAATTTTTTAATTAATTAATTATTCTCAATAAATTAGACCGACATAACCGGTGACTGGAATTTCGTGCGATTTCAATGGTGTGATATGTTTATTTATTTGACTACTATTTTGTGCAAATTGAATATGATTGATGTTTGTGGGTAATTATCTCAAAAGTTGATAATTTTGGTAATTAATTAACAAATTACCGGGCATTAGTCTACAATACCAAAAATCTATTTTGGAACTGTTAGAACTGGTGGGATGTTTAAAAGTGAAAGTATTGTATTTTGGTTAAGGCCGACTGTGTACCCACACACAGCTATTTTTATCGGGTATGATAAAAATGATGAATTGGTTATATGGTTGGGGTGGTATACTATATCAGCCTACGGGCGATATGTTAGCTTAGATAAAGAGCAATATTCCGGTATACTATATCAACCTACGAGCTCTGATATGACAGCTTAGTAAGAGAGCAATATACCTTATCAGCTTAGAGTAAGCAACATTATTATCAGTTTAGAGCGAGCAATATTATTATTATCTTAGAGCGAGTTATATTACTATCAGCTTAGAGTTAGCATTATTAGTATATTACATTAACCTACGAGCTCTGATATGTCAACTTAGTATGAGAGTAATATACTATTTTATCAGCGTAGCGTGAGCTATACTATTTATTATCAGCTTAAAGGGAGAAGTCTTGACATAATCGGACTTATTATATAGTATTGATTTGGCCAACTGAGAGAAGGTTGTGATGACATGTAATCGACTGAATCGATTGATCGATAGTTCGATCTAATTGATTGAATTGTTTGAGTGAAAAAATTATTCAATTATATTGACTTGCAGGAAGGAACTAAGGCAAATGTAAGCCCTCTATCTCGTGTTTGTGCTTAAGCAACCCTTGGGCATATATTCTTCCTAGTTAGGGCTTAGGGGGTTGAATTTGCTGAGACATCATTTCACCCCGTTGTGAGATAATATTTTCAGGTCCCTAGTTGACAGCGATGGAGGACCTGAAGTCGAAATCTAGGAGGTGGAGTTCGAAGAATCGGCGAAACGTGTTGGACTAGATAGTCATAGGACAGTTTCCTTTTTGGTTGAAAGCCGATTTCTTTTTGTAGACTCCCGTGTACAAACCTGTGTGTTATAAAAATGGCCATACTTTCCTATCCCATATGATTGTTGTTTGGGGATTTAATTTTCGTTTCCGCGTGCACATTAAAAAGAATGGGTCGGCGACGCGTCCTGGGTCGGCAACACATCATGTGACATTGCATTTAATCAACCAAGGAGAGATGGGCACGCGCTTGGAGAATCGGGGCGTGACACGTACATTCCTTGGTGGTCGATAAAATTGCGACGTTCTTAGGACGCGTTGCCGACCCAAATCGATTTATGCACATGCGAAAACGAAATAAACAATCTCCAAACAACACAAATATGAGATAGAAAAGCAGGACAATCAAATCTCATAAACACACTAATATAAACAAGCGGGTCAGCCCTACAAGGTTATATACAAAAGTCACGGTCTCAAAAGGACTACCTAGCCAACCCTAACCCAGACCCTATCTACTTGGGATTCAGGTCCACGGCACCGCCAGGTGCCTTAGCTACTCCCTCACTTGCAACAGCGAGTACGTCAAAGCCCTGAAGGGGACCTTCCCGCACCCCATTAGACCCATAAAGAAACTATGCCCCGAATTGATGAGATACCAATTGTGGTAGGCTCTCGTTGACTAAGATAGTGGTCACAATGAGCTCATGGAGCCAGGGAATCCCGGGGACAGGAACGTTGGTACTCTGCTTAGTATACCTCCGTGACTGTCCAAAACGGACCGGATGGACCTCCATCTAGGGACCTGTAAAAAGTTAAACCACGACGGGGCAAGACAACGAGTTCACGCCCTAAACCCCAATTAGAAATGTAATATGCCTAGAGGCAGTCTAACCACACATCATATAAGACTCACCTCGCCTCAATACCTCATTGCATGTCAGTATAGTTCATATAACAAATCATATAGTAAATGCACACATCAATTAGAACGTCTCACTCATATCTCAATCAATCATAGGAGTCTCGATTATAAGACCAAATTATTATGACACGTCCCATTCCGTATCCCATAATCAAGCATGGTTAAATCACTCAGTCATGCGTTCCAATTAATTATGGCCCTACGAGCACAGCTTACTTGACGTTCGGTAGTCTTCTGGTATAGCTGGGCATCATCTCATCCCTTGACCTCTAGACGGCATTCCCGAAGGAGCATCTGTGACAGCCTGGATTTTCAGATTTTGTTTTTGATTAAATAAATTAGGCCTTTCGTCGACGTGCCTATAGTGTTATTCTCTCGAGATGATCACTCATGAGATAACTGAACTACCCTGGGAAAGCAATTAAGGAATCTAAATGCAATGAACTGGAGAATTCGACCAAGGATCGACTAAGTCGATTCAACTGTGATATGTTATCAAAATGCTAGTAATTTCACTTGATTGCAAAATACTCGTTGATCGGTACTAAACCGATTTTTTTATCGTTTTGGTACCCGATGCTCGTAATTGAAACCTCAATATTTTCATAACAATCGAGAGTCGCCAATGAATCGGAGATATACATTATGACTCGAGATAAATCAATCACGGATCAATTGCGCCAACAATTCCTAAAAGTTACCAGGTAGACTAGGTCATGCTAAAAACGTGCCGGATTGAAATAAACTGCGAATTTGAACCCGATTTCAGAAATTGAAAGTTCTATCGTATCACGAGCTATTTTAGGAATGTTGACTCATCCTCTGAAGAATTTTTGGAGATTCCGAGATATTATGGAAAATCGATTCGGACGTCGTGAAAAATTAATGGAAATTCATACTAGCCGAATTTAGGCGAGTTTTGACTTCCAAGCTGAGCTATTTGGCGTTTGGCACTTGCAAAAATGGTATGGCCTTTTTCTTCAATAAAATTGGACATTAAATTTGGGGAATTTGGTGAAGAATTGAAGCTTAAAATTGATTAATTTCGGAGCTTTGAAGGGGCTGTATTTTTGGCATAAAAATTGGATTATTTGGGAAAATTATATGCTAGAAAGTATTTGGGACATAGAGTATATACATGTAGACTTTGTGGACCAAAGCAATGATGGATTATAATTTTTTATTTGACCTTTGGTCCCCCTCACCAAGCTTCTTCCGTAAGCTGTCCTCCCCTTCGGTCTCACACTCGCACACCCAAGGAGAGCCGACCTCCTTTGCTGCTTCTCCATTTTTATTTCTTTGCTTCTATCTCTACCTTTCCTTCAAATTTCCTTCAAAGCTACCCCTCACTTCTCAATTCCCCACGTCTGTTCTCCACGATTTCCCCTCCATCTTGCCGCCACACCATCCACCGGTCAACTCTTCTCTTCAGCAAGGCCATTGTTCACTAAAGAAGCTCATAGCTCCACGAAAGACCTTCCATTTTGCTGCTATGTGTCCCTACTCCACCACCATCTTTTCCACCAAGTCAAATCCTCCATCTTCATTTCCTTTTGTTGACCGAAGCCACCAATGACCCTCCATCTTGCAACTGTCCACGCGATCAACCCACCGTGAAGCCTGCACTCGCCCAGCGTCGTCAACCGAGGGCAGCTCCAGCAGCTTTGGTCTTCTCTTGCCCGCATCAACGGCCTAAGCGAATTCAGCTCAGTCCAACCCAGGTTTCACAGGCCCATCTTCTCTATAGCATTTCGGCCCAAGGAGCCAGTCCATCTTCAACAGAACTTCAATCCAACAAGCCTGCAAATTTCCAGCCCATCCTCGGCCCATTTCCAACTCACTTGAGGCCCATGCAGTCAAGCCCAGTTCCGAGCCCACACCCGCGAAACCAAGCCCAATTCAGCAACTCTCAAGCCCAAGAAGCAGGCCTAAGCCCAGCTTTTTTTTGCTGTGGACTTGCAAGGCTTTTGGGCCCGGTCCAAGTATCCGTCAACGCCGTCGAAAATTTGGAATTTGATCATCGTCGCATCGTTGTCGCGATGTTCCGGCCTTCGCAATTAACAAGTGAGTTTCACTCACTAATCCTCACTTAGTAGGATAATGATGCTTAGGGATTGTTTATATTTAATTAAGTGCAATTAGGTGGATATATTAGATTAGATTAGTTAATTTACTTGTTTGCTGATGCATGTTAGATAGTTAGTCGGTGACATTAGCAAGTAGACCCATTCTATTATTTATTGAACGCGTCTTGGAAATTTTCCAGATCCGTTTCAGCTTTCAATCAGGCTATAACAGGCCTAAGTTGGATTTATCGCATTTATTTAATATTTTATGTATTTATTTATTTATTTATTTATTTATTTTTCGGAAATTAGACCGGGATAGTCGGTGACCGGAATTTTATGCTGATTGCTGTGATGTGGTTCATTTATTTATTTGAGCTCTAAATTGCGCTGAATTGAATTAATTGTGTTTTTAGGATTTTATTTCTAAATTAATCAATTTTGGTAATCAATTAGAGAATTACCGGGCGTCAGTCTACAGCACCAAAAATCTATTTTAGGATTGCTGAAAATAGTAGGAGGTTCAAAAATGAAAATCTTGTATTTTGGCTAAGGCCGGCTGTGTACCCACACACGAGTACTTTTATTGGATATGATAAAATTTGAGAAATCATTGGTTGATTAGAATGATATACTATATCATCCTACGAGCTTTATATTTCAGCTTAGAGTGACAGTATACCCTAAGACTCGCATAGCTTCGGTGAGCATTAAGATTCACACAGTTTTGGAGAGCAAAATAAAATTCGCACAACTTCAGTGAGCAAATAAGAATCAGACAACTTTGGTGAACACCATTAGTATACTTGATTAGCTCAATGACTCTATATGTCATTTTAGAGAAGAAATGGTATACTACTTATTAGCTTTTGAGGTAAGCTACTATTTATCTTCAGCTTAGAGTAAGCTGTTCGCAAGGTGGTCGGACTTGTATAGATAGTATTGATTAAAATGACTAAGAAATAATCTTGTTGACATGTAATCGACTGAGTCAATTGATCGATAATTTGATCCGACTAGATAAATTGATTGTGAAGTGATTGGTTGTGATATGAATTGTACTGACTTATAGGAAGGAACTGAAACCAAGGTAAGCCTTCTAACACATGATTGTGCTTAGGCAACCCTTTGAGCGTATTTTCTTCCTAATTGAATCTTAGGGAGTCGAACTTGCTGAAACACCATCTCATCTCGTTGTGGGATAACATTTTCAGATCTCTAGATGGTGGTTATGGAGAACCGAAAGTCCTAAAATTGGGAAGGCAAAAGGAAGCAGAATCGGCAAACCTGTCAGACTAGTTAGTCATAGGACAGTTCTTTTATAGACTGATATTTTTGGTAAACTACCTGGTCTTGTAAATAAAACCGTTTGTTTATAAAAGGGTTTGTTTTGGTTTGAAAAATTTGAGACTCTAATTTTCTATCCCATCTAAATGTTGTTTGGGGATTATTATTTGTTTTCGCATGCGCTTTAAAAACAAATAGGTCTGCGACGCGTCCTAAGGCGTCGCTATTAATCGACCAAGGAGGGATGGGCGTGCGCTTGGAGGATCGGGCGTGACAGCATCGATCCGGCCTCTATCGCAATCCGGCATCTGTTGTCAGGGGCATTTCATATAGGAGCAATGTCCACCCGACGCACATCAGGGACGGGTTCTCATAACCATCACACACACACCCAATCCCGGCCAAGGACATTGTGCTTTGCACTTAAATGCCTCAATTAAAATAATATACTTGGCTTATTTTTTTTTCATATTAAAAACACTCGGTAAAATAATTGTTTGTGGGTACACAGTCAAATCGAACCATAAAAAGTGATATCATTCCTTTTAAAAATCCCACTATTTGATATAGTGCTTAAAAATATTTTTGGTGTCAAAAACCGATACCTGATATTTTCTAATTAAATACCAAAAATTTCATAATTTTGAAATAATAACTCAAAATTAACAATCATCACTCAATTGTACAAATTAGCACTCGGTTGCATAAACTAATTACACTACGACAATCGATAACCCGGCTATCTTAGTATAATTTCCGGAAAATATTAAATAATTAAATAAATGCAAATTAATTCAATAAATCTCTAATTAAGCTTAAAACACTAATCTAACCACATAATCCACTCTTAGACTAAACTAACCCTACCCTAAGCATAATTAACTTCCTAAGTAGAGTTTAGAGAGTAAACTCATCGGATTAGAGAGCCGGTGAGTTCATGGCGATAGCGACACGGAGGTGAGTGAAACACGAGCCTATGGCGATACCCAGCGAGGCTTGGAAGGGCCTGTAAATAGGCCACGAAGCTCACAGCCCAGGCTATGAGTTCGGCTCTGTGACTGTCTAGACGGGGCTGGACGATGGCTTGGTGGGCGGAGCTAGGCAGCTAGGTGATGATGGCGGGACCGGGTGGGGTTGTTGGTGGCTCCAGGACACGACGGCAGCTTGGAAGGGCAGCGGAGGAGGCTCAACGGGCTGGACAAAGGGCTCGGGATGGTGGTTGGCTTGAGATGGCGGACTGGTGCGGATGACGGTGGAGATTCATGGTCAAACACGTGGGCGCAATCGAGTGGCTTCGGCTGGCTCAGCAATGCTCGAACAGCGGTGAGGGGCGGTCGACGGTGGCTAGCTAGTTCCTCTAGTTTGCTGGCTGGTCTTCTGTTTCTAAAACAACAACAATGGAGGAGGATAATGTAAGAAGGAAGAATAAAGAGGGCTGCAGTTGAAAGGGGAACAACTAGCCATAAAAGTCTTCATAAATATCTTGTTTCATCATCACAAAGCCCCTAAAATCCACATCCATCATGCTCAGCCATTTCCCCACCAAGACTTCTCCAACAAAATTCAAATGATGCCCCAAATGTTGCACCCCACCCATGGCTCTGAATTTCAAGTCTTTCCCTCCAATTTCAATTCAATTCCTCTTCAATTGGCCTCAAATCAATGGCCAACTTGCCAAGGTAGGTGTCCACATGTTCCATAATTTTCCTCACCAAATAATCCAACTTGAAGGCAATAAACGCACTCAATTTGGCCTATCCGAATTTTCTACTCCAATATCGTCCAATTTTGATTTTTCGCCGAAAATCCGGACTTGCCGAAAATTCTTCAAAGGACTAATCGACATTTCTAAAATAAATTGTGATATGATAGAACTTTTAATTTCTGAAATCGGGTTACATTTCGTGGTTAATTTCAACCGGACGCATTTTTAGCATAACCTAAACTATCGAGTAGCCTTTAGGAATTTTTAGCGCATTTGACCCGTGGTTGATTATTTTCGAGCCACATTGTACATCTTTGACTCATTGTCAACTCTCGATTGTCGTTGAAATTTCGAGATTTCAAATACAAGCATAGGGTACAAAAACGACAGAAAAATCGATTTATTGCCATTCGACGATAATTTTGCAATTAAGTGGAATCACCCACACTTTAATTATATGCCTCTGTCGAATCAACATATCTTCGATTTCTAATTGATTTCAACGGTGTCATATTGACCCTTGTTACAGTGTGAAGGTTATTATGGTCATTAATGCTAATAGGGTTATTATGGTCATTAAGTTTTATTTAATAATAAAAGTGTGAGACACGAAAAACCCTAATCAGTTTTCACGTTCTCCTCCTTTCTTTTACACTTTCTCCTTGTTCCTTCTTTATCAATTTCTACATTGCTCTCTTTTCTTCTGCTATATAATTTTTACATGGTATCAGAGCCACATCAACAAGCATCACTCACCCCAAGTCGGTGTTGGCCAGCCCTCTCAAGTCTAGATTTGATGCCAACAAGCATAGTCGGCTTAGATCTGGCCTCATTGGCTTAGATCTGATGTGTCAGGTGTCACATTATCTTGTCCATCCATTCAAGATCTGATGATGGTTGAGCTCGTGTTCCTCCGTGCAAGCTTATCTGATTGGTGTGGTCCTCTAAGGTTCGCTCGTGTGTTTGTTGTTCTCAGTTTTACAAAAAAAAAAAAAAAATTGCAGTAACTTGCTTGATGGAGATGCTGATTCTGTTCACCATGAAATTGATGTTGGATGAGGTAAATTTATGTTTTTGGGAATTTGTCTTGATGAAATAGGATGAGTTGATTGAAGTATTATGGAGATTTGGACTGTTTGAAACAAATCGCAATAGTTTGTTAAATTGAATTAGTTGGAGGGATTTAAATTTGATTATTGTGCTGAAAGTTCTTGCGTTATATTGGTACGCATCGAATTATGGCAGAGAATAGAGGTGTAGTAGCTGAGGTTGTGTCTACATCCTCTAGTTGTTTGACAGAGAAGAAGCTAGAAGGTATCACCAATTTCCAACAATGGAAGAAAATCGTATCGTTAGTGTTGACTGGAAGAGAGCAACAGAGTCATCTAACTGGTGATAGATCTACCTCCGATACAAATCGGGATACTGTGGATGTTAGAATTCTTGGTCAAATGTTGAATTTCATGGAATCTCATATTGTGGTTTTGGTTACTCATATTAATACTGTGAAGGATTTGTGAGACTACTTGAATGTCCTTTATTCTGGATAAGATAATCTTTCAAGGATATATGAAGTGTCTTAGAGATTTTATAAGGTTGATAGAAATGGTCGGCCACTTACTCAATATTTTGCTAATTTCAAACGGATGTATGATGAGCTTAATTCTCTACTGCCCATTATTTCTAATGTCAAGGAAATGCAGGAGCAACGGGAGCAATTGGCTGTTATGGGTTTTTTGGGAGGATTAAGGCAAGAGTATGATAGTATTCGCTCCCAAATACTTGGAGGAGATAGGGTGAGTTCACTCATTGAGACATTTGCTTGTGTTCTAAGGGTCTCATGTGAACCACCTAAGAATGCATTTTCTATAGATGAGAACTTAGCCTTAGTAGCCCAAGGAAATCGTGGTGGTAGTCGAGATCGTGGTGGTGGTCGAAGTGGTGGCGCTAGCCATAGTTTTGGTAGAGCCCAACCACCCTCTGCTAGCAACACTTATGGTGACATAGGGGGTAATGCCAATTTGGTTCGAATTTGTCATTACTGTGGTTTACCGGGACATATTCAGAGATTCTATTATAAGCTTTATGGAAGGCTCTCTCAACAGGCTACAACTAATGTAGCTAATGCAATAGAATCTAGTACCTCTTCACAATCCGCTACGGGAGAAAAGTTGATCATAATGTCGGAAGAGGAATTTGCTAGATATAATCAACTCCAGATCTCTTAGCCGGTTTCACAGTCCTCCTCCACAACTACTTTTGTTCAGACAGGTAATGCAAAAGCATATCTTTCTTCTGCCTCTCGCCCTTGGGTCATTGACTCAGGTGCTACCGATCATATGACTGGAGTCTCAGGTATCTTTTCTAACTTTACTGATGGTTCTCTATCCACAGTGAAGGGGATAGGCATAGCTCCCCTAACATCCTCTATATCTTTATCTTCAGTCATGTATCTCCCTAGTTTTCCGTTCAACCTTATGTTTGTCAGTCAGCTTAATAAAACATATAATTGTTCCATAACTTTCTATCATGATTTCTGTGTTTTTCAGGACTTGAAGATGAGGAAGACGATTGGTAAAGGGCATGTGTCGAGAGGGCTGTACTTGCTTGATGATACTGCAAGTGTTGTTTGTTCCGCATCTTCCCCACATCAGGTCTATTTTCGTTTGGGCCACCCATCATTGGAAAGTTTAAATAAGTTAGATCCCCAGTTTCAATCTTTATCTAGTCTTGAGTGTGAGTCGTGTCAGTTTGGGAAATTGCATCGTGTTAGTTATTGTCCAAGAGTCAATAAACAGCCTCTCGATCATTTGTGTTAGTTCATTATGATATATGGGGTCCTTGTCCTACTCTTTCTAAGTTGGGTTTCAAGTACTTCGTTACTTTTGTCGATGACTATTCAAGAGCCACTTGGCTATATCTAATGAAAAGTCGTTCTGAGTTATTTTCTATATTTTGTGCATTTGTTAACGAAGTACATACTCAATTTTCAACTTCTGTTCGTATTCTCTAAAGTGATAATGCTAAAGAATATTTTTCTAATCATTTTTCTGAATTCATGGCCCAATAGAGCATCCTTCATCAATCTTCTTGTTCGAATACACCACAGCAAAATGGTGTCGTCGAACGGAAGAACCGCCACTTACTAGAAGTTGCTCGATCATTGATGTTTGAAATGAAGGTAGACAAATCTTTTTGGGCTGATGCTATCATGACCGCATGCTATCTTATCAATCACATGCCGTCCTCTGTTCGTAAGGGTTCGACACCACACTCTATTCTTTTTTCCTTCGGGACCCTTGTTTCATTTACCACCTCGTATATTTGGTTGTGTCTGCTATATTCGTGACCATCATCCAAGACTTTCCAAACTAGACCCTCGGTCTCTTAAATGTATTTTTGTGGGGTATTCTTGTACACAAAAGGGATATCGTTGTTATTGTCCTTCGTTGCATAAGTATCTCACCACTACACATGTTTCATTTTTTTAGTCGACTACTTATTCTGATGAACCAATGGAGCCTCCTACAGTGGATAATGATTCCTTTACATATGTCATTATGAAACCCACTTTGGATTCTACTCCAATCCCTCCACCAGTTCAGCATGTATACTAGATGTCATCATCAGCATGTGGAGCCCCCTGCAGATGTACCTCTACCTATTTTGTCTTCTCCATCTTCTAAGTCTGAGGTGAGTCTATCACATAATGATCTTCATATCCCTATTGCTCACCGCAAAGGGGTTTGCAATTGTACCCACCACTCTATTGCACAATTTGTCACCTATTCTGGTTTGTCTGCTCCCTTTCGAGCTAGTCTAGACACTGTTGCTGAAGTATTATCTAGTCAAGGCTGGAGGACAGCTATGGAGGAGGAACTAATGGTACTTGACCAAAACAAGACTTGGGATCTTGTTCCTCTACTTGAAGGAAAAACTACCATTGGATGTAAATGAGTGTTCATTGTTAAGGTTAATCCCGATGGCTCTCTTGCTCGCGTCAAGGCCATATTAGTTGCTAAAGGTTATGCACACGTTTATGGGGTTGATTATGGTGATACTTTCTCTCCAATGGCTAAGATGACCTCTATTCGTCTTTTACTTTCATTGGCTGCTTCTGCTTGTTGGCCTCTTTTTCAACTTGATGTGAAAAATGCCTTTCTTCATAGTGATTTAAATGAAGAATTGTATATGGAGCAACCACCTGGGTTTGTTGCTCAGGGGGAGTCTAGTCATGTTTGTCATTTGAAGAAATCTTTATATAGTTTGAAGCAATCTCCTAGAGCCTGGTTTGGGAAGTTTACAGAAGTGGTGCTCCAGTTTGAATTGTTTAGATGTAGTGGAGATCATTCTATGTTTTCTTGTGTTTCAGGAGCTAGTCGGATATTTCTTATAGTTTATGTTGATGATATTGTTATAACTGGAGATGATTCTACGGGGATTAATGAATTGGAATTGCATTTGCAACAACAGTTTCAAACAAAGGATTTGGGATGACTTAGGTATTTTTTGGGTATCGAAGTGGCACAAGCAAAGAAGGGTATCCATATCTCACAACAAAAGTATGTTTTGAATTTGCTTAGAGAGACAGGTATGCTAAGAGCAGAACCCCTAGATACACCCATGGAAGTTGGCTCAAAATTAATGGCAGAGGAAGGTGAACTATTGAATGATCTAGAACAATATCGAAGGCTTATTGCAAAATTGAATTATCTGACTGTCACTCGACCCGATATTCCTTTTCTATGAGTGTTGTAAGTCAATTTATGTCTTCTCCTTATACCTCTCATTGGGATGCTGTAGTTAGAATTTTGAGATACTTGAAGAAGACTCCAAGTCGTGGTCTTTTCTTTGGTGATCATGGTCACAAAGGAGTGGAAGTATTTTCGGATGCTAATTGGACTGGATCTCCTACAGATAGAAGATCTACATCGGGTTCTACATCGGGTTATTGCACTTTTGTGGGGGGAAACCTAGTATCTTGGAAGAGTAAAAAGCAAAGTGTTGTAGCTAGATCCAGTGCAGAATTAGAATACAGAGCTATGGCTCAAACTATTTGTGAATTAATTTGGATATGTCAGCTATTAGTTGAACTTGGATTTGAAGATCCTGCGCCAATGAAGTTGTGGTGTGATAATCAAGCAGCAATCCATATTGCTTCAAATCCAGTATTCCATGAGCGTACCAAGCATATTGAAGTTGATTGTCACTTTATCCATGAGAAGCTTTAGGCTAGAGTTATTTCTACTAGTCATGTTAGGACCAGTGAGCAATTAGCTGATACTTTCACCAAGTCATTAGGGAGTAGTAGAGTTGAGTATATTTGTAACAAGCTGGGCATGCTTTATATCTATGCTCCAGCTTGAGGGGGAGTGTTATAGTGTGAGGGTTATTATGGTCATTAACGTTGATATGGTTATTATGGTTATTAAGTATTATTTAATAATAAAAGTGTGAGACGTGGAAAACCCTAATTAGTTTTCACGTTCTCCTCCTTTCTATTTTACACTTTCTCCTTGTTCCTTCTTTATCAATTTCTACATTGCTCTCTTTTCTTCTCTTATATTAATTTCTACAACCCTTATAGATCAGCACGGTCGAGCAGTTGATTTCTAGTCGAATTCTCAAGTTTATCACGTTCAGATTCCTTAACGGCTTCATTGGATTAGACTAATTATATTGTGAGTGGTCAACTCAAAGAAAAAGGTCATAGGCGCGTCAATCAAACATCAATATTGCATGATTCTGCACACTTTCACTAACTACTTTCTCTTCAAAACTAAAAAATGACAAAAATATTTTAAATCCATGAAATAATGAAAAATTGTACACGTTAGTACACGTCAATATATGTGTGTTTGAAAGATTTTAGAGCTTCGCATTACCTATGACAACCAAATTGTAGGAGTTGCAAGATTTCCGGAGACAAAAAAAAAACGAAGGTACAATTGAAATCACCCCCAAACGGATTCATCATTAGCTGTAAATATACGTGCGCCTAGATTGTATCTCCTTTCCATGTAAGAGCTAGAACTCGCAATGTAAAAAGAAAAGAAATTAAAGCGAGTGTTGCGTGAATAACCACGACTACTTTTTTGTTTGCATAGAGTTTAAATTTTCTAATTTTCGTTAGATCTTCTAATTTTCGTGAATTAGTTCCTTAATTAGTCACTTGACTAATAATTCTTTTGTTTTTTTGGTCGGTCACTTGACTAATAATTCAAGAGACACTCTTTTGACAACTTCCTCGAAATATAGTATTCCATTTCATGTATCGATAGTAGGTGTGGAGACCTGAATTTTAACGTACTAATCGAATATGCACTTTTTCTTTTTCTTTAAAAAAAACTTAATAAAATAAAAATAAAATAGAGAATTAAAATATATATATATATCAATGGAAGATCCATCAATGGAGTCCGGCCACATTCATTCCATTTGGGCTTAAGGCAATCCAGCCCATCACCTCTAATTGGTGAAATCCAATTCCTTTAAGCCCATCAAGCACAGTAGCCCAGACACGACGACAATCCATTGCCACTGCCATCTCCAACTCAAGTTCTCTCTCCATCGCTGGATTTCGATTCTGGACTGAAAGTTTCCTTTTGATGGATTCACCTTCTTCTCAGCAAGCTCAACCTCCATAGACGAAGCTCTCGAGCTCAATACTAGGAATTGGTGATCCACGGCTCACGCTCATCGCACACAACCTAAACCAAAAGGATCTTTCATCAACGAAGTCGAAACTACTCGTCCTGACATGTTTGACTGCGGAATCGTCATCGTGCGCGGCTTCAAAGGCTTCATCGCACTACGGATCGAATCGGGATACGTCTATGTGCCACGTGTAATAGGAATCTATATGCCTTCTTCAGCGGAATACCTTGTTTTTATTCTCTCTGTTATGAGGTATGACGAAGCTTTCTTAGCTATTGATCCAATGAGGCCAGATGGATAATGCACGGACTGTTAAATATAAAGGAACAAGAGTTGAAGAACAAGAACGGCAACGGCACGAGTTGAAAAAAAATACAATAAACAAAAGAAAGCAAAGGACTTGGCGATGCAGCAAACTACAAAGAAATGATGATCAACGGTGAAGAACTCATGATGAGGACCAGCTTGGATCAACATCAATGAAGGAGATGCCTGAAGTGGAGAATGACATGGATCGCCAAGATATATAGAACTAACACGTGTGCTATGAGGTGTAATCTGTTAGTTGTATTATGTTTTCCTTATGAACTATATTCGGTTTTATCTGTTACTAGGGAAAATAGTACTTCTTCTTCTATAATAAGGAGACGTGAGTGTAGAGAGAAAAAGCTAGAGAAAGAGAGAGAGAGAGAGAGAGAGAGAGAGAGAGAGAGAGAGAGAGAGATATATATATATATATATATATATATATCCTCCATGAATGCTCTGCATCACAGTATCAAATGAAAGCTTCGAAGGAATGATCAATGGCTGAAGGTTTCAATGCATAAGATACAAGTAAGATAGAGCAGAGGAGGTAACAGAGGATCTTTATTCATTGTTGTTTCAAATACTTTGCACTACAATGATACTTTGATACAATGAAATACAAAGCACTTCCATAATTGATTACTCTATCCTAGATTCTATTCTTCATCTCCATTTGCATTTGTTCATCTTCATATTTCCATCTGGTTCTCCATCTTCACATGGTATCAGAGCACTGGTTGATTTACTGTATCTGCTGGAAAGTTTTATTCAGAAGTTGCTATTCATGTCAAAATGGAGAACCTGAAGCAACAACAACTTCAAGTCTTACGGTAAACATATAAGGATTCATCAGTATTACTGATATCTTCTCTCTCAAGCTGAAAGTTTGTGACAATGGCAATAAGAACACCAAAGTATCATTTTCCAATACATGTGAACATCTCGAATTTTGTCACAATCAAACATACTGAAGATAATTTTCTGTTGTGGCAAGCTTAGGTCCAAAGATTTCTGAAAAGCCAAGAGCTCTTTGGTTTCATTAATGGTGATATTCTTTCACCTTCTCGAATGCTGCAAAATGATGTTGAAGGTTGTGAATCTGAACTTGTCAATCCTGACTATGCTGATTGGACAAAAACAGATCAATTGGTATCGTCTTGGATCAGTGGAGCTGTCACTGAGAGTATTTTGAGCCTAATAATTGGTTTAGAGACATCTTTTGAAGTATGGCAGACACTTCTAAAACAATTTACACTTAAATCAATTGCTAGGGAATTTGAACTTAGAGGGAAACTACAATCCTGCCAAAAGCTTGATCAAACTCTCTCTGTCTATCTCAGAGAATACAAATCTATATGTGATCAGTTGAATGCAATAGGCAAACCTGTGGATGAAATAACCAAAATTTTTGGTGTGCTGGAAGGTTTAGGCCCTGAATATGAAAATCTTCGAACTACCATATATTGTTTAAAGCCTCAACCTGATTATGATGAGGTTATTGCTCAGCTATAAAGGTTTGAGTCAAGGATGAAGACTTATTCCAGAAGTCAATTCAATCCCAATTTGGCCTATTTTGGGCAGAGACAATCTTAGATGCAGTCTAAAGAGAATACTGATGGAGAATATATTTCTCAAACCTCTGGATTTATAGCTCAAAGAGGAAGTTATAGGGGTGGCTGCAATTATAGTCGTGGCAGAGCTGCTAATAATAGAGGTCGAGGATTTGGTTATGCTGAAAGAAATCAGAATTATTGAGGAGAAGTACCAATTCAAGGGCAAGGAGATCAACATTTCAGACAAAGAAATACCTTCTCTGTAGCTAATCAGGGATTTCGACCCTATGCCACTTACTCTCAAAGGTACCAGAAAACCAAATCTTATCCTTCTTTCTCATTAAACTCAAGTAAAAATCTGTAGGATGAGAAAGACACAAGTACTGCTAGATTGGAATGCCAAATATGTAAACGACCTGGGCATAATGCTCTCTGTTGCTGGTATCGCTTCGACAACTCTTATCAAGTAGAAGATATATCAGCAGCACTGACAGCAATGCATATTGAAGATCCAAAAGGAAGTGAATGGTACCCTAATACTGGTGCTACAGCCCACATCAGTACTAATCCCGGTATTCTTCATACCTTTTCTAAATACCAAGGACCCGATACTGTGATGGTAGGAAATTGATCGTGTTTACCTGTTACACATATTGGTAACACCTATCTAAATACATAAGGTAATACATTACCTCTTAATGATGTTCTCATAGTACCAGAAATAAAGAAGAATCTTCTTTCAGTTTTTAAGCTCACATATGACTATTCTTGCTCATTTATCTTTGACAAACTTGGTGTTTATGTAGAGGACAACAATACCAAAGTAACAGTCAAGCTCGAAAGGAAGACTAGAGGCCTCTATCAAGTTGATACACAAACAACAACAGCTTTCTTTACTCAAAGGCAGAAAACTGTGGATGAAGACATATGGCAGCAGAGGCTGGCTCTTACAAATTCTCAGATAGTGAAACATCTACAACATCAGAAGCTGATCCACTTTAATTCAACTTCTTCGAATGTTTGCAGCAGCTGTCAAATAGCAAAAAGTACAACTCTATCCTTTCCATTATCAGATTCTACATTGAATTTGCCATTAGAAAAGATTCACTGTGACATTTGGGGACCCTCACCAATTAATTCTTTTCAGAAGTTTAGATACTATGTGATTTTTGTTGACAGTTTCTCACGATATAGCTGGCTATATCCCATGAAGTTGAAGTTTGAGTTCAATGATATCTTTGTTCGATTTCAAAAATTAGTTGAGAAACAATACAAACATCAAATCAAAATTTTCCAAAGTGATGGAGGAGGGGAGTTTGTAAGTAATAGATTCCAATGTCATCTGCAGAATTGTGGCATAAAACAACATCTATCTTGTCCACACACTCCATAACAGAATGGGGTTTCAGAGAGAAAACATCGACACATTGTAGAACTGGGATTAGCCATGTTATATCATTCCAAGGTTCCACTGAAATTTTGGGTGGATGCCTTTGTCACAGCAAATTAACTTGTAAATATACTTCCAACACCAAAACTAAAGATGGATACACCTTATAACAAGATTCATAATAGTCAGCCACAGTATGATCATTTGAGGGTGTTTGGTTGTGCATGTTATCCATGCTTAAGACCATACACAAAACACAAATTTGATCCTCGATCCCTTACCTGTGTATTTCTGGGATACAGTGAACTGCATAAAGTGTGACACCCCGAACCCTTCGCAGGTCGTCACCAGCGCCGGTGTTACATCTTTTACCATCTCTATCTCTTGGCTAAATTAAGCCTTGCCAGATTACAGGCATATTTTTTTTTTTTTAAGCGGTCCCATGCGCAACTCATAGCGGAAGCAAAATTTACATCGTCATCCATCTCCCTTCTATCCCATGATACAAATACTCACCAGCTACACATCAGGATTTTATATACTAACATCGACACTTTATTTACATATTCTTTTAAGATGGGACTCCTCCTTTCTCGGGTCGATACAAAACAAGAAAAGCGAGGGCTCGCCATGTCCCGCCTAAAATCTCAAAAAGAAACTATCAACCCTCTACATCAAGCGCACAAGCTCCCATCAAAGGTGTCGATTATCTACATCAAAAGCTCGGCTCCTACTGTCGCGTGAGTCTCACACCTAACCCGGTGCATCGTGGTGGCGGCGGCATCCCTCGCATAGCACCATCTCGACGGACGTGAACAGAATGAACTCTTGTATGACAGGGCCCCCAGCCAGGCCGATATCATACATAACTAAGCATCGCACTCGGATGAACGTCAATCCGGGCATAGAGGGACAATCTAACTCCGTACACTCCACCTCAACATCGACGGTAGACCGTAAAATACCCCATGCGAAACAAATAGTAGCGGCATAGTGCTAATCTGAAATGTTATCCCCAAAAGGGGTGAGTACAACCACTCACAGATAGGGAAATCCAATAACAACTCAAGTGCACCATGCATACCATCATACAATGCAGGCATTGCTTACCTTTTTGATGTCAAGCGTATTCATGCATCATCATATATATCATCATCATGGCATCTCATATATCATTATCATTACATCATCATTAACCATGCATCACCATGCATATCACATCATATCATCATTAACCATGCATCACCATGCATATCACATCATATCATCATTAGCCATGCATCACCATGCATATTACATCATCATTGGCCATGTATCACCATGCATATCACATCATATCATTATTAACCATGCATCACCATGCATATCACATCATATCATCATTAGCCATGCATCACCATGCATATTACATCATCATTAGCCATGCATCACCATGCATATCACATCATAGATCAATTTCCACTTTTATTTATCAATTGATCCCCACATTATCTTTTCTCAAATCATCAAATTCACCATCATCACCATCCCTTCGAGCGTAAACCTCCGATAGGATCCCAATTCCAGCCATCTTATGGCCACTGAGCTTTCGGCCCCCCACATTCCGGGCATCTCGCATCTCAACTAACATTACGAGGCATTCCCTTCGGCGAGAAACCTCCGATGGCTTCCGGCCTTTACCCTTCTAGCCGGGATCTCGCACCCCAATCCCGGTATCGCGAGTCACTCCCTTCGGCGAAAACCTCCGACGGGCTTCCGGCCCCCACATTCCGGGCATCCCGAAACTCCCAGGAATCTCTGAATTATGCCACTCGGCCACCGAGATATCATCCTCCGCCACAACCTCTTACTCACATACCATTTTCCATTTTTTTATCATCCTTTTCATCTTGTTATTTCATGGCATATGATTTACATACATACATCACAATTCACGATCATTCATACATCAATGCCGTATAACAATACATCATAATTCATGATCATACATGCATCAATGTCATATAGCAATGCATCATAATTCCATAATCATTCATACATCAGTGCCATATAACAATACATCATAATTAATGATCATACATGCATCAATGTCATATAGCAATGCATCATAATTCCATAATCATTCATACATCAGTGCCATATAACAATACATCATAATTAATGATCATACATGCATCAATGTCATATAGCAACGCATCATAATTCCATAATCATTCATACATCGATTGCCATATAACAATACATCATAATTAATGATCATACATGCATCAATGTCATATAGCAATGCATCATAATTCCATAGGACTCATGGCCAATAAAATAATCCACCTCTTATTTTATTATTATTTTATTATTTTATTATTATATTATTATATTATTATATTATTATATTTATTTATTTTCATAAATAAATATTATATTTAATATTTATGATTTTCCAAAAATCATAATCTTCAACCAATCATTAAACAAACAATTAAAATCAAATTTTGCATAAAATCCATGGCTAATTTGCATTTTACATAATTTCCCAAATTTCCACAAAATACACACAACATTCGGATCATGGCCAGATTGCACAGTTTTCGAATTAATTCAATTAAAATACTCATATGACCTCCGAAAATTCCCAAATTTTATAGGATGATGGCCAACACATTTTCGTGCATTTTTCATGAAGAACTCTAAGCCAAATTCTTTATAGATTAATTTATATAACTCCACGAAGCTTCTGGAACCTCTACCGTTTCGTCCAGAACGTACATCACCGAAAAACTTAGGTTTGACCCATCAAATCTCTTTCGTTTCTCCTGAAATTCGAGTATGTTATATATCAATATATCCTTTACAAGTTTCATGAAGAGATCTAGGTTAAATAACCAAATTATGATCCTCTTTTAAGTCCTTGAAGTCTCGGGTGTCTCGGTTCACTTCAACAGAACCATCCGTCTCAAAGATCTAGCTGATTAACTAGACTATACTCATTTTTTTCTCCTCAAATTTTAGTATGTTATATTTTAGGATGTTATCTACAACATTCATGAAGACAACAAAGTGAGATCTCCAACAGAAATCAACATGCAACCAAGAAATCAACAAAAGGTCAGTAG
The DNA here is from genome assembly GCA_016097545.1 of Eucalyptus victrix. Classification (NCBI taxonomy): domain Eukaryota; kingdom Viridiplantae; phylum Streptophyta; class Magnoliopsida; order Myrtales; family Myrtaceae; genus Eucalyptus; species Eucalyptus victrix. The sequence continues at coordinate 4,541,117 of CM027845.1, forward strand.
GAAATTCGCAGATCTAAAGCCTCCGTGAAATAGAACTTTTGACCCCTCATATCACCATCGTTTTCCATGAAATTCGAGTATGTCATACCTCAAGATGTTAGCTTCAACTTTCATGAAGACACCGAAGCCAAAATCACACTCCAAATACACATGCAAGCTCGAATAAGATACTGTCTACCACCAACCGAACGGAAACAGCCACATAACATGAACACATTCAACCCTTACTTCGGTATTTCGCCCAAATCACCCTTAAAACCGAACATGCAACCATCAAAACAACATGCAAGAGAAGTTAAGGACCCCCCACTTGCCTCCAAAATGAACGAACAGCAAGCACAAGGCGGCGTAGGACGGTCGGACAAGGCGGCGACGGCGAGACACGGCGGCGGCAACTCTCGGCTCCACCTCCTCTCTCTCGGTCTCTCCCCTTTCTCGAACACTCTCTCTCTCTCTCTCACCTTTCTCGGCCAAAATGAAGCAAAGAACCGGCCATCTCTCTCTCCTCATCCCTCTTATACTCCCCTAAAGCTCATGATTACTTGCCTAATGACTCACCAATGCATGCTCTTCCCTTGGCCACTTGTCATTTCTATCTTTGAAATTTGATTTGGGTTAATGGGCTTGGGCTCAGGCCCAACCGGCCACTCCTCCTTGGGCTGGTCAAACTCCCCTCTTGGGCCCAATGGGCCGACTAGCTTGGCCCACCAAGCTTTAGGCTAATGGGCCCAAGGCCCATTTCGAAAATAACCCTATTTTCTCTTCTGTTTTTTGAATTCTTTTTAATTAATATTTCTAAATTCAAATTTCATCTTGGCCAAAGTCTTGGGATATTTTTAATCATTGAAATTTAAATCATATGGCCAAGCATTTAAATTTAAATTTCCACAACACAAGCAAAATTCATCAAATTAAAAGACAAATTGGCCAAAGCATAAGCCATAAAATTCTATCACCTAATTAAAGACATTTAACACACCTTAAGGCTCGGCTTTGAATTTCCGGGATGCCACATAAAGGGTATAAATGTCTTGTACCTACTGATAATCGCATATATATCAGTAGGCATGTGGTTTTTGATGAAACACTTTTTCCTTTCACAAAGAGGGTGATCAACGAGTATGGACAAACCTATGGATAGTATACAACTTTATATAGACAATGGATTGGAGAAGTTCAATTGCTCGAATCTCCAAGTACTGACACAACAAACAATAGCTCTCTTCATCAGTCAGCATGCAAAAGTTAGTATCATCCTATTATGGATAGTTATTACAATGAACAGATGCCACAAGCTACTTCATCAGTACCAATGCAGAATGACTTCATCACAGAAACACAACCAGTATCCAGTTCTTCATCTTCACAAAATGTACTACCTACTAATATTACCTTGAACCATAACAACACAATCCTGGCCTATCCTCTTCTCAAAGTAATCCTGTTCTTCATCATATGCAGACTCGACTCAAATAAGGTATTATCAAGCCAAATCCAAAATATGCTTGTTTGGCTGAGTATCGAGTTCCCATGGAACCAAGATCCATTAAGTCAGCATTGGCTGATAAAGCTTGGTACAGTGCAATGCAAGAAGAAATGAGTGCTCTGTATGACAATCACACTTGGACACTGGTTCCAAGAACAAACCAGATGAATGTCGTAGGCTGTAAGTGGGTCTTTAAAACTAAATTGGCACCTAATGGTAGTCTAGACAGGCTAAAGGCTCGACTAGTAGCTAAAGGCTTTCATCAAGAAGCATGACTTGACTTTACTAAGACTTTCAGCCCTGTTGTGAAACATGCAACAATTTGCATAGTATTGTCCATAGCTCTAACGAAACAATGGCTAATACATCAACTTGATGTGAAAAGTGCCTTTCTTCATGGAGACTTGAATGAAACTGTCTATATGAAACAGCCTCCTGGCTTCATACATCCTCAAAAATCAAGTTATGTCTATCTACTTCACAAGTCCTTATATGGCCTTCGACAAGCTCCAAGAGCCTGGTTCGATAAGTTCAGCAACTTTCTTCTTGAAATTGGTTTTTTCTGTAGCACAACGGATCCCTCCTTATTTGTTCTTCATATTGAGTCACATACAGTATTGTTGCTGCTATATGTCGATGATATCATCTTGACAGGTAGCTCACCTCAACTTTTAACCACATTGATTCAGAATCTCAGTCTTCAGTTCCATATGAAGGACCTTGGATATCTTCACTACTTCTTAGGCATTAAAGCCAAACACACCTTACAGAATTTATTTCTATGCCAAACAAAATATGCTGTTGACTTACTCAAACGAGCTCATATGACAAATTGCAAACCAATCTCAACACCCTTGCCACTTCGATCAGTTCTCATGGCCAATGCTGAAACTCAGCTAACAGATCCTGTTGAATACAGAAGCCTGGTAGGTGTTCTTCAATACTTAACCATAATTCGACCGGATCTAGCTTTTGCAACAAATCTTTTCTGTCAAAAGATGCAACATCCAACAGTGGCAAACTTTCAACAATTAAAAAGAGTCATTCGATATGTCAAAGGGACTGTCCACCTTGGATTCTATCTCCACTCCAGGAGTTCAACAAGTCTCTATGGTTTTTTAGATGTTGACTGGGCAGGATGTCCTACCACTCGACGATCCACTACAGGTTTCTGCACTTTTCTTGGCTCTAATTTGATTTCTTGGTCAGCCAAGAAACAATCCACTATTTCAAGGTCCTCCACAGAAGCAGAGTATCGGGCACTAGCTTCTACAACAGCTGAACTAACTTGGATTAGCTTTGTATTACGTGATATTGGTATTCCTCTTGCAACAGCTACATCTTTATTTTGTGACAATAGATAAGATATTTCCCTCACAGCAAATCCAATATTGCATGCTCGCACAAAGCACATCGAAGTTGATTTTCACTTCGTTCGTGAAAAGGTGTCTCCTGGTTCCATTCAGGTCCAACATATTCCCAGCCATCTTCAGTTAGCTGACATTTTCACTAAATCCCTCTCCCGATCAGCTCATATGTCTCTTCGCACCAAATTGGGAATGGGATCCTTCACCCTTCCCAATTTGAGGGGGGGATGTTAAATATAAAGGAACAAGAGTTGAAGAAGAAGAACGGCAACGGCACATGTTGCAAAAAAAAAAAACAATAAACAAAAGAAAGCAGAGGACTTGGCGATGCATCAAACTACAAAGAAATGATGATCAACGGGGAAGAACTCATGATGAGGACCAGCTTGGATCGACATCAATGAAGGAGATGCCTGAAGTGGAGAATGACATGGATCGCCAAGATATATAAAACTAACACATGTGCTATGAGGTGCAATCTGTTAGTTGTATTCTGTTTTCCTTATGAACTATATTCGGTTTTATCTGTTACAAGGGAAAATAGTACTTCTTCTTCTACAATAAGGAGACGTGAGTGTAGAGAGAAAAAGATAGAGAAAGAGAGAGAGAGATATCCTCCATGAATGCTCTGCATCACAGTATCAAATGAAAGCTTCGAAGGAATGATCAATGGCTAAAGGTTTCAATGCAGAAGATACAAGTAAGATAGAGCAGAGGAGGTAGAACAGAGGATCTTTATTCATTGTTGTTTCAAATACTTTGTACTACAATGATACTTTGATACAATGAAATACGAAGCACTTCCAGAATTGATTACTCTATCCTAGATTCTATTCTTCATCTCCATCTGCATTTGTTCATCTTCATATTTCCATTTGGTTCCTCCATCTTCACACGGACACCGTTTGATTATATGCCTCAGAGGAATAGCTTCGCTTGGAACACAAACAGAAACTGCAGCGCTTTACAAATGCTTTATCTCGAAGGGAATGGACTTACTGGGAAGGTTTCTTAATTCTAAGGTGAATTCAGAGGTTTGAGAGTTTTTTCGTCTCTTGGAGGCAATCTGCTCTCAAGTTCAGTTCCTGCAAGTATCAGTAATCTCTCATGGGGACTTGAAGCTTTGAAAAAGGAAGCAATAGCTTCGTTGGTAGTTTGCCAGAGTAAATAACGGAAATGAGCATCTTGATCATACTGGACTTAAGTGGAAATAGATTCTTAGAGCCAATTCCAATTGGTTTGAGTGATCTTATATTGAGCTAACTGCCCTTGTTTTGAGCAAGCAGAATTTGTCTGGCGAGTTGCCATTGAGCTCAGAGGTTTGCTGAGTTCGTAAGTCATGCTTTCCAAGAGAGCAAGCATGTTATGCAGTGATGTCCCTGAAGGGTTTAAGTAGTTTGGTTCTCTAATTGTACAGTTCAAGAGAAGATGGATTCAGTTTGTCTATTCCACATTAGACAAGAGCTACGGTGGCATTCATGCTTCTGCTGGTGTTTGCTTACCCCCAGGAAGGATGTAGTCATCCCCTTCTCACCGCCTTCATTCAATCCTCATCATGCACGATCGCTGCTATTGCTGAACCATCGTTACTGCCTCACGGGCACTGCCACTGAATCGTCGCGCCAAATTACTGAGACTTTGCTGGAGGCTCACGACATAAGGAACAAAATTATGTATTCATAATGAAAATCACTGTTTCTCTTTATATGTTGATTACTAACAAAGCAAATGGTGTTTCTTCTATCGTCTATCATCTATGTAAACGAAGCTAAATGCATGCATGCCACTACTCATATTCTTTTGGACAAAACTTGTACAAAGTAGCTTCCTACTTTTCTGTTTCCTCGTGAGTTTTTTTTTTTCCATACTTCTTTTCCTTCAATTCTTTTTCACATTCTTCATCCCTTCTGCGGCTGTCCTAGATGATGTTGCCTTTTAAACAACTTCAAAATTGTCTTCTCCATAGTCGACACTTAGTTGCTTGATATGTATTCCATATTTGCTAAATTAAGTCACAAAACTTTAGACCTAATTGTGATTTCTTAGGCCATCGAATCATTTCATGAAGTATATATTCATTATAAGAAAAGCATCTTATATGGTAGTGAACTTTTTGCACGGCATCATCTTCAATCTAGTCATGAACGAGTACATGCTTTGTCATGCAAATCTGGAAAAAATTCTTAATGAAGTTATATTGTATAAATTTGAAATAGTTGACGGGAACAAAGCCATTCCTCTTAACTATTGACAAGCTAAATTTGTCGGATCAACAAAAATAAAAATAAAAAAAAAGAACGACAAAACATTCCCATCACGTAATGATGAAGAAATCGCGCATTGATTGATCTTTTTCTCCATGCACGAATGAAACAGCAAAATAAGCGGATTGACCATGTAATTCGTGAACCTTAACATGATTTCAGCGTTTGTTAATTCCTGTTTTTTGCAGAAGAATTGCCTCATGGTCATGGCAATCTATTTACATTTCCCGTTTCCTGAGCGTCGTGCTCTTGATGTGGAGCAATAAGTCTCCCCGTCTTCTCTCCACCGTCCGATATCAAAGCTCTCTCCTTCCCCCGGAAGCCTCTCCCCGCTCGCCTCTCGACCGCCGCCTGATCACCCCACCACCACGGCGGCGACCTCCCCGGAGCAATCTCCCACCTCGACCTCATGTCCCGTGATGGGTCCCATCCCGGCCTCCTCACCTTCTCTCTCCTCCTCAAGTCCTGCATTCGCTCCCGAGTGTTCGCGCGCTGTGGCTCGCTCCCAGCTCGGGCCCCGACTCGGTGGTTCTCAACTCGCTCGTCAGTCTCTACTCAAAATCCAATGACCGGGCCGAGGCGGAGGGGATATTTTTTATTTATGGACGCGGGTAGTAAAAGGGACTTGGTTTCTTGCCAATAATCACATGGTAGTTTGAAGCGGTCGATACTTTCCTTCATATGCTTGAAGGTGGTTTATTTTTTCCCTAACGGTTATTGTTTCCCGGTGGTTATCAGGGCTTGTTCGGTTCCGGAAAATGCATCGATTGGCAGTACAATTTTCGGGTTTATAATCAAAAGTGGCTGCGTTGATTCTGATGAGTGTGTTGGGTGTGCATTTTAATCGACACGTTTGCAAAGGGTAGCGCTGATTTTGTTTCAGATCGTAAGGTGTTAGAGAAAATGCCCGAGAGGAATGCAGTGGCCTGGACTTTGATGATGAAAAGATGTACTCAGTTGGGTTGTCCAAATAAAAGCCATTGATTTGTTTCTGGATATGCTTGTCAGTGGAACTGTGGCATATAGATCTACACTCAATGCTGTTTTGTCAGCATGTTCGGAGTTGGAGTTACCATTGCTGGGGGTGCAGTTGCATTCATGGGTTATGCAGTCTGGATTGGCTTTGGATGTCTGTTTTGGATGCAGCTTGGCAGACATGTACGTGAAGTTTGTAGCTGGTGGATCGCTTCATGATTTGAGAAAGGTGTTTGATCAGATGCAAGATAACAGCGTGATGTCTTAAACAGTGATAATCATGGGGTATGCACAAAATGAAGAGAATGAGGAGTATCAAACTCTGTTTCGGAAATGATAAAAGGTCCAAGTGAGGCCAAACCATTTTGCATTTGCTAGTGTTCATAAGGCATGTGGAAGTATTCGTGAAGTTGATATGGGGATACAAATATATGCACTAGCTATAAAATTGGGCTTTGCCGGTGATACTTCGTGGATAATTCTCTCATTAGCATGTATTCTTGGTCAGGCCACATGGAAGATACTCAGAGAGCTTTTGATGTGCTATTTGAAAAGAATTTGATTTCTTATAGTACCTTTGTGGATGCCTATGCCAAAAGTTTGGAGTCTGATCAAGCCTTTGAACTACTGCATGAGATTGAGAGAGGAATCGGAACAAGTGCTTTTACATTTGCCAGCCTTTTAAGTGGAGCTGCCTGTATCAGCGCTATTGGTAAGGGGAGGCAAATCCACACGAGGATGGTAAAATCAGGGCTGGACTCAAATCAAGTCATTTCCATTGCTTTGACACCATGTATTCAGGGTGTGGAAACATAAAAGCTGCTTTTCGAGTTTTCTGTGAGACGAGAAAGAATATTAGAGCTTGGACTCCAATGATCACTGGTTTCACAAAACATGGATTTGTGGCGAGAACTCTGGAAACATTCTGTAAAATGCTTGAGGCTGGTGTGAGGCGAAATGTGATCACCTGTGTTGCTGTTCTAGCCTATTGTAGCTCTGTGGGTTTGATTTCTGATGAATAAAAACACTTTAGAAACATGGAATCTTGCCTAGAATTGGACACTATGCATGCACGGTGGACTTATTGGGCAGATCAGGATCCCTTGTCGATGCTCTTCAGTTTATAAATTCAATGATTTTTAGGGCTGATGCACTGGTCTGGCCTACACTTCTTGGAGCTCGTCGAGTTCACGGCAATGTTGAACTTGCAAAACAAGCTGTGATAATGAGTTTTTAGCAGGAACTAGCCAACCCTGCTTCTTATGTTTTGCTATCGAATATGTGTGCCTCAGCTGGTCTATGGGAAGATGCTGCAGCAATCAGAAACAAGATGAAACTGAAATATCTTACAAGCTGGTTATGGCTGGAGTCAAAAGAAAAATATAGTTCACAAGTTCTATGTGGGAGACACTTCACACCCAAAAGCAAGGCAGATTAATGACGCACTGGACTGATTGGCTAGTAGAATAAAGAAACTGGGTTATGTTCTGAATACCGAATTTGTTCTTAATGATACGGAGGAGGAATAAAAGGAACAACATTTGCTCCAGCACCCTCTAAAAATTGCTGTTGTTTTTGGCCTAATAAGCACCTCCGTCCAAAATCTATCAGGGTGTTTAAGAATCTCCACATTTGCAGAGATTGTCATTCTGTGATCAAGTATATCTCCATGGAAACCAGAAGATCTATAGTAGTAAGGGATGCAAACCAGTTCCATCATTTTATGGAGGGGACATGCTCATCCAATGACTACTGGTGACAATGCTTCTTAACTTGTCTAATTCATTCTGTAAATCAAATCTCTGTTTTAGATTTTTCACCCTTGTTTCCCATGTTACCTGAACCGGGTTTCTATCATTTCCCTAGCAAGCCCAACAATGTAAATATCATGTTTTCAAATGTATATGGAGTTTGTACTCTTTTGTCAAAATACCAAGCAGAAGACCTCAAAATGGATCTTGGCAACTTTCAGCAAATGATTAATGAAATCTAAAACAGTCACGCTTTTGCCTTTAGATTTTCCTGCAGTGTGCAGTTTTCCAATACTAGATATTTATGTTCTGTTCCAATGCTAGCTTTCCCAATATGCAGTCCCAATGCCCCATAATTCATTCATTGGTTGAAAATTCTGTGTGATTTTTGTTTTGGAAATTTTGCTTGTAATACCCCCAACTTATTGTTAGTCTACATTTTCAGATGTGGCGATTTCTTTTGCTTTTTTATCTTCAAGTTCAACTATGCCATCATACCGTACGTTGCTACAACATTTCCCAGACTGTTGCAGATGGATAATTTCAGAAAAGCAGTGATTGAGAAGAAGCACGAGTAACTTTCGTATGCAAACAATGGTTTAAAACCGAGAGGCGTGATCCTTGAGAGGTTCATGCAGGGATCAACCATTTGGAAGTATTGCATCTGCCTGTCAGGGAAAAAACTGTTTTTTGTCAGATGGGGCATCGTCCCTGATTTACATATTAGCTCCATATTGTTCCTCAGCAAGGCTTCCATTATACAGCATCGTACTTGTCAGAGCAGAGAACCAACAGCTACTCGTTACTGGTTTCCCCTCAGCAAATAACTGCATATAATCCAAAGGTGTTCGAATAAAATGTGCACTGTAACTGTCATGTTGTTTCCAGCAATGTGGCAATTATGATCATCTAAACGTGCAATTCCAATCAAAAGCATATCCATGTCCTCTGAAACAAGAATTGACGAGGCAAACAAAGTTATGCCATGCCTAATGCCATAAGCTGACAAAGCCACTTGTCTTCTCAAGCAATGCATGTGTTTAAACTAGTGTAGATAACAGAATTTGCAAAGGTAAATATTGTGCACAAGCAAGTAATTTGAATTAAGAATCTTATAAAGTAGGTCAATAGCTTTTAGATAAATTGAGTTTCTTACTGATTCTCAAGGTTCTTCACGCTCACTGGAGAATCAACCTGATGAGAAAGACTGGTCGTTGCGACGGGAGGTTGAGGAGCTGTCTCTTCCAATTCCATTCAGTTCCATTGACATTTCTTGCTCCGCTGCACTATGAAAGGACGGCGAGAACAATTGAAACCTCACATGACAAAGTGTTCAAATTAGGACAACCAAACCCATCTAATGGACGGCAGAATTCATAAGCTGAACTTCAAGGTCTACATAAACCGACTTCCAGAAGCAAACAATAACAAACAGATTACCTCACTTAGGATGGGACTTGACGAGAGGTTCATGGAGCTGGAACAGATTCATCGAAAAATGTCTCCAAGTCAAAGGTGGGTAAACGACAATTTGGGCATAAATTGTGTATCTTTTCCTCTTGCGGAGGAACTAATCATTGACACAACGATGTACTTAATTTGAGGTCATATGGCACAGATTGCTTAGTGTAATCGTGAATTTTCTCCATCACAATGTAGTAAATACAGGTACAAATTCTATGCAAGATCTCTTTGCTTTGCTCCATATCGAGCAAGCTACAGTGCTAGATACAAAGTATCTCTGCTTATTCTTTAAATCTGCAACATTTTCGCCTCTGCTCTGTGGAAAAAAACTGGCTCTCGCAGGATTTTCCCGTTCATATAATGTCTAGAGCATTGGCATTCTCTTCTCAGTTTTTATGGTTTCTTTACATATTTCTGTAGTTGTTCGAATAAAGATAGTGTTAATTGACGTTAATTCAAATTTTGCATGGTTAGCATAGTAACAGGCAAAGCACTTTCGCAAGAACTGATGTATCATTGGAATATTATGGAGTGTTAATACTTTTCATTTCTCAGCTTTACTATTGTACTCATATCAATTAAAATTTTCAGTTTGTCAGGGAGCCTCGAGGAAAACATTTCTTTACAATGGCCACTTGAGAATTTATCTAAAGATGATAAAACAAAATGCTCAGTGAAAGGATATATATAAAGGTTCCAAGCTAACCTTCTCAACGGTTCTTTTATGATATCAAGTTTAGCATAAACTTGAATAGAAAGATTGGCTAAAACATCTCTCCAAACTATCTGCGGTAACAATACTCAAGTTGATACTAGATATGAGTTTCATCTTTTCTGGAGATAGAGATCTTCCAATAAGTTTAGGACTTTGCCTATTCAAGTTGTCATCAAGAATTGGGAAGAAAAAGACAACGGTGCTACATATTAACGATATCTATCTGCAGTATCTCTGTATGATTAGGAGATTAATCCATTTTTAAGTATCCACTTAAGAGGGTGCGAGTGGTGATGGTAATTCCTGATCACGCAGTTATTAACGTCGAATTCATCTTGTCAGTCACGCATTGGCTCTGAAAAGAATAGTTAACCATTCGAAGGCAATAGGACATGAGATGCTAAGCACAACAAAAGTCCAGAGGCTACAAAACAATTCATGTAAAAGTGATGTCGACTCTTCTCTGTGTTGGGGTCTTGTCGAATCAATGGATGCCTACCATTATTTTCGTCATCATGTGCTTTCAAGGAATTTCACGTTCTTTGCTTACTTGCAAGTTCTTGAACGTGAAATATTGAATAGATCAATAATTTCGTGGCTCGTTGGATAAATCTACCGATTTGCTCAATTGGGTAGAAATAAATATTGACAATGGAAAAAATTCTCCTTCATTGCAATTATTTCTTATTTGTTTTTGACACTCAAATGAGTTAAAATTACGATACAATTATGATACAATAATCTTAGAAATATGAGTATCGTAGACTGAAATACAATGAGAATTCTTATGCAATCAGAGTAGAAAATAGGCTAGCATAAGGACTCAATAAATGGGTATAAGAGCCTAACCATTGGAACAATCCAATCGAGCTAGACAGCTTATTGTCTTTCTTCCCCTGTTGCAATCAAACATAATAGACCTTTACTTGGTCCCAAAGCAAAATCTAATGGACGAAAGAGAGGGCAAAAATAGATTAAAAAAAAAAAATGGAAAAGTTGAGAGAACATTAATAAAGTAAATGAGGCCTACCAGTTTTAATTGATTAAGGGGCTCAATAAACGCCGAAAGTCTCAACATCCAGCGTGGCTTTGCCAAGCCGAGCATTGTAAGCATTGACATGGTTGACTTGGGATTGACTTGTGTTGCCCCTCAAACTGCATTTGTTATCGAATGTCCGAGCTTCGGCGGATTGTCTATCGTGTCCTGGGCACGATGCTCCTAGTGATAAACACTCACGATTTGTGATGGACTTCAGCAAATCAATATAAAGCCGACAAAAAGAATAGACTTCATCACATTTGAAACGGTTCACCACTAGGGCCACCACGCCTCAAAGCATAAAAAAGATGCTCAAAACTTGAACGCGCTTGGGAGTCGAGTTCGAGTTGACTCAACTTGCTAATACCAGTTAATCATCTATTAATTGTACGTCCATGAACGAGTATTCGCACTTGGGAGGCGCGTCCAGGCCGAGGCGGAGAGGATATATATGGACATGGGTAGTAAAAGGGACTTGGTTTCCTGGAATTCCATGATCTCTTGTTATGCCAGTAATCACATGGGAGTTCGAAGGGGTCGATAATTTTCGTTCACATCCTTGAAGATGGTTTTTTCCCTAATAATTTTTGTGTTGCAGAGCTTATTTAGGGTTGTCCGGTTCCCGAGAATGCATCAATTGGGGATATAGTTTTCGGGTTTATAATCAAAAGCTGCTATGCTGATTCTGATGGGTTTTTGGGTGTGCATTAATTAGCATGTTTGCAACGGGTAGTAGTGATTTGGTTTCAGCTCGTAAGACGTTCAAGACATCGCCCCGGAGGAGTGTGGTTTGCTTGGACTTTGATGATGACAAGATATACTCTGCTGGGCTGTCCAAAGAAAGCTGTTGATTTGTTTCCGGATATGCTTGAGAGTGTGCCTGGCCAGATAGATCTACACTCACAGCTGTTTTGTTGGCATGTCTGGAGTTGGAGTTACAATCGCGGGGGGGTGCATTTGTATTGCTGGGTTATATGGTCTGGATTGGCTTAGGATGTCTGAGTTGGATGCAGCTTGGTGGACATGTGCACGAAGTGTGTAGCTAGTGGATCGCTTCATGATTTAAGAGAGGTGTTTAATTGGGTGCAAGATCATAACGTGATGTCTTGAACTGCAATAATTAGAGGATATGCTCAAACTGAAGACAATGGGGAGGCTATCAAACTCTTTTCGGAAATGATAAAAGGTCCAGTGAGGCCAAACCATTTCACATTTGCTAGTGATCTCAAGGCATGTGGAAGTACTTGCGATGTGGACATGGGGATACAAATAAACGAGCTAGCTACAAAATTGGGCTTTGTCGGCGATACTTGCATGACCAATTCTCTTATTAGCATTTATTCTCAGTCAGGTCACGGGAAAGACGCTCAGAGAACTTTTGATGCACTATTTGAAAAGAATTTAATTTCTTTTAATACCCTTGTGGATGCCTATGCCAAGAGCTTGGAGTCCGACGAAGTCTTTGAATTACTACATGAGATTGAGGAGAGAGGAATCGGAATGAGTGCTTTTACATTTGCCAACCTCCCTATTGGTAAAGGGAGCAAATCCATGCGAGACGGTAAAATCAGGGCTGGACTCAAATCAGTGCATTTCCAATGCTTTGATCACTATGTATATAAGGTGTGGAAACCTAGAAGTTGCTTTTCAAGTTTCTGTGAGACGAGAGAATTGACCACTATGCATGCGTGGTGGCCTATATGGGCAGATCAGGATCCTTTGCCAACCCCTTCAGTTTATAAATTCACTGCCTTTCATGGCTGATTCACTGGTCAGGTCTGGCGTACATTTCTTGGAGCTTGCCAAGTTCACGGCAATGTTGAACTTGCAAACAAGCTGCGGCAATGTATTTCTAGCAGGATCCAGACTGCCCTGCTGCTTATGTTTTGCTATCAAATAAGAAGGCTTGGCTGGTCTTGGGAAGATGCGCAGAAATTAGAAAGAAGATGAAACTTGAATTTGTTACAAAAGAAGTTGATTGTAGCTGGATTCAAGTGAAAAATAAAGTTCACAAGTTCCATGTGGGTGACACTTCACACCCGAAGGTACAGGAGATCTATTATGAACTGGACCAATTGGCTAGTTAAATAAAGAAACTGGGTAATGTTCTGAATATTGAATGTGTTCTCCATGATGCGGAAAAAGGACAAAAGGAGCAATGTTTGATCCAGCACAGTGAAAAAATTGCTGTTGTTTTTGGCCTTATAAGCACTTCCAGTCCGGAATCTGTCGGTGCTAGATACATTTTTGCATTTGCTCTGTGCGACTGTACAGCATTGGACTTGTCAGCGCAGGGAAAGCAACAGGTACCGTTACTAGTTTCCCCTCAAACCGGCTGTCGCTTGAATTTCCTTGTCTTATAATGTCTAGAACTTTGGGATTCTCTTCTCCATTTTTATGTTTTCTTCACATACTTCTGTAGCTCTTCAAGTAAAGATAGATTTAATTGATGTTAATTCGAAATTTTCCATGGTTAGTGTAGTAACAGGCAAAGAACTTTCGCAAGAACTGATAAGTCAATGGAAAACTACGGAGTGCTCATCCTTTTTACTGTCATTTCTCAGTTGGACTGTTTACTCATATCAATTAAAATTTTCATTTTGTTAGGGAGCCTCAGGAAAACATGTCTTTACAAAGGCCAGTTGAGAATTATCTAGAGATGATGGAACAAAGAACTCGGCGAAACGATACATAAAGGTTCCAAGCTAACCTTCTTGGTTGTTTGTTTATGATAACATGTTTAGCATAAACCTTAATAGCAAGACCAGCTAAAAAATGTCTCCAAACTTTCCGCTGTAGCAATGCTGTGTCCCTGTGCAGAAATCATAAGATCTCAAGTTGATACTAGATATTGACCTTAATCTTTTCTATAGATACAGATCTTCAATAAGCTTGGGATTTACCTGTACAAAATGTCATTAGAATTAGGAAGGAAAAGAGACCGATGATATTCATGCACGATATCTATACACAATACCTCTGTTTTATCATAATTCAAGTGATTAGGAGATTTAATTCATTTTCAGTGTCCACTTAAGAGGACGTGAGTGCTGATGGTAACCCCTCGATTTCATCTTGTCGGTCGCACGTTGATTCTGGAAAAGAGAAGTTGCCATTCTAAGGCAATAGGACATGAGATCCCTGAACATAACAAAAGTCCAGAGGCTACAAGACAATTCGTTCATAGGCGGTGCTCTCACTTCTCTATCGTGTGGTCTTGTCGAAACAAAGAATGCCTACAGCTATTCGTCTCATCATTTGCCTTCACCGAATTGCATGTTCTTTGCTTATTTGCCAGTTGTTGGAAGCGAAAAGCAGAATGGAGCAATAATTTTCGTGGCTTGTTGAATAAATACACTGTTTTGTTATTTTTAGGTAGAAATAAATGTTGACGATGCAAAAAATTCCCCTTTTTTATTATGGCCAAGAGGAAAAAGTTCGCCTTGTCTGTAATGATTTCTTATATATTTTCGGCACTCAAATGGATTAAAATTACGATACAATAATATACAGGAATAAAACTATCATAAACTGAAATACAATGAGAATTAATATACAATCACAGAAGAAAATAGGGTAGCATGGGGACTCATTTATGGGACATAAGAGCCTAACCATTGGAATTATTAGCTTCTCCATTTGGCCAATGATTAGGGGTCTTTTAAATGAATTTTTAATTATTTTTTCTTTTTTTTTTTTTTTTTTTTTTTTTATCTTCTTTTCTCTTTTCTTTCTTTTCCTTTGTCCTTCTTCCTCTATCAGCTGGCAACCCGATAACCAGTCATTTTGCGAGTCAGCAAGCTCAAGGCTTAGTCGATCCATGTGAACCCAAGCTAGCCAAGGTCGTCAAGCTAGAGACTTGCTAAATCCGAGCATTCTCACGACTCGACTAATCTTGGCAAGCTCAAGCTCCTCCAAGGATAGTGAGCTTGTGGCTCACCCGAGGCCAATGAGCTCGAGCTCAGCTGTGGCCGTCGTCAGCTAGTTACAGCGAAAGAAGGGGAAAAAAAAGATAAACAAGGAAAAAGAAAATTAAAATTCAATTTTAAAATTTTTTAAAATTTAAAATAAAAATTTAAAATGTCTTTTTTTTTTTTTTTGCTTGAGATAAAATAATGAGATTGAAATCATTTTTTGAAAAAAAAATCCAAATATCAAAAACGTTTTCGACCATATATTACAAAAAAAAAAAAAAAACTAATTATATTCTTGGAACAAACATATCCTAAGGGTCATAATGAGAAGTTGTTGCTATCCTCATCACCAACTCACCACAAAGTTATCGCCTAAAAGTCCAATCGAACTAGAGAGCTTATTGTCCTTCCCCTGATGCAATTAAAGATAGGAGACCCTTTATTTGGTCCCAAAGCAAAATCTAATGGACAAAAGAGAGAGTAATATAAATATAGAAAAAGGAGAAGTTGAGAGATCATTAATAAAGTAAATGGGGTCAACCAGCTTTTGTTGATTAAGGGGCTCCATGAACACGAAGAGTCTCAAAAGCTAGAACAAAAAGTGGGAAGCTCTCCTAATTTCAAACGTCTCTGCTTCCCAGTCTGTAATGCCCTTTTCAAGATTCTCAACCTGAAGATTTGTCGGGTCCCACATGTTTTTGTCAGGCAGAGCTTGATTGACCGTGAGGATTGGTGGTTGACTAGGGATTGGCCCGTCGAACCGCGTTGATTTTTTCCCCTGCACTCAGATCGAATGGTCGAGCTTCGGCAGGTCGTCTACCGTGTCCCGGGCACGATGGTCCTTGTGATAATCACCCGTGAATCATAATGAGCATCCCTTTTATTGTTGGTAAATCAATATTAAGCCAATAAGAAGAATATTTTATCCCATTTAAAATGGATTTACCACTCGAGTCATCGTGCCTCAAGACATCAAAAAGATGCTAATAAGAACATATATAAATTTTATTTACTATTCAAGTAATATAGTCACTATTTTCAGCATTTTTAACAACTGTCACAAAGGATGAGCTAATGTGATTCCATCAATGGTACTCCCTTTTCTTAGCTCAAAAGGAACGGCGACTCAACACACGATAAAGGTCTTGTAACTAAATATATTTAAAAGTGAGGAAGGATGTTTCTCGTGGGCTCCAAAAGCAAGTCCCCAGATTCTTCGTGTTTTCTTACTTTTGCACAAAGTTCAAATAAATAAAGGGGCCACAGGACAACAAGTCTCCTTACTTAGTAACTTAAGCAACCTCGCACCCCTAATCACGGCTTATTTTAATAGCCAAACCAAAGTTTGCTTCCATATATACATATAAAATAGTTCACTGCAAAAATCGACAAGAGTTAATTAGAAGTGGAAATGAAAAGGTAGGTGTCTCTAGTTTGAAGTGATCGCACCAATGTCACACACTACTCCATTACGTGTCGTGACTCTTTTAAAAGTCTATTGCTTTTGTCTTCAGCAATTATTAAAGTACGTGCCCCTTTTGATTCTAGCTAAGAAAGACATCCCCATGTCGTGCCCGTCAATCATCAGGGTTAGGAAACGTTCAATCAAGAAAACGTAAGGACTGTGTATTACTCAAAAAGTCATTAGGACCCACTTTTGCTTCAAATCGTCCCTCTATGTATATCATCCTTGTATGGCTGAACCACACGGCTAAAATTTATACTCAAACAACCAATCATTCTTGGCATGTGCATGGCAAGGATACAATTATATAATGGATATATATTAGACCTATTAAATAAATGGATTGGATCAAAGGTAATCATACCTAAATTGACTCATTTATATCCGATGCTAATTTAGTAATCCATACCTAACTTCACCCTACAAAACTTGTAATTGACCCAGAATCCATTTTTAACAACTTTTTCCTTAAATTTACTTTTGAAGTATGGGCTGCTCCATAAACTAACTCATCAAGTTTGTGAGGGATTGGATTGGACAAAGGCATGAAGTTGGCGGTGAAAGTTTGGGTTTCTTAAGAAATGCAATTTGTCATAGTAGTAGTATGAAGATGCGAGTTAGAGGTTAAAGAAAACTTAAAGATGGCGCAAGTTGAGCAACGAAGGGCGAAGGTTGCAAGTCATGAAACCGAAGATGGAAAAAGGAGAACCAAAGTGGGCTTAGCCTAATCTATTTATTAAACAGGTTAAAAATGGGTTTCTAACGGATCTACTAAAACTATCTATTTGGGTTTTTAACTTTAAAATCAATTATAACCAAGGAAAATGCTTGTGTGACCATCCACGGCAGAATAACAGTGGAACGGTCGTCGGCCAGCCACATAATCTCTTGGAGGAAACCTGCAGACTTCCTTAACCTGTTTAATCGTTGATTTCATGTTTCTTTCTTTTTCATTTTCTTGACTTCTATGTTCCTTATTGCAACCTCAAATTTTGGAGACAAAATTAAAAGGTCACACTAAATCATTTTTCTTGAAGATTATCACTTTAATTTGTTTCTTTAAATAAGACAAGAAAATAGTTTTCTTCTTATGACTTTTTTAAGGGTAAGAACAGTATAAGTGTCAAAAACTTTTATACAACACTTACTTAAATACCAAAAAAACAAAAAAAATTCTCTCACTTGAGTACCACATCAAGGTAAAATTGATTAATTAAGTTCTAATTCTGACAAATCATCATACGTGGAATTTTTTACTTTTATGTTTTATTTTTTTTAATTTTCCTTTATTTTTCTTTTATTCTTTGGAACTAACAAGGGTCATCCTCACAAGCCGTGAAACCCTCGCCCTTGGTCATGAAGGCCCTCACGGCCTCACTTGTAGCCTGTGAGGTTGCAATGCCCTTGCCAGCTTTGGGTGGCATCACCAGTGGTCAGCAAGGCCGTGATGCCCTCACCTAAGGCCTTCATGGCGAGGGCAAGGCAAACCTCATCCATATGGCTGTGAAGGCCCTTGCGGCCTCGCCAACAGCTAGTGAGGCCTTGATGGCCTTGCCTAGGTAGTGAGGGTCGTTGATGACCCTCGTCGGCCCTAAAAAAAAAAGCATAATAAATAAAAAAAATCAAAATAATAATAATAAATTAAAAATTGGCCATATCAGTGCATGCGATATCATGTCGAACAAACATCGTCCACGTCAAATTTTCTAGTGAAACAAATTGGAATTAGTACTCAAGTAATCAATTTTTCAAATTTGTGACACTCAAGTGAACTAAAAAAATTTTTGACACTCCTACTATTCTTATCCTAACTTTTTCATATGGTGAATACATTTTTTACTCTACTAATTTTTTTTGGAACTCTCTACTAACTCATTATTCTTATTTTGATCTTCTCTTTGCTTCACTTGTTTAATGCATAATTGATATCAATTGTCTATTGGAGAGTCCTTTAAGAGCAATTTGGTTTGAACGAAAGGAATGATCAACTATTTAATTGTACAATGATTTTGTTACTAGTTGCGAAGCTGATGTTTCAAGCGCTTTTTCATCTTTTAAATTTAATAGATTTTTGTAATGACATTAATGACTATTTTAGTAAGCTATAATATTTTTTTTACTTGTAATTATTTATATTTCGGTATTTATTTATTTTTTCTTTCTTCATATTTAAGAAAATTGATTTCGTGGGCCTTGTTTTGCTGTTATCTCTAAATTTGAGCTTGTTGCCAGTATTTATTTATTTATACTTTGGTATTTAAGGAAACATGGAAATCAGAAAAAGAAAAAAAAGAAAGAAAGGAAACATGGGTCACAAATTAAAACCGGTTATCGGTTTCCTCCAAAAGGATTAGTGGCTAGCCTCTGACCGTTCCACTGTTATTCTACAGTGGATGATCATGCTAGCCACCCCTATAACCAATGCTTTTAAGTTTGAGGTGACTTATTTTATGATCCATCAAAATAAATGTGGATTAGAATATGGATTTGTAGCCCATTTTAACAGCCATAATATATATCATTTTGTATTTAATCCAATATAGGAGAGGGTATCTTATGTAATGACTATGCATATAATAGTTACCAACAAAATCAGATAAACATAAAACCAAGATTTGAACAGTGAATGAGCCTTTTGTTTGGAGAAAAACTGTATACCAACGAACCTTTCCTCAAAGCCAGCACTTGAAGAAGAAAATTAACGGGCAAAATCGGGGTCGATTTGGAACCGGTGCAGTCATTGTCAAAGGTGCTTTATGAAATTTTCATCAATGTAGTTAAGCATGTCTTCTTCAGTTTGAGTGAAACTACGGAAGCAAACTAGGAAGAAGGGGGTATGGTCATCTAAAATAATTTCATGCTGGTCGTGCATGAAATGATAATGGTAAATTTCCAGTAAAATATCTTCCCTCCATCTATAGAGAGAGATAATGGTAAATTTCCAGTAAAATATCTTCCCTCCATCTAGAGAAAGAGAGAGAGAGAGAGAGAGAGAGAGAGAGGGAGTAGCTGCCGGTCAAACCCAATTAAACCAACGGTTGCTTTTCACCCTTTTTGGCTAAGTCTCTCCTTTTATTAAACCCCATTCTATCACCTCTCTTTCCTTAGCATGCCAAGTCTCCCCTTCCTTCCTTCCTTATCCTTCATTCTCATCTCTATCTCTCTCTCTCTCTCTCTCTCTCTCTCTCTCTCTCTCACTTCAACTACAAATGACACAAATTGACATAAGATCGCCCAAACACTGCGCCGAAAAGCAAGCAAGGTTCTACGAAAACCTAGACAAACCCAAGCTCTACAAGAAGCTCTTCTTTGCCTTGTCCACTCTCTTCACCACCCTCCTCTCCTTCATCCTCCTCATCTACCTCCTCCTCCACCCCACCAAGCCCCGCTTCTCCCTCCAACAAGCCCAAATCTACCAACTCAACCTCTCCACCAATCCGCAGCTCATCAACTCCTCCCTCCAAGTCACCCTCGTCTCCACAAACCCTAACACCAAGGTCGGTATCTACTACGATGGCCTCCGGGTTTATGTCGCCTACAAAGGCCAGCAGATAACCCTTGACTATCCGCTTCCACCCTTTTATCAAGGGCACCAGGACACCAATCTCTTGACCGCCTCCCTCGTGGGGACTTCGATTCCCGTCGCTCCCTCTTTCGGTTATGAAGTGGGCCGTGATCAGAGCTCGGGCAAATTGGCGATCAGTGTCAAAGCGAATGGGAGGATAAGGTGGAAGGTAGGGACTTGGGTTTCGTGGAATTATCCAATCAATGTCAACTGCATCGCGGTTATGGATTTCGGGCCGGCGATTCCAACCGGCCCGTTGAGCTCCCAACAAGGAAGCCAATGTTCTACTTCTCTGTGAAAAAAGGAAAGAAGGGAACTTATCGTCACCGCTACTTTTACAATACATATTTTTGCATTTTCGGGTTTATGCTTTCTTCTCTTCTGTTTGATAGCGTTGGCCTTTTGTTGATGTATTTTCACCTTTCTGGCGTGCACATATGATGTTAACGATGGTTGAGAAGATGAGAAAGTTGAAGTTATAATGAGATGTAAAAAGGTTGTTTTGATTTGTTAATGTTATCTTGGTCATCCCTTTCTCGATATATGCTCAGTCGCTATATTGCCATGCATGAAGTCGAAAGGAGGCGTATGTGCTGTCGCTTTTGTGGGCGATACCGATTCATGAAAGTGGAGAGTAGAGGAATGATTTTCTATTTTTATATTATACTCAAAAACTTAAAATTGTTAAGAAGCTACGCATTATGTACTCGCGATGTAAATGTTCTTGATCCTAGTGGTCTTGATTTTAAACTTTTTGAACAAATATAATTATGAAAAGTAGTATCGAAACTCCGATCCCCACGCCAGCTTCTTCCTTGGAGTTATTTATAGCCTTTTTATTTTCTAATCATACGTTTGTATTTAATGTAGCTGGAAAATTGTTAATCATGCGTAAAGTCTCGGGTTTATGCCATAGTGAAAGGAATAGAGTTTATTAATATGAGATTAAAAGAGTTCTTAGGCACCCAAATTTTTATCTTTTTTTTGTTTTGGTAAAAGAAAGATAATTGAATCTCAAATTGGGGCTGCAACTTTGGTGCTTACCATATGAATCCCAAGTATGAATTCAGATAATTGAATAGCCAAAAAGGTAACACATACACATGGTAAAGACAAAAACAGTGATTTTTCTCATAAAGGGAAAATGAGGAAAAAGGAGGGAAAATAATTTGGGCTGAACACTGCTTTTTGTCAAAAGCTAAAGCACTTTCCAGGGATATGCAGAAAAAGTCGCCAACCCTAGCCCTACGTCAACCCCACCAAGAAAAAGAGAGGTAGAAACCTGCAAAGCCTCCGGATGATCTTATTTTTGAGAAACTATAATCTTTGCTCGTACATTTGAATAAAAGCTAATTCATCTTCCGTAAATTTAACTCACTTGGAATATTATCGGCTTTGTCCCGTTATATACCGAATTTTATGATTTTGTTATTTGACTTACAATGAGACAATATCCCAAAAGGTCATTCATCCTGATGATATTCTAGCTTGAGCACACTTAATTTTGAACTTTCAATGCAAATATTGCCTCTATGCCAAAAGGCACATCCATAAAGTAATTACAATTTTTACAAATGTATCTCAAAATTACTTTCCCCTCATCCGATGCACAGTTCGGTTCATTCTTGCCACATTTACTATTTTAGAAGCATGCTAAGAGCCACTTCTTATCTAGACCCTCTAACCCTAATGACCATTCCCGCTCTCATCAAATCAGGGTTGTTACCAACCTGCCAACTTCCACATGGTTGGTTCCCAAACCACACTCCTACTAAAGAGGGTCTTGCTTTGATACTATATTAAATTTAACTCACTCAAAATGTTGTCTGCTTTGGCATGTTTCTTACTAAGCCTCACACTTTTGTCCTTTGGTGTATATGCAGAATTCCAAAACAAAGTTTGCTATTACATCAAAAAGAACCTCTATGAGTTAATTTCAATCTTCACAAATATATCTCAAAGTCACTCCCCCTAGTTCAGTGAAATGTGTAAGATTTTGTAAAACCATTGCCAATTATTTTAAAACTTAAATTATTAGATGAAGGCGTGGTTTAATATTTAATTATTTTAACACTACTCCAAAAGTGGAAATTTAATTGGGAAGCCAAATGGGGTATGGAAAATTTTGAATTTAGAATTTTCAACCCTAATATTATATAAGATTTTGTAAACCATTGCTAACTAATAAAAAAATTTAAGCTGTTAGATAAATGCATAGTTTAATATCTAATTACTCTAACAAAATATGTACAAGTCTTTCGACTTAATTGATCTTAACAAACGTTGGTAGACTGCCTTTTTATGTTCATTGGATGAGGCTCCACTTGTCGAGTTGGACACAAGCTTAGAGCTCGAGCTTGGGATCGATCTACTGTTCATTAAAGAATTGGGGGTTCTCAAGATCCACTAAGAAAGAAAAGATTAAAGGCGCGGTGATCCACGCAAAGTGGACATTCTGTTCTTGGGCCAGTCTTTTGTGGCCTTCTGAGAAGATATTCATGGGTTGGACTATCGAGGGGCCTTATTCTTCAATTCATGGTTGCTCGTAACGCAGGCTTGTTCGATCACGGCTAGGATTCGATGATGTTGATGGACTAGTTAAGTTCTACAAACTTGCTAAAACATGCGATGAGGCTTTGATGTCTTTAACGTTGGCAATGATTGATTTCTTTTTCCTCTTTTTCTGTATTAAACGACGTTTGAACGTTTGGACCTAATAGAAACATTCGTCGCTTCTCAAGTGGTAGGCTTTCTTTCTCATATCTGATTTCAGTTTTGTTTCTTGGTTTAAAAGACGACGTCCCCGGGAATTTCTTACGTGAAGTGTCTAAGATATCAAGAACAGAATTTAAAGCTGGATAAACATTAACCTACTAAAAATTAAATATAGGAGAGGGGATGAATTCTCATCTGCACTGTTATATAAGAGAAACCTTCTCCTCCTCCTCCTCCTCCTCCTCCTCCTCCTCCTCCTCCTCCTCACATCCTTGATTGGTTATTTATAAGCCTTCCTATCAATGGACAAACGCATAAATCGATAGTTATATTTTCTCTCTTACATATTTCACTTTCAAAACTTGAATACTTTTTATCTTAATATCAAAGTTACCAAAATAAGTCCAAATCAAGATATGTTTTCCTTTTCCACACGCATGCTTACGATTCCTTCATATTGTGTTAGATAATGTCATTCCTTTAATTGATAATTCAAGTGCTTTGTAATTATGCAATTTTGCGAAAGTTTTTTAGATACCGATTTTGCCGTACACACGTGCATCTGCACTTTTGCTAGTTATCTGAAATAAATTTTAATTGTGGACGTACCTAGCCTAGGCAAGTGAAACTGATCGATATCTTTCGCGGATCCGCTACGCCTCTTTTTCTTGTTTCCTGCATGTGACGGATTCGTGTGGAGTACTTTTCTCTACGTACGTTCGCCTGAATCGGATGCACATGGACTGGCAATTGCCACATTCGTAGTACGCACAATATTTTCCACAAAGCTTTTGTTCCTTTCCCTTTTTGTTTGGTTTTGCATTTTTTCCACACGATTGTCGATCTCCTCATCGTTCCCTCATTTTCTTGTGGAATGTCGATGACTATAATTGATTGATCTTATCTTTTATTAGAATGCATGCACCTCGCATTGATAATGTAGATAATCCGGAGATTTTCGAAATCTCCAGCGATTGGGCATCTCCTAAATTGATCGGGTGATTAGTAAGAGATAATCAAGATACTCTCCGC
The DNA here is from genome assembly GCA_016097545.1 of Eucalyptus victrix. Lineage (NCBI taxonomy): Eukaryota > Viridiplantae > Streptophyta > Magnoliopsida > Myrtales > Myrtaceae > Eucalyptus > Eucalyptus victrix. Next base: position 4,564,869 of record CM027845.1, read on the forward strand.
ATCTCTCACGATTGTGCATATACCCGATCGATCGCACATATCTTTGATTGATCGGACATGCATGATCAAGGGAGATATGGAGAATCTCCTCATTTATCTCTGACAAATCACATGATCTTGGACAGCTTAGTCATGATATTCCACTCGTTGCGTTCAACACGTTAAAATATTCAATCACATGCTCAAATTATATGATGGAGGAAGACTAGATGTATATAAAATTTCAATGATATCGATCGAGTGGATGGCGTGTCCTTCTTAAATATGATGTCCCAGTTGATTTTTGCATCTACTGTTTAGCTTGTGAATATTGTTAAGTGAACACCGGAATATGATGCGATGTTCGGTGACCGAACTCACTAAACTATAGACCATGTGAAATTGGAGGGATTGTGTCATAGTGACATTACATTCAAATCACCAGCTTCTCCGATCAATTATAGAGCAGAACAGAATACGGCCTTTCTTTATGTCTGTCATTGCGGGGGAGAGATAGCTGTGAATTACGTGCACCGATCTATGCTTTGTGCGCTTTGAGCTAGAGAGTGCGATTTAGTGTCTTGTCTAGTTAAGTCATGTTTGTTTGAGTTAAAAAAAAAAAATTGCGATTAATTTCCTGAACTTTCATACATTCAGTTTGTTAAAAATGATTGGTCAATGGAAATTTATTTATGGTCAAAAAATATATATACACTTCAAGTTACGAAGATAAATATTCACTAACTTGAATAGGGGGAAATTTTTTTTCTAAAGAATGTTTTTATGAGAAGTTTCTTTTTTTATCATAAAGTTTGCCGGAACAAATACGCCCTAATTTTTTTTTATAATTGATGTAATGCATGGCGCACGTGAAAACTCTACCCTAACGATAGCTTAGAGAAAGAGACAAAGGAACTTTACTTAATTAAAGCGAGTCAGCAACGATTGAAGGCCTAAATTTGTTAGGTAAAATTAGAAATATTAGGTAATGTGATCATGGGGTGACAACACCTCTTCTTAGGTATGTAGGTGATGAAAGCACCGATGATTTAGTTAGGTTCTTGGTAGGGATTGATGAGCCTAAACTATCACGTCTCCCCAGAGAGTGCATTTCGCGTTGGAATTCTCCGGAGACCGCAAAATCAGCCGAGATAAGGTTGATATAATGCAATGGAGGGAATTAGATAGACTTCCTTACTGATGAGCAGAGAGACAGTAAAAAATACGTCTCTAGGTCATGCGAATGCTCAAATGTGTCTCACTTGCTTACAAGATCATTCACTTAGAGTTTATCCCATCAATTTATAAGTCAATTTGGTAAGAAATAATGTTTGATGTCTTAAGACCTTTGATTAAAAGAATCTTAGTGATATCCTAATCACCATTTACTAGATAAAGCCCATCTTCCCGATAGATGTAAATAAACAGCTAATATTGAAATTTGGATATTCGTAAAGAATTATTAACCCATTCGAAGTGGTTAAGATAAAACGATCTATGTATTGGCTAAAAGTCTAGATTTAATCTATTCACGGGATTTACAGAGTATTTCATGAGCTTTTGATTATTAGAATTCTATGCTGTGCCTGGGATAACTAGAAAGATTATTAAAAGACGAAAAAGAGTAGAAAGGTAAAACGATCTAGATGTCCGTGATAGGCGCCGCAAACTCTTAGCCTCCGCACATCCATGCAGACTGAAACAAAATGAGTAAGAACCCTCCAGGTGAAGATATGATAAGATTTCTGACCAAGAAAAAAGGATATGATAAGATCGTCACGTAATTCAAAGGGATGAAGCCAAATGGAGTCAGACTGATGCACCATTGCAACATATCTTTGAGGCCTTTTTTAGCACCGCAAGTGAATATATACTGAAATTCTTGCTGCCGGTCACCTGCTACCAAAGAGAATAACAAGCATCTACGAATCAACAAACAAGAGTTGATTACCTACTATTGATTTTGAAATGAAAATTCTTTGAGATATGTATACTTGGCAGAGAAGAAAAGGTTTAATCAGCAGTACTTTGATTACATTCTCTTCACTTAGTGAGTTCATACAATTCTCATTTGAGTATCATGATAAGGTGTTTGAGAAGTGCTTAACATATTATGAATTCACTCTTAAACTATTTATTTTGATGAATTTAATTTCGTTCTCATTGTCTCTTGTTCCTCCAGTAACGATCACATCTACAAAATGATACCCATGGGCGTGGATTCCCCTTCCAAGTTGCAAGATAACGGTACGGAACGAGATGGGCCTGACAGGCTAACGTTAGATGTCTTGCTCCATTCATCGCTGATTCACATCCTGCGCAGCACCATCCATGAATTGTGAGTCAAGTCAATGCATATCTCGAATGTCTTGTGATTGACGTGAAGTCAAAATCACCAGCTTCAATCACTCGAGCCCATCGAGCAGTCACATCCAACCACTCATGCCGATCCATACGTCTTGAATTCTCATGCTTACATTGTCTATTGCCGTGACTTTTCTTTAAGTGAATTACTAAGAGAAAGTTAATGGATTGCTAGGTAGACAACGTCGGTTGCTTATTGAAGAGATGGTACTATCAATTAGCACGGACTCTCTCATAATTATTTCAATCGCAACTTATTGATTCATCATTTTTTTAATATGCAATTCAAATTATTTTAGAGTCTTCGCTAATTCATTATAGATCGATTAGAAGCCTAAGTAAAATTTGAAAATGCATTTTATTTCTGTGAACTAGAGATTCATGAATACAAAGGCTTGATTACGCTAGATCAATTTAACGTCCTTTCAATATATTCTCTTTATTTTGTAATATATTTTGCAAATAGTCTTAATCAATTTTAATTCTAAACTAATAATATGTGAGAGGTGATATTGCGGGTGCACAAGCAATAATGTAACGCTCAATGATTAAAACAGTAAATAAATTGTTTGGAAAATAATAAAGAACTTGGATTTAATAAATAAGCAAGAGCACAGCTTTTTAATTCACCCAATCAACATGGATTGTATAAACTAGAGAGCAAACGATGATGTAATGCATGCATGACCTAGATACGATTTCTAAACGTGATTATGCAAGGCCACTCAGCCCTTCCATGGAGGTCGACCCTCTATATGTGGAGTCATTGCCATCTTGCCAGCCTTGGGAAGCTCGACGTGGCTTCGAGCCCCGCCATCAGTAAAGAACGGCGATGGAGGGCACCTCTGTAGGTGGATGATGGCAAGGGCGGCCAAGCCTGCGGCAGCTAACATGGCCGAGCAAAGGTTGAGAACAAATGGACTAGCGTGGTAATAGCAGATCCATGTCCCCCTCATGCACGCTGCTCTCCATGTTGATTCAACAACCAAAGCCATCGTGCCCACAAGGCAAATCATCACTATAACGTATCATGTGATACCGTTTGACTATTCTCACTTCAAACAAAGTCTCAGTTTAGAATATAATGTAAGTCTCTTGATTTAGTACATACGCTACTCATTGTTGGGGGAACTGTTTAACTAAGGTTTTGTTCATGCGAAGGACATCGTCATACCATCTAAAATGACATTCTTGAGATCGGCCAAGACGAGAGATTAGGATAACTGAGCAAAAACATTTTGGGAATATACGCAGACCATATGTTTTGCTCAGTTTTCCACAAATAATATACTACCATATGTATATCTGTGCATGGATCTTTTTGCTCGACATACTAATATAGAATCTCTCGAGCCGATCGCAATTCAATACGAGTTTCAACATTGACTTCATGTGCCGCCTACACAATACTAGATTGCCAGACTCATTGATCCAAAAGCACCGGCTTATCTCTTCTTTAACTTCCACTCGACGCAAAACGACCTTTTCTCTCTACCAGGTCAAGTCCTGGACCGAAAGTGACGAAAGTGACTTGGAAAGAGAAAGAAGCACGAAGAGACAGCAAGGTCCATGCAAATCTTTTTCTTTCTCTTCTTTTTCTTCTTCCTCTTTGTCTCCGGCAGAATATACTTCTTTAATATTCCGGTCATGTTTTCATATATTGTGGACGAGCTTTCCCGACTAGACGAAATCTACCTCTTTGGATCGAACGCGCGTCAAGTGGTCGTCCATGACACGGCAAGAGGTTATGACCGAAAATTTAGATGTCAACATACTATGGGTCAATTTTAAAACTATGCCGGTGCCTGTCCTTTTGAATATATCTCGTAATGATTTTTCTTTTTGGTCGGTTATCTCGTAATGATTAATGTGAGAGAAAAGTACTGAAAAAGTTATAAATTTAATGCATTTATACCAATTCAGTCTTAAAATTTCATTTATGTCAAACATTGTCACAGTTTGTGTCAATTAAATTATAAATTTATAACGATTTGTCAATATAGTCTATATGACCAATTTAACTAAAAACCGCTAAATGAACAGTACTCATTCTATGTGGTATGAACAACGCGGGCATAGATAATTTATTTATATTTTTAATTGTCCACTACTTTTTTTTCTTCTTTTTCCTAGTTGTGGGCCACGGAGATCACCGACCAACCCTTGCAAGCCATAGTTGACTTGTCTCGTGAAAGGAATAACATGAAGCTTAGAATTATGGGTGTATAAAATATTCCAAGGGGATTGGTCTAAATTTTAATGTCTTTCTATGCTAATATATATATATATATATATATTTTATATATATATATATTAATTTTGTATTTCAATTTATTATTTAGTATTTATATTTATTACATATTTTAGGTATATTAGTATAGTTTATACTATAGTTTAGTATTTAATATTTAATAAAATTTTGATTAGTTAATATTTTTATTACTTAATATAAATATAATTCATCAATAGAATTTTTATGATTGGTTAGACTAAACCAGTTGCACTTTTTTTTTTTCATTATAACTAGTAAAAAGTAAAAGATGCATGATCCCGCGAATTACTTTCACGCCCGTTTTGGTATGGACCATCCTATTTTTTCTATCAAACTAAAGTAATGTATTAACTACTCAATTTTGGTGTAATTATTTGCTCTATGCATATAAATTATCATAATATGTAATAATAATTGAATTTTTTTTCTTCATTTTCATTAAAATCTTGCTTAATATTCAATATTAGGTTTGGGTGAAGGCCTCCACCCCTTGTCAGCCAGCAGTGTGGGCCTGCACACCCTCATCATTCACAAGTGAGGTTGTGGCCCTCACCTATTGTTAGCAAGGGCAACATGGCCTTTGTTGACTATTATTATAATTACTATTGTTGTTGTTGTTGTTGTTGTTGTTAAATTTGAAAAAAAAAAAAAAATTGTAAAATTTGTCCGTATCAATACTAGTCGTGCCACGTAGAATCACTAGTACCATGTTAGTAATTTCTAATTAAAATTAACCGAATGGATTACATTAATAAATTGTCAAAATTTTTAAAACTCATAACAATGTTTATGACTAAATTGATATAAATGTGTAATTGATTTAGAACTTTTTTAGTACTTCTCCTAATGACTTGGGGTTAGTAAAAACATTGATTTCATGGTGTAATCAAATCTAATTTGTGCCTTGACGGCGACAGATCACCAAGGAGCTAAAAATCGCAATTGAGATCTCGTGCTTCCTTGACATGTGTAAAGTCTCAATCGTTTTCTCCAATCTTTCACTCCCTTGTATTTTTATTTTTTCTGTTCGTAAGTGGATGAGAATGGAATTTGTCAAAGTTTCCCCGGCTCTACTACCTCTCTCTCTCTCTCTCTCTCTCTCTACACCATCATCAATCGCTTCCGTTCCACCCGTCGCTTGTACGCCATCACGGTCATCCACCGCTTCTAGTCAACACAGCCACAGGGGCTGAATTCATCGTTTGTGGTGACTGTGAAGCTAGGCTGAGTGGTGACGACGATGGGAGGGCAGCAACAATTGGTACACCGCAACGGTAGCAACGAATGGAAGCGAAGAAGGTGCCCGATCAGGAGGCGGAGGAGGAGGTAGTAGAGGGAAGAAAAGGACAAAAGATTGAAGAAGAGGGAAAAGACAAAGGGAGAGAATATACTTTCGTTTCATTGAAATGTAATGTACCGATCAACCCTCCTTTCAAGAGGCAAACTTACGATATAAATATATAGCTTAAACTTAGAAGATCCTAATATTTTGCCCAAGAGATGATATGAGACTATAATAAGGAAAATTATCCAAAAATTTTAAACCTATTGCACTTTGACCAATCAACTCTTTAACCTTTCAATTTCGCCAATTGAATCATAAACATTTTTCATGATTTGTCAATCGAGTTCACCCAGCTAAATTTAGTCGGAAATTGTTGATATGAACATCATTTGTCCTATATGGCACAACCAGCACTGACATAAACATTATTTAACTTTTTATTCTTTTTTTCCTTCTTTCTTTTCCGTTTTTCATCCAAGCCCAACGATGGTTGCCACTAATAAAAAATTGAAAAGAAATATTAAAAAAAAATTATCCACATTAGCGTTAAACATGTGCCACATTGGGATGGGCCATGTCCATATTTGTGGGAAGGCATACCTACAAGAAACTGACTTGGTCCTCCCTAGTTCAGTTTCTAGGTCCATTCAATGGTATTAGAGCCATGGTTTTGTTTTTAATGATATTCGTTCCATGCGCTTAGTAGGTGATTCCAGTGCTGAGAAAATTTCTATACACCATGTCTATCGAACCAGGAATTCTGGAAGCACCTGTTTCTCTCACTACAATCCCATCATCCTCAACCCCTTCAAATTTCCGCATTTCAAATGCTTCTAAAATAGACTATCTTTATGAAGTCTCTCTTAGTGACGAAACTTAGATCTCTGAAACCCAACTTCCTTTGATGAACCCCTATTCAGTCTTTGCTAAACCCACTTCATCATTTTTACCCATCCGCTCTATTCGCCAACTCATTCACCAGATTCCAAAGGAAGTAAATGAATATGTTCAGTCCTCCAAGTTCGACCAGCACCCCATTCCTGCTACCGAAAAAGAGTATTTTGTTACTCTTCAGATCCCTCCAAAGTTTTCCCGACAATGGATCTAGCAGGGATATTCCCATGTTCATTAAGGAGCTGTTCATCTTGCTCTTACTTTTCATGGCCGAAAAGGTTTGCCAGTAGTGGCAAGAATTGCGTTGTTAAACACTAGGTTTTTAGAATACTAGCATGCTTGCATAGGAACTGTTCAAACCACTTTAAATGTCGGAATAGTCTTTGTAACACTGTACCCAAATTTCAACATCACTCTCTTAGATCCACAATTACTTTCCTTTCTGAAAGTCCAGATCCAGCTCACTAAAGCACCTCAGACTGCTGATTCTATAGCAACAACTTTGCATTACCAAAAGGTTTACAGAGTGCAGACCCATGCACTTGACATAAATTTCCACAATGGCAATGAAGATGCCTTGTCCATTTCCATGCAAAATGATCAAGTATCATGCATTCATATCCCTAAACAGATCCCAAAGGAAAAGTTGGCCACTCTCCTTCCAAAGACGTGGATTACTAACTATGAAAAGCTTCATCAAAGCAACAAGCCTTTCCAGTCATTAGATTATGAGTTTGTCAGAAAAAAGGATGGAATTGTTTCCATCAAATTTGGCAAGGAAAGGGAAGAAAGTCCTTCTATCTTCCAGACTCTCTTTATGATTGAACCATGTGTTCCTGAGTCTATTTCCAAGCCAGATCCAAAACAACTTGTTCAACACTTTAACAATGATGGACGTCATGTCCATTACTATAAAGACCAGTATGGCCATTGTTTTTGGAACCCTTTTTGTCAATGTTCTTATTGTACACATTCTCTTGATGAGGTAGATCCATTTGCAAAATCTCCGCCTCGGAGAAAAAAACCAAAAAACCCTATGTACCAAAGGCACCTGAATGGAGACCCCTCTGTTGACACTCTTGGTGAGTGTAATAAATTTCAGTTCATGGTCTCTTATGTACCAACTCCACCACCAGAGTTCACTGCTCCCCCTTCAATATCACCAGATCCACCACAATCACCTCCTCCATCTCCTCCTAAAAAAACCAGCAATTTCCCCATTTTATAAGCCAAGAAACATTCATACCCAATTGAAGTTCCACCAAAAACACCACCGAGTTCTTCCATTGCAATGTTCCAAGGAACAGACTTCCCTCCATTCTAAACTCTCTTTTCCTGCCTCAAAAGAGTTTATTGATCCACAAAGCAGATATAGGCATGTTCCTAAAATACCTGCCCCAACTGATGTGGATGAGCATGGAAGACAAAAAAGAACTCCTGTTGCTGAAGCTGTCTTAAATTGGCAATCGGAGACTCTCCTGGCACACAACAATACTTTCAAAGAAATTGATTCCAAGATTGGAAATGTGCAACAAAATCTACGAAGATATGATGAAACCACAAAGAAGATGCTTTCAAATTTCCAGAAAAGGGTTCATGCCTGAGAATCTGGACAACATCTAGGCTATCACCATCTTGAAAGTCCTAGAGCAAAAATAGAAAATCTTAAAAGGCAAATATTAGATCCTTGAGGAAGGAAGGCTCAATCCATTTCCAACTACTCTGCGAGCAGATCCTCTCTCTCCTTCACCACCACCTCAGACGTCTATCTTTGCTGCTATTACAGATACACCTGTCAAACAGGTCAAGACAGATGTGGCTAAGATGAGGAATCATCTTAGAGAACTTGATCACATAAGGAAAGAAAAGGGAAAAGAAAAGATGCCCAAGAAATCCTCTCTTATCATAAGGGAGCCTAATCATATGATGTTGTCAAACCCATTGGAATCCTTTTTAAGAGATTTGGGAAATCAGGAACCACACCCTGATCTTGATTATATTATTCCACAACCTCCACCCCAAATTGATCCTGTTATTCCAACAGAACCGACATTTCCAAATATTTTTGACACTGAATCAGACTCGGTATCTCTTTCATCCTCATCATCTTTTTCAATCCCTACCATCGATTCCTTTTCTATGGCACCAATAACCTCATCAATATTCATGGCTGATCCCCTAGATCATGATATGAAATTAAATCCTTCTGAACCAGAGGTTGTTTAGCCAAATGGTCATTCCCAGAGCGTATCCACTTCATCAAAACAGTTTTTTACTATTAATGACATACCGTACCACAAATGGCCAGAAAGACTTGAGAAATTTCATACTTAACTGAATACCCAAGCTATTACCAACCAGGACAAGTATGACGTTCTTTTCAACTTTGTCACAAGGTTCATAGGTAGCCTCAAACTTTGGTGGCAATCTTTAGTAGAACAAGATCAAATACACTTTTTGCTCTCCCCAAATTTTGGCCATGCCATTACCCTTCTATATCACTTCTTTGTGGGAAAACCTATTGATCTCATAGAATTCAAAAGAAGAGAATTCTTCAAAAGAAGATGATGCTCTCTTCAGAAAAAAAAAAAAAAAAAAACATCTTGATAAGTATTATCGTAAAATGCCTAAGCTCTTCTATCAAATTGGAACTGATGCAAACTTGAAACATGTTTTTTTGACCTCTATCCCCAAAGAATTATCCCAGATGGTAGAAAGGACCTTTCTGTCCAGACAAAGAAGGATCCAAGATGTTCCGTTGGAGAAATCCAACAAGAAATTCATTTGCACCTTGAAGAACTATGCATCAAACGCCAAATGATCCAGTCCTATGTCAATGACAACAGAGAGCTTGACAGGGCTTGTTCTCGCTAGAACCTGAAAATTAAATGCTCAAAAGAGGATTGCGATGGTTCTTGCGGAAAATCTTCCAGAAAAAAGAAGCACTTCAAGAAGCTCTAGATAAATAAATCCAAACATGGCTCTAAGCACTTCAGAAGGGAGAAAAAATGGCAATACTTATGCAAGAGGAAGGAGCATTCATGCCATAAGAACTCAAAATGATGCTTCATATGCAACTAAAAAGGACACTTTGCCAAAAACTGTCATCAGGCGAAAAAAAGTTAGAATCATTTAATACATCATATAAAGAATGAAACTAGTATTTATCTTAAAAATGATGATATTGAATCATTATTCTCTGCGGATGAAGAACCATGTGAACAAACTCTTTATATCATTCCTTGTTATCAAACTCCTAGTCAAACTGATTCAGATTCAGATCCCAAAGATATCTTCCACATGTCTTTGACTCCTTCAGAGAAAAGCACTGATATATTTTCAAGTCAAACTCATTGTCCCTATTTTCCTTTGAAAATATTTACTTCAAAATTTGCTAAGCCAATCACTGTCATTGCTCTCATAGACACTGGAGCTGCATCTTCCATTTTAGACACTAAAGTTTTTCCTTAAGAATATTGGACTTCCTATATCTGATATTTCAATTCTACTTCAGGAGATACATTCTCTACAAATGTCAGAATCACTCCAATCACCATCCATTTTTTCTACAGTGTATAATGACCACAAAAATCTCTAGTTCAAGTCTTCTCAACAAAGATTTAATCATTGATTGGTACATTATGATTCAAATTTCTTAACTTCGCATTATTCCTGGAAATGTCTTAAATATAAAGATCAATTTTCTAAATTTGTCAACATTCAGAGACTTTTCTCCATTCAAATGAGTTTATCCGATCATACAAAAGTTGTTAGAATCATATTCTGAATCTTATTCTAAGTTCGCTCAGAAGTGTTCCCATCCTTTATGGAAAAATCCAAAATTCTTTATTCACCCTCCTTTAAAAAAGAATGAGGATATCAATCCAACAAATGCGAGTCATATAAGAATGAATCCAGAACATCTAGTTTTGGCTTAAAAGGAATGCTCAGAACTGCTGTAATAAGGCCTTATTAAGGTCTCACATTCTCAATGGGCATGTGAAGCCTTCTACATTAACAAACGTGCTGAGCAAAAATGAGGAAAGATGAGACTGGTAATTAATTATCAGCCCCTTAACATTTTCCTTTAAGATGATAAATTCCTTCTACCTTCCAAAAACTCTCTTTTTATAGGATTATCCAAGGCTCAAATATATTCCAAATTTGATCTCAAAGTAGGATTTTGGCCATTTGGCATTCATCCTAAAGATAGACCCAAGGCAGGGTTCTATATTCCAAACTAGCACTTTCAGTAGAAAGTTCTTCATTTTGGCCTAAAAGTTGCACATCTCTTTTCCAAAAGGCGATGTGTCGAATCTTCCGATTGATTCTCTCAAGTGCTACAATATACATTGATGATATCTTGCTCTATAGTCCTGATGAGCAGTCACATTACCAACTTCTCGAGCAGTTCGCTGAAATTGTAAAAAAGCATGGAATTATGTTTTTTCGAATAAAGATGAACATCGCCCAAATAGAAATTGAATTTCTTGGTATGCACCTAAACAAAAGGACATACTATCCAGGGCCACATATTGCTCAAGAATTATTGAAATTTCCTGAAGAAAACTTCACAACAAAACAAGTTAAACAATTTCTTGGGATAATTAATTATCTTAGAGATTTTGTTCCAGATCTTGCAAAGCTGCTAATCCCATTGCAGACAATGCTGAAAAAGAATCCCCCACCTTGGGGAAAATCTCAGACTACTGCAGTTGCTAAACTTAAAGAGATTATGCAGTCTCTTCCTCCGTTACAAATCCCGTCAACTGGGAAGAGAATTCTCCAGATTGATGCCAATGATGAATACTGGACCGCCATCCTATTTGAAGAAATTGATGGTAAGAGACATTTATGTGCTTACAAAAATGGAAAATTTTCTCAAGCTAAGATGCATTATCATTCCACTTTCAAATAAATTTTGGCGGTGAAAAATTGCATAAAAAAGTGTAAGTTTCATCTCATCGGTCATCACTTCCTAGTATAATTGGATATGGCATCTTTCTCTCAGATGACCAAATTCAAACAAAAGCAGATTCCAAATTCTCATATGCTTCGATGGGCTAAATGGTTTTCAAAAAAACACATTGCTAGAAAGAAAAATGTGTTTGCTGACTTTTTGTCAAGACTAAAAGCCCCAACATAAATCAACATGTATATCATGAGGCATGTCTTTCATATTACTCATCACAATTACTCATCACAATAGGAAGTACAAAATTGAGAAGGTAAAAGACTAGCCAAGCTGGCAATACCCCTCGGAGATCATTAAACAAATCCAGAAAGACAATCTTGTTGAAAATCTAGATAAACTCATGTGGCAATGCCATGCAAACTTGTTCAGACTCAATGGATGTTTGATTCTTTATCCTTTTGGATTAAATGCAGATTATTCGTTAATACATCCTTTGATTTGGAAAGAAGATGATTTTCCTGATCAACTTCGATGGCTATTATAATACTTAATAGCTATTAAAATTCCAACCAGAAGATTAATTGCCAACCTCACAAGGATATTTGGGCTCGACAGAGGTAAGATTGAAAATGAAAGTGACAAAAATCTTGTTCAAACTCAATGGAGGTTTGATTCTTTATCCTTTTGGATTAAATGCAAATTATTCATTAATACATCCTTTGATTTGGAAAGAAGATGATTTTCCCGATCAACTTCGATGGCTATTATAATACTTAATAGCTATTAAAATTCTAACCAGAAGATTCATTGCCAACCTCACCAGGATATTTGGGCTCGATAGAGGTAAGATTGAAAATGAAAGTGACAAAAATCTTTTAGATTTTCTTAATTGGTTTTATCCTGCGACTCACTGGAAATGGCTCTTGGAAAAAGAATTGAGAACCACACAGCCAAACCCCAAAATCCATACCATCTTGTTTTTCCGAAGACTATGGGCTTTTCTCAGTAATAATGGTAACATCATCAAAGCTCCCTTGAGTACAGGAACCTCACCTTATAGACTTATTCCACATAGTGTAGAGGCTCGAGTTCACAAATCTTATCCAGGACATGTTTGTTGCTGTGAGTACCAGTATCGAGAACTTCAAAGAATCCTATGCTAGGAAAATAAAACCATTCCTCCATATGCATGGAATTATGATGTACCCACTACATGGGATCATTATGACCTAGCATTAGAAGCCAAAGAAGTACTTGAAAAATTCAGACAAGCTACATCATCCGATGAACATGCATAAACCTCTCAAGACCCATATGCTAGATGGGGAGGTCCTCTTTCTCAAGACCATAACAGTCAAGGACCCTTGTCCTTATCTCAAAACATGGATACATCTTTTTATGCACAATCATCCAATTGGCCACAGCCAAGCACTCATACCCCAGATGATGACAATACAGACTGGGCTCAGGAAGACTCATCCCATTGGGCTCATGAGGAAGCATCTGCATCCACAACACATCAGCTAAACCGAATCCTCTCACTAGAAGACCTTGAAACCCTTTAGCAAAAATATGATGAACATGTTCTAGCAACAATCCACAACTCAAATGATTCAGACTATGACTACAATGCTCGTGATGGAAGAGACCGGTAAATAAGATTATTGCCCCATACAAGTTTATTGTAGCAAGGTACTGTTTACTTTTACTATAGCAATAGGCTCGGGAAGTTACTGTTCACTGTCATTGTTCATACCGTACAAATAATTCCCTACCGAGATTTTCCGAAGCCTTTGTTTGTTCCTGAACCCATGAGCTTGGTCCTTGTTTGTGTGTAATCTCTTAATGCCTATAAAAGGCGAGGATTTATAGGCGAGGATGATGTAATGTGTTAGGCAGAGTTCCTTAAAGTAAAGTAAGTGTTTTGTGAAATTCTCTCATGGCTTTCTAAACTCCTTCTTCTTCTCCAGCCCGGTAGGATCCTCTAAGAAATGTAGCTCGGATAGTTAGGAATGCTACCATCCTAGTTATATCTAGGTGTCTCTAGACTCTGAACTAAAGGGCAAAGTGGTTTTTTGCTAAAAGGCTATCCCTAAAGGGCTTAAACTGGTTGTTTGCCCACTGTGGGAAGGCATATCTGCAGGAAACTGACTTGGTCCTCCCTAGTTCAGTTTCTAGGTTCATTCAATGGTATCATCTAAAATTAATATGGATTTAATTGGTAGAATATAATAATGTTTATGACTCAATTAGCACAACTGAAAGGTATAAGATTGAATTGACAAATGACATGGACTTAAAATTTGTCTGCAACCTAGAAATTTTTTGATGCTAAGGAAAACATTTCAAAGATTAGACATACAAGAAGGAAGGCAGTGGAGGTCGCTTGTGTAATCGGTATTTATTTACTATGAATTCCCAATACTAAGTGCATGTATTAGACAATGCAATGCATCTTTATTCTCGTGCAGCTATTATACATAGGCTCTTGTTTCTTGACATGGTATGTATGAGTCTTTCGACTTCACTAATCTTAACAAACTTTGATAAACTGCCTTAGTTTACGTTCATCGGGGCGAGGCTCCACGAGCTTATGGTTCAAGCTCGTACTCGAGATCAATCTACTGTTCATTAAAGAAATTGGGGATTCCCATGACATATTGAGCATGAAAAAATTTAAAAGACGCGGAGATGCACGTTCTTGGGCCAGTCTTTCGTGGCCTTCTGAGAAGCTCTTCATGGGTTGCTCGGGATGCAGGCTTGTTTGATGATGGCTAGGAATAGGATTCGGCGAGGGGATGAATTCTCATCTATACTGTTGTGTAAAGTAAAGAGAAACTCTAATTTCTAAGATATCACAAGTCCTTTATTCCCCTTCCTCGGAAATTTCACATATCTTCGATTAGTTACTTTACAAGTCTTCCTATCAATGGACAAACGCATAAATCGATAGATATATCCTATCTATCATGTATTTCAATTTCAAAGCTTGAGAATTTTTTATCTTAAAATCAAAGTCACTAAAATAAGTCCAAATCAACAAATGCTTTCCTTTTCCTCATGCATGTTCGCGCTTGATATTTTCTTTTTTCTTTTTTTCTAATATTAAAATCAAGTCACCGAAATAAGTCCAAATCAAGAAATGTGTTCCTTTTTCACGTGCATGTTCGTGATTCCTTCATAATGTGTCAATAGTTTCATTCCAATGATTGATAATTCAAGTGCTTTATAATTATACAATTTTGCAGAAGATTTTCAAATACCGACTCCTTTCGTACACATGCGCATGTGCACTTTTGCTAATTATGTGAAATAAATTTTAATTGTGTACGAGCCTAGGCAAGTGAAACTGATGGATATCTTTCGCGGATCCGCCGCGCCTCTTTTTCTTGTTTCCTGCATGGGACGAATTCGTGTGTAGTGCTTTTCTCTACGTACGCTTGCCTGAATTCGGTGCACATGGACTGGCAATTGCCACATTCGTAGTACGCACAATTTTTCCACAAAGCCTGTTTGTTCCTTTTCCCTTTTTTGTTTGGTTATGTAATTTTCCACAAGACTTGTCAATCTCCTTATCGTTCCCTCATATTCTTCTGGAATGTCGATGGTTAAAATTGATCGGTCTTATCTTTATTAGGTTGCATGCACTTGCCATTAATCATGTTAGAGATGTTTTGGAGATTTTCGAAATCTCCATTAATTGGGCATATCTTGGATTGATCGTGTAATTTGTAAGAGATAATCAGGATACTCTCTGCATCTTCGGTGATTGTGCGTACACCCGTTGATTGCACATATCTTTCATTGGTCGGATATGCACGATCAAGGGAGATATGAAGAATCTCTTCATTAATCTCTAACAAATCACATGATCTTGGACAACCTAGATGTGATACGGCACTCAAGGTGTTCAACGTGTTAGAATATTCAACCACACGGTTTAAATTATATGATGGAGGAAGACCAAATGTATATAAAATCCCAATGATATCAATCGGTGGATGGCATGTCCTTCTCAAAAGTGATGTCCTAATTGATTTATGCATCTACTGGTTAGCTTGTGATAATTGTTAAGTGAACACCGGAACATGATGTAACATTCGGTGACCGAACTGACGAAACTATAGACCATGTGAAATTTGAGGATTGTGTCATAGTGACATTACATTCAAGTCACCAGTTTCTCCTATCAATTAGAGAACACAACAGAATGCGGCCTTTCTTTATGTCTGCCATTGCGGGGAACAGAGCCATGATTACGTGCACCGATCAATGCTTTGTGCACTTTTAGCGAGAGAGTGCGATTTAGTGTCTTGTCTAGCATTAAGCTATGTTTGTTGGAGTGAAAATAAAAATAATCATGACTTAATTTTCTAAACTTTCACACGTCCGGTTGGTTAAAAATGATCGATCCACGAAAAAGTATTTACTGTCAAAGAAAATATATATACTTAAAATTACGAAAATAACTATTTACTAACCTGTAAAGGGGGACAAATTTTTTAAAAAAATGATTTTTGGAGAAGTTTTTTTTTTTTTTTCATGAAGCTTGCCGAAGCAAATATGTCCTAAGGCTTTTATAATTGACGTAATGCATGGCACACGTGAAAACTCTATCGTAACAATAGCTTAGAGAAAAAAAAAATTAGAAATTTTACTTAATTAAAACGAGTTAGCAATGATTGAAGGCCTAAATTTGTTAGGTATAAATAGAAATATTAGGTAATGTGATCCTGGGGTGACGTCACTTCTTCTTAGCTGTGTTAGGTGATGAAAGCACCGACGATTTAGTTGGGTTCTTGATAGGAATCGATGAGCATATCAAATTGGAATTCTCCGGAGACTGCATATAAAATTGGAATTTTCCGGAGACCGCATACCAAATTGGAATTCTCTGGAGAGTGCATATCACATTGGAATTCTCCGGAGACCGCAAAATCAGCCGAGATAAGGTTGATATAATGCAATAGAGGGGATTAGATAGATGTCCTTATCGATAAGCATAGAGACAATAAAAAATACGTCTCTAGGTCATGCGAATGCTTGAATGTGTCTCACTTGCTTACAAGATCATTCACTTAGAGTTTATCCCATCGATGTACAAGTCAATTTGGTATAAAATAATGTTCGATGTTGTAAGACCTTCAATTAAAAGAATCTTAGTGATGTCATAATCATTAATCACCATTTCTATAATAGATAAAGCTCATCTTCCTGATAGATGCAAACAAACAACTAATATTGAAATTGGAATATTCATAACTAATTATTTTCCTGTTCGATGTGGTCGAGATAAACAATCTATGCATGGGTTAAAAAAAGTCTGGATTTAATCTGTTTGTGAAACTTGCAGAGTATTTTTTAAGCTTTTGAATAATTAGAATTTTATGTCATGTCCGAGAGTTAACTAGAAAGAGCATTAAAAGACAAAAAAGAACAGAAAGATAAAACGATTTAGATGTCCGCAATAGGCGCCGTAAACTTTTAGCCTCTGCGCATGCATGCAGACTTCGAAAACGAAATGAGTGAGAATCCTGGAGGCAAAGATATGATAAGATTTCTGACCAAGAAAAAAAAGACAGAGATGATGAGATTGTCGCGTAATTCAAAAGGATGAAGCCACATGAGTCGGATTGATGCACCATTGCAACATATCTTCGACGCGTTTTTTAGCATAGCAAGCGAATATATACTAAAACTCTTGCTGCCGGTCACCTGCTACCAAAGAGAATAACAAGCATCTACGAATCAACAAAATGAAAATTCTTTAAAATATGCAATATGGCGGAGAAGAAAAGGGTTTATCAGCAGTCCTCTGTTTACATTCTCTTCACTTTCCGAGTTCATAAAGTTCCCACTTAAGCATCAAGATGAGGTGTTGGAGAAGTGCAGTTAAATGGACGTACTACGAATTCGCTCTTCGACTATTTATTTAGATGAATTTAATTTCGTTCTCATTCTCTCTCGTTCCTTCAGTAACGATCACATCAACAAAATGGTACACATGGGCGTGGATTCCCCTTCCAAGTTGCAAAGATAACAGTACGAAACGAGATGGGCCCGACAGGGTCACGTTAGATGTCTTGTTCCATCCATCGCTGATCCACATCCTACGCAGTACCGTCCATGAACATTGACTCAAGTCAATGCCGATGCATATCCCGAATTTCTTGTGATTGACGTGAAGTCAAAATGACCAGCTTCAGTCCCTCGAGCCAATCGATGGCAGCAAGCGCATGTGCGATCACATGCAGCCACTCATGCCGGTGCAGATCCATTGTTCCTTATTGTGAACACGTCTTGAATTCTCAGCGACTATACCTTTCTCGAAATGATCCACTAAAAGGAAGTTAATGGATTGCTAGGTGAGCAATCACGGTTACTCATAATATTGTCATTTAGCGTGGACTCTCCCAAACTTATTCCAATTGCAACTTGTTATTTCAATTTATCGTTTTTTTAACATATAATTCAATTTATTTTAAAGTCGCTACTAATCTGTTATGAATTGATTAGAAACACAAGTAAAATTTCAGAGTGCATTTTATTTCTACGAAATAGAGATTCATGGATACAAAGACTTGATTATGCTAGATTAATTTAATGTCTTGTTGATATCTTTTCTCTTTATTTTGAAATATATTTAGCAAATAGTCTTGGTCAACTTTAATTCTAAACTAATAATAGGTGAGAGGTGATATTATGGGTGCAAAGCAATAATGTAACACTCATTAATTAAAACGTTAAATTAATTGCTTGGAAAAGAATAAAGAACCTGGATTTACTAAATGAGCAAGAGCACAGCTTTTTAATTCCCCCAATCAACATGGATTGTATAAACTAGAGAGCAGACGATTATGTATGACCTAGATACGATTTTTAAATGGGATTATGCAAGGCCAATTAACTCTGTTTTTCTTGTTTGAAATAAACATGACTTAATTTAAGTATTATGACTACATGAATTCTAATGTAATATACATTAATGAACTAACATGAAATCTAAAATGACGTGTGTTATATTATAATTAAATGCAACCTATTTGCAATACTAATGACATGAGATAGGATCATAAATTAACCCTATCAATTAAACTACGCGAGACTATCCATTTTTGTATTTTCTTTCTTATATATAGAAGACTAGAGTCTAGCACACTAAAAATCACCTAAATGGCTTTTATTAAAAGATAGGACAACGGAGCTAGTCTAGATGCTGCTGGAGACCTACGTACGTCGCAGGGAGCAGCAGCAGCACGTCAATGGCCGTTGGAGGCGGCGGCGGGAGCTCGGCGGCTGGAACTCGGTGGGTGGTAGCCACCGCGGAGAGGAAGGAGTGCGCTCCTCTTAGGCATGTGTAGTTTCTTAGGTATGGACCAAGGATTTTCAAGATAACAATAAAGCAAAGAAATATATCAACCCTCTCATCTTAAGAAATTCAGATATCGCTTCCTCCTATTCTCATATAATCGAAATTTTCAAGGATAACATCTTTATTTCTCAAAAATTGATTAAATAATGCAATTTTTCCAAGTTTGGGGCATCCATGTACAGAGCGCATGCGAATTTCGGCCATATGTATAAGATTATGGGTTTCATCAAATTTTATGCTCACGAGGGCTCAAATCTGAAAATTTAATCCAGTTTAGAGTCTTTCTACTTAAACTCATTTAGTATCTGACTAATTAAAATATAGTTTATATGGGCCTATTACTATTATATTAAAATGTTCCTAATACTATAACGCAAATGCAATTTATTTTAGTTTAGGGATCAAGGTCGATTCTCAATTTCTTAAGCAAACGATTAAATGGAGTCATGAAAATTCAGATGTGAACACCCATCCATCAATTATAGGGCTAGACACACCTAATCCAAATCTTACGAACCTTAGTACACAAACATCATTTTTCTATCTTCCTCCTCTTATCCCCTTAGTTGCCTCATGCCTGACAGCCGCCCCTTCCGCATCGGTCCCCCGCCCCCTCGAAATCACCTTCGTTGCACTCGGGCTCGGCCCCCTGCCAAGCCACACTGAAGTTCGATGCTTTTGCCACCATCATTTCCCCGTCTTTTAGCGCCTTCATGGTAGTTGAGATTTTGACGTCACCGTTGATTCTTACAGTCATGGAGCCCTCGGCACCTCCATGGAGATCGACCCTCTATGTATGAATTCGTTGGCCCCTTGCCGGCCTCAGGAAGCTTTGACATGGCTTCGAGCCCCGCCATCAATAAAGAGCTGGATGCCATCATCGAGGACGGGTGGGGGGTGGTGTGGCCGGTGTGCTTGCTAGGGATGAAGCCGAGAAGTGGATCAACGGTGGAGTGGCAACAGCGATGGAGGGCACCTGTGGAGGTGGACGATGGCAAGGGCGGTCCAGCCTGCGGCAGCTAACATGGCCTAGCAAAGGTTTGAGTACCAAATGTACTATCGTGGAAAAAGCAGACCTACGTCCCTCTCATGCATGCTGCTCCCCATGTGGATTCAACAACCAAAGCCATCCGGCCCACAAGACAGATCATTGCTATAACACATCATGTGATACCATTTGACTATCCTTACTTCAAATAAAGTCTCAATTTAGAATATAATGCAGGTCCCTTGATTTAGTACATACACTACTCATTGTTGGGGGAACCGTTTCACTAAGATTTTCTTCATGCGAAGGGCCATCCCAGAGACATTTTCATACCATCTAAAATGACATCGTTGAAATCGGCCAACACGAGAGACTGGAACAACTGAGCAAAAACATTTTGGGAATTTAATCAGACCATATGTTTTGCTCAGTGTTCCACGATAATACACTACCATATGAATATCTGTGCATGGATCTTTCTCTCGACACGCTAATCTGGATTCTCTCGAGCCGATCGGAATCCGACGCGAGTTTCAACATAGACTATTCATCTGCCGTCTACACAATTCGAGCCAATCATTACCCGATTCATTGACCCAAAAGCACCGGCTTATCTCTTCTTTAACTTCCATTCGACGCAAAAACGACCTTTTCTCTCTACCCAGGTCAACCGAAAGTGACTTGGACAATAGAAAGAAGCACGTAGAGACGCACGTAGAGACAGCAAAGTCCGTGCAAATCTTTTTCCTTTTTGTCTCTTTGCTGAAAATACTCCTTAATATTCTGGTCATGTTTTCATATATTCTGGACGAGCTTTCCTGACCAGACTAAAGCTACCTCTTCGGATCTAGGCCGTGTCAAGTGATCGTCCATGACACGGCAAGAGGTTAGTAACGAACATTTCGATGGTGTAGAACATACATGTAGCTAGGAGTCGATTTTAAGATTATGCCGGTCCTTTTGAACCATCTCTTAATAATTGACTTGGGAGAAAAATACTTAAAAAGTCATAAATCTATTACATTTGTATCAATTCAATTTAAACATTCAATTGTGTCAATTTTTTTTTTTGTTGCAAATTGTGTTAATTGAGTTCTAAACATTTTAACGATTTATCAATATAATTCATCCAATCAATTTTTCCAAAAATCACTGACATAGACATTGCTCATTTTGTGTAACATGATTGGCATTAATGTGGATAATATATTTATTTTTTAATTTTCCATTACTTTTTTTTTCCTTTCTTTTTTTCCCCAGCCATGGGCTGGTGAGGTCGCCAACCAACCCTTGCTAGCCACAGGCAAGGTCTAGGTGATGCTGTCCACCACTTGTCGACCACAAGTGTGGGCCTCCACACCCTTGTCAACCATACGCAAGGGCATCGGGCCCTCACCTAGATCTAGGAGAGGTTGTGGTCCTCATCTATTGCCAGCAAGGGCGTCTTGGCCCTTGCCTGTGACTAGTGATGATTGAGCAAAGTTATAAAAAAAAAATAAAGAAAGAAAAGAAAAAATTCAAAAAATATTTTAAAAATGTACAATTTGTCCACATCAATGCTACTTAGGCCACCACGTAAGATGGTTGGTATTTACATCATCAATTTCTGATCAAAATTAGCCAAATGGGCTATATTGATAAATCATCAAAAAGTTTATGATTTAATTAGTACAATTAAAAATTTTAAGATTAATTGACACTAATGTAATAGGTGTAGAACCTTTTTGGTATTTTTTTCTATTAACTTGGGTTAGTAAAAACATTTATTTCATGGTTTAAAAAAATTTAATTTGTGCCTTGGCCACGAGAGATCACCAAGGAGCTAAATATCGAATTTGAGATCTCGTGCTTCATTGACATGTGTAAAGACTGAATCGTTTTCTCCAATCTTTCACTCCATTGTATTTTTATTTTTCCTGTTCGTGAGTGGATGAGAATGGAATTTGTCAAAGTTTCCCTGGCTCTGCTGCCTCACTCTCTCTCTCTCTCTCTCTCTCTCTCTCTCTCTCTCTCTCTCTCTCTCCACCATCATCAATCGCTTCCGTCCCCAACGACCCGTTGCTTGCACCCCATCACGGTCATCCACCGCTTCTTGTCAACACAGCCACGGGCGGAATTCATTGGCGAAGAAAGAGAGAGATATGTTGCACAGGCTCATCTCCTGTGGTGACTGTGAAGCTAGGCCGAGAGGCGACCACGATGGTTCGGCGGCAACGATTGGTATGCCACAACGGTGGCGACGAACACAAGCGAAGAAGGTGCTCGATGCTCGATGAGGAGGAGGAGGAGGAGGCAGCAGAAGGAAGAAAAGGATAAAAGATTGAAAAAGAAGAAAAAAGAAAAAGAGAGACAATATACTTTTGTTTCATTGAAATGTAATGTACCGATGCGCACTCCCTTCAAGAGGAAAACTTACGATATAAATATATAGCTTAAGTTTAGAAGATCCTAATATATTGCCAAAGAGATGATATGAAATTATAATAGGGAAAATTATCCAAAGAGTGTTAAACCTACTGCACTTTTACCGATTCAATTTTAAACCTTTTAATTTTTCCAAATGAATCCCTAAATATTTTCATGTTTTGCCAATCAAGTTCATCCTGTTAATTTTTGTCAAAAATCGTTGACATGGGTGTCATTCGATTTATGTCGCATGGTCGACACTTGACATGAACAATTTTTATAATTTTTTATTCTTTATTTTATTTATTTCTTTCTTTTCCTTTTTTTTCCTTCCATGCCCAGCAAGAGTCACCGCTAAAAAAAAATTAAAAGAAATAAAAAAATTGCCAGTGTCAACGTCAGTCATGTGCTACTTAGGACAATCTACGTTCACATCAATGATTTCCGTCTAAAATTGGCTGGATGAGTATAATTGATAAAAGTTTAAGACTCAATTGGCACAATTAAAATGTATCAATTAAATTAACAAAAATGCAATATGTCTATGACATTTTTAAATAATTCTCCCGACAATAATGGCAATCTACTAGAAAGGGTGATGACTAGCTTGCATTAAAGAGAGCTTTAATTTGGGCAGAATCCATTTAATTAGTGGGGATGTGGGATTCCAACTCCAAAACTGGTGGAGAGTGACGCCTTGTGCGTCCCTTTTTTTTCCACCTTGGATGGCAATTATGAATTTGTGATGTCAGAAGCCCGATGACGTTGTTCACACTCAAAACAGTCTGCATCTCTTAGGCGTTGCAATGTTCATAATTGGCCTCATGGACCCCACGAATTTTGGAATGGATAGCGGGAAGAGACCGTAGGAGACGCAATTCGCCATTTAGAAAGGATTGGTGGGATGAGAAATTTTCTCTAAATTAATTGAAAGTAAAAAAATAAGGCGCAATTTTTTGTCCGCTCCCTTTTAGAACGGCCGAACCCCGCACCCATACCAGAAAAAAACTCGTTGACAGTTCAGTCATCGGGACTACGACGTCACTGACCGGCCACGAATGGTCGGTAAAAGGATACAAGATAGCACATTCAATCGAGTCACGAATATTCCTAAAGTTTATATTGTAAGGTTTACATTCGTCACATGCAAGTATCACGGGTTGGCAATTTTATGGCCACAAAACAACCCGTGCGGCACCTAGCAAGCGAAATTTACCAAGCCAGCCTTCGTTCGATAATTGTTCAAGAGAACAATACAACGAATAGTTTCCTTATATGAGATCATATCATATCCAGTTTATATCGGGCGTCTAAACCATCGAGTACGACAATATATCACTTTTAAGCTTGACAACTGATTTCAACCTATCATGACCTCATCAAGAGAGCGATATTAGCTCCCGATCAATTTATGCATGGTTAAACCCGTCTTTAGAGCTCCTAGAAGATATATTCGTTTTATTTTAAAACTCTAGTAGCAACTGTCCTAAGGCAACTCCCACATATCAATTGTGTCCATCCCCTCTGCATCACTCACTTTTCACTCATAATCCCAAGCTCCCCTCACAAGAATCACAAGTATAGAATGTCACGGACCGTGACACAAGCATAGTTACGTACCTTTAGCTAAATTGACAAAAAACTTGCAACATTTGTCAAATTACATCGTTCTCCACCAATTGCAAATGGACATGGGATCGGAGCCAAAACTTATCTCGCCTTAGATGAGTCGATTTAGAAATCGACAAATTAAAACTCACGTGTTCGAAAGACCGATGAGTGCACGTCACGGGTTCTAACATACAATTAACGTTGCTGCACGAAGTGGCATATCTCTTTCTGCCTAACATATCGAGAATCTTTATAGTGGCCGACTGATGCTACGATGATAGGTTGAGATATATTCTAATGTCCATAAACGGTGAATGTCCGATGCCGACATCTAATTCACTGTTCTTTAATGGGGAAACTTTGGTCCTCTCTACCGACATTTCCTAGGATCCTGAAAACATGATGAAGCTCGCAATTGCATCACGTTTAGAACGGTTTCTATTTCATTTCATGGCCCAGGAAAAACCAATATTTTGCTGTCAATGTTTGGCTGGTTAGCATCTTCTCATCGTTAAATTTGCCAGAACGTACCAATGTCCCCTTTTTCGTGCTCTTTTTGCTTTGAACTTTAGGGTAAACTACTCAGCTTTCTCAACACGTGCCTCGCATTTATCATTCATTTTATGTATTTAGCTAATGGGGCAGAGGGAAGGAAGGAAATAAAGTTGCCGACACTATGTTTCAATCTTTTCATCTCCAAATTGCAAACGAAGGAAAACGTGGCTAATTGCATGGGCTAGTAGAGTAATAACATATAAGTCTCATTTTCGTGTTTACGAAAAAATTATTAAAAATGTCATAAACTTATTGCACTTGTACCAATTCAATTATACACTTTTCAATGTGACTAATTTAATCCCAAAACTTTTTCACAATTTGCTAATATAGTCTATCTAATTAATTTTAATCAGAAATTGATAACATAGACACTAGACATCACACAAGACACAATTGACACAAATATGAAAAAAAAATTAATTTTTTTAACTATTCTCAATTTTTATTAGTACTTTTCTTTTTCTATTTTATTGTTAAAGGGGTCGGTCGGGGGCGTCCGCCAACGGCCTAGGCCTTGTGATTCCTGCAAGCCACTTGGCGAGGGCTTGCGGCTCTCACTCAAAGCTCCTAGTGGCTAGTGAGGGCTCACTACCCTTGCACGTAGTCGATGAAGGCCATGAGGTCATTGCCAACCATAGCAATGATTGCGGCCCTCACCTAGTTATGAGCGAGGACTGTAAGTCATCACCCACCATGTGCTACCCTCATCTAATGGCCTACGGGGGTCACCAAGCCTCAACTGATGGCCACCAACCACTAACTGGCCCTTAACAACAACAACAACAAAAAATGAAAAGAAAAGAAAGGAAACAATTAATAAAAAAATTACAAAAAAATTTCACATGAATTTAGCTGTATTATGTAAGATGGCTAGTGTATGCGTTATTAATTTCCGGCCAAAATTGGCTAAATTTACTATATTAGCAAATTACCAAAATGTTTAGGACTTGATTAACCAAATTAAAATGTTTGTGACCGAATTGAAAAATATATGATCAATATAGAATTTTTTAGGAATTTTCCCTCGTATTCACTTGCCTAACTTGTGGAGAATTGAAAAACATATATATAATCGAGTATTATACAAAGCAGGTCAGACCGTGTGCCTAAATTCCTACCCTATCGTTTACCAAAAAAAAAAAAAAAAGAATTCCTACCCTATCACTTCATTAGGTGAAGTGATTAAAAGCTAGCACTTCAATTTGTCCACTCAATCCTACCTTCCTTCTACCCTATCTCCTCTTCTTTACTATTTCCGGTTATAAAAGCGTATCAAAGCTACAGTCACTAGTTTACCAATTATAGAAGAAGTTGGATAATTATTAGAAAAGTCTTAAATCTATTGAATTATGCAAATTTAGTTCTAAAATTTTTAGCGATTAATCAATGTCATCCTTCCGATCAATTTTAACCAAAAATCACTAATGTTGATGATAGTTATCCTACATGACACAATTGGCTTAGGATGGCCAACACTAACATGGCCAATTTTTATAAATTTTTATAAAAATGATTTATGAATTTTATTTTATTTTTCTTCTCTTTTTCCTTTTTCTTTCTTTCTTTTCCTTTTTTTCTTTCTAAACTCGCTCAATGCCAGCAACCCTCGCCTAGACCAAGCAACGGCCATGAAGCCCTTGCCTATGGTCAGCAAGGGTCTGCCAGGCCTTGCATGTGACCAATAAGGGTCAGTCGATGACACTAGCTAGATTTGCTAGGGAAAAGAAAGAAAGAAAAAGAAAATAAAAATATATAATTTTAAAAAAGTATTAAAATTGTCCATTTAGCATCGAGAATCTATGTGGCACAACCAAAGTCCACAACAGTGATTTCTAGTAAAAATTGGCTGGAATGATTAAGTTAGCAAATCATCAAAAAATTTAACATTGGTTTCGCAAAAAGTGAGTGATTTGAAAATATTTTTCAAAAATGATTGCTTATATTGTTTAGAAAAATTATCAACGGAAAATGTTTCTATCATCGATAACAATCTATACCTTAGGGCGATGAAAAATAGTCTCTATTTATTTATTTTTGTAAGTGATACAATCGATTATTTTTTGATTATGTCTTTCAACTTACTCATTTTCCATAAAATGAATGCATCATTGGCCAAATTGAAAGATCCAAGACTAAATTGACATAAATGCAATAAGTTTAGAACTTTTTAGGTATCTTTTAAGATGTTGTATTGAAAGGTAACCAATGGAAGAAAGCCGATATGAATGCTACATACATTGTATCAAGCTCGATCATGTTTGCTTTAAATAAAGTCAAATCTGTTTGACCTAGATCAAGAAAAGTTCAAAAGCATGGTTATTTTTCCAGGTACATGCATTTGTCTAGATATGATTTATACGACGACCGAGAAACGGAAGCAGATGCCTCAAACCATGCGCGCATCCACTTTACAAATCAAATATTCCAAGCATCAACCCTGGAATGATGAGAATATAGCCGTACATAAATTTCGCAAGGCGGGACACGAATTTCAAGCCCCTTGTATTCCGCCACCGAAGTGGCTCAGTCAATCTGATTTCGGGTTGGTCATTTTTCGTAATTTCGACAACAAGCTGCTGGCCGCTGCTGCTCTATTAAAACACGCACGTCTGTGGCACCTCAAAATGCTTATCTTCTCGGAAGCTCACTAAAGCTCTCGTACCCTCCAATTGCATCCTCTTCACCGCTTCCGTCTATACCCCGTGGTTAATCACTTTATTAAAATCATGACAACCCGAAGTCCCAAATCAGAATTTTCGGGTATTTATATGTCTAATTACTAGATGATGAGAATATGATATCCTTTTAAATTTTGCTTATATCACATCATTTATATCAAGTGAGATGCTCGACACTTTTTCATATTATTAAAGTATGCAATATATTAAATACCATATTCACAGCAGCCTTCATTAGGGCATTAATTTCAAGTCCCTTGTATTCCGCCACCGAAGTGGCTCAGTCAATCTCATTTCGGGCTAGGTCATTTTTGTAATTTCGCAACAAGCTGGTGGCCACCGCTGCTCTATTAATATACGCACGTCTGTAGCACCTCAAAGTGCTCATCTTCTCGGAAGCTCACCAAAGCCTGTCATACCCACACACCCAAAAAGGGGCAGAAAATATAAACCCTCCACTCATTTTGTCTGTTTCTGTGGTGCCGTGGATCATTTAGTTTGCGCATGGAAGCTAAAGTCATATCCGGTGGGACTCGGTTCACCAGGTTGCCAAGAAGCTACGTGAGGCCGGAATCCGAGCGTCCCCGCCTCTCCGAAGTGTCTGCCTTCGAGCACGTCCCGATCATCGACTTAGGCTGCAACGACAGGTCCCGAGTCGTTCATCAAATCGGCGATGCTTGCAGAGTTTACGGTTTCTTCCAGGTGAAGCTCATTTGTGATCTTTTGTCTGCTTTGTTAAAGGGTTAGTTGAAGAGTTGTCTCACCAATACATAATTTGGATTTGACCACGTGTGCATGGGATCTACTTCACCTATAGACTTAAGCTTTTCAAAAGAAAGTTCTCGAGAGAACAGCATCTCGATTAGTTGGACCATGACCCTATCATTTGATCATTTTGCACCTGAACTTGTTCTTGACATTACTCCTCTATGCTTGTATTACACGTGCCCTGTCTCACAATTATTTGTCCAACCCGAATTGTCCTAACGAAGGCTGCCTTGAATATGCTATTTAATTTATTACACACACTTTAATAATATAAAAAGTGTTGAGCATCTCACGTGATATAAATGATGTAATATTAAGTAATCCTTAAAAAGATATTTTCCTTTCATTATATATATTTCTGATTTGGGACTTTGGGTTGTCGTGGTTTTTATTAGGTGATTAACCATGGAGTATCGACAGAAGCGGTGGAGAGGATGCAAGAGGTGGCAGCAGAGTTCTTCCGCCTGCCGGTGGAAGAGAAGATGAAACTTTATTCGGAGGATCCTACGAAGACGATGAGATTGTCCACCAGTTTCAATGTGAAGAAAGAGAAGGTTCACAACTGGAGAGACTATCTCAGGCTCCATTGTCACCCCCTTGAAAAGTATATGGAAGAATGGCCCGCCAATCCTCCTACGTTCAAGTATCTCTCTCTCTCTCTCTCTCTCTCTCTCTCTCTCTCTCTCTCTCTCTCTCTCTCTCATTTTATTTTTCTGAAGAAAATAGCGTAACTGAAAGTTCAACTACACCAATATTTAAAACCTACTAATCAAAAGAATTATTCAAGACTGGAATAGAAGAAAAACAATATGGCCCACGAATTTTCAACTTTTAAATGGCTTGGCTTTTTCTTGAAAGTCGAGTGCGCACGAAATCAACATGTATGTGATGTGCGTTGGGAAGGAAAAGGAAAAAGAAAGTGTTCATACTCGAGCAAAGGCCGAGGAACCACTCGTGTTACATGAGGTCTCTTTTTGGTCTTGTCAAGAAAGATTTAGGCAATCGTTTGAGGTTGAGTGCCCAATCTTTATTATCTAAAAAAAAATTAAAGACATCAAAACGTATTAAAGTGGAGGTCTCAAGTTAAATTTCCAGCACTCTCTTTCTATCTATTTAAGCGTTTTTCCTCCTCTATACGTCACGGACTTCGACAAATTTTACACCCACGTGAATCCACTGTGACAAGCATTATCGTCTTATTGGTTTTCCCTTTTCTTCTCACTATCTCTCCACTTTTGGTCTTGGCCACAAAAATGAGTGGAGCGTTGTTGTCAAATGGAGAATTCTACCATGGAAATGGTATGTGCTTTGGAAGAAGGGATATGGACAACCACAGAAAACGCATCCAAATAAGGAGGAATAGACGGCCAGAACATTGACTCAATTGTCGGTCCTTACATGAGAATAGTCTCCATAACGTGCTCTTCTAACAAGTCGTGATTATATAATATCAAGTGTTCTAAGTAATGAGCATGAATTAAAAGAAAGATAAAATCTTCTATTATCGTGTTAATATGTCTTTGATTATTCTTACCATTTGCTAGGGTATTTAAATATTAATAATGTCAAAATATTCTAACACCATTGATTACCTAATACTATTATTCTGCTTTAAAAAAGGGGGGGGGGGGGGGAGCAGAAGTATTGCTATTGCAACTGAAATATTGTCAATCATGGAGCATAATGTGCACGGAACCACCTTTGTATTTTGTACAATGGTCAGATCCCCTCAATCACGGGTAACGCAAGTTGGAATGAAAAAGCACAAATGGATCGCACTTTTCCAGATTAGTCGATGACGTCAGCTCCTACGTCCTGATGCTGATGTTATAATTTGTCTTCCCTACATTGAAATGACAATTTTCTATCACATGCAAGTTGCCGTCCTTCAAGTATATTTCAGTTTCTTTTACACCCTTCTATTTTGTGTTGAATACTTAGTACTCGAGAACCCATTAAAATCAAGCCAATATTCCGTTTCCTTTACTTTAGGTTTCAAACATAAATATAATAATAATAATATGAAAACTAACGGAATATGCAAATTGTACTTAAAACTACTCAAATAAAAGGGGTGAGGG
This sequence comes from Eucalyptus victrix, assembly GCA_016097545.1. Lineage (NCBI taxonomy): Eukaryota > Viridiplantae > Streptophyta > Magnoliopsida > Myrtales > Myrtaceae > Eucalyptus > Eucalyptus victrix. The sequence continues at coordinate 4,595,040 of CM027845.1, forward strand.
CATAACATTAATTTTAGAAATGTAGAAAGCAGTGTCAATTTTTCAAAATGATTCCGCAACGTAGCTTCTTGGTCTATATGATGTCGACATATAATGTCTATAAAGTCAGCCTATAATTGTCACGATGGGAACTCGATTTTGAATTTGCTTCTCCTCCCCAAGTTCAATGATGTTAGGTTTCAAAGAGAGAGGATTCACACGGAGATAAAAGTGCGGCGGGGAAGGTCAATTAGTCTTTTTGAAACCGATGCACTGGGCTCTATGTATTCTCATTCACATATTGCGTTAATCGGAAAATCAATCTATGATCGAGAAGTCAAGCATTGAAAAATATAGATCACGACGACAGAGGTGATTATGATAAAATTCCTAGGTACGACATTCACCTAATCGTGACTAGTCAACTGGACGTGCTTGACTTTGGTGCTTATGCAGACTAGGAAACAGATTAAGCTGAGCTAGCAATTTTATCCCCTAGGCATCTCATCTTGCTGAACAACATACCAAAAAATAAGAAATAAATTGGCTTCAAAAATCAGTTATGTCTATCTTTGATCATAAGTTTATCTCGACAAAGATGACGGATATGGCCGAATCAGCCAAAAAGGTAAAAGGAAACGTAATGGATGAAATCTCTTTTACACTAGTCAGCATGCATTAACGGGATGAATATTGTTTTTAAACCCTTTAAATAAAGAGATAATGCACTCGTTGCTGTCATCTGACGTAAGCATTCTTCCTTGCCCTGTCAACTACGGGCATGCAGAAGATTATAGGTTCATGACCATGGTATAAGCTCAAGACATGAGCTGCGGTCAAAGAAAGCCACCTAAATTGGCAGCGGTCAAAGAAAGCCACCTAAATTGGCACATTTATATATTTATAAGCGTGACTATACAGTTAGATGCTCTCTAACTTTCTGTCGGAAATAAGACTTTGAATTTTCTAGAAGATGACGGTCTTGATTTTGCAGAAGCAAAAGCTGCTGATGTAGTTAGGTGAAATGCAAGCATGGAGAAAAATAGGGACGCACCTAGAAGGTAGGTGGATGTTCAATTGGTCAACATAATAGACTTTTCACAACCTACGGTTGAGCAAGTAAGTTGGTTTACAAGGGGATCGGTCTGGTTCCCTAACCGAAAAACTAGGAATTGGCCTTAAGAGGTTTAGTTCACTATTCTATACCCTAAACTGGTTGGTTATATTTGGAAACTAGAACTTACAAGACTGGTTCCAAGGTATTATGTGAATTTCAAGATGGAGAAAAATGGGTACACATCTAGAAGGTAGGAGGATGTTTGATTAGTCAATATAATAGACTTTGTCACAACCTAGGGAGAGCAATTGAGCCTATTTTACAAGGGCATCAATTCGTTCCCTAACCCAAAAACTAAGGATTGGCCTAAGAGATTTGGTTCACTACTTTATATACCCTAAACCAGTTGGTTATATTCGGAACCTGGAAACTACAAGGCTGATTTTAAGGTATTAGATGAAATTCAAGATGCAGAAAAAATGGGTACACATCCGGAAGGTAGGTGGATGTTTAATCAGTCAAAATAATGGACTTTGTAACAAACTAAGGGTGAGCAATTGAGCTGGTTTACAAGGACACTGATCCGGTTCCCTAGCCCAAAAACTAGAAATAGACCTTAAGGCCAATTTCAAGGTATTATGTGAAATTCAAGATGGAGAAAAATGGATACACATCTAGAAGGTAGGTGGATGTTTAATTAGTCAATGTAATGGACTTTGTCACAACCTAGGGTTGAGCAAGTGAGCTGGTTTACGAGGGGACCGGTCTGGTTTCCAAACCCAAAAACTAGGAATTGGCCTTGAGAGGTTCGGTTCATTGTTCTATACCCTAAACCGGCTGGTTATATTCAGAACCTAGAACTTGCAAGGCTAGTTCCATAGTATTAGGTGAAATTCAAGATGGAGAAAAATGGGTACACATCTACAAGGTAGGTAGATGTTTAATTGGTCAATGTAATACACTTTTTCACAACCTAGAGGTGAACAACTAAGCCAATTTACAAGGGCACCAGTCTAGTTCCCTAATCCAAAACTAGGAATTAGCCTTAAGAAATTGGGTTATGTGTTTATACCCTGAACTAGTGGGTTATATTCGAAACTTGGAACCTATAAGGCCAGTCCCAAGGTAAAACATAGAAGTCAAATCTAGGGTAGAAGTTAGAACTGAACCAGTTTATCTCTAACCCAAGTAAGTCCTTCACTCTTTTTTGGAACATAAAATATTTGTCAAAATTAAATATGTTGGATATATTATCCTCAAGAAGAAATGATTCTATTCATATGTAACATATGCTTATTGTGTATATATATGCACAAGAAATAAAAATGAAGGGAAAAAAAAGCCTTGCCCATTCTTGAATTGAACTTAGAATTGGGCAAATTTAGTTCTAGGTTAGTTCCATGATCAACATGATCGGTTCTCAATTCGAAATATTAGGAACCAACCCTAACAAGAAAATTCCAAGTTTCAGGTCTAGAATCTACCCACTTTAGAACCGATCATCCCTAGTTACAACCTAGAAGAGTGATGATCAGCATAAATTATCTTTTCATTACATTATATATTTTTTTTTCTTTCAAGCCTTTCATTTCATTATGTTCTGTACAAAAGCTAACCACAGCCCACAAATAGCACAAGTCCATTTCCTCTTCAAAATTAGGCCCAGCATTAGCCTGAAAGGCCAGAAGAGCTAAGTCCACTTCATCTTTTAAAGTGAATAAACTGAGGAGTCCAGGAATCGGTTGGGTTCCAGCCAGAATATCTTCCTTTCATTGCGATTGTCTTGCTTTTCCTATATTCGTTGCATCGAGATTGGCCCAGATACGAACAAGAGCTGATCAATGGACAAGTTTGGATGAACATGGGCCACCCCTCATGAAAACTTTAGGCCCAAATGATCGGTACCTAAGCTGTCATGCCCAAATCTCTCCCGTTAGCAAAAAAGCTTTGAAATAACGTATAAATGATTGCATCTATCAAGGCCTAGTCGAGCTACTAACCACTTCTGTCTTGATTACGTGCCATCGGCAGGGAGTTCGTGAGCAACTACTGTCGCGAAGTGCGACGTCTCGGGTACAGGCTCGAAGAGCTGATCTCGGAGAGCCTGGGGTTGGAGAAGGATGCCGTAAGGAACATCCTAGGAGAACAAGGACAGCACATGGCCGTCAATTTCTACCCGCCATGCCCAGAGCCAGAGCTCACTTACGGTCTCCCAGGCCACACTGACCCAAATGCACTCACCATTCTACTTCAGGATCTACATGTCGCAGGCCTTCAGGTCCTCAAAGATGGCAAGTGGGTCGCCATTGATCCTCACCCGAATGCCTTTGTCATCAACATTGGGGACCAATTACAGGTACTTCTAACTTGGTAAATTGAGTCACTCATATCATATAAATCATGCAAACATTAGGGATCGAGTGTAGTCTCCACCATTAAAATTATGTCGACTTGGCCTACCAAAAATGGATTCGAAATCCTTATCGATTGTTATTTATATCTAACACTAACAATATGTTGCTCACCCGACTATAGTTTTTGTCAAGATGTTCTGTCGAAGAAGAAAACTTTAGAAATGAATGTGTACAGAGACATACCTAGGTGGGGGAGGAGGTGAGGGGGCCCCGCCTTCCCAGATTCAATGCGTTAAAGAAGTACCTTATGATTTCTGATAATATTGTTACTATTTCTTGAAAATCCTCAGATATCTTTAATCTCAGTCCCTTCGAAAGTTGGTCATAGACTCATCGATGCTGTTAATGTCGATGCTGTATCACAGGCATTGAGTAATGGCAGGTACAAGAGTGTGTGGCACCGGGCCATAGTGAATGCCGACAAGCCAAGAATGTCGATCGCATCGTTTCTTTGCCCGAGCGACGACGCGTTGATTAGCTCACCCGTGTCGCTCCTAGACAACGGGTGTGGGCCCACTTATCGGGACTTCACATATGCGGAGTACTACAAGAAGTTCTGGAGCAGAAACTTGGATCAAGAACACTGTCTTGAGCTCTTCAAGAACCAAGCGTAAATCGCTTGAATCCATTTGTAATTTTTAGCTTAAAAAAAAAAATCCATTTGTAGTTGAATCTAAACCTGTCTTGTTAATTTCCTAAAGGTATATACCCTACTTTCCTGAGTTATGCTATCAACAAGGTAATATTTACCCACCAAGTTTGATAGCATAACTCAGGAAAGTAGGGTATATACCTTTAGGAAATTAACGAGACATGCTTTGATATCAGAAAAAGAACTTCAAGACCGCCCATGTGAGAATTAGGAAAAGTTGTTCAATTATTGCCATTTATCTTTACAGTCCTTGATAGAAAGGACATTTGGGGTCTGAAAAGGCGTTTCAACTTATAAGATGTTGAAGCCCCTTTGGTTTTCTGATACTCGAGTTGATGTGTTGTATTATGCTTAATTTCATTATTGGAGTTGACCCTACCAATATTTTTTTGCAAGAAATAAATGTAGATGTCGAATCTTAAAGTCAAGAAATAAGATACAAACAATACAAAGAAAGGAGAGGGGAAGGAAAGAGTGGGCAACAAAAAGACATGGTATTGCACGTGCAATGTGCGATGACTATAGTAGATATAGAATGAATATTTGGTATTTGTAATTTTTAGAAGTTGGGTATTGCATGTGTGATGTGCTTTTATATGAATATCAATTAATTCATATACATTTTAATTTGGTCAATTTAATCATAAATATTTTAACGATTTGTCAATTATAGTCATCATGTCAAAATTGGCCTGAGTTCGTTAATGTAAATGCTGGCTTTGATGTGGATAACTATTTTTAAATTTTTTTAAATTTAGTATTATTTTATATTATTTGCTTTTCTTTTTTTAACCTTCTTGCTCCACCAATCACTGAATCTTAATGATGGCTATTGACTCACCACAAGAGAGGGCTGGTAAGGCCAAGCAATTGGCGGAAGAAGAAGGAAAGTAAAGAAAAATTAAATAAAAAAAATTGACCAAATTGACGTGGGTCGCCTCTTCCAATCGAGCGATCCTCGTGGGGCCCAAAAGCAGTCTATTGTCGTTCCCAGTCAAGCATCCAACACTTCTAGTCAAGTCACCAGCATCCCTCCAACTCTTGACGCAATTAGCAAAGCCTCGTCGCGCCTCCTCAGTCACCCTCACCGATCTAGCAAGCTCGGTGGCTTTCCTGGACTCCTTGCCAATTTTGCAAGCTTCCCAAAGGTGAATCACGCAAGGGAAAGCTAATGGACTACTAAATCAAAAGACTTAACACAAACTCTCACAAGCCTTACCAATCCCAATTTAATACTCATTTTAACCTACAATTTTCTTACCTTTTAGAGTTGCCACTAATCAATTAGAGTCAATGAGAAACCTAAGTAAAGTATAAGGGAATATTTTTAATTCTGTAAACCAGAGATTTAATAGATTCAATAATTTGGTTACACTAGATTAATCTAATGCTATTTCAGTATATTTTCTTTTTATTTTCAAATTTTTTTTTGCATGCATTCTTAGCTGGTTTTAAGCCTAAACCACTAATATCTAAAAGTGATCATGCATATGCACAATTAATAATTTAACACTCAATAATCAAAACATTAAATAAATGGCTAGATTAGGGCAATCACTTAAATACCTCAAGCTAGCAAAGCACAACCTCACCGAGGTTAATTCCCAAATATCTTGCAATGTGTAAATTAAGAATGTATGTCTAGCCAATATATTTTGTAATAATGCTAGCTTCACATGGTGTTCATAACAACACCAACCACATCGGCTGTGTTTCTCTGCCAGTACACAAATGAGCACCGTCTCTAGACTCGTCGCTAGGATAGCCTCCTGCTGCATATATTGCATAGTAGCTATGACAACACATAAAGAACACATAAGTAGAGATTACAATATCTCCCTTCGGCACACTAAACCGTTTTGGCAATTCATCGGGTCAAGTTTACTTCTATACACCTTAAGTTTGAATGCTAGAGATATTTAGGATATTTTCTAAAGATATTTAAGATATTGGCCATATCTCTCGTGATTGTATATGAATCCATGAAGTCTCCATATCTCCAATTGTGCATATTTTGATTGATCATACTTGATTTAATTACATTAACATGGGTTTATGTACTTTTAATTAGATACACATAAATTCAACAGTTCTCTGTTCCACATATTTTTTATCTCTCTGTTTTTATTCATATTGATGAATGCACATGCAACAAATAATCTTGCAGTGATTTATACAACTCATTGATTTAAGTTTAGTCGTGCAAAAATTCTCACAGAAAAGTGTGAAGTCAACGTGTACAAAGGCACGGCCAAAAAAAAAAAAATCATGTACGCTGGCAAAAATAATGTGGTTAGTTATACTTCTCCTTTCAAAGGTAAGAAAGTTCCGTATTTGTTTATCAATGGCATAATAATCATGTGAGACGAATCTAGGTCATGGAGAAAATAGACGTTATATACTTGTCCTCTCCTCGTTAACTTACGACCACAAGAGGAGAACCCAGCTCTGCCTCCTTGCTCAACGAAAGTCACCGGCCCCCTTAAACTCTGTCCTCTTTTCTTTCTTTTATTCTGTTTTCTTCAGTCCTTGAGCTTATTGTCCATTGATCCTTTTATGTTGAAGTTGTTCTTTCCTTTCACTCTTTGTCCAATCAACTCAGCCGAAGCTGCTATAGTAAAATTTGCATTTACCTCCTGGTTCCTTGAAGCTCAGCCGCCGGTCTCTTGAAGTTTCTGCCAGTTCTTTCTTTTCCGCTGGTCTTTTGAATGGTCCAAACATGGTTATGACTTCCTTGAGCTGTCATGATTAATGACTTCACAAGGGGGAGGTCTTTGTCCGAGTCAAAGAGTGCAGTTTTTTATCCGTTGGTTTTCTGGAATGGATAAGGAGATAGAGATTGTTTTCTTGGTTTAAGATTGTTTTCATGGAAATCTAACCAATTTAGTTCAATTTCAATATTCCATTGTTACCTCACTTAGCATCCCCAAATAGTCTCACTTGCAAGTTCAATTTTTCCCATTTAATCACCAATCCATGAGGGTAAAGTTACAAGCTTTTTTTTTTTTGTCCTACACTAACTTTCAACTCACTCTTAGATTTTTACATTTTCTTTTTTGCAAAGCGTGAGAATAGAGCCTCACATTTGAAATTAAACATCCATGTCCCCATCCCCAGCCTCCCTTGAGAGGGGGTAATCAAACTCCCTACCTCCCCCTTCCCATGTGAGAAGAATGGCCACTCAGGCAATCCCGGTGGTTGGTAAAGTTACAAGGTTAGCAACATAAAAATGTGAGGCAAAATGAGTGATTAGAGGATGGGCATTAATTTCTATAAATTTTAAAAATGAATTATGAGAGCATACACAAAAATAAGCGACCCAAATCCGAGCCATACGGTAAGGGTAATTTTGATTTGGAGTCAAACTACGTCATTACCAACAAATACGATTCTAATTTTTATAAAATGCATGGATGACCTACATGATGCGGAAGCTAGTAATCTATAAACCATAATGCTTCTAAGTCCCAAAAGCTCAAGGTGCCTTAGGCGAAAATTTAGATGTTAACCATATTTATATTTTTGTACTCACTTTCGTTTTATGCATCTGGATATGGATACGTTCACCAATTCTAAGTTTAATACAATAACCATTTTGCACTTCAATTTATTTATGAATTTGAAATTCTATCATAACGGATGATAAATGAAAATACATATCATGTTACATATTACAACTTATTTCATGTGAGATTCTACCTACCATGTATTACATGATAAGGACACTGATGTATAACAAGCCAATTCAAAGTGAGTGATTTCAAATTCTAAGCATCACATAGGATAAGATACATATGAATGGATCGGTCACATACAACAGCCGCACAAATGCCTAAAACACTTTTTCGTACCATTTTTCAGCACATGCAAATTTGAATAACGCCAAGAGACGTCATTCTTTCTTGGCAACTTTTAAACACAAGTGTACATCCATTCATTTTGGGCATATAAAAGTTATCAAAGGTGTGTAACCGGACCAGTTCTCTTCGGAAATCAAATTAGACTATCCACAACTTTGATTATTGAATATTAAATTATTGATTGCACACCCGCATAATCACTCTTATATGTTCATCATTTAGGCTAAAAAACAACCAAGATTGCTTGTGAAATATTTTTGAAAATAAAGGGAAAAAGTGATGAAGAGCATTAGATTAATCTATAGTCATAAAGTCTCAAATCCCTAATTCATAGAAGTAAAGTATTCCCTCATATTTTATTTGGGTTTCTAATTGACCTTAACTAATTAATGGTGACTCCAAAACGTAAGAAAATTGTATGTTAAATTGAGTACCAAGTTGTGATTAAGAGGACTTAAGAGAGTATGTGTTAAGTCTTTGGACTTAATAATTTTTAGTTTTTCCTTTAAGGGTTCGCTTCTAAGAAGGTCTCTATAGCGGTCATTGCCCATAGCTCCTGCAGTCACACTCCTCCTTGCTAGTCCCTACAAGTCTTGGCTGCCCTTGCTTGCTTTGCCTGGACATCTTAGGTTAGGTTAATCAAATCAAGGTAATTAAGTTTTTTAAATTTATGCCACAGTTTAATTTTATTGTATAGTTCCATATGGATGTTATTTAGTAATAAACCTTAGGTTATTTTATTACTCCCTTGAGTTGATTAAGATATCTCAGGGCGCCGGACCTTTATGCGTAAAGGTTGGATCCCTAATGTTGTCCTATTTATCGTTCGTGTTTTATAATATGGTTTATTATGTATGATCGGTTAGATAAGTCTTGATTGGATAAAAAAAAAAATATCTTGTTAAATCATATCAACAAAACTCTGTGTAAGATGTATATTTAATGACTCTTAATATTTATTAATCGTTGCGTATGTATCGTGTATCATATATCGCATGCATATTTAGAATTTAGGACACATGCATAATTCATAGTTTAGAGCTTTCGTACTTAAAGCAATGTACGTTAATTTTAAATTGCATATAGGTTTAGGGTAATCTAAAATTTCCATTAATAAAAATAAAAACCAAATAAAAAATGTCATCTAGGTAATATCAATCGCATTAGTTAGTCCCATAACATGCATCTCTCATATTGCACGTCATTTTGTGAGTCACATGATTTGATGTCGATACTTTAACAAAAATCTCATGTAAATAGGATTAATTAGGGGATAAGTGTATTAGAAGATCTAAAACTTATCACGAATGTACAATTGAATATTAAAACTTTCAAAAAATGCAATCAAGTTATAAAATTTATCAAATTAGTACAATCAAGTGTTTCCATTAACATCATCAATTTGGCTAACAAAAATACCAATGTACATTTTCTAAATATTTTTACTCATGTATTTTTCATATTTTTTTAATTCTCCAAATTATATTTAAATTAGTTTTAAAAAAACTAAAAAAGTAAAAATTTTAATTTGAAAAAAAAAACTGGGGAAAAAAAAACAAAAACAAAGCTACTAAGCTAGGGCCTCTTCAACAAGCATTGTCGCCACCCCATTACCAAAGGGGCCAATGGAGCTCTCCAGCCCTAGGCAAGGGTGGTGAGCTCAACCCAAATTTGGGCAAATTGGCCACCCTCACTATGGGCGACATGGGCTTTCGTCAAGGGCCAACGACCCTTGCCAACCCCGGGCAAAGACAAGCGTCACCCAAATTTGGACACCCTCAATCTAGATATAGGGGACCCTCAATTAGGGTTAATGAGGCCTCACCTTAGCCTAGTCAAGGTCGTCAACCGACACTTAGGGCCAGCGAGGCCTTAATGGGGTCAGCGACAGTGCCGACCCTAGACAATAGTTAGCATTGCCTAGGGCGAGGGAGCGGGTGAGGCTCACCAAAATCTAGGCCGAGCTAGCCACCCTCACCCTGTGACTGATTAAACTCAAATTAATTTTTGAGTCATCGAAAAGTATAAATCGATACACTCGTGACATATTTATCATCTATTAACTTTCGTCAAATTTTATGGTGAAATTGCTAAATTAGATGACATATGACAATAACTTAGTTAATGTGCTAAGTCCACGTGGAAATGCATCTCTCTCTCTCTCTCTCTCTCTCTCTCTCTCTCTCTCTCTCTCTCTCTCTCTCTCTCTCTCTCTCTCTCTCTCTCTCTCTCTCGTTTGTGCATACATCTAGGAGATTCTCCATTTTGTACTTGATTTGGTGACTATAATAAATAGTCATTTAATAAAGCCTACATAAAAAAAAAATCCACGGTTTCCTATTCCGCATCAGCTAGATCATACTAAGATTGCACCCGTTGCCCACCAACATTCACAACCGAGTACAATTCTCCAATTTCATTTCATCTTCTTTTTCAATAATTACTAATATCAGTATCAATCTTCAACAATTCTGTCTCGTTCAATAGCCAACATGGCATGTTCCGTTAACCTATAGTCTGCAGAACCTGTTATTTGAGGAAGTGCCCACCGACTTTGTTTGTTTATAATGCCAGCCACATCGGCCATGTTTATCCATAGTGCTTGTAACAACAACCGCCTCACAGTGTTGAAATAACAGTAAAACTGATTTTTGTTGACAACGCTTTAGATTCATCAATATAGAGGACAAAATTAAATCAAGAAAGTTATGATTTTAGGGTGGTTGCATGTTTACTATGAGATTCTAGAGTGAAAGTTACTGAAGATTTATGTTACTTTGTTGTGTGTTTAATTTGTGTTTATGATAACTATGTATGGGGCTGTTTTGTTTTCTTCATTAAATCCTTGCATTGACATTTACGGGTTGTTATGTCTTATTTATCAAAAGTTATGATTGGCGTTTGTGAGCTTGAATTTCTATACGAAGGGATGAAGTCATAAGTTGTAAATATTGTTCTTTTGGTTTCAACACACCGGCCACGTTTCTGTCCGCAGACGAACGCCTCCATCTGACTCGCTTTCTCCTTGGTGTTTATAAGGACGCCAGCCGTACTGGGTGCATTTCTTCGCCAATCCACAAGCGAACACCATCACCGGACCTGCCGTGATGTTAGCCTCCAGCTACATGGCTTTCATAGTAGCCACGACAACACATAACAATCACGTAAGTAGCAACGTCAGCTCAGCCGATTCTTTCTTCAGCACATTGAACTGCTTGGGCAATCCATTGGGATTTTTTGGATTTTGCAATCCAAACCTTGAATTTGAAAAGATGTTAGAAATACAGGATATTCTAATATATATATATATATATATAATTGATCATACTTGATTTGATTACTTTAGATAGCCGTCTAAGATAGTCTGTCATGTACTTTTCATTAGACACATCTAATACACAGAAATTACATAATCCTCTGTGCATATCAAATGCAAATGCAAAGAAGAATCTTGCAGTGATTGTATAAAACATTGAATAACTAAGATACCTAGTTCACTTTATACCTCATTGATTTTAGTTTAGTAACGCAAAAATTTTCGTAGAAAAGTGTGAAGTCAACGTGTACAAAGGCACGACCAAAAAATACAAACATGTACGGTGCCGATAATATAAATGTTAAGTCATACTTCTCCTTTCAATGACAAGAAAGTTTAGTGTTTGTTTATCAATGGCAATGATACTCATGTGAGACGAATCTCGGGTTGTGGAGAAAAAAACGTTATATGCGTATTTTACCAAAAAAAAAACGTTATATGTGTATTTTACCAAAAAAAAAAACGTTATATGCGTACATATACGCACTCACCTTTGTTTTATTTTTCCAAATATGGAGACGTATACTAATTCAATGTTTAATACAATAACCATTATGCGCTCCAATTCATATCTGTCACATAAAAGTCTATTACTGATCATGATTAGCGACAAATTGTGAGGTTCTTTACCTACCACATATTATGTGACAATATCACGTGGTGTGTAACAACCCAAAACAAAACAAGTGATTTCAAAATTTAAGCGTCACATGAAATGAGATGCATGCCACGTGGATTAAATGATTGGTTGGTCACATACAACAATCATAGAGACCCCTAAAACACTTTTTCATACCATTTTTCCGATTTGCTCAGCACATGCAAATGGCAACTTTTAAACACTAATGTTCATACATTCATTTTGGGCATAGTAAATGCATGCATAATGAGCTTTCAGTCTCATTGAATAACACTAGCATGCGAAGGCATTCGGTAATATTTGACACAACTTAGGATTGGAAGTTGCAATTCGGCAACTTAATTGTTCATAACATCTTTTGCATTCTCCAATCACATCATCAAGTAAAATAAGTCGACATTCGGTCCATCATTTTTGTTATGCTCTTCTTAATCACAAGAAGCTAAAAATCATCCTCCATCGTCCAACACGCCTCCACATTCGGACCCATTGGCTCAATCTTCCCTTAGTTCTTGAGGAATTCCATGACGTGATCAAAGGCAACGCACGCGATGTGGAAGCGCTTGAACCCCGCGGCCTTGGCCAGTGCCTCAAACTCCTTCTCCGTCCGCTCTTTCCCGCCGGGGTTGTTCGCCATCATGATCAGGTCGGCATGAAAGGCTACCTTGGTCGCGAAGCTCGTGTCCGGGAGTTCGGGAAGGATGCAGTCGGCCACTATGACCTTCCCGTGCTCAGGCAGGGCGTTGTAGCAATTCTTCAAGAACTTCAGGCAATGCTCATCGCTCCAATCGTGACATATCCACTACATGTCGCAAACGCATCAATTTCCATGGCGAATTAGAAACAAGAAGTTATCATCATTTACATTTCAAGTAATTGGCAGATAAGAGTGGTAATATAAGTTGATCTAACCTTCATGAAAATTGCATCTCCTGTAGGAACACTAATGAACATATCTCCTCCGACATGCTCGATGCCTAACTCGAAGATTGTAGTCATATAGTTGAGGAAGTCAATATCGATTAGCATAGGAAATAAGCTTTTCAATTATATATTACCACACACGCATTGATGATAATTTAATGTCTCTAAGGCGATTTTAGTTTTAATCAAGCATACAATGTAATTAACATGAAGTGATATAGAGTGATTTCCAGAATATAATATAAGTACCGGGATAGGACGGAGCATTGGCAATGACGTGAGGCAAATCAAAGTTGATGCCCTTAATGGAGGGGTACTTGGAAACAATCATGTTCAGGACAGCGCCAGTTCCACCTCCTATGTCAACCACCGACTTAAGGCCGTCGAAGCCTTTGTACGTCTCAAGGACCTCCTTCATGGTGATGGTCGAAACGTCAGACATGGCTTTGTTGAATACTTTGTTGAATCTCGGATCGGTACCGGTGTATTCGAATGCATTCATTCCATAGGCTCTGTCGAACGAGACTCCTCCTTCAAGAACTGCATCTTTCAAGTGGTACCTGCATTATTTAGGTCAAAAATCTTGGCCGATTCGGCATTTTTTTCTCTTGATGTATATATAACTTTGACCGTGAATCTATTTGGTGATGATCATCGATCAAAGTTACACTGGACTTTTATGAGTAAGTGATCGCTTAATAATTGCATCAATGATTGATAATATGAAGCTTAAACAAAATATTCGATTTTCGTATTACGGGCTAAATCATGATGTTATGGATTTTGACATCTTAGTTACTTTTCAACATCTACATCAAGGTATTATAATATCAAGTAGGGGTGATCGGTTCCCGATTCTCTTTTTTGGGACTAGGGACGGGACCCGACCAACTAGTCCGGTCCGGTTCAATAAGACCAGCCACTTAGCCAAAAAAAAAAATTAAAATTTAAAAAAAAAATACAGAGTTATTACAATTTTAGAGTTTATTGCTATTTTTAATAAATTAAAAAATATATTTAAAAAAAAAAGTTGTCCGGTCCAGTTTAGTTCTCCCTTGGAACCAGGAACCAAACCAAATATCACTGGTTCCATTTTTATGGGATTGAACCAGATCGACGTTTTTGGGAACCGGACCAAACCAGCCAGTCTGGTCTAGTCTGGGTGATTTCCGGTCCAGTTGGTCTGATATGCTCACCCTTAATACTAAGTCAATTTACTTTCTTCCATGATCGTGTATTTCGTAGGTGACGTACTGCATTATTATCTTGAAATTATTTTTACCTACCAAATGAAGTCAACGCTTCTAACTGATTATAGAAAGTTAATTTAGCGTCGCCTAACGCTAAACGGGTGTAATGTCAGCGACCAGTCACATTTATTGATGAACAATCCTGCAAGGTTTTTCTGTTCAATTTGTTGTCTCCCCCAATCAAACAAAACGACTAACAAAAGAAAAGATCATCACAAGAATAGTTTAGCAGATGATTATGTGTTGTGCGTGTGCTTTCAAAATCGTGATTGACTGAGTCCAACGCGTTATAATCTGTGTATCCAATCACTAACCAGCTTTCCATGAGGACTTTGTCGTGGTTCATGAGACACAAAGAGGCGACCGAAACGCCATCCTCGTTCTTGGTCAAGAACTTGCAAACCGGAGCGATCCCGTAGAGCCTCTCGGCTCGGCCGTCGGGGAGCTTGTGCATGGTGCACGTGACAACGGAGTGGGTCGCAAGGAGGCGCAAGATCCGATCGAGCATAGTGGGCGCGTCCGGGTTCTTGGTCGGGAGTTGAGACGCGATCTCACGGGGAGAGAGGCACAGGCCGGGCCCGGCCTTGGCCATGATCTCGAGGACATCGAGCTCGAGAGCCGTCTTGAGGACCATGGGCAGCTCGGCCGCGCTAGCGAGTTGCATGGCGTATAACATAGTTTCGTACTCGTCGGGGACTTGGGTCGGAGCCACCGGTGTCTCGCTCGGAATCGAACCCATCTTGATCTCTGACCTCTTTTTTTCCTCTTTTTTGAGACGATGTCTTGATAGAATAGAGGCGTTTCGAAATTTTGGAGGGTTGAGGAAGGTTATATCGAGATGGAGGCAGGAGGAGAATCTGAGCTTTTTTAGTAGGTGGTGGAATTAGGGGTGGTTAGGCACCAGAGATTAATAAATGCGGCCATTTATGATATTCCACGTTATATATATTATATTTATTTATATATGTGAAGTAATGTGCATTTGGTGTTGACACTTTCATCCCCAAAGTAGGGAAGAGACGGATGTGGTGCAGGACCTACTCTCACGTTATGCCCAATATATTATTCTTAAGCTTAAAAAAATAAAGTAATTTCTAAGGTCGAAACCATTTCGTTCTATATTGGCAAGTGCATAAATCATTGGTGGCCGAGTGGCTTTTTTCCTCCTATAGGCTCTTCGACAAATGCACAGACTAAAAAGACAAAATGCTTAAAAAAACATAGCTGAACATTTTATGAAACTCAGAACAAGCTTTTTCGTCGAAGGTAATGGTCGGCTTGCCTCCAACCTGGTACCCTCCTCCTTCGGAAAGAGAAATGAAAATGGTCCGAATTCCTGGCTTCACCAAATTAACCAAATATAAGAGTTAAATTCGTAGATTTCTATACTATTTTTTAATGCAAATCCTCTGGAAGGCTAGGAGTAGCTGTTGAGATAGGGCCTCGCCAACTTAATCTTGAAGTATACATGCATGTGATGGAGTGAAATGTCCTTTGATCAGACGATGAATAAGTCAATGCCGCTCATACCATCTCATCCTGCCAACCCCATTCCCAATCACATCGTAAAGTCGAGGGCCCCTCCTCAGAACCCTAGCACTTCGGGCCGTAGGGGTGAGTATGGTCCGGGTTGGTCCGGGCCTCCCCCTAATCCTAGGACCAACCCATACAGTGTCGGTCCTCAATTTTTTGGATCGAGGACCGACCCTATTGAGCCTGGGACCAAAGACCGGACCGACCCAATGGGTTCAGTCCAATTCCAAGGTCAATTCGGGACCGATCGATAATTTTTTCGTCTTGTTTTTTATACTCCATAAAAAAAATAAACCTACAAATTCAAATTACACATACATCCACAATGCGGTATTGTGCAATTAAACTATAAATACCAATACATATTCAGCAAATTTAAGATGACACAATAATAGAAATTTCGTACCTGCTAACGCTGATCGAGATATGGGACAAGATAGGGTCCACAATGCGGTGAGCGGGATGTTGCTACTTTTGATTTTGGCAAATTGAAGAACAAAGAAGACAGAATGGAAGATAACGTACTTCGGGGAAGGAAGCCGTGAGGAGATTTACGGCGTAAACTTCGCGCCATTTTGGATGTCACGAGTCCGTGACTGTGAGGAGTCCTTAATCCTCACAGTGAAGAATGTACTCTAGACTGTGGAGGAAAAGGCCGTGAAGACCTTTACGGCGTAAACTTCATGTCTTTTGAAATTGGATGCCGTTTGTCCATGACTATGAGCCTGAGGAGTCAACAGCTTTAACATCATTTTACTTGGGTTTTTTTTTTTTTGAACAGACATTTTACTTAGATTTGAATATATAAAAGAATTATAAATAATATAATATAATATAATATAATATAATATAATATAATATAATATAATATAACATAAATTTTACTTAAGTTTGAATATATAAAAAATTATAAATAATATAATATAATAATATACAGGGTTGGTCCAGGGTTGGACCGTTCCAAAACTCTCAAGACCGAAGACCAACCCGCACAGTGTTGGTCTTGGAATTTCATGACCAAGGACCGACCCGGTCCCCTTGGAAACCGGACCAGGACCGGCAAGGTTGGGCCGGTCCAGAATCGGTCCAAAGTCGACCCTAGACTGCTGCTCACCACTACTTCAGGGGTTGATGACTTGGCACACACCAAATGATACAAGTGGAGAACTAAATTAATCATATTCAAATATTCTAGCACACTTGATTTTGGGTTGTTCATTGGACGTGACAGGTGACAACAAACTCGATATTAATTAGACCTAAGCCTTAGCAATTGTAGCTGTTAGGTTCAATCAGTCTCTCTCTCTCCCTCTCCCTCCTAGAAAAGTGTGGAGTTAACATGTACAAAGGCAATTGATGGTTTGTCATACTGTTCCTTTCAATGACAAGAAGTATAGTGTTTGTTTATCGAAGCCGGATAATATCCACGGGACATTGTTTTTGGGTTAGGTATTCAGCAACCACCGTTGAATTATGGATTAGGATATGGGGAATTAGACTAATTCGAAGTTTAAGAAAGTAATAAACATCACTAATCATGATTACAGTTAAGAATAATGCAATGGAAGAGAAAATGTGGAATTTTTTGTATATTTCTATGTATGCATAAAAAGAGCATCTGAGCTTGCTCATAATTTTAATAGATGACTACCTAAAAAAATCAAATTAGATATGCATAATCAAAATAAATATGGAAAATCAGATGAAATATCTTAAATATTTATAGAAGATAGATAAATATCTTTAATATCCCCTCAAATGCTAGGTGAGTCGAAACAAATTATCAGCTTGAGTTTGAAAAATAATCCCAATAATTTCTCGAAATCTTCGATCACCATGAAAGCACATAGGAAATGGTTGAAACCAGACTTGCATAGCATTGGGCATAGTGGATTCATGGCGTGGCTACACGTGGGGTGTGTGTTGGCTCCAAGCTTCCACTAATGATGAGATTTCAATATGTTGATCATCCAATGACGGCGAGTTTGGTGATGGTGTTGGCTTCTTGAAATGAGCTGGAGGCTAACAGCATGCATCTTTTATGGTCAGCTTTGCTGTTGGAATAGTAACATGACCAATATGAATAGCGTGGCTATTTCTTTGTTGAGCAAAAGTTATCATGGGAAGATGTGTCTTAACAATGCATATATATTTCTGTGTTTATATAGAAAGAGTACATGGAATCTATGTATGGGTTTTATTAGATGACAATCTAAGGAAATTAGCTAAACTTTGCTAAATGGATTGATATCGATTTGAGTAACAAAGTCCACTAAAATTTGGGTTTTTAACGGTTTAAAGCCCAACCTTCCTGCGGTCTCTATTGAAGGTGAGTCGCTCCTCTCTTCTCCACCTATTGTAACACCGCTGAGGATCCCAACCAATCCGCGTCGCCATCGCTCCCATCGCCTACATTATGTAGGCTACATATACGCACAAGCCTCCGTCATCAGCGACGACCCCAGCAAGAACCTCAGCCAGAACCAGCAGCAACAAACTCCGATTGTCAAGGAATGCGACGACAATCCCAAGTGAAAGGGTGAGATGCGATTCAACCTTAGGGAGATCTCCCTCAGGGACTACAACCGCGCCTTCCTGTGCGTCGATCCGTTCCAAGAGGGTGTGATATTCGGTGACAAGCACATCGGCGAGGTCAAGTTCATGACTTCAGCTGCTTAGAACGAAGAATGGGAGATGGTCCAAACATGGAAAAATATGTGCTCTTGACGTTTGAAAGGGAGGGGGGACTTAGAGCGCGTTTGATAACGTTTCTGTTCGAAAATTGTTCCAAGGAACAGAAATAGAAAAAACTATTTCTGTTCCGAGGAACAATTTTTGACCAAAAAGACGCGTTTAGTAAATTTGTTCTAGGAATAAAAAATGAATAGAAACACGTTTGGTAAATTTATATTCTTTTTTTTGTTTCTTTTATTTTTTAATATTTTTATTTTATTTTTCCTTTTTTCCCTTCTTTTTTCTTTTTTCTTTTTTTCTTCTTTTGGCCGGTCGATGGCCTCCGGCACCGCCCAACGGGGCGCCGGCCCCCGGCGAGGCCGAGCCTGGTCGGTGGCTGGGCGAGCTTGGCCTCGCCCAAATCCAGCAAGGCCAAGCGTCGCCGGCCCTTGGCAAGGCTCGACCTCGCCGGATCTGGGTGAGCTCGAGCTCGCCCAACCAAGGTGAGGTCAAGTCTCGCCGGCGCGGGCGAGCTTGGCCTCTCCCAGATCCGGCGACGCTCGGCCTCGCCGGGGCCCGCCGATGCTCTGGCAAGGTCACCAACCCTCAACAGCCAGTCACCGGCCATGGCCGAGGCTAGTGACCGGCCAAAGAAAAAAGAAGAAAAGAGAAGAGAGAAAAAAAAAATGTTCTTCAAAACTGTTTCTTGAACAAAAAAAAAAATAACTTTTTTTTGTTCCTCATTTCCGTTCCATTTTTGTTCTGGGAACAAAAAAAACAGATTTTGAACAAAAACGCAAACAAATGCATTTCTGTTCTTTTTTTGTTCCCGGAAACAAAAAACAAAATTTTTGTTCATAAACAAGCAAAAAGAACATTACCATGCAGGGCCTTACTTTCTAGTTTTGTCTTCTATTTATGATCATCTTTCTTAAATTCGAGAAATAGTTAAAAGTTTTATGATCTTTCAAGCTCTAGAAAATCGTGAAGAATAGTGTATGATTCTACATATCGATATTAATTGACTTATTGGTTTTAAGAAATATCAAACATTTCATTAAGAATTTGGAAAATTTTGCAATAAAGAAAAAGTCACAAACAAGTTGAAAATCTTATTAGGAACCTTACAAAACTATTAAAAATCTTATCATTTACACAGTACGTAGCATTATCTATGTGTTTTAATAATGTGGGTCAAGTTGGTCTCAGTTGGGTACGGACTTGATTAGATTTGAGTCTCTAAATTTCTAAATACACATAGATTAGTCAAAACGGATCAAACGCATCAATTTGGGTCGGATTATTTTTAACTCACGTATATGTCGTGTCTATATTAGTGACTTAGCACAAGGTCAAAGGGCCTCGTTGTCGACTAATAATTTTTTATGCAGCTTTTCACGGTCTAGCTTGTGGGCTCTATGGAACCGCGATGGCAATTACATCTTAGGTCCGCGGCATTTCTAAGCTCATACCCTCGTCTCTTTAATAAAACGAAATATAAATTTGTGTAGGCTCAAATGGGTTCATCATAGGTTTGCGACGATAGGCATCAATCAAGCAACCACTTTACTAACATTGCAAATCAAATAGTTTTTGTTGGAAAAATATAGTTTTGAATCAATAAACCAATCAAATCGGATTTAGAAGTGTACATCACTTTTTTAAGGATTTATCTGCCCCACAATATTGCTAATGGTCACTGACAAATATCTTCCAAGACATAACAAAGTCTCAAATGAGAAAATTAGATAACAATTCCAATATATCTTCAGGGTTTCTCTAGGAAACAATTAAAAAGATGGCTGTAGTTTTGAAAAGAAGACTCAAAAAATGATTTCATTTTCATTCATGCCAAAAACTGACATAGATGTATGTATGTATGTATGTATGTAGGTATGTATGTATGTAAATCGGTCTTAAAAAACATAAGTAACTCTACACAAAAGGTTGCAAAATGAATAAAGGTATCCCTTCGGAAGAAGTTACAAATACAACAACCTTCCAGGAAAGATTGCAAACTAAACAAATATAACATTCGGGAAATGTTGCAAATTGAATAAGTATAATTTTCAAAGGTTGTTTTGAAAAGACACATATAAAAAATCATAATAACAAAAAAATTATTTTTTTAATAAATAAAATTCCAATTTTTCATAATTTCCAAAAATATTTAATAAAAAAAATAATATTTCAACTAATAAAGGTTAATAAGATGTCTTGTAGTGATTGTATTAAACATTGAATAAGTAAGATACCTAGTTCACTTTATACCTCAATGATTTTAGTTTAGTAATGCAAAAATTTTCGTAGAAAGGTGTGAAGTCAACGTGTACAAAGGCACGGCCAAAAAATACAAACATGTACGGTGCCGATAATATAAATGTTAAGTCATACTTCTCCTTTCAATGACAAGAGAGTTTAGTGTTTGTTTATTAATGGCAATGATAATCATGTGAGACGAATCTTGGGTTATGGTGAAATAAACGTTATATGCGTACATATACGCACTCACCTTTGTTCTATTTTTCCAAATATGGAGACGTATACTAATTCAATGTTTAATACAATAACCATTATGGGCTCCAATTCATATCTAAATTTAAAAGTCTATCACTAATCATGATTAGCGAGAAATTGTGAGGTTCTCTACCTACCACATATTATGTGACAATATCACGTGGTGTGTGACAAGCCAATACAAAACAAGTGATTTCAAAATTTAAGCGTCACATAAAATGAGATGCATGCCACGTGGATTAAATGATTGGTTGGTCACATACAACAATCATAGAGACCCCTAAAACACTTTTTCATACCTTTTTTTTTCCGATTTGCTCAGCACATGCAAATGGCAACTTTTAAACACTAATGTTCATCCATTCATTTTGGGCATATTAAATGCATGCATAATGAGCTTTCAGTCTCATTGAATAACACTAGCATGCGAAGGCATTCGGTAATATTTGACACAACTTAGGATTGGAATTTGCAATTCGGCAACTGAATTGTTCATAACATCTTTTGCATTCTCCAATCACATCATCAAGTAAAATAAGTCGACATTCGGTCCATCATTTTTGTTATGCTCTTCTTAATCACAAGAAGCTAAAAATCATCCTCCATCGTCCAATACGTCTCCACATTCGGACCCATTGGCTCAATCTACCCTTAGTTTTTGAGGAATTCCATGACGTGATCAAAGGCAACGCACGCGATGTGGAAGCGCTTGAACCCCGCGGCCTTGGCCAGTGCCTCAAACTCCTCCTCCGTCCGCTCTTTCCCGCCGGGGTTGTACGCCATCATGATCAGGTCGGCATGAAAGGCTACCTTGGTCGCGAAGCTCCTGTCCGGGAGTTCGGGAAGGATGCAGTCGGCCACTATGACCTTCCCGTGCTCAGGCAGGGCGTTGTAGCAATTCTTCAAGAACTTCAGGCAATGCTCATCGCTCCAATCGTGACATATCCACTACATGTCGCAAACGCATCAATTTCCATGGCGAATTAGAAACAAGAAGTTATCATCATTTACATTTCAAGTAATTGGCAGATAAGAGTGGTAATATAAGTTGAACTAACCTTCATGAAAATTGCATCTCCTGTAGGAACACTAACGAACATATCTCCTCCGACATGCTCGATGCCTAACTCGAAGAGTGTAGTCATATAGTTGAGGAAGTCAATATCGATTAGCATAGGAAATAAGCTTTTCAATTATATATTACCACACATGCATTGATGATAATTTAATGTCTCTAAGGCGATTTTAGTTTTAATCATGCATACAATGTAATTAACATGAAGTGATATAGAGTGATTTGCAGAATATAATATAAGTACCGGGATAGGACGGAGCATTGGCAATGACGTGAGGCAAATCAAAGTTGATGCCCTTAATGGAGGGGTACTTGGAGACAATCATGTTCAGGACAGCGCCAGTTCCACCTCCTATGTCAACCACTGACTTGAGACCGTCGAAGCCTTTGTACGTCTCAAGGACCTCCTTCATGGTGATGATCGAAACGTCGGACATGGCTTTGTTGAATACTTTGTTGAATCTCGGATCGGTACCGGTGTATTCGAATGCATTCATTCCATAGGCTCTGTCGAACGAGACTCCTCCTTCAAGAACTGCATCTTTCAAGTGGTACCTGCATTATTTAGGTCAAAAATCTTGGCCGATACGGCATTTTTTTCTCTTGATGTGTATATAACTTCGACCGTGAATCTATTTGGTGATGATCATCGATCAAAGTTACACTGGACTTTTATGAGTAAGTGATCGCTTAATAATTGCATCAATGATTGATAATATGAAGCTTAAACAAAATATTTGATTCTCATATTGCGGGATAAATCATTCTTTTATGGATTTTGACATCTTAGTTACTTTTCAACATCTATATCAGGGTATTATAATATCAAGTAGGGGCGATCGGTTCCCAATTCTCTTTTTTGGGATTGGGGACGAGACCCGACCAACTAGTCCAATTCGGTTCAATGGAACCAGCCATTAGTAAAAATAAAAATAAAAATAAAAATACCAGAGTAATTATAATTTTAGGGTTTATTGGTATTTTTAATAAATTAAAATATATATTTTAAAAAATGGTCCAATCTGGTCTAGTTCTCTCCAGGAACCAGGAACCAAACCAAATATCACCGGTTCTATTTTTATGGGACTGAACCGGATCAACGTTTTTAGGAGCTGGACCAAACTAGCCAGTCCGGTCTAGTCCGGGCAATTCCCGGTCCGGTTGGTCTTATATACTCACCATTAATACCGAGTCAATTTACCTTCTTCCATGATCGTGCATTTCGTAGGTGACGTACTGCATTATTATCTTGAAATTATTTTTACCTACCAAATGAAGTCAACGCTTCTAACTGATTATAGAGAGTTAATTTAGCATCGCCTAACGCTAAATGGGTGTAATGTCAGCGACTAGTCACATTTATTGATGAACCATCCTGCCAGGTTTTTCCGTTCAATTTGTTGTCGCCCCCAATCAAACAAAACGACCAACAAAAGAAAAGATCATCAAAAGAATAGTTTAGCAGATGATTATGTGTTGTGCGTGTGCTTTCAAAATCGCGATTGACTGAGTCCAACGCGTCAGAGATTATAACTATTTGGTGCGGGTGCCAAATGATTAGTAGTGCAAAAATAAGGAAGAATATGATGCAGGCGTATATCTGTGTATCCAATCACTAACCAGCTTTCCATGAGGACTTTGTCGTGGTTCATGAGACACAAAGAGGCGACCGAAACGCCATCCTCGTTCTTGGTCAAGAACTTGCAAACCGGAGCGATCCCGTAGAGCCTCTCGGCTCGGCCGTCGGGGAGCTTGTGCATGGTGCACGTGACAACGGAGTGGGTCGCAAGGAGGCGCAAGATCCGATCGAGCATAGTGGGCGCGTCCGGGTTCTTGGTCGGGAGTTGAGACGCGATCTCACGGGGAGAGAGGCACAGGCCGGGCCCGGCCTTGGCCATGATCTCGAGGACATCGAGCTCGAGAGCCGTCTTGAGGACCATGGGCAGCTCGGCCGCGCTAGCGAGTTGCATGGCGTATAACATAGTTTCGTATTCGTCGGGGACTTGGGTCGGAGCCACCGGTGTCTCGCTCGGAATCGAACCCATCTTGATCTCTGACCTCTTTTTTTCCTCTTTTTTGAGACGATGTCTTGATGGAATAGAGGCGTTTCGAAATTTTGGAGGGTTGAGGAAGGTTATGTAGAGATGGAGGCAGGAGGAGAATCTGAGCTTTTTTAGTAGGTGGTGGAATTAGGGGTGGTTAGGCACCAGAGATTAATAAATGCGGCCATTTATGATATTCCACGTTATATATATTATATTTATTTATATATGTGTAAAGTAATGTGCATTTGGTGTTGACACTTTCATCCCCAAACTAGGGAAGAGACGGATGTGGTGCAGGACCTACTCTCACGTTATGCCCAATATATTATTCGTAACCTTAAAAAAATAAAGTAATTTGGAAGGTCGAAACCATTTCATTCTATATTGGCAAGTGCATAAATCATTGGTGGCCGAGTGGCTTTTTTCCTCCTGTAGTCTATTCGATAAATGCACAGACTAAAAAGACAAAATGCGTAAAAAACATAACTGAACATTTTATGAAACTCAGAACAAGCTTTTTCGTCGAAGGTAATGGTCGGGTCGCCTCCAACCTGGTACCCTCCTCCTTCCAAAAAAGAAATGAAAATGGTCGGAATTCCTGGCTTCACAAAATTAACCAAATATAAGAGTTAAATTCGTAGATTTCTATACTATTTTTTAATGCAAGTCCTCTGGAAGGGAAGGAGTAGCTGCTGAGATAAGGCCTCGCCTACTTAATCTTGAAGTGTAGATGCACGTGATGGAGCGAGATGTCCTTTGATCAGACGATGAATAAGTCAACGCCCTTCATAGTTCATACCATCTCATCCTGCCAACCCCATTCCCAGTCACATCGTAAAGTCGAGGGAGAACCCTAGCACATCGGGGGCTAATAACTTGCCACGCACTAAGTCAATCATATTCGAATATTCTAGCACACTCGATATTTTGGGTTGTTCATTTGACGTGACAAGTAACAACAAACTTGATATTGCTTAGACCTAAGCCTTAGCAATTATAGCTGTTAGGTTCAATCAATCAATCCCTCTCTCTCTCTCTCCTAGAAATCTATTGTTCGTTTATCGAAGCTGGATAATATCCATGGTACATGGTTCTTGGGTTATATATTCAGCAACCACCGTTGATTTATGGAGCTCTCCTAGAAATCTATTGTTTGTTCATCGAAGCCGGATAATATCCATGGGACATGGTTCTTGGGTTATATATTCAGCAACCACCGTTGATTTATGGATTAGGATATGGGGTCTCTCCTAGAAATCTACTGTTTGTTTATCGAAGCCGGATAATATCCATGGGACATGGTTCTTGGGTTATATATTCAGCAACCACCGTTGATTTATGGATTAGGATATGGGGAATTAGACTAATTCGAAGTTTAAGAAAGTAATAACCATCACTAATCATGATTACTAAAGTTAAGAATAATGCAACGGAAGAGAAATTGTAGAATTTTTTGTATATTTCTATGTCTACATAAAAAGAGCATCTGGAGCTTGTTTATAGTTTTAATAGATGACTATCTAAAAAAATCAAATTAGATATGTATAATCAAAATAGATATGAAAAATCAGAGGAAATATCTTAAATATTTATAGAAGATAGATCAATATCTCCAATATCCCCTCAAATGCTAGGTGAGTCAAAACAAATTATCAGCTTGAGTTTGAAAAATAATCGCAACAATTTCTCGAAATCTTCGATCACCATGAAATCACGTAGGAATTGGTCGAAACCACACTTGCGTAGCATCGGGCATGGTGGATTCATGGTGTGGCTACACGTGGGGTGTGCGTGTTCACTCCAGGCTCCTACTAATGATGAGATTTCAATATGTTGATCATATGATGACAGCGAGTTTCGTGATGGTGTTGGTTTCTTGAAATGAGAAGTGCAAAGACGAGAATAGGAGGCTAATGGCATGCATCTTTTACGGTCAACTTTGCTGTTGGAATAGTAACATGACCAATATGAATAGCGTGGCTATTTCTTTGTTGAGCAAGAGTTACCGTGCGAAGACGCGTCTTAACAATGCATGTATATTTCTATGTTTATATAGAAAAGAGTACACGGAATCTATCTATAGGTTTTATTAGATGACAATCTAAGGAAATTAGCTAAACCTTGCTAAATGGATTGATATAGATTTGAGTAACAAAGTCTACTAAAATTTGGGTTGTTCATTGGACATGACAGGTGACAACAAACTCGATATTACTTAGACCTAAGCCCTCCTCAAAACCCTAGAACTTCCGGGGCTAATGACTTGCCACACAAGAAATGATACAAGTGGAAAACTAAGTTAATCATATTTGAATATTTTAGTACACTCGATTTTGGGCTGTTCATTGCACGTGACAAGTAACACCAATCTCGATATTAATTAGCTAAAAAACTAAATAAAATAAAATAAAATAAAAACTCAATATTAATTAGACCTAAGCCTTACCAATTACAGCTGTTAGGTTCAATCAATCTCTCTCCCCATCCCTAGAAAAGTGTGGAGTTGACATGTACGATTTAGACCTAAGCCTTAGCAATTATGGTTGTTACGTTCAATCAATCTCTCTCTCTCCCCTCCCCCGAGAAAAGTGTGGAGTTAACATGTGCGAGGGCAATTGATGATCGGTCATACTGTTCCTTTCAATGACAAGAAGTCTAGTGTTTGTTTATCGAAGCAGGATAATATCCATGGGGGTTATGTATTCAGCAACCACCGTTGATTTATGGATTAGGATATGGGGAATTAGACTAATTCGAAGTTTAAGAAAGTAATAACAATCACTAATCATGATTACTGAAGTTAAGAATAATACAACAGAAGAGAAATTGGGGAGTTTTTTGTATATTTCTATGTCTGCATAAAAAAAAGCATCTGGAGCTTGTTTATAGTTTTAATAGATGACTATCTTAATCAAAATAGATATGGAAAATCAGAGAAAATATCTTAAATATTTATAGAAGATAGATAAATATCTCCAATATTCCCTCGAATGCTTGGTGAGTCGAAACCAATTATCAACTTGAGTTTGAAAAATAATCCCAACAATTTCTCAAAATCTTCAATCACCATGAAATCAGATAGGAAATGGTCGAAACTAGACTTGCGTAGCGTCAAGCATGGTGGATTCATGGCGTGGCTACACATGGGGCGTGTGTGTTGGCTCCAGGCTTCTGCTAATGATGAGATTTCAATATGTTGATCATTTGATGACAGCGAGTTAGGTGATGGTGTTGGCTTCTTGAAATGAGAAGTGCAAAGTCGAGAGTTGGAGGCTAATAGCATGCATCTTTTACGGTCAACTTTGCCGTTGGAATAGTAACATGACCAATATGAATAGTGTGGCTATTTCTTTGTTGAGCAAGAGTTACCATGCGAAGATGCATCTTAACAATGCATGTATATTTCTATGTTTATATAGAAAAGAGTACACGGAATCTCTCTATAGGTTTTATTAGATGACAATCTAAGGAAATTAGCTAAACTTTGCTAAATGGATTGATATAGATTTGAGTAACAAAGTCTACTGAAATTTGGGTTTTTTAATGGTCTAAAGCCCAACCTTCCTGCGGTCTCTATTGAAGGTGAGTCGCTCCTCTCTTCTCCACCTATTGTAACACCGCTGAGGATCCCAACCAATCCGCGTCGCCATCGCTCCCATCGCCTACATAGACGCACAAGCCTCCGTCATCAGCGACGACCCCAGCAAGAACCTCAGTCAGAACCAGCAGCAACAAACTCCGATCGGCAAGGAATGCGACGACAATCCCAAGTGAAAGCGTGAGATGCGAGTCAACCTTAGGGAGATCTCCCTCAGGGACTACAACCGCGCCTTCCTGCGCGTCGATCCGTTCCAAGAGGGTGTGATATTCGGTGACAAGCACATCGGCGAGGTCAAGTTCATGACTTCAGCTGCTTAGAGCGAAGAACGGGAGATGGTCCAAACATGGAAAAATATGTGCTCTTGAGGTCTGAAAGGGAGGAAGGGGTTTTGCTTCGCTCTTCATTTGCCTGCAAGTCCAGGTTGGGGATTTTCTGGTGGGGCAACTTATTTCCTAGTTTTGTCTTCTATTTATGATCATCTTTCTTAAATTTGAGAAATAGTTAAAATTTTTATGATCTTTCAAGCTCTAGAAAATTGTGAAAAATAGTGTATGATTTTACATATAGTTATTTATTGACTTATTGATTTTAAGAAATATCAGACATTTCCTTAAGAAATTGGAAAATTTTGCAATAAAGAAAAATTCACAAAAAAGTTGAAAATCTTATTAGGAACCTCATAAAACTATTAAAAATCGTATCATTTACACAATACATAGCATTATCTATGTGCTTTAATAATGTGGGTCAAGTTGGTCTAGGTTGGGTACGGACTTGATTAGATTTGAGTCTTTAAATTTCTAAATACACATAGATTAGTCAAAACGGATCAAATGCATCGGTTTGGGTCGGATTATTTTTAATTCACGTATGTGTCGTGTCTATATTAGTGACTTAGCACAAGGTCAAAGGGCCTTGTTGCCAACTAATAAATTTTTATGCAGCTTTTCACGGTCTAGCTTGTGGGCTCTATGGACCCGCGATGGCAATTACATCTTAGGTCCGCAGCATTTCTAAGTTCATACCCACGTCTCTTTAATAAAACGAAATATAAATTTGTGTAGGCTCAAATGGGTTCATCATCTTTGAATGTTTATAGGCTCTGAACTAAAAGGCTGAGTGATTTTTGCTAAAAAGCTGTCCCTGAAGGGCTTGAACGGGAGTTGTTCGCCCACTGTGGGATGCATAATTGCAAGAAATTTACTCTCCTTCCCTGGTTCTAAGTCTAGGTCCATTCATGGTATCAAAGCCATGGTTTCGTTTTTAAGGTTATCCATTCCATGCGCTTGGTAGGTGAATCCAATGCTGAAAAGATCTCTTTCAATCATGTCTACAGAACCAGAAATTCTCGAAGCATCTGTTTCTCTTACTCCATCTTCCTCATCCTCCACCCCTCCAGAATTTCGTGTCTCCAATGCTTCCAAGATAGATTATCTCTATGAAGTCTTTCTTAGTGATGAAACCAAGATTTCTGAAACTCAACTTCCTCTCATAAACCCTTACTCCACTTTTGCCAAACCCAACTCGTCATTTTCACCCATCCGCTCCATTCGACAACTGATTCATCAGACTCTAAAGCAAGTAAAGGAGTACGTCCAATCCTCCAAATTCGACCAGCACCTTATACCTGCTACTGAAAAATAGTACTTTGTTACTCTCCAGATTCCCCCAAAATTTCCTAGACAATGGATTCAGCAAGGATATTCTCATGTCCATTAATGCGTTGTTCGTCTTGCTCTTACCTTTCATGGTCGTAAAGGCTTGCCAGTTGTAGCAAGAATTGCTTTGTTGAATACCAGGTTTTTGCAATACCAGCATGCTTGCATTGGTACTGTCCAAACTACTTTCAATGCTAAAACGGTCTTTGTGACTTTGTATCCAAACTTCAACATCGCTCTTTCAGACCCTTAGCTACTCTATTTCCTAAAAGTTCAAGTTCAGCTCATTGGAGCACCTCAAACTGCTGACTCTATAGCCGCAACACTTCATTACCAGATGGTTTATCGAGTGCAAAACCATGCTCTTGATTTGAACTTCAACAATGGCAATAAAGATGCTTTGTTCATCTCCATGCAAAATGACCAGGCGTCATGTATCCATGTTCCTAGACAAATCCCAAAAGATACGTTGGCCAAACTCCTTCTAGAGACTTGGATTACCAACTATAAAAAGCTGCACCAGCATAACAAGCCTTTCCAGTCTGCGGACTCTGAGTTCGTCTGGAAAAAAGATGGAACTGTTTCCATCAAATTTGGCAAGGAAAAGGAAGAAAGTCCTTCTATCTTCCAAACACTCTTCATGATTGAACCATGTATTCCTGAATCAATTTCCAAGCTAGATCCAAAAAAACTTGTTCGACACTTCAACAGTAATAGACATCATGTTTCTTACTACAAAGACAATTATGGTCATTATTTTTAGAATCTTTTTTGTCAATGCTCCTATTGTACAAACTCCCCCGACGAGGTAGATTCTCTTGCAAGACCTCCACTTCAATGGAAAAATCAAAAGATCCCATACGCCAAAGGTACCTAAACGGAGATCCCTCCATTGATACTCTTGGTGAGTGTGATAAATACCAATTTATGATTTCCTATTACCACCTCCACCACCAGAGTTCAATACTACATCCCAAGTTTCACCTGATCCACCAAAATCACCTCCAACATCTCCTCCTCAGAAAAAAAAAAAAAAAAAAAAAAAAAAAGACTCTCTCCCCGTTTTACAAGCCAATCTTAAAATGGGCTAAGAAGCATTCTTACCCACTTGAGGTTCCAACTAAAACACCACCCACTTCTTCCATTGCTATGTTCCATGATACAGACTTTCCTCCTCTTATCAAAGAAACTTCAAAACTCTCGTTTCCTGCTCTAGAAGAATTCATTGATCCACAAGGCAGATACCGTCATACTCCTAAGATAGCTGCCCCCACTGATGTGGTTGAACATAGAAGATAGAGAAGAGCTCCTGCTGCTGAAGCCGTTCTGAATTGGCAATCAGAGATTCTGTTAGCACAAAATAATGCCTTCAAGGCAATTAATTCCAAGATTGGAAATGTGCAACAAGATCTTCGAAAGTATGATGAGACCACCAAGAAAATGAGTTTTGAATTCCAAAATAGGCTAAATACCTTGGAATTAGGACAAGATCTAGGGTATCATCATCTTGCCGGAGATAGAAAGCTCAAGAGACAAATCCAACTCCTTGAAGAATGAAGGTTTAGACCTTTTGATCCACGGGCACCTACTGTCAGAACTGGATATTTACCTCCAAAATCCCAGCCTTCCATTTTTGCCGCCATCCTAGAAGATTCTTTCAAAAAAGAACCAGATATGACAGAATTGCGAAATCGTCTCAAAAACCTGCAAAAGGACAAAGGAAAAGAGAAAATGCCTCCAGAATCAAGTTCGATTGTTATAAAAGAAAGGCAAGATCAGATGATGTTATCCAATCCACTAGAATCTTTTCTAAAGGATTTGGGTACTCAGAAACAACCTGATCCTGCCGTTTCAAATGATTAGAATCTGCTCCCAGTTGAACAAACTATTCCTACCACTTTTGATACTGAATCAAAATCATTATCCTTTTCCTCATCCTCATCCTTTTCAATTCCTAATGTTGAATCCCTTCCTGCGGCACCAGTAAATTCATCAATATTCACGACTGATCCTCCAGATCAGGATATGGAATCAAATTGCTCCGAGCTAGAGATTGTTCAGAACAATCCAGCACATCATGTGTTCATGGCTTCAAAACAGTTTTTCACCATAGATAACATCCCCTACCACAAATGGCCAGAAAGACTCGAAGAGTTTCATACTTGGTTAAATACTCAATCCATTACTAACCATGATATGAATGATGTCATTTACAATTTTGTCATGAGGTTCACAAGAAGCCTCAAGCTTTGGTGGAAATCAGTTTCGGAACAAGACCAAATTCATTTTCTGATGTCACCTAATTTTGGCTATGCCATCACTCTCTTATATCATTTCTTTGTGGGAAAAACCACTGATCTCATAGAAATGAAAAGAAGAGAATTTTTCGAAAGAAAATGCTGCTCCATCCAAAAGAAATATCTTGATAAGCATTATCGAGAAATGCTTCAGTTCTTTTATCATATTGGAGCTTATCCAAATCTGAAACATGTCTTCCTGACTTCTATCCCTAAAGAACTATCTCAGATGGTTGAAAGATCCTTTTTTGCAAGACAGAGGAGAGTACAAGACATTCCCTTGGGAGAAATACAACAAGAAATCCATCTATGCCTTGAAGAATTGTGCCTGAAGCGCCAGATGGTCCGTACCTACATCACAGATGACAAAGAACTCGAGACAGCTTGCTCTCGCCAAAAGTTAAAAATCAAATGTTCCAAGAAAGACTATGATGGTACTTATGGGAAGTTTTCACGAAAGAAGAGACATTTCAAGAAGTACTGGTTAAATAAATCCAAACATGGCCACAAGCACTTCCAAAGAAAGAAGAAATGGCGATACCTTCGCAAAAGGAAAGATCACACAGGCCACAAAAATAAAATCGCTGCTTCATTTGCAACTAGAAATAGCACTTTGCCAAAAATTGCCCCCAAGTTAGAAAAGATTAGCATCATTTGATACATCAAATTGAGAATGAAACAGGTATTTCTCTTGAAAATGATGATATCGAATCGCTATTCTCTATTAATGAAGAACCAGGAGAACAAACTCTCTGTGTCATTCCATGTTACCTCACTTCTAGTGAAACTGAGTCAGATTCTGAGTCTAAAGATATTTTTCATATATCATCTACATCTAGGGGTGAGCGGTTCCCGGTTCCTTACAGGTTCCGCTTGGAACCTGGAACCTACCCTCGGGTACAGATTCCTCATTTTTTGGAACCTGGAACCTACCCGTCATAACCAAGAACTTGGAACCTACCCTGTCACAGGTTCCGGGGTCGGTTCCAGGTTCCAACAGGTTCTTTTTTTTTTTTTCATTTTTAGTTACAAAAAATGAAAATGAATGCAGCAATAATAAACAAACTTGTCATTCATCGAAGATAATATAACACAAACAGCAAACAGCATTTTAGAAGTAATAAACAAGCTGTTTTTACATTTATGAGTGTAATAAGAGCCAATAGTTCGAGCACATGATGGATGAAATGTGCTCTGACAATGGCCATAATTGCACTGTAGGCATAAGAGCCAGACTTAGCTTCATCTACTTATAATGAACACAAAATTCATAAAATCATAAAGGTTAGTTCACCCGCACATTTCTATCAAATGATGTCTTGGGAAAAATTGTGCATTCCCTGCTATCCTACTAACTTTATGCAGGTGGCATACCTGGGAAAACTTGTTTAAATCAGCAAAAGACTCATAACTCATGCTTTGATGCATCTTTTGATAAAGTGTCTTCAAGTTCCCAAAGATTTTCGCCAAAGTCAGCACTCCTCTGCTGGAAATTGGAATGGCTGGATGATCCCTCCACTGAGAACGAAGAGGAGGTAAAAGGCCACCACATTTGGATGATGCAAGTCAACAAGGTTGATTGCCTCATTCCAGAAATCATATCTCTGTCTTAGCATAGCAACAGTGCCAAGGATTCAGAAAGAATACTATTAAATATCAAAAACAACAAAAAGCAAGAAGATCCATACTATTTGCTCTTGCTCTGAGGGCTTCCCAGAAAAGCACTTATCATGTATACAAACACTTTATGAACACAAAAGAGCTCAATCACCTCAGTGTCAGCTTCTTATTTTTATCCCGGTATGCTTCATGAGTGGACTCATTTCCTTCATAAACTGTTCTCAGTAGTACCTACAAGAACATGGATATATTAAATTTCTATATTGAGAAAAACTCACAATAAGAACATGACGTAGTCCCAAACTAGGATTCTAGTCCTTCTTCAATGTGTTGACACAAATTTCGCCGTTGGTAGCAATATTTGGGTGGAAAATCTTGGTAAGAAAATAACCTACATAGTCCGTGACGGTGTATATATGAGACATCAAACAGATTGCATAAAAAATTGATAAAAATGCATGAATTGGTCAATCTTACAAGTTGTGAAACTGAAATTTTTATGTACAAATGAGTTAAAAACCATTAAAAAAAAAAAAAAAAAAAAAGTCACAGAACAACATTAACAGAGAAAGAGAATACTTTCTACCATGAATTGATGTGTGCACCATTTCTTATAGCAAAACTATTGAACCATAAGGGAGTTAAAAACAGTGCTATAAGTTCTCTTGCCACGTAGTAATAGGCATGAGCAGACCTTTGGGAGGAGAATGTGGAAAGTCACGAGACAATAACAACTTCATCCGAAAAACACCATTTTTCGTATGGAGTCCCAGCTGTGAGACCAAAAGACATAATTTTATCAGACTATGACCATATTAGTTGCAATGAATGGCTTAAGTAGTCAAAAGAAAGAGAATAACCTAGGCCTTCAATATCAGCAAATATGGTGGAAAAATCATCATCATTTACTTCAACTTTTATGCCCTCCGGAGGGGATTCATCAAGGCTCTTCAGTTCCTTTGCAAGTTGCTTTATAACATTTGGAGGAAGGTTTTCATTTGTAGTCTAAGAAAAAAGAAAATTTTGATCCATCAGAACTCAAGACAAATAGAAACACATGCTATAGCCAAACTTATGGAAGGCCAACCATTAGAAGAAACACTTTTAACAAGGGAGCATCACAATCAGAAAATAGCAGCTCCCATAGACTGTAAAAGCTGCAATTACTCTATTCTATTCTCCATAATTATTATTTTGAAAGTGTATTCTTAAGCATACTTATGGTAGACTCATATAGGCAATCATGAAACAACATGAAGACAATATTATCCACTACACATTCTTTCCACAGAGCTTGAGATGCCAAACCAACAAACTTTTTTATTGATATTAAGGCAATTACTTCAGCTGAGACTCTAGCAATGAAGTTACCAAGAAAGCTTTGCACACTAGACAAATCTAAATTGAAAAAACAAGAGAAATTGAAGACAAGGAAAGGGAGGCAAATTACCATAGCCATACTACCCCCAACAAGAATTTGTTGCAATTATTAGTTGAATAAGATCTTGTAGTGATGATGAGCCCCAAGCACTTCTAGTTGCTATGCTGAACAATTGGCTAATGGCCTACTTTGTGATGAGGACCGACTGACGCAGAACAATAACCGGTTATGCAAAGAACTGAAAAGAAACTCAGGTTCTAGTTCGAGGAAGACCAATGAAGAATTAGCTGGAACCATTAATAAAGAAGAACTTGTCAATGATTAAGAATTACAAACATCATCTAAACAGCAAGCCAATCACTATAATCGAAAAATAGGACAGAAACACACATGTTCCACTTCAGAATCCATGAGTCTAATTGGGAAAACCAAGAACATTGAAGCACTCTATTTTACCCATGGCCAGTGATACATCATAGAAGAACATTAAGATTCTTGTAGGACAATCTATCGCGGAACAGCATTAATAAAGTCTCACACAATTACTTCTTCATGCAATTGTATACATTTCCAGAAAAAGTGGCTGTTGTATCCTCATTCCACATAAAAAAACAAGTGATTAGTGAGCGGTGGCGTCAAGGAAGAGTGATGATGGCGTCGACGGCGAGCGACGATGGCGTTGAGGGCGATCAACGAGCCAGAGATCAGTGCGGTGGCGTCGAGGGCGAGAGGAGGTGGCCTCGAGCAGGGGTCAGCGAGTGGTGGCGTCGAGGGCGAGCGACGGTGGCGTCGAGGGAGATCGGCGAGCCGGAGGTCAGCGGTGGTGACCGATGCCGTCGAGGGCGAGAGGAGGTGGCCTCAAGCAGGGGTCAGCGAGCGGTGGCGTCGAGGGCGAGCAACGATGGCGTCTAGGGAAAACGGTGAGCCAGGGCCCAGGAGTCAGCCGTGGTGCCGTCGAGGGCGAGCGGAGGTGGCCTCGACCCTCGAGCAGAGATCAACGGCGGTGGCATTGAGGGCGACCGACGGTGGCATCGACTCGAGCAGAGGTGGAGAATGGACGAGCGAAGAGAGAGAACTGTGAGTCTATGAGTGAAACGAAGTGAAAGTGTCGTGTGGAAGAGAGAGAACAACTTTTAGGGTTTCTGATTTCTGTAAACCTAATTCGACTGATTTGGGGCTTTTTAGTTTTTTACTTTTAGCCTTAACCGGACCGGTTCCAGTTCCAGTTCCGGTTCCCAGTATCGGTTCCGATTCCGGAACCGAGAACCGCCGGTTCCCAAAAAAAGGAACCGGGAACCGAAACCGGCCTCCTCAGAACCGGGAACCAAACCGGAACCTCCTCCGGTTCGGTTCCGGTTCCCGATTCTACCCGGACCCACACTCACCCCTATCTACATCTCCAAAACCAAGCTTTGACATATTTTCGAGCCAAACTCATTGTTCCCATTTTCCTATAAAAATCATCACCTCAAAGTTTGTCAAACCAATTACTATCATTGTTCTCATTGATACTAGAGCAAGTTGTTCAATACTGGACACCAAAGTTCTTCCTAAAGAATTATAGACTCCTTATATCCGATATTTCAATTCTGCCTCAAGAGATACTTTCTCCACGAATGTTAGAACCACCCCCATAACTGTCCAGTTCTTCCCTCAATGTTCGATATCCACAAAGATCTTTGAATCTAGTCTTCCCAATAAAGACTTAATCATTGGTTGGGATATCATGACTCAAATTTCTCAGCTTCGAATCATTCCTGAAAATGTCGTAGGTATAAAGACCAATTCTCTGAGTTCGTTAATATTCAGAGACTATTTTCCATTCAAATGAGTTTATTAGATCCAATCATGCATAAATTATTGGAATCTTGTTCAGAATCCCATTCTGAATTTGCCCAAAATTGTTCTAATCCTTTGTGGGAAAATCCAAAGTTTTTTGTCCGCCTTCCATTCAAAAAGAATAAAGACATCAATCCAACAAAGGCGACTCATATGGGAATGAAGCTAGAACACTTGGCTTTAGGTCAAAGGGAATGCTCAGAATTATTGTAGCAATACCTTATTGAAATCTCCAATTATCAATAGGCTTGTGAAGCATTTTATGTCAATAAGTGTGCCGAGCAAAACAGGGGAAAAATGAGGCTGGTAATCAACTATCAACCCCTCAATCTTTTTCTCCAAGATGATAAATTCCCTTTAACCTCCAGAGATTCTCTCTTTACTGGGTTAATCAAGGCCCACATCTATTCCAAATTCGACCTCAAAGCCTAATTTTCGCAATTGGGCATCCATCCTGAAAACAAATCTAAAACAGGTTTTTGTATCCCTGACCAGCACTTCCAGTAGAAAGTTTTTCCTTTTGGCTTAAAGGTAGCACCATCCCTTTTCCAAAAGGCCATATGTCATATTTTCCAACCAATCTTATCAAGTGCAGCTGTATATATTGATGACATTCTGCTCTACAATCCTGATGAGCAATCACACTGCCAACTTCTTGAGCAGTTCGCAGAAATCGTGAAAAAACATGGTATTATGCTTTCCCAAAGGAAAATGAATATTGCCCAAACAAAAATTGAATTTCTTGGTATGCACCTCAACAAAGGTACATACTACCCAGGGCCACATATCGCTAAAAAATTATTGAAGTTTCCTGAAGATAACGTCACAACAAAACAAGTTCAGCAATTTCTTGGGATAATCAATTATCTCAGGGATTTTGTCTCAAATATTGCAAAGCTCCTGATTCATTTGCAATCCATGCTAAAGAATAATCCCCCACCTTAGGGAAAACCTCAGACTAAAGCAGTTGCTGAGCTTAAGGAGATTATGCAAAATCTTCCACCACTGCAAATACTATCAACAGGAAAAAGAATCCTTCAAACTGACACTAGTGATGAATACTGAGCAGCTATCCTATTTGAAGAAATCAATGGTAAGAGACACCTTTGTGCTCACAAAAATGGAAAGTTTTCTCAAGCTGAGATGCATTATCATTCCACTTTCAAAGAAATTCTAGCAGTGAAAAATGGAATAAAAAAGTTTGAATTCCATCTCATCGGCCATCACTTCCTAGTAGAATTAGACATGGCATCGTTCCCTCAGATGACCAAGTTTAAACAAAAGCAGATTCCAAATTCTCAACTGCGTAGATAGGTTGAATGGTTTTCAAAATACTCTTTTGAAACCAAACATATTACTGGAAAGAAGAATGTGCTTGCTGACTTCTTGTCAAGGCCAAAAGCACCAGCTAAAATCAACATGTACATCAAGAGGCCTGCTTTTTCATATGCTCAATCATGGCGTAAAATATAAGATAGAGAAGATCAAAGATTTGCCAAGTTGGAAATATCCTCAGGAGATTATTCAACAGATCCAAAATGATAGTCTCACTGAGAACCTAGAAAACTTCATGTGGCAATGCCACACAGATCTATTCAGATTCGATGGAGGTTCAATTCTTTATTCTTTTGAGTTAAATTTGAATTATCCATTCATTCATCCCCTTATATAGAAGGAAGATGATTTCCCTGATTAACTCAAGACGTTATTATGGTACTTAACCAATAAGTACTTAATAGCCATTGAAATTCCAACTAGAAAATTGATTGCCAACCTCACTAAGATATTCTTACTCAGAAGAAAGGTTGAAAAAGAAAGTGATAAAAATCTCTTAGATTTTCTTAATTGGTTTTATCATCCTACTCACTAGAAACATCTCTTGAAAAAAGAACTGAGAACCATGACCCCAAATCCTGAAGTCCATACCATCATGTTTTTCCCACGTCCATGGCATTTTTTCAGAAACAATGGCAACATCCTCGACGCTCCACAAGAAATAGGAATCACATCCTATAGACCGTACTTATACAGCCGAGAAGCTCGAATTTACAAATCTTATCCAAGATTTGTTAGATCTTATACACACTAGTACCGAGAACTCCAAAGAATCTTGTGCCAAGAAAACAAAACTATTCCCGAAGAGATATGGAATAATGTACCCACTACGTGGAATCATTATGACCTAGCACCAAAAGCTAAGGAAGCACTCAGGCAATACAGACAAGCTGCATCATCCCAAAATCATGAAGTGACAAGTGAAGATGATATTGTCCAGTCTACTCAAGACCCCTATGCACGCTTTGGAGATCCTCTTTCCTAAGATCCCTATAATCCAGGACCTTCGTCCTTATCCCAAAACATGGATGCATCATTCTATGCACAACCATCCAATTGGCATCAGCCAAGCATTCCTACTAGCACTACAAGTGACAATACAAACTGGGCTAAAGAAGAAGCATCCCATTGGGCTCATGTAGAAGCATCCTTATCACAACGATTGAACAAAATCCTCTCACCATAAGATCTTGAAGCTCTTGAACAGAAATATGAGGAACATATTCTAGAATGCAGCTCAGATGACTCAGTTTGTAGCTTCAATGCTCGTAACGGACGAGATTGTTGAGTCCATACAATTTCACTATAGCAATTCACTATTCACTTTTACTGTAGCACTAGACTAGGGAAAGTACTTTTCACAGTATTGTTACTGTTCATAGTGTGCAAATAATTCCCTCCCGGAAGTTTCCGATGCCTTTATTTGTATCCGGACCCATGAGCTTGGTCCCTGTGAGTGTCTTTGTGACCTCTTATCGTCTATAAAAGGCGAGGAGGATGTATTGTGATGGGCAAAGTCCCTTGAAGTAAAGTGAGTGTTTTGTGAAAACATCTCCATGGCTTTCTAAATCCCTCTTCTTCTCCAGCCTGGTAGGATCTGTGACATCCAGAATTTTCGGTATTAATTTCAATTGAATTAATCAGGTCATTTCTATGCAATTGGAGCCGGGGATTAAAATGGAATACAAAATTGAGATGCGAGATGAGCTATTGGATGAGGAGAATATTCAATTGAAGCATTGAATAAATTAATGGGGGTCAATTTGATTTAATTCAAGAGGAATTAAGGTCCAATTGGAAAGAAAACCTAGCAAATTCGTATGCCCATAGACCCAATATTTTAAATTACCTAAAGGCTTCTAGAAGGGGTAGTTTTGGGCTGGAAATGTGGGTGGATGACAGCCATAGTGGCCCACGTATGGCTGACCTAAGAGAGAGAGAGAGAGTGAGAGAAAAAGAAAGAAAAATGGGTTTTCTCTTCTCCCCTTCTCTGTCTCGTCGCTGTCTCTCTCTTCCCCATCTTCTTCTTCGGCTGTGCGACTCCATGGAAACGGAAGACCAGTGAACCAGCAGGCCGAAGCAGCAGCGATTCTTCTCGGCACCGTCGCAGCAAGCAGCCGGAGCTGGAGTCGCCGCCGTCCGCCGTCCTGCTGCTCGTGCACGGCTTCACCCCTCTCCTCCCTCTGGTTCGAATAGAACCGAATAACAGAAGCAGAAGCAGGCCCAGCGTCGCCGGAAGGAGCCGCGACCAACTGCCTGGACGCCGCCGCACCGGAGCCGCCGCACCGCCGCCCGCATGACGCCGCGTGCTCCGCCACCTCACGATCGCGCCTGCCGTCCCCAGTTGTGCGATCCAGCCTCTGTTTCACCTCTGGTCGGCCCCGTTCAGCCACCTACGGCCGCCGCCCAACCTCCTCCGGCCACCGTGAAGACTCGCCTTGGTCTTGTTCAGCTCCTCCGCCCATTCCCGAGCCCAACCAGCCCCGGATTCGCCCACCTTCGCCTCCAACCAGCAGCGATCAGAGGACTGCAGAAATGGGTTTGCAGCAACTGTTTGGCCCGTTTTGGCCGCCTTCCCGAGCCGGATGCTCGGCCCGCTTTGAGGAAAGTCGATCCTCGCGTCGAGCCCGTCGTTTTGAGTGAGTTTTACTCACTAATGCCTTCTTAGTTTGCTAATTACGCTTAAAGGTTGGTTAGTGTTAATTAAGTGTAATTAGGTTGTTAGATTAGAATGGATTAGGGATTATTAGTTAATTGCTTTGTATATTAGTGATATAATTAGTGTAATTAGATAGAGAATTGCATGTAGTATTTATTGGATGCTTCTTGGGATTTTTCCCGTCCCTTATCGGGTGTTAATTAAGCAAATCGGGCCTAGGTGGAATTTTTAGGAATTAAATATTAATTTTCGAAATTAATTATTTAATTATTTATTTTTCGGAAATTCAACTGGGATGGCTAGTGACCGGGATTTTATGCTGATGATGGTGGCGCAGACCGTTTATTTAATTGAGCTTTGTATTGTGCTAAATTGAATTTATTGTATTTATTTATTTAATTTTCGAAATTAATTATTTAATTATTTATTTTCCGGAAATTCAACTGGGATGGCCAAAGACCGGAATTTCATGCTGATTTTCGTGGTGCAGTCCGTTTATTTAATTGAACCATATTTCATGCTGAATTGAATTATTTGTGAAAGAAGGAATTATTCTTTAATTGAATAATCTTTGGTTATTAATTGAAAAAGAACTAGGCTTCAGTTGATAATGCCAAAAGGATCTGAGTGGGCTACAGAAAATGATGGAATTTATAAAAAAGAAATTATTATGTTTTGGCTAAGGCCAATCAAGCTCATGGCATTTTATCGGAAATGAGAAAAACTGGTTATTTGATTATTTGCTTGGAATGATATGATCTACCGGCTCGATGACTCTACGGAGCATCTGGAGACAGGACGGTATGATAAATTGTGTGTATATCAGCTCGATGACTCTACGGAGCATCTGGAGACATGACGGTATGATAAATTGTGTGTATACCGGCTCGATGACTCCACGGAGCATCTTGAGACAGGACGGTATGATCTACCGGCTCGGTGACTCTACAGATTATCTTGAGACAGTACGGTATGATATATCGGCTCGATAATCTTATAGATCATCTTGAGACAGTACGGTATGATAAAGGGTCGGGTGGGACCATAAAGCCACTAGATCTTGAAAGGGTCGGGTGGGACCATAAAACCACTAAATCTTGGAAAGGTCGGGTGGGACCGTAAAGCCACTAGATATTGATAAGGTCGGGTGGGACCGTAAAGCCACTAGATTTGATAAGGTCGGGTGGGACCGTAAAGCCACTAGATATTGATAAGGTCGGGTGGGACCGTACAGCCACTAAAGCTAAGGAATTGCTTGGTGTTGGATGAATGA
This sequence comes from Eucalyptus victrix, assembly GCA_016097545.1. Taxonomy (NCBI): domain Eukaryota; kingdom Viridiplantae; phylum Streptophyta; class Magnoliopsida; order Myrtales; family Myrtaceae; genus Eucalyptus; species Eucalyptus victrix. The sequence continues at coordinate 4,636,638 of CM027845.1, forward strand.
CCTAGAAATGGTCCGACTGACTTATAATCGACTAGATCGATTGATCGATGATTCCATCTGAGAGTGACTTGATGTAATTCATTGCCTTGATTTGATGTTGTGAATTGAATGATTGAATAGCGATGGCCGTGAGTGGTCTTCTTGGTGTGTAATCGACTAGGTCGATTAGATCGATGCTTCGATCTATAATATGATTACTTGGGTGCCTGTATGATCTATGCTAATATGCAGGTGGAATCTGAGGCCAAGGTAAGTCCTCTGACTCATGTTGTGCATAGGCAGCCCTAAGGTGTATTAGTTTACTAATCGGGTCTTAGAGGGTAGAACTTGCTGAGACGTTGTCTCAGTGGTTATTGAATAACCATTTGAGGACCCGGATGAGGAGCTTAAGGAGGAGGAACTTGATGAGGAAAACCCTGATGAGGAACCTGAAGAGGAGTACGTGAAGGAGAACCCCGAGAATGATCCAGAGTAGGATCCTGATGACGTTTGCTATAGAATCAATTTGAGTAGAAACCAATCGTTTTAGTATGGCTTGTATATGATCATAAGGATGTGGTTTCAGGTTGAGGTTTCTAGTCCTACTTGTATATCCCATTGCTTTATTGTCTGGGGATTTTTATAATTGCTTCCGCATGTGCTATTAAAAAGGACAGGGTCGGCGATATGTAGTCCTGGGGATATCGCAAATTTAAAATCGACCAAAAGTTAAGGGATGTGCGCGTGCCTGAGGATCGGGGCGTGACAGGATCCGCCAAGAAATGCAACCTGGATAGGTTAGAAAATTTTCCATCCTAACATCTTTGAGTGTCTCTAGGCTCTGAACTAAAGGGCTGAGTGGTTTTCTGCTAAAAGGCTATCCCTGAATGGCTTGAACGGGAGTTGTTCACCCACTATGGAATGCATATCTGCAGGAAATTTACTCTCCTTCCCTGGTTCTAAGTCTAGGTCCATTCATGGTATCAATTGAGCAACCACTTTACTAACATGCAAATCAGATAGTTTTTGTTGGAAAAGTATAATTTCAAATCAATAAACCAATCAAGTTGGACTTAGAAGTGTGATATCACTTTCTTTAAGTATTTATTTGCCCCATAATATTGCTAATGGTCACCAACAAATATCGTCCAAGATATAACAAAGTCTCAAATGAGAAAATTAGATAGCAATTACAATATTTCTCTAGGGTTTCTCTAGGAAACAATTAAAAAGATGACCGTAGTTTTGAAAAGAAGACTTGAAAAATGATTTCATTCTAGTTCATGCCAAAAATAGACATAGATGTATGTAGGTACATACGTATGTAGGTATGTATGTATGTATGTATGTATGTATGTATGTATGTATGTATGTAAATCATTCTTAAAGAACATAAGTAACTCTGCACAAAAGGTTGCAAAATGAATAAAGATATCCCTTCAGAAGAAGTTACAAAATGAAGAAATACAACCTTTCAAGAAAGATTGCAAACTAAACAAATATAACCTTCGGGAAATGTTGCAAATTGAATAAGTATAATTTTCAAAGATTGTCTTGAAAAGACACATATAAAAAATTCAGAATAATAAAAATAATATTTTTTTAATAAATAAAATTCCAATTTTTCATAATTTCCAAAAATATTTAACAAAGAAAAAATAATCTTTCAACTAATAAAGGTTAATAAGATGACTATAAGAAATAAAATAAAATAAAAGTGGTTAGTGCTAATTAAACTATGGATGCATAAACATGTCAATTGCTAAATGCGCTTAATAATCGCACATCTACACGCACGTATTGTGGGGTCTAGCCCAAACCCAACCTTTTAAATAATAATAATAATAATAGAAAGAGAATTACAATTATAAATTGATCCATCTCCTCTCGAATTTCCTATGTGGGACAAGCAAAACACATTTATTTTGTTTTACAAACAAACATCCAACAGTTTTGTATTGTACATCTTTTTTTCATTTTCCTTTATTTAAATATGCATGCCATGTGATGCAATGACGTTAAAAAAAAAAAAAAAAAAAAACCTAACTAACATGCATAAAATTAAATTATCGTGGATACTTCAATATAAGCAAATGCCAATACCTTAGTATAAACTTCAAAGTGACGAACGACATGCATACTAAGATATATGAAATGAACATGAACATGAACCAATGCAATAATGTAATAATTAAAGATGTTCAAGATATTTTGGATATCCTGGATATCTTATTGATTGATTGTAATTGATATTATAATATCTCTAACTTTGGCAACGGCCATTAGAACTTAGGTCCCCTAGATTTTTAAGCTCATACCCACATCTTATACATTTTGTGTAGGCTCAAATAGCTTCCTCTAGAGTTGCACCTAGGCATTGATCGGGCAACCATTGAGGACTTAATCACAAGTCACTTCCAGTTATGGAAGGTGAAAAAATTTATATGTATGTTATCGCCGTGTAAATTCAGAACATTCAAATAAGATATTACTTAATGAGATAATTATAGGTTTTTCGTCAATGTTGTGATATACGATGATGTAGGCAATAAGGTTCGTATTTGACGAAGGTCTATACTAAATTTAATCAACTCAATCAATCAAACCCGATTCTTGAGGAACTCCCCCCAACACTACATTATACCCCAGAATTTCATAAAATTACATATTCGAGGCCTTAAAAAACAAAATCATCATCTATGATTTAGTCAACGTTTTGAGTACAACATGCAATTTTTCTAATTTAATTAATCATCAAACATATCTCTTTTGATATTTATATAGCAATTCAGATTCATCTCATGTCAAGTTATAGGATCTTAGAATGTAATTGCACAGTACAGACACTGTCCAAGGGATGGGATTGTTTGAAGGCACGTTGTTAAGTAAAAGGAAAAGACCATTTGATCTGCTAACGCCACCAACCACTTTCCAGAAAGACATTTTTTTAGATTGTATGGTAATGGCAATCTCTACAACATAGGTCAATGGTGCAACTTTCAATCTGCCCGACCTAGTGGTTTGACTTGTCCACAGATCTGAAGTCAACGAGACTTCAAAATTACATGTAGTGAAAGAATCTCAGGTCTTCAGCGAAGCCAAAGTGTTGCCAGCATACTAACCCATTGCACTAGTTGAGTTTCCCCAGGTTTAAGGATTTTAGTGTTTATGCTTCTCTTGGTACCTTCTCAGGTGGCCCATCCCATATCTAAAATTGGTTGGATAAGTGCTTCCATGTGTCGGGCGCGCAGCCTTCTTCTTACCCTTAGGGAGCAACTCGATTTTAAATGAGTTAGAATTCTTACCTTTAGGGAGGACCTCGATTTTAAATGTCTTCCAAACAGTGGACGTTTATCGCCATAACGACTGCAGGACATCATTCAAGGTATATTGCTCTTGAGTTAGGCATAGGGGTTTCGCCAAGGGAGGGGTGTCAGCATCGCCCCATGGCAGGTGATAACCTACTGTTACACTGCATTTTCTAATAATCATCTGGTTACTGCATCTCGTTGTTGTAGTCGTGAATTTATTGTTTTTTCTCTAGTGGCAAGAGCACATAGAGAGTTTCCCGCATCTCGAGATAGTAAAAGAATTAAAGTGTCATTGCCAGCCATAGATATCGACTTGCCATCTGAGAAACGGATTGGATAATAATTGAGGTCTATTGTAAGATTCAAAATGGTGCGGGAATCACAAATACATAGTGAGAGTTTGTCAGAAAGTGCGAAATTTTTTTAGTTTTTTGAAAGAGTGAGAATTTGTAAGAGGAATGAAGATGAAAATAAGAAGAGGGAGGCCTCTAATTTATAGTTTTTTTTTTTTTGTTTAAATATCTTGGTCAGAGCCCGGAGAATCAGTTGCCAACCAACGGCTGCGGCATCTAGGGCCCGATCAGTGGAAAGGCCGAGTCCAATTTTCATAAGGCGTAGAATTAGACCAAGGTGAATCTCCACTCTACATGAGCTAATCCCTTAACTTTCACATGCAGGAGATCCAGATACAACTTCAGGGTTATACGGAAAGACGTCAAGCTTGGGTCGGGCAGCGGCCCGAAAGCAAAAGGATAACAGGTCTAATCCAATATAGGTCTAAACATGTCAGATTGTACCATGTGGCCAGCGACCCTTTGTCCATTCCTAACAACGTCTTAACGTCATTTCTTTACTATTAATATTATTAAAAATCTCAAATCGATACATTTATACCACAATTATCATAAACTAATTTTTATGTTAGAAGACTCCCAAATTAGTACATCATTACCACATTTACTTCAAATTAGTATATGCGTGCTATATTTACCCCAAATAATTTTTTATGTCACAAACAATTCTAAACCGATATACCTATGTCACATTTACCCTAAATTGGTACATTTGTGTAGCGTTTATCCCAAAAATTTCAATTTTTTCACAATTTAAGATAAATCGATACTAGCCTTTTTTTAAAAAAATGGATCTTATTATCCTCAACAACTCTCCTGCTTTAATATATCATCTCGAGTAGTTCAATTTACTGCTCGTGGGGGAACCAAACGGTCACCATATCTGCAGCTCTCCCAAGTTCGAAATCGATTCTCTCTCTCTCTCTCTCCCGATCAATCAGCGATTTTGCATATTCTTGCCTGTCTAAACCCTACTCGCGTCCCAGGAACCTCCCCCGGCCATGGCGAACTGTACGCCGTTGCCGGCGACTCCTGGCTGTGAAGAGCCGAGCCCCATCAGGCACGTCCTCTGCGTGACGCGGGACGAGGACGTCAAGCGGTTCGAAGAGACCGAGGACTGCTTCATCCTGGGTTTCGACCCGTTCGAGCGTATCTCCAGGTTCTCCCTGTCGATGACGGAGGCTGGCGCGACCGACGATCGCGGCGATGGGTCCAAGGACGTCGTCGTCATTGCTGAGAAAGGACAGGCAAGTTCGTACTTTTGTCGGGCGAACTTGTCCTTTTTTAGTCGTTTTTGCTTCGTTTTCGTACTAAACCGTGAATTTCTCTGTTTGGTTATGCCTTCGTCATAAAGACTGTTTATGTTTTCGTGGGTTTCACGTTTCGGCGAAGGTGGTCTCTATGTTTGTTCTGTTTCGCTTGTGGAGGAGAAATGAGAAGCATAACGTATGTTGGAGAATCCTTGGAATACTGATCTAGCAATGGAAATACTTGAGTAAAGTAGAACTTGACATGAGTAATGCACTGTATGGTTTAACTGGAGGTGCTCATTAGCTTTGTTTGGTGTACTTAGGATTGTAATAGCCTGTTGAACTTGTTCAGAATTGGGGATTTCTGGGTGACTAATCGAAACCGATAGCACCAAAAGAAGGGAGAGGAAACTAAAAGAATATTTTGAGAAATTTATATGAGCTCTTGACTCGGATACCATTTTGATTTGAGCGCCTAATTGACAATTTCAAAAGTTCAACTCATCAGAGAGCATTGTGGTATGTGTCTTCCGTTTCTTCTTTTTATGGTTGAGAAAGGAGTGGTATCTTTATACGTAGTTGTTATCCCTATTAATGGAAGTCGAGAACAGATTTAATTGATCATGTAGACTGGACTTCAAGTTTGTAGTGTCGGGGAAGCAATCACAATTTTCTAAATGCAGTTATGATGATGATGATCTTATCTCGCTTCAACTATAGCTTATTTGTAAGTTGCATGTCATATTATTTGGTCCCCAGGATTCTATGCAAGTATCTTTCGAAGCAGTTTTCGTATTACTAATTCTTTTCTCAAGTCATAATGATTAAACGCTCTTGATTGCTGGTTGCTGCTGATGATTACGGACAGGTGGCTTGTAGAGACTTCCCGCACTCGAGGCATCTTTGTCAGAAATTTCCCTTTGCAACTACGCCTCATGAAAGACACTGCGAGCTGGTACTAACCGCACATGAATTTAACCACCTGATGATTGTTCTCAATATCGAGTCTCAAAATTTGTACTTTTAATTGAACTATGGAGGCAATCCTAACTAGGTGCATTTTTCCTTCGCTTTCATGCAGTGTTACTGCTATATATGCGATTCAGCTGCTCCATGTAAGAGGTGGTTCAAGAGAAACCATTGTGATGCCACTGAGCACGACAATAAGTGGAAGTCAAAGAGAAGGAGAAGATTGAGGGAAAAGAGAGAAAACAGCAAGTGAAGGGCTCTTCACATTGTCTGTTTTCTTGCTAGTTCATGGTGAAACTGGTCGAAAGCATTGATGATCAATTCATGCTCTGCACTTGTTGATCAGCTTATCATCTCCCTATTTTTGCGCTTGGTTTTGGCAACATCCTGGAGTACAGGACAGCTTTTGGGATCAGGGAACTTGATTGTACAGTCATTTGATCCATAACAAAGCGAAAGGTCGAATTTCGTTATTTTGTGGGATCAAAATCGCTGTTAAAATTCATTGTTTGCTTACAAATTTTTGAAAGTGGACATGCATGAGTTTGACTCATGAATTTGCTGAGTCGCTTCAGGTAAGCTAAATGGAGATTGGGAAAGCTAGTTATATGCTGTTATACTTGGTCCAACGGGCCCATGCCCGTCCGTGGCCTGTCTATTTGCCATGCCTAAAAACTAGAGTGCAAATATCCATAGGGAGAGCTGAGAAACTGTATGCTTGGAGAATTTAAAATCATTCTGTCAAGATGGCGTAGTTGATTTTGTGCTCTCAAACTGCAAATCCTGCTGTTTTCTCAAGAAAATCTTTGCTTCCTAGTTCCTTTCGGAGCCTGTGTTAAATTTATATGCTCTCGAGTGCAGGTGAATGCAGTATATTTGGTGCGGTTTGGTGCTTAAACCAAATGAAATCACGTACATACCATTTGAGAAAAGAAAAATCAAAACCAGATCAAAATGTGATGAATAGTTTCTCATTTGCGATTTTCATTCGATCTGAAGCCGAAATAAACCGTCCATTCTTCTTTCATCTTTTTCTCTCTTTTTTTTTCCTTTTTTTAGTTTTTTTTTTTTAGGGGTGGTGGTAGTAGTTTCATGAGCTTAAACTCACTGAATAGTCTAGACAATGCATTCATTCCATGAAATAAACCAGAGTATACACTCACAACAATTCATAAATTCACAATGAATATCAAACCTTCTTCTTTAAAAAAAAAAAAAAAAAAGAGCTATTTCATTTATAAATGACAAGAAAAATCAAAAGGCTATATACAATACAGTTTTGCGGTTTGGTTTGGTTATAACTTTCACATGAGTCTAGTTCTAGTTCAGCTTTTGAATCATTTTTAATGAAGATGGTTTGGTTTGATTCAGCTTAACAATTTGAAACAATGTTACTAATTCTCTTGAAAGTACTTATGTGGTTTCACTTTGAGCCTCCAGTGATTGGCAATAACAATTCTTGCATTTGCTATTCTAGTTTGATTATGCACCTGTTTAGCTTTTTTAGGTTTTAGAGTAATGATGTGCTCTCCGGAGAGAAAAAGAGAAAAAAGAGTCCATTACAGGCTGACTGCCTGAGGCTCAGAGTGGCATACATGTAGTTTTGTGATAATTCAAGGGTATCATATTGTTGTTATACCTTTTTATACCCATTTATAATAGGCTAAATTGTTACATGTGTTAGCAATTTTGTAAATTGGTCATAAATGAATTTAAAATAATAAAATCTAAAATAATATGGATGTTAAATGACTTCATAATCTATGACAAAAAAATAAGTTCACAATCCACTTGTTTCACAATCTATTTGTGACTCTCTCTCTCTCTCTCTCTCTCTCTCTCTCTTCATTCTCCCTCACGCTCATTCACTTCATGTTTTCACTTCAATTTGGGTATAAAGTTTCCTACATTGGCTTAAGTATCAAAGTATTTTAGCAATATTATGTCAAGTATGAATTGAGTTAAATATAAGTCACTAAATTTGTATTACATGAAAATTGATTAAAACATATTAAATGAATCAATTTCGATCCGATCATTTTCGACCCAACCCACCGATTTAGTGGGTCTAATTATTATGAGTGGTCCGGAGCAAATTGGACTCTGTTTAGGAAGAATAATCACTTTCCTCCCTTTAGAATAGGAAAAAACTAAAGCACGAGCACATCCTTATTGTTGAGGTCAAAAAAGACTTTACCCTACGTGAATTAAACATATTAGTTGATTTTCACTTTTCTGCTTTTTTATGACTTATTTACATTTTTTGAAAATGGGCATTTGACGGAATATTTTGGTCATCCTGAAAGTCAAATGCACGAAAGTTGCTCACGAGGGTTACTACAAAAGTGCAAATTCAATGAATAGAATATAACAAGATATGGCGAAATTCGAGATGGAGAATGAACTTAAAAAATAAATTGTAGTGTGTATCACGAACACATCTTGCCTTACTAAACATACAACTAACGAACACATATTTATCATACCAAATCAAATATCGAGAAATGAGTCCATCAATAAAAAGGGGAATTGTTATACATTCGGCAGGCAACACAAGTCTCATTCTACACAATATTAACTAAGCAATATAATATATGGCCGTCCACCGAGCATGTGTTTATGTGATACTAAGGGTGCATTTGGTAATGTTTATGTTCTAAGGAATAATTTTTTAACAAAAATAGTTTTTTTTTATTTCTATTCTAGGGAACAATTTTTTAGTATAAGAATGCGTTTGGTAATTGCAAAAAATTTCTACTTCGGGAATAGAAACACATTTGGTAACTTGTATAATTTTTTTTGTTTCTTTTAATTTTTTAATATTTTTATTATATTTTTCCTTTTTTTCTTCCTTCTTTCTTTTTTTTTTTTTTCTTCTTTCTTCCTTTTGGCCTATTGCTAATCTTGGCCATGGTTGCCGACCGGCCAATGACCTCACCATGGCTAAGTGAGACTCGACCTCACCTTGGCTGGGCAAGCTCGAGCTTGCCCAGATCTGGCGAGGCCAAGATCACCTAGCCACTGGCAAGACCGAGCCTTGTCGAACCATCACCAAGTCGGCGTCACCCAGCGGTGGCTCATGAGACTGACCCTCGCCGATGGTTGGGAGAGCTTGACCTCACCAGATCTAAGCGAGCTCGAGCCTCCCCAATCACCTCACCTCACCACCGAGGCCACCGGCGAGGCCAAGTCTCACCGAAGGCCAGCAACACTTCGACGAAGTCACTAGCCATGGCTGAAGCCAACAACCAACCAAAAGGGAAAAAAAAAAGTGTTTTTCGGAATTGTTCATAGGAACAAGAAACAACTTTTTCCTACTTTTTGTGTCTATTCCAAATTTGCTCTCGAAACAAAAAAAAAAATAATTTTTTTATTATGGGTTATCAAACATGTTTATGTTCTTTTTTTGTTTCCCGAAATTAAAAAAAAAAAGAAATTTGTTTTCAAAAAATAGAAACAAAAATAAATAAACACGCCCTAAATACAAGAGATTGGCATGAGCTCAAGCTCAGAAACCGTTATTTATCCCATATAGACTGAGATCCCATGTCATCACAAAAAGAGTGGGGGAAATAGATGAAACTGAATTAAGCAATTTAGTATATCGTATGTCGTTATACAACCGACCAAGCCTATGGGTTTGATTAAATGAGCACACTCATAGTACAAGACCGTCTTTTAGGTCCTGTGGCACGTTACATCAATCGAAAATCGGAACCTTGCAGAACTGAGTGGGCCGGAGTGGTTGGAAAGGGGCCGACCCGACCCGGTCGGAGGAAAACCCTTATCCGGACCGCGCGCACTAGCAGGACAACCCTCGAGCAATTCATCTCTCTCGCGACAGCAAAACCCTATCGCTTAGCTTGCATCGCTGTCCGGTCTCTCGGTAGCTAAGATGTCGCCCGCTCCGGTCGTGGAACCCGCCGAGCCCGAGACCGAGAAGGTCCCCGAGCCCGAGAAGAGGCCTCAGGTACTTCCGGGTTGTTCTTGAGCTCCGTCCGTCTACTGGGTGTGTGCGAAAAAAGTTCGGGGGTTGGTGGGGGGTGGGTTCGGTTCGTTCAAAGTTCGTTGCTTTTTGTTGCAGGACGACGAACCCATTGTGGAGGACGTGAAGGACGACGACAAGGACGACGAGGACGACGATGAGGATGACGACGACGACGACGACGATAAGGAAGATGGGGCTCAAGGTGGATCTTTTTCCTTCTTCTTTTCTTCTTTTTTTTTATTCATTTCGCTTTATTTTTTGGAAGCGATTGTGTGATTTCGCCTGGTTTTGGTTTTGTGGTTGTGTGAAAGTTTGCTGATTTGCATACGGGCATTCCCTATTTTTCGTTGGGAGGATTATTTTGAATCAGGAGGGATTGTTTATGGGCAAATGGGATGGTACGGGGGGATTATGATGTGTGACCTTTGGAGTGCGTTTAGTTTTTGTTGAGGTTGCGTTGCGGAGTTGATTTTTTAGATGAAGTTCTTAAATCCCAATGGTCTACTCTAGTTTAGGTGGAGTAATGCAAGTGCTATGTCCGCGGAAATCATTTTTGGTGTAGGATAATCCTGGTCATTCTTTCATCTCCAAAAGGGTGTCACTGCTGTGTATGTTGATTCAAATTTTGCATTTTCAACAGATAGCAATAACTGTGATGCTACGTTTATCTGTTTAACTGAAGATGCGGATGTTTGCTACTTTAAGTGTGGGAAAGACTGGGTGTGGCGATGGTCTGTTTCATTTGATATTTTGTAGTTTTAATGTGTAATCACGTTGATAGAGAGGTTTCTGTTTTAGTTAGAACTCAACTCAGTAAACCACAGATGGATTTCATGATCTGAAACTTTTGCTTTTGGATTGGTTTGGTTAGTTCACTGTATGCAAACATACAATCACAAGTCTTGAATTCCTTTTGGGTTGGCAGAAGGCTGGTTCCTTTTGGTTTAGTATGTGAATGAGGAAGTTGTTTGTGTGGAGTATCATTGGATTTTATGTTTTGGCTCAAGTTTATTGGTGCAGTTTTTGATCTCTGCAATGCATATACTCGCAGTCTGCTTGAGCTGTGCAGGATTTTTTACTGAAGCTTCTCGAAAATTCCAACAAAAGTATATTTCTATTTGATTTTGTCAGCTGCTGCTTTTGGATTTAAGAACTCAAACAACATGAATGGGCAGGTGCAAATGGGGGTTCGAAGCAGAGCAGAAGCGAGAAGAAGAGCCGCAAGGCTATGTTGAAGCTTGGCATGAAACCTGTAAGCGGTGTAAGCAGGGTCACCATCAAGAGAACCAAGAATGTGAGTGCTTTTTCTTTCAAATCTCTGTCATGCATTTGATAGCTCATCCTTTATATAATTTAGCAAAAAACTAGAGCAACTCTGAATTGTTCGGGTCTCATTGATTATAGAGCACTAAATGGTGTCTAGTGGCTTTGGAAGATCCATTTATAGCTGACCTGAAAAAGTGGAGTGTCTTAGTTCATTATAGTTGAAGTTGATTTGCATATATAAACAATGGCATGTTATTGAGAAATTCCTGGTGTTTCAGGTCCTATTCTTCATCTCAAATCCTGATGTCTTCAAGAGCCCTCACTCTGAGACTTATATCATATTTGGGGAGGCGAAGATCGAAGACTTGAGCTCACAACTGCAGACACAAGCTGCCCAGCAGTTCAGGATGCCCGACATGGGATCTGTGATGGGCAGGACAGACACTTCAGCCGCAGCCTCAGCAGCACAGGCTGATGAAGAAGAGGAAGAGATAGATGAGACTGGGGTTGAGCCTCGCGACATTGACTTGGTGATGACCCAGGCTGGAGTTTCGAGGAACAAGGCCGTGAAGGCTCTCAAGACGCACAATGGGGACATTGTTGGTGCTATCATGGAGCTTACTACCTAAACATGCTCCATCGGGGTTTGCTGCCTGGCCTTTTTCGGTGATGAGCTTTGAGAACTGTCTAGGTTAATCTGAGTTGGGATTATTTGCAGCATTTATTAACTTTCTATATCGGCTCTTTTATTCTTGAACTTGTAGAAGAGAAATTAAAGCGAGGGCGTTTTGTCAACAATCCACTCGTATAACATGGCCGGACCTTATGCCTTTTTCAGCTTCTTTTAAGTTCTCTGAAAGTCATAAAGCGACCAGTTTGAGTAACCGTCGATCACGCATGGCTCACTTTTAAGTCGCAAATAGCCTGACAGGTGATTACGTCATCGTTATAGGTGATTCAAACCGAACTCAAAACTGAAACCAAAGAGGTTCTGAGTAGGAATGCTATGATATTGCAATTGGTTTAACGATCACATTGAACGGCTTGGGTGTTGTTTGCACTATGGGTTGCTCCTTCGCTACGAACTGAATTTACGCGAGAAAAGTCAAGGTCAAAGTACTGATCACAGGACTTCACTTCTCGCTTCGATAGGCAATTCCAGAGCTCTTTCTTGTCATTTTCCACGTTCAGATGAGACAAATATAAATGACAATGTATGGGTTTCTCCTACCTTAGCAAGTGACTAATGGATGAAAAAACGTGCTTATCAAACTTGCGAAGATGTGGAAAAATAACAAATAGTAGCCTTAACAGCGTCTTTGGCCGTTGACCCCATCGCAAGTAGTTCTGATTTCCGTGTCTTCGACCGTCTTCAGCTGTAATTGAGCCAAGCTCGCTCTTGCACAAATTAAATATGCTGCTGATTAGACAACACGCTTGAGCATGCCTAGTGAATCTTAGTTGAAAGCCGAGCTTATTTGATGTGCATAATACATACAAATGCAACTTGTCTTATTTGAGCTCTATAAGAAGCAAAACACATGCAAGCACGACTTGTCTTCATCTAGCTGTAACACCGACAGCGTTTGAAAGCTATTTACAAGTTTGGAGATCAAAGAGTTCCACAAGAGCAATTCATGGGGTTTGACACACAGTGTTCTACATAACATAGAGAGAAGCGATACAGATCCAGTATAAATCATGGGTGATTATTCACATTTGAGGAACACTTACTCCTGAAGTCAAGATTTAAAATCTCTGCCCAGAATCTCCTCTTTCGGCACAAACTCCCAGTCTAAGTCCTGCCAGCCTGCAGAGAGAGGGTTTTTGAGCGAATCTTTTGCTCGAAAATGGAGTATTTGACTATCTTCAGCACCAGCCTGAGACTCCATTTTCAACTTGCCACCAGAAAGGTCAGTGCTTTCCTCTATCACTCTTTCTCTAGCAACTGGAAAGCTTTCTTCTTTAAGTGCGACCCCGATATCAACTGAACCTGGAGGAATCAGTGTCTGATTTTCAGAAAGTAAGCTCTCATCCCATCGTTTCGGGATTTTCAATCTGGCCATAACAGAAGGCTCTACGTCATCAGTGCAGCAGATTGCGCCTGTTACAGGAGAATTGAGAGAGATTTCAGGTGCGAGGCTACCGTTCTCTTTGGATGATCCGGCTGTCAATTCTGCAGTCCTGCTGAGATCAGGAGAAACTTTCAGAGGCCCTTGTTCCTCCACATTTGGAGTACTTTTAGTACTTGAGTTATGAGGCCGGCAACTTGGAGCTAAAAGGTCAGTGGTAGGATTGATTGTGCTGACCACAGTCAGACTCTGAACAGAGGCATTCAGCTTCTCAGGCTTTTCACAGCTCCTTGTCCCAGCCAACAATTTATCATCTTCATTTGATTGAACAGATACTCCAATATCTGATGAGTTCTCTGCATCGAAATTATTTTCAAAAGAATCTGCAACAAAACACCATTAATTATGAAATGTTAAAGAGTTTTTTCTCTGATAAATGAATCTGCTTGGCCATGCAAATTAGATGTGTTAAGCAACTTAAGTCCCAACCTTTCACTTCATTGGACCCGGAATTATCCATCTCGATCCTCATACGATTGAAGCGAGCCTTGTAATTCATGGAACATAGAGTAGCCTCTGCCTCAAGCCACAAATTCTTAAATAAGCGTATTTGTGGCTGCGAATCATCCTTAACCTGAAAGTTCTCACTGAGAATCTTCTTGATAGCCTGCAAGGTTATCCACAACAAATTTACTCAGTTTCTATTGATCCATTAGCTTATAGTTCCAACCTTTCCATGGCAGGGAGTTACAGAGTATTAAAATAAGTACCTCGGTCATGGCATCATCTTTGTTTATCAGGGCATTACCCCCACAGGAGGAAAGTTCGGAAGAACTTTCAACCTCACTATCAAGCCCAGCATCTTGCCTCTTCTTGTCAAAGGCACGGTGATTGTCAAGCTGACCCTTAATATTTACAGAAAATGCACTGGCAAGAGGAGGCATATTTACAGAAGATTCACTCTGTGGGAAAAGAACCCAATTATCCTTTTTCTGCAGAAAACAACCTACCTAGAATGCTATAACTCAAAACTAGATATTCAAGAATAGGCAGAAGAAAAAAAAATAAATCAATAAACCAGATCAAAGAAACATGTTAAAAAAGGACTAGCAATTGTAGATGATATCCTACCAAAGGTAGCTTCAATTCGTATTATGAATCAACATGTAGGTGTAGTTCACTTCTAACATCACAACGTGCATATTTAACTGCCACAACTTTTTAGTTATTACAGTGTTGTTTCATCTAGCAGGTAGAAAAAGGAGATGGTACTCATACCCTACAGATAAAACCATCTCTTCACCATGTCATCGTCTTCCTGTTTCATTGTCTATCCGATTCTTGATTAATACTCTTAAGTATATTTGTCATGATAGATCTATCTTGACAATATGCTTAATTAATCAGAAAAAGGCTACTGAGGTAGTAAATAGGCCTGTGCCGCAAATCTCTTCATAGTTAAAGGCCCTTCTAGAATATGGTGCAGCACAATGTGAGAGTGAAAACATGCATTCGAATTTCCCAAGTCCCAATTATTCAGAATTCCGTCAATTGCCTCAACGACTATTACCTGCTGTCTGAAAGCAAAAAGATCATCACCTTCATTACATGAAATTATGAAAAGGAACTAGCAAGGGGATATCAAATGCTTCAAGATATAATTCTAGATTCATGAGAAGATTATCACCTAAAGTTCAAAAGGCTAAATTATTTTCATTGGCATGTTGGTTATCATCCAATTTGAGATTACCACCATCCACATTTTGCCATTAAAAGAGTGGCTTTTCATGCTCTGGCAATTTTAGCATCAACTAATGTTAGGTAAGAAACTGAAAAAGAAGCAGTGAGATAAACAAAATTACCATGTCAAGATCAGGTGATGCTCCTAAACCTTTGCATGTGTCTACCTCAGAATTATGTATTTTGGGTTGTGTGGTCATCTGCTCAACATTCTTTGATGAACATGCACAAAGATTATCAATCACCTTTTGAATGACATCAGTGTCTCCTTCCTTTAAGTTGCATGCACCACTTAAACATGAATAGAGAAGTAACTCTGACAGATTGTGCATAGTTGAAACTAGCATCTGTCCATCTATATTTGGGATTACTGATCCCCTATCCCATTTGGCAACCCCAGGAGAATTATCTACTGCATTGGTTGATTCCAACACATGCTTCATAGAAAGGAGCAACCCTTCCGGTGGATCCATTTTCAAAGAATCATTTCCATTTGTACCCACATCAGAGACATGATGGGTGGGCATGTGCCACTTGTCAGAAGTCACATCACCTTCTCCTGAACTCTGCTGCGTGGGATGAGAAGGTTTAGCACTAGAATCACCAATTGATTCTTGGCACGTCATGCAATGTCCAGTAGATTCCTCGACTTCATTAGAAAACAGATCATGTGTTGAATCACTCGAGCAAATATCCTCATTATCATTGGATCCTCCCTCTCTGCCTGAAGGATTAACAAAGGCATGCAGCACTGAGGGTGACACTGAACCTCTGTTACTACACCCACCTCTGTAGAGTACTTTTCCTGCACTTGGTTTATCAGAGGAGACCTTAGGAGGATATAAGGTATTGCCAAATATTCGAAGGTCCTGTTGCAGATTAAAACCACTTAGTTCAGGTTCCTCCCCAAGCTTTGAGCATGCAATTGCTTTTTTCCAGCAAGGAGAGTCCACAGCATGTTCAAACTGATGTAAACCCACAGAGGGGCTCTCAGCAGAATTCAAGGCATGATTACCCTTAGATGGCAAATTAAATCTGTCTAATGTCACATGAGGATTTCTGGATCCAGATTTGGCACCAATGTGCTTTTCAGCACATTGCAGAGTACGATTATGCTCCAGTGCTAAATAGGATCGATCCGAAGTCAAAGGATCTTTACATCCCAAATCTGCCCCAGCTAAATGATGAAATGCATATTTAGATTTGCTATTTGATCGGTCTTCATCTTCGAGATGGTATGGTTCCTCAAAGGTAAAATCACTTCTTCCTAGCTGGACCCCTACATCTGCACTATCAAACTGTGATTCACTTCCACAAGCTCGCACGAATGGAAGCTTGTTTACACTAGATAGCAGAATGCTAGCATAGCGCTCATTAGCACAGTCTCTACCATCCTTGTGATCTCCTGTAGAAACTTCAGCAGCTTGAGAGCTAAAGCCATCAACTGGGGATACCATGGTGTGTGCAAGCAAAGGTTTCACATCACAATTCCCATCATTCCTGCTAGAATCATGCTGTGACACACTTTTCCCAAGAGTGGTACCATCAAGCCATGGCTTGCTTCCCAAAGCTTGCACGGACTGAGGCTCATTTACATTAGACAAAATACTGCGAGCATAGAGCTCATTAGCACTATTCTTGTGATCTCTGATAGAAACTTCACCAGTTTGAGGGCTAAAACCATCATTTGGTAATCCCATTATGGTTGGAGGCAACAATTTGGCAACAGAGTCCCCATAATTCATGCTAGAACCATGCTGTAGCACACCTTCCCCAAGACTGGTGCTGTTAAGCTGTGGCTTGCTTCCAAAAGCTTGCACAGACCAAGGCTTATTCTTAGACAGTAAAATGCCAGCATAGAGCTCATTAACACAATCTCTACCATTTTCGTGATCTCCTATAGAGGCTTCACCAGTTTGAGACCTAAAATCGTCAATTGGATATCCCATTGCAGGTGCAGGCATAGATTTCACTACAGAGTTACCACCATTCACGAATGAACCATGCTGTAGCACACCTTTCCCAAGATCAGTGCCATCAAGCAGTAATTCACTACCAGAAGCTAACAGGGACTGAGGCTCATTTACACTGGACAGCATAGCGCCAGCATAGTACTCATTAACACTGTGTATGCCTTTCTTATGACCTCCTAATGAAACTTCACCAGTTCCTGGGACAAATCCATCAGCTGGAGGTCCCATTTGGGGTGCAGCAAAAGATTCCGAAATCATATTCCCACCATTCACACTTGAAACATGATTTGACACAACATTTTCATCTTTATGAGCATATGGCCACTGTTTCTTCCCAAGATTCGAAGATAACTCTGGCATTGCTGCCTGAGGAAATGTTTCATGAAATACTCTACGCAAATCCAAGCTTGATGATGCTGGATGAAAAAAACATATAAGGATAACGTCAGAGACTGAGTAAGCATAATCTTGGTTTGGCAAGCAAGAAATCACTTACCATCCACGTGTTTTCCACTTATAAATCCACCATGCTTTTCCCAACTCAAAAGATCACTATGAGAAGCTCCTGCATGTGTACTCATACCATTAGATGCATGATGAAGTCCTCAAGAACACAAAGAGGAAAGAACATATAATCAGATCTCTCTGCTTTCTTAACTTCATTTGAGCTTCCATTAGTAATCATAGTCTGTTCACATAACTAATTTAATTCAAACCAGAGCACAGAAAAAACACTATTAAACTTTAAATGTATCAGCATATGAACAGCATGCACGAAAGAGATCAGCGCATGAAGAACTGTGTGTAACAATATTATAACATTATTATCAGAAAAAGAAGAAAAGAATGAGCATGAGCATACCTCCGTTTGTACAAGTTTCAGTCACTAATGGAGCCGCAATAGGCCTCTTCAAGCAGTAACTCCCACCTATATCCTCAATTTTACCATAATATCTAAGTGCCTGCTCATTCCAAAGGCCACTTGATTCAGCTGTACCTCCCAAACTCACACTTTTGCTTTGATCATCACGAGGCAACTTATCCAAATTCGCATCAAAAGGAGATGATATTCTGCCATAGTCGCACTGAGTAGCCAGCCCTGAGGATCACCCTGAACTACCCCGGACGACGCATAAATGGAGTAACACGCGTCACTTTCCGTGACGGCACTTCTCAAGCCATCAGAACGTCGGCCTAACTTTTCATCCCCTCCAACATCAACAGAGTTCCATGAAAGTAAAGGGGTACTTTCTCCATTAACAGTCTCCAAACCCGAGTAACCGTAAGTCCCAACATCGAACTCCGGGTTCGACGCAGGAAACCAATCAGTTCTTGCGTTAGGAGGGCACGGATTCGGCCAGGCGCCGTGCGAAGAATCCGCAGGCCCCTGATCGAACGGCGGCGGCTGAACAGAATCCACATAAAACGGCGGCAACGAATTGGGATACGGGTCCAGCTGGGGGATCGCGAAAGGCTGCGCAAACGCCGACAAGTTCGACGTCGACGAGCACGACCCTCTATTTCCAGCCCAATTACTCATCGTTTAACAGATGATCAGGGTGGGGGGGCCAACCGATCAAAACCCACAAGAAATCTGCGGCAAAGGAACGATCTTTTCACGACCAACCAAGCAAACAAAACAAACAACGATTCATTCAAGCGACGAACGCGACCACCGACACCATAAAGCGCGAAGTAAGTCCCGATTCTCCGGCCGAATTACCAGCTAAAAAGAGACCATGGAAACGGAGGCGAAGGGATGAAAAAATACCGGAGAGAGGAGAGATGGAGAGCTCCCCGATGGCGGGCGGAAGCTGCGAAGGAGAAGCAAAAGAGCTTGCGTCGTCTCCACTGCACAAAGAAAAACGCCCTCTTCCTCCTCTTCTTTCTCCGATCGTGCCGTGTAGTGTAGGATCAGCAGCATCGCCGAGGGCGCCACCGGAATTACGAAAATGGCCCTCTGGTCTGGATGATCGCACACTTGGCGGCTGCTCGTGCCGCAGAATTTTGGCACGCTTTCCTGCCTTCGTAAGCGCGAACTGGTTTATTGTTTTAAAATCGACGTCAGCTTGAGAAATGACCGTTTATTCATTATAATCTTGCAAATAAATGGCAATAAACAAAAATAATATATATCACCTTTTAATCCATATAATTCTTTTTTGGATTAATACCAAAAAGAAGACCTTAAACGAGTAATTTATGACAAAATTTTCCCAATTAATTTTTCATCACCAGAATTTCAAAATAAATACACTTATAACAAATTTATCCTCTATTAGTTTCCATTAAATCGAATTAATCACGCGTGTCATCAAACTCAATAATTTTGCGATAAAATTAAATAAAAATTAACAGATTGTAAATTTATTAGGAAAGTGCCAATTTGGGGATGTTTATTATATGATATTAATCCTGATTTAAATCTATATGAGCATGAAAATAATCGCTTATTAATAATATTCCTGAAAAGAAAATAATAGTAAACAAAAATCATCTTTGTATCCATATTCATAATTTTTTTTGGGTAAGTAAGTTACTTTATTACCCCTAAAACCAAGATCGTGATGGGTGGACTGATCTCGTGGACATGCCCTACCATTAGTCACATCTCCAATCCAACTCCATGTGCAAAAGCAAATGCAGCACAAAACGTCATAACACCAGTCCAACCACATGTTCAAGATCAAAACACAGCAGAACTCCATCTCCAATCCTGTCGAAAATGTTCGATCTGCTACATCAGGAGAGACCCGATGCCCCCAATTTTCATCGAGCATAAGATAGGCGTCGCATGGTCAACGAATTCATTCGAGGGGTGACATTAAATCACAAGTGGTTTGCAATCTTTATCACTTAAATTTTCCAGAAATCAAGGGAAGACCAAGATATTTCACTGGGAAGTGGCCATTTTGGAATCCACTCAAAGCACCACCTCTTCTGCATATTGACCTTCATGACCTGCCAAATGCAACTCGACGTTTTTGTGGATTAAGCCCTGAGGCCAGACATTTGCTTTGCCTAGAACAAATGCTTCTCATTCAGTGAATCCTTGCCGCCCTTAAAAGTGATCTCCAAAATCATCCGCAGAATCCAACTGAGAGAGCTTGACGTGTGAGTAAAGAGGATGAAACTTGACTTTGCTTCATTCAACTGCAGCATCTGCCATTAGAGAAAGTATCCCCCATGACAATAACAAAGAGGCATTGTCTCCAAACCCTTTTCGCCTTTAAAGAAGCCTTGAAGATGTCCATTTAGGGAGATGGAGAAATGAGGCCTGGGAATACAAGCTTATATCTGTTTCCAAATTGATTAGGAAACTGTTAGATTTCCCTTACTGCAAGGACAGATTTCCAGCTGATAGACTCAAATGCCTTCATGAGATCAGCTTTGCTAATTTCTCTTTTGGATACAATATCCATAGGCAAATTCCTGTCAATTCATAAGCCAGATTAGCATTATCACAAAAGCTCCTCCCTTCAACAAAGGCGGCTTGTTTACAACTTATAATTTGATGAAGCAATACATTTGATTTATTAGCAGTTACTTCTTTCTTACATTTGGCAAAATCATATCATCAAGGTCTTTTTCCACAATTAATCATATTATTTCTTTTTTGCTACAAAAATATTTTATGAATATTGGAATAACTTTGTTTCCGTAAGATTTTCGGATATCAATTTCTTAAAAGGGAAAATAGCAACATGCAAAAGTGGGAAAAAAAATATCATTCTATGATAATAATTAATAGCTTGCTATTTACGGGAATATCCTATGCCTTCTTGATATAAACTTGGAAATATGAGTGTTATGATATGAACGCACAATGATTGTCTTGTAATAGAATTGTATTGAAAATCTTCAATGGCATGAATTAGACTGATTGATTTCAAGTTATAAGAGTTGAACTCAATATCACATTGACAATCAATTGGTTTTGCAAAGTGATGCTACTTTGGCAAGAATACAATCAACTCACAGCTAATATTATTACTCTTGTTGAGAGTGTTTTTAGTAGAATACACTTGACGGTCCATCTAACCTTAGACGAATGCTTCATTTGCTTAGCATCACTTGATTCACCTATTGCAGGCTGTCTTTATTGATCGCGTTTGCTTCATTTGCTCAATCCTAATGTAATAATTATCGAAGTGACTTAGGTTTAGGAAACGCTAAATTAGCTTTCTGGAATAATCTCTCAATGACAATGTACGGATTCAGCCTTTAACCTGACCAGCAGAATGTTTCGTAACGCAATGACAGCAAGTCAACACATCAGGCAAAGCAAAAGCTAATCTCAACCAGAACTATCGCGTGATCCAACAACCGAAGCAAAACGAATTTTTTCCATGGATTTTGCTGCTTCACTTAGAGTACGACAGCAGCCTCCTGAACCGACCATTTCTTGATATCCTTCCCTTTAAGATCACTCCTGCGTATACACACAAATTGTGCAGCAGAAAAGAGCGAAAACATCAACATGAACCCAGAAGAGAACAAATGAAAATGACTGTAAGTATATTGATATGGAAAGAGCAGAACACGAAGCATGAATCCCAGCAAATGAGTTGCATCATAAGGGTCACAAACTCATCGATTCACTGTACATTTGGATTGTCCCGTACTCACTGGGTCGCCCACTTCTTCCTCGCACACCGGCGACGGCAATGAAAGAACAAACGAATGCCCCCTCACCCAGAAAATCTTCTTAAAAGAAGCACAACATCACTCAAAAATAAACAAGGAAGGAAGATCCCGAAGCATCTGGAAGGGATCTCCTGGCTGCACTGCCACCGCCAAGATGGCTGGCCCACCCCAGCGGCAACAGCTGCTCCGCCAGCCTCGCCACTGCCAAGGCATACTCCCCCAGCAGCTCCGCCGCAATCACCACCGTCATCATCCTCTCTCTCACTCTCTTTCTCGGTCGGTCACTGCCGTATCTCGGAAAAGTTTGAACGCATAATGTGGATGACATAGATGCAGCCATTTTTATAAGAAAACGAAGAACACCCTCTCTCTCTCCTCTCTCTCTCTCTCGCTTTACGTGTGGGGTACTTCGGTTTCGGATGATATAATATATGTTATGAATTATGCGATGTATAGCTTTTGTTATAAGGTGTGCTTCTGCTTATTTAGCTTACGCGCTAACTGTCATCATTAAAGCTTCATGGAATCACGTGGTTTTTCTTCGATCCGACTTGGAAGGACACCATCCCGGCTGACATGGCGTCGGCCGATTGGCTGTCTCGGTGGGGATGGAGTGAGGACGACTACTAGGAGGAGCGGCTAAGGCCGAGGAGACCAAGGAAGGAAGCACGCGCATTTTCCTTGGGCGGATGTTTTGGCTTTGTCGGACCGAGTCAAAGAATAATGTGACGTAATAAATTATAAGAACCAAAGAGTAAAATATGAAATCCATAAATTAATCGACCCTAATAAGAAAATTGGAAGAAATAAAAATAGAAAGAAGACGACATGTGATCTGCTATTTGAGCACTTACGAGTGTTTCTGTCTATATCTTCTTAGGTGGGACAAAGTTCAAAGTTGGTCCTTATCACCTACAAGTGGAGCAACACAATACAAAAATGATGTTACGTGAAACACAAATTACAAAGAGGAAATCAGAATATAACATGATATGATAAGCTAATTTAGTTTATTAATTGACATAAATTTGACATATTTTATTGTGATTTAATTACTTGGCACTTAGAATTCAATCAATACTAAGATGTTTTAGATCAACACGAATTGACATAAATTACAAACACGATTATGACATATTAACACAAATTGTCAGCCTTGATTAGGAATTATCATATGAACATTAATTTTCTTTTAAGGAGAAAATTATGACCTAAATTTTTGTTGGTTGTGAAATAACAATCAATTATTAGTGGACTATTTGTACTTCTATGTGCGTCATTTTTATAAAACACGCTCTCTCTTTTCTTTTTTTTAAAGTAAAACGAATTTAAACAAATAGAAACTGCCGACCTTCTTTTACTCGGTCAAAAGTACTTTGATTAGTAATCATTTCTCTTGTCCTATTATTCAGTCATCCTTCATATAAATCTCAAGTACTTATTACATTACCTCGAATTCATGTTTTCTGAAATATCTTTGTTCTCTTGTCAAATCTAAGTAAACGGCAAGAAATTTCATTTGCAAGGTACCAACATTTTTTAGAAGTTTGGGCGTTTTTGTTTGTATTTCTATTCAAAAAGTATTCTAGGAAACATAAAAAAAAAAGAACAATTTCTATTCCGAGAAACAATTTTTTACCGAAAAATGCGTTTATAAATTTGTTTCAAAAAGAAAAAAAATAATAAAAATATGTTTGGTAAATTTGTGTTCTTTTTTTGTTTCTTTTAATTTTATTTTTTTTTTTTCTTTATTTTTTCTTTATTTCTTTCTTTTTCCTTTTTTTCTTCTTTTGGCTTGTCGTCGTCCTTGGCCATGGCCGGCGATCGGCCGACAAGAGCTAGCGGCCTCGCCCAGCCATCGGTCGCCTGGCGGTGGGCTAGGCCTCGCTGATGGCTAGTCGAGCTCGGTCTCAACGAATCTGGGCGAGCCCAAGCTCCCCTAGCCAAGGCGAGGTCAAGCCTTGCCAGGGGCGGGCGACACTCGGCCTTGTTGGGGGCTAGCGACGCTCAGGCGAGTTCGCCAGCCCACGACTGCGTCGCCGGCCCTCAACGACTGGTCGCCGGCCATAACTGAAACCGGCAATCGGCCAAAAAAAAAAAAAAAGAAGAAAAGAAGAAGAAGAAAAAAAAAGAAAAAAAAAAAAAGAGAAAAATTTGTTCTTAAAAATTGTTTCAGAAACAAGAAACAAGTTTTTTTGTTTTTTCTTGTTTCTATTCCAATTTTGTTCTGGAAACAAAAAAACAGAAAATCTATTCATGAACAAAAAATAAAAGTACAACCATGCACGCCCTAAGTTACTTAGGCCTGTTTCTTTGTGTTCTTTTTTTCTTGTCATGAACACAATTTCTATTTTTTTGTTCCGAGGAACAAAAAAAGAACAAAAATGCGTTTGTTTACGTTTTTGTTCCCGAGATTTGTTTCGGTTCCAGGAACAAATTTAGAACAAAAACAAGAAATAAGAAAAACTTGTTTATTTGTTCCCAGAACACTTTCAAGAGACAATTTTTCTCTCTCCTATTTTTTCCTTCTTTTTCTTTTCTTCTTCTTTTTTCTTTTGCCGGTCGCCAGCCTCGGCCATGGCCGGCGACCTAGCGAGGCAAAGCTAGACCACCCACCGGCAAGCCAAGCCTCACCGGTGGCCTCACTGGTGGCTAGGGAGCTCGGCCTCGCCGGGGGCCGATGAGCTCGGCCTCACTAGGGGCTGGTGAGCCTCGCTATGGCTGGGTGAGGCCGCCCGCCCTCGTCGGCCGACAAACGGCCAAAAGGAAGAAAAAAGGAAAAATAAAAAATAAATTAAAAAATTAAAAGAAACAAAAAAATTATATAAGTTTATCAAACGTGTTTTTGTTTTTTTCTATTTCCAAGAACAGAAATTTTGTACAATTACCAAATGCATTCTTTTGTTTCTATTTCTATTTCCTCGAACAATTTTTGAACAGAAACATTACTAAGTGCACCCTTAATCTCGTAATTTATCAACAATAAAAAATAATTTAAGACAACTTCAAAAGTCATCATTTATAAATCGTATTACGATACACCAATTTTTACCCCCAATTTCTACAACCAATGCAAATAATACATACACATCTATGCCCGTATCAAATGTTTTTAATGCCATACATCACATAACAAAAAGGAACATTAGATGCATCGAATAAAGTTGAGTACAGTAAAATAGTGATGCCAAACTTACCGTGACTATTGATAATCTAAATTATGCACCCACACAAAATGTATATAAGCATAATTCATTCACCTAGCTTCATTTAATAAGAGGCGCAAGAACTATCAATCGGACCACAAGTCACATGCCTTTCGAGCATACCTAATATCCATCAGGCACCTTGCTTTATGTCATCCGTTGGCTAAAGACATTTATGCATGAAATGTAGGCCCAACATAGCCATGATTATCTGAACATGGCCAATTGCTTTTTACGAGTCTCTATGGCTACAATTTGTTGAGCTTACCCGTTGGCAGTACTCGCATTTGAGGGGTCAATGCGGTGGGAGAGAAGTACCTCTTTTTGCCCATCTTGCCTAACCAAAAAATATATTTATATAAATTTGGGAAATTAGGCAGCATGAGGACCATATGATTTTAGGAAAAGAGAGTAGGAAAAAAAATTAGAAGTACCTTCTAGGACCAAAATGATTGAGCAAGCTAGTCATATATAATTGATGTGGGACATTCAGCACGTTGAGTTATCTATTGGAAATCATGGTATGCAAAATCAGCTCTTTCTTCACTAGAAGTGTGTAACCAAATTGGTTATATCCAAGAACAAGACTAGACCACCCAAAAAAACATGTTTAGGAACTAGTTCCTTTTGAAACCAATCCAGGTGTAGGTTTCAAGTGTATACGCACCCGAGAACTAGATCAAACCACTCAATTTTGAAACCAGTTTCGGAACCAATTTTATAAACTAAAAAGAAAAAATTATAATTTCTTTTTCTCCTTAATTATAATCTCGTACTCATTTGTTCTTCATTTATGCTTAAAACTCCTCACCAGTCTTTTTCTCTTTCCCTTTTTTTTTTTTTTTTTGATGAATGGGGAATGGAGTTTTATAAATTATGTTTTATATTATGTGTTTGGACTTTTTATCATTTATAATTGTACATGACTACATATTCATCTTATAAATTGTTGTTTTTGGTAGATAGGGATTTATGTTTTTAATCTTTTTCTTTGAATCATTTTCTTACTCATAAGCTCTTATGATTTTGCTATAAAAAATGACCAAAGGAACAAAAAAAAGGAAAAAAAGTTGTTAGGTAGACCCTAGAATCGGACCAAAAAAAGAGGATAGGTTTTAGATTTAGTTCAGGCAAAGAGGATAGCTTCTAGAGGGTTCTACCTCTGGAACCTATCCATCCTTGAATCAGTCACCCCTTCTCTCCATCAAGCATACTAGCCATGATGGTCTTGTAAGTAAAATGGGTCAATTTGATTAAAGTCTTGTATCTCTAGAAGGTCATTTTCGCTAATCGATCTCTTTTTCAACGTCCCTTGCTCTTATCTTCTTGTTGACCCCATCTATTATGATTGATGGAATAACAACAGGAAATTGAACTTATTCTTTCATTTGAATCGGTGTCTTATCTCCATATCTTGAAACTCAAGGAAAGTGTTTCAATCGATTGGACCCTCCCCGCCTAGACCATTCACCACCCCAAGGCGGGCGGAAAAGGTCGATACACAGCTGATTCCCATTTATCCATGGACAAGCCACCTATATGAAAAGGCGATTTTCGAAAGGAGAAGCCATCAGATAAAAAGCTAGTAAGATTACTCGAATATTCTTGGAAAACTCGTCCACGCAATGTACATGTATGTCCCTAGCCAGGACGAGACTGGAAAATGCCCGGTGAGCAGCCCCAAGAAGGAATCCATCGTGTCCACGCAAGCAGTGAAGGAGCGGTGGACGCTTTTGGACCTTTCGGGGAACGGAAGCGTGACGTCATCGTCGGTCCAGAGCTTTGATCTTTTGCGGGCCCAATGAGCCCAAGCAATGAATGCTCAATCCGTGGCTACAACCGATGCCGTACAGCTGTAGTTTCGGCCCAATAGCATGGGCCCAATCACGAGGGCAATGATTTGTCTCAGCCTGGGGAGTATAATTATGACGTCACTCAAAAGTAAAGTTTGGGGACAACATCATTCGCGGCTCTTGGGTTAATTATTCTGCTGAAACGTGGAACATGACTCCGGAAACAGAGGCACCATCATGAAAATCCGAAGGCTCTTTAGGTTTCCTTAATTTCATGGGAAATTAAATATTTCTAAAAATTATTTTTTAAGAAGTTATTTTTCAAAAAAAAAAAACATCAGATTTGTCAGTGTTTTGCTAAATTTAAAAATTGAATTGAAATTCCCTCATATTGAAAAGAAAAGTTAATTTTATTTTCCTAAAGGCACATCTATTACTCATGTGATATAAGGAATACCTAACCACCAAAATCCCGATTGCAAGACCTAGGGTTTCTTGAGCCTAGCCACTTGGAACCTAAGCACTAGCACTAGGAGCCAAGCATAGATACTAGGGATCTTAGGTCTAATCTCCAGAAACTAGGGCTTAGCCTTTGTGGACTCAAGCACAGCCACTAACAAATTGAGTCCAAGAGCTAGTAACATGAGTGCAGGAACCAATGACCTAGGCATGGATGCCAAGGACTTTGGCACGAACACTAGGTACCTCTGTAAAGCTAGCCTTGGGCCACAATATAGGAATAGGATACTCAGGCACAACTATCAAGGATCCTACTGCAACATGGAGATTTTGGGCCTACCCTTAGCAAACTTGGGATCAAGTACCAGTGACTTAGACATGAGAGCCAAGTACCCAAGCATATGTCATATGAGACCTAGGCATGGGCACCAAGTCTTGAACTTGGCCTTTGTGGACTTGGCCCGAGCACTCAACCGAGTCCTAATCTCAGGCGCCAACAACTTAGGTGTTTGAGCCAAATACTCAAGCATGGCAATTAAAGACCATGTCACTGACACTAAGGCTACGTTTAGTCCATTGGATAAAAGACTGGATATGATATGTTTTATCATATTCCGTGTTTATAACCAACTAAGATAGAATAAGGTTTGATATAAATGGGATATAACCCGAATAAAAAAAATCCAAAGGGGGGAGGGTGGGGTAGACCTAGATAAGATTTTTCTTGTCGACAAGATAAAAAATAAATAAATAAATAACCCTACGCTTTCCTTTTCCTTCTCATTCTCTCTCACACACGACTCCTCTCACAAAAAACACATCTTTCTTGGTAGCTCTAATCCGACGAATTCAAGCACCATCTCTGGCGAGGAGCCATTGCGATTCTACTTTCTCACAAGATTTCGTCTCTCTTTGTGCATCGATATTTGCACACTTTACAAGGTTTGTGATTTCCTTTCATAGGTGCAGTCAATTGTGGTTTATGAAAAGGCATCTCTTCTTCCATGAAATCCTACTTTACCATGTGCCCTACTTTTTTTTTTTTCACAAATTTTGTCACTTGGTCACCGTTTCTTTTCATACCATGTTTTTGTGACGATGAGCTAATGTTTATCCAGAGTGATATTCGATCAATAATGTTTCCATTGTTAAAGCGATCTTTATATTTTCACAAGTATGCTTTGTGAATACCTTATCTCAATAGGAGATATTCATTGCTTGTGTAATATTATCTTTTACAAGTTCAATGCGGGAAAAAAAATATGAATCAGAAGTAAATGTTAAGTAAATGTTAAAACCGTGTTGTTGTTGGTTTATGTGTTCTTGTGATTGTATATTTGCAATTTTATTCGCAAGGTGGATATCATCATTGATTCATTGGTGAATACCTATTTCAATAGGAGATATTCATTGCTTGTGGTGTATTATTTACAAGTTCAACATGGGAAATCATATATAAATCAAAAGTAAATATTAGAATTGCATTGTTGTTTTATCTTGTCGATTTATGTATTCTTGTGGTTGCATTTCTGCAATTTTATTCATTTGTTTTCTGATTGCATCCCTCTTGTGAAGAAGAGTATCTTCAATTTCTACTGCCTGGCTTTGGCCAGTCTTAAGGATATATTTTTTTTTCTTTGAGTGCTTCTACTCAAGTTGGCCTGAATTGCATATTAGGTTTCTGTCGTTAACTTCTATCATATAGCATGTTTCCTAGATGGACAATGCAAATAGCAAGATAATGATTTAATTTTTAGTAAAGAGAAAAGCTGTGAGAGATCTTGGCATCAAAACGTGCGCATTAATTCATTCTAGAAGCTTGGCACTCTCAATTTTCTGTAAACTGTAGTCGGTATATTGGAATGCATCATCTGCAGGGGGTTCAAAACAAGTAGGAAAAAGGCCACGAGAGTATGTTATTTCATTACCAATTAAAAAGCCTTAATCATTCATCTGTTTCAAGTTTTGCACGGATGCCAAATTGTACATTAATACTCATACAACAAATCTCGTTCACTAATCGATGACTGCAAGGCGGTCTCTCCCTCTCTCTCATATACATTATGATTGACTATAGC
Organism: Eucalyptus victrix; assembly: GCA_016097545.1. Taxonomy (NCBI): domain Eukaryota; kingdom Viridiplantae; phylum Streptophyta; class Magnoliopsida; order Myrtales; family Myrtaceae; genus Eucalyptus; species Eucalyptus victrix. Next base: position 4,665,722 of record CM027845.1, read on the forward strand.
TTTGTCCTAGAAACCAAGAGCCGGAATACATACATATTTACAAACATCCTAATCTCTATTTACATCTTTCACAGTCTATAACACGGAAGAACGTGTATATGGAAGATATTCCAGCTCGAAATCGATGCCAATGATGTCAAGAAGTCTAGTTGTACGACCTCAAATTTTGAAAGGCAAATCATCAATTGGGATGGGCCAAGCATCAACGCTAACATGAGGAAGGGACGTCTGAGGTTGGGGGCTCTTCAAGTGCAACCACGCATAGCCGAAAGCACATTCGAGTATGACAAGGGCAAAGAATCAAAGACAGCTTGCATGTTATTTTCTTGCCACCAAGCAACCCTTTAACTTCACTAAGCATCTGAAACTGCCAATTGCTGTACCAAGAGGAAAGTGTCATGTCGGTGCATATGTTTAGAGCAAATAACTTTCGAGTCTCTTTGATGTTTGATTTGTGGATTTGCCCTACGAATTACATGTATTGTATTGTTGTCACCCGCCATCAGGTCAATGAGCAATTAGAATTGTGCCATTGCACTTTTTCCTTCAAGAATTTAATATTTTTGAATGATCCGGCTTCTCATCCGTTCAAATTTCTAATGCTTTCGTGTTAGTCTTAATTGACTCATCTCATATTAGCATACACAATATCACTTTTTGATTCTTTATGCACTTCGCATATAATGCATAATCATGGATTGATTTTGTGCGATGTGAGAATATGTTGATTTGGAAAATATATATATATATATATCCTTGGATGATTTTGCTATATTATAATATGTTAGTTTGTGCTTTCCTAATTTTTTTTTTCAAAAATATAATTGTTCATGAAAATATTTGACTTTGAATCCATAGTTCACCAAATAGTGGATAAGATAAGATATCAAATATCTGACTTTGAATCCATAACTCACCAAACAGTGGATAGGAGATGAAAAAAATCTTTGGATTTATTATCATGTCTTATCCAGTTCTATCCTGTCTAGAAATCCTATCCAGTCCTATCTTATCCTGGTTTTCAAGCCTTGCCTCCATGGACCTAGTCCCCGACACTGGTGAGTTAGGCATTGGAGCCGAGAACCCAGCCACGGGAGTTGAGGTCTTCGACTTGACCTCGAGGTATCTAGGCCCAGCCTTTGTGAACTTAGGTTTGCCTGACCGCCAAGGAAGTAACCATGGGCTTGATGGCTATGAGGGATTCAGGGATGAGCACTAGGGTCTCAAGCATAGCCGACGACAACTCGAACACAAGAACCTAGGTCCCAAGCCTGGCCTGTGTGGACCCAAGTATAGGCATCAGGTTTTCGGTGCCTAAGTGCCAAGGACTCTATTCAAAGCGCTACTATATAGTCTCATTATAAAAAATGATTTTTGATTCTTAAAAGATGAAATCATTTTTCTAAATTTAAGTGTAAGTTTTTCATTGATTTATGTTTTTAAGCAATTCAAACATCGGAAAACAAAGAAAATACTTTTTTGACAGAAAATTTTCCCGCAAGAAAAATATACCCTCAGGAGGATCTTGGTAATTGGCTTTGTATAAGAATCCACGAAAGGAGAACCGTTTGAGGAATTTGGCTATAGACTATAGTATGGAATGATTCGTGCTCATTCGTGAAAAGCATAGATAGTGGAGACAAATAAACAAAAAGGTGATTCTACGATACGTAGGCCGGCAAATTCGGATAAAATTCATTGTCTAAATTGCTATCTCTCGTCGATACTTATTAGATCCTCAACGCTCGGTTCAAATGTGAGAAAAGTTCATGCCAGTGAGATGAAGTCCGAGGTTGGCGGTGCTGTTATCCAGATTAAGAGGACTAATAAATGGTCAGAGCCATTCCACAGAAAGGTAGATACACATGATTCGGAAAAGCGATTTCGACCCGAATTTCTGTCTGCTGGGCGGTGCACAAAAGAATAATTAACAAAAAGATGGGCATAAACCCCACTCTATGGCCCTTAATAAATTGATAACTATTCAAGAAAGACCTAGGAAAATCTTGACTTTGATTCATGGCCCCTTTAGACATGCAATTTCTCTTTAAGGGGCTCATATCAAATGGCATATTAAATCAATTATATCGATACTAATTCAGTTATAAACATTTTAGTTATATTAATTTAACCCTAGACCTATTGTATTTGTGTCAATTCAATTCGTTCAGTCAATTTTAGTCAGCAATTGCTGACCTAAATACTAACCGTTTTATGTAGTATGATTAATGTTAACATAGACAAATTTTATAATTTTTTTTTAAAATTTTCAAATTTTTATTAGTTTTTTTTTTTTTATCTTTATCACTTTTTTCAATGTGATCTCATCAGCCCACCATTGAATGCAATGAAAAAATATATTTAAAAATAAAAAATTGTTAAATTTGTCCACGTCAACGCTAGTTGTATATGGCACACCGACATCAACATAAACAAATGTTATAATTTCTCAATTTTCTTCCAATTTTTTATTGATTTGTCTTCCCCTTATTTTTATTAATTTTTTCATTGTGACCTCACCAGGCCACCGACAATGAAAATATATATTTAAAAATAATCAGAAAAATTTAGAAAAAAATTGTAATATTTGTCCATATTAGTGCTGGTTGTAAGCGATATAATCAATACTAATGTAGACAAATTTTTATAATTTTTAATTTTCTTTAAAAAAATTTTTTATTTATTTTTATTTTTATTTTTATTATTTTGTTTCATTGTAATCTCATCAAACCACCACCAGCCACAATGAGAAAATATATTTAAAAATAAAAAAAATCATTAAAGATTTGTAAAATTTGTTCGATCATCAGTAAATATATTAGACAAAAAATTCAACGATCATCAGATGAATTAAATGGGACAAATACAATAGATTTATGATTAAATTAGTCTAATTAAAAAACTTAGTACAAATATAATAGATTAAGGACCTTTTTAATACCTTTTCCCTGCTAATAATCGCTATTGATTCTAAACGCCTGATCGGACAAACATCTTTCGCCAAAATTCTTCTTCGAATAATTCAAGATTTATTCCTCGCAAATGTTGTCTACCACTCATTGAGCCGCACCGAAAGACGTTCGGCCTCTTTAAAGTCACGACGGCCTGTTCCCGCTTTTGAGCAAACAGACAAAAGAAGACAAATGGGCTGCAGGGATCGAGCGGTGGCGTGTCCTTTGACAATCGCCACCACGTCCACCGTCTTCCACGTCGGATCTGGGCCCCACCCGAGCTTTCTTCTGTCGCGTGACGTGGAATTATGTCCTTTTTGGCCCCATCAAGAAACTGACTCTCCGACCCACAAAAGAATTAAAAAGTGGGTGCCCACCACGTGGCCGTCCACGATTAGGCCCTGGCAAAATGAAAAAGGTTGCGTATCAACTACAAAATTGAAAATTAGATTGCACGAATCTCTTTAAATCAGAACCTCATTTAATAATATTCGGGACGGAAATTCAAATTACACGGCACATGATTCTAATGGATATATAAATTTTCCTATGTATGTAAAATGAATTGGTCATTGTGACAATAAAGTCTAAAAATAATGTTATCGTGATTTTACATTAATTGAACTTAGGGGAGCAGAATTTGCATAATAAAAGATTACTGTAATTTGTCAATCAAATCATGGCATCCGACAATTGAATTTCATTTTTTTTTTCTGATATCTAATGATAAATCATAAGGATACACATTTGTTTTGTTGAATGTGGCAAGACAACCATGTCTTTGGTATGTAATTGATGATTGACTGGACACATCATTTGATCAATGAGAATATAGAAAATAAGTAGGAAGTTGAAATATTCTTTTTATGTTAGTATAATAGGTCATGTGCTTTATACATTCACAATATGTTATATATATATATAAGAGCATTTTCCATAAATTCAGCAATATGTGAGAGGCGAAAGTTGTAGAAAGAATAGCATATCTACCTATATTCTTTATCAAAATATGAGTATTTAACTAACAAGAACCAAGACACCTTATTCAAAGCTTGTTACTTCAAAAAACATTCAACACACTTAATATTGCTAAATAAGATATGGGTACCCTTCTTGCCAGTGAATAATTTTGTTAGAGGGAAATGCATGTAGTCGGCTTTTTTAAAGGATTCTTACTATGAATTAATGAATTGGAAATCCATGAAATGTCTCATTAACATGATGGATTGAGCAATTGTTATTCGAAATGGGTTAGACGAGTCAATATATATATAACATTATTTCGCATATTGCAAATTAAGATGTTTGTCACATATCAAAGAGAGGCATTTGTTTGTTGATTTTATCCCACATCTCCATTTGGATGAAGGAGGATTGTATGAAATTGTGTGGTCTGGATGCCTTGTTGATATATGATTACGGGTTTCTCTTCCCAGGAAATTACACCTTGCTTTTTGATTGGACGAGCCCCAACGAAAAGTAGAAAAATATAGGAAAATAGTGTATGTTTGAACATCTATACCCAATAACAATATCATAATCCACACCATCTTTACAACTGTCAAGTGCACACAGATACAAAAAAGGATTGCGTGCCATACCCATTATTTGGGACTTGATTATTCCTCTTCCCTACACACCCAACCATAAAGAAAATCAACAATCACATATTTTAAACTCAACCTCAACATAGGTTGCAGCTTATTGAAATAATAATCGTCGTCAAGAGATGCAGCATGCATTCGGGTTCTCATCGCTGAAGAGCTGAGGAGGTGGCGGGAGACTCTCGATAATGTAAAGCGGCTGGTGATAATACACCAGCCTCCTCGTAACATCATCGTCATAAAGGAGCACATTTTCCACTTCCTCTCCTTCATTTTTCGCGACTTCCGCTTTCTCTCCTTTCCCTTCCTCGGGCTTGTCATTTCCCTCTCCCTCTTGCTGCGGTTTCTCCTCCTCCTTTTTCTCTCCGCCGTTGTTTTCGTCCTTCTTCTCCTCCGGCTTCCCTTCTTCCGGCGGTTCGCCTCCCTCCTTTTTCTCCTCTAGCTTTTCCGGCTCCGGTGGGGGGACTATCTTGGCTTGCCTTTTGGTCCGTCTATAGACATAGTCGACAAGCTTGTTGGGGTCCATAGTCCCTGTCACTAGGACCTTTCTCGAGCTAAATTCTGTTGCTGCCGTTTGAACCCCTGTTGATTAATAAAGAGCAAGTGAACACATCGAATAAGTAAAAAGATATAAATTTATAATACGATAGCTTGCCCACAAAAGGTGTATAATTTGCATCGCATTATTTAAGGATGACAAACAAATTTTTGGGAAATCCAATATGAACAAATGTTTCAGATTTACCTAAGTCTCACTTCTTCTTTTTTTATCTAATATGATCATATTGTAATGATATCTATATGCATATGCTAGATCATACCTCTCATTTTGAGTATCTTCTTCTTGAGTTGCTCAGCACAACCTTCACAGTGCATGTTGACGCTTAGCTCCACAGTCACTAATCCATCAACCTGAAAAAAAAAAAACAAAACAAAACAAAAAAAAACCAAAAAGCATTAATTACAAAGAGAAATTACGACCCTTTTTCCCTTTTAGTTTGCATAATCTAATTTGGGTAATTAACTTTATATTTTCACCGTCAGTATGGATTAATCATGTGGTAATTTTTTATGATTAACTATCAAATTCAATGAGACCTGTGAAGTGACAATTTGGGGAAGTGGTTCGCCCTCTGCTGCCGGTTGCGGAGAAATCACGTCGACTGTTCGCTTGGTCTTTCTAGTGATTCTATTGCACACTGCTTGAGGTTCCACCGCCCTTTTACAATCACTTGGTTTTTGCCCATATCAATTTCAACTCTCTCGACTCCTGAAATTAAAGAAAAAAAGGAAATAGACAAGAAAGAAGACAATGTGAGTATTAAAAATTCATTACTAGACCATAAAAGAACTGATATACCGCAAATAAACTCATTTTATTGCTGAATCATTAATTCGAGAATTTTGAAATTTGGACTACGGAAATAATAATAGTCTAATTTCGGGATTTTTACCTCGAATTTTCATGATGGATCTTTGGATTTTTTTGGCACATCCAGCACAGTGTAATTCCACCGACAAAATGAGGGGAGAAGGTGGCTTTGGCTCTTCCTCCTTCTCTTCCTGTTTCTCCTCCTTTTTCTCTTCCACTTTCGCTTCCTTCTTTTCTGAGGCCTTCTCCTCTGGCTTAGCCTCTACCTTTGCTTCTTCCTGATGAAGTATTTCACCAATAATTTAATACATTGGAAAATGAACTTGTCAAAACGATTTTCCGACTCAAAATTCAAGACTACTACGTGTGGGAAAAACATAGGCGCAAATAGAATATTAATTAAGCTTCATAATCAAGTGATGTGTCCATAATTCAACGTACATGAGTTGAAGATAGGTGAAAAAAAAAAGACAATTAAGAATCCATACGCGTGATGAAACGAATCTATATTCATTTCAATGACCATGACAAATTGAACCCAAACCTTTTTGGTAATTTGGATTTGCTAATCAACATAAAGCAATTTTCTTAAAAAGAGTTCTATTAGACAAAGAATGACACTATGCTTCATCAAAGGCAAAAGCATGCAAAGGAAATCACCTGTTTGGCCTCTTCACCCATATCTTCTCTCCGAATGATGAACCCCCTCTTGCTTGAAGTAAGTAGTATAAATACCAAGAGAGAGTAACCTAGATATAGTTTAGACTTTCGGTTGACACAACGCAATTTGCAAAAGACAGGCTTATCTGGATTCCAAGGCACATGGAATGCCACTAGCAAGAATGTGCAAAGAATATCGATCCTCCTAGTTTAATAATTCTTTTGGGATTCTCTTCATCTCCTCAAAGGCTGAAGGAGGTAGAAGTGGAGGGAGGAGTTAGTGAAGGCATGGTTTGCAATTTATAGGCAGAGAGAGAGAGAGAGAGAGAGAGAGAGAGAGAGAGAGAGAATTTTCCACCGATTGGTAGATCTTTCATGAAAAGGTGGTGAAGGGTCACGCACATGTGTGGGTCATGTATGGACAACAGCAAGAAAAGCTAAACCTAATCAGTTTTTCCTTGCCAAAAGAATAGAAACATATTCTTAAGTCTTAAGCAATACAATTAGTCTGTCCCTTGGCCAAAAATAGCTTATGGTTTAGGTCACATAACATGGGAGTGCCGGACACCTCAAGTGCCAAAAACTTGGCATGAAATTATCCACTTGTGCCAAGTTTTGGCACTTGCGCTATACTTCTGCACATAACATGGGATATGGAAGGTGCAAGAGTTGAATTCATGCTTGGTGGGTGGTGCACGATGTGAAATTTCAAGATTAATAGGTGCAAAATTTGAATCTCAAATAGAGTTTGATTAGGTACAATCATACCGTTTTACACATATGTTATCAAATGGGTCCTATCGATTACACGATATAATAAATCGTCCTTTTCCTCTCTCTTCTTTTTCTTTTTCTATGTAGCAAGTATCAACGAAGTGATTAGGCAACTATTGTTTAGAGACAAATGATTTGATAGCTTTTTAGGTGACTTCAATGTATGGTATGGTTCGTCTTCGGTTTTGTGGATCTGTCTGCCTCTCGAGCTATATAACAGGGCCCCAGCTTTGATTAAGCGTGGAGTTGAAAAATGAAAAGTACATACACAGACACGTCATATGGAAGAGTGCATCATTATCATTACTACTATGTTTGCCAACTTACTCAAAAGAAATTAAAATGTCGCCATCAAATACGTAAAGCTTTCTCGTTTGGTAACTTGAGCTGGGATTGTTGAAGCGTAGAGGTCCGGAAAAGCCAAGAAAGTTTGGCGTGTGAATGACTCCGCATTGAAAGTTGATACCACATGTTTCCTTAACAAAAGAAAACTTATATCAATTAAGTAAGCATTTTTAACCCCTTTTTCCCCTTTTCAGTTCTTTCTTCGTCTGCACTTTCAGGTCATCCGAAAGCTGTGGCATTGGCTTTGTTAGTCTCTACCCACTTTCTCCATCCGAATTGATTTTTCACCACCTTACCCAACTGCATTAACCCACGAAATAGATTGATTTTGATTCGGGGCACACATTTCCTTCTATTAAACTGATGGGTGATTTTAGGCGTACCAAACGCAGTTCAACAGATACGACCAATAAGATAGCGTAGTAAATTCAAATCGAGCATTTAGTTAAGTGGACATAGTGATGCATTCAAGAAGAATTTGACACAATTACTTTTTTAATCTGTGGTGTAATCGAGTCTTTGTTACCGCTAATGTCTGTTGACAAACCCCTTTTAACGAAATCTAAAATTCATCCTCCTCCCAAATTCTTTCCTTTCTTTTTAAAGGAAAAATTGCAAGAGCAAAGAAAATGGACGTGTAAGGCTAATACAGGAAAGGCAGACTTACAAAAGTCGAAGACAAAAAGACGTGTAAATGACTCAGCATGGGACGCCAATCAAACACTCCAACTTAGGCTGCTCAATATCCAGATCTGGTGAAGAAATATTCCAGCTGATGAGATGCAAAAGTCTCCAAAGAACGTCCACAGAAAAAGGTTGACCCTCCATTGATGGATCCTCACTTTTTCCTAATTATTTCTTTGCCAACCTCTCGTTTTCTTAATTAAATCAAAAGATTCTAAGGAAGGTGCATACTCGCCTCTTTGGTTTGGCATGGGCGGTCTGTGGAATCTAGATGGTTGCTTAGCCACTTAAGACATTAAACCACATGCTTTTCTTTCGAAAGTGATGGCAGGAGGCAACTATAGTCAAACTTCCCATAGACAATACTCCCCCTAGTACCAAATCACTCTTGAAGTTATTGGGCAACTATGCGAGTATCGGTTTGCTAGAATTAAGGTCACAAGAAAACCCCTCTAGGGAGAGAGGACAAACGTTCAGGTGCCAAATGCAGGACCAAGCAGACTCAGGAGATCAACCTAATTTTATGAGGAATGAGGATGTCCTGCGTTAAATGTTTCTTTCGGATTATATTCTGCAGCAGGACTTCCCAATCATGGCCGAGGCATCTTACAAGAGGATTGACAGCATATCAATCCTTTCGTTGAATGCAGGTGATACGATCAAAAGGCGACATCAATGGCAAGTCTCCAAATCAACGACAGAACAAACATTACCCCACGATATTCTGTTTGAGCCTTTATTTTATAAGTACATTACAGGATTAAGGGTTACAAGTACAGTAAACTCCATCTTTGCCTACTCACGTCATTCAATAAATTTCTTCACTGTACAGATGAATGCTGATGCTCAGACAAATATACTTCTGCCAAAGCGGCATGTACCGCTGCTCCTATTGGGAGCACATCCTCATCGAGAAAAAAATAAGGGGAATGCGGGGAATGAACTGACCCCACATCCTCATTTCCAATCCCAATGCCAAGCATGAATCCAGGAATCCGTTCTTGATAGAAGGAGAAATCTTCGCCCGCCATGACCTTCTTACCCACCCTGACATTTTCGGGACCCAACAGAAGCCTCCCGACCCTCTCGACATGCAGTGTTAGGGCTTCATCGTTCACAACAGCTGGATACGCTGGATATTCATCATCATTCATGTCGACAAAGGCTTTACATCTGTGCACAGCCGCCTGACCTTCAATGACCTGCAAAAGTTCTTTTTAAATGGAGGGAATGCCTAATAATGTCAACACAAATCAGCTAGCTTTGTGCAATTATTTACATAGCATTGCTTTTCTTGGAGTTGGAGGTTTTGTGGTGAGGTTACGTATTCACCATATGCACTTAAAAAAGAATGAAGGAGATAACAAGTAGAGAGATTTCTGGTTGCATCTACTGAGCGATGCAATTTTGAAGAAGAGTGTTCGAATAAAGACTGCCTTTGCATCTGAAGTAATGAAAGTGAAAAATGTACATATTATGATGCATACCTCAATCAATCTCCTCCGGAGTTGTTGCAGGCCTTCAGTGGTTAGACTCCTGAGCGTGCCACCAAATTCGACGACTGGAGGAATTATATTCAATCCACTCCCACCTCTAACATAAGTAACAGAGAGCACCTTCAAACAAAAGAAAATGATTGCATTAAATCCCCTGAAACATACTTTGACCAAGAACGGCATACTGAGTCACAGAAATAGTAGCTCTGTGGTTGCCTCAAACAAAATGCGATCTGTCCAAGAACCCAAAGCTATGGGATACATGACTATGTAAAATAAAGCTGGTGACTGAAAGGCACTCCATGAATGAAGCTGATGCATGAGCAATAACTTACTATAGCAGAGTGGTTTTAATATGAAAATGCATTGAAAATGTAGCTAGTACACAAAGTTCATGTCTGTAAAGCTCTTGTGAGGACACATTGATGTAAAGATGCATATGAGATAAGATTCATCAACAGTGTAGAACAGAGAAACTTGTAAAGGAAACATACTTCATGCATTGTTATGGTACCATTTTGGAGAGGGTGCAAAACCCAGCTGATGAGGCTCTGAGCAAATCCATTTTAGCTAATCAACTACTGCAAAATTCTCTATAATGTCATGATGCAGAGGCTCTGAGCAAATTCATTTTAGCTAGTCAACTACTGCAAGATTCTTTACAATGTCATGATGCAGCATGCAGTGGAGTAAGCCAAATTTTCACATAACAGAGTCTCAAAGATACATACTTGACTGAGAAGCGGATCAGCTTCTCTTGAGACAAGCTGTTGAAGTGCCAAGATGGCAAATGAAGCAGCAAGTACCGGATCCACGCTATTATGAGGCGCTGCAGCATGCCCGCCTTTTCCTTCTATTTTAACTTTGAACATGCAAACAGCAGCTAAGTTTGGGCCAGAAAGTGAAGAAATGGTTCCTGTGGCGTTGTATAATCATTATGCATAGCAAATATTGCTTCGGCATCACCCAGCGCACCTTCTTTGATCATGTGGGAAGCACCAGCTCCACCCTCTTCAGCGGGCTGGAAAATAAGCCTTACAGTCCCCTGACCAAGGTGAAGAATTCAAATTTCTATGTCCTTCTTACATAAGTAGTTAAGAAATTTCAACATAGTTGAAGATTTGAAAAGATGAAATAAATAAAGAAAAACAATTCTGTTGCTGACAAACTTATACATTTGATCATCATCGATATGAGAGTAATTGTAATGCAATCACCATCCATAACAAAATCTGGCTGCTGGGGACATCCTTATAGTTATAGATCACATCATTGTGCTGAAAATTTTGCACAATTAAGAATGTTACTTCCAGGTTTATCAGAGTTCCTGAAGTCCATAAGACTAAACCCATCAAGACAGAAGATAGAGATGAGCTGAATCTGGAAAAAGGAGTCCTAGCTAGCGTCGTTGTTTGGGTATTAGGCAATTGGTTTCACCAGATCTAAGTCAGTGCCACACTAGCTTTAATCCTAACACTTGTAACTCAGGAGAGTCTTGTAGGTCGAATTGACATTTTCAAAGTTTTCAACTGCAAACCAGCTGACAATAATTGAAGGATGGCAATCTCAAGATAGTCCCCTGGCCTCTGAGTAGAGTTCTCTTAAGTTGTCTACTTAAAGAAGTCCAGAACACAGAGCAAATAGCCAAGTACCCTGTTGTTGGCTCCCTGCACAGAAATCTTACCCAATGCAGAGGCATGGACTCAATATGTGGGCTTCAATTACTGAAAATTAAGGTTTGGTTTTATGGTGAAAGGGACACTAACAAAGTAATAAAGGCTCCAAACCCTAGAGAAGTTCTTTTACTTTTATATTCTAAATGGCAAAGTAGGAAAAATGACAAGTAATGCCATTATATGCCACAAAATTTCAGTGCACACTACCGTCACAACTCTCACCAACTCTAATGAAAGACTGTCATTTGATTGACTGCAAGTAAACACTGACCTTAAGTTCATCTTTCCGTTGATTCAGCAATTTCGCAGCACCAAGAAGCATGGTCGTATGGGCATCATGCCCGCAAGCATGCATTTTGCCATCAATTTTGCTCTTGTGCTCCCACTCAACAAGTTCCTACACTCCCATAATTGACCCAAACCTTTAAGCAAATCCACAGATAACACAAAAATAGAGCAGCAAAAATGTAAAACATTTAAAAGAAACAACGCAGAACAAGATCTAATGAACTCGTCAAACACTTGCGGATAGTCATTATGCGGGCACCCATGTAATTCATACCGTACACATTTCTTGACATACTTTCAAAGGTATCATTCATGTAATACTCGGAGACATTAGCTTTTAGGCATTTCAAATAGACAGCCAAAGCAGGGGACCACCACAAGAACGAGAATAAGGGACATACCACAAACCAAGTTATCAAGATCTTAGCTTTTCGGCGTTGACCAGATCTCCGATGCCATATTTGAATAAGAAAGTATACATCAAGCATATTTCTGGACGGGCAAAAGAACCAAGTACAGTCCTACCACGGTCGATCGATCGATCGTGTCGGGTCACCAGCGGGGCTTCCTTTTTTTTTTTATTACCTGCAAAGGCAAGGCGTCCATGTCGGCCCGGAGAGCGACGACGGGCCCCGACCCGGACCCGACGACGGCGACGACGCCGGTGCCGGCGAGGGGGTAGGAGTAGGGGATGCCGAGCCGGTCGAGCTCGGCCCGGACGAGCGCGCTGGTGTTGTGCTCCTCGAACCGGAGCTCCGGGTACTCGTGGATTCGCCTCCGGACGGACGTGAGCCACGGCTGGTCCCGCTTGGCGGAGCCCAGGAGCTCGTCGAAGTAAGCCCGGTCGTAGCGGCCGTCGGCGGCGGCGCAACCGCAGCGGACGGCGAGGAGAAAAGCGGCGAGGAAGAGGAGGGCGAGGAGAGCGTGGCTCCTCGGCTGGCGAGCCATTGCCCGATTCGAGCTCGATGCTTCAAAGTCAGACACACAGAGCGGGACGGGGAGTGGGGAGGTGGTGGGCGCACGAGATTTTTAATGATTAGATACTTTAAAGACCGTGATGATGCAGCAAAGGGGTGGTGGCGCAGTTGGCTAGCGCGTAGGTCTCATAGCTTAACGAGTTATCCTGAGGTCGAGAGTTCGAGCCTCTCTCACCCCATACTTTTTATAGATAATCCTCTCCCGCTCCCCTGCATCCAGACCCCTCAAAAAAGAAGAAAAAGAAGGTGTAAAATGGTCCTATCCAAATTGACCAATTTCTACATAATACAAATTTAGTAATCCATAGCCAAATCTAATCTAAACCCAACTCATACTTGATTTAATTTATATCGTTTAAGTACTTTCATATTTATTCCACTTTTAGAAAACTCATACATAAATTGAGATGAGATTGCAGAGTGAACGAGCTCCCAAATGTTTACTTCAATGTCGAAAAGGGAAGAAATGTTTGAGGTAATGCCTAAAGATGGCTAATGGCCCTCAACTAGATGCGAGCTCCCCCAAACCCTTATCTCATGCAATATTGTAATCATTTAAAGTTTCCATTTAGCCTATAACGAGAGTCGTCACAAGCCTAACCAAGCGAGATACAAGAATTTCATCGCACTTCCTATGCAACTAGAGATTAACTAAATTCATGTACTTATGGTGTATATGGTAATATTTTTTTCTCGAGAATAATTTATATTTAGAAACAACTTTTTCAATTTATGTTCCCTAAACAAGTTTCTAAGCAAAATAACGGTAACTACATAAAATTTATACTCTTAGAATAGAAATGCATTTGGCCCAACCTCAATTTTCCTTATGATTTAGAATTTTTTTAAATAGTTTTTAATAATTTTATTACATTTTCTCTTTTTCCTTTTTTTCTTCTTTCTCTAGCCAATCGCCAACGAGGTCGCCCATCGCCAGTCATTGGCCATTGGCAAAGCCAACGACTAGCTAGAAGAAGAAGAATAGGAGAAAGAGGAAAGGAAATAAAATAAAAAAATAAAATAAAAATAGTTTTTGTTTGATTTTAAATTGTTCACGATTTTACTTTTTTTTTTACTTCTTAATTCTATTACAAATTTATTCCCAAGAACAAATTTGTTTCCAAGAACAAAAAAGTACACAAATGGATTTCTATTTTAGAAAACAAAAAAAAAAAAAAAAAAAAGGTTAATATCCTAAAAACTCTCAAACTCATACACATATGACAAATTTATCCCAAACTAATTTTTTTACCATGAAAAATATCAAATTGATTCACATGTGATAAATTTACTCAAACTAACCATAAAAAACCTAAAACTGGTATACTTATGATAAATTTACCCAAACTAATTTATTCAACCGCCAAAAACTCTAAACCGATACATTTATGATAAATACACTCTCTATTAAATTGGATTAATACTATAAAAATAACAAAAATTGTATAACTGTGACAAACGGAGAATAAAATCGCAAATTAATATACCAGTCAATCGTCACGTGTCATTCAATTTTGTAATTTGATAGTAAAATTTAATAAAAACTAACATAAGATAAATTTATCACAAGTGTATCAATTTCAAGTAAAATTGTCAAAAGTGTACCGGTTTGGAGTTTTTGGTGACAAAAAAATTAGTTTTTAGTAAATTTGTTGTATGTGTACCAGTTTAGAATTTTTTGAAATATTAACCAAAAAAAAAAGAATAGAGAAACATGAGCATTACCAACTCATCCTTAATTATGCTAATGGTCTAATTAGACCTATATTAATTATGTGGGTTATGTCTAAGTAAATTGTGAACCCATTTAATGCTCATATTATTTTGGGTTTTACCATTCTAAATCATTTATGACTTATTTATTGAATATGTTAAATTATATAACGGCTGAACCCCTTAAATATAAATTAAGAAATTGATTTATGATCCATCTTGACAAACCTACCTACATTTTAGGTTTTGTCCACCGGAATGAGGAAACGTAACTCCCAATGCTAGAGCATACAACTTAAGCTCCATCGACAAAGTCCGCACCATCGATAATGATTCGAGCCCAGGCTGAATTTGGGCACAACAACGTGATTCAATTAATCTAGGAATGAAAATATCAATGCAGAAAACTATCTATCATAAAACTAATAAAAAAGTTGTCAATTCACCAAATTCCTTGTCAATATAAAAGCCAAACAACAACCACATCGATAGGAGGCTATTCTAGACAATGTCCGTAGATATTTGATGAACTCTTAAGGTGATTATTTTTTGGTCTAGGTTGGTGGACAAATTTTGACGATAGGAGGCACAAGAATCAAGAAAGCGAGTTCCCATGTCCTTAATTGCATCTCTAAGTTCCTAGGAGTAATTATTATATGTATGTAAGTTTCAAGAGTCAAAGCGCTAAGTTCCTAGGTCTTTATTATGCTTTCTAGTATCCGTATCCTTTCATGTTTGGGTAGTTCCAATGTCTACTTAATCGTGTCTATTTTCTATGTCGTGGTCATCTTATAAACTGAGGAGAGTTCTTAATTATAAAATATACGATTTTGATGAATGAAAATATATGAGATTTTCCTTTGTGTGAGCGAATATCGATGGAAAGTGGATGATAGCTCCTATATCGGTTTCATTATCCATGGAGGGTATATTACTCCTTGGTGGTGAGCTAAAAAATACTTTATTCTCGGCTGATGGTTTTCCTTTTAAATCTTGATAGTGAGTTTCTCCTATCTCTAAATCATTTATCCTTGATGGATGGCTTGTCCTTTTAAGCCTTGGTGGTGAACTTCATCTGTCCCGATTTTCTTCCTTAGTTGGTGGCCCGTCTTTTATACCTTGACAGCAATTGTACTCTATCCTACATTTTTATTTACCCATCGACAACTATCTCCACACACACCATTTCCATACACTTCACTAAAAAATTCCCGCCCATCTTGGAATCACTCGCCCACGCAAGCATCAACTCCAAAGAAACGAAAGACTTTTTCTTTCAATAGATTGCCCTCATTTCTCCAAATAAATATTGTGAAAAGTAAGGGCATTTCTCCAAATAAATATTGTGGAAAGTAAGTGAGACAAAGATTCTAGAACTTAAAAGAGGCGAGCGAAGCTTACGTAGCAAATTCAAAAAGAGTACTCGACTTTTGAAACTAAGGAGCCCCTTACACAAACTAGCCTTACTTCAAGTCATCTTGGCTTTCAGGGCTTGTCGAGCTTTGTCAAACCATCCTTATCCTAACCATCCATTTAAAAAAGATAACGTCGCTTGTGGGCGTTCTATACTGCATCGAGCCATGAAACTGTCAGTGGCGTCTACTTGAAGTCACAAACACCTGGTGCATGAATTAGGAATGAGGAATTGTGCTTCGTAAAATTCCCATAAACATTTTGTATCTGTCCATGAAGACACAAACGATTGAATTTACTATGAAAAGAGGCGTAGCTCCATACATCCAAATCCATGTATTCAATAATCCCCCCAGAAACCCTCTGTATATTGAGCATATCATGGCTTGTTTCTGTACAATTACAATCTGCAGTAGTCAGCCAAAACAAAACAAAACTCTCTCGCAACATAGAAAAAATAAAAAAAAAAAAAAAAATCCCCTAAATCTCTCATGTACAGACTACGTATCACCTGTGAAATGTACAGGTATCTACTTCTCTGAATCATTCATGTATCTCTCTCTCCTTCCTTATTTCGCCGCTTCTATTGGCTTTCCCAAAATTGCATCGAGACCCATGGGAGCAAAACCCCGAAGGCTTCAAGATCCAGTATAATGACTACTCTCGAAAAATAAGTGGGTATAGGAAGTCATGGAGCAGAAATGTGACAACACACGAGGACTGATAAAGATGGTGAAGTTATCTGAAAAATGGGTGAGGGAAATGATAAACTGAAATGAGCTTCTCACTGGGTCCCTTAGTCCACTAAAGGCATGGGTCTGAGATGCTCATGCATGGCAAAGAATACCGTGATCCTGTCATAATTATACCTTGGCATTAGGAGAATGTAATGATATGCCAACTCCAAGTAGTGAGCTAGACCAAGATCTTTCCAATCTCACTGGCCCTCGAGATCATATCTTATTCCTTGCATTGGACCCTAAATCCAAGGGGCCAGATGCACCAGACAAGTGTCAGGATATTAACTGTGAGCAAGGCATTTTTATAGGTGAGAACACCACAGTAAGTCGAGCATGATCGGAGAGAGAATAGTTTTCAGGCCACCTTCCTTTCTCCACTTCAGGTGGAAACAGAACTGCATTTTTCACACTGAAACCAATTGTTTGCTTCTGACACCCTTTTCCATCTTGAAACTTGCTTTTCTCTTCAGTCCTTTGCTCAGACCAAGAAGATTTCCAGATTTGTTGCTGCATCACCACATTTATCATAAACAATGCATTGGAAAACAAGGCAGGTGTATATTCATTTAGATAGGACATAGTTCTTGAGACATTAAATTCATCAAGCATAGTCATTAAGAGATCTGCTCATTGGGTGAGCTCAGCCAGACCTGGGAAAACATGGGCAGGCCAGCCAGCCGATTGGACCACAATTCTTCTTCTTATTTTTAAATGTTGTGGCTAACAAGAATTGATAGAAGTGGAAAAAGAAAACAAAAATGAAGAAAAATCTTAGGGATTTAGTTTTTCTCGAGTTTTTTACTATTTATCTCTATGATATTAGTATTTGAACTTTTTAAACAGTAAAGTAATTAGTAAAACGTAAATCTCTATTAACCAACACATCAGCAGGGTGCACCTCACAGCACTTGCAGAGACCTGGTCCACCATCTAGCCCCACAGACCTAAAATTCAGCCAAGCCAATTTAGGGGCAGGCCCACGGGACACCCATCTGTTGATCAGGTCTCATTATCAAGCAAACACTCTTGAAAGCATAAGCTGCAAATGCTTTTTCAATTATTCTCACAAGTGGAGAACAATAGTGTAAAATAGTGAGATAAAAGCAAGTTCCATTAATTCTGTTTTGAGAGGGGGGAATGAAGAATAAAGTGCAGAACAGAATATGACACAAAACAGTGGCTCCTGGGAACACCAAATTGAAGAAGAAAGGAATATGTGGAATTTGGAAATGAGAACAAACCCAGAGGCTTGTTTCTTCAAGAAGGAATATGCCGAATATGTGGATTTGAAGAAGCATGGATGTTACTAATTCCACAAGCTAATGGGAATCTAATTTACCTGAAATTCTTCAAAATTGACAACACCATCGCCATCGATATCTACTTGGACCCATAAGTCCTTTGTCTCTTCAGCACTAAGCCCATGACTGTGGCCTGTCAAATTGAACTACCGGAAAAGTAGCCGACTATTAGACTACTATTCTCCATATTAAGGATATCATTGACATGCCAGTGAATCAGTCTAAAAGTACTAAACACCAGTTCTATTAGAAATAACATGCCCTACCTGTTTAAGTGCTTCACAGAAACCCGAGTAGGTGATATAATCATCAGCATTATCAGCCTTGAGAATCGCAAAAGCACCATTTTCTGTCAGCGAAGCTTCACTCAGTAAACACTGAGACAAAAGAAAGCTTGCGGTCAGTGACACAAAGGTAAAGGGATTAGATTTAATTCAAACTGGTTGAGATCTGAAAAGGAAGATCAATCTACATTAACAAGTAATAGCTACTTTGATAGTGAAGATTCTAAACCTGAAAAAAACTTACTTTTACTTGAGCCGTTGATATATCAGAGTTGTTGAATATAAATAGATGGTGTTCAGTTGGCTAAGAACTGTATAAATACTTGAATATTTATTAAAAAAAAAAATATGCCTCAACCTCTAAAATTAAATCCCTCTGCAATCACAAGGCACTGTTTGTCTTTAGACCAATCATAGGTGTGCTAAGTTAACAAAAGAATATTCACGATAGCTTATGTGATTAAATACTTTTGTCATTATTTCAAAAATGCATCCGCATGATCATAATCGGTAAAAAGTAAAAATAAAAAATAGTTAGGTCAAGTCAACGAGACACAAAATAAAAGTCATAAACCATTCTAAGATTGGAATCAGATGAGGATATGTGCAGCATTAGTAACAAAGAGGATGCGCAGATCCTCAATAAATCAAAAATCTCCATGTGCCTATTGTTAAAATCCTGTCTCTTATGGTGAAAATGCTATCAAATTATGATTGTCAATGCCAAGCAATATATTCTCGCATGTTGAGGAAAAACACCTTCGACATGCATCGAATTGCTGTAAGGACAGTGGCAATTCAGTTCAGTTCAGTAGGAGATACCACAGGATATGTATAAAATCAAACATCTCAAACTATTTACGAAAACATACAATAAGCACCTAATATATGCAAGTAATTGTGAATGATTCATAGGAGTATATAGGTTAAAACTGGAAACTTACCTTGAACATGCCAAACACCGTCTCAATCCAACTAGTCTTTAGTAATTTTCTGTAGCTATTAGGATTGAGGAGCCATATAAAATCTACACCACAGATATTTCCTCGATGATTCCTGTGGCTAACCCACTGAACAACAAAAAAAATAAAAACATAAATCAATAAGCATAGAGATTGCGCTAAAAGAACTAAATATACAAAATAGCTGAATTCGGGTCTAAAGAACCTTCTGGGCATCTGCATCAGTGTACTGATGAGCAGTATCATAGGAAGAAACAAACCCCTGAGACCTAAGGAACTTATAAACATGGCCACGTTTACTTCCATTCCAGTCGCTGTGAGAAGTGGGCACCAGATAAAGGATACAAAGATCAAGACAATTTCCAAGAAAGATGTTTTAACTCTCTGGAAGTGAAACCATGAACTAATTTACCCGCAGAGAATGATCGGCAAGGAATTCAGGTTGTTTTCTTTCTGATATGATTCCACAGATTGCAAGATCTTGTACACCTGTTACCCGAGATGGTAAAGGAATCTTGAGCTGAGGCATGATTGCTAATGGGACTGGTAGAAAACCAATGAAATTATAGCAGGTGACTAGATTAGCAGAAGAAGAAAATATTTACCTGATGAAGTCGTACTATACAGAAACTAGAGTCATGAGGAAATAATAAGTGGGTGTTGACAATGAGGATTTCTTGCCGAACATCATTGCTGCGGCACTCTGGGAAGGGCGCAACTAGTTCAACATGTAATAACTGAGCAACCCGATCTCCACAATCATAGAAAAGTAGCTCCTTATATTTTATAACTCTAAAATAGTCTTTGCGAACAGCAATCAGCAATCCTGCAGACTCCAGTAATTGTATCATAAGTCAAAAGCAAATAAGAAAGTGCCAGATGAACGAATAGCCCTGACTATATTTCTCAGCATTGTTCACCAAAATTTAACTTTGCAGAGCAGCCACTTTGCAAACTTTAACCATCCAATCTTTATTACGATTAAGGATCAATGAAATTGTTGGCCACTTTTGATCCAAGATTTATTAATTCAACAATAGAATTATTACTCAGGAAACAGATGAGAGTTGGTAGGGCCAACCACCAAACTACCCAAACATATGAAAATCTCCCAAATAATATGCATGCCTTATGCATATTTAGCCACTACCAAGACTCGAAATTACATCCAAATCCTTTTGTTTTCCAACAATGAACTTGAGAAAGACATCTGATTGTGTGTAGAAAGTTAGTGATTCCTTAACATAATCCTCATCTGTCTCTTCCTGCATATTCTACAACCACCAAACTCAGACTAACCATTTATTTTCCTTAATCTTTGAAATTAAATTTTTCTCGTTGATATAAGCTTGACAAAGTTTGCTTTTCCAGCAACGAAGAATCTCAAGGTCATTATCAAACATCAACAAAAGTAGGAAAGCAGTAATATTCCTTATATGCTTTTTAGAAATTCAAGTCCCCTCCATGAAACTACACACTCACTATGGACCCTTAAGTACTTCTTCAAACTGAATCTTTAATCAACGCATTGTGGTACTACATCGAAAAAGTGCTTCAAGTTCAATCAAGGGACGGTCTACTGGTGATGTACATGATCCAATTGAGAGTCCAATGAAAACTTGCGCCAAAAGGAATCGAGAAAAGTTCCAACTTGTAAATTGAACATACCATCTCCACGGTTGTTGGTCCGGGCAAGCTTGAAACTGGTGTAACCAGCATCGCCCAGCCTCTTCTCGTACATGTTGACGAGCTCTTCATTGCCAACCCAGAACTCCTGCAGACGTTCCCAATAAAGAACACCACAAAAACAAAGTCATTATAACGCATCATCGCCTGCATAGAATCGTCACGGCCTTCCACAATCCGGATTCAATCCAATCAACAACAGAGCAATGGACGAGAAATACAACCTGAAGGCAGATAATCGATGACCTTTCATTCAACAACCAATCCAATATCCGATGATTCCTGGCGAGCCAATTAGCTCTGCAATCACTTTCACGACAACTCGGATCCTGCGTCCGCAGCATCGAGAGAAAAAAAAGCACAAAAAGCAGAGCGTCACTCCAGAACCCAGCCAGAATTAGCAACGAAAATTCGAATCCCGAGCAAGCCCGCGTCGAAAAATACGAACTTAAACCAAATCGAACGGGAGAAAAACGACGCGGACGGCGTTAGAATTCGAATTCCGACATCGAGCGCGCGGAGAGAAGGGGCGGACCTGACGGTTCGAGCGCTTGTAGATAGGGGCGAGAATGTTGAAGGTCGTGCAGGTAATGCAAGGGTGCTGGCGATCGCCGACCGACGAGGCGATCGCGTAGCTCCCGATCCGGGACACCCGCCCCTCCATCTTGCTGCTCCTCCTCCTCTCCTTCCTCATGTCAAACCGATTCGACAAAAAAACGAGTCCTCCGTATAAGTACACAACACGCACACCAACCACCGAAACCAAAAGAGAAAAAATCGCGAAAACGACAAAAAGGGGGCGGCGCCGGAACGATTCGCGCCGGGGCAATGCGGGAATCCGACAGGGCCGAGGAGACGCTTAACGAAGGCGAGGTGGCGTGGCGGTGGGTCAGTTGGTCGGTCGGTGGTGGTTACGAAGGAGCAGAAGGTTCGGTGTCGTGCTATCCCTTTTTATAGAGGCGAGGAGGAGGAGGAGGAGGAGGTGGTGGCGACGTCGACGACGGGGTGTGGGGGTGGCGGCAACGGGGAACGGGTCATAGCCGGTGACCGGCGGGTTTAATTTTTTTTTGGATTCGATCGGAATGGAAGGGGAAGGCGACGGCGGGGCGAAAGGGGGGAAATAACGGAATTGTACCGGACCGGCGGTTCTCCTTCCTCCCCCTTTTACGCTCCTCTTTTGCTCTGCTTTGAGCACAAAAATGAATTTTTTCAATTTTATTTTTATTTTTTTCGCCGCGGGGAAGAGCGCGGGGGCCGAGCGGCGAGTGGTGGTGACGCTGTCACTAGATTGCGCGGTGAATCTTCCTCCGCCGTCACATGAACAGGGTGCGTTTGGATGATAGAGGAGCCGAAGCCGTAAAAATAAATTGGGTCTTTTCTTTTCAGGAAACAAATAAATTGGATATATTCGATTTATCGTACATTTATTTCGTCTATCTTCAGCAGCGTGATCTGCCTTGGAGTATTCCATTTTTAGAAAATTGTATGATACGTTGCATTGGCCATCTTAAGAGGTCTAATTGCGTGATTTATTCTTTACTATCGGTAGCCGTCCTATCATTTCTTCATCATATATTAAGGGAAAATTTCAAAATAAGAATTTAAAATGCATTCACTTTTTCAAATAAAAACTTAAAATGGATCTTATTTTAAATAAAGACCTAAAGCATCATAATTTTCTCAAATAAGAGTCTAAAATAATTATATATATTTTAAATAAGGACCTAACTTTTTGGCTGGTTAAAAGTATTTTTGTTCTCTAACTTTTTCCTTTTTTTTTCCTTTTTTGGTTTTTTCTTTCTTCTTTGCCGATGGCAGGCCACCGATACCTTGCCCGATCTAGTGAGGGCCATCCTCACCCAAGGTGAGGTTGCCAACACCAAATTTGGGCAGGTTAGCCTCGCCAAAAAGGAAAAGAGAGAGAGAGAGAAAAAAATATAAAATAAATTAAAATTAAAATTGTATCTAAATGAAGGCATAATTGATTGACTAGAATATTTAGCTGGCTAGTAACCCGTGAGATAAGACCTTTATTTGAAAGTACCATTATTTAAGATTGACTTTACTTTAAATCCTTATTTAAGAAAAAATGGAAATTTTTAGGTTCTTATTTGGAATTTTCCTTTATTGAGTGATCCTTTTTATAGCAAGGAGGCATTTAAGTGGATTCATCTTGGCCCTTATATTGCTTTGTGACTTATTACATCCTTCGATCCATATTTTTGTACTGGACTTTGTTAACATTTCAATTTTTTTATTATTATGTAAATCACAAATTCTTGAATGGGTGAACCCCATAATAATTTATAATAATTTTTTATTTAATTTTTATTATTCAGAACAAATTGTTATTTTAGCAATATGTCAAAGATTATCGCCAAATCATTTCTCTATCATATTCGATCCATTATCAATCGATAATTCTAAAGTAATTATATATGTTTTAAATAAGGACTTAACTTTTGGCTGGTTAAAAGTATTTTCATCCTCTAACTTTTTCTATTTTTTTTCCTTTTTTCTTTCTTTTTTGCTTTTTTTGGTTTTTTCTTTCTTCTTTGCCGATGGCCAGCCACCGATTGTTATTCTAACAATATATCAAAAACTATCACCAAATCATTTCTCTATCAAAATTAAAATTGTCAATCCATTATCAAATATTTAGCGATAATCCTATTTGAAAGTACAAAATTGACACTTTAGACCCTAGAAAAAATGGAAATTTTTAGGTATTTTAAGAATCATAAAAAGCATTCAAGTGGAAATATTCTAGGTACTTATTAAATCCTTCGTGAATTTGTTAACATTTCAATTTTTTTGCTATTATGAACACAAATTCTTGAAGGAGTGAACCCCATAATAATTTATAATAATTTTTTTATTTAATTTTTTATTATTTAAAACAGATTGTTATTTTAACAATATATCAAAGACTATCACCAAATCATTTCTCTATCATATTCGATCCATTATCAATCAATAATCCTAGAAAAATCACGAGTTCAATTTTAAGAACATAAAAGTTCTGAAATATTTTAATTATATTGAATGAACTGATCAAGTTTGGGTTAAAAAAAAGAAAAGAAAAATTACTAATGATGATTAGATATTGAGGAATTGTCACACAAAAATAAGATGCTTGAACAAAAATGCCATAATTTATGACAAGCTATATTAATATCTCAAAAAATTAAACTTGACATCTTCTCGAGAATACATTTCGTTTACTAGATCTTAATTAAAACACGTCTAAGCAAGTAATTACCCAAGTGATTATTTTCAAAATGAAAAACAAAATTTCCTTAATTTATTAAAAGCAAAAAGAACATCATTGATTGTTTTTAGCTCTATTATCTTCTTTGGCTCCATTATTAAAAAGAGGAGTTGGAAAAGGCACAACGGACGGTGGGTTGGCGTGCGAAGGACGGACGGTCCCGGCTCGTTGGTTCCCCGACGACATGACACACTCAAGCACGGCCACATCTTCAGACGGCCGGCAAAGGGTCGAGGAAATTAATATTGCTGTGGGAAATAAAACAACTGAACAAAAACGAGACAAGATGCAGACAGAGCACGCCCGTGTCGAGAGTAAACTAAAGAGCGCACTCGCTTCCAGAAAAGATTGCTGTTGAACGAGCCGGAGATGAAAGAAGAAATGCTGTTTTGACGGGGGCGAAAGATGTTTGACTGGTGACTGGACCAGACCGGACCGGAAGGATTGGTTTGGAATCGATTCGGGAATCGGTTCCGAGTATCCCTAACGTTGATCAAGCAGTAAACGGAGTATTCTCGACGGATCAACTGAGAGTCAAAGTGGGGAATTCTTCGACGAGGACGTGAGGAATTGACGGTAGGTCGGTGGGTGCCTGCACGAGCGAGCGCGGATCGGCATAAGAAGAAACCAGCGGCATATCCCGCTTTCGGCTCTGTGGACGTAATTGACGGGACGCACCTCCGTTCCTTCGGCTTGCGACCAACGCCAGCCACATCTCAACTTTCATGCCAAGAACTTGTGGGCTCGTCTTTTTCTTTTTTTTTTCTTCTAATTCTCTTTTTTTATATATAATTTCTGAAGGGAATATATGTCCCTGACGGAATGATTTATCTTTATCCCATTTTTAATCCTTCTGGGCCGAAAATAGTTAGGTATAATCTTGGAAATTCTCAACCTCAAGATATGACTTGAAAAAAAAAGGAAAGACATCTGCTTTTATGACCTCACGAAGAGGATTTAGATTTAGTGGCATGTCAACTTGTCGAGCTCCGATAAGATGTTTTGATTTGTATCGAATTAAACCATATTCTCCGCCGCTCGTTGGTTTGCACGGTCCTGTCGAATCCTCTTTAAGGTTTTCGTTCGAATAAAGGAAAGAATCATCATGGACTGTCGATTTGATAAAAGAGAAAGAGAACGGGGGAGGGCTCGCGAGGGTTCGATTCTTCGATTACACTATGCTTTATAGGCGGATGGAGCCCACCGATTTTCTGGTCGGAAAACAAAGAGGACGAGGAGTGCAAAACAAATATATATAAGAATAAACGGGGGATAAAGGGAAATGCAAGGGAGGAAAGGAATGGGGAACAGGGATGAACTTGAATATCGAAAAGAGCTGCGGTAGAGAGAAGGAAGAATCGAATAAAAAAAGGTTTTCTCCATTCATTCTTGGAGAGGAAATAACGGCACTTCAAGGTCTAAATTGCCCACCCACTTTCCCCCTTTTTTGGCGTAATTTAGGTAAATGGGTGGTGGAAATTCAACTTCTCGAAAATCCATAGAATTCTATCAAATCTCGTAATTCTAGTTTAGGCATTTGGTATGTGTAGGTGACCCACAATAGAGTGCCCTCATTTTCAATTTGATTGAATCAAAACCCTTTTTAAAAGAGTTTTCTTAATCATAATAAAGAAAAACAAGAGATCGTTTGAGATGGGTAATCTGGTAATTAATATCCATGAATTTTATATCACTCTACAAGATAATCAATGA
The DNA here is from genome assembly GCA_016097545.1 of Eucalyptus victrix. NCBI lineage: Eukaryota > Viridiplantae > Streptophyta > Magnoliopsida > Myrtales > Myrtaceae > Eucalyptus > Eucalyptus victrix. The sequence continues at coordinate 4,691,632 of CM027845.1, forward strand.
TTCATTAAAGTCAAAAATGAGGTTTGTCTCCCTTTTTGACTTTTTGAATTTTATCCTTATATTACTCGCTGTCTTTCAAAGGAATTCACTCATTTTATTTCTCTACTTTAATTTATTCTTCTCATTAAAAGAATTATAGTTAAAATTGTAAAAGTGCCAAAAAGAGAAAACTACTGGTTACACTCAATTCATTTGTAAAATACATGCGGCGCATGTTGATTCTAGCATCTCTTTAAAACAATCTACATTAGGCATATTGAGACTTGAAACTATTTACTATTCATTTGAAAATGATAGATGTTTTTAGATTAGTGGAGAAGATGCCGTAAGAATGCCAAGGTGAAGAAGTGCTTATCAAGTTCCTTAATTACAAAAGTGTTTTTTGGGTCAAATAATTAGAAAAGTTGAAACGGCCCGTTTTCACATCGGCCGTACCTCCTTTGTTCTATTCACTTTGGCAGAAAGGCCCAAAAAAAAGAATGAAAGGATTGGCGGATAAAATGGAGGCGTCTTAGGAACATGTGCCTTGAAATTATCTCAAAGATGGAAACCAAAAGAGACCCAAGCCCCACCCCCTCCTCCCCGGGGGGGGCCCCAAAAAGAAAAACGAATTTCCATTGTATTTTATTAAAACAAATCGCATATACTGTTCTTTTTGCTGATAAAATTAAAGCCTAGATTTTCTCCTTTTCTTCGATTATATTGAGTCGAGACCGAAAACAAAGAGAGATTTAATTCACAAGCTCAAGGGGGAGATTAATAAAAAAAAAGTTATAAACATATTGTAATTGTGTTAATTTAATCTTAAGCCTTCTGCATTTATATTGATTTAGTTCATTCAACTAATTTTTGCTAACCAACGCTCCCATTAACTTTTTTTTAATATTTTTTTGAATTTTATAATTATTTTTTATTTTTTGAATTTTTTTCTTCCACTTAGGGTCACCCAATGATCCATGCTGGGCATTGGCAAGGCCCAGGACACCCTAACTAACCAAGGTGAGTTCCGACCAAAAAAAAAAAAAAACCCAAGGTGAGTATGTGCAACCCCTCATCCAAATCCGGCAATGAGCAAGGTCATACTCGCCTTAAGTGGAGGGAAAAAAACTAAAGAAAAGGAAATAATAAAAAAATCTCAAGTCAACGCTATAGTGTCATATTAGCATTGGTTAGATAAATTAAATTAACATAAATATAAAAATAAAATATTGAATTGAATTGACGTGGTTATAATAAATATGGGGCTTTTCAAATAATTCTTCCCAAGTTGGAGAGCAGCGGGCATTCAAGGCTTCCAGCATCCAACAAACGTCGAAACCGAGGTGCCCGCGTTTCTCCTTTCCTTCGTTGGCCGGTCTGCGCGTTCAAGTCCGCGGTTCAAAGCACTCCCAACTCCACGCGACTTCGCCGGAAGATTCACGTCCGAATGCCCAAAAAGAGAAAAGACGTGGACGTTGCATCAAGACGCCGTAAACCGAGCATGACAACGCAATTGTACCTTAATTTCATCGAGACGGAAAGGGGCAAATGGAAGTACCAATTCTAAGAAAGAACTAGGCAACAACGGAAGTGAACGTGGAGATTGCTCGGAAACGACTTTTCCTTAACGATCGAAACAAAGTATAAAGCGGGGCCAAACTATGACAATGACAGCGTAATTGTCCTTTAGTTGCCTTGAAATAAAAAAAAAAAAAAAAGGGTTGGAGAAAGCATTAAATTATCAGAAGGGTCTGGTCTTGCGCAAAAACTCAGTGATGATGGAGAACCTACAGATTGAGCCCAAGGCAAAAATTGGGAAACTACGCTGCAATGGCTCAGAAATATCTTCAATTTGGCGTGACTCACACTTTGTGTCGATTGTTCTATAAATAAGAATTTATATGTAAGCATTGGGAAAATTCTAAATAAAGACTCGAAGTAAATCTTGTTCCATATAAGACTTAAAATACTGTGACTTTAAAAGTTTGAAGTGACTATGTCAACTTTAAAAGTTTAAAGTGACAGAATAACCTGACTTTCCAATTACTCAAGGTATTTTCATCCTTTATCTTTTTTTGATTTTTTTCCTTTTTTCTTTATTTTGTTTCTAGTTATTCCTTTCCTCTTCACCAGTGGCTTGTCTGACCACCCGTTACCAATGATGCTCAAAGAGGGCAGGGCACACTCGCCCTGGGTGAGGCCATCCTCGCCCATCCTCACCTAGGCTAGGTGACCCTCGCCAAGAATCTAGAACCTTACACCTTTCGAAAAAAAAGGGGTTATGGAAGAATTACATTTCTCAAAATGGTCTCATGAAAAAGCGAATTGATGATTGAGGAACCTACAACCTAAGACCTTGGAAGTATCTTCCTTCTAAATTAAGCCCAAAGCAAAAATTGGGAATCTACGCTATAATGGCTTGGAAATATCTTCAATTTAGCGTAACTCACACTTTGCGTCAATTGTTGTATAAATAAGAATTCATATGTAAGCATTGGAAAATTTCTAAATAAAGACTTAAAGTGAATTTTATTCCATACAAGACTTGAAATATTATGACTTTTTTAAAATAAAAGTCTAAAGTGACCATGTCAATTTCAAATAATGACTTGACTTTTCAATTATTCAAGGTATTTTCATCCTTTATCATTTTTTGAGTTTTTTTCCTTTTTTCTTTAATTTTTTTCTAGTTATTCCTTTTCTCTTCACCGGTGGCTTGTCTGACCACAAGTTACCAATGATGCTAGAGACTAGAGAGGGCAGGGCACCCTCACCCTGGGTGAGGCCATCCTCACCCATCCTTACCTGGGCTAGGTGACCCTCGCCAAGAATCTAGAACCTTACACCTTCCGAAAAAAAAAGGGGTTATGGAAGAATTACATTTCTAAGAATGGTCTCGTGAAAAAAGCGAAGTGATGATGGAGGAACCTACAACCTACGACCTTGGAAGTATCTTCCTTCTAAATTAAGCCCAAAGCAAAAATTGGGAACCTACGCTACAATGGCTTGGAAATATCTTCAATTTGGCGTAACTCGCACTTTGCGTCGATTGTTGTATAAATGAGAATTTATATGTAAGCATTGGGAAAATACCAAATAAAGACTCGAAGTGAATCTTGTTCCATATAAGACCTGAAATACTATGACTTCTTTTAAATAAAAGTCTAAAATGACTATGTCAATTTCAAAGAATGACCCAACTTTCCAATTACTCAAGGTATTTTCATCCTTTATCTTTTTTTGATTTTTTTCCTTTTTCTTTATTTTTTTATAGTTATTCCTTTCTTCTTCACCAATGGCTTGTCTAACCACCCGTTATCAATGATGCTCAGAGAGGGCAGGACACCCTCGCCCTGGGTGAGGCCATCCTTGCCCATCCTCACTTGGGCTAGGTGACCCTCGCCAAGAATCTAGAACCTTACACCTTCCGAAAAAAGGGGTTATGGAAGAATTACATTTCTAAGAATGGTCTCATGAAAAAGCGAAGTGATGATGGAGGAACCTACAACCTATGACCTTGGAAGTATCTTCCTTCTAAATTAAGCCCAAAGCAAAAATTGGGAATCTACGCTACAATGGCTCGAAATATCTTCAATTTGGCGTAACTCCCACTTTACATTGATTGTTGTATAAATAAGAATTTATATGTAAGCATTTGGAAAATTCCAAATAAAGACTCGAAGTGAATTTTATTCCATATAAGACTTGAAATACTATGACTTTTTTTTTTAAAAAAAAGTCTAAAGTGACTATGTCAATTTCAAAGAAGGACCCGACTTTCCAATTACTCAAGGTATTTTCATCCTTTATCTTTTTTTGAGTTTTTTTTTTCCTTTTTTCTTTATTTTTTTTCTAGTTATTCCTTTCCTCTTCACCAGTGGCTTGTCGACCACCAATTACCAATGATGCTTAGAGAGGGCAGGGCACCCTCGCCCTAGGTGAGGCCATCCTCGCCCATCCTCACGTGGGCTAGGTGACCCTTGCCAAGAATCTAGAACCTTACACCTTCTGAAAAAAGGGGTTATGGAAGAATTACATTTCTCATAATGGTCTTGTGAAAAAGCGAAGTGACGATGGAGGAACCTACAACCTAAGACCTTGGAAGTATCTTCCTTCTAAATTAAGCCCAAAGCAAAAATTGGGAATCTACGCTACAATGGCTTGGAAATATCTTCAATTTTGCGTAACTCGCACTCTGCCTGGATTATTGTATCAATAAGATTATATATATATATATATATATATATATATATATAAAAGTATTTGAGCATAAAAAAGGTTTCAAATCGACATAATATAACCGAAGTCATTGGTTCAAATCTTGTCTCCGCAACATTTTTGTGATAAAAAAAAATTGGGTTTGGCTGATGTTACAAGAGTCTAATATCAATACGATATCCATCATTTTGAGCAATCTTTTAGAAATCAGAAAGCTAACGTGATGCTTTTACTTGTTATGTTTCGTTTGTTCTGTACCATGCCTTAGCTCTACGTAATTTATGTGTTCGTATTGTAGTAGATGCATTCGTATACAATGTAAATTGTAATGGCCGTACATAAATAAAAAAAAAAAAACTTCTTTAATAATAAGGGGTTACGATTAGAAAAGAGAGAGATAATGAAGAGCAAGGGACAAGGGTAAGAAATAGGTAGTAAAATGATAGGGAAATTACAAAAAAAATAATAATAATCATAAATCTATTGTATGAATGCCAACTTAGTCCCAAGCATTTTAATTTGACCAATTTAATTTCAAACTTTTTGACAATTTGTCAATATAGCCCTTTCAACCATTTTGACAAAAGAAATCGTTGATATAGATATCGATCATCATACGTGACATGACCGATGCTGACATTGATGTTACAAAATTTTTTAAAAATTGTGAAATTTTATAATTTTATATTTTTATGTGGTTCTATGTTATTTTTTTTTTCCATTGAGACCGGCAAGCATCGATGATGCCTCGCTGGCCACTTGGCAAGGACCTACAAGCCTTTGCATAGATCCAATGAGGGCTTGTAGGCTTGATGACCACCACTAGCTATAATGAGAAAAAAGAAAAAAAAAATCGGTTTTTTTTTTTTAATATTTACAAAAAATTGTCTACGTTAGTGTTGGCCTTCTCATGTGCTTGTCATGTCATGTAAAATACCTGGCATTCACGTTAGCAACTTTTGGACAAGATTTGTTAGAATAATTATATTGACAATTTGTTGAAATATTTATGATTAAATTGGTCAAATTGATTCCCAATAATGTAAGCGAAAAGTATGCTCCAAATCAAGAAGTCCAATAGGATTGAGGAGGAATATGGTGAGTTCATAATTTTTTGGAAGCAGTTATAAGACTCCTCTGAGTTTTGGAAGCTCTCATATACTAGATCTAAGATTCGGGAGAAGTTACTTAGAGGCATTTCTGCTCATTCAATCTCTCCTAATCTATATATAGATTTTGGAGTCCATTCAACTTGTTTTTTGTGTCTCTAGATGGTGATGGTGTTGAAAATGTTGCATTTAAGCGTGCGCCACTCATTGGGCAAATTGTAGCTTTTGGAGCAGGAGATTATGAAGTGCACCTATCATGATATGAGATTTGGTAATAAGACGCCGTCCATTATGCTTTTATGTCGAGACGAATCTATTCTTGTGAGATGAGACAGTGCGTATTAAGACATTTCATGCTTTTTCGTTCTACTTTTTTGTCTGGGATTTGCTTTGTTTTGAACCTCTCGTATATTATCTTGAGTTCTTGATATACGAATAAAGTATTTATTTTCAACCAAAAAAAATTGATTAAACTAAAGAGCTTTTGACTAAATTAACATCCATACGATAGATCTATGATTTTTTTTAAAAAATAATTATCCGTAAAATGAGTAGAGAGGATAAAACAAGCGGTCCTTGCAAAAAAGGAAAAAAAGGACGTATGATTTCTTGTAAATTACAATAACCACGTGTCAACGTTACAAACAACTTTTAGGAAGGACATTGCTGTTGTATATTGAAATTGATATAGAAAAGATTATATTGCGCCTATTTGAGAATATATGAATAAAGTATTTACTTTCAACCAACAAAAGATTGATTAAACTAAAGAGCTTTTGACTAAATTAACATTCGTACGACAGATCTATGATTTTTTTTTTAAATAATTATCCCTAAAATGAGTAGAGAGGATAAAACAAGCGGTCCTTGCAAAAAAAGAAAAAAAGGACGTATGATTTCTTGTAAATTACAATAACCACGTGTCAACGTTACAAACAACTTTTAGGAAGGACATTGCTGTTGTATATTGAAATTGATATAGAAAAGATTATATTGTGCCTATTTGAGAATATATGGGACTAGATTTATCAATTAAATTTCGAATCCGGATATAAACAGTACTAATGTTTCGTCGCATTACAATTAATTCGTCTTCGTGTCATATTATGTCAATGAGGCGGTGGGATTGTCGTGTACCGACATTTTATCTTAGCCATTTTTTTCACTTTTTTGCCTCAACTGCATCTTTTGCTAACATAGATAAGGTCAATGACTCCTTTGGCTTTTATAGACAGTCCAGCTAATCGTCCTGGACAAAAAGAAACCTATCTAAGTCGAATTGAAGTCCTGGTGCCTACAAGCGGTAGCTGAAATAGCGCCGGCAATGCACTTTTGCCTCAAATTCTACTGCCGAAATCCCTTGAAGAAAGCCGCGAAAGAAGAAAAAAAAAAAAAAAACACAAAAATCAGGAGGTGCATGTCCGAATGATATCAATCCATGACGATAGCAAATATCATCGTTTTGAAAGTGCGATGTTCCTATGTCAGGTCCTTCTAGATTTGCCAGGTGGGCATGGGGAGATATTTTTGTAAAGCTATGTGGCTTCGTTTTTCCAAATGTACCTATCTATCCATGAATTATAATTTATTAGATTAGATATGATTAGATGGTGGTAGGGTATACCTGACCACTTCCACGTCATCTTCTTAATTTCTTCAAGCGTGATCTGCTCACGCGTGCCAATTGAGTTCCAATCAGGAGTTCGAAGTAATTAATCAACGCATGAGCTAGAAGAGTGCGACGGGCATGCGGCTTAATTTTTTTATTTTTATTTTTTTGCATGTGGCTTAATTGAAAGTGCTTATTTTCAGGCTGCTAAATCACGCTGTAAGCTATGAAAATGACTTTTCTTGTTTTTTTTTTTTTTTTTATACTATTCGATGTCAAATACACGAAAAATACTAGCTTGCATTGGAGAATGAATAGTACCCCTATGTCAGCTTAATAGCAACTGACATTATCTATGACTTTTGAAAGTTGGCATTTGGACACCTAATAAAAAAATCGCGTTGCTTATCATAATTTAAAATGAAAATGAAAGAGAGAACCCATACAAACTCACGTCGTGTCTATTCGTGTTGGTGAACCTTGCTGTATATTCTTGTTGTTGCCAAAATATTGTATATTTGATTCATAGTGCCAACAACTCGTTTGTACAAGAAATAAGTGACAACATGTGAAGTCGGTAATCATTTTGGTTTCGAGCGAGTCATGTTCAATAGTGCTAGATTCGAGTTTCTTGTGCTGTTCAATTTGTACTCTCATATAAGGCCTCTTTGTTAAGATTTGTTTCTGTTCCGTGGAATAACTATTTTTGCTCTTTTGTTTTGGGAATGAAAAATAATAAAAACCTATTTGGTAAAATTTTTGTTACTAAGAATAAAAAATAAGAAGTAAAAAAAAAAATAATTTCTTGTTCCCGAGAACAATTTCTAGAATCTATTTTTTTTTCTTCTCTATTCTTCTCTTTCTTTTCTTCTTCTTCTTCTTCTTCTTCCTTTTGGCCGGTCACTGGTGTCGGCCGAGGGCCGACGACCTTGTTGGACCGTCATTGGCCCCTAGAGATGTCAAGCCATGGCGAGGCCATGGCCGCGCGAGGCTTGGCCTCGCCAAATTTGAGTGAGGTTGACCTCGACTAGCCAAGGTGAGGCTGAGGCTTGCGAACCTCACCCAACTGGTTGCCAAAGAGAAAAAGAAAAAGAGAAAATAAAAAAAGAAAATATAATAAAAGAATTAAAGAATTAAAAGAAATAAAAAAATCTAAGAATCTTACCAAACGTATTTCTATCCTAGGAATAGAAATTTTGGTAAGTTACCAAACGCATCTTTCGCTCAGGAATAGTTCTCGAGAACATAATCAGAAAAAATTATTTATCATAAAAAATTATTTATCGAATAGAATCGTTACTAAATGCACCCTTATTCACTGCTCTAGTAACTTTTTCACGTTGTGTAATTGCACCATTGGACTTAATTGCAGTTCCAATCAAGCCCATATTATTGAATTGCCCAAGCCCAAGCCCAACCCCTAATCCCTGGCTCCATAATGGGCCCAACAATATTCTGAAACGAAAAACCCGAACAGGCCCATCTCATTTCGGGCTTTACACACTCTTTCTATTTTTTTTTTTTTTTGCCTAAACACTCTCTTTTTTAGAGATGGCAGTTGGGCATGTGCCGGCCCGGGCACGGATCATGGCCCGGGACTGGCCCGGTGCGAAAAGCCTTCGGGCCTGGCGTTCCGGGCCGTACCCGCACTCCGGCCCAATTTCGATCTTAAGATTTTCTCTCTCCACGCAGGTATAAAAACCAGTCACTCTCACGCTCGCTAGGGTTTCGAGGCGAATCAACAACCTAGTCTCTCTCAGCCGCGCGGTTTTCGCAGAGCCACCCCGTCGCCGCCGCCGCCGTTGCCGCCCGAAGCGAAGATGAAGACGATCCTTTCGTCGGAGACCATGGACATCCCCGACGGCGTCACCATCAAGGTGAACGCGAAGGTGATCGAGGTGGAGGGCCCCCGCGGCAAGCTCACCCGCAACTTCAAGCACCTCAACCTCGACTTCCAGCTGATCAAGGACGCGGAGACCGGCAAGAGGAAGCTTAGGATCGAGGCCTGGTTCGGCACCCGGAAGACCTCCGCCGCCATCCGGACCGCCCTCAGCCACGTTGAGAACCTCATCACCGGCGTCACCAAGGGTTACAGGTACAAGATGCGCTTCGTGTACGCTCACTTCCCCATCAACGCCAGCATCCAGAACTCGAACAAGTCCATCGAGATCCGCAACTTCTTGGGCGAGAAGAAGGTGAGAAATGCCCCTTTTTTAATCTTTTTAATAATTTATTTGAAAGCGAAGAGTTAGTCTCGGTGTGAATGGTAGGGTTGATTGTGAAATTTCAGTGAATCTGACAGCACCTAGTTAGCTTTCTCGTATCGGATTTCGATGGTCCGTGGATTAAAGTGTTTATTCTGGCCGGGGTACTGAGATTTCTGTTGTCGTTAGAATCTAGTTCAGAAGTTGGAATCTTGCGGTGTCTGTTCGAATGCATCGACGGAAATTCGAAGTGAAGAGGTCTTTTTCTGAAGTGAAGTTCTGCATATGAACAGCCTCACGTAGTTAGGAGACCTAGAGATAGCTTGTGGGCTGTTCTGTTCTGTTCTGTTCGTCCTCTTGATTATTGTGCTTTCAATCGATTGAAGTCAGAAGGTTGCCTTTTGTCTATTAGCTTCTGCTGTTCCTGGACTGATGTGATGAATGAGTTTGTAATGAATCAGTATAGCACTTTGCTATACGTGTATGCCGAATGGAGGCTGCTGGCCCGATGCTTTGGCTTTTCCCAAAATCAAATCATTTGATGATTTTGCCCACCCCTATTGTTTTCTTCACTTTACTTATCTTGTGGGTCTAGACGAAACTGAAAATAATCTTTTTCCTTACTTGTTTTACTCAGGTGAGGAAGGTGGAAATGCTTGAAGGAGTATCTGTGGTCCGTTCTGAGAAGGTGAAGGATGAACTGATCGTGGATGGGAATGACATCGAGCTTGTTTCCCGGTCTTGCGCCCTCATAAACCAGGTACGTCCCACTCATCATTTTCCTTACATACGACCCCCTGCACGTGATGAAAAAGCTCTTGCTGAGATTGAATTTCTGCGTGTCTTGTAACAGAAATGCCATGTGAAGAACAAGGACATCAGGAAGTTCCTCGATGGTATTTATGTCAGTGAGAAGGGAACCATCGTCACAGAAGAATGAGAAGCGAAGTATTAGCAGCGTTCGGTGTCAAGTTTTATATTATGTCTTTTTTTCGTTGGATTTGCTTCTGAAGGATGATTTAGCAGACTCTGGTGATCTTGTTGAGGATGAGATTTACAATTTTGTGCTATGGGAGTTTTTCTGCCTACAATTTGGTGTTTATTCGGTTATACATTATGTCGCAAAACCTGTTTTTGATGTGCCGGGGAGCGGTTCTGTATCGGGATTCTTCACTTGTGGTATCATTTTCAAATTAAGTCATCTTTCCACGTAATGGGGAAGCAAATGTATGTCCCGACATTGCTCAGCCAAGTGCGACGGGTTCGGCGGGATCGATAGAACTAGCGGTGAATTTATTGTGAATTTAGACACAATCAGTAGGTTTGCTTATCTAATTCAAGGTCAAAGTTCTTTTGTCTGTGGCTTCTAGTATGCATTTTCTACAATTCAGATTTCTGTGTAGTCTCTCTCGTTGGAATTGACCTGGGAAGGAATGCGTAACGGGGAAGTAAATCAACTGGACCTTACTAATTGTATATACGACTGCTGGTTCGAATCTTTGAAAGTGATTAGGTCTTTTTCTTCGTAGGAAAATTTTCACTCTCGAAAGATAAGACTCGTCTTTTTATCAAAGAGGTCTTATGATACAAAAACTCAATATTGGGAGTTTAAATTATTTTTTAGATAAATGCATTGGAATTGGAAGATCTAAAATTAATTACAAAAGTATAATTAAATTTTAAATTTTTTTAAAAACGCAATTAAAATCTAGAACTTATTATTAAAATGCAATTGAATTTTAAGATTTTAAAAAAGTATGATCGAATCAAGAAATTTATCACGAATAACAAAATTTTCAAGAAGTGTGATAAAAAGTGAAAATGCAAAGTTATAAAATTTTCAAAAAATTGCAGGCAATGGAAAAATTTGATTGGATGAATTTGATGAGTTTCAAGACTCGATTGCACTATCGTGACAAATTTCAAGACTTTTCATCTCATTTTTTGAAAATTTTAGAACTTAAAGAAGCCTCTTTGACATTTCTTCATTTGCAAAGAATTCTCAATGTGAAAACACAGAGACAAATGGTTAATCTTTGAATAAGAAAAAGAGTGGATTTGCAAGATCAAATCATTCTCTTGAAACTTTTCTTTTTCATTATAAATGATCTACTTGACTCGAAATGACCTGTCTAATGAGGAAATCCCAATGAATTGGACCTTTCGATACAATTAAATAGAAAGCCCCAAGGGTGCCATATTCTAGGAGCTCAAATTATGTGATTGAATAAGTCCAGCGCATTCGCGACAAATTTTAAATTTTTTAATACAATTATCATGTTTTTGATTTTTCATTCGCTACAGAAAATCATACATATTGATTCGATCCATGCGTTTCATATCCTGAATTGGTTGATAGAAAATCATACATATTGGCCCAATCCAGACATTTCATAATGCTACACTGTTAATTTTGAACGAGATGTTGCGTGTATTCAGCAAGGCTGCAATTTTTTTTTTCCTTGGTCGGAATTCCATATTGCTACATTAGGTGGTGTTACTTCGAAGAAGACATCGTTCCAGGAATGCTACATTAGGTGAAATTACTTCGGAGGAGAAACGCTCTGACTTTGACCCCATCTCTCGGCTTTGCTTGAGGAAGAAGAAGGAAGACGAGGAGGAGGAAGAAGGACGAAAAGAGAAGAAAGGAGGTTTTACTAGGGCCCACGAAACCAGCGTGACTTCGACGCCCTTTTCTTAGCTCTTCTTCCTTAAATTCCGACAACAACAGTCATCCCCAATTCGCCATCCACCAGATCAGAGCGCAGAGCAGCGAGATGAATCACGTGCTCAGGAGGAGCTCCGGTTCTCTCGGGTCCGCCCTGAGATCTCTCCCGCGCCACCTCCTCCGCGACTCCTCCTCCCCTGCCGCCGCCGCCGCCGCCGCCGCCGCCGCCTCGGCCGCCTCGGCCCGCGCCCTCTCGACCGCCCCGTCGTTCCTCCCGCCGCGCCACCGCCCGCTGCCCCTCTCCTCCCTCCCTCGCCGCCGTTCGCCGCCACCTCCGTCCGGCACCTCCGCGTCGGCCGCGACCCCAGCACCGGGTAATTTGCGCCCTCCGCTCCTCCTCCTCGATGAAATCCTAGGTCAGCGTAGGGGTAGTCCGGTAATGCGGTGCCGTTAGCGCCGCGGAAATCGCGGGCTCGTGGCATTTTCGAATGCTGCATTCGGTGGATTTCGGAAACCGGCTCGCGATTGTGAAAGTTGTGCCTTTGGCGTGTGGATTAGCGGATGTGATGCTGCTTTGCGTTTTGTGCATTCGAATGTTGGAATCGTTCGGTTTCTGCTGGTGTTTGCTTTGTGAAAAATGTGAACTTGGGGTTTGCAGATATGAGATAACGCCCCCGATGAATTGGGGGGTTCGGATCGTGCCGCAGCAGAGGGCTTTTGTGATTGAGCGGTTTGGCAAGTATGTGAAAACCCTAACTTCGGGAATCCATTTCTTGATTCCTTTCGTCGATCGAATAGCTTACGTGCATTCGCTCAAGGAAGAGGCCATTCCTATCCCGGACCAGTCTGCTATTACCAAAGACAATGTCAGCATTTTGATTGATGGAGTGCTTTACGTTAAGGTATGGTCATGCCGCGTTTTGTGTTTTCTCACGGAATGCTTCAATTTTTTTGGTATATCTAGATATAAATGAGCTGAATATGATAGGGTTTTCGCAGATTGTGGATCCTTACAACGCTTCTTATGGCGTTGAAAATCCTATATATGCAGTTATTCAGCTAGCTCAGACGACGATGCGTAGTGAGCTTGGGAAAATAACGCTTGACAAGACATTTGAGGAGCGGGACACACTTAATGAAAAGATAGTGGTGAGTTCTGCTCCTGTGGACTCTACCAGTGCATGGTCCTTCTAAGCTAAGTTGTAGATAGCATAGAGTACCTCAGTTTCTTTGATTCTGGCTGAGTTAAAGCCTTTTCTGAACAGCTCCATTGGTCTTTCTGTTTTCCATTGATGGAGTCCTGTCTGCATCTGTCTGTTCTTCTCTATGTTTATGTCTGTCCCTGCTATGGTTGGTAGTATGTTTTTCTTCTCATTGATTGGATGATGTCCATGGAGTGAATAGTCATGACAGATTGAATCTCAAATTTGAAATTACATGATTATATACTTAGATGGTATAGCTATGAGAACAAGAATGAAGGCTGGTGCTTTATGGGTTGACTATTTTTACAGGAGTCCATTAACGTGGCTGCCTTAGACTGGGGTTTGAAATGTCTTCGTTATGAAATACGTAAGTTGCAGCCTGTCCAAAATTGTTATAATGGTCATTTAACACTTTAGAGGATCTCTTAAATGTGCTTCCCTGTGCTTTCTTTTTTAGGGGACATATCTCCTCCTCGTGGTGTGAGGCAAGCTATGGAGATGCAAGCAGAAGCTGAGCGTAAGAAACGAGCCCAAATCCTGGAGTCTGAAGGTGATGTGGTCATGTATTCTGAGTGCTTATATTCACTAGACATGTGATGATGAGCTATTAAAGTTGTTTTCTTTCTCATTGTTACTGAGTCTGTGGTCACTTTAGTTGATTCACATTCTTGGTCGGTAATTACTAGCATCCTTACTTCGTTGCCAACTGCTATTATTTACCATGATACTTCCGCTTTGGGTTGGCTCCATATTCTAACCATCCTGTTTTCGGTATATGCTTTTCCCCTGTAGGATGGAAAATCTGAGCAGATCCTCATATTGAATAACTGATACTTTTAATGTTTAACAGGAGAAAGACAGTCGAACATCAATATTGCGGATGGTAAAAAGAGTGCTGTAATCCTACAGTCAGAAGCGGCAAAGATGGATCAAGTTAATAGAGCTCATGGTCCGTTGAAATATGTTCATAATCTTGTTAGAATTTTTCTATAATCTGTGGTTTGCTGGATGCAATGCTTCATTTGAAGGCTGCTTCAAGTAGAGAAACTTATATTCTGTTCAGAGGAGAAATTTACTTGCGGGAACTGATGAAATTGTCAGTTAAGGGCCTTTTTTATTTTGTTGTAAGCTTTGGCTTTCTAGTTGTGAAATTGATGTATCTTTTGCCTGAAATTGTATAGGCAGAGGACATAATATCAGTAGTGCCAATTTTTAAGCTCTTATTTAGCTGATTGGTAGGAAATACCTTGCACTATGCCTATATCAGCGTTATTGTGGGGTGTAGTTATATACTCAATTGCACAGGCATCTTAAGTGGTTCTCCCTATTACCGTTTGCTCCTTTTCATCTCAACAGGAGAGGCAGAAGCCATCCTTGCTAGGGCACAAGCAACAGCAAAAGGAATTGTTCTGGTATCCGATGCTCTTAAGGAGACTGGAGGTGTTGAAGTAAGCTTTTCTCTTAAATTACAGAATTCCTTGTGTTGTTGATGTAGACATGCAATGATACTACATGATAACTCTCACGTACTTAGTGGCAAGTGTTTTCTCCATTCTATGAGGATTTTAAACATGGAAGGTTCTTCTTACAAACTGTTGTAGTCTTGTGCTCTATCTATGCTGTGTACTATCAACTTTCAAGAGGAAAAAACTAGTGCGGCAGGCAGATGGTCTTGAAAAGTCATGATGAGGAAAGATTTGCAATTAGCCAAAAAGGTGGGAAGAACATTGGGGTTGAAGAAAATAAGTAGCAAGTTATTTTTAAGGAAAATGAAATGTGTAACTTGCATAGTCTGATGGAATGAATCATATTGTGAGACGTTTCTCCCTTAAGATTGGGCCTTTCTTTGGATCTTTGTAGGCATTGTCATTATCCTTTCTGTGAAATAATGGAATGTATGTTTTTCCCCTTTTTATTGAGAGGATGATGCTTATCAAATTACCTGTTTGACTTCCCACCTTTGGTGTACACCTCTACTTTGAATGCAGGCGGCTAGTTTGAGGATTGCTGAACAATATATCCAGGCCTTTGGAAACATTGCCAAAGAAGTAAATGATTTGGAGTTTTTGTTTGATTATATATTCCCTGCAAATAACTTAGTATTGCACAGGTTATGATTCTGATGTATTCTCATTATAACTTCTATTTACATCAGGGCACAACATTGTTGCTTCCTAGCTCCACTGCCAATCCAGCTAACATGATGGCACAGGCTTTGACAATGTACAAAAGCCTAATTGGCAAGGCCCCAGGGAATGCTCCAAGTGGAGGAGGCTCTTCATCTCAGTTGACTGAAAGCTCAGATGACAACACTTCTTCCTCGGGAAAGGCTGTGGACGAGATTCCCGTGATTTCTAGAAGAGATAGTATGGAACAGCGTGAGCCAACATTTTCGCTTCAAAGTCCTCTGAAGGAGAGTAGAAGTAATCGCACAGGACAATTCGAAAAGAGAACATAGTTTTTCCTGCAAAACTGTTGCGGCTGATGTTCCCTTGTTTCTGGTTTCTCATTTCCTCACAGCAAGTCAAAACCAGATTTGAACTGTACTTTGCAAAGAAGGTTACATTGGCTTTTGGGAAATTAGGATCTTCTTCAGACGACCAACATGCACATTTCCTTTTGGAGGTGGTGGATTTTGTTCTACAAGTTGCTCTTCTATCCGTTGAGATGGACTTTAATGAAGAAATTGAAATCATTTTCCCATTAACTGTGATGCATGGCCTCATTTTGGTCAATAAAGCTCACGTTCTGCAGTGCAAGTAACTGGTGTTCATCTTTAGGTTTTTGCTCATCCAATTCCTGCAACTTTGTTCTTCTCGTGCATGCAATTGGGTTGAATGTGCTTCCACAGGCCACGTCGAGACCACTTTTTGGAGTCATAATGAAGCTATTTTGTCAAATTCGATTCAGTGCGAAGATGGATTTCAAATATATTCGTTTTAGTAATTGAAGCTGTGTTTTACGTTTAAATGGTCATATACCGAGTAGTCTCGAGTAGAAGCAGCTACGTTCTCATGAATTCATTACGATTTTTTTAAAAAAAATATTTTTGGGACATATCTTTTTTATTTTTTATTTTTTGCTAAGATAATGAATCATACAGAAATCGGTGGAGTGGGGGGCATAGTAGGCTGCACGCAACAGAGATTGGCCGCTCTAAACGATTGTAGCGCGTTCCGTTTCGTGCGCAAGCGAGCCCGCGAGTCGTCTATGTTGTACAACGTCGACTGTGCTGTCTCTAGTCTGGCAAAGCTTCCTTGGCAATTAAAGTTGATTCTCTCTGTTTTCATGTGCTGAGTCCTCTCATGGTCCTCTCCATCACTCTTATCTGGTGCACAGGGTATTTCCTCTAATTCATCATTCCCATCTCCTATTAAGGCTCTTGACAATCCGCTCAAACTTGACTTCATGGTGACGTCGAGTTCCACAATATCACACTGACCTCGCAGCTTTGCTTTCTTCGTATAAAGGCAGAAGAGCCACGCGTTTGTTTCATAGTGTTCTTGAAAGCTCGATGCCTGAAAATCTGTTTCTTCAGGGTGTTATTCAGTTGGTCTTTAGATGCTAAAATACGTTTTTCGGGGATTTTTTCTTCTTCTTTTGTCTAAATTTCAAAGGAAAAGCAACGAGATTTCTGAATAAACTTTAACACAGTTCGCGAAACATGTCGCCCTTGTCCCTCTCGTTTCAAAGAATAACTACAATTTCTGAGTTTTGATGTGGAAGGGGAGATTCATCTGCAAAAATCCTAGACAGTTGATGTGGCAAAGCTAGAAGCAAGAAGACCGGACAAGTCTTGCACATGACCAATCCGGTGAACCTCTTTTGTGCCTGCAAGGACAATTTCAACTTAGTTTTTCCCATGGACAAGAAAATGGATTCTGAGGGAGATCGTACCACCAACAGTGCCTCATCAAAGTCTCCAATTCCGAGAATTCGGAGTAAAGGAATTATAAGATGATCCATGACACCTTCTCGGTGGGCCTTTCTTGGCTATTTGACATAACGGAAAGAAATATTGTTTTGAGTTCAGCATACAAAAACTCGTGAAATACCCAGGAACCTAACTGCTCAGAAGCATCTGGCAGGAAGCTCAGAAGCATTGTAGCGTTGTATTGTGGTGAACAATATAACTTGCTTTAAGGATAAAAAAGCTTCTAGTTCTAAGAAACAAGCGGAGTCAAATGCTCGGTTCAATATAGCGACAAAGCCTCTTACTTCCTCTTCCTGCTAATTGAGGACTACTCGAGATTACGCATCCAAAAGTTGACCTTTTCACCGCATTGCATTGATCCTGCAGAGACAGTAATTGATGTTTCATAGCTATATCATGATAGAACATCATGAGAGGCTTTACATCTTGACCAATACAAGCTCTCTATCCTAAGAAATGCAGAGGTCACACTTGAAAGAAGTCAAAGCATGAAACTGCGAACCTGATCTTTTTCCAGCTGGATGCAGAAATGCTATATTTTTTAGCCCAAACAAACAACAAGAGGACCAGAAATATATAAATCAATGTTTACCCTTTTGTTACTATAGGAGGAGAATATTTAAATCCACAGTACTTCCTGACATTGGAATTTACTCTAGAGAAATTGTCGACTAGGACGAGGAGCGACCCCGGAGTTTTATTCTATTTGTCTCAGTTGACATGTCTGAAAGCTAAAAGGAATATACGCCGTGCAGAGTCAGCTTCTCAGAAAGTTCCTAGGCATTTTGAAAGGAAGATTACATTAAAATATGCAAGCCAGCAGATCATAGCTATAAAATACTGGATTGCCTGCCGTGACTTAATGCTCCATGTGATAATTGACAATTTAGTGTTCCCCATACCTAGGACGATCACTATGACAGCCGTGATTTACTCATAAGCCACACCTATGTTTGCAGCTCTTTAGAGGGAGAGAAATACAGGGGAAAGGTAACAATGTATCATTTACAACAGTTGTGTCAACAGTCACAGATTACAACTCCACTGTAGACAGGATAGGAAAACCCATAGGAGGAGGAGACAAAGCTATTCAAAAGATTCCATCTTTTTCAGCCTGTTGTCTTGCTATGCTCGACACTAACAGAGAAGCTTCATAAGATTAAATGACATTGTGGAACATCAACTAATGAGCAAAAGAAGGAGCAACTTCCTTCTTAGCTCCCTCTTCACCCTTCGCATCGTCCTTCACGGCCAACTTGACAAGAACCAGCAGCAAGGGATAGCCAACCGTCATGAGCGACCAGTTGATGATAAGCTCCCCCAGGAACGAGACTTTGTGCTGGTCGATTTGCCATGCGACTGCCGCTCCTGCACTCTGCACTCCTTTATAGAACCCACTGTACCTGCAGGACGTAGAAGAAGACCAGATATCAGTTTCAATTACCCAAAAATGGGGTTAATCAAGAATATTATCCCTATTTCCACAGGTCTACATGCCAAAATAGAATCTCTTGTTACTCATTGTGGGGAAACTGATGCCCTACCTGCTAAGAGTTTCGGAATCATCAGCTAAAGATCCAATGACCCAGTAAACCAAGCTCTGGAACATTGCATCCAGCAATCCGTAGCTGAAATACAGCACGAATGGCCCGGCATAATCGGAGTGTGCGTTCTTGAAGTCCAACTTCTCGGGCAGTTTGTCGCGAGTGTACGTTAGCTGATGAGCAAGGCCACCCCCCCAAACTGCAGTCCCGAACAAAGCTACAAGCAAAATTCCGACATATCCCCTCACCTTCCGACTCGGAAAGCTGAAATCCAACACATAGCCGATTCCAACCGACCCCAACATCTGCGCCCCCCAGTAGAACACGTTGTTGAGCCCTCTAGTCCTCAAATTGAACAAGACCCCGTTCACATTAGTAAACTGGTAGCTGTAAAAGAAGTTGCTCGCCCAGGCGGCCGGCACGATCAAGAGCATCTTCCAGTTGAGGAACAGCTTGAGAATCTCGGCCGCCTCAGTGGAGACGCTCGAGTACTTGACGTTAGTGCAAGTAGTCCCGTCGTCACGAATCACCTTGCTTGGCGGCAAGATGGCGAACGAAAGCAGCGCACCGGCGGTCATGAAACACATGAACCCAATATAGGTCCCGTCATTCACGGAAGCAGCCTCCGTCCTCTTGTAATTCAACGCGAATGGAATCAACCCCCCAATGACGCCTCCCATGTTGAAAATGCTCCAGAATAGGGAGATGTAAGTGCCCTTCCGGTCGCGCGGCGGGTACGATGTCATGATGGCGCCCTCGCCGGCCCAGAGGAGTCCCGCGCCGACGCCGAGGATGGCGCCGGCGACGATGGCGAAGGCCTGGTGTTGGTAGTGGTTGTAGTAGAGGAAGGATCCGGCGTAGAGGACGTAGGTGCTGCAGCCGGCGGCGAGGGTGAGGCGGGGGCCGAGGATGTTGTAGATCCCGCCGCCGAGGACTCCGAAGACGGCGAAGGTGGTGTAGAGGGCGGTGTTGGCGTTGTTGGCGGCGGTGGGGTCGACCTGGCCGCCGGCGCCCATGCCGGAGAGGGCGTTGAACATGCCGGGACAGCAGAAGCAGACCAGCCCGATGAGGCCGACCTGCGTGAGGGGCGAGTTGTACCGGAACAGGGACCTCCTCGGCGGCGCGGCCGACTCTTGATCGAGGACCATGTTCGGGGATTCCGAGGAAAGACGGGATTTCGGATCGAGGGTCGGGGGAAAGGGAGGGAGCTTGAAGTGGGGGCCCGCCCGTTCCAAGGAAAGGACGAGATCGAGTGCGAGAGTGTGGAGCTCTGCTGCGGATGCGGACCGGTTTTTAAGGAGTGCACGGAACTGTAATCGGCGAGTTAAAAACTGATGGACGACGGCAGCGGATGACGGAGAATCGAATCGCGGCGCTGATCTGGTCGGGGGGCCTCCTTCGTCTTCTTCGTCGGGACCTCTATGTCATGGCAAATGCTCATGAAGTTTGGCTCCACATATAACGTCACTCTTGAGCTCTGACTTTGTTCCACGTGGTCCCTTCCATAAGCTTTTGTTTCGTTTAACATAATGCTTTGAACTGTGTGAATTAATGGAATGATTATATTGAACACGTATCTAAAGTTCAAAGGTCATATTAAGCAGATTAAAATTTTATGGATCACATTGGACATTTAACTAAAGTTTAGAATTCACATTGATAAAGTAAAAATTCATGTACCCGAAGTCCAAGAGCCTCTTTCGCATTCTTCATCAGGATCTCTGTGCTAAGAAAATGGACACAAATTTTGACTTAAGTGGCTCTTGAACTTTTAATTTATTTGATGCGGTCTCTGAATTTTAATATAATATGCAACTACTTTTAATTCGTTCAATATAGTCTTTAAACTATGTATTTCTTGATCATGAATTAATAAAAGGGTTATATTGAACATCTTCATATAATTCTAAAATTATATTGAACATGTATTCAAAATTTATGAAGTATATTAAATAGATTAAAAATTTAGATGTTATTAAAATTTAAAGTTTAATTAATAAAATATATTATATATTAGGCCAAAATTGGAATGCTATTATCTTTTTAGAGAAAGGTAAGAGAATCTGCATCGAATCAGCAAGCCCTTTCCGTCGACAATTACTGGTCCATCTTTTACCGTTGGGGGCAAATTCTTCACACGTACAGCTTTGACAAAATGGTAATACGGTGAGAGACAGCGACGTGCTTGGAATCTCCATTTTGGACTTTAACCTCCGGATTTTTGTTTTTCTTCTTTATTATTGGTCATCGGCCGGCTATGACTGGGAGTCTGGGATGACAAGTGAAAGTGATGGGAACTGACGAAATGGATAGATAAATAGGGTCACAAGGAAGAAAAAATAAAAGCGCCACCCATTGTTTCCAATGAATCTAATTTTGTAAGTTCAATGAAATCTTTTTACCTTTTCTTTTCTTTTCTTTCGCAGAGTTATCAATTCTTTCAATGAGTTCATTTTTCCCTTTTCGAAATCTCGAGCTATATTGGGCTTAGAGCTGCGTGTGTTGATTGATGTAGTAAGTTGAGAATACTAAAAGTGGTAATTGCATTTCGTGTCGTGTTAGATG
Source organism: Eucalyptus victrix (assembly GCA_016097545.1). Classification (NCBI taxonomy): domain Eukaryota; kingdom Viridiplantae; phylum Streptophyta; class Magnoliopsida; order Myrtales; family Myrtaceae; genus Eucalyptus; species Eucalyptus victrix. The sequence continues at coordinate 4,712,667 of CM027845.1, forward strand.
AAAAAAAGGATTTGAAGATGGTGTAAGATTTCGGAAAGTGGAGGTGTGATACATATGAATCGAACTCAGTTATCCGTTTGAGTGGATCGGATATCCATTTACGGCCGTAGAAAACGTGCACCATGCAACCTCTCCCAATTCCCACTTAAAAATCAAGTAGTGTGGCTTAATTTTTGGGACTCTTAATACGACCCCCTTGCGTTGTCTTGACAAATATCCGCCGGCCATCAATCAATTTGACAATTCTTTTTGGGCAAAAAAGCAAAACAAAAGTCCACTGATGGGTTTCATAAGACATCATTACTTTGCAGTTTTCCCACTTCAAGTTCTAGTATTAAAACGATTAGCTTTATTTAATTCCAAGCAATTCCCACTTTTAATTTTTATTATTAATTTTTATTTATTTATTGTGGGTCTTGCTAATTTAGTATTACTTGACCAACAAAAGAAAAAAAAGGCGCCTTCTAATATTTTAAAGGTAGAACAGGGGTCAGCAAAGGCCATTTAGTGCCAACTGGAGGATAGTGCGAGACAGAACAAGAAATTAAACAAGACGGATCTACAAGAGTAAACGACAATAGGAACTTTTGTGTCAATAAGGACAACTTCTGTAAGTAACTATCAAAAGAAAAGCCTTTCAAGATTCAGAATCTTTTCGAAAAGGTTACTATAGGATTAAAAATGTCGGAATTTCTACATTATAAAATGTGAGAGATAAACTAAAATTATGAATTTACGTAATTGTCCATCAACATCACATTTGTAATTTTGCTATATTATATACAACTCAAGATATTTAGATAAGAGAAAGTGATCGAGATTCTTCAATCTAAAAGCATAGATTATATGAGGAGGTTGAGATTTTTCTTTTATTGAGATTTGGTGTCACCTTTTTGTATAAAAAAAAAAAAACCAACTTGGGGATTAAATATGTCATTAAATTTCAATTAAATTATTTGCATCAATAATGAATTAACTTCTTCATTTTTTTCCTCGTGATGAGGAAGTAAGATAATTGCGCATTAAAGGCAGCATATTCCAAACAACGGACAATAAAATTTTTGATATATTTCGTAACTATCCAAAAAACAACATTCTCAATTGGCTAGCCAACGAGCGACTAGCGATTGTTAGTTTCATGCCTCGGTGCTTTTGCTAGAAAACAACATTCTCTCGTTTTAATGTATGCTATCACATGATCTTTGTCATAGGAAATAATATTATCTGATTCGATTCATGAAGTTTGCATGCAAATCGCTGGATTCCAATTGCCACCGATGACACTAAATTCGAAACTTAGGGCTTGGACCTATTGAAATGCTTTGAATTTCGGTAAACGCCAACAGTGATGCTAGCTCATGCCTCATCGCTATTTTAACAAGGTTACCATCTGTGTCGCCTCGAATTGTCCATACACAAACTAAACATTTTGCGGGTGATGTGTTGTAGATCCCAATTCACCATTCCACGACCTGAATTTGGAATTTAGGGATTGGAATGATCGGACACTTCGATATCCATTGATGTCAATGAGGAGCTTACTCTTTTTGTCTGGTTATTGTTTGTGCACCTACGATCAAACCAAGCAGAAAAGTGGCGTACATCGTGACTGATACAAGGAGCAATTGGCCATGGAGATGCCATGCCTTTAGCGTAGCTGCACATAGCCTATTTGCCACCACTACGTACATTGTCTTGACCTTTTGAATGTGCTATTTTCACGGAAAATTTAAATGTTTTTTTTTCTAAAAAAATGTTTGGTTATATCACTCACAGAATGAATGAACAAAATTTTTTTTATCATCATCCACGAAAATAATTATGCCTAAATTGTTGTTGACGGTCCCTCCACACCCTATCACTCCACACCCAATATGGAAGTAAACTTTGCATTGGCGTTGAATTATACTGTTGCAATTTTGAAGATGCATTTAGAGGGGAAGCTTCCATCTATGATGTCAACATAACTTCCTAATTATTCTAGCATTGATTTTTAACTCGAGCTCTATTTACTTGATGAAAAAATGAATGATTTGAAAAATGCTTTTCTAAAAATGATTACTTATATTGTTTACGGATTTGAATGGATAAAAAATATTTTCATTATTTATAAAATGTTTTCAACATAAATCGATGTTGATAATGAAAAGGTTTTTTATTAACTGATTTATTTAAAGTGATAAAAATAATAATTTTTGAGAAAATATTTTTGGAATCGTTCATTATTTCAATGGAGCCTTGCTTAAAGCGAAATGTACCAAATAAAAATGAGTAAGGGATTGCTGTTGATATTGACACCGCAGCCAATTTCTATTCTTTTCCCAATAGGACTGATAACATTTTGGGGCAAATGCTCGGCTGGGCCCAACCCATGAATTTCCTCTGCTAGGATAGGCCCAAAAAGCCATGGTTTTCCGTCACACTTAATTTGTAGGTATTGCTATTTGTAAATACATTGGACTAATACAATCAGTCAATAATACTTCGTTTATTTTTTCCAAAATGAATGATTTGAAAAACATATTCTAAAAATTGATCACTTATTACTTACGAAAATGATTGAAAAAATTATTTTCATTATCTAAAAAAATATTTATACATAAGTTATTATCAATACCAAAAATAAAATACAAATTATTATTGATAATGAAAATATTTTTCATTGATTAATTATTTAAGTGATACAAATGATCGTTTTCATGAAAATATTTTTCATAACTTCCTAATTATTTAAGTTATGATGTCAACATAACTTCCTAATTATTCCAACATTGAGTTTTAACTCGATTTTTTTATTTGACGAAAAAATGAATAATTTGAAAAATATTTCTATAAAAATGATTACTTATATCGTTTAGGGACTGAATGGATAGAAAATATTTTCATTGTTTAGAAAATGTTTCAACATAAATCGATGTCGATAATGAAAAGATTTTTTATTGACTGATTTATTTTGAATGATACAAATAATCATTTTTGAGAAAATATTTTTTGAATCATTCATTTTTTCAATGGAACCTTGCTTAAAACAAAATGTACCAAATAAAAAGGAGTAAGGGAATGCTGTTGACCTTGACACTGCAGCCAATTTCTATTCTTTTCCCAATAGGGCTGATAATATTTTGGGGCAAATGCTCGGCTGGGCCCAACCCATGAATTTCCTCTGCTAGGATAGGCCCAAAAAGCCATGGTTTTCTGTCACCCTAAATTTGTAGGTTTTGCTCTTTGTAAATACATTGGACTAGTACAATCAGTCAATGATGCTCCGTTTATTTTGTCCGATGACTCGGAAAATATATTTTAAAATTTAATCGCTTGCTAATTACAAAAATAAATGAAAAAAATTATTTTCGTTGTCTAAAAAAATATTTAAGCATAAATTATTATCAATACCAAAAATGGAAAATAAATTATTATTGATAATGAAAATATTTTTCATTGGTTAATTATTTTAAGCAATATAAGTGATTGTTCTTAGAAAAATATTTTTCAAATTATACATTTTTTGTGAAGTAAACGGAACATTAATCTCTAAATCAATTGATTCTTACGAAGCTTTAATTTACTTGAGTGTGGTGATGTACTTGTAAAATTAGAGTCAAAACTCAAACCAAATTGTATGATTGATGATCCAATATGTTAGTCGATCCCATTCTCGAATGACGTGCCAAAATAGAAATTTGTCGGTTGCGGACTCATTCGCAAGGCTTATATGAAGAAGGGATACGATGAATTTAGTCTATGCGGAGCCGGTCTAGTCGAGAATTTTGCCCAAACAGGGAGGAGCAATGGGTTTCCTATTTTTAGGAACTCTTAAGGGGGGTGGGGGGAAGGAAAAATAGACATTTCTCCCTCGTCATCGCAACGCACCCATCCTATCCATCGCGCGCTGTTATCATTTCCGTGCGTTTCCTAACATTCCTCATCATCCAGAAATCCCCCGCCATTTTCAAACGAGCGGTCTCTGCTCGAGCAAGACCATGGCGTATCCCACGCTCTTCCTCAACTCCATCGCCTTCCCTCCATCTTCTTCTTCGCATCCTTCTTTTCTACTCGCCGTCGCTTTCAGTAACCGAGTTCTCCTCAATCGGCGCTCCGTCTCCAGGGCCGCCTCCGTCGCCGGCCTCAGCGGCGAATTGTCTGCTCACCTCCAGAGCCTCAGGGTCCTGGAGTGGGACAAGCTCTGCGATTCCGTCGCTTCCTTCGCCGGCACCTCGCTCGGCCGGGACGCCACTAAGGTCAGCTCGGTTGATCGGCGGAGTCGCGTATTCGTTAGGTGTTATTGATTTTCACGCGCGCATTCGATACTTGTGTAGCTAAGAGGAGTAGAGATCTATGTGCGGAGGCGATTGGTGATTTTGCGATGTCGAATTTTGGTTTTGAATAGCTTCGATTGGATTCTGACGCTGTTGTGGACGTTGGTTTATTTTTGGTTGTTGTGAAGACTCGGTTGTGGTCTCTGGATCAGACGTACGAGGAGAGCATGAGGCTTTTGAGCGAGACCAATGCGGCCGTGGAAATGCACCGGCACGGCGGTTTCAGCTTGGACTTGAGCGGCGTCGATACTGCTCTGGTCAGTGCTTTTACGCTAATTTTGTCCTCTTCTAGCAACGTAAAGTTTAGGAATCTCATTTACTGTGCATATTCACTTCTCATTGGTTTCTCAGAGCCATATCGAATTTGTTAAGCATCGGTGGGTCACATTCGTTTCTGAATTACGGATACGCACGGCAACTCTAAGTAAAGAACGATTATACACTTCTGGCTCAGTTTTATTCATGAATTGCTACTGAGCTCTGACACATGTCACATGGATATCTGGGGTCATTTTAAGTGTTTTCGGTTTCAACAAGATGTTGAGCTTGAGGTGTCACTGATTGCTGAGTTTTGATCTTTTCAAAGGTCAAGTCAGCAATTCAGCGTGCTCGGAGGGAATTACCCATGAGTGGACATGAAGCAATAGCGGTTGCATCTCTTTTGCAATTCGCTGATGCTCTACAGCTGAATCTACGAGCAGCAATCAAGGAAGATGCGGACTGGCATAGACGCTTCATGCCTCTGAGCGAAGTGGTATCATAACGGGACTCAAGTATATACAATTAAATAGAGTATTTGCATGTATTGTTTTGCTAATGTCATCATGGACTCATTTGATTTTTTATGTTACCTTGCAGATTATGGAATTGATAATAAATCGACCTCTAATTAGGTTGATACAGCAAGTCCTTGACGAAGATGGCTCTGTTAAAGACTCGGCTGTATGTTCTTCAATATTTCGGAGTTAGTTGTCATTACTGTGGCTCTTTGCCTACTAGAGTGTCATTTTATTGTGACAGCTTTCTTTGTAGGCTTGGATGTGATTTTTGTTTCTCTCTCTTAATCATTTATGTAGCTCATCTTAGCCTTTTTGTTTGTTTCAGAGTCCTTTGCTCAAACGGTCACGTGAACAAGTGCAGATACTTGAAAAGAGGGTGAAGTTATCCTGCCATTTTCGTGCCATTCACTTAATCATAATTTTACCTTCAATTACAAAGCTTCCCTTCGATGTTTCAAGGACTGTGATGCTTGAACATGTTTATGCACTCAGATTGGCTTATCAACTGTATTTGCTGAGGGCAGCTATAAGATGTTGGCCTCTTCCACACCAGATTACGGAAAAGTTGACACAAAGTGTCTTATATCTCTTGCATCAATATCCATCTGTACAGGCTATGTTATTGCGGAGGGCAGCACTTGCCTCTTCTACCTCTATACAACATAACTTTTTGTTGTTATTTTATTAGATAGTCAGATAATTCATTGAACAGGCACCAAGGGGATGCCAATGTGATTTGCAAAATCATATATGTTCTTTTTTATTAGTAACCCTTATTGTTGTTATTGGTGTAATTTTCTTGGACTTAGAGGAAGCATTTCGTCACATGAGTTGACTGCCAACTTCTTAGTCAATTTTTATTGATAAACTAATGAAAGTTTGCTACCTTTAATCAAAGGACTCTGTGTAAAAAGAAGTTCCATCTGTGGATCCTCATCACACTTCTCAGCCAGTTTCTTATTCGAACCTTTGAATTACTGAGTTGTCTCCTTATTTGATGCTAAATATTGATTCTAGTTCTTTTACATTTTCTCTGTTCAGCTACACGAGTTGATGGACAAATTAATGAGGAATGATAGGAATGAGTCATCCTCCCTGGTGAGTGCATCAGTCAGACAGATCTATGTAGCGTGTATGCTTTGTATTTTTCTATTTGTCTGTTTTAACTTTTATATTTTCCTTTATTTAGGAAGTGAGTAATGTCAACGGAAGATGGTGCATAAAGTCCGGAATGGATAAGCTGATTAATTTGAATGGTCTACTGATATCCAGGTGCTAAAATATATTACATCCTTCCATTTTTCTTTCCTTTCCTTTTCTTTTTGCACTAAAAAAGGCTTTTGAGTGGCTGTAAGTGATTGTAGTCAACCAACAGTATCCAGAGCTCTTCACTTTTTCATCTTAGCTCATAGCTGGGACTTTCTGTTACTTTGTGCCATAAGACAGTTGAACTGTTATGTAGATCTTCGCTCTACAGTTTTGCTATCAATTCTGAAAACATAATGTAGTTATTAAGCCATGTAGTCACTTCTAAACTTCTAGTAGAGCACATTTGGTTCTTGGACAGGTATTTAGATGAGCTTGGTTGTGTAATGAGCATTTTAAAAAAAAAAAGAAGAACCATTGAGTACTTTGGGGGATTTGGTAATTGTTTTGCTTACATGGCAATGGTGAAGTTATTTATAATTTATAGTGAACTTTAACTTTTACTCTAGAAGGAAATTTTGCTTGCCTTCTTTGGTAACTCAAACTAGAAGGCTTTTGTTTTAGAAGGCAGGATGGTGGACAATTTGCATGATGAATGCTCTCACTGAATGCAAGTAGTCAAATTTTGATGAGGAGTGTTTTTGGGATTCCTTTGGTACAAGGTCATGCATTCTCTCCTGAATCTGTCATGATGTAGTGGTTCAGGAAATGGTAATGTCATGGAGCCACTTGCTGCTGTTCCTTTAAATGATGAGCTGCAACGAGCAAGAGGATTGGTGGCAAAGGCAGAGGAAGATGTGCTTTTAATGTTAACAAAGAAGGTTGCATATTTTTTCTTGTCACCGGCTTCTTCTTACTTTTCTATTCTCTAATTGTCATTTCTCAAGCAGATGCAAATGGATCTTGATGAAACTGAAATTTTGCTAAACAGCATAATCCAACTGGATATGGTAAGTTCATACTGCTACTGAAGTCTCTTTCTCTCTCTCTCCCTGGTTTTTTCTGCAGAGTGGTCTTTTGTGCGCAGTTTCCAAGTTTCCTGAGTGTTATCCTTTTTATGTGGAGCCTGTAGGAAATGTAAATTAGACCTCATACAGTTTGAATTACTTTTTTCACCAACTTACAAGTAATTGAATATGGTTTTTTGTGGCAACAAAGATTGTCATTCAGAAGTTAAACCAGTCAAGTTACTTCATTCATAGTTGAACTACTGTCAAGTGCTTCCCTATAAAAAATATCCTTAGTAAAATCCGGAATACCAGTGAATATTATAAACTCCATATGCTGTTCCTTTTTCAACCTAACCAGAGTGTCTGCGCATTCTTTTGCTTTTCTGTATATATGCTCGATGCAGTATGCCTGTACTCCTTCCAGCAAGTTCCTGCACTCAAAAAAGGAGAGGTTCTATGAGAGATTGCGAGATTTTGCTTTCAAGAACGTGAATAACCGCTAAAGCATCCTTTTCAACATGCAAATGATTAACATTATTCATAAGAGCAAGTCTGATTGTGTTTCTTGGCATCCAAATCTCAGCTATGAAAGCATTCTTCTACCTATGTTATGTGAGAAGCCAGCTATCCAGTTTCTTGGTAATCTCTCAAAAGAACTCCTGCTTCTGCTTCTCTGCTTTACATAGACATTGCTCCATCTGATTAACCTTAATCCCCCCTTGTCCAGGTTTCCTTTGTTTCATTCCCTGCCTTAATCTTCTCCTTCCACACCCATAATTATTCATGGTAGCATAAGATTCTCCTGCTTTGGTCAAACGAAAAGAGGTGAGTTTAGGCAAATTTGCTGATTCTTAAAGAAATATTATTTCTATCTTTTCAAATAACCCAAAGATCCATAGAAAAAACAATTCCCCATCGAATTTTGTGTCTTTGTTACCAAAACTTGCTTTTAACATTGTCTTCAATCCACTCCTGGGTAACCTTGATGAAAGACCCTGCCAGGCTGTTAGGAATAGCCAGGTCCCTCCAAAACTCTCCAGCCATGGGGCCGAATAAAAATAAATGATCTGCAGATTCAGGGCTTGCCCGCATACTGAACAAATGTTCTGGGCATGCCACAAGGACTTCATCTAGAGCTATGCCATTATGGAGACTTTGCCAAAATGCTTAATTCTAGGGTTGTATCAGTTTTCCATATCCAAGACCAGTCTTTGTGTGATCCTCAGGATATCTATTAGCCACAATCTCATAGGCAGACTTGTGGCAAAATTCTCTTCCGTTGGAGAAATTCCAACAGAACTTATATTCTAAAAGCTACTGTTGATAATTCTTATTAAAGCCAGTCATAAAACTGCGAGACCAGTTGTGGTGATAACATTGTAGATTGAGTTTTATATAATAATCGAAGGTGCTCTTCTTATTGTTTGGGCGCTAATATGCAGATAAATGCTCGAGCTACATATAGTCTTTCATATGGAGGCACATGTCCTGATCTGCTTCTACTAGAGGAGAATATTAGAATACTCGATGCTGGAACATCCTTGTCAGAGCACAAAATTTCAAAATCATCAAACTCCATGGAATGGACGTTGTTTTTGCCTAAAACTTATCATCCCTTGTTGGTCCAGCAGCATAGACTAAATCTGCGCAAGGCCCAAAAGGATCTCAGTAGTGCTGCTGTGGTGAGTCATGGAATGTCTTGTAATTAAACGTTTTCATTAATTTTCTGCTTATGATAACTCTTTAAACTTCATGATGTGCTATCTGCTCTTGCACACGCTCATTAAACATCTAGATGCTATATAGGGGTTGGTGCTCACTGCATAATATGATGGCTCAGGAAATAGGAAGGAGGAAAATGCAAGCAGGAATGTCAAATAAAGGAGAGTCAGAGATTGATCTTGTAACCCTGAAAGAGCGGGTTAGTTTGAAATGTTGATGGTTAGCAATTTGAGCATAGTACTTAATTCTATATTTTGACACATTTGCTGTTAATTCAGGTTGCAGCCCTCGAACAAGCTAAGCCAGTCGCAGTTGATTTTTTCATTTCCAGTGAGACTAAGGTTTTGGTCATAACTGGCCCAAATACTGGTGGCAAAACTGTATGCCTAAAAACAATTGGCTTGGCAGCTCTGATGGCAAAATCAGGTTTAATACTTGGCTTTCCTTTGTGGTGCCTTTTCTGGGACAGGCCAATGGGTTGCCTGTGGCAATTTTTTTTTTTTTTTTGCTGTTGTGAAATTACTTTTCCATTATCTCTGTCTCTCCAGTGATAAATGTCTGCTATTCCAAGCCAAATCTATCTATTAACAGCATTCCAATTAAAACACAGTTATTCGTAGTAACTGTAGACAATCTGAGCACATGTATTTCGTGTAATGTTTAAAGTATCTCACCAGGGAAGTTTGTTATTGCAGGCCTATATATCTTGTCAGCTGAATCTGTACGGATCCCTTGGTTTGATTCTGTCTTTGCTGATATTGGTGATGAACAGTCTTTGTCACAATCTTTATCTACCTTCTCTGGACACTTGAAACAAATCAGTGTGAGCATAGCCTTCTCGGATATTTCCATTGTAGGGTTCCTTGGATTAGTTAATAACCCTGGGAGTTATATAGACTCATATTTAACCTTTTCTCTATAAATACTGGAAAATTCTAGAATAACTAGCAAAAATGGCACACACTCAAAGGAGAATCAATAGAAGATGAGAAAATATGATTTGAAGTTTTAGGAAATGAAATTAAGTTTAAAGGACATGGATTTGTGTTATCTTGATCACTAAAATGTATGGTGTTTTCTTGTTAGCATGCCATCACGTAATCATGCCACTAATCATATTATTTATAGTCGATATTTTCTCATATGATATATTTGCAGGACATTCAATCAAAATCAACAAAGCAGTCGTTAGTGCTTCTAGACGAAGTATGTTTTTATTGGTCTTTCTTTTGCCTCTCCATAATTGTTTGACGTGACTCCTTTGAGTGACCTGTTATGCAATTACAGCTCTTCTTGTGCTTCCCTAGATTAAAATGAAATACTATATTGGTATGTGATAATGATAGGTTGGTGCGGGAACAAACCCTCTAGAAGGAGCGGCTCTGGGAATGTCACTGCTGGAATCCTTTGCCAATGGTGCTCTTTTGACAATAGCTACAACCCATCATGGTGAACTGCAAACCCTGAAATACAGGTAGTTTTTTAACTTGAATTTTGAAGGTCCATTGCAGATACATATTCATCCTTTGAACTTTTTCTTTCCCAGTGCTTGATCGGTATGTAGGGGTAATTTCCCTTGGCTTCCACCCCCACGTTAATCAATATTTTATTTTGGATCACGCACTTATTGAAAAACGAAAATAAAATTTTCACATCAAACTTGGACCCCTTAAGTTTATAATTCTAGATCTGTCGCTGGTGGCAGTGGTTTAGCTTGTTTAATCTAGTTGAAATCATAAAGGACATATCTGCTTTTGACATTTGCCAAAACCTACTAGATCTGATGCTCCCTTTGTTCTCCTGGGCTCTTACATATTCTCAATGATTGGCAGCACTGCTGGCTTCGAAAATGCTTGTATGGAGTTTGATGAAGTAAATTTGAAGCCTACTTACAAGATTCTCTGGGGAATTCCAGGTTTTTCATTCTTCCTTAGATGACTGCCTTTGTTATGTCCTGCAGTAGTTGTGCAAAGTTTAATAATAGCTTATGCTGTCATTTGCTGTTCTTTATCTGTCAAAAGTGGATATGACTTGACATTTGTTTTATCTTATAGGGCGTTCAAATGCCATCAGTATAGCTGAAAGATTGGGATTGCCTGGCACAATTGTCAATGATGCTCGAGAACTGTATGGTTCAGCAAGTGCGGAGATAAATGAGGTAACTAGTGTTAGCATAGAACTGTTCTGGGCGTCTTACAAAATCTTGATAGTAAGATAAGCAACTTCTATGAAAGGTGTACGTGTTGTAGCATATCATACATTTGGCACTCCTTTTCCTGTAGCATATGCGTTCAGTTTTTATTGCTCGACACTCCATCATGGTCTACACCAATACTGTAAGAACATGGATATGCTTTTTTATAATCTCGGTCCATGGTTTGGGGTCTACGTGAGGCTTTTGGTCATCATGTGCCTAGTGAATGTGAAGATTATGGAAGTTTGCATTATTGGGAGCGCGATCCGCAATTTCAGTTGACTAATTTTATATTCACTTGCATTTATGGAGATTGGTTTTGTTCCCTTTTCTTTTGGTGGCATTTGAGGAGCCATTACTGATGACATATCTTTGTATTCGCTTGCAGCTCATTACTGATATGGAAAAATACAAGCAGGAATTCCGTGAGCTGCATCGTGATTCACAGTCTTACCTAATGTGAGAATCGTTGGCTTCTTGGAATTGGCCTCTTTCATAAGCAATCACTTTCCTTTTTGTTTTTTGCTGAGTCATAAATAGCTATTAACTGCTGAATCATAGAAGTACTGAATGGAACTATATGTTCTCCTTTATCCGAGTTCAGAGGGAGTATCTACCCATTATTTCTTTAGGTATCCTTTGTGTTTGTTTCATACTCCTATGTGGATGAATGCTACTCTTGCTTGTGTAAATACCCAAAATATTATTAAACTTATATGTTGTTAAAAGGATAAGTTGAAGTCTTCATGAAAGTGTATTCGATTACTCTCTACTTAGGTTTCTCCTGTTTGACATACTCAATCAGTGCACTTTGAAAGTGGCCGATGAATTTCATCCTGCACTAAGTGTATAAATTTATGAAAAGAATTATTTCCTTTATAAGAAGTGGGTCTTTCTGCTAGCAAGGCATCATGTGAAATGAAACTTGTGTTTATCTAGCATCTTCCTGTTTTTGTTCTAGGCTTGCGAGGGACCTTCACAGAAAACTGTTGGCTGCCCGGAGGAGGATTGAGGAACAACGTATAACTCAAAAGAATAAGATGTTTAGAGAAATGTCAGAGGCTGCTGCGGCGGCACGTTCAATGCTCCATAAGAGAGTGCGGGAGTTTCGTGCATCCCAAGTGCAGCACCAGCCAATTAGAGTAGGAACAAGCGCGAAGTCATTGGCTGCCGAGCTCCAACAAAGTTTAGATAAAGACAGCAAAGATCTTGTGCAAAGGAAAAGCACAATCCCCTCTAAAGCTCTCAAGCAATCATCTTCTGGTACTGCTTAAGAAACTCTGCCATGTTTATTTAATTTAGAAAACAGCATAAGTAATTGCCATTGAGGGAATATGGTGAGGACTCTCTTTCAGCAAGAGTCCTATCTCTAGTCTTGTTAAAATGGAAAAGGTCCATCTATAAACAGTCTTTTCCCTTCTATAATGCAGAGAAAAAATCTGAGCTTCCAGCAGTTGGTGCAATGATTCATGTTCCATCCCTTGGCAGGAAAGCAACGGTTCTGAAAGTGGACTGCTCTAAGAAAGAGATAGTAGTTCAAGCTGGCAATATGAAGATGAAATTAAAATTGGATGAGTTTCGGACATGATGTGAAGTTCAAGCCCATAGTCTCCTGGTGTGGTCTAAACTTGCTATTCTACCGAGTAATCTGGAATGAATTTCAGTGCCCCCAAGACATCGATTGGTGCATAGGAAAAAAGGTGGATGAAAACGATCTCTTGAAAGTTCTTAGAGAGAGAAATAACATTTTGACTTATGGGTGCTATTGGCTAACAATTGAAATTCTGACGAACTTTTTCCAATCTTCACGAAATGTGAATAAACAGAACTATTATAAAATCCTGTTACCGGAGTTTCTCTATCTAATTGTCTCTTCTATATCTGTATGTGTCCCTTCTTTACTCTGCATGAACTCAAAAAAGATTATCTTATGCTTGAGCAACATGTTTTATGCAGGTCCCCATCAACTGTTCATTCATCGTGAATGGGTAGGATGTAGGACAAAGATATCAAAGCTATAAGTTGAAGAATGCGATGAAAAAGGCTGAAAGGTTCAAATGACTGCGCTACTCTCATGTCGCGTAAACTCCCTTGCCAGATTTCCACTGTTACCAGAGAAAACTTCTTCTTTATTAATGATGAATAGGAAGACGGGGAAAGTCAGCAGTGAATTAAAGATATGGTTGTGGACTGGGGTCAACTGGAGTTTTAACGCAGTGAGGAGTCATGGGAATCTCACTGCAAATGTTCTATGGGTCCGTAGGTTATATGGTTGTGACTCAATGCTTGTTGAGCGTCTCCGGCTTCCATTCAATGCTGATCTATTCATGAAGGAAAAACGGTTATCAGTTGACAAGATTGGGTGGTCCAGGCTTTTAATAGGTGAATTGCTGTTTCTCTTCGGATTTTATGTCTTAAAAGAACAGCTATAAGCTTTGAGCACTCTTATAGATCTGCTGGCTGACAATTATGTTGTATCTGAAAACATTAAATTCATAATCACCCTGTAATTATTTATAGACATCCCGACTATATTCTAATACTGTTATAACATCCATTTTGCAGGAGGTTTTGGACTATTTATGTTTGCATCAGAACAACTGCCGTGTCAAGAGTTGGTTGAATCAACCAGGAGACGACATCCTCAAGTCTTTGCAGAAGAGGCTTCTCTAGAGATAAGTTGCATTGTTTAGAATCAGTCCAACAACACAAAATTTGAGTTATTGCAACAAGTCGTTGAATTGTGCATTTTGCAAATTCTCAGACAATCTGTGATCAATGGTTCTAATCCATTACTTTATAGGTGGGCATCTAGGTCCCTGAACCTAATTTTCCAGGTTCCTTGTTGATAGGAATTTCCTAGATAGCACATCTATTGTTCCCCTTGCTTTGCGAACCTTGGTAGACGAAAGAAGAAGCTTTTGCATTTGCCCACACACTTGCACCAGATTACTCCTCTTTAGGGTAAAACACAAGGTTTTTGACCTGCTGCATCTTTGCACCCCTATCCTATACACTTCAAGGCTTGTTAGAGCTCCTCTACAATAAAGCGTTAACAGGCATCCACCTTCCCGGAGCAGAGAGACCTGAGCATATTCTCTTTCTTTACTTTATACAGCAAATATGCACACAAATTGGGGTAGACATATGCACCGCTCTCTGCGGCCAAAAATAGATGCACGCATTCACACACACATGACAAGGCGGAAGATGCTTCATCACTTCCATTTCTCAATAGATGGTCTCAGTTGCGAGTGTTTCCTCCCAGCATGTCCTGCGTGCTAAGCTGCGAGTTTTGATGCTTTGGCTATACGATGATGCTTGCAAGAGATGATCAAAATTGTGGACTTATAATGTTTTGATAAAATTTTCCACTTTCTGTCTTTGCTTTTCGAAGGATGGAAAGCTTCTTTTCTTGTGATCTCTAGTCACCACTTCTGATCTACCATTTGTTGACTTGTTGGATTGTCAAATCTGCATAAGGAAGCAGGTTAACAGACAACAGATAACACGAAACACCCTATCTATCTATCGAGTTGAGATCCCAAAGACAGGAAATTCCAAAGATAGGCAGATGACTTGCCGATGCAAGTGATGCTCACCCTTGGTGGAATCAAAGGATCTTCCAAAGTGTCTAATTGAACGGGAGATGCGTTAACATGCGGCGATTGCTTATTAGATAAACCTCCTTCAATGAATATTATAATACGCACTTGATAAAAGAAACAATTTAATATTTCAATATCTTAGTATACGGCAAAACTAATATAAGAGTTAACATGTGAAGCTCAGGTAAAATTGAATATCAGTTGTTCAAACCACCAATGCTTATCATCATTGCACTTCCCAGCTCCTCATCTTTCCTCTCATCATCATCATCATCATCAGAAGCCTCCACAGCCCACCCGGACTCAAACGACACGTCCAAGAAATACAGCAGGAAAACCAGCGCGAAGCAACTCAAGAACATGGGAATCGGACCGAAGATCCACAGGAAAAGAGGGAAAGAGAAGTAAAACCCCCGCAACCCCAACGACCAGAAGTAGCTCCCTCGGTTCACCGTCTTGGCCACGTAATCCGCCATCGCCTGGTGCTGTCGCTGGTGCTGCGAGATCTTCCTGTACGGCACGTTGATCAGGATGCTCGCGTGGCTGTAGTACCTTATGGACTGAACGTTCAGGAGGAAAGCCACCAAGAAGCACACGAGGATGGCGAAGAACTTCACGGAGAAGCTGAATTTGCTCCGGTCTCCGATGATGAAGAGCGAGGACTGGTTGCCGTACCCGCTGGTCATGAGGACGGCGATGAGGGAGCTGAGGGTGATCGCCGTCGAGGCCAACAGGGTCGATGCCATTATGTTGTTTCTCAGCGTTTGCACCGCGAGGACGCCGTTCTTGGAGACATCCTGCCACCCGAGCCGGACGCCAAGCAAAGGGTCGAAAAGCTTTTCCGGGGGACAAAAAGAAAAGGTAGGGAGACAAACCTACATTACCTCCATCATAGCCCGAACCCAGAAACGGCGATTAATGGCAGTGACGCCGACGACGGTCTTGTCGGGGTGCTTCACGATCCGATGAAGGAGCCATGCGTGGTAGGCCATCATGATGAACAAGCCCGAGGGGACCAACGTGTAATCAAGAACCTTCTTGTCCATGATCTATACGAACGAACGATGTACAAAAACGAAAGAAGGAAAGATCACTGGAGTAAATCTGCAAGAAATCTCTCTCAACCCGAAAAGCTGGAGATGAGAAGAAGAGGGTTTTTTTTTTTTTTTTTTTTTGGCCGACCCAGTAAAAATTGGCAGAGGAGAGGAGTATCAGGAATCCTTTATAACAACCTGTGAACATGCACTTTTTGGCTGAGGCGACGAGGAGAGAGCATTGAATTGGCTTTTGATTGCGTGGATCGGACTCGTGGAGGTGCACCTTTTCAAAACCTTTTTCGTCTGGGGAAATATTAAATATCTAGCGTGGTAGATGAAGTCGGTCACGATATTTAAGGGTTCTTTTAGGGATAATTATAAAAAAAGAATCCTAAACCTATTATATGGAGTCCTAAACTCTTTTGATTTGACAAATTTAATTTTAGACTTTTTGACAATTTGCTAATGTAGTGTTTCGGCCAATTTTGGCCGAAAATCATTGTTGTGAACAGTTATCTTATATAGCACATTTAGCGCTAGCATGGACATGTTATGCAGTTTTTAAAAAGTTTTTCTCAATTTTTTAAAAAATTTTCTTTCTTTTACTTTTGCTTTCAACTTAAAGTCCCACGAGGTCACAGGCCCACATTGGAACAAAAATGAAAAATAAAAAGTCAAAAAATTTTAGAATTTCTTTTAAATGAAATAATTATTTATGTTAGTGTCGATAGTGTCATGTGAGATAGCCAGCGTACACATCAACAATTGCATATGAAAATTGACTATAAGGACTATATTGATAAATCATCAAAATTTCATAATTAAATTGGCTAATTTAAAAAAATGAATTTATGAATGAATTGATACAATATAATATATTTATAACTTTTTCGGTAATTTTCCCGTTCTTTTTATACAACGAGAAATGAGGGACTATGTGTTTTCTTAATAGTCACCTTTGAATGCCTCTCTCTTCTTCGCCACAAAATCAATAAGGGATGAAATTACAAATTTAATAGCAGCTGTATGTCATTACCTTCAATAGC
The DNA here is from genome assembly GCA_016097545.1 of Eucalyptus victrix. NCBI lineage: Eukaryota > Viridiplantae > Streptophyta > Magnoliopsida > Myrtales > Myrtaceae > Eucalyptus > Eucalyptus victrix. The sequence continues at coordinate 4,729,525 of CM027845.1, forward strand.
GATCCCCCTCATATGATGTCACGAGAGCTTTTAGCATATTCGAATTTCCTTTTTCGTCTTTTAATAAGTGAGATTTTATTTCGTCTGATAAACAATGACGAAATCATTTTCAAATTGACAGCAGTTCCTTTAATGTTATAAAGGAACAAATGGGCTACTTTTATTAGCTTTGTATAATTGATATTTATTTTGACTATTTATATTTCATCAATGAAAGATGTTATAGAGTGGCGAAATAAATAAAATGCATAATCGTTATTTAGACACGACAAGCATCTTCAGTGTAATCATACTAAATAAACATTAAGTGCTGACGGTAATTAAGCATTATTTTGAGCATAGAATTGCTTAAAATAAACAAAATCAAGTTTTGTGATTTTAGTGGTTATAAATGGATACAAAAATAAATGTGAGCAAATGGAACCTAAACATTTGGGATTTATTACTTTAATTAAAAATTACAAAATAAGGAAGATTTGGATTACAATGTGAATTTGAAAAGACGGAGGTTTAAGAAATCACATTGTTATCATCTCAATCACTTTTTGCAATATCAATCTGTCTTTAGTTTATCTCCTACGATCGTGATTCATCTAAATAAAGTACACACGCTTTCACAAAATTTATTGGTCAAAAGTTGAGGCGAAGTTACTTTTGGATTAATATTGGTCAGTGGGAGATTAATTAGTGAGAATTTGGGAGCAGGAAGGTACCTGCTTTTGGCATGTACAAGTCCACCAACAGAAGGCTGAAGGAGAGGGTACATGACTCGATATTTGACATCCTATATAGAATGACATTTTCATAAAATCGGCTAGCTTTTTTCATTCCTATTTGTCGACACCCGAGTTTGCTCGCGAGTCTATCAACTATCTCAGGGATGAAACTTGCCGGCAATGTCGGAATCCAACCCTAAATAGAAGACAGTCATCATTTCACCGTCTTGCACTCATTTTTTTTACCATCGAGTTTCTTCTCCATGTTGCGACTAAGGAACATTGTAGTTTCAGGACCTCTAGGACTCTATCCAATCCATGAAATCGAAATATACTTTATGATAGCCGCTAGCTTCCTTGCTCTCCTGATAATCGCTCTTCTCGTATAGGCTTCTCTTTAGGCCCGAACAGAGTTTGGACCTTTTGGCCCAATTGGAGCCCTTTGAGCTTAAATTTTCGGCCCATCAAGCTTTTGACCCTAATCCTCTGCCCGTCGCGTCTCTCTCTTCACTACCGGCGTCTCCTCATTCCCCTTCCGGTCGTTGCTTCCATCTCCTTCTTCCTCTCGGCTGCTGCTGAGCTTCGCCACCTCGCCTTTTGCTCGCTCTCGTCTCTCCTTCACCTCCGTCTCCGCCATCTCCATCTCGTCCCCTCACCATTAGCTCAAGTCGCTGCTCTCGCTGGTTCATCGTCGCCACCTCCAGCTTGTCTTCACCGGCCCAGCATCCTCCTCCCGTCACTCGCCAACCCACAAGCCACCACCTCCTTCCAGTCGCTGCGTCACTACCTCTCAGCTCCAACCTCTCGCTGGTACGTCCTCATCGCCTTTTCCATCTCTCCATCCTCACAGCCAGCTCTCTCTACGCCCTCCTCACCACAACTCCCTCCTTCGACTCCACCATCTCCAACTCACGCTATACTGTAGCTTCTCGCTCTATCGCTCTCGTCTCCGCCGCTGCTCACTTTCTTGAGCGCTCACGCTCACGAAACCATAGTCTCTGGTCTCGTCATCTCCGTCATTCGCCATCTCCATCTTGTCACCATACTCTCTCGGTCACTCACTCTCCAAATCCGTTAGGAGTGTGCAAAATACCCGGGAACCACCCGGACTGCCCAGAACTGGACTGGAACCGCCCGGAACCGGCGGCTCTTGAGGGAACCGGTCTGGTTCCCGGTTCCAATTTTTCGGAACCGGTGGATACCGGTCCGGTTCCCGGTTCCATGGGCGGATCCGCTCCACCCGGACATGATCGGAACCTTTTTAATATTAAAAGAAAATTACTAAAAAACCCTAAATTAGTCTTTTTGGCTTTCATAGTTCAATTTTCACTAAATATAGTCGCTGAAAACTATAGTCTCCAAACTTGCATGTTTGTGGCTTTTGCCTTGAGAATTGAAACAGTTATGAACCAAAATATGTTACAATCCTACATTTCACACGTAAGATGTAAGTTGACTTTCTTTACATAAATCTCCCATAAAAGAAGCATAACCAGGAACCTAAGCAGATAAAACTATGCCTCTGACAATAACCAGGTTGAATTGTTTTCTTTTTTAGATGCCAGGCATATTAAAAGCTACTAGCTAGAAACAGGTGTGTCAAATTGTTTTCTTTTTTAGATGCCAGGCATATTAAAAGCTACTAGCTAGAAACAGGTGTGTCAAAAAGGCCAACCCCAAAAATTCTGATAGCCCAATTGACCATAAATATTGATTAATATTTCCTGTATTGGATTAACCACAAGAAGCAACCACAGGGACCTCAACCACCACATGGGCGTCACCAAATGCACTTAAAATTAGCTTGCACCCTGTGATTTGTTTAAGGCAATGAAATATGTCCTTCTCCAGATATTTTCTAAGAAAATGCAGATCGAAAAGCTACAGTCCAGAAGGAAAAGTAACATGGCCTAACCTGCCATGTAAATGCATGAGAAGAGAGAACTTGAGCATAGACCAGTCGATGGAGCTCCCGTATAGAGAGCTCCTCCAGATTATATTGCTACTCCTCCGCCGCTGCTGTTCGCCTCCTCGCGTCGGCCGCCACCTGCCATAGCCGCGGAAAATTGTTTCGCAATCATTTTATGTTGAAAAACAAATTGTTTCGCGTTAAGATCGTTTCCATGGATCCACCCGGGAACCGGACCGGACTGGCGGTCCGGTTCCCGGTGGATCCATGCAACAAACGGTTCCAATTTTTTGGAACCGGTCCTTAGCGAGCGGTTCTAGATTCTAGGTCAGGAACCGCCCGTCCGGACCATGTACACCCCTAAAATCCGTCGTTCCCTCATCTCTCTTACTCTCAGTTTCTTGCTCCCTCTCGATCTTTGTTGCACATCATTGCTCGCGGCAATCTTCCTCCCTGAAGGTATTTCCTTCACATTTTATTATGTTCGAGGTCAAAATCATATTCCCTGATGCCGTTATGGTCGCATTTGTGTAATTGTGGTTTACTTGTGGTTAATTAGCATGTTTATAGTGATTTGAGTGTTCAATCACATTTTCTTTAGAATAAAGATGAAAATGACCAAAAAAATTGGATAAAATTTTGAAGTATAAAAAGTTAGTACTTTAATAACCAAGTGACATTTTAGTGATAGAATGACATTTTAGTAGTATTTAGGTAGAATAGAAGTTAGTTCATGTTTCAACTAAAAGATAAAAAAGTGATAAATGAAAAGTGAAATTGTTTTAAGCTTAGAATTGTATATTAGGCTAGGTTTAGTTCATGCTTGATTAATGTCTCATTGTATTCAGTTAGTTAGGAAATTTGGATTATTTAGTTTAAGTATTTTCATGTTTAGTTTTGGGTATCATTTGCGGGAGTCTTATGCCGGGGCACAATAAGAAGACCTTGTCTAATTTTGCCCGACGCTTCTCCAGTTGTTTATTTTACACACTTCATCTACCTTCTTTTGTTTAACGTTGGATAGTTATTTTGTTATGTGATTACATGGTTTGTAGATACAATTTCTGCAAATTCGCCATGCATGTTCACCTAGATGGATGTGCCTAAAAATTAAAAAAAACGATCAAGATTGCATGGCCAAACATTTATGAAACAATGAGATAAGGTATCAACTCTCAAACCTGCATCTTCGTTCCCAGAAATGAAACGATCTTCAGCGTTTCGCTCGACTTCTAATTGATCTACAACTTAAAGAAAGAAGAAAATTTTACAAAACCAAATCCACCAACGTCCTCAGCGGTAGGGTTTGGGAGAACATAAGCTAAGTACCTTGTATGAAAAATCGTCCGCATTTACTTGGAAATCGTCACTCGCCTCAAGGCAACACTATTGCATTAATAATCAAATACATTTCTCCATGTAACCTTAAAGGAGTACGAGGATGACGTTGATACTTGATGTCTCTCGGCTTTACAGCTTGTGAGCACTGATAAAAGAACATCTAAAGGACACCAGCATTATAACATGCTACAATAAGGACATGTAACCATCATCCATTTTAATTTTGGTTTTATAGCATAATGACATATTCTCGCTCTGACTGTGTTAAGTAAATGAGAAAAGTCACATTAAGAAAATCCAATATGATCATATTTAACTCATATTTGATTATAAATTAGTTGACAGAAAATTGTCCAAAAAGTCTTAAACATATTATACAGCAATTAATTTAGTTTTAAGCTTTTCAATTTGGTCAATTTAATCTTAATCTCTTGACTATTTGTGGGCTAAATAGAAAAATTTAAGATTGAATTAACTGTTGTACAGTAGGTTTAGGATTTTGTGAATAATTATGCCATTGAATTGATGCATGAGGACGATAATGATGAATGACACCTCAATAACCTTTCTTAATAAGTACTAAGTAGGAACTTAATCAGGTGACATGACTTATGACGATAATTACAACCCAACAACAGTGGTGTCATGAACAATTAATACTTGAAATAGCACTTGCTGAATTTGACTCCCCAAATTGGATGGACTCACATGCACCACATCAGAGTCAGAGAACATGAACCTGCATCTTGACAAATAATCATTAATGAACTATTACTAATTTCGCTTGCCGTATTATTGACATGTGAAAAAATTCGATAACAAAATTAATAATGGACGCAATATCCTTCATCCAATGAATTAACGTATTACTAATTGCTACATTATTATAATGCACGTGTCCAACATGAAACTACAATTCCGTGAATATCGTGGGTAAGTGTATATGCAAAAAGACGGTGGATAATTTGAAATGGAAGCTGCATTTACAAAGAGTTGTGAGCATGCTCTAAATTCTAAGGTCACCCTCTCACCCCATTAGCGGCTACACAAAGTAACCTTCTCTAGTGCATCCATCTCTAGTGTATCCATAGGAGCCTCCTGGTATGGCGACGTTGCTGACGAGGAGAGAGAGAATGATCTACAGGTATGGTGACGTTGCTTGCGAGGAGATTGAGAAAGCCTCATACTCTTTCTCTCTCTCTCTCTCTCTCTCTCTCTCTAAACATCTCCGCCGATTGACCCTCCTTACATCATATCTCAACCTTACGGCCATTTGGGTGGTCACAGCGAGGTTGGCCATTGGTATGAGGTTGCGTGGGACTGTTTGAGTTTGCAGTACCCAAAAGTTGATTGTCCAGATTCGGATTGTGATAGAATAGGATAAGAGGTTATTTGAAATCCTTCTAATATCCTTTGGATTGTAGAAATATCTTATCAAATGTTTGGTGCAACGTAAGATAGGTTTGAAATGTTTGAAAATGCAATGTAAGATAAAATTGAAAATCTTTTAAATCCTTCTTGTTGAAAATCTTTCAAAATTTTTGAATATCCCAAGTCACAAACCCTCTCGACCACTTTCATTAACAAGCAATTTCTAGGAAATCAACCTCAGAAGCTTGACAACTTTCTACGAACATGACCTCTTTCATTAAGCAAAATTGTGAACCGAAGGCGAGGAGGATCTGTTTTCGGTGCTTCATCAAATACTTGATGAACGCCTATTTTAGAGTTGACCAAGAGAGAGATCCTAAACAATGGAGGCCAAGAATGAGTAATCAAAGGTTAAATAGAGAGATGAACTGAAAAATGATTAGGTGATAATGGCAAAGTTGGAAAATCGATTGAGAAGGAGAGGGAGCCATGACGGTGAGCTCCAGCCTTCCAAGTGAGCCATGAGTAAGGGCATCGGCGAGGATATTCAAGGATGTCAAAGTAAGGAATCGTCACGGTGGACGGCCATTGTAGTGGTGGTGGGGTGCCATTGGCGAGAAATGCTAAGGATGGCAAGTCTCGTTTGAGGTGCGGTTTTCCACTACATGGGAATTGTTAAGTTAGTTTTTAGAATTTCATATCCAATCTAGCTTCATCCCACCTCCTAAGTCGGATTTCTTGTCTGGCATTTTATCTGGATACATCCAAGTTTGTCTAGTTCGGAGAACTTTACCAAACACTGGATAACATAATTCTAGATTTAAATCCGAACTACCAAGCGTAGTCAAAGAGCATTTAAAGGTAAAAGTGAAATTTTAGTAAGTTCTAAGGGAAAGAAAGGCAACCCAAAAAAGTTCATTAATCTTTGAAAATGGCTTTTCGAAATTTTTGCAAAGCCAAAGTGAGGAAGGACCTGCATTAGGCTTTGCTTATGCTAGCTTTCATTGAACTAAAGCTACGGTTGTGGTTTGAGGATGACTGACCCATTTGCTTTTCTCCTCTCTAACTCTCTACGGAGGAATTAACATTTTGACTAAGGATGCGAATGGTAACGTTTCTGTTTTTTTTTTGTTCTAGGGAACAGAAACAAAAAAAAGTATTTCTGTTCCAGGGAACAATTTTTGAACAAAAGAACGCGTTTGGTAACGTTTGTTCTGGAAATAAAAAATGAATAGAAACACGTTTGATAAATTTTATTCTTTTTTTGTTTCTTTTAATCTTTTAAATATTTTTATTTTATTTTTCATTTTTTCCTTTTTTTTTATTTTTTTTCTTTTTTCGGCCGGTCCCGGCCTCGGCGACCGGCCGACCGACGGGGCGGCGACCTCGCCCGGCCAAGGCGAGGCTCGACCTCGCCGGGGCCGGTGAGGCTCCGGTGAGGTCGCTGACCCTCGACGGCCTCACCGGCCCTCGACGGCCGGTTGCCCGCCATGGCCGAGGCCGCCGGCCGGCAAAAGAAAAAAAAGAAAAAAAAAAAGAAGAAGAAAAGAAGAAGAGAAGAAGAAGAAGAGAGAGAAGAGAAACGTTTCTTCATTTTTGTTTTTGGAACAAGAAACAACAATTTGTTGTTTCTTTTTTTTGTTTTTATTTTGTTCCGGGAACAAAAAAAAAAAAAAAAAAAACGCAACTAAACGCGTTTTTGTTCTTTTTTTGTTCCTGGAAACAAAATCCGTACAGAAGTGTTCCAGAAACGTTTCTTTGGAACGTTTCCATGCACGCCCTAAATGTCACATGTTCAGCTTACAGACTCTCTCTTTCTCTTTCTCTCTCTCTCTCTCTCTCTCTCTCTCTCTCTCTCGGTGATCTCCAGTAGACATCTAGAGAGCAGTTGGGACTTGCTTTGCCCTTTTTTGGCCTTTGAATAGAGAGCAGCTGGGACCTACTTGCGATCCTTTGCTCGTCCTCCCACCCTCTCTGTCTCTTTTCCATTACCTCCATGATGCAAGTGACAACGCAAAAGGACAATGGACTGATTTTTTCGTACCAAACACGGGGTTACTGCTCTAAGTAAGATATCTATCCTTTGTATCAAACATGTCATAACTACTTTAAATGAGGACTCCTATATCACCTAAAGTCCCACATTACAGCAGAAAAAATTTGTGAAACGATTCATAGGTTGAGACCTACATCAAGTTGCATCACCTTGGACAATCTTTAAAAAAAATAAAAAGAGAGAGAGAGGGAGAGATGCAAGACAAAAGGATAATGGACGATTTTTTTTTCATACCAGACATGCCACTGCTACTCTAAGTAGGGAATTTATCCTTTGTACCAAACATGTCATAACTACTTTAAATGAGGAATACTATAACACTTCAAGTCCCGTATTGGAGCACAGAAGATTTGTAAAGTGATTCATAAGTTGAGACCTACATCAAGTTGCATCACCTCAAACAATCTTTAAAAAAAAAAAAAGTGATGAGATGACCTTTTTCTTTTTTTTTTTTTTTTTTCTCACTTCTTTCTTTTATCTACACGTGTGTGCGGTGCTTATGGGAATTGAACCCCGAACCTAGTACTCTCTGACCCCACCCTTCAATCCCTTTACCGGTAGGGTCACATGCCTATTGGCATGCGGGGTCCACTTTAAAAGACAAAAATATGATACTACTGAAAGATATGATATGAAGTACGAAGCATGCCCGTACGAATTTGTTTCAACTTCTCTTAAATGCTATAAACCCCCCCCCCCTTCTACAACTATGTTAAAAACCATCTTTGGCCTTAGAAATTGTCCTGTCAACCTAATACATCCATTAAGATAAATTTGAAACATAAGATTTGATGTGAATTATAGAGTCTATCACTTTTGGTGGTTTAGATTTTGGAGGTGTCTATGTCTAAATAAACTTTTGCTTTTTACTTAATTTGAATGTTGCGGTTTGACATGTTTTCAAAATTTTAAACATTAGAAACTTTCACAATATGCAAAGATTGAGACGTAAGTTTGTATATATTTTTGGTACATTTTTCTATTGTTTTAAAATTGTACAGAAAAGTAAAAATTTATTATTATTATTATTAATTTTTCTTTTTACAAAAACGTAATTCTAACAAACAAGTCCATATGGTTATGTAATGGTTTATCCCCAGATACAGGCTTAAGCCTTAAGAGACGTTTCACGTTGTAAAAGAGACAAAAGCATGAATGGACCGCTGCTTCAAGCCTTTTTTTTCAAGTGTTTAACGAGGGAATCGATTGTTTGGGTGAAAAACTCCCGTCTTTTTACTCTTTTAATTGCTTTGCAATTTGATTTTTATTGTGAAATATCTAAAACCTTTCAAAATATACGAATATCAATGAATACAATAACAACTTTTTTTTTTATCTATGTTTTTTCCATTTTTGAAAAATATATTGGAAACTTTGACGAGAAAGTGGACGAGTAACCTTATTCTCAATTGGAAGGTGACCAACACGGATGTAATAATTCACCATGTCAATAGCATACTTGTTCCTAATCTCTTTTACTATATTCGATCACCTCTTGGGGAAAAAAATATTTCTTTATTAATTTTTTTTTTCGGTTTCTTATTAGTGATTTTCCTAGGAAATATAATTATTGCAGAAGGTGGAACCGTCGCCGTTGAAGGACATGGCGGTATCATCAGTTGTGATGTGTCCATCCAGAAAGAAGAAAAACAGAGATGAATACGTGAACAGGAGACCCAACTTAACCCGACGGTAAAGTGGGGGCTTGAGAGGAGGTTCAGCAAAGCCAATCACTCGTAGCTATAAATATGGTAAATTCGAGACCCTAGGACACCAGGGCAATTCACGCAAAGTAGAGAGATGGATGTGAAGCTGTCTGTAGGTGACCAGGACGAGATTTGGGAGCGGAGAAGGCAGAAACTGGAAGCGTTGAAGGGGGCCGATCCGAGCCAGCGACAGGACGATCCTGCACAACCTGACAAGTTCATAGATCCCCTGCTATTCTCGGCCGCGAAGGAACCGGACGTCGACAAGTTCATCAAAGCCCTGGAGGATCGTTGCGCCAAGGAAAGAGTGTCTTTGCACGTCCTTCTCAAGCGATGCAGCCCCTCCGAGAGCACATTGCTTCACGCTGCGGCAGGTATATTAAAAAGGGCGCGACTATACATTTCAAAATTCTTGTATCTTTCACGCCCGAATTAACCTGAAATTAATGGAATACAGGGACTGATGATAATGTTAAAGCGGTCATCCAATTCTTCCCCGCGCACTTGATCTACTGTGCGAACTCCAGAGAAGAGACGCCGCTTCACATTGCAGCTAGAGCCGGAAAAGCTGTTGCGGTGGAGCTTCTCGTTCGCCAAGGGTGCTGATAGACCCTGATCACTGCGGCAACTCTGCTCTGCATGAGGCCGTGAGGAATCGCCATCACAAGGTGATCGGTCAGCTGGTGAGAGAAGACCCCAGCCTGCTGTATTGTGAAAATAACGAAAGCAAGTCTCCGTTGTGCATAGCAATCGAAACGGGGGACTTGGATGTTCTCACGCTCTTGTTGGAAGCGCCAAATAATGGCGAAGACTGGAGGAGATCAAAGGGCGAAAGGATCTTCCGCATGCCACCTGTTCATGTGGCCATTTTACTTGAGAAAAAGGGTAAATCCTACTTTTGTGCTCTCGCTTATTCTTTGATCTTCTTGGTCACTCTCTTGCGTTCTTCATTTTGGTTTCCACTGGTGGTGGAAAAATCAGGCGTCACAAGCAGAAGTCTAGACTATGGTATGATAGCTTGCGATCCTACGGGGACAAATTGTGAATCAACTCCCGATACTTTGGATTGTCTTAAACGGGATCAACTTTGATTAAAGAATTACAGACATTTTATTCATCCCAATGATTAACTTCCTATGTTGTATTTAGATATGCTGATCAAGATGTAGGAAAAAAAGCCGTGGCTATTTCAATTGAGAGATGCGGGAGACAGAACTCCCTCCACTTCGCAGCATACAAAAATTATCTCGATGGAGTCAAGTTCTTGATCGATAAGTTCCCAGCAAGTGCCCTGGAGAAAGACAGCGCGGGCCATCTCCCCATCCATGTTGCCTGCATGATGGATAACGTCAAGATCATTGAGGCGCTACTTCAGAAGTGGCCAGACCCCGCAGAGTTTCCAGCTGGGCTGGGACAAAACGTTCTTCACTTGTCGGCGATGTATGGAAGCATTGCAACTGTCGAATACATATTGAAAAGTCCTAAATTTAATGACCTCATAAATGCAAGAGTTTTTGAAGGGCGTACCCTCTGCATCTGGCTACGTTGCACTGCCAACCTTCGGTTGTGCTTCTTGCCCGACACAGGAGAGTTGAGATGAACCTGGTCAATAACAATAACATGACGGTTCTTGACGTCATATCAGAGAAAATAGTTCAGGGCATGAAAGGTGAGATTTCCTTCAATGGGGAGGTACAACCCTTTACACTTTTCTCATGGTTAATCATTTGGACTAGAACATAAATCAGTGAGGCATGTCATTTAGTGTGCTCTCACCCACATCTTTAATTTAGTTGCCAAAATCATAATGTGTTTGGTCTCTTTTTTTATTCTTTAACTCACTGCTTGCTTGTATACAGCGACAACTCTAGAAATTGCCAGAGCACCGAAAAGTGAAGAGTTAGCTATTTGCAAGCCAACCGTTCGGAGCCCACCTAAAACGACGTGCACTGCGTTGGGAGGGACATATGGACATCGTGAATTTTCGTGCGGTTGTGTTGGCGCTTGTGGCCTCTGTCACTTTTGTTAAGGAAATCCCTTATGATGTTTTGAAGATGACAAAATAAATCAAAGGCTACTAATATGTTTGATGGTTGAGTAATAGACCATGCAAATGATAGAACGTCTCCTGAGCCACTTCTATACCCGAGCAATCATGTGCTGGCTTGTTACTATGGTGAAATCAAGATTGAACTAAAAACTCTGTTGACTTCATTCCGTGTTTTCTTCCACATCCCAATGTGAAACTTTAATTAGGGAATCGTTCTTAAGATTTAACACACATGACGCAATCACGTGGATTTTGAATTAATTGTTTGGGGCACAACATCCGGGTTGACTCATATCTATGATAGTACTTCATGGAAGACAACTTTCTTTTGCTACAATGATTCATATGACTACTTAAGATCCTATGCCTCCAGTGGTTTCAGTAGGATCTCTGGATGCCAGGTTTTTAGATCCCAGTGCAATGTGGGCAGTAAGCATCAGTTGGCAATGATACTTAACCGCAATTTTGCATGATTCTGCACACAACTTTCACTAGCTACTTTATTTTCAAAACTTAAAAATGAGAGAAATATTTTAAATCCATGAAAATAATGACAAGTCGTACACGTTAATGCACGTCAATATTTGTGTGTTTGAAAGCTTTTAGGAGCTTCGCATTGCATTTGAAAACCAAATCGTAGGACTCGCAAGATTCCCAGGGAGGAATAAAAAAAAGGACAGTTGAAATCACCCCCAAACAGATTCATTATCAAGTGTAGATATACGCGTGCGTAGACTCTCCTTTCCATAGAAGGGCTAGAACTCCCAATGTAAAAAGGAAAAAAAAAATATTAAGGGGACCGTTGCGTGAGCTGACACATGACTATTTTTTTGTCGGCATAGAGTATAGATTTTCTAATTTTCGTAAATTAGTTCCTTAATTAGTCACTTGACTAATAATTGAAGAAACACTCTTTTGACAACTTCGTTGAAATAATTATCGCATTTCATTTTCGGATAGTAGGTGCCGACACCTGAATTTGTACGGACTAATCGAACAGGCATTTTTTTATTTAAAAAAATTAATAAATAAATATAGAATAGAGAATAAAAAAAATGATCAATGAAAGATCCATCTATGGAGTCCGGCCACGTTCATTCCATTTGGGCTTAAGGCAATCCAACCCATCACCTCAAATTGGTGCAATCCAATTCCTTTAAGCCCATGGAGCACAGTAGCCCAGACCCGACGACAATCCAGTGCCACCACCATCTCCCACTCAAGCTCTCTCTCCATCGCTGGATTCCAGTTACAGGACTGAAAGTTTCCTTGTTGATGGAGTCACCTTCTTCTGAGCAAGCTCAACCTCCATAGACGAAGCTTTCAAGCTCAATACTAGGAATTGATGATCCACGGCTCACACTCATCGCACACAACCAAAGCCAAAAGGATCTTTCATTGACGAAGTCGAAATTACTGGTCCTGACATGTTGGATTGCGAAATCGCCATCGTGCATGGCTTCAAAGGCTTCATCGCACTACTGATCGAATCAGGATACGTCTATTTACCACGAGTAATAGGAATCTATATGCCTCCTTCAGCGGGAGACATTGTTTTTATTCTCTCTGTTATGAGGTATAAGGAAGCTTTCTTAGCTATTGATCCAATGCTGCCAAATGGATACTGCACGGTCCACTGTTTGATGATATGCCTTAAAGGAATAGCCTCGCTCGGAACCCATAGACTGAAGGACATAATTATGAGGTTTCTTAATGGAGCCCATTTCTGCTGAGATCCGAAACTGTAGTTCTTTGCAAATGCTTTATCTCGAAGGGAATGGACTTACCGAGAAGGTTTCTTAATTCTTAAGTGAATTCAGAGGCTTGAGAGTTTTTTGTATCTTGGAGGTGATCTGTACTCAACCTTGGTTTCTTAATTCTTATTGTTTAGTTATATCTTTTAGAAAAACTTAATATGGATGAAGCCCAATCTTAATTATTGTGGAAAAGTCCCAGCCAAAAAATAAATTTTAAGATTTGACATAATTTTAACGGCCATCAAGTATTCTCTTGTCCCAGTGCTAAATATTATTTAGGTTACCATAAATAATCAAGGACAAAATCTATTAAAATTTCGGATTGAACTCGCATTTCTCGAACTTATTATCAACTAACATACACCACTTTATTCATAATTCTCGAGTTAAAAAAAACATTGAACTTGTATTTTCTCGAAGAACCCCAATACCTTTTGCTATTGGTGACTTTGAAGTCTTCTTATTATGCCAAACTGCTAAGGACGCCATAAGATTCTCTGCAATGATAGTGCAGGAACTATAAAGTTCAACTATTTCACTCTAATGAGTACCAGAGAATTTTCTTCAATAAAAATAGAATGAAGTCGATAAGCCTTTCGATTTCTTAACAATTTTTTCTTTTTAAAATCTTTGAACTGAATTTATGCAATCCTTAATTATCAAGATGCATTCTATTCTTAACTAACATGGATTAACTTTGATCCAAATACCGCAATCAAATCTTTTGACGACTTTCTTGTCATATTTGAAAATAGAAAACTCGTTAACAACATAAATATCTTCAGAAATTTGAAATAACTTACTTATCTAAGAAATAGAAAACTCATTAACAACATAAATATCTCCAGGAATTAGAAATAACTTACTTATCTAAGAAAGTTGGGAAAATGTCACAAATGGTCCCTATATTTTTATTCAATGTCCGATCTAGTCCCTGAACTTTCGATTAGCTCAATTTGATCCCTAAACTATTGATAAATGTCCGATCTAGTCCCTGAACTTTCGATCGGCTCAATTTGGTCCCTGAACTATTAATAAAATGTCCGATCTAGTCCTTGAACTTTCGGTCGGCTCAATTTGGTCCCTAAACTATTGATAAAATGTCTGATTTAATCCCTAAACTTTCGATTGGCTCAATTTGGTCCTTGAACTATTGATAAAATGTCCGATCTAGTCCTTCGTGTCGGCGGAGGAAGAGGAGAAGCAAAAAAAAAAAAAAGGAAAAGAAAAAATAGTAACGAAGGACTAGATCGGACATTTTATCAATAGTTCGGGGACCAAATTGAGCCGATTGAAGTTCGTGGACTAGATCGGACATTTTATCAATAGTTCGGGGACCGAATTAAGCTTGATCGAAAGTTTAGGGACTAGATCGGATATTTATCAATAGTTCGGGGACCGAATTAAGCTGATCGAAAGTTCAGGGACTAGATCGGATATTTATCAATAGTTCAGGGACCAAATTGAGCATATTAAAAGTTTAGGGACGAAATTGCACATTGAGTAAAAATATAGGGACCATTTGTGACATTTTCCCAAAAAAGTTCTCCAAAAATACGAAATGATATGGTTGGACAGCTAAATATATGGATTATCAATTGTGATGTTCTCTTGCAAGAAAGAAATGAAGTGACGTTGGGTCCTACTCCCTACTCCTATAACATTCTCAACTCGATTTGTTTTGTTAGTTGATTTGGGTTTTTTAATAGACGACCCCAAGTCTGATCTCTCTCATTCGCCATTATTTCATGTACATTTTCTATCCATGTTGATCCTCCACTTCACCACATATCAAGCCCCAATTTTCCGTTGCTCACAAGTTGAGAGTGACACCACTTGTCCTTGCAATTCCATACCTGTGTACCTTGTGTCAGTGGTCTTTCTTGTTGTGCCACTAGGGACACACAACGCCTAAAATGAATAACCGTCTTGTGATGAAGTTCACAAGATAAGCTATCTCTTTCGATTGAAAAGTGACTCGAAAGGCTATGGTGACTCAAGACTTGAGTTAATATGTGAAAACAATCCCACAAAATGTATTTTTAAATCCATCTAATGAAGTAGTGATGCTATCAATTTCGGTGATATCCTGAGGTGAAATTGCAAGAATAATTGCTCTCCCCTCTCTAGTTATTCATTGACGAACTCTAACTTTAGTAGCGAAGGTCATCATGTTTCTAGTAAATCACTGATCTTTGTGAAGTGCTCAGGACTTGCTGCTTTCTCGTTTATGTATCACAGAGCATACTCCTCGGACTTATTGTCCAAAAGATCTAAAATGAGTGGGTATTAATGGGCTGTGATAGACGAGAACGCATCGGTTATTGAGGAATCTGGCACCATCGCCCATGATGACATGGGCATGTTTTGATCGTATGCTTTCACCATACGGGCAACTCCACAACGCGATGGCAAACGATGTTTTCGTCAGCTACTCACAACCTGTATTGCAGAAGAAAGCATCTAGCTTGTGCTTCCTTTGTTTGGCCATAAGATAATTACAGTCGGAGAGATTACTATTACACTTTTTACATTTTACTCAATCTGATTTTGCGGCGTGCACAGGTTTCATTTTTATAACTCTAAATACCTGAAATTTTCATCATTTACAAACATTAACATGTAATTTTGCATAAAATCATTTCACAATTTTTCTTAAATAATTCGAGTGGTACTTCAACTTTCGACGGGAACATAAAAGTAAATGTGCTAACTTGTCAAATATTTGTAAGGTTAATAAAAAAATCAAGTTTTTTTTTCTCTCTTTGAGGTGTCTTTCATAAGTCGAGGGAAAAAAACAAAAAATAAAGTTAGACGTAAATCCCCTACAAAGTTGTATTTTTAAGCAGGCAAATGTCATGCATGATAACCATTTTGTTTAGTTGTTTTTTGATTTTTTTTTTATGGGAACGAGTTTGATATAGAAATTCTTTTGGAAACGTAATTTCCTTTTTTATTTTCAAAATAAATTTTTATTCAAGAATTTGGTTTGGAATAGAAATGAGAAATAGAAATTTTTTACTTTTCGATTTCTAAAATGAAAATAGAGAAAAAAAAAAAAACTCTTCTAATCGCTCACACTCACCACCTGCTACCGCCAACACACCTATCTTCTACTATTTTTTATGATTCCTTACGCTAGCCTATTTTCTATTCGAACTGTATATGAATTCTCATTGTATTTCACTTTCCAATAGTTATATTTATGCAATTTTGTTATTGTGAGTGTCCAAAATATATAAGAAATCATTGCACACAAGAACAAATACTTGGACTTATCTAACAGTCAATGGAATTACTGTTCCATTCGAAAGATTAGACCAATGGACTTGTGTAACATGGCTTAATGATATCACGTCAAAATTGATGTATTATGTTGTGATATGGAGAAGAAGTTTGGAGGCATTTCTCTTTTTTGATGTAGTTCCTCGAAATCACATATGAATTTTCATATGATCGTGACTCATGAGGTGATGAAAGAAGATGGATAAGAAGAAGGGAGAAGGAAAAAAATGAAGAAGAAAATAAGAAAGAAAGATGATGATGTATCATAAGGAAGTGATGGTGAGAGAGGAAGAGAGATGGATTTCCTTGCTGATGGAATGGGGAACCAACAATCATGTGGAGAGAGTGGAAGAACACAGAGAAAGAAAGATCTTATGTGAAACAAAATCTTTTGAATTTTCAATGGGTGGGAATCTCCGAGATGTGCTGTATATGTAGGTCCATAAAGAAGGTCATCAATTGAGAAGGGTTCGACACGACTCCCCTTATAATGGAATGGAACTTCAGTTTGGGTCCACCACCTTTAATTTCTTGACTTGGATGAATTTGTCACGTGCCTCACATGGGTTTTTCTATAGGATAAGGCCACTTGAAGTCTCCAGTCAAACAAGGTTTAGCCAATCTTCCTTGCATTTTCTTGTATGGTTTTGCCTCCACACACAACGAGCAATTATTTACCAATTTGTCTTCACCCAAAGACAAACAGAGACGTGATTAATGCTCCTAGCTCCACCAATATCTATTAAGTGTTGCTCCTCATTATTGTTCTATTGCAAGCGGTCACTAACAATGTTGAACTAAGTAATTCATGGTGCGTTGTTTCATTTTGTGGTGATATTTGTAATATAAGTTATTTGTTTCTACTAAAGAATTGACACCAAAGGATGTAGTGAGTCAAAATATGAATTAGCTCATAAAGATAATGGCACTATTCTATACTTATATAATGACTGATTCTATGTATAATCTATCAATTCTTCCACCAATCAAATCTGATTGGTCGATGAGTAAAAGTATTATGCACTGTCAATCATTAGGTTAATTAAATTTTCAATAAAGAGAGTTATTGAGACCTAGTGTCACTTCAATTTTTATTTTTATTTTTATGCTGAAGGAACCGCTTTGGCCGACAGCCGCCACATAAACCTTCAGGTGTCGTTAGCGGGGAAACCACCACCCCGACGCCACGCTTAAGTCACCACACAGCGCTTTAGCCTCCCTACTTCGCAGGAGTTTCGAACCTTGGCCTCCTCAGTGGAGGACAAAGGATCTGCCATCCACGCTGCAACGGCCGGTGGTCAGTGTCACTTCAAATTATTCCTACATAAATCCCATATCTATATAGTTGTACTAGCTTAAAGTTTTGTTGCCAAGCGCTTTGCAAGAGTACAATTGTAGTACATACATACATACCTACATAACACATACACACACACACACACACACACACACACATATATATATATATATATATATATAAATATATATGATTTTGCTTTTGAGCAAAGTATAGGAGAGGGTATCTAATGTAACTCTTATGCACATATACTGTTGCAAACATTTTAGCCTCATATAGAGATTTTTTTGAATATGCACAGCAGAACATGTGGTTGTTCTTGACTAGATTGACGATAATGCTTTGCAACATATCATTGTCATGCAAAATACTTTTTCATAGAGATTATTTATTTCATGAAATGATTCAACCATATAAGAAATTAGAATTACATCTAAAGTTTGTCACTTAATTTAGCAAATATGGAATACACGTATGATGGAACAGAAAAATTTCAAAGAAGGCGGAGGAGGGGAAAAAAACGAGGAAGAAAGTAAGAAGAAAGATAGTGAGTCCATCAGAATAAAGTGAACTTGTTTGTTGATGGGACGTGGACCATGACAATCACATGGGGGTAAAGTGGAAGCAAAGTGGAGAAGGAAATCTCAAAGGGATGGCAGGCGGTGGTCCTTCTAATAATGGAACGACCATTTGGGTACCACCTCTTTTAATTTCTTGACTTGTCGCATCTGTTACGCTGACTGACTTGGACTTCTCTACATTACAAGGCAACTAATGTCTCCAATCAAACAAGGATTGTCTCATCTTTTTTTCCACCTTTTTATATTGCGCTATGATCATCTGGTCATGGTATCAGCTACTTTCAGTAATGGAGATTTAACCCATGGACGAGATGGGGCGCAGGCATGTATTTTAAGTCACGGCACTAAAAGCCGTAAAGCTCGCCCTAGCGTGTTTGATATACGGGATATCAACTCCAGTAAGGAGAGGGCTGAAAGTGAACTTGTTTGTTGATGGGACGTGGACCGTAACAATCACGTGGGCAAAGTGGAGAAGGAACTCTCAAGGGGATGCCCAGGGGCAGTCCTTCTAATAATGGAACCTCTTTTAATTTCTTGACTTGTCGCATCTCTTACGTTGACTGACTTGGACTTCTCTACATTACAAGACAACTAGTGTCTCCAATCAAACAAGGATTGTCTCATCTTTTTTTCCATCTTTTTATATAGCGCTATGATCATCTGGCCATGGTATCAGCTACTTTCGGTAATGGAGATTTAACCCATGGACGAGATGGGGCGCACGCGTGTATTTCAAGTCGCGGCAGTAGAAGCCGCAAAGCTCGCCCCGGCGTGTCTGATATACGGGATATCAACTCCAGTAAGAAGAGGGCTTAAAGGGCTTGAGGAAGAAAAGGAAAGCTATCATCCTTAAGGCGAAAATACACTTTCAAATTCCCCAAAATGATGTGTCAAATCTCCGAAAACCATTTGATAAATCCACACGCAATCCTCTCTTTCGTCTTCGTCGTTGTCTTCCTCAAAATTTCTCCGGTCTCGATTCAATCCCTCTGTATTTAAGCACTGATCTCCAGCTTCTCTTACGCTCTCATACACATATCTCTCAAAACCTTTTTCGATCCAATAACTTTTACTTTTAGAAAGTTAACTAAAGTCTCATAAAATCTCACATAATATCAAAATTAAAGATTCTAAATTCAAATATTACTAAGTCCCATTTGCATCATTCCCAATTAAATATTAGACAAAGCGTGAAGGGGAGTGATTGAATAATTAAATATTAAACCACGCATTCTACAAAATCTCCCAACATGCATGATCCTCGTAAGTCCATGACAATGACATTGCATGTTAAGTTATTGGGTAATCATCCAATCTTCACATTTACTTTGTTCTTAGTTGAATTCGTTGATTAATCATGTAATAATTGTAAAAGAGAGATCTTCTTGGTCATCAATGTCCTCAATAATCAACATGGCATGAAAACATTACTTATTCATGACAAAATGTTCAAAAAGTCTTAAATCTATTGTACTGGAGTTAATTCAATTATAAACTTTTTAATTTAATCAATTTAGTCCTAAATATTTTGATAATTTGTTAATTTAGTCCTTCCGATCAAGTTTGACCGACAATTGATGGCGTGAATGTCAACCATTCTATATGACATTACTAGTGTTGATATGGATAATTTTTGCAATTTTTCAAAATTTGATGATTTTTTTAAATGTTTACATTTTTTAATTTCTTTTTTTTTTTTTTTATCATTCTTCTTCCTGCAAAGGCTGCCGAGTAGAATCAAAAGAAAAAAAAAAATAAAATTTTTATTAAAAAATTCAGAAAACTAATTTAAAAATTGCTCAAATTGTCAATGTCAATGATTTCTAATTAAACATTGGAAGGATTACATTGGCAAATCATTATAATTTTAGGATTAAATTAACTAAATTAAAAAGTTTAAGAGTGAATTGACCTATTTACAATATATTAAGAACTTTTTGGATAATTATCCCACTTATTCATAGTACTTTATTCTTCCTCTTAAACCTTAGTGAAATGTTTTTTGGATCCTCTTTCTATTAAAGAACTAAAAATCAAGGAAAAATTTCACACATTCTCTACCTTGTACCAAGAGACCAACATATAGAGAAAAATGCTAGCCTATTTGAGAGAATAATATTAGACATATTGGGGAATGATCAAAATCATCTTGTAATTACACACTTGAACACAAAATACGCGAATGAAGGTTTGATGGAGTGATGCAACTACGATCAAAGTGCAAGGAAAAGTAAATTTCACTGGAATTGAAATTTGTACTCCCAGGAAATGATGAAATACATTACAAAGATATGAAAAGTATATAGAAAGAAAGATAAAACAATGTTACGAATACAATTCCAGAATTTAGGGTCACAACGATTGTACCAATTCAAGTGTAATGACGATCAAGCAAACAAGTATCAAGTAGTGTCATTTTTGTCACAACAGGCAATCTTATTCTGTCGTGGGAATTGAGGGTAAGGCGAATTGCACCAAAATGGAGATGCGTTAGTGCTATATTTATAGATGAGGAAATTCATGGGTCATCTAGACAGTAACAAACGGTTATATTCGATACCTAAGGATTGGGGGCCAAAACTGCACGATTGGACATATTTCCTAACCTTTTTTTGAGGGGGAAAAGTATCAAAGTAGTCCTAAACTTTTTCCATTAGTACCAAGTCAGTTCTAAACTTTTCAATTGAACCAGTTTAGCCATAGACCTTTTCATATTTGTACAAATTCAGTTCTTCCGACTAAATTAAGCCGGAAATTGCTGATGTGGCTACCGGCGGTATTATGTGGCGCCACGTGGATAAATTTTATAATTTTTCAGACTTTTTAAATTATTATTTTTTCTTCTTTTTTTTTTTTTTTTTTTTTTTTTTTCCTTTTTCCTTTTCTCCTACCCCTTGGCCAACGACATCGCCGACCACAGGCTGATTGAGGTGAGGGTTGCCGCGCCCTCGTTGGCCACAAGTGAGGGTGTTGGCCCCTGCCCAAATCCAAGCGAGGGCCCAAACCCTCGTCGACCAAGGGCGAGGGCCTATGCACCCTCGTCAACCACAGGCGAGGGCATGAAGGCCCATGCTCACGGGGGCGAGAGCTGTGATGCCTATAGCCTCGCCTACATCTAGGCGAGGGTTGGTGCACCCTTGTCCACCACGAGCGAGGGCCACCACGCCCTCTCTTGTGGCTGACGAGGGCGTAGAGGCCCTTGCCGGCCAACGAGCGAGAGTTTCAGCCCTCGCTTGGATCTGGGCAGGGGTCGACGCCCTTGCCTGTGACTGATGAGAGTGCGGCAGCCCTTGCTAGTGGCCGATGAGGTCGTGGGAGTCGTCACTCTGACCAGCCTCTGGTCGGCAATGGTGGGCCAACGACCTCACCAACCAAGGGGTAAGGAGAAAGAAAAAAAAAAAAAAAAAAAAAGGAAAAAAATAATTTAAAAAATCTGAAAAAATATAAAAAAATTTATAAAAGCTGTCCACGTGACGCCACATAAGATCACTAAAGTATGTTAGTTCCGACTTAAATTAATTGGATGGACCGAATTGGTGCAATGTAGAAATGGTTTAGGACTAAATTAATTCAATTAAAAAGTTTATGACTGAATTAGTATTAATATAAAATGTTTAAGATTTTTTGGTACTTTTCCCTTTTTTGAGGTTATGGTGAATTAATCATTTTTTGAGTTTATGGACAAGAAAGCGGTAGGTTTAGCCAAGGTGGACCATTCAAAGTATATATATGCTCCGACAAATCCACCCTTTATTCCCTGCGAATTTCACTCACATTTCATTTCTATTTAGCTCTCGGGGATATTAAGTGGTTTGCGGGTGCCGTGGAACCGGCTGACGTGGCGCACATTAATCTGAGTTGGTGTAGTTAAAACGTGACACATGTCCTGATTAGAAAAAAGTGAAATTACAGATTTTCTCACTCCTCATTTCCATCACAACCACCTCTCTGGCCAGTTGAGAATCCGCCGCCCAACTTCGGCCATGTCAACCGTAACCTCCATCTTCAACGCCCACCTCCCACCATGGCTGCTGCAGCAAGTCCCTTCCTCCACCTCAAACGGTCATGGAGTCTCTCTCTCTCTAGTGTCCCCTTCCGTTGTCCTTTTTTCAAGCTCCTTGCAGCGAATTGCGGCCGCAACAAATCTGGAGCCATGGCCGCACGAGCTGTACCCTAGCCATGAGCTCGAGAAGCCATGGGCTCGTCCAGATTTGGACGGGCAATATTGAAGCCAAACACGAGAGATGATGGAAGTGTAGCTTGGGCCGACCGCAAGCAACTCCGGAAGCGGTGGAGATGTTGGCCGGAGAGGTGGTGCTCTGTGATGGAGGAAGAAGATAAAAATCAAATTTTTATTTATTTTTATTACACTCAACAGACACATATCAATTTATTATTGGACATTGCTAAAAAAGTTCGCCAATTCAGGCGGCACTTGCAACCACTAAATATTTCCCCCTCACTTTTTCGTCAACGACAACAAGGGGGAAGGATGAGCCTGTGGGCCCTCTCCTCTTCTATAATTCTCTCTCTCGTCGACATCAATGAGAAGAGAGAGAAGGACGAGCCCGTGAACCCTCTCCTCATCTATAATTCTCGGAAAAATTACTAAAAAAATTATGAAAAAAATATTAATTTAATCATAAATCTTTTAATTGAATCAATTCAAATCTAAATCTTTTTACATTAGTATCATTTCAATCCATCTGACCAATTTTGATCGGTCGTGACTAATGTGGACTCTGGCCATTTAGCTAACATTGTAGTGACAATTTTTGAATAATTTTTTTTTCTTTTCCTTTTTTTTTTCTTCCTCCTTCGGCTTCTTCTCCTTATGGTGGCTAGCAATGGTCATGCCCCTCACCCAGCCTCACCTAGGATAGCGAGCGAGGCGGCTTTGCCCAAATCTGGGCGAGGCCAATCTTGCCATGGCCTTGCCATGAGTGAAGGTGGCCTCACCCACAATTGGCAAGGCCATGGTGGCATTTGCCAAGGCTTAGGTGAAGGCCACCATGGCCTTGCCAATCATGGGCGAGGCCCCCTTCGCCCACGATAAGTCCATGGTGAGGCTGGCCTCGTCTAGATCTGGGCAAAGCCGCCTTGCCTGTTACCCTTACCCAATGGGTGACAAGTCTCATTGGCCACTGCGGGAAAAGAAGCAAAAGGAGGAAGAATATTAAAAAAAAAAAAAAAATAGTTAAAAATTATTATGTTAGTATCAATCGGCGTCCACGTTAGTGTTGGCTAGCCAAAATTGGCTGGATAGACTAAATTGATATCAACGTGAAAATGTTTAGAACAAATTTGTCAAATTAAAATGTTTACGACTAAATTGGCAATGGTGTAGTAGATTTATGACCTTTTTTATACTTTCCCCATAATTCTCTCTCTTCTCTCTTCTTCGTCGTCAACGAGAAGAGATAGGAGGACGATCCCATGGGCCCTCTCCTCGTCTATAATTACTCCACTCACTCTACTCTCCTCTCGACTTTGATTTCACACAAGAGAGAGAGAAAGAGGTTACAAAGTGAAAGAGAGGGGGAGAGGGTGAGCGTGGAGAGAGGGAGAGGAAGGCACTGTGTTGGTTCCGAAGTAGGTGGTGAGTGGCTTTGTTTTGGTTTGATCAGCTTTTTTCATGTGATTTATGGGTTCTTTTTTCTCTTTGTGGCGATGGAATTCAGCTATAGAAATTTGTTGGTTTTGGTCCTGTTGGTGTGAAGAAGGTCTTCATTTGTGTCGTGTACTCTTTGTGAGGATCTATTATTTTTAGTGAATCAAATCTTGTCTAGATAAATTATTTTGTTTAATTTAAATCTTGCGCTTGATATATTTCTTGTAATTGAAGCTTGCATAGTATACAAGTTTAAGGGTTTTAGTTACACAAAAAAAGTGCGGATATTAATGTCATAGTTTAAGGTTATTAGTGGCATCTCTTTTACTTTTTCTTTAATTCTTTTTTGCAATTTGATTTTATAAGGTGTAAAATATCTTTTAAAAAAATTAACCCATATATCGACATAATTTTCTTTTTCTAATTTTAAAATTTTGGAATACTTTTTAAAATTTTGAAGAGAAGGTGGACGAGTAACTTCGTTCAAAAGAAAACATATTTACCCCCAATACTGATGCTGTCGTAAAAATCTCATTGCTTCCAATGCGTTTGTTTGTTCTAGATTTTTTTTACTGTTCGATCACTTTTGGGGGAAAAAAATTAATATGGTGTAAATTCCACACGGGCAATGTGTAGTTTGCCATTTCTTTTTTCTTTTTTTTTCTTTTTTTTTTTTTGTGGGGGGTTCTTATAAAGAAGGAAAAAGAGATGAATATGCGCATTGGATACCAATTTTAACACAACAGTAAAATGTGGATTGGGTAGGTTCATTAAGGCCAATCTGGTTGTACTCGACTTGATCGCTATAACTCTGCCGAATTTGATTCCTAGGACACACCAGGGCATTTCGTTCAAAGTCACAGGCCATAATCGCTCACGTGAGATGGCTGAGCGTCTGCACCAGGAGACGTGGGGGGAGAGAAGGCGGAGACTGGAAGCATTATTAATCACGGCCAACGTGAACCAGCAACAGCACGATCCTCCACAACCCGTCAGTATTTTGGATCCCCAGCTATACTTGGCTGCGAAGGGACGGGAGGTCGACAAGTTCATCGGAGCCCTGGAGGGTCATTGCATCAGGGAAAGAGTGTCGTTGCCCATTGTTCTCGGGCAACGCAGCCCCTTGGGGAATACACTGCTTCACGCTGCGGCAGGTATATTAGAAAGGTTGTGGCCGATCATTTTACTATTCTCAAACTTTCGCACTCAAATTAACCTGATACCGTTGGAATACAGAGACCAGTGATAATGTCAGAGCAATCATCGATTTCGTCCGTGAGCACTTGATCTCTTGTAAGAATTCCAAAGGAGAGACGCCGCTGCACATTGCAGCTAGAGCTGGGATTGTCGGTGCGGTGGAACTTCTCCTTCACCGGGGGGGCCTAACATGCACTGACCACAACGGCAACTCCGCTCTGCACGAGGCTGTGAGGAACCGCCATTATGTGGTGATCCGTCAACTGGTGAATGAAGACCCCAATCCACTGTATCATCAGAATAAGGAAAGCAAGTCACCATGGTGCTTAGCAGTCGAAACAAAGGACATAGATGTTCTCAGGATCTTGTTGGCAGTACCAAACGATGGTGAAGACCAGAGGAGATCAGAGACTAAAGGGGTCTTCGGCATGTCACCCGTTCACCTTGCCATTATGTACCAGAATAACGGTAAACCCTACTGTCGTGCTCTTGCTAATTCTTTGATCTACTTGGTCACTCTTTTGTTTTTTCAATTTGGTTTCCCGATGATTTTTGGAGTTCTGATACCCTGTTGGATTGTGGAAGCGTGGCTTAGTTCTTGGTATTGTTGTGCAAGTGTCTGTGTGTGGGATATATTTGGCATAGACGACAAAGGGACAAGAAGATGGTGGCGTATACATTTTCCTTCTTCATGAAAAAAAATGATTTTCACAAAGAAAGTCTAGTTTAATGAGTCACGTGCTCACATGGTTTGATAGCTGACTACTCTGGGCAAGATCGTGAGACAACTCCCGATACTTGGGATCATCTAGAGCGGGATCAACCCCTATTGAAGAATTACAAACTTGTGTTCACCCCGTATAATTAAATTTTTGTGCTGGTTTTAGTTATGCTGAAAGAGATGCACGAAAGGAAGCCGTGGCTATTTCAATTGAGAGATTCAGGACGGGGCACTCCACTCCACTTAGCAGCGTACATCGGTTATCTTGAAGGAGTCAAGTTCTTGATGCAACATTACCAAACAGATGCCCTGGAGCAAGACAGCACGGACGGTTATCTTCCTATTCATGTTGCGTGCATGATGGGTCACGTCGAGATCGTCAACGAGCTACTTCGACGATGGTCAGACCCTGCGGAGTTTCTAACTAAGCTGGGACAAAACATTCTTCACGTGTCAGCACAACACGGACGCACTGAAATTATCAGATACATATTGAAAAATCCCAGTTTCGGTCACCTCATAAATGCAAGAGATTTACAAGGGAATACGCCTTTGCATATGGTTGCGTTGCATTACCAACCTTCAGTCGTGCGTCTTGCACGAGACAAAAGAATTGATCCTAGTTTGGTCAATAATAATAACATGACGGCTCTTGACGTGGTAGACTAGGCTATTAAAGGATATGATGATTTAATCTCGAAGGTACGATCTTTTACATTTTTCTCACAAATAATCATTCATCGCAAATTGTTATACTAATTAGAGACAGGACTAGAATAAATAATTAGTGAGTCATCTCAATTAGTGTGCTCTCACCCAGATCCATAATTTAGTTTCCAAAATCATGATGTTCTGATTTCTTTATTTATTCTTTGACTCGTTGCTTGCAGAGGTTAATGGAGGCAATTTTAATATCTACTGGAACAGAGACAAGTAAGGAATTAGCTATCTGCGAGCCAACCGGTCGGAGGCCATGGAAACGATTGGGACTACTAGATCCGAGTGCGTTCAAGGAAAAAGTGAGTTGTCTCTTGATCGTGGCGACACTTATAGCCTCTGTCACTTTCGTTTCTGGTTTTTCTGTTCCCGGAGGATATTATGATTCTGACACAAATGCTGGACTCCCCACATTGCTCCACAAAACCATGTACAATGTCTTTGTGATTAGCAACTCCACAGCCATGTATGGCTCGATCACGGCAATCGTGATGCTCCTCTGGATACTTGCTAATGATCCTTACGTGACGGGAGTGGTTGTTGCACTATCAACTATGCCATTGCGGGTAGCTCTTACCGCAATGCCTCTGGCATTCATGGCAGGCGTCTACGGGACCGTAACCAAACTGGATTGGCTTTCGATATTTGTCTTGGTCCAAGGATCCCTCGCCCTCTTCATTATCTTGTGTATCCTCGTTTTGTTGTATTTCCCGCTTGCGCTCAAAAATCCTCTCAGCGACTTCCTCATTTTTCTGGGTCTTGCCATAGCGAGGATGGAGACTTTAGGGAGTGAGACTGCGGGAAGTACTCCTCCCCCGTCCCCCCTCCCCACCGAATAGAAGATATAGCGTATATGTTCCAGAAAGATGGCGTGTGATCCCTTCTCGAATCTATTATCTCACCAATCATGTACCAACACCTATACCTTCAGCTCCTTTTTAGGTTATATTTATCTCCTAAAAAATGAATGATTTGAAAGTTATTTCTCTAAAATAATCATTTGTATCAATTGAAATAATTAGTCAATGAAAATATAATAATTAATATTTAAATACCTATGAATGATGAAAATTTTATTTATTTATTCATTTTTGCAGGCGATACAAGCGATTATTTTTAGGAAAATATTTTTTAAGTCATTTATTTTTTGTAAAATAAATACACTCTTAGTTATATTAGTTGCGGCACTTTCAATTTGGCTAATTTAGTGAACGTGATCAACTCTTCAATGATATCTACAAATAATAGCAAAGTTTGGTAGAATGGAGTTCTATAATTGAATTACATCATCACAAAGTTGCATTCCCTTTCACTTTCCTTAAGATTAGTTAGACACATATGTTTACATTAATTAGATCAGAAAATGAATCATATCATTCAATTTAATATAATGTTTCCTGAAGAATATATCAGCATGGATTCGTCCTACTTATTAATTTGGATGTGCTAATGATGTATTCTTCAATAAATCTAAAGTCACAAATTAATGATTTTATCCTCTCTCTTTTTTTTTTTCCTGAGTGAAAATCACAAAAAATAAAATCCTAATCTTATTGCAATTGTGCCAACGTATTCCTATACTTTTTTTTTGCCAACTTAATTTTAAATCTTTTCCAATTGTGCCAATTTAATCAATCTGGCCAGTTTTGGCTAGCTAGCACTGACTTGGATGGATCTTTGGACGTTGACTAGATAATTTTAAATAATATTTTATTTTTTCAAAAAAATTATTAATTTCTTTTATTTTTTTTTTTTCCTTTTCTTCCTTCTTTGCTTCTGTTCCCAAAGTGGCCGGTGGGGAGAAAAGGAAAGAAGGAAGAAAGAATAAAGGAAAAGGAAAAAGAAAAAAAACTTAATAAAAAATTCAAAAAATAAAATATTATTAAAAATTATCTATATTAGTGTAAGCCGAATGACCAATCTCTACATTGACGTTGATAGACCAAAATTGACTAGATGAGCTGAATTAGCACATTTGCAAAATGTTTATGACTAAATTGGCTAAAAAAGACTTGAAATTAAATTTTCACGATTGCAATAGATTTAAGATTTTTTTGTTATTATTCTCTCGTTTTTCTCTTTTATAATATTGACGTATAGTGCTACTGGTTATAACAAAATAAGGGTTACGAATTTGTAGGGTAATATCTGCTCCCTTTTTCTTCAAGCTATCAATTTAACCTATAAAATCATAGTTGCACACCTATGATATATGATCTCATGTGCATATCCATATAGGAAAGAGGGTTTTGTTCACTAAACGAGGATCATCAATAATTTATTTCTATAGCTGTCTTATGGGTGCTATTTTCACTTTCAATTTGCTTTTGTGGACTGAAAATTGAGAGGTCAAATGAGTTATGAGGGTTGACCGAAAAAAAAAAAAAAAAGAGTTATGAGGCTTATTCATAACGTAATGTGGTTCACTTATCATGATGACTATTAGTCTACATTACTAAATAGTTTCAGTGAGATTCTCAACCTGTTTGAGGAGATATACTGATTTTTCTGTATTTGGTTTTTATACTCCTTTTCAGTCTGATGCTGATAGTCTTTTCCATAATTCAAGGAACAACTGCATTTTCGCTCGTGCTTAGTAGTTTACAACTCTGCGTATCAAAGACCATCATTAAGAGTAGCAAATGTCGATCGGCACGAATTCTTTCTAGAATTTTCATGTTCTCTTGATTTGGTTTTAAGTCATGTTACATCACAAAAACCAATGAAACAAATAGAGAATTCATTACAACGTACCATAATGACTTCTGTTACTGACTTATATTGATATGGGTAAAAGATTATTCAACTCTAAGAGATTGGTTCGTCTACGCCATTTTAGTAGTGAAAACATAAAGAGAATATAGATGACATGGTACAGTGACACTAAGAAACCCTTCATTAGCCCCAATCACGGATCGCTACTTTCATTGAATTCAATGAAAAGAGAGTTGCTTTAGCTGGCTATGTGTTTCAAGATATTCTTGGTGCCAGTGGTGCGGCTCAAACTTTGCCTGTGCAAGGAAGTTATGCACTTGTACAGTCTATCTCAGTTTATACTAAGGGGGATTGAGACGGGAATGTTCGGCTACTGGCAGAGACACGACGCCCAAATACATCTAAACAATTGAATTCAAGGGATCTCGATGCAATTTGGAAGCATCCGGAGTGCACAAAACAGATGCAAGCTTGCAATCATCATTTATTAAGCATCTGAGACTCGACAATTAGCATAGAAATTAGCATTTCTATTAATTCCTATTGCATTAGAAATCAAATACCTCCATTAACTTTAAGGGCGTACAAAGATCACGTTAACACTTGGTGTCTCTTAGCTTTATAGATCGGATGTAAGCCCAGTTAAGAAAACATCTAAGAAAAACCAGCATTCTCGCTCTAAAGATCACATTAAGCAAACCTGATCTGACTTTCATCAACTTACATCTGATTATGAATGACTCGACTCATGAAGACCACAAAGATGAATGGAGCTTCTATTGATACGATCTTTATCGGGTCTCATGAATTATGATGATATTTATCACACAAGCAAGGTGATATTATACGAAATTAATACTTGAAATAGACCTTGCTAAATTAGATTCCATTTTTTTGGAGTGCCAAATCAATAGACTAGCATACAACATGTCAAAGTTAGAGAACACGAATGTGCCCAAAAAAAAAAAAAAAATAAATACATAAATAAAAACAAGAAAAAGATGGTTGCTTGAAGATACCCCAAAATTATCCCATGGAGGAGAGGGCAATCAGACTCAAGTCAAGACCGCTGCACACTGCCTGCAAAAAACATAACCAGTACCAGCAATTCTTTTGTACTTGCGCTCAAACAATATTCTTTCGGCTTCATATTCCACATTGCATCTTGAACCTTGGTGTAAATCTGATCAAATGAATCGACCAAAGCCATATGATCATCTCGCCATGTGATCAGCCACTTTCAGTAATGGAGATTTAACACATGGACAAGATGAGGTGTACGCATGTCTATCAAGTCACGGCAGTAGAAGCCGTAAAGCTCACCTGGCCTATCTGATATACGGAATATCAACTCCAGCGAGAAGAGGGCTGAGGAGGCTTGAGGAAGAAAAGGAAAGATATCATCCTTAAGGTGAAAGTTGAAAATGGTTTCTCACTTGCCCTGCTTCAGTAGACCTGCAAAGACAGTGGCACCAAGATCAAATTGGACATAAAGGCTAGAAGATATAGTAAGATCAACAAACAAATGATGCATTGAAAAGAGTCATATATAAAAAAAAAAAAAATTGTGAGACATAATACATATGCATACAGATAGATTTCTGTTGCCAATCAGCAGGTTTTGTAAGGAGTGGAAATATCAAATTCAACTGCTTTTGAAACCTCAGTGATCATAGTTTAATTTGGAATATCAAATGCACGTGCTGTGCATTAATAATTCATGACATTTATAAGCACTCCAAAGAAACAAGGACAAACTTCTTGCCAACAGCCAACATATGCACCATTCAGAGATTCAGCTCAGGGGCTTAAATTACATGCTACTGCTATGAAACTTGAAAGATCATATAAAAGGAAAAAAGAAAACAAAAATTGCACTAGATCATACCAGCCAAAGGTGTGTACACTGTACAAGTGCAGCGCTCCTAGTACTCCAAAATTTTAATCTTTTCTTGGCAGTTGTGCATCTGCTGAATCACCTCAGGTGAGAGACGAGACCCGGAGGCAAGCTTGTACTGCTCAAATTTCAAGTCATCAAACTTCAAGGCAGCTTTTTTACAGGCCTTGATGCTTCCTGGCACCAATAGATATCTCACCCAATTAGCTTCCAGCAAAAGATCTCACTCTTTCCACCAAATAATTTTGCACATCATGGTCAGACGAAAAGAAATATGAGCTAACAACCTCATGAAATTTTTCCCAATCTGCTAGAAAATCATGCTAGTATCACAATAACAGCACTGCAAATTCGGCACCCATTATGCTTTCAAAGTTCAAGCTTCAGTTAATGTGACTTGTATAAAAAAAGAAAAAAAAAACACACAGTTCAAGAATCCAGGCGGTATTGTTCTTCTGTTAAGAAGGATTGAGACAAGATATTTTTACAAAAGCCGATCCCAATAAGCTAATCCACTTACAATCGCCAGTAGGAGAATAAAGCGTTAATTTCATGATTCAATTTCAACGAGTAATGGATGAATTTTTGTGCTATTCAGCATCCGGCTCGACACTCGTTCGACTCACCGCTCAAGTCGAGTAAATTAAACAGCACCGGGCAATTTCCGACGTTCGTGACCAAGGTGATCGCAGCCCAAACTTTCTGGTGCTCCTCCCTAGAAGCTCTGATGATGCAAAGCTTCGTGATAAGATTTACATACTTCACTGCACGAAAGATCACAACTACTTGGGTTGACCATGACCGAATCGCAGAACTTGGTAGCGAAGTAACAGAGATTTCAACCTCCAAACACCTGCTGATTCCAGGATACGAGGGATCCCATAAAGAAGGAAGAGTACCTTGAAAGGATCCGAGAGACGAAGCGAGGCCGTACTCCCCGAAGTTCACGAGGATGCTGTCCCGTATCGCTTTGGATACGTTGAATTGAGTGAGTATGATGGGGTCATCCACCCCGAGCTCTCGATTCGGATCCAGGAAAACCTCCATCACCATGTACCGGTTCTTGAATCCCACCATGACCTTCGGCCCCACCGCAACGGCCGCCTCCGCCGTAGCTACGCAGAGTCTTTGGAGATGAAGGAGGCGCGTTTGACGGTTCTATGAGCAAGAAGAACCGGACCGACGCGGAGCCGGCAAATATCGGTCCGGTCCCGGTTCCAGGTGTGGACCCATCCACCGGACCGGACAGATCACTTCTTCTTCTTCTTTTTTCTACTTCTTATTATTACAAAAATGAAAACCCAAATTAGTTATATTTTATCCGAAAAACCCTAATTAGTCGATGCGACAAACAAAGAGCCTGTTTTTCGACAAAGCAGAAGACGGCCAAGTTGCGAATCGAAGCGTGGACGCAGTGGAGGTCGAGGGAGGCAAGAGAATTGGACAAAAGCCAAATCGGCAGGGCAGGCAACAGCAGGTCCCGAAATCTCCAAGCCACTTCTCCGGGCCGCTCAACCAGTAGGCAACGGAGAAAGATCGAAGACGGAGTCGGTGAGAGATTCAGCAGATCGAAGGGTGGTGGGGGCGATATGAGAGATGGAGAGGGAGAGGGAGAGGGAAAGGGAACCTTGAGCATGGACGATGGAGATGGAGGAGAGTCGGAGACGATCTCTCAACACCTCTCGCACCGAATCGAACTCGCCGTCCATCTCCTGCTGATCCTCGCCCACAGTTCTCTCCGTCGCCATCACAGATGAAATCGTCTTTTCTTCTCTTCTCTTTCGAAATGGGAAACAGGGAGAAACAGAGGAAGAAAAACGCCGGTTCCGGTTTTAACCGGGAACCGGCCCGCCGCCTCTTGTTTTATGGGCAATCGGGCCTCTACAGAAAGGCCCGATCGAATGAAGCAGATTTGGGCCTGACTTTCCTCTAGCGAGCGAGCCCTCGAAGGCCCACCGACCATCTCGGCTTCCGTTCAATAAGTGCAGTTGACCGGGCCCACTTTTCTCTGCGTTCGCGACTCGGACGGCGACACGTGGAGGGCGAGGATAGGGCGAGACAGTTCCAAAGTCCACCCACCCCTTCATTTTCTCCCAATCAGGATGCAAAACAAAAACAAAAATAAAAAAAGGAAAGGAAAAAAAGGCAGAAGAGAAAAAAAAAACACACACATTGGAATACAGCGGTCAATATCTTGTTCCTCCTATGGAAAGCTTCACCAACAAAGGCATCGACACGGTCCAGATAAATCTTGTTTCTCTTATGAAAAGCTTTCGGTGATGACAACACGGAAGATATACAGATTTTTGGCTGGAGAGGAAGCCCTTTGGAGGAAGCAAGACAAAAGGTCCGAAAGGATTCCATGATCGAGAATGCCAAAGACCGATCACGAATCTTTTCATGCTAAACTAAACACAGTCCTTTGAATCTAATGATGGTTTCTCTCCAAAGTGAGCAATGAAAGAGGCTCTAAGATAGTCGCGTCAGTTGTTATTTAGCACTACAAATGTGTGCGGAAAGATAAAATTGGAATCGGCAAAGAAAACTCAATCAGTCTTACCAGCTTCGAGGAAAGTCCGGAGACAAGCCCTAACCAGACTCCATTAGCTCTTCCATTTAAAGCCCGGTTGATACCCTTTGATTTGTAAGGGTGCCAAGCAGGAAAGGAGCCAGGAAATCAATTTTTGATGCATTCATACCTGCAAGAACCTTCTAAATGAGTAAAAACCTATGTATCATCAGCTCCAAAAAGTTGTTGAATAGCAGTACTAAAGACTTTCTACTAAGCGCATCGATAACCACGGACGGATTGATGTGTGTCCTCACATCCATAACATTCGGAGGATTTATTTATCCAATATTAGGCATAATTAAATCAAAAGAAAAAAAAATTATTAGATTATAGCCAATCCTCCCTGCAAGTCAAAGATGTATTATTCTACTTAATCATTATTAGACCATAATTCTTAAGGTTTATCTTATTGCTCTTAAATCATTATAATGGGGAAAATTTATCCAATTTTTTTTAAATTATTGTATTTTTACCTATTCAATCCAAAATCTTTCAATTATTAAATTCTAAACATTTTTACCTTTTGTTAATTAAGTTATTCCAATCAATTTTGATCGGAAATCACCCATGTGATATTGCTTGTCATTCATGGCACATCGACAATAACATAAATAATTTTCAATAATATTTTGATATTATTTACTATTTATTGTTATTTTTTTAATGATTTTCTTTATTTTTTTTCCTTCCTTCATCCTTTTGCTAGTGTCTAGCCACCGGTCATAGGTGATACCCAAGTAGGCTAGCCTTGCTTGGGTGAGGATCGCCATCACCCACCATAGGCAAGGTCTAGCCAGTTGAGCCTCGGCGAGGCCGACCTTTACCAGGCCTATAAAGTTGAATGACTCGACTCACGAGGACAATAAAAATGAATAACACCTTCACGACCTTCTTCAAGAGATATAACCAATTGATGCCAACGGTCCAATGCCAGCCTTTAAGCTTAATTTTCCATTTTTCACTCACTTCCACTCATACACAATTCACATACACACAATGCTCATTCAGTAGCTGCCCCATGGCTAGCTCTATTTTTCCCTCCATAAGCACATACACCCTCTGAAATCAGCTCTCTCTCTCTCTCTCTCTCTCTCTCTCTCTCTCTCTCTCTCTCTCTCTCTCTCTCTCTCTCGGCCTTACCTCGATCTCAATCACCTTTAGCTCACCATCTCCCCTCCTCTGTCCATCACGTTCCCTCTTCATCATCGACGCCTCCTCATTCCCTTCCAGCCGTTGCTTCCATCTCACTCTTCCTCTCAGCTGCTGAGCTTCACCACCTTTCCTCCTGCTCACTCTTATCGCTCATTCACCTCTGTCACTGCCATCCCCATCTCAACACCTCGTCATTAGCTCAAGTCGCTGCTCTCGCCACAGCTTTCTCCTTCGACTCCACCATCTTCAGCTCACAC